>CM037091.1:56510080-57765568 GCA_020916435.1 Oxytropis ochrocephala
AGAATCCTCACAGATAGTAAAGGAAAACCAGAAGGCTGTCCTCTAGACAAGAAACTCAAGTCGGAACTTCTCAAGTTAGCCACAAGCAAAGCGAGAGAAGCTTCAAGTAGTAAGTACAATGCTATCTGTATCAAATCTGGGAAAACAATGACCTCATACATTGCATTTTATTTCTGTTATGCTATGCCCTCTTGGCTATTGGTCCTTTTCTAATTATAACTACTTGTAAAAGCAGCATAGGAAATATAAATGGAAATAATTAACAAGAACATCGAGTTCTTTCGAGAAAAGGGAACTAAACTATACGAAAGAGAAAGATGGCGATTTACGATATCACGTTACAAAAATGAATACCTTATGTGGATGAAGCTATTCGGCTATCTTGTTTATGATTTCTAAAGATAAAAATTTTATTTCATGAGTTTTAATGAGGCCTCTATAGATGACTTGAATGTTTTGAATTTTGATTATGCGGGTAGGTATACGGAGGATTGGGGTCAGTGCGAAAAATGATCTCTATGTAATAAGTTCAAGAATGGTATGCATATAAATATATTTGTAATCCATAGGCTCTGGGAGGCGACACACTTGGAGCCTATGTGATCTCCATGGCCTCGAATGTATGACTAGATGCTTCTTTGCTTCTTTTAGCAAATTTGTCACATGTCCAATTTTTTCCTTAGCTCATTCCTAGTAACTAATTAAGAGTGAATGACTCGAGTCACATTCATTGTGATAGATAGATATGTAATTATTCTAATTACAATATAAATAGAAGGGATGTGTGCTCTGTTTACATACCACGATAATTACGCAAAATTACACTTGCTAATTGCATGTTTACTGTGATTGAAAGATAACCCAATTTGTGAAGAAGTTGTAGTAGTAGGAAACTCTTTGCTCCATTTATTTTTAATTTTTTTAAAAAATTTGCGCCAGTTACCCGCGGACTTGCGGCGAAATTTGCCGCAGTTTGCGGCGAAAATTTGCCGCAGTTTGCGACGGAAAAATTTGCGCGGATTTGCCGCGGACTTGCGATGAAATTTGCCGCAGTTTGCGGCGAAAATTTGCCGCGCGGAAAAATTTGCGACGGAGAATTCAAGTGGCAAGCCGTTTCGCGACAGCGTTTTGCCACCAATTTTTGTAAAAGTGGCAAATGTTGTTTGCCACGAAATTTGTGCATTTGCGGCGGAAATGTCAGTGGCAAATCGATGATTTTCTTGTAGTGAAGGTATGGTAGAGCTCTAATGAATATTGAAACAATAGTGGTCGAGGGATTGAGTCTATTCACAACAAGAGTACCCATTATCTGAGATTCAAAACTTTTATTTTTAGAGAGGAATTTTAAAGATGGATAAATATCTCTCACTTTATTAATGAGGTATCAATTAACAATCTAATAAAACTCACTACATTTCCTTCACTAAAAACCTGCGTGTAAACTTTTCCTTCATTCTCTTTCCCGCTTCTCCCACGCATATCTCACTAATAGTAGTAGTAAATCCTCTTAATTCTCCTATAATAACTCCTCGAATAACTCGATCATTAACTCTTATTAACTACTACTTTTTGAAATCTTAAAACGGCTTCACATTCTAAACTACTCATTCCACGTTTTATTTCAACCCACGTCTTCTTCTTCCTATGCCTAATTGTGCTTCTCACTTCATAGGGATTAGTATCCATCATGCCCCGTGATTATGATATGATAAGTGACATCACTGATGCCAAAGAAACATGGAAGTTGGCAGTGAGAGTTACCAATTTATGGATCGTTCAGTGCCAAAGAAACAAGTCAATGAAATATTATTGTTCATTTACACAATAGGGAGTCAAGATACAAATAAAGACTGTTAGTGCAGATTTTGAATTTTGGAAGGAGATCATTAAGGAAGATATGACATATATTGTTCATAATGTGGGTGTAAAGCCCAATGACTTGGACTACAAGGCATGTGAACATCCCTTTAGACTTGATTTAACAAAGGGGACAAGTCTGAAGCAAAAGGAATTTTCAGAAATACCTCACAATACTTTCAAATTTAAAGATTTCGAGGAAATTCTATCTGGCAAAGTGTCTGCAACTCAGTTATTTGGTACTCTGTTGATGTTAAATTCACAATTTTATTCTTTGTTTTACTTCCATATTTCACCAGGTGCCTAAATTTGTTTTGTTCTCACATAGATGTAATTGGAGAGTTTCATAGAACCATCCATACACAACCTAATCCTCCAAAAAACAATGTTGTCATTGCAATGAGAGACCTTAGGTGATAATCTAACGTTATGCAATTTGAATTGTTACATTAACCATCCCCCTAATCTAACTCTTTGGATTTTTAGTGGTATTATGCTTCGGTGTACACTATGGGGAGAACACACCACAAAGTTCATCAGTTATACTGAAAGCAAATCTTCTGGTCCAATAATTATTAATTTTACTAACTCAAGCAAGGATCAGAGACTCACAAGGTTAGCATGATTCACGTCTAATTTGAATTCTAATTCGTGATTTTAAATCAGTGTGTCTAATTATGGAATTTTTTTAATATACAATTTTTGTCAATTATATTAGGAAAATACCCAGTGTCAATCTCAAACTCCATGTTTGGTTCAAAGTTGCACATAAATGAGAATGTTGCATAATAGAAGAATTCACTTTGCAAGGTATAAACCCTTTTTTGCATTTTGTCATATTACTTCCACATGTCTACATTAGTATAAGATTTATAATATTCAGTTATATGATGATATGGAAACTGTAGTTTGAGTTCATCCCAGCACTCTCAATCACTTAGCCAAAGTGGAAGCCAAATGTCATCATATTCTCAACAAGGTCTTTCCGATCAAGAAAAATTTATGGGTGGTGCAAAAGTTATATACATTCTTTGATATAGATGTCCTTCCACGCGTATGTATCATATTTCTTTGCCTTTTTTTTTCTTTGAGAGGATAGAAACAATGAGAAATATGCTGCAAAAACTTTTGATTGCCATGTCATCCTTTTTCCCTATCCAAAATAACTTGCTTATATGTGTTATAAAATGCTTCATTTCTAACTTCAATTTTACGGCACCTATCTTGCTGCTATATACAGTAAAAAAAACAATTTAGTACTGCTAGAGTGTGCCTTCAATTGAATTTAGTGTTTTAACTATCATGACATCTTTACCTATTTTGGGGTCACTATAGCCTTCAATTGTAATTCAATTTAGTGTTGATAGAGTGTCACTTCAATCTGCTGTGCATAGATAATTATTTTTTGTTAGTGGTTTTAAATAATAGATATAACAGTTACAGTCATTCAAAAAAATCAGTCCATCTCCTCAAATCTATACAAAATAAATTTGTGAACAGGATACACCTTTTGTAACTGTCGGAAGAATTGAGAAATTAATTACGGGTAGTGGATGGTTTTATGAGGGGTGCTACAAGTGCTACAAAGGAAGACAGGTAGCAAGTGATCCTTCAAATGACCCATCATATCAGCCATGGACATGTGTATGTGGAATTCACCATGGGAAACCTTCTCTTAGGTACTTTTCATTAAGTAAATTACGATTATACAAGAATTTAGACATCTGCTAAAATATACTTAATTAGGTTCATTTTGTCTCTGTTAGGTATAAGTTGCAAGTAGAAGTTTCCTATAACAAACATAGTTCTAAATTTGTCATTTGGGAGACTGAAGCAACTAAACTAATCGGAACGAATGCTTTTGATTTAAGGCAGCAAATGATTGAGGTTTGTGACTTATATCTGGAAATAAAACACTGGTCTAATGTATGTATTCATTACTTAATTTACATTCTTATATGTCTATAGGATGGTGAAGATGATCCAAAGATTTTTCCAGAAGCTCTTGATCACTACAACATTTTGACCCTATGGCAACGGTCAAAAACCGTCTCCTAAAGCCAAAAAACCGTTGCCCAAAGCCACGACAGCGGTTTGAAAACCGTTAATACTGCGGGCGTTGCCTAAACTAAAGGCAGCGGTTTCTTTGCGCACCTAAGGCAACGAGATAGGAAAAAGCCGTTGCCATTGCGGATAGAAGGCAGCGGTTTTGTTTCCGCTCTATGGAAAGCGGTTGCAAACCGTTGTCCATTTGGCAACATTTAAAAACCGTTGCCACCTATGGCAACATGTTAAAAGCGGTTATCGGATATGACAACGATGGATAACAGTTGCCTTATACCTTTGAAACAAAAATCGTTGCCACTAATGGCAACACTCTTAAACCGTTGCTATAACACGAAAAACCATTTTCCTCATTTTAAATAATCTATGTCAACACCAACGCTATAAAACAAGCTGTTATTACAAACAAACGCAAATAACTACCTATTCGCATCTCATTCTTAATCGAAGCGATTTGTTACTAAAATGAAACAATTTAAAGACATAATGATCCTTATATTGCTACTTCAAGAACACAACAAAAGTAACAATTCATGTATCTTAAGCGAAAATTTGTTACTACAAAAAGCCTGACAAAAGTAACAAGTCATCGTCCAAAAAACACACGGCAAAAGTACCAAAAAAAATAAAACTTCGGTCTTCAACATATATGTCTTCAAACTCTTCATCATCCAAGCCATGAAGACCTTCATCTCCTTCATCATTTTCCTACAAAAGTAACAAAATTCGATTAATGCAATATTTATACTTTATTACTCTAGTATACTCTAGTATTTGGATTAATGTTAATCTCCTTCTAATTTCCTACAAGCTAGGAAACTAGAAATACTGCACCTAAGTAAATTTAAAACCAGCTTCTTTGACTCTCATGTAAATAGTAAATATAATCAAATTAGATATTAAAAAATAAATGTAGATGTAAGGCACAACCAAAATTTAGCATTTCGTTGCAAGGCATAACCAAAATTTAGATCTTCATCTGTGACAATCGTAGATGTAGATGCAGATTTCATTCACTCAATTGAGAAAGTCATTGGTCTTAATGAGGCATATCTACATATCAACCAAATTAGTTTTCCATGTTTGGGAAAATATGATTTTCCTATCATGACACCATTCTAAACAATTCCTAATATCACTTATCTTTTATATTCCACAGGGAAATAAAGCTACTCTTGATAAAGGAAAGAGTGCTATCAGTGAGGGTGAAAGTCAGGTTAACAATGTAATCAAAAAATCCCATTAACTTATTCTATCATTTTTCCTTTGCACATTCATTCAAGTTCCTAACCTTGTGAGGAACTCAACTGCACATAAACACCATAATAAGAAATAGTGATGGATAGGTAAGATGATCTTACAGTGGGTGGATCTTGAATGGTGAAGGACTCGAGACATATGCTTCATGAATCTTTTCTTATTTTAGTTTTAACATGATTGTATTACATTTTAACCAGTTTCAACGCAGTATCTAATTAATCCAAGCTTTGCCGTCCGCTGAAGATGCGCCATAAATATTATTGTATTTTAGTCAAAAAATAAAAATATGCTAATATAATGTGAGCTAAGACTATAACAGCGACTTCACAAATGGCGTGTAACGAACTCTAATCTAGAAGCGTTTTCTTAATTTTCTTCCAACAACCAAAGTCACTTGTGGCACTTCATCATTTGACATTCGGTGGTGCTAGAACTATTGACATCGATTTGGCTCCAACAAGTTTATTGTCGACTCAATGAATTAGTCTCTCCAATTGAACATAGGATACAATTTTTACCAAAACAAATTAAAGGCTTATTCAAGTAGCTATGTGACGTTTTTGCTACCAAACTAATATAATTCATCCTTCTACATATCAGTATATATTCTAACTATTTATTATAAATGATTATTAGATATTATACTGTTCTATTTTATTATTTTTGGTTGTTTTAATATTAAATTAGTACATTCTACATTCTTACTTTTTAAATTAATAAATATCTATGACTACTTATCGGGCCTTGCGTGAACATTGCAATTGCAATTTGTTTTACATGCTTTGTTTGGAAGTTTAAATTAAAAGTAGGACTGTGGCAAAAAGCGGTCCCTTCTCATAATCGGTTTCAAGCGCATATCTGACAACCAATTACATCTTCTATTATCGGAAAGCGACACATTAAAATGGTGAATAAGAAGACATGAATAGTGCGAGTGAAGAACAAAATTACGAAACTAAAGCTCCTCCATACGTGCACTATATGACTAGGTACAAAGATATCTTTACCAAGGAGCACATTATTTGGGTCGTCATCTTCTTCTATGATCCATTTAATAACCTCTTCAATGGAAATTGTTAGTTTCAATTCTTTCCGTTATTTTTCAAAATTTGTTCTATCATAGTAACAAGACAATCCAGTTGTACATACGGGTTTCAACCTTTCTAATTTGAATTCTAGTGCGCCTCTATTCACTTATGGTACCAAGTTTACATTAATTGAAGTTCTCGATTTACGCTTACAATTGTAACATCATGTATTCAATTTTGTTCATTCAATTTAATTAATGTTGTTTTCATACTATAGGTAATGTAAATCATGGGCGAGCAAGCCTGAACTTACGTGAGGTATCATCAAATGCAAGGATGAAAAGAAAATTCTTGCTAAATGATAAGCGTCATGCACGATTTAAAAGGAAAATTATTCAAGAGGAAAGCGTGCATGCAACTCAAACTATTCACCTATTTTAGGTAATATCTACAATGCCTCATTTATAATTGTCCTACAGGCATTTGTTTAAAAAATATTTATAGACATAGACAACAAAACACACACAGACACACTCACACACACTACAACAGGAAAAGCCATCGGAGTAGCTTTTTTATCAATTAGAAGCGACTTACGGCGCGCGCAGATCATATTTGCCGTTGCCAACCACTCTACGAGGCGCTCGAAGCGCCTCTAATAATTAAAGCGCGGCGCTCGCAAATAAAGCGCCTCTTTTGGTCTTGGCGTCTCTAACAATTGGGCGCTCGGTTTATAAAGCGTCACTGTTGGTGTTAGCGCCTTGACAATCGAGTAGCTTACTAGGTAGAAGCGCCTGTTGGTCGACCAACAAAGCGCTTACTCTTGGGGCGCCACGATTGTCAAGTGTGCTTTACCTAAACAGCGCTTTTAACTTTGGCGCCCTAATTCTCTGTTTTTAAAAAAAATATATTTTACATTTACTGGTATATCTATACAATATTTTGCGGCACTTTGTTGGTTTTCTGGTGTAGTGCCTACGTTCATCAACCAAAATCAATTCAACATCAATATGAACCAAATTTCCAAATCAACAAACCAATTGCAAGAAACTTATAAATCATTAACAAAGTGCGTACCAACAAAAATACATAACTCATTAACCAAATTCGGAATGTCAACATATATAGACAACAAATTAAAGATTACATGATGTTTCTCCTCAACAAATAAGTGCTTGGGCAAAAAAATTCTACCTAATGCATGGAGAAATAGTTGGGGAGGATCG
The DNA here is from genome assembly GCA_020916435.1 of Oxytropis ochrocephala. Lineage (NCBI taxonomy): Eukaryota > Viridiplantae > Streptophyta > Magnoliopsida > Fabales > Fabaceae > Oxytropis > Oxytropis ochrocephala. The sequence continues at coordinate 56,517,516 of CM037091.1, forward strand.
ATGTTAGGAACAAAAACAAGCTAATTAACCAAAATTACATGAATTTACGATTTTGATTAATCAAGCCGGCAACATGATGACACCACTCTCCTCTGAGCTCGATTAAGTTGGTCATCGAGAAAATGGAGCTCAATGAGCATTCGAGGAAAATCTTTGTAAAAATGAAATAAAATAAACTTAGAATTAAGTGGTTAAGTGCTAGATATAAAATTACTTGTGAAAAAACAAACTATATAAATTACATACATTTCTTTGGAATTTCTATTTGATGGTGAGTGATTATGTCCCTCATAAACTTTATAACGTAATACCCACAATCATCATTGTTTGGTTATGCAGGACACTAGAAATCAAAATAATAATTAATTATTAAAATCACGAGCATTATTTACATATGGATAAGAATAATTATAAACTTACCTTTATGACTATCCATTGTGTTTTATTTTGACATTCCCATCTACAGCTCGACCTTATTCGATCCCCAATAAGTTGTCAAGCAATTTGAAACATCATACATATAACTATATTAATTAATTGAAATACATAATTTAAATGATGAAATATCACGATGTATCTAAATACACACCTTTCAAATATAGCTCTCATCTTGAGGTGGTTGTTAGGATCACCATGACCACGAATCTAAATAGAAAATTCTATTTCTTTTAGGATCAACTACCAACAATATCAATGTTTTCTACAAAAAATTTGAATAGCCAAATAAATAACGAGATCATATATATTTCTTTGGATACAAAAGGAAGGAATTTCATTCAACATTTGGATGTCTTAGCTCGTCCAGTAGGTATAGGGGATAGATAATTTCTTACTCTAAGAGAGTGGGTGCCAAAAACAAGCTATCACAATTCTTTGTCATGTGCCAAAGCCAAGCGTTCATTGATATAGGCTTTTCTGCTTCCTTGTTTTGTTTAATGTTTTCTTCATTTACTGCAACATTTTCTTTTGAGGTGCCATTTCTAATCGAGAGATTCGATAGATGAGTGCGTTAGGGGCACAAGAAGATTAATTTTTGTGTCAAGTCCATGGGGCTCATAATCTCGTAGAACAAATACCTATAGTTAAAATGTATACAAATAAATTAACAAATAATAATAATAATAATAATAATAATAACAAATAATAATAATAATAATGATAATAATAATAATAATGATAATAATAATAATAATAATACACGATGTATATTAAAATAGTAGCTTTGAGATGCCACGTGTGATCATATACCTCTCGCGATTCATCTTGTGAAAGGGGTATAATGCGATCAACTCGGGATGTACGGATCAATCAATACATTTATCAAATCTCCATTCGTCATTGTTGCGGCATGATTCTTTATATAAGCAATGAATTCCTTAGAAGAGGAGGTTGGGATTGAATGTCATTTCCTTTATTTACTTGTCGAGACAACGATTTATTGGGAGCAATAGAAGTGGAGGTTGGGATTGAATCTCTTTTCCTTTATCTACTCGCCTAGACACATGGTTCTTGGTAGCTTTAGAAGGGAGCGTTGGGATTTGCCAACATGCCTAGAAATTCGAGATCTTGCTTTGTTTACCTATATATTAAGAAATATAATTATTTATAAATTTATGACAATAAGGCAATATGGAAGTATTAACAAATATATTAATTACTCCTTACATTGATAAGATTTGATGGCCATGCCACAAAGGTGCCAAGTGCATCACTTACGAGTCAATAAAGTCATCTCTGCGGTGTCAATTGAGTGCGGCAATTCGGACATCACCTGACAACAATCTCGACTTTGACTCTTGCATGATTTGGAGGTATGGGAAGATTGTGCAAGGTGGAGTCCTCATTATTACAAACAATGCCCGCTGCGACCAGCGTAAAGCGGGTTTGATATATATAATTCACAATAACCATTGTTAACCTAAATAAATGATAACCAAATATCAATACCCATCGCTTAATCATGACTAAAACCTTAGCTATTTTTCATAAACTTTAAAAAGACAAAGATACGAGAAATTAATAAGAACAACCATTTCCTAGAGAACATGTGAGAGTCTCTCAGTAACAAGAACAACCATTTCCTAGAGAACATGTGAGAGTCTCTACAGTAACAAGAACAACCATTTTCAACTTAAATTCATATTGATTAGTTTAATCACAAATGCTAAAAGAAGAGGCGGTGGGTTTAGATTGAAGCTCCAAAGTCAAGTGACACGAAGATTACTAAAATAGGATAGATAAGCTGTAATGTTTGTTGTATTGACTATATGAAGTAGAACAACAACTTTGCAAAATTCAAGTCAATATTCCCATACATTAAACATTATATGGTTTAAAATAGAACACCACAATCTACTACAATTGAGAACTATTTTAGTTATACAACAAACCAAGATTCTGTGGTCCCCACCTACAATTTCAAGCCCTCAAAATCTATTAAAGTAAAAATGCAGGTAGTCGATAACTTACGGGTTGAAATACACTTTTGTTGTGCCAATTTTCAAGCTGCAAAAGCGGCAAAAGGAAATATGGCAAAGTAAGGCGCAAGGCAAGCAAAAACCACTTCCTATCAAATTACATTTTAAGAAACAATGACCAAAACAATCTACACATTAAAGACCCAATTACAAGAAAGTAATAAGCGAAGCATGCAACCAAATTATTAATAATTATATCTTTATTTCATATATTTCATATATGCTTCCAAGTGATCAGGTGTATACATTATTTTAATTTAAGCATAAGCCAATACAAGTCGTATAGCATTGAAAACAGGCCAGCAATAACAAAACTTGTGGCAAAAATCAACTTAAGGCATAAGCCAACACATAAGTTAAATAGCACTGAAATACATATGAATAAAGCAGATCCTCATAATATATATATATATATGCATGTAAATTATAATTTGTTTTCCTGCTTTTTGGCTTTTGTTGCAGTTATTTATCAGGTGGGTCTCTTTAATTTTCTATATCTTTTGGTAAAAGAATTATTAATTCTACTACTCTAGTATGCAGTTGATGATTTGTGTTAGATATGCATACTACAAAGATTGCTTTTCTTTGATATATAGCTGCTGTTTTTAGACTTAATTAGAATAGAAGCAATATATGTATGTGATTGTTTTGGAATGCACAGCTAGCTAGCCAAGAATGTTTTCTAACTTTATTTTCTTTTAATCAGAGTAAGAAAAGCACTCCACTTAGTTGAAGAGAAATATTCCTGGGATGACATGTATGTATACTTTAAAGAAAAATAGGTTTCAAATTGTTCTCTGCTTTCTTCTGTTCTGCTGCTGCTATTTTGTATTGGCTATAGCTCAGAGAACAGAACCAACTGAAGGTATTTTGTTTCTCCTCTAATTAATTTTCTTTGTATTCAAGTTATGACTTGCATGGTAAAAGATTGTTTGAGACAATTCTTTTTCATGTTTCTACGTAAAAAGTCAAAAATACGACTTGTATTGGCTTATGCTTAAATTAAAGCAACACATAAGTTAAATAGCATGGTATACATTATTTACCAATTCACACCATCCCCATATGAATAAAGCAAACAGCCCCAGAACAAAAATACATAATCAACATCTCAAAATGAACAATTCAGATCACTTAACTAAATAATAAATAATTAAATTAAATAAACTAATCAATCTTTCATGAAAGCGGTACTATCTTAAATGTTCATTAGTTGCTTCTTTTACTGTTTGTGTAAAGAAACTACTCATTTCAAGTTTCAACTTACTTGTGTTCTGTTCTATTATCAGCAATTTAGCCTCTAGGAAAGCAGAAAAGAAAGAAGAGAAAGAGCTAGGAAAATATTCACAAGAAACTAGAACAAGATAAGGTATATATATACACAACTAATTTTCTATATATTGTTTATAAGAGTTCACACCACTAGTCTATGTGTAACTTCATTCATTCAAAATTGTTAATCGTTTGATCACTTCTCATCCATTGATGTAAGCATTTTAAATGGCTCCATTGTTGTATATTTTGTACAGCTAATGGACTATCTTTAGAAAGTCAAGCAGCTGTGAAATCACCGAGCCATTGCGGTGAAGCAAGAAAAGGTTTGATTAAGATACTTTTTAATCTCACATTAGATTGATAGGTCTTTGTATTTTCCAATCGATAACTATTGTTTTCTAACAGTTTCTTTATAATAACCTTGTTGTTGAAGAACATAAGTTATCTAACATTTGACACCTTATAATAGAAATTGCAGATTTCAAAGCACTTTTATACAACCACAAAATTTGCATTGAAAAATATTATGTGAATTAAACAATAATACCTTTAAAATGCCTTGAGGACATAAACACATACCCACTTGAATCCTCTTTCGGTGTGAGGCACTTAGGTCCACTAGCTCTCTTCTTGGTTATGCGATAAACCAAACCTCTTCAATCCCGACTCGTTGCTACTTGCTAGAGACCCGTCACCTTGATTGAAAAAACCCAGACCTGACACATCAAAAAAAAAAAATTCTTGAGGAAATTAAAAACATAACAAATATGAAATCGTTGTTTGGTAATATCACAGATAATAATCAGGTCTGAATCTCAAAAAGCTCTGAAAAACCAAATTGGGAAAAAAGCGATTATGAAACAATTCACACGAAATCATACGAGAGAGAAAAAAAGGAAGTACCTTTGGAGAATATTGAATTGAAAGTACCTTCTTCGTGAGAAATGGGTTCTTGTGGAAGGAAGAAGAAAATGGAGGAGGGGTTGATGAGGAAATGGGTTCTTGTGGAAGGAAGAAAGAAAATGGAGGTTTTAGCTAGGGTTTGGGTTTGGAGAGTGAGAAGCGAGAAAGGCGTAGAGTGAGAATGTAGTGCAGCGCGTATGAGAGAAAGGTAGCATAGCGGGAAGAAATTAAAAATTTAGGAATCGGGGCGCTCAAGCACAAGCGCCCTGTTAGTGATAGGAATTTGGAATTGGGGCGCTCGCGTGCAAAGCGCCCTGTTGGTGATTAGGAATTTGGAATTGGGCGCTCGTGTGTAAAGCGCCCTGTTGGTGATTAGGGTGGGGCGCTCGAGTTAGCGCCCTGTTGGTGGGCTCGTGTTTTAGGAATTGGGGCGCTCGTGTGTAGCGCCTCGATTGTCTTTCAGTGGCTCCTATGTTTGAGGAATTGGGCGCGTGTGCGAGCGCCTCAAAGACCCTCCTTATTTTGACAATCGGTAGCTTTTTAGAAAGCGCCTCAAAGTCCTCCTTGTTTTGATAATAGGCGCTTCATAATAAAGCGCCTCAAAGAGGTGCGTCCTTTTTGCAATTCTGTTGTAGTGACACATCATCATTCAACTATATTTTAAGTGCCTTTACTTAGAAATTAATACCTTATTTGTAGGAGAAGAAAGAGAATATCGAGCTCGACTCGATTGACAAAATTTGAAATGCTTGAAAACCCGAACTTGACTTGTAGCTTTGAGTTCCTAAATACACTTAGAACATCGGGATTGCCAAACCTGAGAATAATATTAAAGGTTGGAACACCAATCATGCTAATGAGAAATATAGACCAATCGGAAGGGTGTGCAATGGGACAAGAATGATTGTGACAAGACTAGCAAAGCATATCATTAAAGCTAAAGTGATGATGGAAAGAATATAGGCAAAGTATTTGGTATTCCTCGAATGTCAATGTCTCATACGAATCACCTTGGCCATTTAAACTCATACGAAGACAATTTCCAATGATTGTCTCGTATGCCATGACAATCGATAAGTCACAAAGTCAATCTTTAGCAAGTGTGGGACTATACTTACCTCGAAGCGATCTTGATCATGGCCGACTATATGTAGCTTATCAAGAGTTCAAAGCAAAAAGGGTTAAAAATTACGATACATAGCGGATATAAGAAGGCAAACAACAAGACTATAAATGTGGTCTACAAAGAGGTTTTCCAAAATCTCTCATAGTTAGGAAACTCTCGTAGGCAAATCATGTGCCCTTTTTATATTTTATCTGAGATGATTCCTATCAATCGCACACAATAGTGCATTCAATTGATAATCTGTAAATACCATGCATACACAGCGTAAAAACTCTAGCCATTATCTACTATTTTTTATCTATCGGCTAAACTATAACAATCTTTAGATAATCAAATGAGAACAATTTAAATACCCTTTATATAAAATAAAATTATGAGACTTGGCGCCCACTCGTTAATTTCCACGAGAGACTTAGTGCGCTATATAAAAGAATTCTAACCGTACACCTAGAGTGGCAAAGCGGGCTACCCGGCCCATATCGAGTGAGCCACGTCGGCTCGGGCCTCTGATGCAGGCGATATGCGGGTTACAATTCGGTCTCAATCTTTTTGTGACCCGATACTATGCGGACTCACGGGTTTCGGGTAGCGCATTGTGCGCCATTTTTTCTTTTTCTCTCTAACTCATTGAATTGTAGAATAAATTGAACCGAATTAATCAATGTTCGGTTTTCAATCATTTAGCTTTGCTTTGTAATGTCATGCTTATATTTTTTTGGGTATACAATCTAAGGCTTAAATATATTTTGGATTATAAAGCTTATATATTATAGTACTTTTTTATAAAATTTTAAAGGAAAGAACCAACATGTTGATAAAGAGGAGAAGAATTATAAAAGTAATTAAATCTTGCAAGGGCAACATGCCATTGGAAGTAGAAGAATCGTAAAAAAATCTGGTTATAACTCTAAGTAGATGAATTGTAAACACTAAAAATCCAGCAGCTGAAACACTAAACTCCTACAGCAAAAACACTAAAATCCTGGTTTTATATTATCTGAATTGTAAACAATAAAGATTCAATAACTGAAACACTAAATTCCAATAGCTGTAACAATATACTCATGCAGGAAAAACACTCAAGTCCTTCGGTGTTTTGTTCATGCAGGAAAAACACTACTGACAGTGAGACGGAGAACATGTACTATGATACTATGAATGTACTTCGGTGTTTTGATATTGTGTAAACTTTCTATTCAATTTATAGTACTAAGAAGATATGAAAAGACACCGAGAGAATGAGATATGTGAACACTTGGGAAATGGGGTTATCTATTTACTTTTACTTGGGAAATTGGGTTACCTATTTATTTAGAAGATGAATTTTTTTTTGAATGAGGATATTAAGAGAGAGAGTCAGATGCGTGAACATCGCATCAGGCAGCACCCCATTTTTAATATTTGATTACTAATATTGGGATGAGTAGAAATAATATGCACCCCATTTTTAATATTTGCGGGCTACCCATGGCCCGGTCAGACTAGCCCGGGACGGGTTTGGACTTTTGTGGATTGGGCTAAAAAGCCCGGGTACTAAAACGGGCCCATTTTCTTTGGCCCAAACCCTCCCATATTTCGGGCTAGCCCAGTCCGGCCCAACAGGCCTGCCCCATTTTGCCAGCTCTACGTACACCTAAAATAAGTACTCAAAATTAAACGCTCCTTCATGCATCTGTTTTATAGTAAATGCGTATAAAAGGATTCTAACCTTAACTCCTAAAATAAGTACTCAACATTAATCGGAACTTCATACATGTGTTTTGTAGTACATGAGTGGCAACAAACCAGCCCCGTGCGAAAGAACAGGTATCCGACTAGTTTAGCTAGAAAAAACAAACTCCATCACCGGCATCTCTGAGTTACACTTGTGACGAATATAGAGACGAAAAAATATCCCTCTCAAAAATTTCACTTAACGAAATTTTTCGCTTCCCTCCTACAAACATTCACTCTCTTTTTGTTTTTTTCTTCCTTATTTCATATGAAACCCTCTCTTGACTTCTCATTCTCTCGATTGAGACACACACACTGCGCACTCACCATTCACTGCTGCACTTTCGCAATGACCACTCACGATCGCCACCAAAACCCTATCTTTTCTCTCCAGCGATTACGATTCTCTCGCCGGAAGCATGATTTTCTTCTCTCTCCAACAATTACGAGCCGTTGGTTCAAGCGGTTATTACTGTTTTCTCTCGATCGATTCTTCTTCTCGTTGAATTGATTACGCTTCTCCACTGGTCAGTGATTCGAACCACAACCTGCGAAATGATTTTAACCTAGGTATGAACCCTACAATTTGCGATTTGAACCCTTTGGAACCACTAATCGGTGGAATTTAAACATACTGCGATTACATCGGTCTTCATTTTTATTTTATGTTTTTTTGTCAGAATCGAAGCTACCATGCCGACGATGAGAGGAGGAGATGGAGTTGGATCTCATCTCTCTGGCGTTGTTACCAAATACAAGAGAAGTCGGTAGAGATCCTTATGATGAGTTCCACTCTCCTTTTATCTCAATTTCTATAGCTTTTGGTTACATTTGGCTCTTAACTTTGATAGGTTTGATTTTTTTAATGTATACGATTTTATATTTTACTTGGTCTAATGTTGATAAATAATGTTGGAAAAATTGGATTTGGATCCTCTAACATTGAGTTGTCTAACTTTTCCTACCTTTGGGCAAAAATAAGTAAAATGAGGATAATGTAGTAATTTAAGATGGAGAGAAAGATGAGAGAAATCAAAATAGAGAGAGATAGAGAGAAAGGTAGATAAAGTTAGAGGTTCTAAAGTTAGAGGATCCATGCCCGGAAAAATTATACTAGAGTTACTTTAAGTTATTTATTTGTACATGTTGGCCTTTAAGTTTTTTTTTTCTTCAACAAATAGGCACTTTAAGTTACGTAACATTGACATCGTTGACCCTTTTAGTAAAATGTCATATCGTTGATTACATCAAAATACACCAAAATATGTTTGGTTACATCAAAATATTTAAACTAGAGAAATCACTAAAAGGGCCTATTTGTTACTAAAAAATCTTAAAGGGCTAACTTGTTACAAATAAATAACTTAAAGGTCCTCTGTTGTAATTTTGCCAATAATGTTTCTTTTCGTTTTTAGTCAATTAAACAGAGGCTTTGCAGTTAGTTATTTCAGAATGTAAAGCAGAAGGCCAAGGTTGTAGAGATATGTGAGAAAGGGATTCATATATTAGAGGGTAAGATTTGTATTTAGTTATTATACTCCATTATATGTTGTTATCTTCTATACAAATGATTTTGATATATATGTTTTTAGATGTGCATAATTTTTGTTTTTCTGTTTTGTTTAGTTGTTTTAGGCTTTTAGCTTATGGGAGTGGTTTGTTTTTAAATAAAGCAAACTGGTAACATGTACAAGACTGTGAAGAGGAAGATTGAGAGAGATGTTGCCTTTCCAACTTGCTTATCTATAAACAAGACTATCATCACTTGTCTCCTCTTGCCGAGTGATAGAGTCTGTTGAAAAGGTGATATACTGAAAATGTAAGAACTTTTTAAAGCATGTTTTTAAATCAGTGTATGTATCTTTTGTGTTTTTGTTTGGCTAGATCTGAGAAGAATTGAGAGACTACTTCATCAAGTTCACTGCATATCTATGTTTTTGTACCATTATTAGAAGCATTACTCTCAAAATCACCAGAGAAAGAACCACCGCCATAACTTAAGTTCCATAAGTTTCTTTTGTAGCATTCTTGAATCTGTTTGTGTCATATTATATAGGTTCCTGAATGCTTTGACAAACTAGCACATGCAAGAACAAAAGCTATCTAAAAAAAAACTGTCATCATTAATCTATTATTGCTGCACTCATGTTATTGCTATACTTCTACTTGTAGTGCTTATAATTTTAAATCTCAATTCAGGTACCATATTCAGCATAGCACAATTCATCATATTCTTCTTTAAAGGTTCAACATAAGGGAGTTACAAAAACATACATAGATTTTGTGTAATTCATGCATCAATTCCTATGAAACATATAGTAGAACTCAATGGCAAATGGAACTACAATATGAATTGTTCAACATACTGTTGCTGTCTTCAAATCTCTTGCATTCATATTAGTTATTCAACAAATTATTGCTGTCTTATAGTTTGTTCTGCTTTTTAGCTTTTAGTGCTTGTTTCTGGTTTATTGAGCAGAGGTGCCTAATGGTGATGTGTTTGGTTTGAAAAATTCATTTTGTAGTTCTAGTTGCAATTTTCTTAATGCACTGTTAGATGGTAGCCTTATATTGTAGCTTCCTAGTTGTGGTTTAATCTTTTAGGCTATGATGAGATTTTACACTTAGGTCTCTATCTACATATTTGATGAAGAAGCAGCTCTCCCACCCTGTTATCATGCCTAAGGTGCATTTTACTTTTGCCTCTTAGTACTTGCAGAAAGATGCATGACTAAGTAAGAGTGAAAACTAGAGACACTAGATGTTCCATCATTGTGCGGACGTCGTCGTCGCTTTGGATCTCCATGACTGAATAATGGACAGTCCCATCATCTCTACAATTAAACTTTTTGAAAAGTATACGCTCCACGTCTTTCGCCCACACTCCTGCTGGGCGAATCTTCCTCTCGGCCTTTTCCTTGGTTGGCGAAGGTGATGTCTTACTAAATCGTCTGCGAAGACATGGTTAGGACAACGAAACCTGACACCATGTTAAGTCGGTGGTAGCGTGATCCCGTTGTGGTGAATGGGTTTTGTTAGGAATTTGTCGTTTAGTCTTGGGTTGAGCCTGATTGCCATTCCATTTAATTTGGGTTGGGAAGAAGGAGAGAAGGTTTTGGTGAAGAAGCAGATTAGGGTTTGGTGAAGAAGGTGCGAGGATGTGAACCCCACTTTTATAATAGGCGTGGTGAAATGTCGGTAGTTGATTTCATTTTTAGATCACAAATCTGGTAGTTTAAATTCTATCCGTTCGGGCACAATTTCCAAAGGGATTGACATCCGCTCCTTTATCGACACATTTGGTGATTATAAGCAGTTGATTAAAGCTATCGGTGGAACTGGGGCGTCAATACGCAACAATTCTGCGACACTTGTTGAACGACATCATTCGAACATGTTCGCATGAGAACATTCGAACTGTTCGCATGACCTTTATTCGAGCGGTGAAAAAGCGCCCGATGGGTGTCTGTCCATATTTAACACACTCGAGCGGCCTCGTTTGAACTGTTCGAAGGCAGTGTTGAGCAGTGAAAATTTCTTTAAAAAATAGGTCTTTTGGTCTTTTCACACCCTTATGGGGTGTGTTTAGAGTAGGAGGGAGTGTGGGAAAAGCAATAGCCATTAATAATTACAAAATACTACTAGAGGCCCATTAGGTTTAGCCCATCTTATTTGTCTATATGATAAGGATTAGTGAGTGTAACTAGATGCGGTTTCTCTTCCCGATTATGGGGGTCTTGCTTAGCGTAAACCCTATGCATTTGTCTTTGCGGTTTCTCTTTCACTTGCTTCATATCAGACATTTCCACTCTTTTATATGATATTAAATTTGTTGGTCTTAATAAAGGGTTGAAGACAAATACCTAATTTTTTTTTTTCAAAAGATATTAAAAAACATAACAACCAAAATATTACAACCATAAAATAACTTTACATTTTTATAAGCTATTATATTAACTTACCAGCATGGATGGGGGAGAGCCTCTCTGACACTCGGATCATACTCCTCTGGTGGTGGCTAAAACACATACAAAAACAACCTTTGTTAGCATATGCTCCCGAACTATTATGTTGATTATAGTAAAGGGTATACATACATACATAGAGAAATGATACTCACCATAGCAGAAGTCCTGTACACAATATATGCTATGAAGCTATACTTTGCTTGAATAGCCTGATATATGCTATGAAATAACAATTTTTGTAATTAGTAACTAACATCGATTTCTTAATTAATTTTATTATCAACATTTTTTACTTACAAAGATGTATATGTTGAGTGGCAGTAAACCAAAAACACTCATGCATACGCCACCCATGAATTCTAGTACTATCCAAAGCAATGACATGTGCTCCACGCTTTTTGTTTTCCACGCTTTTTCTACAACCACCAATTTCAAAAATCAAAACACAAAAAAATACATAAATCAATTAAATGATTCAATAAATTAACTAGAAACAATATTACTAACCAAGTCTTGATATCTTTGCAATACTTGCGACAATGTTCATTGCCATGTACAGCGCCTTTGCACGACATCTTTGCTTGTGGAAACTTCCAATTTTTGTAAGCCAAAATCCTATAGGCGTGAGTGATGGAATTGCAGTAGGATAAAGTGGAGAACATTATATATCTTCTTCTTATTTGGTTGGTTCCTCACTCGACTTTATGAGGCATATGACATAAATTATCATAATGATGGCCTCAGTGTGTTTATGATTGTCACCATAGTGGCCATTGTGTAAACATTGGGAGTCAGTATAGGATCCCAAAAAGATATTTAACTTGTTTTAGCATTTCACTCGCGACAAATTCTCTCTCTGATTTATTGTGATTCATTTTCTTCCATTTGGGTTTGTATAAAATAAAATAGTTAAACTATTAGTCAAAGCATTTTGACCGACTACTTTCCTTTGTTTTTAAGATTTTGCGTATGTGTCAAAATCTTAAAAACAAAAGAAAATAGTTGGTCAAAAATCTTTGACTAATAGTTTAACTATTTTATTTTATACGATCCCAAATGGAAGAAAATGAATCATGATAAATCTGCTGAGAGAGAATTTCACGTGTGAGCTTAAAAAAGCTTGTTAAATATCTTTTTGGAATCTATACGGACTCCCGATGTTTGCGGCGATCACTGTGTGTGACAATCATAAACACTAGAAGGCCATCATTATGATAATTTATGTCATATGCCTCGTAAAAGCGAGTGAAGAAACAACCAAATAAGAAGAAGATATATAATGTTCTCGACTTTATCTGCTGGCAATTCCATCACTCGCGTCTATAAGACACAGCTTACAAGTGGAAGTTTCCGCAGCGTGTGTGTGATGATGCGTTGTACATGGCAATGAGTGATTAATCGCAATAAGTATAATGCGATATATCGAACTTGGTTTGTAATATTGTTTCTAGTTAATTTATTGAATCATTTAATTGATTTATGTATTTTGTTTTTGTGTTTTGATTTTGAAATTGATGATTGTAGAAAAAGCGTGGAAAAAAAAAGCGTGGAGCATGTCGTCATTTTGGATAGTACTAGAAATTCATGAGTGGCATATGCATGAGTGTTTTTGGTTTCTTCACCACTATTTATATACATCTTTGTAAGTAAAAATGTTGATAATAAAATTAAGAAATCTATGTTAGTTACTAATTACAAAAAAATGTTATTCAGTACCCAATTTGTTTGGGATTGTGCTTATCTGTGGCGTAGTTCATAACATATATATATATATATATATATATATATATATATATATATCGTGTACAAGACTTTAGTTATAGTGAGCATCATTTCTACGTGTGTATGTATACCCTTTACTAGTCAACATAATAGTTTAGGAGAAATAGTGTACAAAAAACATAAAACTTACTTATCTATTGAATCGGTCACAAAAATGATGTCGAGAATCTCTGACTTCTTACGATAATAGTCATACATGCATTCGAGGATCTACTTTGCTCACTCAAAACTCAACTACTGTAGTGATAATAAACATAAAAGCTTTAAAAAAATACTAAGAGGGTTTTGAACCAAGTGAGGCAGAGCTCTGCTAGGGCTTATGCTGCTATGCACGAGGGCCAGGCCACCATCTCGGGAGGAGGACCTCTGTGGCGCGCGACACCAAAAAGGTGAAAGGGGGGCATCCGCTTCTCGATGATTCTCTTTGTGCCTATAGATTACTCGGACATATATGATGATATGGAGCAGGAAAGGCGGTAGGAGATCGTACAAAGAGAGGCGATGCTAGGGGTCACCTGCGACAATGCGGTGAAGCTAGCAAATCAACGGAGGACAAGAACTCTCTGAACATGCCAAGTACCACGTTGGAGATATGAATCTTGGATCATCGAGAAGAAGCATGGGGGTTATGATTGCCACGAGATCGTCGTTCTCTCCCGTCTTTGAAGAAGCGTTTGGCAAGACCATGGAAGCGGGGGCTCATTGTTAATTTGTTGGGTAGGCACATAGGATTCAAGGCTCTTGAGCAGTTGAACCAAATGTGGGTCGAGAAGGGTGTCATGAATATTGTTGATCTCGGTTGTGATTTCTTTACAGTACACTTGGCGTCCACGGAGGACTATGAGAAGGCACTTAGCAATGGACCTTGGCTGATCTATGATCATCTTATTGTGATAGAGTGGCACCCAAATTTTCGGCCTGAGAAAGAGGAAGTAGAGCGAGTTGCAAATGCAGGTTCGTTCTGGAACTTCCAATAGAATATTACTGATTCACAATTTCTTTCCTTCTTGGGGATAGAATTGGCGCTTGCCGAAATCAAAGTGGATCAGACAACTACCTTGACAACCCGGAGGAAATATGCTCGTCTATGTGTAGAAGTGGATTTGAACAAGCCTCTTTTAGCTTTATTCGAGCTCAAAGGTCATATTTACCGAATTGAGTATGAGGGACTTCACTTGCTGTGTATGGCTTGTGGCAAATGGGGGTCTTGCTTCCGCGTAAACCCTAACCGCTGTCTTTGCGGTTTCTCTTTCCGCCTTCATATCAGACATTTCCACTCTTTTATATGATATTAAATTTGTTGGTCTTAATAAAGGGTTGAAGACAAATACCTAATTTTTTTTTTTCAAAAGATATTAAAAAACATAACAACCAAAATATTACAACCATAAAATAACTTTACATTTTTATAAGCTATTATATTAACTTACCAGCATGGATGGGGGAGAGCCTCTACAGCACTCCAGATCATACTCCTCTGGTGGTGGCTAAAACACATACAAAAACAACCTTTGTTAGCATATGCTCCCAAACTATTATGTTGATTATAGTAAAGGGTATACATACATAGAGAAATGATACTCACCATAACCGAAGTCCTGTACACAATATATGCTATGAACTGCGCTGCAGATAGCACAATATATGCTATGAAATAACAATTTTTTTGTAATTAGTAACTAACATCGATTTCTTAATTAATTTTATTATCAACATTTTTTACTTACAAAGATGTATATGTTGAGTGGCAGTAAACCAAAAACACTCATGCATACGCCACCCATGAATTCTAGTACTATCAAAGCAATGACATGTGCTCGCGCTTTTTGTTTTCCACGCTTTTTTCTACAACCACCAATTTCAAAAATCAAAACACAAAAAAAAATACATAAATCAATTAAATGATTCAATAAATTAACTAGAAACAATATTACTAACCAAGTCTTGATATACTGCAATACTTGCGACAATGTTCATTGCCATGTACAACGCACTGCACACGACATGCTGCTTGTGGAAACTTCCAATTTTTGTAAGCCAAAATCCTATAGACGTGAGTGATGGAATTGCCAGTAGGATAAAGCTGGAGAACATTATATATCTTCTTCTTATTTGGTTGGTTCCTCCACTCAGCTTTATGAGGCATATGACATAAATTATCATAATGATGGCCTCTAGTGTGTTTATGATTGTCACCACAAGTGACCGCTGTGTAAACATTGGGAGTCCGTATAGGATCCCAAAAAAGATATTTAACAGTTTTAACAGCTCACACGACAAATTCTCCTCTACAGATTTATTGTGATTCATTTTCTTCCATTTGGGTTTGTATAAAATAAAATAGTTAAACTATTAGTCAAAGCATTTTGACCAACTACTTTCCTTTGTTTTTAAGATTTTGCGTATGTGTCAAAATCTAAAAACAAAAAAGAAAATAGTTGGTCAAAAATGCTTTGACTAATAGTTTAACTATTTTATTTTATACGATCCCAAATGGAAGAAAATGAATCACGATAAATCTATGAGAGAGAGAATTTGCGTGTGCTTTTAAAGCTTGTTAAATATCTTTTTGGAATCTATACGGACTCCCGATGTTTGCGGCGATCAGCTTTGTGGTGACAATCATAAATACACTGAGAGCCATCATTATGATAATTTATGTCATATGCCTCGTAAAAAGCTGAGTGGAAGAACAACCAAATGAAGAAGATATATAATGTTCTCGACTTTATCTGCTGCAATTCCATCACTCGCGTCTATAAGATTTTGGCTTACAAAAGTGGAAGTTTCCGCAGCGGCGTATGTCGTCAATGCGATGCGTTGTACATGGCAATGATTTATTGTCGCAAGTATTGCGATATATCGAACTTGATTGTTAGTAATATTGTTTCTAATTAATTTATTGAATCATTTAATTGATTTATGTATTTTGTTTTGTGTTTTGATTTTGAAATTGTTGATTGTAGAAAAAGCGTGGCAAAAAGCGTGAGCACATGTCACCTATTTTGGATAATACTAAATTCATGGGTGGCATATGCATGAGTGTTTTGATTTCTTGCCACTCAATATATACATCTTTGTAAGTAAAAATGTTGATAATAAAATTAAGAAATCTATGTTAGTTACTAATTACAAAAAAATGTTATTTCAGTACCCAATTTGTTTGGGATTGTGCTATCTATGCTGTAGTTCATAACATATATATATATATATATATATATATATATATATATATATATATATATATATATATATATATATATATATATATATATATATATATATATATATAGTATGTGTAAGACTTTAGTTATGGTGAGCATCATTTCTACGTGTATGTATACCCTTTACTAGTCAACATAATAGTTTAGGAGAAATAGTGTACAAAAACATAAAACTTACTTATCTATTGAATCGATCACAAAAATGATGTGAGAATCTCTGACTTCTTACGATAATAGTCATACATGCATTCGGGATCTACTTTGCTCACTCAAAACTCAACTACTGTAGTGATAATAAACATAAAAGCTTTAAAAAATACTAAGAGGGTTTTGGGCAAGGTGAACAGAGAGCTCTGCTTGGGGGCATGCATGCTATGCTGAGGGCCAGGCCACCATCTCGGGAGGAGGACCTCTGTGAGTGCTTGACACAAAAAGGTGAAAGGGGAGCATCACTTCTCCGATGATTCTCTTGTGCCTATAGATTACTCGGACATATATGATGATATGGAGCAGGAAAGGCGGTAGGAGATCGTACAAAGAGAGGCGATGCTAGGGGGTCACCGCGGCGATGGTGGCGAAGCTAGCAAATCAACGGAGGACAAGAACTCTCCTGAACATGCCAAGTACCACGTTGGAGATATGAATCTTCAGATCATCGAGAAGAAGCATGGGGGTTATGATTGCCCTGAGATCGTCGTTCCTCCCCGTCTTTGAAGAGCGTTTGGCAAGACCATGGAGGCAAGGGCTCATTGTTAATTTGTTGGGTAGGCACATAGGATTCAAGGCTCTTGAGCAGATTGAACCAAATGTGGGTCAAGAAGGGTGTCATGAATATTGTTGATCTCGGTTGTGATTTCTTTTGCAGTGCACTTGGCGTCCACGGAGGACTATGAGAAGGCAACTTAGCAATGGACCTTGGTGATCTATGATCATCTTATTGTGATAAGTGGCACCCAAATTTTCGGCTGAGAAAGAGGAAGTAGAAGCGAGTTTGAAATGCAGGTTCGTTCTGGAACTTCCAATAGAATATTCTGATTCACAATTTCTTTCCTTCTTGGGGATAGAATTGGCCTTGCCAAATCAAAGTGGATCAGACAACTACCTTGACAACCGGAGGAAATATGCTCAAATATGTGTAGAAGTGGATTTGAACAAGCCTCTTTTAGCTTTATTCGAGCTCAAAGGTCATATTCTAGAATTGAGTATGAGGACTTCACTTCTTTGTGTATGGCTTGTGGCAAATGGGGTCTTGCTTCAGCGTAAACCACTAACCATTTGTCTTTGCGGTTTCTCTTTCCACTTCCATCGGACATTTCCACTCTTTTATATGATATTAAATTTGTTGGTCTTAATAAAGGGTTGAAGACAAATACCTAATTTTTTTTTTCAAAAGATATTAAAAAACATAACAACCAAAATATTACAACCATAAAATAACTTTACATTTTTATAAGCTATTATATTAACTTACCAGCATGGATGGGGGAGAGCCTCTACAGCACTCCAGATCATACTCCTCTGGTGGTGGCTAAAACACATACAAAAACAACACTGTTAGCATATGCTCCCAAACTATTATGTTGATTATAGTAAAGGGTATACATACATAGAGAAATGATACTCACCATAACCGAAGTCCTGTACACAATATATGCTATGAACTGCGCTGCAGATAGCACAATATATGCTATGAAATAACAATTTTTTTGTAATTAGTAACTAACATCGATTTCTTAATTAATTTTATTATCAACATTTTTTACTTACAAAGATGTATATGTTGAGTGGCAGTAAACCAAAAACACTCATGCATACGCCACCCATGAATTCTAGTACTATCCAAAACAGCGACATGTGCTCCACGCTTTTTGTTTTCCACGCTTTTTTCTACAACCACCAATTTCAAAAATCAAAACACAAAAAAAAATACATAAATCAATTAAATGATTCAATAAATTAACTAGAAACAATATTACTAACCAAGTCTTGATATACTGCAATACTTGCGACAATGTTCATTGCCATGTACAGCGCGCTTGCACCACGACATCTTTGCTTGTGGAAACTTCCAATTTTGTAAGCCAAAATCCTATAGGCGTGAGTGATGGAATTGCCCAGTAGGATAAAGTGGAGAACATTATATATCTTCTTCTTATTTGGTTGGTTCCTCCACTCGACTTTATGAGGCATATGACATAAATTATCATAATGATGGCCTCTAGTGTGTTTATGATTGTCACCCAGTGGCCATTTGTGTAAACATTGGGAGTCAGTATAGGATCCCAAAAGATATTTACTTGATTTTAACATTTCACACGACAAATTCTCCTCTCTGATTTATTGTGATTCATTTTCTTCCATTTGGGTTTGTATAAAATAAAATAGTTAAACTATTAGTCAAAGCATTTTGACCAACTACTTTCTTTGTTTTTAAGATTTTTGCGTATGTGTCAAAATCTTAAAAACAAAAGAAAGTAGTTGGTCAAAATCTTTTGACTAATAGTTTAACTATTTTATTTTATCTGATCCCAAATGGAAGAAAATGAATCACAATAAATCTGAGAAGAAAATTTCTGCGTGTGAGACTTTAAAACTTGTTAAATATCTTTTGGAATCTATCACGGACTCCCAATGTTTACGGCGATCACTGTGTTGACAATCATAAATACACTAGAGGCCATCGTTATGATAATTTATGTCATATGCCTCATAAAGCGAGTGGAAGAACCAACCAAATAAGAAGAAGATATATAATGTTCTCGACTTTTATCTGCGGCAATTCCATCACTCGCGTCTATAGGATTTTGGCTTACAAAATTGGAAGTTTCCACAAGCGGCATGTCATGTGCGATGCGTTGTACATGGCAATGAACATTGTGCAAGTATTGCGATATATCGAACTTGGTTGTAATATTGTTTCTAGTTAATTTATTGAATCATTTAATTGATTTATGTATTTTATTTTTGTGTTTTGATTTTGAAATTGTGATTTGAAAAAGCGTGGAAAAAAAAAGCGTGGAGCACATGTCCTTGTTTTGGATAGTACTAGAAATTCATGGGTGGCGTATGCATGAGTGTTTTTGGTTTCTTGCCATTCAATATATACATCTTTGTAAGTAAAAATGTTGATAATAAAATAAAAAATCTATGTTAGTTACTAATTACAAAAAAAAAATGTTATTTCAGTACCCAATTTGTTTGGGATTGTGCTATATCTGTGGCGTAGTTCATAACATATATATATATATATATATATATATATATATATATATATATATATATATATATATATATAGGTATGCAGGACTTTAGTTATGGTGAGCATCATTTCTACGTGTATGTATACCCTTTACTAGTCAGTCAACATAATAGTTTAGGAGAAATAGTGTACAAAAAACATAAAACTTACTTATCTATTGAATCAATCACAAAAATGATGTCGAGAATCTCACTGACTTCTTACGATAATAGTCATACATGCATTCAGGATCTACTTTGCTCACTCAAAACTCAACTACTGTAGTGATAATAAACATAAAAGCTTTAAAAAAATACTAAGAGGGTTTTGAGGCAAGGTGAGGCAGAGAGCTCTGCTAGGGAAGCATGCTGCTATGCTGAGGAATGGCCACCATCTCGGGAGGAGGACCTCTGTGGCGCTGACACCAAAAAGGTGAAAGGGGAGCATCCGCTTCTCCGATGATTCTCTTTGTGCCTATAGATTACTCGGACATATATGATGATATGGAGCAGGAAAGGCAGTAGGAGATCGTACAAAGAGGCGATGCTAGGGGTCACCGGCGATGATGTGGTGAAGCTAGCAAATCAACGGAGGACAAGAACTCTCACGAACATGCCAAGTACCACGTTGGAGATATGAATCTTGAGATCATCGAGAAGAAGCATGGGGTTATGATTGCCACGAGATCGTCGTTCCTCCCCATCTTTGAAGAGCGTTTGGCAAGACCATGGAGGCAGGGGCTCATTGTTAATTTGTTGGGTAGGCACATAGGATTCAAGGCTCTTGAGAACAGATTGAACCAAATGTGGGTCAAGAAGGGTGTCATGAATATTGTTGATCTCGGTTGTGATTTCTTTCTGGTCTACTTGACGTCCCTGGAGGACTATGAGAAGGCACTTAGCAATGGACCTTGGCTGATCTATGATCATCTTATTGTGATAGAGTGGCACCCAAATTTTCGGCCTGAGAAAGAGGAAGTAGAGCGAGTTCAAATGCAGGTTCGTTCTGGAACTTCCAATAGAATATTACAGTTCACAATTTCTTTCCTTCTTGGGGGATAGAATTGGCCGCACCGTCAAAGTGGATCAGACAACTACCTTGACAACCCGGAGGAAATATGCTCGTCTATGTGTAGAAGTGGATTTGAACAAGCCTCTTTTAGCTTTATTCGAGCTCAAAGGTCATATTTACCGAATTGAGTATGAGGGACTTCACTTGCTGTGTATGGCTTGTGGCAAATGGGGGTCTTGCTTAGCGTAAACCACTATGCATTTGTCTTTGCGGTTTCTCTTTCCGCCTTCATATCAGACATTTCCACTCTTTTATATGATATTAAATTTGTTGGTCTTAATAAAGGGTTGAAGACAAATACCTAATTTTTTTTTTTCAAAAGATATTAAAAAACATAACAACCAAAATATTACAACCATAAAATAACTTTACATTTTTATAAGCTATTATATTAACTTACCAGCATGGATGGGGGAGAGCCTCTACAGCACTCCAGATCATACTCCTCTGGTGGTGGCTAAAACACATACAAAAACAACACTGTTAGCATATGCTCCCAAACTATTATGTTGATTATAGTAAAGGGTATACATACATAGAGAAATGATACTCACCATAACCGAAGTCCTGTACACAATATATGCTATGAAGCTGCATTATGAGATAGCTGATATATGCTATGAAATAACAATTTTTTGTAATTAGTAACTAACATCGATTTCTTAATTAATTTTATTATCAACATTTTTACTTACAAAGATGTATATGTTGAGTGGTGATAAACCAAAAAACACTCATGCATCGCCACCCATGAATTCTAGTACTATCAAAGCAATGACATGTGCTCCACGCTTTTTGTTTTCCACGCTTTTTCTACAACCACCAATTTCAAAAATCAAAACACAAAAAAAATACATAAATCAATTAAATGATTCAATAAATTAACTAGAAACAATATTACTAACCAAGTCTTGATATCTTTGCAATACTTGCGACAATGTTCATTGCCATGTACAGCGCCTTTGCACACGACATCTTTGCTTGTGGAAACTTCCAATTTTGTAAGCCAAAATCCTATAGGCGTGAGTGATGGAATTGCCAGTAGGATAAAGTGGAGAACATTATATATCTTCTTCTTATTTGGTTGGTTCCTCCACTTTCGACTTTATGAGGCATATGACATAAATTATCATAATGATGGCCTCACAGTGTGTTTATGATTGTCACCACACAGTGGCCATTGTGTAAACATTGGGAGTCAGTATAGGATCCCAAAAAGATATTTACTTGATTTTAATGATTTCACACGACAAATCTCTCTCTCAGATTTATTGTGATTCATTTTCTTCCATTTGGGTTTGTATAAAATAAAATAGTTAAACTATTAGTCAAAGCATTTTGACCCGACTACTTTCCTTTGTTTTTAAGATTTTGCGTATGTGTCAAAATCTTAAAAACAAAAGAAAATAGTTGGTCAAAAATCTTTGATAATAGTTTAACTATTTATTTTATATCTGATCCCAAATGGAAGAAAATGAATCATGATAAATCACAGAGAGAAAGAATTTTTGTGTGAGCTTTAAAGCTTGTTAAATATCTTTTTGGAATCTATACGGACTCCCGATGTTTGCGGCGATCAGCTTGTGGTGACAATCATAAATACACTAGAGGCCATCATTATGATAATTTATGTCATATGCCCTCGTAAAGCTGAGTGGAAGAACCAACCAAATAAGAAGAAGATATATAATGTTCTCGACTTTATCTGCTTGGCAATTCCATCACTCACGTCTATAAGATTTTGGCTTACAAAGTGGAAGTTTCACAAGCGGCGATGTAATGGTGCAATGCGCTTTATGGTAATGAATTGCGCAATATGTATATGTGCGATATATCGACTTGGTTGTAATATTGTTTCTAATTAATTTATTGAATCATTTAATTGATTTATGTATTTTGTTTTTGTGTTTTGATTTTGAAATTGTGATTGTAGAAAAAGCGTGAAACAAAAAGCGTGAGCGTATCCTTTATTTTGGATAGTACTAAATTCATGGTGGCATATGCATGAGTGTTTTGATTTCTTGCCACTCAATATATACATCTTTGTAAGTAAAAAATGTTGATAATAAAATTAAGAAATCTATGTTAGTTACTAATTACAAAAAAATGTTATTCAGTACCCAATTTGTTTGGGATTGTGCTATATGTGGCGTAGTTCATAACATATATATATATATATATATATATATATATATATATATATATATATATATATATATATATATATATATATATATATATATATGTGTATAGGACTTTAGTTATGGTGAGCATCATTTCTGCGTGTATGTATACCCTTTACTAGTCAACATAATAGTTTAGGAGAAATAGTGTACAAAAAACATAAAACTTACTTATCTATTGAATCGATCACAAAAATGATGTCGAGAATCTCACTGACTTCTTACGATAATAGTCATACATGCATTCGGGATCTACTTTGCTCACTCAAAACTCAACTACTGTAGTGATAATAAACATAAAAGCTTTAAAAAAATACTAAGAGGGTTTTGAGGCAGGTGAGGCAGAGCTCTGCTAGGAAGCATGCTGCTATGCACGAGGGCCAGGCCACCATCTCGGGAGGAGGACCTCTGTGGCGCTTGACACCAAAAAGGTGAAAGGGGGAGCATCCCTTCTCCGATGATTCTCTTGTGCCTATAGATTACTCGGACATATATGATGATATGGAGCAGGGAAAGGCGGTAGGAGATCGTACAAAGAGGCGATGCTAGGGGTCACCGGCGGTGATGGCGAAGCTAGCAAATCAACGGAGGACAAGAACTCTCTGAACATGCAAGTACCACGTTGGAGATATGAATCTTGAGATCATCGAGAAGAAGCATGGGGTTATGATTGCCACGAGATCGTCGTTCCTCCCCCGTCTTTGAAGAAGCGTTTGGCAAGACCATGGAGCGGGGGCTCATTGTTAATTTGTTGGGTAGGCACGTAGGATTCAAGGCTCTTGAGCAGATTGAACCAAATGTGGGTCGAAGGGTGTCATGAATATTGTTGATCTCGGTTGTGATTTCTTTCTGGTCTACTTGACGTCCCTGGAGGACTATGAGAAGGCACTTAGCAATGGACCTTGGCTGATCTATGATCATCTTATTGTGATAGAGTGGCACCCAAATTTTCGGCCTGAGAAAGAGGAAGTAGAGCGAGTTGAAATGCAGGTTCGTTTCAGGAACTTCCAATAGAATATTACTGAGTTCACAATTTCTTTCCTTCTTGGGGATAGAATTGGCGCCAAATCAAAGTGGATCGAACAACTACCTTGACAACCCGGAGGAAATATGCTCGTCTATGTGTAGAAGTGGATTTGAACAAGCCTCTTTTAGCTTTATTCGAGCTCAAAGGTCATATTTACCGAATTGAGTATGAGGGACTTCACTTGCTGTGTATGGCTTGTGGCAAATGGGGGTCTTGCTTCCGCGTAAACCCTAACCGCTGTCTTTGCGGTTTCTCTTTCCGCCTTCATATCAGACATTTCCACTCTTTTATATGATATTAAATTTGTTGGTCTTAATAAAGGGTTGAAGACAAATACCTAATTTTTTTTTTTCAAAAGATATTAAAAAACATAACAACCAAAATATTACAACCATAAAATAACTTTACATTTTTATAAGCTATTATATTAACTTACCAGCATGGATTGGGGAGAGCCTCTACAGCACTCCAGATCATACTCCTCTGGTGGTGGCTAAAACACATACAAAAACAACACTGTTAGCATATGCTCCCAAACTATTATGTTGATTATAGTAAAGGGTATACATACATAGAGAAATGATACTCACCATAACCGAAGTCCTGTACACAATATATGCTATGAACTGCGCTGCAGATAGCACAATATATGCTATGAAATAACAATTTTTTTGTAATTAGTAACTAACATCGATTTCTTAATTAATTTTATTATCAACATTTTTTACTTACAAAGATGTATATGTTGAGTGGCAGTAAACCAAAAACACTCATGCATACGCCACCCATGAATTCTAGTACTATCCAAAACAGCGACATGTGCTCCACGCTTTTTGTTTTCCACGCTTTTTTCTACAACCACCAATTTCAAAAATCAAAACACAAAAAAAAATACATAAATCAATTAAATGATTCAATAAATTAACTAGAAACAATATTACTAACCAAGTCTTGATATACTGCAATACTTGCGACAATGTTCATTGCCATGTACAGCATATTTGCACACGACATCTTTGCTTGTGGAAACTTCCAATTTTTGTAAGCCAAAATCCTATAGACGTGAGTGATGGAATTGCCAGTAGGATAAAGCTGGAGAACATTATATATCTTCTTCTTATTTGGTTGGTTCCTCCACTCAGCTTTATGAGGCATATGACATAAATTATCATAATGATGGCCTCTAGTGTGTTTATGATTGTCACCACAAGTGACCGCTGTGTAAACATTGGGAGTCAAGTATAGGATCCCCGAAAAGATATTTAACTTGGTTTTAACATTTTCACACGACAAATTCTCCTCTACAGATTTATTGTGATTCATTTTCTTCCATTTGGGTTTGTATAAAATAAAATAGTTAAACTATTAGTCAAAGCATTTTGACCAACTACTTTCCTTTGTTTTTAAGATTTTGCGTATGTGTCAAAATCTTAAAAACAAAAGAAAGTAGTTGGTCAAAATGCTTTGACTAATAGTTTAACTATTTTATTTTATACTGATCCCAAATGGAAGAAAATGAATCATGATAAATCTACAGAAGAAGAATTTCTTGCGTGTGAAACTTTTAAAGCTTGTTAAATATCTTTTTGAATCATATACGGACTCCCGATGTTTTACGGCGATCACTGTGTTGACAATCATAAATACACTAGAAGGCCATCATTATGATAATTTATGTCATATGCCTCATAAAGCTGAGTGGAAGAACCAACAAAAGAAGAAGAAGATATATAATGTTCTCGACTTTATCCGCAATTCCATTCCATCACTCACGCGTCTATAGATTTTGGCTTACAAAATTGGAAGTTTCCACAAGCGGCATGTCGTGTGTAATGTGTGTTGTACATGGCAATGAACATTGTCGCAAAATATGCGATATATCGAACTTGGTTGTAATATTGTTTCTAGTTAATTTATTGAATCATTTAATTGATTTATGTATTTTATTTTGTGTTTTGATTTTTGAAATTGTGGTTGTAGAAAAAGCGAAAAAAAAAGCGTGAGCTATGTCCTTTGTTTTGGATAGTCTTAGAAATTCATGGGTGGCGTATGCATGAGTGTTTTGATTTATTGCCACTCAACATATACATCTTTGTAAGTAAAAAATGTTGATAATAAAATTAAGAAATCTATGTTAGTTACTAATTACAAAAAAAATGTTATTTCAGGTACCCAATTTGTTTGGGATTGTGCTATCTGCGGCGTAGTTCATAACATATATATATATATATATATATATATATATATATATATATATATATATATATATATATATATATATATATATATATATATATATATATATATATATATATATATATATATATATATATATATATCGTGTACAAGACTTTAGTTATGGTGAGCATCATTTCTCTGTGTATGTATACCCTTTACTAGTCAACATAATAGTTTAGGAGAAATAGTGTACAAAAAACATAAAACTTACTTATCCTATTGAATCAGTCACAAAAATGATGTCAGAATCTCACAACTTCTTCTGATAATAGTCATACATGCATTCAGGATCTACTTTGCTCACTCAAAACTCAACTACCTGTAGTGATAATAAACATAAAAGCTTTAAAAAAATACTAAGAGGGTTTTGAGGCAAGGTAGGCAGAGGCTCTGCTAGGGCTTATCGCTATGCACGAGGGCCAGGCCACCATCTCGGGAGGAGGACCTGCGTGAGCTTGACACAAAAAAGGTGAAAGGGGAGCATCCTTCTCGATGATTCTCTTGTGCCTATAGATTACTCGGACATATATGATGATATGGAGCAGGAAAGGCGGTAGGAGATCGTACAAAAGAGAGCGATGCTAGGGGTCATGGCGACGATGTGGCGAAGCTAGCAAATCAACGGAGGACAAGAACTCTCCGAACATGCCAAGTACCACGTTGGAGATATGAATCTTGAGATCATCGAGGAAGAAGCATGGGGGTTATGATTGCCCCGAGATCGTCGTTCCTCCCGTCTTTGAAGAAGCGTTTGGCAAGACCATGGAGGCGGGGGCTCATTGTTAATTTGTTGGGTAGGCACATAGGATTGAGGCTCTTGAGAGCAGTTGAACCAAATGTGGGTCAAGAAGGGTGTCATGAATATTGTTGATCTCGGTTGTGATTTCTTTCTGGTACACTTGGCGCCCCACGGAGGACTATGAGAAGGCACTTAGCAATGGACCTTGGCGATCTATGATCATCTTATTGTGATAAGTGGCACCCAATTTTCGGCTGAGAAAGAGGAAGTAGAGCGAGTTAAAATGCAGGTTCGTTTCACAGAAACTTCCAATAGAATATTACGGTTCACAATTTCTTTCCTTCTTGGGGATAGAATTGGCGCTTGCCGTCAAAGTGGATCGACAACTACCTTGACAACCGGAGGAAATATGCTCAAATGCGTGTGTAGAAGTGGATTTGAACAAGCCTCTTTTAGCTTTATTCGAGCTCAAAGGTCATATTTACCGAATTGAGTATGAGGGACTTCACTTGCTGTGTATGGCTTGTGGCAAATTTGGGCATCATAAAGATCAATGTGTGGAGCAAGCTACCTCGGGTGTGAATGACCAGGAGCAGCAGGCAGTGCGGCCACTAGGGACTACCAGACAACAAGTAGTACCTACGACTGAGAGTGGGCCTTGGGTGGTTGTTCAAAAACAGCGCTTTCCCAGGAAACCAAGAGAAAACATTGAGCGACCTCATTAGTGGTAGACGCAGTCAAGCGAACATTAATGGGACCACACAAATTAAGGGATCTCGGTTTAATGTTTTGACTGACGATGAGGAGATTCATGATCACAATAATAATGTCCATAATGGCCCAACGGTTACATCACCTGGTCCCATTATTGTTAATAAGGCTCCTCCAAAAAATGTGGAGAAAATGCGTGTGACACACTCCAGCCAATCAGTTCGCCATTCAAACCATGAGGGGGGACCACTTGGAAAAACGTGCAGGAACAAATGGCCTAGCTAGCGCAAAGACGCGTGGTCTTCAACGGCGGACAAGCGGTTGCAATCTTTGGCGATCATTAGCGCTACTATGAGTCACATCAGAAGTACTCGGTCGGCCGAAGTACTCGATGAGCCAGAGGTACTCCAAGTCGAAGTACTCAAGCGTCGCTACCATTATGTCACGTCAGGGGACCACCAAGTTCTGCGGGGACCACCTTTGTCACCAAATAAATCGGCCGACTATAGAAATGGACACGGATGTTTCCAAAGGAAATAACACTGGTCGATGATGCTCCATGACTCGGCTCTCGATCGATTGGCAACTTTCATTCGACACCATCATTCCCTTTGGGAGACACGATGATGTAGGAATGTTAGACTCGAGCAATTCTTGGATGCTCACGAGCAAGGTGACCACGACAATAAGTGACTTCGAGAGATGGAGGTGGTCGTTGAGACCCCACACTTCTCGACTTTGTCCCTCTGTGATATGCTTCCTTTTCCTTTTTAGTATTAATGAATTTAAATAAAATTCTAATTTGGAATTGTCATACGCTTGCCCGACCCTGACTTTGTTCGGAATTGCAAGCAATTTATTGATGTGCATAAGTAGGAGATTTTCGTTATTATGGAGACTCGTAGTGACCCGGCTCGCAGAAGAATACCTTCGGGAGGCTTGATTTTGATGGTTTTGCTTACTCTTTGAATAGGGGTTTCTTTGGGGTATTATTCTTGGTTGGAAGACCACTGGTGGACATGTTGGAAATTTCAAAGCGATTTTCATTTCATTCACTTTCAAGTTACCATGCGGGATGAGTGGAAGTGGTTCTTCTCTCAGGCTATGCTAGCCCCGATGACAAGTTGCGCCGTGACTTATGGGACTCTTTTTCAATATTAGTAGAGATATGGATGGTCAATGGGTGATAGCGGGGACTTAAATGATCTGATGGACCGCTTGTGAGAGGAAAGGGAAGCAACCCAAATCTTGTCAGCGGCGACTCTTGGGGAGAGAATCCAGAGGTGCCATTTACTTGATCTTGGTTGGTAGGGCGAAGTTTACTTAGCGAGTCCCGAGGAGTGGTTTGGTGATCGCTTGTTTGTTAGGTTGGATAGTGGCGCTTTGTAATGATAGATGGCGTGTAGCATTTCCAAATGCTTTTGTTAAAGTTCTTCGCGGGTTACATTCTCGGATCATCACCCGATTTTGGTTTGTTTGCATGGCAATATCCGGGACCGTGGAGATCGTCCTTTTCGTTTTGAGAGTGCACGGTTCTGCATCACGATTTCAAAAGAGACATTGCAATGTGGTGGCGATCCCGGATGACTTTGATCGTAAAGTGGGAATGCTTGAGCATAAGCTTGTGGAGTGGAAGAGGAACACCTTTGGTTGCGTCGAAACCAAAAAGTGTTCCACTTCTTGCTCGGCTGCGGGCATTCAAAGGAAATATCATCGAGGGCAATTCCAATAGTTTCCTCATCCGGCGAGAAATCTCTCCACCAGAACTTAATGACATTCTCCATAAAGAAGAGCTTATGTGGTACGGCGCTCTCGGACCCGTGGTGGTTACAAGATGGAGCGGGGAACACAAGATACTAACAAATCAATGCGGCTAATAGAAGAGAAAAAATAGAATTCACCTCCGCCGGCGGGCGATGTGATATGGTTAGAGGATGAAAATGCCACTAAACTTCATGTGAATCAATACTTTCTTGCGTTGTTTTACGAAGCAAGGTGATGTTGGAAGACAATATACCCACAGGTTTGGTTTTAGAGGTTGGATGATGATGCTATTTCGTATATTGGAAGGCATGTGGAGAGGATGAGATCGAGGCCGCTCTTTTCTCAATGAAGCCTTGGAAAGCTCCTGGCCCGATGGTTTCAAGGTTTCTACCAAGCCAAGCTGGCATCTTATTGCTAATGAATTTATTGATTTTATTATAGGTACTTGGAATGACCCAGGCACCTTAGGAGAGTAAACTTGACGGACATTTGTCTTATTCCTAAAGTCGACAAACAGGAGTTCGTTTCTCAATTCCGGCCAATATCGCTTTACAACATCTCCTACAAGGTGGTCACCAAGATTATTGTGAATCGTCTCAAACCTTTTATGCCTCCATTGTTTCTCCTTATCGATTGGTTTTATCGACTCGGAGCATTCATGAGAATATAGTAGTGGCTCAAGAACTCCTCCATTGTATGAACAAAATGAAGGGGAGGAATGGATTTTTGTTGTCAAAGTTGACTTGGCCAAAGCATATGATCGGCTCCGTTGGAATTTTATTGAGGAGGTTCTTGGTGAGATTGGCATGCTTGAAAATATTGTTAATATAATCATGCATGGCATATCGAGCGTGTAGTCTAATGTTTTATGGAATGGCTCTAGATCGGAGTTTTTTCTCCCTCAACGTGGTATCCGCAAGGTGACCCCATCTCTCCTTATTTATTTGTTTTATGTATGGGTGTTTGACGCGCTTTATCGCGGAGCGAGTTGAGAAAGGGAGTTGGGCGCCTCTTAAAGTAGCGCAATGGTCCGAGAAATTTCCCATCTTATGTTTGCGAGATGATCTTCTTTCTTTCGGCAAAGCTACGGAGGAAAACATGCAAAGTGTGGTTAATACTTTGGAGGTTTTTGCAATATCTCGAGGCAAATGGTTAGTAAAGAAAAGACTCACATTTTATTTTCTAAGAATGTTTCTCCTTTCATGCGCACTCGTCTTTCTCGCACCTCGGTTTCAAAGTCAGTATTTGCCATGGGAAAATATCACAGGTGTTCCTCTGCTTGGTAGGTCTCCTCGGATTGGTGATTTTACTTATCTTGTTAACAAAGTAAAAACAAGCTCTGCAGGTGGAATTCGGGCACTTGTCTTTGCGGGGAGGGTAACTTTGTCAAAATCAGTTATTCAAGCCATTAGGTTTATTCCATGATGACCACCTCGATCCCCAAGAGTTGTTTGAATGAAATACAAAGATTGCTGTGGGGTTTATTTGGGGAGATCTGAGATAAGCGTGAAGCGCATGCATATGGTAAAATGGTCCACTTAACTTTGCCCGAGAGTGCGGGAGAAATTTGGGTATTAGAATCGACCACCATGAATAGAGCTTGTCTTATGAAGCTTGCTTGGGGTATGAAAACTCCCAACACTAGCTTGTGGTACCAAGTTTTAAATGGCAAATATGGTAGAGGTACTCTTGAATCGGGTAACTTTCAAGTCAAGTCTAATGATTCCTCCCTTTGGAAGGCCCTTCAAAGCTGCTGGCATGAATTGAATAATATAGAGGCTTGGTCTCTTGGTAATGGTTTGAGCATCAATTTGTGGAATGACAAATGGCTTAATGGTAATCTTCGCCTAATTGATCACGCAACAAGCATCCCCTATCATGCTTTACATTGGTGTGTGAAGCGATACGGTTGACGATAATGGCAAGTGGAAGCTCGGGGACCTCTCCTCCATGCTTTCTCGGGCTTTCTAGTGCAAATCTCGACTTTGCTGCGCGCTTGCCCGTGATGGTGAGGATGAAAGATATTGGCGGGGGTAGTTCGGGTGATTTCACGGTGTCCTTGCCTATAGTCGGTTGAGTAACTTTGATGTCTCCTTGTTTGATGATTCTTTGGGAGAAGGCGTGGAAGCTTCGTATGCCTGGAAAGAACTCGATGCTTTGTTTGGCAAATTCTCCATGGCAAGCTTGCCACCAAAAAGTATTGTGCCGATGGTGGAGCAGCGGCGTTTATTGTATTAATTGTGGCAATATCACTTTGAAACTATCATCCATGTGCTTCGTGATTGCCCCGCTTGCGGTCTCGGTTTGGAGCAGCGCTTATTCCTCCTTTGTTAAGATCGATTTTTATGGCATGGATCTTGGCGAGTGGTTGATTGAGAATCTGTCTACTCGAACTAAATTTGGAATCTACTCTCGGTGGTACAATGTGTGGCGACGGGGTGTTATTATCTTTGGTTTTGGAGGAACAAACAAATCCACGATGATGAATTTGTTCGGCCTCTAGCTCCTCTGCGTTTTATTGTTCATCAGGTGATGGAGTATGAGCACGGCAGGATTTCTCTCCCAGGCATTCATCGCACGAAACAGCAGCAGCCTGTTTGCTGGCTTTCCGCTATCGAAGGCACAATTTCCATCAATACTGATGGCGCTTTCAAGTCTGACTCTGGTCTTGCTGGCTGTGGTGGAGTGTTACGAGACTCCACGGGTATCTGGCGGGGTGGCTTTGCAAAACGGCTGTTTGTGTCATCAGCCTACCTGGCAGAGTTGTGGGGCGCCATGGAAGGTCTTTCTCTTGCGGCAAGTAAAAGCTTCCATTCTATAGAGTTGCAAATGGATTTGGTTGATGTTGTCAATTGTTTGAATGGAACTAGTAGAGGTGGTATAGCAGGTCGTCAGCTCGTGAGAATAATTAAACAGCTGCTTGCTTGTTTTGCAAACGTGCGTATCCTTCACACCTACCGGGAGACAAACAAGGTTGCGGATGCTCTAGCTAATTTGGGATGCTCTTATCCTGATGGTTCTTTCATTTTTGATACTCTCCCTACTATAGTTAAACCTCAGTTGATCTTTGATGTATTTGGAGTGTCTGCTCCTCGTTTGATTTTTCGTGTAGTTTCTTTTTGGGTTCTCGAGCCGTTTAATCTCAAAAAAAAAAATTAAACTATTACTATAATCTCACTTATTAAAACCAATTAGTTTAACCACTAAGAATTGTAAAAGAACATTAACCAATACCAAAAATTACAAAATAATTTTTTATAATTAAATAAATATGATAAAATTATTATTAAATCATATAGAAAAAAGAGTAAACACGTGGTAGCGGGAGGCGGCAACGAGAGTGCCAGCGGGTACCTTAAATCTCATTTTCCTTTTTCTTTACTTTTACTCTATCTACAATTTACTATTTACTATAATGTCTTTTTATAAAATCTAGACTACTAATCATTTTTTTCTTAATATGTGTGCAACAACCTTAAGCTGCATATAAAATGAGACGGATGTAGCATATGTAATAAATATGATAAAGAAGAAACTTACATGATTGATAAAAATATGATAATAGTGGTGATAATTCCTGAAAAAGAATTACTCAAGATTAGTGACCACACAAGAATTACTCGAGGTTTAACAACTCTATGGAAAAGCATATGTATGCGTGTGGCGTGTATAATTTGTAATGAAATTTATAGATTAATAAATAACTCACCCATATATCAGAAGAAAAATGTGGTCCATACTCATAATCTCACTACCCACATTTTAAGGCGAAAATAAGTTCGATCAAAAAGCGTAAAAGTGTCAAATAAACACTACTAAACAAATCCATTTTTATATCAAAGTATTGAAATGCCTCAATAATCAAATAAAACTAAACAATATAAAAGAGTCAAGAGGAAGAAGAAAAGATCAGCTCCAAAAATGATTAGTAGAGAACTTACTGAAAACTTGCAGAAGGAGCTGGCTGGCTATCGTCTATAACTTTGAAGCGAAAATCAAGAAAAGTAGTGGAAGGAAGAAGAGAAGAAGTAAGAGGGAGCAGGTTAATGTGAAAATGTGATTTTTAATTGTATACTCTCATAAATATACTACTTGACAACTAATAAGAAATAACCCAGATGGAAATTTTGCTTAATTTGTCTGTTTTTTCTTTCTTCCTAGCTAGCCTTTTTATAGGAACCATGCCAAAAGAAATGGAAGGAAATGGAAGTGTTGGTGGCCTATGTTCACTTAATAATAAAATGGAAATGGAACTCGACTTAATAATGAAATGGAAGGAAAGGGAAAGTAAGTGAAAAGATGTTGGTAAAGGAATTAATGATGCCTGTGTTCACTTCACATTCACTTACTCAAACAACAAATTTTCTTCAACTAGCACTTACCTTGGACTGGACTGAATATGAATAAAGAAAAAGGAATCACGCCTGTTCTGGGAACGGTAAAAAAATATTTAAATTTAATTTAATGTGGGTGACTTTATTTTACTAGGATTAATTTTAGGAGATATTTATTATTTACTAATCCAATCAAGACTTGACGCCTAAGCACTTTATCAATATATTAATATACCAATAGTATGACACCTCTTAATATAGTTATGATTCTTCACTAATCTCATCATTAATAATGTAAAATTATACTGCTATCTGTTCGTATCTAGGTCGGTTTGAAGATTCGGCCCAGGGTAACCTGATGTGGTGGCTCAGCTAGGTAGACACTGGTCCGAGACTAGAAAGATGCTCTGTGGTCGAGGTCGTCGTGTTGGGGATACCTACAAGCACTCTAATGCTAAAGTCATCACTAAAAGTGGAGAGGTATTGCGAGAATGAGAACGTACCTGGTTTGGAGAAGTGTGGCCCTATTTATAGACGAATACGTCGAGGCGAAACCGTTGGATGCGCCGTGTCATTTTGGACTATTGATCTCGCCTCCATGCCTAGGATCGGTTCTTGGGCCAGTCTCGGTGCTAGGTTGGACTGGCCGCCGCAGATTGATATTGGGCTTGGCCCAATATCCATTGTGCCCCCCATGCCTTTTATGGGCTTTAGCCCAGACCAAAATAGTTTTCCCCCAAGTCGAGGTCGTATGATATAGAACGGCCTCAGCTTGAATAGTTTGAGTTTAGCTATTGCCTTTTCTTGGTACAGAGATGTCGCGGCTCCACGATCCTGTCATCTGGGGGGTTGGAGTCGCTCGCAGGTTTGTTCTTTGATTGAGCTGTCAAATCTTGAAATCGAAGAGGAAATCTGCGCTTGTGGAGGCCTGGTGTCGGAGCCGTTGTGAACTTTTTCCCCGGTCCTTGACTGAGCATTAAAGCTTAGGGTCGAGAGAGAGGAAAAACTCAGTTGGTGGTGTCAAAGCATTGTGGACTCCTTCCCCGGTCCTCGACTAAGCATCGAAGCTCGTAGTCAATGAGAGGACAAGGCTCGCGTGGAGCTGGTGTCGGAGTCGTTGTGGACTCCTTCCCCGGTTCTTGATTGATTATTGAAGCTCGGAGTCAAGGAGAGGGCATGCGTGATCCTTACCTCGCCTATTGCCTTCATCCGCCGAGGGGGAAGCTCAGGTCAGGTTCAAGCGAGAGGGTTGGAGTGTAGGAGTGATTATTGAGTGTCTTCCGTGGCTTGGGGCTTATTCGAATTTCAAGGATTGCTTGATCGCACTTCTTTATTAATGAGGACGTGAATAGTCTGATCTCGTTACATTTTGGTTAGTACATCGGGGAACCATTCTTTAACTGTAGTAAGTTCTCAACTTAGCTGCATTCGAAGTCTGGGGAACCAGATCTTTCCCTAGAGTCTCCAACTGATAAGCCCCTTTCCCGGTCTTGGATACGATCTTGTAAGGCCGCTTCCGGTTTGGGGCTAGTTTCTCGTCATGAAGTTTTTGCCCCAACATCGGTAGCGTCGAGGGCGAGCTCCTCGAGTTGAATTCACGAGGGATGACTTTTGGGTTATAACGTCCGGTGATGCGAGATTTTACCACGGCATCGGCGAGATGGGCTCGATTCCGGACCTCCTGTACTAGGTCGAGTTCCTGGCGAAGTGCTTGGTTGTTTTCCTGGTCATTGAGGGGGTACAAAGTCCTCGAGTTGACTCGCCTATCTCGGCGGTATGACCGCCGGCTCGTAGGTTAGCATGAACGGTGTTTCTCCAATTGTGGAGTGCGGTGTCGTACGATACGCCCATAGCACGTATGGCAATTTATCGGCCCAAGCTCCTTTGGCTCCCTTCAGCCTCTTCGTCAATACTTTCAAAAGTACTGGTTCTAATTTGCCTCTTGCTACGAAATCGTAAGTACTTAATGGTAGTGGCATCTACAGGCTACTATCTTTACGGCAGTCTTGTATTGTTTTGGAGTTTTGATCACTTATTTCAACACTTTACTCTTTCAGATGCTATAACTACTTATTTCAACACATTATATGCATGTGACAAGAAACTATAACACAATACTTCTTCAATAATTGTCAAGAAAAAAACTATACTATGAGCAATCCTTTCGGGATGTTTGGATAATGGATTTATTGTTCTTCGGGAACTATAATATCACAAACTTCATCAATAATGGTAAATAAATACAAAATGAGATATGAAGAATTATTCTTGCAATAGATCTTCAAAATGATTATTCTTTCAATAGATAGACAATATATAAATTATTGAGTAAATAAACATAAAATTGAATATAAAAAATGATGGCTAAAAAACCACAAAGATAAAATATGAGACAACAGAACAAAAAAAAAAAAACTCTTAAGTCACTCTGATGAGAATTTAAACCAACACTCTTATGTCACTCTTATGTATTCAACCAATAATTCTTAATTAGAAGCATAGGAAAGGTCTTGGAGTATTATCCTAAAAACCCTTTCATTGAAAACGACTACACATTCCTCAAAATGGACTATGAAACCATCCATACACATTTGAAGAAACATATAGATCATGAATAAAAGAAACACAAATTGCATCTTGTTGGTGACCAAAAAAAACACAATGAAAACACATCTATTGCAAAAAGACTTCATAACTAAAGTTAACATAAAATGAAGTAAGAATATTTTTCTCCAGTAGCATGCCAAAATCGTTTATTTATGTACAAAAAAAAAAAAACTATGTTCTGACACTTGCATGAATGAGAACTAAACAAAGTGTAAGTCCTCAAAAACAACCAAAAACTATCAATTTCATCATATGTAACAAAAATTCCATCATTCAAAAATAATCCACATAGAACAGAAGCCCTTCGATCCATACGAGAATAATTTATTTATTTTCATTTGTAAATTATCCCGTGGAATTGAGAAATCGATATTACAGCAGGTTAGAACCCGTCGATAACGTGTTATGAAATAAGAGATAAAAGAGCAAGAAGAAGAATGGAAGAAGATGAGGGATTTTCTATTCACTTCAAGTGTATAAATACATATAGGAGATAGCAACTATCACTTCAAAGTGTTATGAAATATTGATCGATACTATATGCATGTGACAAGCACTAGTTTTAGAAAATATATGATATTACATGTTGTAAGTAAGTCTGTTTTTTGTTTTATATTTATAATATATATATGATTACTTACCCATGAGGGTGTCTATCAATGAACAAATAAATCCAAAGACTGGCGTGAGAATTCTAACTTTCTCAAAAACATAAGAATAGAATATTTTGTTGAAAATTTTTAAATAAATTTAAAGTTATTATTTTAATGTGATACTATTTTAATATGTTACGTCTAACGTGAGAATTCTAGCTTTCTCAAAAACGTAGGAGTGATCAAAACAGGGGGTGTAAACAAAAGTAGCCCAACTCGCTTTAGGGAGGCCCAGTCAGCGAAATGCGGGCTTGATGGGGGTGATGATGGGTTAGCAAAAATTGAGAGGTGTAAACATGAATTCAGATCTTTTTTTAGAAAAAAATGTAAATAAATAAATAAATAAATAAATAAAATACAAAAGAGATATACGGTTAGAAATAATGTGCATGCACCACGAAACATAGTTCTCATTTGGAAACCCCACGACCCAAACAAGAAACACTAGAATTAACATGGAATGGTGGAATTCACACCAATGATGGTGATGGAAAATTGAAAACGAACAAACATGATAATTTAATGAAGTCAAAACTTGCAACGTCGTCATAAAAACATTGTCAGTGTCATTATATTAAACAAAAACTAAAAAGGAAAGCAAACTCTCTATCAACTTGTTTATATATATAGGAAGTTTATTTAATTTTAAAGACTAAAGCAATAGTATCGATCAATATTTCAAAAGCAAAATAAATATTTACTCTTTATTTATGGCAATATTCGATTCAACCACTCCTGATTTGCAATTACAGAGTTTTTCCTTTTTACACTAAACATATGGGTCACAACTTGAAGATAAGGTGGTAAGAGTTTGCATGCATTCTTTCAACCAATTTTTTCCCATGATAGTGAAAGAAATTGAAAATCAAAAAATGATTTTCCATAATTTGTTATTATAATGAATAAACCAAACCTCAATTATAAAATTAAACCTTAAAAAAGGGAAATTTGCAAAATATTCGTTGATCATGACATTAGAATTAGAATTAGAACAAAAAGCAGATACCAAAAGCTTGACGAGAGTTGGCCTCTCGCTCCTACGTATCTCCTGTGCAATGGAGAATTCAAAGCTACGTAGTTCACCGAATGATTAAACTAAAAAAGGTTATGGGTAATCCATCGTTTATTGTTCTTTGGAAAAAGACATTGCCACCAATGACTAGACGAACAAAGGTTCTGATTAGCCACTAGCAATAATGGGTTTAAAAATGATTCTTTTTTGCTATGAAAAATGCTAATGTTTATGGTTGCGAAAAGGATTTTTATTTGTTGCGCTTGACGAAAACGTGACTCGCTCCTACGTATCCCAAATGGGAATCAAAGCGATGTAGTTCTAATTTGAAGATGAAAATGTTTTTGAAAGGGTTTTGGAAAGGGGGAAGAGCTTTCATAATGACCAAACAAGCAAAAGCTTTGAGTGATCATTACTAATGACTCTTGATAGCGTTCATGACAATCAAACAAGCCAAGGCTTTGGGTGATAGTCACTAATAACTTGCATTAATTAGAAAAGAGTTTGAAAGATTTTTGGGAAAAGGGTGAAGTTATTATCAATGATTGGTTACAAAATTCAAACACATTCAATAATCAAGTAATCATGCATATGTCAAACATCAACTAAGACTAAACATGCCGATACAATCAAAGATTCAATTGTCAAGGATGCAAGGTGAATTTCTCGAAACAAATGCGTGTGTGTGAGGAGGCTTACGTCTTCATTAGGAGGTCATACACATGGAGGGAATGGCACACAATTAAATCAAGACAATTTAAGTAGCATCAAAAACAAGTAAACAATTGGTCATAGGCATAGAATGATCTTAATTAAACTAATGACATGTGAGCAATGATTTCTTAATAACATCAACAAAGAGGAATTGCATCAAGGCTAAGGTAAGCCTATCCTTTGCAATACCTCACGAACCCTAAACCCTAAACATACAATCTCATTTATTTATTCACTAAGAAATTAAAAGGGAAGGTTGAATCATATAAAATCATCTTCACCACTTAAAACATGATGCACTAGGCATAAGTGGGAATAATATGATTTATCATCAACAATGGACAATAATAAAACTAGAATACAAGAGAAAGTAAATAAACACTAAAACCAAGTTGAATCACATAGAGCAATCTTCTCACTTGAATCAAAGTGCCCTAAGCACAATGAGAATCAACTTGCCTATCATCAACAACTAACAATAAGCAAACTAAAATACAATAACAAGTGAACACATAAACTAAATTGAGTCTTTTCTAGCAATCTTCACCACTTAGATCAAGGTGCACTAGACACTAGTGGGAATCATATTGCTAGATCACCAACCACTAACAACAAGCAAATTAAAATACAAGGATTAACTAAACACACAACTAAGTTGAATCACATAGAGCAATCTTCTCACTTTGAGAAAAGTGCAATAGACACTAGTGAGAATCAACTTGCCTATCATCAACAATTCACAATATCTAAAGTAAAACAAGAACACATAAACAAAGTTGAATCACATAGAGCAATCCTCTCACTCTAATCAAAATGCACTAGGCATTAGTGAGAATCAATTTGCCTATCATCAACCACCAACAAATAAGGAAATTAAAACAATATTTAAATAAACACAAAAACTAGGTTGAATCACATAGAGCAATCCTCTCACTTTGAGAAAAGTGCACTATGGACTAGTGAGAATCAACTTGCCTATCATCAACAACTAACAATAAGCAAACTAAAACAAGATTTAAATAAACACAAAAACTAGGTTGAATCACATAGAGGAATCCTCTCACTTTGAGAAAAGTGCACTAGACACTAGTGAGAATCAACTTGTCTATCATCAACAACTAACAATAAGCAAACTAAAATAAGATTTAAATAAACACAAAAACTAGGTTGAATCACGAGCAATCCTCTCACTTTGAGAAAAGTGCATTAGGCACTAGTGAGAATCAACTTGCCTATCATCAACAACTAACAATAAGCAAACTAAAACAAGATTTAAATAAACACAAAAACTAGGTTGAATCACATAGAGCAATCCTCTCACTTTGAGAAAAGTGCACTAGGCACTAGTGAGAATCAACTTGCCTATCATCAACCACTAACAAATAAGCAAATTAAGACACAAGAACAAGTGAACACATAAACTAAATTGAATCCTTTCTAGCAATCTTCACCACTTAGGTCAAGGTGCACTAGGCACTAGTGGAAATCATATTGCTAGATCATC
Source organism: Oxytropis ochrocephala (assembly GCA_020916435.1). Classification (NCBI taxonomy): domain Eukaryota; kingdom Viridiplantae; phylum Streptophyta; class Magnoliopsida; order Fabales; family Fabaceae; genus Oxytropis; species Oxytropis ochrocephala. Next base: position 56,557,779 of record CM037091.1, read on the forward strand.
AACCAACAACAAAAATAACATTTAACACTAAAATGAAATACTAACAACAAGATTAAACATCATCAAGCAAAGAACAACAACAAAATCAACTTGAAAAATTATAGAAAAGATAGATCCATTTTAGAGTGAGATGCCAACAAAATAAACAAAAAATTAACACAAGGCAACATAGATCCATTTATTTAAGGGTGAGATGCCAACTCTCACCCACCAACAACAACAAACTACATTATAGAAAAGATATGATTATATGCGAAAATATGATGAAGAAAAGTGGGTTTTAATGCAAAAATGTTGAGAATGATGCAAGGATTTTAGAGTATACTTTGGATCCAAGCTAGATTATGCAAATGATAGAATAAATAGTATTTCAGCTCACCCTGAAAGACTTCTAACATTCAATCCTCGAGTGTTTAATTATTGATAAAATGGATACTCAATATTTTGCAAACACAAAGAGAAAATCTCTAATCTACTAATGGATCATTTTGTCACATACCTTGACACAAATCTTCCTGTCACTTTGGGGCCTTATGAACCTCTTGACACGCTTCTTCACGATCTTCTTAGTTAGCAAGGGAACAGCCATCTTGTCTCTAAGAAATTCAAATCACAAAGCACATTAAAAAAAGGAGACAAAATGGAAACAAATAAGAGAAAACAATAAGCAGAAATCTAAACAACAAAATACCCTCGGAACATCTATTACTTCAAGAAACAAAAGCATACAATTCAAAAACTAACAAAATTAATTAAGGTGCATAGCATTTAAATAAAAACTTATAAGAACAAAAAAAATCTAGCTCCTGGATACAAAAGATATCAGAAAAGCTAGAATAAAGTTTAAAACATTCAAACAAAAAAACAATGTTGGATTGTACCCTAATAATCACTTTCACTTCAACCGATGAATATAAATTTCAGAAAACCAGAAGGTAAGGTAAAGAAAAATCAAATCTTTAGGGTTCAAACTTCACCTATTCTACAACACGCATTTTGCTATAATACCAACATGCAATTTATAAGTTTCTTTCGAAATCAAAAGAGATCGAGAAAACAAACACAGAAGAAAAGAGTGTTGTAGTGTTGCATACCTGCTTTGGTTGAAACGGTGTTCTGAGAAGAAGTGAGCAGAGACACGATTTAGGGTTTCAAATTCCTATATATATGAATATGAATGGGTAATGAATTCGGTGTATCCTTATGGTGACCGATAGAAAATGGGCTTTATCTTGGGTGGCCCATATTTATAAGCCCAACTGAGCTTCCATTGTAAATAAAGGAGGTTGGGTTTTCTTTTTCTCAACCCCTCTATTTTTTCCCACCCCCTGTGAAATTTCGAGAATATCATCATTGTCGTCTTCCTAATTTTCACCCACTTTTACTACATTCATTTATGTTTTTCACTTCTTCAACTCCTCGCGCACCTCTCCCTCTTCCTATTCATTGTATGCACACACAGGGGTGGATTCAAAACCTAGTCTAATTATTTAGGATTAATTTAATTTGGTGGCGACTTCCTTTGAACCTTTCGAAGAATCCTTTCCGGATTTTTTGGTCATTCTGTTAGCGACTCCTTTGGGGACTTAATTCTTTTTAGAGAGTCAAAACCTAGTCTAATTATTTAGGATTAATTTAATTTTTACCCTTCTTTTATTTATTTTTGCATATTATATTTTTATGTGATATGATATGTGAACATTAGGATAGAAGACGATATTTTTTATGAATGTTTGTTTTGTTTGCACCTTTGGGTTATTTTGAATTGCTCCTACACACACTTCACTTCTACACTTCACACACGTGAGAAAAGTTCTCTACCCGGACTCGAGCGTAACCTAAGTTAGAACGAGATTGTGTAGTGATGGCCTGCGGGACGTACGTCTCGTTGGGTGGTCATGAAAATCTCACCTAGAGTTTGATCCCTTTTAAGGATGCTATCCCTTCTAATAACTTGCCTATTGTTGGGGACAGTGTTCTTGACTGGGGTCCTTGGCTCTAGGAACCTTGTGTAGGATTCTTTAGAACTACCCTTGTGAGGCTCACTATAAAAGAAATCTTAGACCCACTCCGTAAGATACCTTTCTAGGGTCACAAAGGAGCTTCGTACTATTGCATTCAAACAAATGTTAATGCATACAGTCTTTTATTCAAAAATCCAAAAAAAAAAAAATTGTTATATTCCACGAGCTTTTAGAAGTTATGCCTCATGCATTTTTTCCTTTTCTTTGCAATAAAAAATCCCATGTCGCATGTATGACCGTCTAAGAATTAAAAGCTTTATTTTGGAGAGAAGTCAGGAGTCTATAAAAATATGTGATATCGGCAAAATTATTTCCTAAAATTTAATAAATATAGTCTCTTACAGTAATTAATAAGACAAATTTATAAAAATTGAGTGCAAATTCAGTGTAAATTTAAAGATATTAGTGCAAATTTAAAATTTTGATGGGTTCAAAATTATTTTATATACAAGTGATAATACTAACATTTTGTTTTTAGAAGATTCAATTGAACCCAATGAATATAGTGCAGATCCGCCACTTACACTTATCCAAACCATATCGTCGAGATGCTCTAAGGTATCATAGTTCTTAAGCAAGACGGTAGGAGAGCAAGCTGTAAACACGTTTTTTTTTGTTTTAATAGCATCAATACCTTTTGTTGCTTTATTACTTTTGTTTGGCACCATTGCTTAATTTGCATGTTAATTTAGTTTTTATTGGGATGAGCTATGCTTAATTGAGTTGAGAATCTAATTTCTGACGTCGTTGTTTCTCTAATTACAGGAATGATCAGATTATGTTTGGATACAGTACACAATCGATTATGTTCTGACGTCGTTGTTTCTTTAATTACAGGAATGATCAGATTATGTTTGGATACAGTACACTAATTATGAGTGGTAGTAGGTGGTAGAGTACAGGTCATATGTCATATAGTACTAGTACTAGCGTTAAATATCATATAAAGAGACAAATTTTGCTTATAGTTATTATTGATTACAAGATACATATAGTTTTGATTATACTATTTACAGCATACTACACCCTCTGGGTTGAAATATAAAAAAAAGTATGATTAGTGGTATAAAATATAACCAAATATTACCTTCCTCTATCCTTGTAAAAAAACTACTTTTATCATTTTAAATGTTATTATGCCTAAAATATACTTCTATTAATCTATGATTTATTTTTTAATAACTATTTTTTACCCACATGGAACAAGTCTTCATAGGGATAATTTGGAAAGTACAATTACATTTTTAGTGTTTTGAGAAACTTAAATAAGACTAACTACTTTTTTAAGAAATGTCAAACCATTTTTTTGCTTATGAAATCAGGGGTAGTAGTAATTTGTAAAAACAAAATATAAGAAAACATAACTTCTTGCACACTTATCAAAATAGATAGTTATTTGCACGTATATATTTTTGAAAATATCAGTTAAATTATGTTCAACACTTCAACTTCATTTTTTAATTATCCAACATTTAATTCCTTAATAACTTAATTCCTTAATTCCATTTATCAGTTAAATTATGTGCACGTATATATTTTTGAAAATATCAGTTAAATTATGTGCACGTATATATTTTTGAAACCAAATAACTTAATTCCTTAATTCCATTTATAGCTAAGTTTACTGCCATTTGGTTTCACCTTCCCCAATATATGTGCAAAAAAAATTCTTTATGGTTTTATGAATTGTTAATCTTTTTTTCTCCAAACGTACTCACTTAACTTATTAAAAAATTTAAGGAATTAAATTATCTAACTCCACATATATTAAAGATAAAATCACCAAATTAGTCTTTAATTTCATCAGTCATTATCTAATTAAATCCTAAAGTGTGTAAAAATAAGTAGTCCGTAAAAATATTTGATGTCGGTAAAATTATTTCCTAAAATTTTATAATTTCTTCAATTTTACAATATTTTTTTTCATCTTATAAAAGTCTAATCTAGTCTCTAATGTAACAAGCAAACGAATTTCCTCCAATATTCAAATTTTCTGCACATGATAAATGGCAGTAATATTAATAGGGTATGCATGCAAAGATAACAAGGAAATTATTTAGGTATTATTTACAAGCAAACCAACTTGTTTAGGTATAATTTACAAGGAAATTATTATAGTGATGGTGATGGCCATGGGCACCATTTCAGTAATATTCCCACTTTTTTAAACATGCAAAACTTAAATTTTCTTTCTTTTTTCTGAACAATGAAACAAATGGATTGATGACAAAATAAAATTAAACCTACCTATTATATAATAGTGAGGTCCTCCAATAACTATTAAATTTATATCCCTAAAAGACAATAGTACATTTTTGTTTTACAAGAATTCTGCAGCAGTATGTGGATTATTGTAGTTTTAAGTTCTACTAGCATGTGAGTATATTAAAATAGGTCTCGCTAGAAGTAATTACGTAGAAATATAGATAATATTTATAATTCTTTAGACCATAGAAATGTAAAATGACACTAAGCTAAATGATATATTTGTATTTGATAAGAAATATACAATATATATATATATATATATATTTGTAATTATATACGATTAATACATGTTAGCCAAGTGGTGAGTTGATCTATATATCCGAGTTCTAACCACTCTGAAGAGCCCTTGTTTTGAATAAAAAACAAACCTTCTCCTACATATGGGTTGTTATTGATTCATAACGATAACTAATATTAATGCATGTATGCGAACAGGGGCGGATTTACATAGTGTTCCTGGTGTTCCCAGGAACACCCAAACATCTTGACCTTAGTGGTAATACCCTCATATATTACACAATAGGTCCTGGGTTCGAATCTTTGGGAACACACAAATAAACTTTTTTCAGCGAATTTCACTTATCCTGGCCTTATGGTGTATGTTGTGTTCCCTTTTTAATTTGCATGCTATAACCCATAATGGGTGAAGGTCTTTGCAGGGTTGTTTTGCAGTTTATATACTTATCCTTTATTTCATTTCTAACTTTCTACCCATACAAATCATATAATCCAACTAAATGCTAAATATCATAAAATCATTTGCTCTATTAATACTCAAATCAATATTCTCCTTTAATCAAAATTATATCTCCTTTCTACTTGAGATTTCATTAAATAAAACTAATGTCCATAATACTCAATTTGAATCTAACTAACCTCTTTTGAGACACTTTAATTAAGATAATTAATTTATAATCATCTTTGACTTGCCTCTTATTTTGTTTAGTCTTCCAATCTCATAATCTCTATTCTCAATCTAAAAAGATGTTTAAGTGGAGAATGATGTTTTTAGCAAGTTGACGATTTAGATATCATCAAGCGCTTCAGATTATGAGAAAGAGGAAAATGCAATTAGATTTGGATTAAAAGATACTTTATTTTAGAACATTACTCTATCGTTGATTTTTTTGGAACATTGCTTTATCGTTTTTTTTCTTCGTAAAATCGTACAATTGTTAAATTGTTGAAGAAAAAGGAACACCCTAGTTTAAAATCCTGGATCCGCCCCTGTATGCGAATAAGGTTTATTAGATAGATGTCAGGTGGTCCACACATTTTAATGAATTAATTTAGTTGTGTTCTGACCTGGGTTGCAAATCCCATCGAGCACTTGGGCCTGGCCCATTATCCAGCAGGAGACTAGGCCCAATAAGCCAGTCCAATAGCGAGGCGGCTAAGCCACGCATCACAGAGGACCCACTACGCCAGAATTGTAAAAAGAGATCGCCACCTTTAGTAGCGTTTATAAAAAAACGCTACCCATTTTAATAACACGCTACACCATTAGTAGCGTTTTAAAAAAAAACGCTACCAATTAGGTAACACGCTAGAGCGGATCCTAAGCGCTTTTACTTAAAGCGCTAGCAAATTAGAAAAACGCTAGAAGACGGATCCTAGCGCTTTTATTCAAAAGCGCTAGCCAATTAGAAAACACGCTAGATAGATCCTAGCGTTTTTATAAAGCGCTAGCTATTTAGAAAACACGCTAGACGGATCCCTAGCGCTTTTTCAAAGCGCTAGCCAATTAGAAAACACGCTAGATAGATCCTAGCGTTTTTATAAAGCGCTAGGTATTTAGTAAACACTCTGAGACGGATCCTAGCGCTTTTATTCAAAGCGCTAGGTATTTAGAAAACACGCTAGATAGATCCTAGCGTTTTTAGAAAACGCTAGGTATGGTTAAATAATATTTTTTTGTTTCCCATTGAGCTACTTCCTTTCTCAACTAACACTCTCACCCGAAGCATAAAATCACTCACCCGAAGCATAAAAACCCTAACACCCTAACTCAAATTAACATCATCTCTCTCAACGAAAATCATCTCTCTCGGTGAACATCATCTCTCTCACTCGGACAACATTGGTGAGTTTTTGTTCCTTTCTCTATTTCTTGTTAGATATTAATTGTGGGTTCTAGTTTAGAAATATATTAGTTTTGTCACTTGTGCACACTAGACTCTTCTTCTTTTTTTTTTACCACTAGCCTCTTCTTGTTAAACATAAATTAATTATTTGGAAGACTAGACTATATGGTTCCTTTGTCTTGACCAAAGGAATGAGAATAGAAATAGAATATGATATAGATATAGCTTGGGAAAATAAGGAGTGGATTTGAAAAAATTTTAAAAGAGGAATTTTTGTTTGTTTTTATATGAATTGATTCTTCATTATAATCGAATTGCTTGATGGGTCATATGTTAAAGTTCTCTTCTCGAGGATTTTATTATAAATATAATTTGGAAATTATGGATAGAAATTGGATGTCACTTGATAATCGTCTGTCCAAGGAGTATGCATTGGAGTGGATTATTTTGTAATTTGTCTTTGTTGAGCGTTTAGGGACTTCTAGTGGTATGAAATGTCCTTGTTTAAGGTGTTGTTATGTAAAATCGATTCTGCGAGAGGAGTTGGCCACGACATTTAAAAGCGAATGGAATTGATCAAAGTTACACTTGTTGGATAATAATGCGGTGAGAAAAAGGTGAATCTTCAAATATGAATGATATTAGTAAGAGATATATGCGCGTGTGGTTGACACCGGAACACATTCATTTGATCTGCGAGCGAATTTGAAGAGATGGCAAAGGTGGTTGAAGAGGATCTTAATGATTGTCTGAAATGTTTGAGAAGTTGATAAGCGATGCGAGAGACACCATTGTATGCGGGTTGTAATGAATTCACAAAATTATTGGGTGTGATCAAGTTGTATAACTTGAAAACTCGCCACGGATGGACGGATAAGAGCTTTCTACCGATTTACTCTCACTTCTAAAAGAAATGTTTGCGAATGATAATGTGCTTCCTTCTCGGACGTATGATGCAAAGCAAATGTTGGGGTCTATTGGCTTGAACTATGAGAAGATACACGCTTGTCAGAATGATTGCATTTTATTTATTTGGAATGAACATGCGTTGTTAAAGTCGTGTCCTAAATGTAATGCACCGCATGGTATAAGAAGAAAAAGTACGCTCCACAAAAGGTGTTGTGGTATTTTCCTATAATTCCTCGATTTAGGCGCATGTATCGTAGTTCGGAAGATGCAAAACACTTGACATGGCATGAGGATGAAAGGATTAAAGATGGTATGCTACGACACGGTGATTCTCATGATGAAAAAAATCAATATTGAGTATCCTAATTTGGGGATGACCCGAGAAACCTACGCCTTGCATTGTCTGGTGATGGATTTAACCCATACGATATCGAGTAGCTCCCGCGATACATGGCCGTGATTTTGGCGATTTATAACTTCTGCGTAGTGGCTTTGCATGAAAGCGCAAATATATGATCTTTGTCTTTGTTAATTTACAGGCCCAAACAACCGAGGAAATGATATTGATGTATACTTGGCTCCTTTAATTGAAGACTTGAAGCAAATGTGGGAGGCGGGGTAGAGGTGTATGATGGGTTGAGAGAAGAAAGTTTCACCACGAGGGCTATGATCTTTGGCCTGATTAACGACTTTCTGCATCGACAATCTATCAGATGCAGTAACAAAGAGGCGGTGTGCATGCCCTATATGTGAAGATAACACAGTTGGATGTGGTTGGAACATGGTAAGAAGAATATCTATCTTGGTCATCGTAGATTTTTCCATCAACTCATCACTTATCGATTGTGGAGAAAGGCATTTGATGGGAATCTGAAACACGTAGAGAGCCCCGCCTTTGTGGCGAGCAGTATTTGAAAAGGTGGAAGATTTGAACATTAAATTTGGGAAGCCTTTTGCGGGAGAGATTGCCAAAGCGGGGTGGAAGAAAAAGTCGATTTTCTTTGAGTTGCCATCTTTGGAAGTCATTATATGTAAGGCATTTCATTGATGTGATGCATGTTGAAAAGAATGTATTCGAAAGTGTCATTGGTACCTTACTCATATATGCAGGGTAAGACTAAAGATACCATCAACTCAAGGTTGGATTTGGTTAGTATGGGTTTGAGACTGAATTGGGTCAGGTAAAGAAGGGTACACGTACATATCTACCTCGTGACTCATACTCTATCTAGAAAGGAGAAGGCTGTCTTTTGTGAGTTTCTTCATGGAGTTAAAGTTCGAGAGGATACTCTTCAAATGTGGCGACTCTTGTATCGATTAAAGACCTCAAGTTAAAGTCTCTAAAGTCCCACGATTGTCATGTTCTCATGGAGAATTTGCTACCCATTGGTATACGATCCATTTTGCCTAAGAAAGTGCGTCGGACCTTAACCAAACTTTGTTTATTCTTTAAGGCGATTTGTAGTAGAGTGATTGACCTGGAAAGTTGCCAACATTGCAAAGAGAAATTCTTGTCACTTTGTGTGAGCTTGAGATGTATTTCCCACCTTCCTTTTTCGACATAATGATTCATCTAATAGTTCATCGGTTAGAGAGACACAATTGTGTGGCCCATGTTACATGAGATGGATGTATCCGTTTGAAGCGTTACATGAAGATATTAAAAGGATATGTGAAAAATCGATCACGACACGAGGGTTTTATTGTTGAGCGCTACATAGTTGAAGAGGCTATTGAGTTTTTGCGGGCTATCTATCTAGTCTTGAATATTACGTGGGATTTGCAAGGTCTCGTCATGCGGGAAGGATTAGTAAAGGGATGACGGGAACTAAATTAGTGATGGTATCAAGGAAAGAACTAGAGCAAGCACAACATGCGTTCTTCACAATGATAGTGAGGTTGATTCATATGTTGCCAAGCCTGAGGAGATTCTTAAGAGTCAATTCGGGAAAGAAGCAAGTTTGGTTAGCAAAAGAACACAATAGGAGTTTCATAGTGTGGCTAAAACATCACATTGATGGTGAGTGTGTTTGAATCCTACTTGATTTCAAAAGATTGAGATGGTTAGCAAAAGGTCCAAATATACATGTCTTCTCTTACAATGACTATCTAATGAGCGAGTGCACTTTCTATACAAAAGAACAAGATGATCGAGTAAAATGCAAAATAGTGGGGTGACTCTTGTAGCTCATTCTATGCATGCATCCAGTGCAAAGATAGAAATCCCATATATGCGAATATGTCTTACTTTGGCTTCATTGAACACATATGGGAGTTGGATTACAATATGTTTGAGGAACTGTGTTCAAATGTGAATGGGTTGACAATATCTTGGTTTCTGATTGATGAATTAGGGTTCATGCGGGTGAATTTCAACAAGTTAGGATATAAAGATGAACCTTTTATTTTAGCATCGCAAGCTCAACAAGTGTTTTATGTCACCGATCGAGTTAATATCAATTGGTCTATTGTTCTATTGGTGACAAAAAATTTGTGTATAACAACGATGATGATGAAGCACCCGATGATGTTGGTGTTGAGGGCGACCCGTTCTTGAACATCGGAACCAATAATAGGGAAAATACTTCTATAGAGGATGTTGTATATTTTAGAAAAGATCATAATGATGGAATTACTATTCGTCGGAAAAAAATACCAAGGCGCGAATTGCAAACAAAATTTTATCTAGGAAAAGGAAAAGGTAATATAGACTTAATGATTTCTCGTTATTTTTATTAATAGATAATTATTATATTGTTTTTGTAAATTTAACAATAACATGGATTATGTTATATTGCGAGTCGGATGGCATCACTTAGTGATCATGAGATCTAGTGGTCAAGGCGGTAGTCATTTATGTTATATATGTTATAGCTTTAATTTGTAGCTACTTTTGAGTTTCATAATGTAAGTTACTTATTATGTTGTATGATTTGTAAACAAAAATATCTATTAATAGGTTGAATTTTGTGTGTATCTATATATTGGATTGTAATGATATTGAAATTTGAATTTTGTTGGAATGATATTTGATGAATTTTGTTGGAAGGAATGAATTAATAGGTTGTAATTAAAAGGGAGAATAAACAAAAATAAAAAAATATTTAAAAAAATCGAGTCAATACATAGCGTTTTAAAGAGAAAACACTAGAAATAAAATTAAAAAAATCATTCAATTCCTAGCGTTTCTAAAACGCTAGGAATGATAATAAAAAGGTGCTATAGCATCCTAGCGTTTTTACATAAAAGCGCTAGGAATGATAGTAAAAGGTGTTATAGCATCCGTAGCGTTTTTACATAAAAGCGCTAGGAATGATAGTAAAAAGGTGCTATAGCATCCTAAGCGTTTTTACATAAAAGCGCTAGGAATGGTAGTAAAAAGGTGCTATAGCATCCCTAGCGTTTCTGACGCTAGGAATTGTAAAAAAAAGCGTTATAGCATCCCTAGTGTTTTAACTTAAAAGCGCTAGGAATAGTAGTAAAAAGGTGCTATAGCATCCTAGCGTTTTTACATAAAGCGCTAGGAATGGTAAACACGCGCTAGATGATCCCTAGCGTTTTATGTAAAAAGCGCTAGGGATGCTATTAAAATTTTTTTACAAGCGCGCTCTCTCATCTCCCTCACACACTCACGTAGGCGTCTCTTCATCTACCTAACTTCTCTCCACGACCGGAAACCCTCCACGAACAACCCACGACCCGGAAACCCTCTTCGTTCATCGCCGTTCATCTCTGCGGTGCTACGACCCCGAGAAACCCATAAATGCGACTCCAAGAAACGTGAAAGCGCGGAAACCCGTCCTCTTCGTTCATCCTCTCTCTCCTTGGTGCTATCTTACCACGCAGCTCCCTCCCATTTGTTTCCTTTTTCGCGCACTCTCTCCCTTTCAAAAGGTATTTACGCACTCACGTACTCTCCACCTCTCTCACTTTGCAATGACTATTTGTTATGGTTTTTATGGTTTGTTATGTATCTTTTGTATGGCTTTCTCTATTACTTAGCTCAATGTTGTATCTAATTAGTTGTTAGATTAGTCTAGCTTAGATAGCATTATTAACTTGACTAGTGCATGGCTTTCCTAGTGCATGGCTTTCTCTGTTTACTCTAGGTTCTTAGTGCATGACTTTCCTATATATGTTTACTCTAGGTTATATACTTAGTGCATGGCTTTCCTATGTATGTTTACTCTAGGTTACTTAGTGCATGGCTTTCTCTGTTTAGTGCATGGCTTTCATATATATGTTTACTCTAGGTTATATACTTAGTGCATGGCTTTCCTATGTATGTTTACTCTAGGTTACTTAGTGCATGGCTTTCTTCATTACTTAGTGCATGGCTTCTTCTATATTTTGTTAAGTGTTTGTTGGTTCTAAACAATTAGAAAGCTAAAACTCACCGAGTCTATTTCATTTGGGTCATTGCAAGTTAGATGGCATCACATAGTGATCACGAGAGTAGTCGGGGTGGTGATGGGGTGATAGAAACACAAAGAAGTTCAACTCCCGAGGAATTACATCGAAAAAGAATATCGTCCATCGGATAAGTAAAGGACACGAGAAATATAAGGTAAGTTAATTACTAATTATTAATGTTGTTCTCTACCTTTCCAAGTTATCTAATTATTTAATTATTTAAGGTCCGATGGAGTGTTAAAGGTTTGCCAATTGGAGACAACGGCACAAATTTAATTAGCTTTATTGGTACTAAGGTGAAGCAAATCTTTCCAATTTCAATTAAAAGTTGGAATGAGAAAGATAATCGAGTTTTGCCTAAACTGAAAGATGATTTTTGGTCCTTAATACATCTTGATGTGGGGAAGCGGGAAGGTTGCATAGGGCTTACAGAACTGATGTGGGGAAAAAGTATCTGAAACATCTTGATGGGACCATCAGACAGGAGCCTCCAAAGCCTTTGTATCTTGGAATTATAACTAAGGAGGATTGGACCAAATTTGTAGATATCGCACTCTGGATCCGGATTTCTGGTTAGTATATTAATTATTTAAGTTATATATATATTTCATAAGTAGATATCATTCATTAATGTATACTTATGTTTTTAAATAGAAAAAAAGCAAAGCCAATAAAGTGAGAGCTTCTAATCCCGAGTACCCTTATAGAGGAGGTTCAAGTGGATATCAAATTCTTGAAGAAAGATTGGTAAGACACAATTAGTTTAATTTATTATGATTTAATGAATCTTTTAATTTCTGATTGATCATTAACAATTATTAAACTTAAATAGTTCTCTAAGAGAGGAAAGATCCAACTCAAGAATCCCTTGATCGTTGTCTCGTATGCAGTTAGAGGCCGACAAAACAAGGATGGGGAGATTGTGGATCCGAAAACTAAGGAGGTCAAGGACAAAATTGTAAGTATTCCAAAATTCATTTATTGTAATTTTAATTTTGACACGTGGACATATTTTTATTGTCGATTAAATTTCTTTGACACTTGTTTATTATTTTTATCAGTTACTCGATTTTTTTGACACGTGGACATATTTTTATTGTCGATTAAATTTCTCTTGACACTTGTTTATTAATTTTATCCGTTATTTATGTTTGTGCATCGCCAAAGCATATCACAATCTGTATCACAAGGAGATTTAATGCAGTTGTGATGGTCAACATGATGTCTGGCTCGTGCCTTGGGAAGGGAAGAGAGAGGAGTCGGATAAGAGGTTATGGATATGGGATTCCTCCTACAATTGTTTTTGGGCCAAAGAGCCAAAGCAAGAGAGTGCGGGGATTGTAAAGTCATGGCGGCAAAGTATGGCGAGCTATCCAAGAATGTTCTTTGTATTAATGGGAAGAGAGCGGATGTATAAGCGACTCTTGGCACAAAGGATTGGTGCACCATCCCTGCACCACCCCTGCTTTGAACCTATATCACCTGCTGCACCCCATAGCGCACGAGATATTTGCACCATCCCCTTCAACACAGGTATTTATTATTACTCGACTGTTTTTTTGTACATATGTATTTGATAAAATTATCATGTATATTTATTTTTCTTTATAATTGATTTAGGATAGCTGTGAATGTGAGCTATATATTGCAAACCCACATCGAAAGGTTGCGATGGGTTTGATATGTAACCAATTGAGTGCCACTGCTGCACAATTTACCCATGCACGAAAACCATTTGAGAGTTAGGGTAGACTATTCAATAGAAGTGTGCACCATTGCACATTCCAATTGCTAATGCGGATATATTTACTATGGATCAAGCACTTAGTACTTTTGTGGCATGGCACGAACAACTTGTCGTTGTAAGTGACAATATTTTTGTTAATAAGTTGATGACTATAATGTGTGTTAACTAACTAATTAATCATTTTTAATATATACTAGGTACCCCAAGTGTCCCGACCTTCCCTTCCATAAAAGTGTCCGACATTCCCTTCCACTACCAAACTCTCCCGACCATCTACTTCTATCTGGCCAGTCCAACATGTTGGTCAATTTCCCATTGATGAATTCGAAGTACATCGATTCTCTAAAGGTCCACATCACTCAAAAAATGAACTCGGACGACCAAATTTTTTTAACGGCCGATAACATTGTGGGGCCGGAGCGATTGATAATGATCAACATGGAGGATCTGAAAGCTATAGTTGAAATGGATTGGGCCCACTTGCCAGCGATATTAGAGTATACGAGAGGTATGTATTAAATTATTTGTACACAATAGTTGTTTATATTAGAGTATATATTAGAATATATATATGAGGATCGAAAGTTGTATATATATTATTTATAGGTTTTTGTACAATCATCTTACGGTCCCGCCATAGCGGACACGAAGTATTTCTTCTTGTGTCCAGCGTGTATCGTTGTGTTTGACAAGGTAATCTGAGAGGAGCGTATTATGGCTATTAAGAGTGAAATACAAAGTTATATCCATTCACGCTTCATGGATGCCAAGCATTTGAAGGCGAATCTTTATTTTTGGCACCACTCAATAATGGGTGAGAAATTTAGTCTTCAATCACTTGTTTAATTATTTTGAGGATTATATTATAGTGTAAATTAATGTGTACTCATTAAGTGATTCATTTACTTTGAGGCAACATTGGGTACTCTTTGCAATAAACCCTAAGCAAAATGTTGTCTACTATCCGGATTCACTTCAAGGCCATTACAACGTCTCACGTAGACTTCGTTCGGATGGTTGAGAGGTGTGTATGTGTAACCCTCTCATTTTAATTTGTATAATTTAATATATGTATTTTGTTCAACTTAACGTTATATATATATATGTATGGCGTTACGATTGCTTTGAAAGAATACTTGGGATTATCTACGAGTAAAACAAGATGGCTACCCATAAGCGTAAGCTTTTTAAGAATCATTCTTATAATTTTAATTGAATTTTTGGTCATAAAAATGTGACAATTAAGTTATAATCTTTTGCTTTGTAGTGTCCTAAACAACCAAATAACAATGATTGTGGGTACTACGTTATGAGGTATATGAAAGAGATTATCACTCATGACAAAGTAACAATCCCAACCAAGGTAACTACTTAGATTTCTTTTTATATTGATATTATAATACTTACTCACATTTAATAAACATTTTAATTCTAATTTTATTTCATTTTATTTTTGATATTTTCCCGAACTTTAAAAAATCCGAATTACTCTCTTTGAACAACTTACATGATGATGGGTAGTGTGATTTTGTTTCTAGCTTTTTGTAGCAAGTTTTGAGATTCATAATAGTTTAGTTATTATATATGTTGTATATATTGGATTTATATTATGTTGTAAGTACTTCTTAGAATGATATATATTGGATTGGAAATATTATTTGATGAATTTTGTTGACTGAATTTTGTTTGAATGATATTGGATTGGAATGTATTTTCTGAATTTGTTTGGAAGGGAATGAATTTATAGGTTGTAATTAAAATGGAGAACAAACCAAAATAAAAAAAATATTTAAAAAAAATTCAGTCAATAGGTAGCGTTTTAGAGTGAAAACGCTAGAAATGAAGTTAAAAAATTCATTCAATACCTAGAGTTTTAAAGATAAAACACTAGGAATTGTAAAGAGGAGCTAGAGGATCCCTAGCGTTTCTGAAACGCTAGGAATGCTAATAAAAGGTGCTATAGCATTCCTAGCGTTTTACATAAAGCGCTAGGAATGCTAATAAAAGGTGCTATAGCATCCCTAGCGTTTTTATATAAAGCGCTAGGTATGGTAGTAAAAGGGCTATAGTATCCCTAGCGTTTTAATTTAAAGCGCTAGGAATGATAGTAAAAAGGAGCTATGGGATCCCTAGCGTTTTATTTAAAACGCTAGGAATGGTAGTAAAAATGAGCTATGGGATCCATAGCGTTTCTAAAACGCTAGGAATTGTAAAAAAGCGCTGGGTCAATGGCTAGCGTTTTATATAAAGCGCTATGTATGTCTAAAACACGCTGGGTCAATGGCTAGCGTTTTAAAACGCTACTAATGGGGTG
This sequence comes from Oxytropis ochrocephala, assembly GCA_020916435.1. NCBI lineage: Eukaryota > Viridiplantae > Streptophyta > Magnoliopsida > Fabales > Fabaceae > Oxytropis > Oxytropis ochrocephala. The sequence goes on from CM037091.1 coordinate 56,573,538, forward strand.
TACGCATTAGTAGCGCCAGCTTCTCTAGCGTTTTAAAACGCTACCAATGCCCAAAAAAAACGCTAAAAATCCTAATACGCTGGCGTAGTGAACTCAAAAGTAGAATACAAAATTAGATATTTGAAGAGAATGAGAGGGGGAATAGAGGGGAGAGAGATAGAGAGAAAATTGAGAAAGATAAGAGTGAGAGAGGAAACGAGAAAAATGTATTTTAAATGTGAGAAAAAAAGTTAAGAGATGATGATGTGAGAAAGTGTGAACCACAAAATATAAAAAGTGAGATTAAAAAATTGAAAATTAACATATTTGTCCTCAAAAAATTAGTTTTAGATAAGTGTAATTTGGTATTTTTGGTAGTGGTTGTTTTAATTAAAGATCTAGTTGATGATAGTTGATAGTCGATTGATTATTAAGATTAAATAGGAGAAAGAAAAATAGATATATTAGTAGTGAGTATTTTGATTAAAAAGATTATAGATTGATTAAAGTTATAGTTCATAGTTGATAGTTGAAGAGGAAAGAGAAAAGTAAGTTTTAAATTTGAGATTAAAAGGTTAAGAGATGATGTGTGAAACTAGGACCCAAAAAAATAAAAAGTGAAATAGAATTATTAGAAATGACATATATATATATCCTCAAAAAGTGATTTCAAAGAAGAATAGATTGGTAATTTTGGTAGTGGTTGTTTTGTATAAAGTTATAGTTGATAAGTGGTGACCTCTCTTCTTAGGTATTTATAGTTTTGAAGTGAGACTTTAAGTCATGGAAAATGAAAAGATTGTAACTAATATGTATTAAAAACCAACTATAATTATTAGCACCTATCAAATTAATAATTTAGACACACCAAAAGGCCACCAAAATTATAACATCAAGTAATGATTTAAGAGGAATCAAGAAGGGAGATTTTTTTTTTAAAATTATTGGATTAAAATATTTATTTTCATCAAGAAGGTGATCCGCATACTATTTTAATCAAGGTTCACGATGCTAATTTAAATATTTTTATTAAAGTTATATTTATGTTAAATATAGTTATATCTATATTAAATATTAAATTAAAGTTTAAGACTATAAATTTAAATAGTAAATATAAATATAGCTATATTTATATTTAAATATTTAATAATTAATATAAATATAAATATTTTTAACTTGTGGAAAATGAGTGCAAGTCTCCTTTACTCATCTAAGATGAAAAGTTTTTCCAAATTAAAGTAAATGACAATTTATTTATTTTGGTGGAAGTAATGATTATTTATTTTCCATATTAATTTACTTTTAAAGTTGATAAGTGTTACCTGAAGTTTCACAAAAAAGGAGTTCAAGTCTCATTTACTATATTATATAGATAATCGTGCTTGTTATGGCAAAATGCGTGCACCTTTAAATTACATCCATATTATATCAATTTCTCAAAAAAAAAAGTACTTCCCCCGTTCTTGATCTTTAGTACTTTTGGGTTTTCATTTTTGTTCCAAAATAATAGTACTTTTAAAAACCCAATGTACAATTCACAAATTTTTTCCATTTATTGATTTAAGACTCTTTTACTTTGATTTTAATTATCTCAAGACAGTTACAAAGGGGTATTCTAGTCAATGGCGGATCTTCGCAAAAGCTGGGGAGAGCCACGAGAAGTCAAAAAAATAGAACTTTTTTTACTTTGTTGCCCCTATCTTATCTAAGTTTATATAACATATACCAGCATTTACGAATTGTTACTATCTTGCCTGGCGCAACGGTTAAGAACATCTGATACCTAGAGGAGGTGGCAAGTTCGATTACCCCATTCTCTCTTTTTATAAATGCTTTAGAGACGTATATTGTATTATCATTCAATAGAGAGGCGTTTGTCTTTGTTTTTTTTGTGTCAGTTATTTTGTTTTGACCGATCAAAGTTATTTTTTTTCGAAGAAATAATCACGTATATCGTATTATCATTCAATAGAGATGCATCTGTCTTTTTTTTTTTGTCTCGATTATTTATTTTTTTGGTGATCAAATTTTTTTTTGAAGGAAATAATCTCATGCCATTCCATTAATTAGAATATTCGAAATACAAAACGGTATAGTAAGATGAACTTGGTGACTAGGAAAAGATTAAGCCGCCCAAGCTAAACTATGAGCAACACAATTGGCTTGGTGAAATGTTCTTATTAATTTTTTAGCTCTTTAACCTTAACTATTAAGATGCCTTATCATGTTGTTATTATTATTGGCTTTCTATTGTCCAAATATATAATATATATATATATATATATATATATTGTATAATATATTGGCTTTATATTTTGGTCTAATAAAAACGTCTATATATTATGACAAATCTCAGTAGACTATTTTAAATTATACATGCTTACAACAAAATTATACTTTTTTATCATTATTATTAAAATTGCTACAAACCTAATTTAGTTGTCTTTAGATTATTTATTTTTGATGTAACCTTTATACATTAAAAGACAAGTATTTAACATTAATATAAATTATTCCTTTAATTGACAACAAATTCATGAGTTAGTAAAATATTAGTGGAAGATGTAGAGTTTTTGTCGGTTATAATAAGAAATTCTTGTTTAAAGGGAACAATTTTGGAGTGTGAGTAGAGCGATTTTGGCAAAAAAAAATTATAGTCAAAAACAAGATGTACATATGAGAAGAAGAAATGAGTGAGTTTCACATTAAAAAGGCAGTGTGGAAAATACTAATAGAAGGTTTCATGTTTGAATCAATTAGTGAACAATGCAATTGATGCAACAATGTTTTGTAAAGCCATGGGCATTAATTCTGGAATCATGTTTATTTTTGATATTCTTCTTTAGACAAATATTTAGTTCTAATAGCTTATGTGAAACTATATAATATGCTAGGTCTACATGATTTTCTTATGTCTTTTATCTCTACTTAGAGAGTGCATGGATGTGAAAAACAAGATGTATTTATGAGTGTATTTATATTGGTGAAGATGGAACCAAGATAAATTTGGATCTCTTAGTGAACAATGCGATTGATGTAACGATATTTTGTAAAAGCATGGGCATTACGGAATCATGTTAATTTAATTTTGATATTATTCTTTAGACAAATTTTTATTTTTAGTAGCTTATGTGAAATTATATAATGTGCTAGATCTAAATTGATGAGTATATAGTATTTTGTTTCTAATTTTGAAATACTTTTTAAACAACGGCTTTAACTTATGACTTCTCAAAATTTTCACAAAAATTAACATCAATCATGATTACAATGTCAAATAATTTGAATTTCAATCTAAACAATTGTGAATCATAACATCAATTAATTGGGTTTATTAAAATAGTTATTTATAATAAAAAAATTATTTATTAAAGTAAATTTATTAAATTTTTATAATTGGGTTTTATTTGTTTTTATTGGCATACGTTTCTTTGATAAGAGTTATAAAAGCATGATCAGATTACAATAACTAAGAATAATATGTGGCCATATTTTAAAGGAGAATAAATAGAAATGAAATGGATTAGGACATGGAAAAAGAGGATAAAAAGAGACACAGTGAGTTTACGTTGGGAGGCTTGGTGGATTGTGGAGAAGAAAAATGAAAGGTTTAAATATTGAAGTAGATACTCAAGTTGAAGCTCTCATGTTTACCATCTTTCGTCAATTTTTGCTTATCAATGTTCTTATGTTTGGATAACCAAATCATTGCAATGGAATATCCAAATCATGCATATCTGTCATTTCTCATTCAATAATTCAAATTCAAATTCACACCTAATTAAGGTTTAAAAAAACGGTTTGAACTTTTTTCTAGGTTTGCATTTCAAATTCAAAAACACTACCAATTTTAATCTGACTCATCCATTATTATTAAGTGAGATGTATGCGTTAAATGGTTAATATAATCAAAATTTAAATATGAAACTAGTACGTATGACCCGTGCGATGCACGGGTATACAATGATTTATGTTTAATTTAATATGAAACCAATTTATTATTAAATTATTACGGATATACTTATGTGTATGTAGTGTAGAAGTTTATAATTATGCATATACAATTTAGAAATAAAAGAATTTACAATTGCAGATTAACAACTGACGTGGTGTCTTAAGTGGTAAGAATGACATTAAAATCATTAAACGAAGTGATATTTTCGTTTTTTTAAATCAAAAACGAATTACACATAAGCAAATGCAATTTCAGTTTTTATTTTAATTTTTTTGATCAATAAGAAATAAAAAACAACAAAAACAACCCAATTAGCGTCTTAACCTAGCATTTCCCAAAACATCTGCGAGTAGAGACGAAGAAATAGCTGATGGACAATTATTCTACAAATGAACTCCATGTTCCATAGAAGAGCTTTGTTTTGCCAACCAATCCATGTGAGAGTTCCTCCCAAAGAAAATGTTGAAAGATGAGCTGCCAACCACATTCTATAAAGGAACTAATGTGACCAATTGTAGGTGCATGAGGATGATGAGAAGTAGAAAATCCCTCTTTGATGAACTTCAGACATACAACGAATCAGACTCACAAATCAACTTATGGTATCAAACTTATATCAATTTCAGTTTTTTTCAACTTAAAAACACAAAATGGAAAATCTAAATTAAAAAAATTAAAAACACAAAACTGAAAAACCAAATTAACAAAAAACATGGTAATTGAAAGACAACATTAGATAATTGAACTCTAAAACTCCATGTTCATCTCCCCCACATGTACCAAAATAATATTTTTTGTCCCTTTCACTTTCTGATTATAAGGAGGTGCAAATTGTCTCTTTTGTGCTTATGAGAGTTAATTTGATAACATGTAATGCCTTTTTTGACAAAGATAACATGTGCCTTTTTTGGCAAAGATAACATGTAATGCTATTTGATATCACATATAATATAATTAAAGTGACATATATTATACGGTGCCGGCACTTTTCATAACCTTGAAAAATAAATTAGAACTTTATTATAAAAAGTAAAATAAATGTTAGGCCAACAATTTAATATTTTTAATTGCAATCAAAACAAAAAAAGCTACTACAGTACTAAAAACTAATGTTGCTCAGTGGCAAAAATCCTCTCGGTGAAGCTTGTGTTTAAAAAAAAAAAACTTGTGTTTGGACTACCCAAATTTGGAGTGACTTTACCATATGCTCTTTGAAAGTATCAGGTGTTGTGGTTGACTTCGAAACAGATCTAGTTATTAATACACGGTACCAAAGATTAATGATGCCATTCATATTCATAATTATCTAATGTGTGGGGGAGATACCATTCATATTCATAATAGTGCAAATGATATTTTCTAAAAAAAGCGAATAGAACAAATCTATTACCTTTTCATCCATTTTATATAGGATAAAGTGGTTAATGATGTTTTTGGCAAATGCTATGAACATTTTAGGTACTTGTGATAAAGTGAGGACCATTTGCTTTTGAATGACTTGACCTTAAAAAGAAAAGATTGCATGAACTTTTGATGAAGGCGAAATGGATCGGATATCTAAAATGTGTTGAACCAAAATGTTTGTTAAATGAGACTCTGAACCTGTTAAGAAAATAAACATAAGTAAGGAATAATGTTATGAAGCCAAAACTATAAAGCAATTTCACAAACGAAGTAACCATCATCTCCTTTGAGACGAAAGTTAAAAATCCAAAAAATACATTATTTGAATAATTTTAATGGATAACAAAGTTGATATGGAATAAAAAACGGAAAATTAAACGTTCAAGTGTATACATACATATTATATGGGTCGATTTGGCTAGGTTAATATTCTTGTTAACTAAAAGGAATTTATCAAACAAATGTACTGAAGATTCCATGGTAGCTTACAAATTCGTAAAAAAAATGGACGTTAAATCGGAACAAATACAAATTGTTTGAAAATGGGTTTTTCACATAGCTTTTCGCCATTTATATAGAATTCATGTCTGTCAAAATTGGTGGCAAATTATTTTTAAATTTGAAATTTCAATTTCGAATTCATAAAAAAAATGTGACATGAAACTTCATTTGAAATTTGAATTTGAATTTTTGAAATTTAAATTTTGCAAATTCACAGAATTTATCTCGTGCTAAATTGTTTTAACGATAATGGAAAAGTATGTAATGTCGAAAGCCAATGCAATTTAGTAGTGGTTTTGTTTAGAGCTGGCAAAAGGGGCTACCCGGCCCACATCGGGCCGGCCCATGACGGGCTTGGGCTTTTACGGGCTGGGCCAAAAAGCCCGGATTTAAATTCGGGCTCAACCTTGATGGCCCAAGCCCGGCCCTATGCGGGCCACGGGCTTTTCGGGCTAGCCCGCATTATACGCAACACTAATTAAAAAATATTTTTTAAAAATAAAATAAAATATAGATATGCTCTTTTAGGATTTTATTACTTTTTTTAGTCCAAATATCGTTAGATTACATGTATACTTTAGTCGCTGCAAGCATGGAATTTGCAATGACAAACACTATGCTAGCTTATAGTTTTTCTCAGATCCCAACGAAGAAACAATTTTCTTTGGCAAGTAAATATTCTCAAGGATGCAGGTAATTGGCAGCCATCATTAACTAAAAAGAGTTAACCAAAATAATTTATGCAGGAAAAGTAATTTATGCATGTTGCTAATTTATGCATGTTGCCTCTCAGTGAAACTCCTTGGAGAAGCAGCAGTTCCTTTTGTAAAACAAATTGCCAGTAACATGTTATTATTAGTAAAAGCTACAACTCTTCTCACCAAAAAAGAAAAAAAAAACTACAACACTAAACATTATAAACGAGTGGCCTGCGTTTCATTTGGGTTGCAAATATTGGATTGGGTAGGTTTGGCTTACTGATTTTGGACTTTTGAGAGTAATTATATTATAATTCTAACGTTATTATTTTAATTTGCGGGCTCACGGGCTGCACCCGTGTGCCCATGAGCTAGCCCAGATGCAGACTCGGGCTTTTATGGACCGGGCTAAGAAGCCCGAATATAAAAACGGGCTCAACTTTTTAGGCCCAAGTTTTATGTTTTTGCGGGCTAGCCCGGCCCGGAGGGCCCGGCCCATTTTGCCAGCTCTAGTTTTGTTTATGGTTTTAACATTAATTCACATTTTAAAAAATTAGTTTAATGCAAGGAATTGCAATAAAAATGTTGTTGAATTTTTTTTTAAAAAAAATTAGTACCGTTTGAGCATTCACAGCCCCAAAATCAAGTTGAAGGAATTGCATTAATCATTTCTCAATTATTAATTTCAGAAATTAGAAAAATTTAACCATACAATTATTAAGCACATTTATGTAGGGATATTCTAAATTCCAAATCAAAGCCTAAAATATTTCATCAGGTTGCAATTTCAATTGGAAAGTTCTTGAGATAGAAAAATGGAAAATTTAAAATTAGAGAACCAACATAGCAATGGCTATTGAAGTTAGTTTGTCAATCATTAGTAATTTCTTTCACTAACAAAATTTTACAACATTAAGGAGAATCGTAGAAGAGAAGTCCCTTTGATAGTGACATACCAAACCAACATTTTTTATGCTCAACAGGTATTTAACCGAATGGAAAAAGAACATAAATAAAAGTCAAAAATAAATAAAAATTGATAAAAAATAAGGTATAATTGAGTATAAGGAAAGATGTATAACCTCTTGTAGTTCCCACTAAATATTCTCATGGTCTTTAGTGTGATCCTATAACTGACATTAACAACCTGCTTATGGATACATTGGTGAGAAAACATATAACAAAGGATAGCCTAACCAACTAATGAAGTATTGATTTCTAAATATTAAACATGACAAAAAAGCTAATTAACAATTTTAAATAAAACCACAATTAAAGCTATAAAATCTATTTTTGGGTATGATAGTTAAAAAGTAGTGAACCCATGAACAGATAAGAAGCACAATTTACTCAACTATCTCAACCAAAAAACAAAGATCATGTTATTAACAATATATAGGAAGAAACAATGTAGAAGAAAGCATCACAACTGTAGCTTTTATCATTTTCTCATCTAGTTTTGATGCATATGATGAAAGTAATGTCAGTGGGTGCAAAATCTGCAACAATGGCATATTAACGCATAACATAATTATTGACAGATGAAATTGAAAGAAATAGTTTAGAAGCCAAATATGAGGGGCACCTTAGGCTTTGGAATTGTGCATGTTTGTCCGATACTTGAGAGGAGGAATACCAACATGGTTAACTCGAGTATTTTTCAACTAAACATCAGATAATGGAAGAAAGGCGTGATGGAGATAAAGAATAATGAAGAAAGACGTTCGCAACACAACTTTCACAACAAACTCGTGAAATGTTTTTTTTTATGATATACATATCATATTTTTCTAAATCTGGTGATGCTGAATAATATGCCCTATCAGTCTTCAATGATTTGTTCTGATTGATCATAATTACCTCTAATCAAATCAAAGCAAATTATCTCCCAATTGTTTGTTTCCATTAAAAAAAAAAAATTTATTCTGAGCTTGAATAGTGGATTTAGATGGATGTAATACCCCTTTTTTGTATCCAAAAAAAAAAGATGGATGTAATACCCCTTTTGAATATTAATTAGAACATTTGTTTCTTTAGCTCCTTCGATCTCAAAATCTCAAAGTTCAAAAATATAAGTAACGTATCTCAGGTTTAATGATAATGTTTAATGGCACCATTTTTTTTATTTTATCAATTTTCCATTTATTAATTAAATTAAAAGAAATATTTAAATTGCTATTAATGCTTGTTGGATGGTACAGTGATGGGAACTTTTTTTTTTTCATTTCTTTTACGTTTTTTTATTTAGATTGATCAACATCAAATATAATTTATGAGTAACCGATGTGAGATTGACAATTAGGCAAATTCATGATGGCATGGCCTTATTTTATCCTTGAGTAACCAATGAAAAGTGACAAATTTAGATTCCCTAAAATAGTTTATTCACAAACTTATTTTATATAGAAATATAATAGATATAGATTAAACTTTATCCATTTGTCAAAAAAAAAAAAGATTAAACTTTAACCATTTTTTAATTTTTAATGCCATACTATGATTATAATTATAATAGCCTTAATTGCAAATGAGAATATTATGGAGGAAGTTTCAAACGGGTGAAAGAGGAAAATGTATCTGGACTTATTTTTGTGTTAAGTACCATTAAATGATAATAATTCAGGGTGTGAAATACAATTAAATAGGTTATTATGGTGATCCAAAATTTGTCAAAAGCATGTATGACTATTTTCTTGTAACGTATGCATTTTTATAATTTGTCATGGAAATAGGTGGTTGTTGTGCTGGCATTGAGATGAGTACACCTTGGATTATTTAATCCTAAGTGGACCAATCAGATTTTGCTTAGAGGCTTAGTCATCAAAGAGTGGATTCATGAATGTATTATATATAGATTTGCAAGAATTAATTGTCAGATGATCAAATTTTAAAAATGAAATTAGAAACAAATTGGAAAGAATTCAATTCTTTATTTCTGGTGATAAAACCGGAAATATTACCAAATAACAATAAATAGGAGGAAGAAGAGTTCACGTCTTCACTTTCACATCCACTTTCACATTCACATCACACACCATCTTCTTCCTTCGACGAGAACCCCAACCCCAACCATCTGCCGTTGAACCCACAACCCCAACCATCCGCATTGTATTCAACACTCCACGGCCTTTAGTCGTCACATCACCAACTATGTCCTCTCGTCGCCAGTCGACCAACACTTCTCGGTAGTCCCGCTTCTCGGAATCGAGTCCCTTTCTCGACCTCGCTTTCAAACACCACCCACAATCACCATCGAGACTTATTGTTCAAGTTTAGCAACCCAACTTCGGCGGAGGTCAATTCTGGTGTGATTCGTGTCTGATCTGGTTCGGAATTGGATTTGGTCTGGTTCTGTCTCGGATCTGTTCATTCGTTCGTAGTGGAGCGATCTTCCGGGTCAAGGGAAAGGGAATCAACGTAGGCACACACCCTTAATATTTCTGATTAGCACATCATATAGCCAGGTTGCATCGTTCATTCCTTTCTTTCTCTAGTGCGTATATCCGGTTTTTCATCTCTCTCTTGGTCTTGGTTCTCAATTGTTTTATGTTGACATAAAAAAAGTGAGCCCTAGCTAGGAGTGCCGCTGCCATCCCTTGAGTGTCGCCGTCTTCTCGACCTTGTGCGCGTAACGTCACCCCCCTCACCAAGTATGAGAGGGGGAGGTGGCGAAAGGTATGGTGGTGGAAATTTTGGCTCACGGAGGTATGCACCGCCGAATAAGGAAGGTTCGCAGTATATTAGAAGCAAGAAGGAACGGTGGGAAGGAGGTGTACGTAATTCTTTTTGATCCACCGACATAGCAATAAGAACAAGGTTGTCTGGCAAAGGGCAGGTAACTTCGTTCTTCTTCACCTCTTTCCCTGAGAAGTGGAGAGAACTAGCACTACAAGAAATTCACGTAATACCGGCGGATTTTTTCCGGCGGATTTTTTCCGCCGGTAAATTTCCGGCGGATTTGGTGCATTCCGGCGGATTTTTTCCGCCGGTAAATTTCCGGCGAAAAAAGGAGTGTTTCCGGCGGATTTTTTTCCGCCGGTAATATTTCCGGCGGATTTTTAAACATTACCGGCGGATTTTGAAAAAAAAAAAATTTTTTTTTTTTTTTTTTAAAATCCGCCGGTAATGTTCAAAAATCGCCCGGTAATTTCTGCGATTTTTGAACATTACCGCGGATTTTTGAACATTCTGGCGGATTTTAAAAAAAAAAAAATTTTTTTTTTTTTTTTTTTAAAAAAATCCGCGGTGTGTTCAAAACTTGCCCGATAATGTTCAAAAATCGCCGATAAATCGGCATGATTTTTGAACATTACGGCGGATTTTTTAAAAAAAAAAAAAAAATTTTTTTTTTTTTTAAAAATCCGCGCAGTAATGTTTAAAAATCATGAAGCTATTCAAAATGTCTATAAATAAAATTTTCTCCTACACTCTTCTCATTTCTTTCCTTCTCATTCTCTTCTACATTTCCTCTTTCTTCTTCCTTCTCTTTCATTCATATTTCTTCTACACTTCTTAATATTCATTCTCATTCTCTCCTATATTCTTACTTCTCATACTCTTCTTCTTTCTCATACTCTTCTTCATTCTCATTCTCTCCTATATTCTTACTTCTTCTACACTTCTTAATCTTCATTCTCATTCTCTCCTAAATATCTTTCTTCTACATTTCCTCTTTCTTCTTCCTTCTCATTCATTCATATTTCTTCTACACTTCTTCATCTTCATTCTCATTCTCTCCTATATTCTTACTTCTCATACTCTTCTTCATTTTTATTCATTCATATTCTACTACATTTTTTTACTTACTTCTTAATAAATAAATAATTCAAATAATTTTAAAAAAATTAAAAAACTAATTCGAAAATAGTTTTTTCGTTGAAATAAAAATTAATAAAATAATTTAAAATGATTTTTCATTTTTAAAAATATTAAAAAAATTAAAAATTCTAAAACGATTTTTAAATAAATAAAATAAATTACCAGCCGTAAAAAAATTAAAAATTAAAAACAATTTTTTTAAAAAATAAAACAAATTACCGCGGCTTTTTACATTACCTGGCGCTTTTTTTTTAAAATTTCCGCGGAATTTGTGTCATTATGCGGCTTTTTTCAAATTCCGCGGATTTTTAAATTACCGCGCTTTTTTACATTACTGCGTTTTTTTTTTTTTTTTTTTTTTTCGGCGGAATTTGTGTCATTACCGCGGCTTTTTCAAATTACCAGTGGATTTTTAAATTACCGCGGCTTTTTACATTACCGCTTTTTTTTTTTTTTTAAAATTTCGTGAATTTGTGTCATTACGTGGCTTTTTCAAATTACATGATTTTTTTTTTTTTTTTTTTTTTTTTAAATTTCCGTGGAATTTGTGTCTTTATCGTGGCTTTTCCGCGGTAATTACCGGCGGATGTTTCGGCGGAAAAATCACGGAAATTACCGGCGGAAAAAGCGGCCAGTAAACATTACGTCGACGTTTTTCTGCGTGGAAAAAATCCGCCGGTAATGACATTTTTCTGCGGCTTTTTTGTTATTACTGGCGGATTCCGCCGCCGGTAAATCACAAATTTCTTGTAGTGTAGATTTGCTTCGGATCTTTGATAGACAAGGTAGAAGTCAAGAAGTGGTTATCCCGGCAAGAAGGAATGCGAATGGTAGGAGATTTGGTATCGTTCGTTTCTTTGGCGTTAAAGAACCAGGAAAGATTGGCGATTATATTGGATAACATCTTCATAGAAGGGAAAAGATTCATACCTCCCGCATTCGAGGAGGAGGTGAAGCAGGAGCGCCCTTTGCAAAAGCCAGTGGCCCCTTCTCCAAAGGCTCCCAAACAAGCTTGGGTGCCGAGGAATGTGCCTTTGGCTGCGACGCCTTGATCGATCTTGATAGTGGAAAGGGGGCTCATGGTATTTCAGGGAGGACACAAGATGCTCCATGGGTGTGCACTATTGATGTTGAGACTCATTTAGCTCAAGCCATGGTTGGAGAGGCCATTACACCCGGCAAGTCCTATTACATCCAAGATGAGCTATCTCAGCAGGGCGTCTTCTGGATTAAGGCCACCCCGCTGGGGTCTAATTTGGTATTATTGGAAAGGGATAAGGAAGATGGGGCCTTCAATGAACTCATTGATGAGGCTCTCGACTAGCTGTACCAATGGTTCAAATGGATTCGTCCTTGGAGACCTTCAGACATAGACCCCGAGAGGGTATCTTGGTTGAGGTGTTATGGAATTTCGGTTCACACATGGACTTTGGAGTTTTTTTCAAAGTTGGCAACCATGGTGGGAGATTTTGTTTGCGCTGATGAAAACACTGTGAAAAAGCGCTCGTTTGATGTCGCGCAGATTTTGGTTCGTACTAAATCGACGGAGTCGATAAATCGGGAGGTCAAAGCGACTATCAACAACGTACCTTTCTCCATTAATATTGTGGAGGAGTGGGGCGGTCCTGTCCATTAGAGTATCAACGGTAATAACGTTATTGAGTATGAGGATGATTCAGATTCTGACAACGAGTTTAATGACCATATGCTTTCCGGTAACGATGGCGTTCAAGAGGAGGATGAGGCTGATGAAATAGAATTGAATGCGCTATTGAATGCAGTGCGAACTCAAGGAAACACACCACAAAAGCTCGGGCTAACGATTTGAAATGTGCAGTTAATGCTGATAATTATTGTAATTTGATGATGACTCCTGTTGATTCCCCTTTGCTTGCAGGCTCCCCTATCGATCCAGCTGGTAGCTTTATGGAGGAAACTAACCCAGCTCGCTCTCCCAAGAAGGCAGTGTACATTGATAATGTGCCTCACAATAACGACTTGGTCCATGATGCAAGCCCTTCTATCCCTTGCAAGGTTGATCAGGTTTCAGACCTCCCCTTCAATCCCAAAGAAGACCAACTCCTCTAACGTGGGTAGATCAAAGTCCTTTATTCAAAGGAAATTATTGCGGGTCGGTATTATGAGGAAACTAGGTTCGGGTAAATTGAAAAAGGTTCCAAGAGATCTAGCTGAGGTGTCGCTACGATCCAATCAGGGAGTCCCTATTGAGGATACTACTCAGGATGTTAGTAGGAATCAATCTTCTTTGTTCTCTGCAGGTACTGTTCTTTGTGGGGGTTCAATTTCTAGCGGTGGCATTGCTAACGGTAACAACAGATTTTGGGCTCTACAAGATAGGGCTGTGGCAAGGAAGGTTTGGGAAAATGCTAAGCTTCTTGGGGTAGAGGGAAACCTGCTTGATGACAATTATATAGACTTGATTGAGAAGGGTGAGAGAAGAGATGAAGCAGAAAGTAGCAAGAGAGCGAACAACAACATGACCTCATCAATATTCTTTCTTTAAATATTAGAGGGTGGGGCGAGCGCAGTAAGCGTCGTCAATTGGTTTCTCTTATTAATTCACGATCTTTTGATTTTATTTGTATTCAGAAAACCAAGAGGGAGGTGATGGCAGAAGGTGAGGTTGGAATGCTTTGGGTTAGTCGGGCCTTTCAGTGGTTACATCAACCATCTCGTGGTTTATCGGGCGGGATCCTATCCTCTCAACTTAAGGGGACTTGTACTGTTACTTCCCACTTCTCTGGTATTGGTTTTCTTGGTGTCACTGCTACGTACGATTCATAATAAGGTTGTCCATGTGGTTAATATTTATGCTCCTTGCGCTACCATAGCTAAGAGAAGGGTATGGGCTGACTTGTTGGCCACCAGGCGAAGATTAGGGGGTGGAGAGTGGTGTGTAGTCGGTGACTTTAATGTTGTATCTTGAACTTCAGAAAGACGAGGTAGAAGTGGGAGCTCCTATGATGCAGAGATGGATGATTTTAATAACTTCATTATTGATATGGATCGATTGTTGTTTGATTATGCGAGAAGAAGTTCTCTTGGTTTTGCTCTGATGGTGTTTCTATGAGCAGATTGGATAGGTTCCTGATCTCGGAAGGACTTATAGCTGATTGGGGGATTACAGGTCAGTGGATTAGTAATAGAGATATTTCAGATCACATGCCTATTTGGCTTCTTCGCTCAGTGAAAGTTTGGGGGCCTAAGCCCTTTCGCATTTTTAATGCGTGGTTGGACCATCCTAATTTCTCGCCTTTTGTTCAGCGGTGCTGGAATGATATAAACATCATAGGTCACAAGGCTTTTGTTATTAAAGAAAAACTGGAGTTGCTCAAGGGAAGTATAAGAGGTTGGAACAATGAAGTTTTCAGTAAAGTGGACTTGAAAATAGATTCTTTGGTTAAGGACCTGAACTCTCTTGATGAGATCCTCTGCGATAGGTGGGATAGTGAAGCTGTGAGGAATAGAAGGGAAGTCTTGGCCTCCTTATGGAAATAAATTCAAGTGAAAGAATCCTTTTTGGTTCAAAAATCTAGAGCTAAGTGGATAAAAGAGGGGGATATGAACTCGAAATATTCCACTCCCTCTTGCGTTATAGAAGAAGAAGATGTAATCTAGTAATTATGAGGGAGGCATGGGAAATTATGGAGGATGTAGATGAGGTCAAGCTTCTTGTTAAAAACCATTTTAAGAATTGCTTCGCGGAGGCGAACCATAATCGCCCCACCTTGGGAGGTCTTCAGTTCACGCAGTTGCAATCTTCCGAGTCTGATTGTTTGATTTAACCTTTCTCGAAGAAAAAAATAAAGATGGGGGTTTGGGACTGTGACGGAGACAAAAGTCCGGAACCTGATGGTTACAACCTTGGCTTTATAAAGCTCTGTTGGAATTTTTTGAAAGATGATGTGGTGGGTTTCTTCAATGAGTTTTTTGATAATGCATTTCTTCCCAAAGCAATATCATCCTCTTTCATTGCCTTGGTCCCAAAGAACGATATCCCTCAAGGGTTGGGTGAGTTTAGACCCATTTGCTTGATAGGGTTTTTGTATAAAATCTTGGCCAAAGTTTTGGCTAGTCGGCTCAAGAAAGTGATGCCTTCTATTATATCGAATCATCAATCAACCTTCACAGGGGGAATACAAATTCTTGATGGGGTGGTGATCGTTAATGAGTTGGTGGACTATGTGAAGCGAAGTAAGGAAGATTGCTTGTTGTTCAAGGTTGACTTTGAAAAGGGTTACGACTCTATTTCTTGGGATTTCTTATTAAATATGATGCGTGAGAATGGGCCTCCCCACCCGATGGATTGCTTGGACTAAATCTTGTATCTGCACTTGTTCTATGTCGGTATTAGTGAATTGTAGTCCTACTCAAGATTTCAAGGTTCAACGTGGTTTGAGGCAAGGAGACCCTTTGTCCCCTTTACTTTTTCTTATTGTTCTTAGAAGGTTTGTCGGCTTTGATGCGCAAGGCGGTGGATATAGGCGCTTATCAAGGCTTCTCATTAACGGCGACTTGAATTTCTCCATGTTGCGATTCGCGGATGACACAATGTTGGTGGGTAAGGCCTCTTGGGAAAACTTATGGAGTATCAAGTCCATCTTGCGTTCTTTTGATTTAGTGTCGGGCTTGAAGGTTAACTTCCATAAGAGTAAACTTATAGGTCTCAACACTACGGATGGTTTTTGGAGAGGACAAGTACTTTCCTTTATTGTAGAAACGAAATCTATCCCTTTTAAGTTCCTAGGCATCCCTATTGGTGCTAATCCCCGGAGGAGTCAACTTGGAGCCCCGTCGTCACAGGGCGCTTAGAAAAGCGTCTGTCATTATGGAAGGGTTGTCTTTCTCTCCATAGGAGGTCGGGTAACTCTAATCATGCACGTGCTCAATAGCATTCCTTATATATGTTTTCTTTCTATAAAGCGTAGAAAGTCGTTATTAAAAAGATGATCGGGATTTCCTTTGGGGTATCAAAGAAGAGGGGAGAGCGGTATGTATTGGGTCGCTTGGGATAGAATACGCAAGCCAAAGAACGCGAGAGGTTTCAAGATTAAAAATCTCGAATTATTCAACTTAGCTCTTCTCTCTAGTGTAAGTTGGAGTCGATTGCTGCAACATAGATATGGGGAGTTTGGACCTCTGTTTGTTCATGCTCCGATGGAAGGTAATAACCATCAGAATACTGGGTCAATTTGGTGGACATTTGGTAACTTTGGACAAGTCAATAGAGGAATGCAAAATGTCCAAAGTCCAAATATTTGCTTGGAGGGTTTTGTTGCAGAGGATTGCTACTAGAGTTGCATTGCATAGAAGGGGAATTATTCAGTCACAATTTGAGCTCAGTTGTGTGTTGTGCTTTAGAGAAGAGGAGACGGTGGATCATTTGTTTGTATCGTGTGGGGTGACTAAGTGCATTTGGAGAAACATTTTCAATTGGATGGGGTCTTCGGTTGATGAAGTAGCTATTGTAGTTTCTCATTTTGTAGAATTTGGGAGGTTGGTAAAAGGAAAAAGACAGAAAGGGGTTAAACACCTTATCTGGATGGCGGTAATTTGGAGCATCTGGACGGCAAGGAATAAGGTAATATTCAGTGGCGAGGTTGCATCTGTTTCAAACATAGTGTTGGGGGCTAAGGTCTTGGCTTGGAGCTGGTTCAAGGCAAGGAAGGGGAGGAAATGCAAGGTGTCTTGGGCAGAATGGTATAATTGCCCAATTGGGTGTTTATCTATGTTATAATTCTATGTAAGGTTGGTGTAATAATTTTGACATTGTTTAGAAAGGGGAGAAGCAATGGGCTAGCCATTGTTGCACATCTTTTGTGTGAGGTACTCTTTTTCCTACCAGGGTCTTTTTCCCAAGGGGGTTTTGGCCCTGGGAGGTTTTGAGGAGGCCCTCCCCTTACCATTGTATCTCTTGGGCACGACTTGTGCTCGGTTTCAATATATCTCTTGCATATCTAAAAAAAAATTTTGCGTGGTGTATAAGAAGAGAGTTGGGTAGCGACGTTCTTATTAATTTTTGGAAGGATCAATGGCTTGGTATTGAGCCCTTGTTCAAGGTCTTCCCGTTACTATATGAAGGGAGTGGGCAGTAGCAACACTCCGTGGCTGATTTTGGCTTTTACGATGGTGGTAGATGGACCTGGTTATCACCGTGGCTCGACCACTCCAACCCGGTTAGAGCAGCTGAAGGCGAGATATTGCATAGCATCCTGCAAACTTGGCCCCCAGCAGTTCAAAATCAGATTGCTGGACATGGCCCTACGATCCTTCAAAGAGGTTCTCGGTAAAATCTTATTACCAACATCTGGTTGGTACTGTTCCTTCCACTGATGTTTCGGCTCTCCACAGTTTTTTGGCAGAATTTTGGAAATCGGTTGCTCCTTCTAATGTGGTTATCTTCGGTTGGCGCTTATTGTTGGATGCATTACCTTTACACGCTCAGCTACTGACAGTAGAGGAAGCTTGTTATCCGCTGTGCCATCTCGACTGTGAAGACTCGCAACATCTGTTCATGACTTGTCCAATTGCACAATTGGTCTGGACTTCAATTGGAGCGTGGTTAGGCGTGAATGTTGATTTGTCTTTGAGTATGGTGGATTTTTACAGAAGTTGTGCTCATTGGTGCCATTGGAAGAAGTCCGAACGAGTAAAACATGTCTTTTGGCTCACCACGTGTTGGAGTATTTGGCTTGCAAGAAACGACGTTGTCTTCAAAGAGGAGGAAGCTAGGGTGGACTAGGTTGTTAACCGGGTTAAAAGTCTTTCTTGGAGTTGGTGTATTTATAGACTGAAGTGCAACTCTTCCATGACTATTTCTTTATGGGATTCTAACCCTCTTTCGTGCTTTCAAGGGGGAGAAACTGTGGGTTAATATTCCAATTGTGAGCAATCCACATCTATTTTGAGGTACTCTTTTCCCTGCCTGAGTATTTTTCCCAATGGGTTTTGGCTCAGAGAGGTTTTAATGAGGACCTCCCCCTTCCCTTTTTGTAAATGGGTTGGCGCACTCCTAATGCTCCCATCAATACAATTTTTGCTTATCTAAAAAAACAATAAGTAGGAGGAGACTTCTAATTTACCGTTTAGGAAATAAAAATTAATACCACATTTGTTTTATCAAAATCGACTAGAGACTAGAGAGAGGAAAAAACATTAGTATCCAACGTGCAAGATATGGGCAACAAACAATTGCAAAATCATTCATGGTAGTGGTATATTTATTTTTATGTTATATATTTGTATTTCATTTATTTTATCATATTTGTGTGTTGTTCTGTTTATGCTATGTGTTTTCCTATTTTCAAACATATGTACAAGAAGACCCTTCTAAGGTAATCTCCTTTTTTTTCACTCTCAATTTATCGCTCTCTTGCAACATCCTCTGTATTGAGTAAAATTAGTTGGGTTCTATCCCCCAATTATCTCAGTCTTCCTCTTCCTTCCTCTTTGTTTTACCGATTTCCATTTTGCTCATTTTAAGCTTGATTTTTTTTTTTTTTTTTTTGTGATGTTTAGTGAGGATAAACCATTTCACAATTTTAGGGATTTTCGGTTTGTACTATTCCGTTTTTTTAGGGTTTCTGATTTGCTTAGTTCCGATTTCTTTTGCTATTCGGTATATTTTCATGATTTCCTCTTTAATTCAGTATTTGGTTTACCCTGAATTTTTTTTTTATTTTTGAGCGTTTTGGGTTTGGGGATTTTACTTCATTTTTGTTGTAATTCTCTATAAGCAAGCATCTACAACTATTTCTGGATTTTGATACTCCAATTTCAGATGATACAATGATAATATCACAATGAGAATCTTTAATTCTTTGAGGGATAGTTTGTAATAAATCGAATTCAAGTGGTATCTACTCTCTAACTAATCAAATAATATAGCTTGATTACTGACTATCATTTTTATTTTCATTATTGTTAGATTATTGTAGAATGCCTAGCTATTAGAAGTTATTAATCAAATTGGATTTCAACAACACTGCCATTTGAGACATCGATAGGAGGGCAACAGAAGCGGCGATGGGGTCAACAACAGAGGACGTCCACAGGAGCGGCAACGGGTTGATCAATACATAATAACATGTGGTATGGTATCTATTTGTCTTACTTTTGTTTTGCAAATTGTTATGACCCTCTGATAGGAATTTACAATGATAAATTAATTGTTAATTCATTTGTTCTGATAATATCTCTTTTTAGTCACTGATATGTAGTTATGGAATGTCGTTGTATATTTGAGTGCATAAATTGTATTTAGATGTTCTGCTAAGGATCGTTCCTGAAAGAGTTGTTATCTTTAGAAAGTAATGAAACCAAATAGAATGAAAGATTTGGACTGCATTGAACTGCAAAAGAGACAAGGAGATGCAGAAGAGCACTAAGTTGAGCACTAAGTTTTTTATTGGTTCAATATGTACTGCAAAATAGATGTAGCTGATTGAATTGAGTTGTTACTAATATTGTTGCGGTTAGTAAGTCTCAAAACTTAAAAAGATATAGGTCCTGTTTGATTTACATTTGTGATGTCTTCTAATTTATTTTAATTGATATATTTGGGGTTTCCTTAGTATGATTTGCATTTCCAATAACTTCTTAAGATAGAAGCATACAATGCCATTAATTTTTCTAATGTTTAAGAATATTCAGTTGGAGTAATTTTTAAGGCTTGATTTCTTAGTTATGGGGACCTATTAGAAAATAACCAAATATGAAAAAGTTTGACTATGTTGTATAGTTTTGTTCTTGCATTTGGCACCTGCTCAGTTTTTACATCATTTTGGAAACTATAGAATTAGACACACTCTTTGTGAAAATAGTGCATCCTTTTTTAATCATAATTTGTTCATACAACTTTAGTCATTATGCATGAAATTATACATTTTGGTTTTGATTGTGTGCAGGTGCAGAGGGTCTAGAAGATTGCAAGTAAATCAAAGGTTGTTAACTGTGTATGCAACAAACTTAAACTCTATACGACGAATTGAGGTGGCAAACATGACTTAGTGGTTGAAGTATAGTAGCAGCTCCTCTCCAAATATAGTTGAAAGATGTTTATCTTACACTCAAATGAGGAAGCTACATAGCATAGGAAAAGAAATTAAGGATACAATCACAAAATCTGCTATAGAAAGATTATTCGCATTGGCAGCATAGCAAATTTCAACAGATCCAAATACTTTGGTGATACTGTAAAGCGTATATCGTTTGCATTATAGAAACATTTGTGAAAAATGAAAACTTCCAGTTTTAATTTTAATTAAAAGGAAGCCTTGAGTTTAATATATCAGTCAAAAAAATTAGTCTCATAGTTTATGTGAAGCCGTTTCTTTTGCGGTCAATCTCCACTTAGATCAAGTCATCTTTGAATCTGATAACAAAGCCCTCATAGAGGTGTGTAACGAAAGATCAGTGAACAAGGAAATTCATGGAATTGTGGAGGATATAAAGAATCTTAGAATGAACTTTGTGAACTTAGAACTAACCTGGGTCAAAAGGGAAGGGAATAATTGTGCTCACACAATTGTGATGCTTGCTAGGGA
Organism: Oxytropis ochrocephala; assembly: GCA_020916435.1. Classification (NCBI taxonomy): domain Eukaryota; kingdom Viridiplantae; phylum Streptophyta; class Magnoliopsida; order Fabales; family Fabaceae; genus Oxytropis; species Oxytropis ochrocephala. Next base: position 56,594,459 of record CM037091.1, read on the forward strand.
TGATTCTCTTCAAGGCTCCTGGACTCTTCGCCCTCCTCTTCTTCTTCGTCGTGCATTGGTCAAGGATGCTCAAGCTTTGTGCCTCCCTCAATTCTGATTTGGTTTTCAACGATCGTAATCTCCACTCTTCTTTGCTGCTGTAGTTTGCAAACGCCAGAGATCTTCAATCCTTTCGATGATGCTTCACCTTTTTACTCTTCTCGGCTTTTGCATCGTCTCTCAATTGAACAATTTCTTCATCAATTGCTATCTGATGCGTTAGTTTTGAGTAATTGATGTTGGTGATTTGAAGAAGAAGAGCGCCTAGGGTTTTCTTTCCTGAAAAGGGATCGAGAGTTTTTCCTAATGATTGTAATTTTACTTCTTTTGTCAAAAAACTGTGTTTATGTTTTTTGCTATTTTAGTTATTGGAGCGGGTTTGGTTTGACCAGAACTTCCAGCCCATGTTTAGATTCGTTTTGCTGTTTTTGTTGTAAGTTATGGATGTATGGTTTGGGCCTGACCCATTATTTCCCTAGAAATGAAATCATAGTCCTTTTGACCAAAAAAAAATATTTAAGTTTTTTTATAGTCCTTTATATCAATCTGATTTTGCTTTGTTGTGTAATATGCATTTTAGTCACATGATTTCTATCAAAAATTGAGATTTTTTTGTTATATCTAACTTCACGTTTGATTGAAAGCAATCTCAATTGCAGACATAATGGCTCCAAGGGGGGTTCTCACTTGCAGACTTAGTGCAAGTTGTACAAAGATTGAAATAAGGGATACTTTTAGGTGTGCAAGCCAACAGAGTTGTCATGACAACACCAAAAAATTCACTACAACATGTTTAGATTCAAGTACGCCAAGATAAGAATAAGTTTAGCTTTGATTTATACAAATAAGAATCATAACTTTTCATATACATTTATGGGACAAGTGTAACCATGGCAAAGGGTTAACACAAAGGGATAAAATCAAAGAAAAAAATAGATTTATTATTTACATATGTTTATTTAGAATCCTAACTCTTGCACGGGAAAACATGTCAAGGCTCTTAATGAGAATTTTGCTACACTTTTATTTTACATTAGTTTAATTTGACATAAAAATGATTCTAATTACTACTTGATTTCAATTTGACTACTATAATCAATTTCAATTTGAGAACTACTCATATTAAACAACTCACCGCCACCCGCAGGAAAAATTCTATGAATGTTAATGTACATGTTACAAATCCTATCATGAAGTTCGCTCTCAGAACTATTCATATCAAGCAAGACCATCTCACTCTCAATTTAGTTAACAGAACTTTCTAAATTTTAAAATTTTGATTTAAGTACCAATATATTAAATAACCTGACTGCCCTTGATTCAAAATATTTAGGCTTAAATGCACTTTTAGTCCCCCTATTTTACTAAATGTGCAGTTTTAATCCCCCTATTTTATTTTGGGTAGTTTAGGTCTCCCTAATTTACTAAATGTGCAATTTTGACCCCTCTATTTTGTTTTGGGCAATTTTGGTCCCTTTAGTTTACAAAATGCACAATTTTGAATCCCATATTTGTTGTTGTGCAATTTTGGTCCCCCAATTTTCCAATTTTTTTTGTATAAATAGACTATTTTGTAATTTATATTTTCAATAGTTAAATATTTATTAAAAAAGAGAAAAATATTTAATTACATAAAATAAATAATCTTTTTTTATATTTTATATTTTTAAATAGGAAACTATTTGTTTAAAAATATGCTGATTTTTAAATTTGCTAAAATAACTAAAATACTTTTATATTTTGAATAGTTAAATATTTATTTTAAAAATAGAAAATTATATAACAAATAATAAACTACTTTTATATTTTTAAATAGTTAAATATTTATTTTAAAATAGAAAACTATAACTATTTGAAAGAAATAAACTATTTTTATAGTTTATATTTTAAAATATAAATTAAAATATTAAAATTGGGGTACCGCCTCATTTATTTTATTAAATGTATTTTAAAATTATATTATTTTTATATTTTAAATTAAAACTAGAAAATAAATTATTTACTTAAAATAATTCACTTTTATTTTTATTTTTTAGATATAAAATATAAAAATAGTGTATCCGGTCCACGCCACCCAAATCAAACACCAAAGTATCCACCACACAAGCATAATCGCCAATGGTAACCAGGACACCCTTGCATCTGCCCATGGTGTTCTTGCTTTTGCCATCTGTAGACACCATTTTTATCCACTTGTAAGCCCAATTTCTCAAATCACTACAACAGATTTAGGGGATGGGCAGCGCTTTTTTTCATCCATGGGCAGCGCTTTTGAGCGCTGCAGAACGTGGCGCTGCTGAATCCACTCCAACAATGGGCAGCACTCCCTTAAAAGCGTTACCCATTGCCAAACGCGTCCTCAGATAGGCAGCGCTCCCTAAAAAGCGCTACCCATTGCCAAATGTGTCCTCAGATAGGCAGCGCTTCCTAAAAAGCGCTACCCATTGCCTAAACGCTTCCTTAGATACGCAGCACTTCCTTGAAAGCGCTGCCTATTGCCTAAACCTGTCCTACTATAGGCAACACTTCATTAAAAGCGCTTCACATTGTCTAAATTTTTTTTTTTTATTTTTTTTTTCTGTTTTGTGTATTTTCCTTTTTATATTTACAATTTACTCCGGTCATATACTGTACCAATACAATCCAATTCAATCAAATTCACACACACACACACACACACACACACACACACACACACACACACACACACACACACACACACACACACACACACACACACACACACACATATATATATATATATATATATATATATATATATATATATATATATATATATATATATATATATATATATAATTAGCTAACAAATTACAATACATAAATAGAAACAAACTCTCTATATCCAAATGCACCAATATCTCAACATAAGATGAACCAAAACAGAATAGCTAACAATTTACATTATCTAATTCATATGTGTCCAAAACTAGCTATCAACTTACAATATGAACCAAAACTAGCCAGCTAACTTATATGTAACCCAATCAAACTCTAAAAAAACGGGAGACATAACCGCACCACTCTCCCCTAAGCTCAGCAAGCTGGTCAACAGAGTATGTCTGACACTGACAATCGGGAAAATACTGAAATTATATAAATAAATAAAATTAGAATTGAAATGGTTAAATGGAAATAACTACTATTAAATTAAAATCATATTAAAATATATTGTAAGTACATACCTGACGGGAGATAGTCGTTTCCTTGTGGGTAATAATATCCTTCATATATTTCATGACGTAATACTCATAATTAATGTATATTGAATTATTATGTTCTAATTTTGAATTTGAAATAGAAATTCTATATTATTTATTATATCTAAATAAAAAAATTATATTCATATATTGGAAATCAAAAAATATGAAAACAACAAAATTGATTCATTTATTGAATTGTTTAAGACACTACAAAACAAAAGATTAGTTAATTGTTAAATTTAATTTAATACAATTTTTTGACAAATGTAATTAAATGTATAAGTTACAAACTTACAATTATTGGTAACCATTTGACCATTAATTGTGTCTCTCTAATCAGATGAACTATTAGATGAATCATTATGTCAAAAAACGAAGGTGGAAAATACATCTCAAGCTCACACAAAGTGACAGTAATTTCTCTTTGCAATGATGGCAACTTTCTAGGGAAATACATCATATATTTGCGTTTCATGCAAAGCCATGGAGGTAAGTTATAAATAATCCACTCCATCTCTATATTCCTTTGACAAACGACAACAGACATCCACTTTCTATCTATAATGTCCCAATATCTATAGTAAATTCCTGATAAGAGAACTTAAACCTATTATATATAGGTGAAAAACACACAATTTACAATTTTATTGAAGCTAAGACATTCAACTAGCTAGTAGTTTCAACTAAATAATTAAAGACTTTGATGTCTTCCATATATTCATTAATTCTTGATATAAAAAAACAAAAGAGCAATAAAAGTACCTGAACAAGTGGAAGCAACAATGAACACAAACGAACAAGAACTCTCCAACCAACACGAACTCGCATAACAAACCCAAAGCTCCGGCAGAAACAAACTCCCAAAACCTAACAAACAATTCACATATTCAATAACAATCCTCAATTTCTCATGTTTAGAAATACATCACAAGTATTCCTTAACCTAGAAATATATTCAATTAACAAACATTTCACTAGGTAATTTCAACAAACACTAGTTTCATGAACTAAAAATCAACAATAAATCAGCCCCAAATTTATTAAATCAACAAACATTTCATTTGGACATTTCAACAAACACTTCACCTACAATATTTCACCTCAAGTTTACAAACACTTCACCCTCTCAAATAACCAATCATCAAACATGAACTTCACATAGAATCATCTAACCTAATGTTCCAATGCCATTAAAATAACTAGAACAAAAAGCAATGCTACCTTTGTGAAAGATGAACGGAAATGGGTGTCAACACTTCATTTTTCACAAGATAGGAGCTAATGGGGAGGCAACAAAAATGAACCTAATGGAGGAAGAAAAATGAGAGGAAAAAAATATAGAGTAAAGAAAATGAGAGGAAATGTGCATGTATACCTATTGTGAGTGAGAGAGGGAACAAGTTTGGTGAGATGGAGAGAAGGAAAGAAGGGAAATGTTCGCTGGTTAACATTTAAGTCTGAGAGGGAGAGGAAATGAAAAGAAATACTAATAAAGTGATAAGTAGCACTTTTTAAAAGCGCTGGGTATTGGGAGAACGGGTGTAGCTATACTCAGCATTTTTTAAGAAGCGCTGGGTATTGGGAGAACGGGTGTAGCTATGGGCAGCGTTTTTAAAAAAAGCGTTGTGTATGGCTAGCACGTTTAAAGGTGATGAACAACGTTTTTTAAAAAGCGTTGGATAAGGCTAGCGCGTTCAAAGGCGATGGACAGCGTTTTTTAAAAAGCGCTGGGTAATGGTTAGCTGTTTTGGCCATCCGTGACGTTTTTACTTAAAGTCTTTGCTTATTATGCGCGCTCTTTTTGACAAATCTAGCGTAGTGAATAAATCATGAGAAATGAAATTGTGCCTGGCGCCACTGTCAATGAGGACCAAAACCATGACCCCATTGATATATAATAGCAATGAGCTTCATAGTATGGGGTCGTGTTAAGCCTTTAGAAGCCAAATGTGAAAGTTCAATGTGTTGCAGCATGGTAGATTTATAGGCTCCCCAACAGAAGTATCTTACCTCTGCCTTTACGTAAGCCCCCTTACTCGCTCTACCCTGAAGGCCGAGCAAAGCTCCTCATGGTTGTCATTGCATTGTTCCCATAATTTTTTGCTTACCCTGGTCTAGACACAACATCGCAGATGAAAGGAAACCAACATTTGTGTCATACCAACCATAAGACTAAACAATAGTCTTAAACATGCACTCTAAAGGCAACCAACCCTAATGCTAAGCCACAAACATGACTAAACCATAGTCTTAAGTCGTTACATATAGGAAACCGACCCATATGCCAAATCAAAATGAAGAACACAATTCCAAACAAAATGTAACTAAGCAAAGCACTAGTTACTAACAATCATGTCAAACAACTCCCTACGGGATCATAACTCGTGAAGTCTAATCAACTCAACTCTTAGTTATTCAGTATCAACTCAACTCTTACTCTTGCTAAAGGGATACTTGGAGAATTTCTTGAAATAGAAGTCAATCCTAAGGTCATCTTATTCCTTAACACTAAACACCATTTTAAACCCTAAGGATAGCTAATCTATCAAACATGGTTCAGTTCAAAATGCACACAACTTAATTTTGCTCTAATCTAACTCGATGGGTCTTGAATCTTGATTCACAATTCTTAACACTCCAAAGTAATATATATAGCCTTATATACTACAATCTCTTTAACGATTAGCCACTCTTATGAATAGTTTAATCCAATTTACAAGCTTAGTTATATTTTCATCAAGGACATTTGAGTTTCTAAACTAAACTCTTGCACTATGTAATTACACCCCATTCTCTTACTCTAAATTATTACCATATCACTAGTAAGACACATAAGTACTAAAATTAACTTCAAGTCAATCACATTACTCATATCTTGGTTTTAATCCTTAATTAAATTAGGAACTAAACCTTAATTCGATTATTCTTTATCAAGTTTCTGCCTGTCATCCTATTATGTGCGTTTCCTATCAACCCATTAGAATAAATTTATTCAGAGCACAAACACAAATAAGAGACTCATGCACTTTCAATTTCCTATACACAAAGAAAAGTAATCCAACAAAGACCTTCAACCATTCAATTCAATTCGAAAATATAAACAGATAACCAAACCATTATCCATATTACAGTCAGCAAATATCATTCCAAATGAGGAGTCAAATCATAATATGCAATTGGGTTATTTTTCAAACCAATTTATCAAAAATAACTACAATTAATGATATTTTCACTCAAACTATTAATTATAACAATATCAACATAGAAAATATAATCATACTGAGACGCATTGCTGCTACAAGGGTTGGAGTCATTCATAGCAAATTCAGAAAAATGAAATGTCTCATTACTCTTGCAATGGTATTCACAAGTATGTATAGCACGAGAGGTACGAGTCATGGGACACCCCAATCACGTCCTCAAAATCCCTAAATACCCATTTTCTACAACAGCAAATTTGGCTACAACAACAAATTTGGCACTGCACGAGCACTCAAAAAATTTACGGGTCAACGAGAAGCGAAACACGACTGTAAAAAATATAAACCAGTTCTAATTTTTTTTTGGGAATTTTAATAGTTGAAACCAAATTAAAAGGAAGCAAAAAGAGTGAATGGAAAACGCCTCGCAAATACAACGTATTGCGACAAGTTCTATGCCAACTTCACCGAAACGATAAAAAGACTTGTGCTTCTCTTAGATTTTGATGTGGGGAATCCCAAAACGATGTTTGTTTTCCAAAATGATGACTGTGGTGACCGGAAAATACAATATCTTAATGAAAATATATGTTTGGCCCCTGCAATATGATCATTTTAAAGTATTTTTTGCACGGGGGCTTAAATGGTTTATGACCATATTTGGAGGGGCCAAACATATATTTAAGCCATCCGAAAGTGAAAAAATTAAATTTTGGAATTCTAAATTAAATTTTGAATATTTTTCTGACGGTAAAATGGAAAAAAACAAAAATGTGGAGGTATAACAGCTACATGTGGGGGTATAAAAATCATCGACCTCTCTATAATAATGTGACCACAAAATAGTGACCATTTTCAGAATGACAAAATTGAACTTTCAGAATCGAAGTAGAATTATAAAAATGACAAGTCCCAAAAAAAATGGATTGACATTATATAAATTGCAAGTCTAGAGTTATTTATCCAAAATGTCAAATTGAACCACTAGTTTGTGATACAATAATGTGATACAATAATTTGTTATTATAAAATACCAATAGTTTGTGATACAATAATGGATTGACATTATAAAATACCAATAGTTTGTTATTATTTTGGTATTCAAAAAACCGAATGATATTGAACCACTAGTTTGTGATACAATAATGTCAAATTGTAACATGTACATACAAAACTTGTTTTAGGCATCGAGAATTGGTTCCTGATTATATTATGTCAGTGGCATTGATAAGTGTGTTTGGGTTAGGAGAGAAAGATGGAAGAGAGAAAGAGAGCGAGGGAAGAGAGAAAGAGGTGAGAATTTTAAGAGGGAAAAAGAGAAGAGAAATAGGAAAAAGAGAGTTGTGCCTCTTAGTTTGGTTGGAGGAAATAGATAACAGAAAAAGAATACAAATTTTAATTAAGAGGACAAAAACATCTCTATGTGTTTGATTTAATTTTTTGATTTAATTCACTTAGTATTTTTATGACAAGTAGTATTTTTTAATTAAATTTGTTAAATAATTATTTTAATCATTTATTTGAGCTATTTAAATTAAATATAAAGTGGCACATCCTATAAATTATAATAATTGTTATTAATGTCCGCCAAAATAATAATTCTTGTTTTTTTTAAGCACAATGGTAAAAGTAAAACTTAAGAGCCATTTGGTCAAAAAAAATAAAATTAAGAGTCATTTATCTCCACTTTCTCTCAGTTTGTGAAGAGAGAGATTACACAAAACTGGTCTTCCCTCACTCTCTCTTTCCTTATTCACATACAGCCGTATAGTTCAATAAAAAAATTATGGAGTTACAGCATCACAAACTGCCATGATATAACTGTCATGATATCAGATAATTAATTGATTGGACCACTTGTTTGTGATACTGAAGTCAAAATTAAAACGGAAAGCAAACTCTCTATCAACTTGTTTATATATATAGGAAGTTTTATTTTAAAGACTAAAGCAATAGTATCGATCAATATTTCAAAAGCAAAATAAACATTTACTCTTTATGGCAATCGATTCAACCACTCCTGATTTGCAATTACAGAGTTTTTCCTTTTTATACTAAACATATGGGTCACAACTTGAAGATAAGGTGGTAAGAGTTTGCATGCATTCCTTCAACCAATTTTTCCCATGATAGTGAAAGAAATTGAAAATCAAAAATTAAACCTTAAAAAAGGGAATATTCGTTGATCATGACATTAGAATTAGAATTAGAATAAAAAGAAGATACCAAATCTCTAAAATAAAAATTCTACATCTATTACAACCTTTTGACAATCTCAGATAATTAAATGGCTCCAATATTTCTATCCCTTGAATCTATTTCCTCGCAACACAACAGCTTGTCAAGATATACATGCATACATTTGTCAATCTCTAAACCAGAAGGTACCAAACACATAACCACCAACATAGGCATCTTCATTTGAACATTATAAGGTCTCACTATGATAGACTAAGCTAAGCTAAAAATCAAAATTAGGGTTGCAAGGAAGAAGATAACAAATAAAAATTGCATAGATTTTTCATTACCCTATCCAAGGGAAGGAAATAAGCTTAAATAGCTAGGGTTCTCAAACTATAAAATCAGAAAATAGGCCATGGGCCAACAATAACAAGGTAAAAGGAACTAAACATCAGATTACTAAATGCACCCCAGCATTTCTATTTGAAGCCTTTAAGCCAACCAGGCTTTTTAATTAATCTTTTGGGCCTATCATTACTATCCGGCCCAGCAGAAACCTTGTCCTCAAGGTTTGGGTTGACACTTGGCACAGATCTAGCCATTGCTGGAGTAGGAAGATCGGACGCTGGAAACGCAGGCTGGGTCGTGTGGACACGTGGCGAAGATCTAGTCGTCGCAGGCATTGAAGGATCGGACGTTGTGCAGTGAGTAGGTGGCATACCGTTTGATGTGCAGTCAGTCATGATGGCATGCGTAGGAACCAGTGCAGAAACCTTGAGAAGAGGCGTTACTTTATGAGCTGTCGCCACGGAAGCCGATACGGCATCAAATGGACCAGATTGAGACTGATGAGTTCCGTTGAGATCCAACGGTTGTACGCTGTCCACACGTGAGGAGCGTGCGCCAACTGTTTACGCGTCAGGACGGAGAGCGCGAGGCACTGTCTTGTGCTGCTGATTGTGCGGATCCATAAGATTTTGAATGGATGGAGGAGATGCATTCAGAGTAACTAGGGGACCGTTAATCACATCCAATTGGCCAGATTGGTTATCAGGGAGTAAGTTTGACTGAGTTATATGAGGAAGTGTTGTACTTACTTCCTTTTCATTTACACTCTTTCCAGACACAATCTTCTCTTAGATTTTCCTCTCTAAAGAGCGTCTCTCTCTCTCTCTTTGCATCTGATTTATTTGTCTCTTTATCTTCCAAAGTATTCTCTTTCTCTGCACACTTTTCCCTTGTATTTTTCTCCAAAGTAGACCCTTGTGTGTGCCTTGAGAGATAAGCTAAATCCCATAGTTCTAGAGGAAGAGGAGTGAAATGAGAAGTAGGAACTTCACCATAATAAGGGCTCAGCTGATATTATGTTCCAAGATCTTCACCCTCGACTTAAGATCTGACCGACGAAAGATATGAAGAACAATCAAAACCCAATTCCTGATCCTACCCCTGACATCCCCTACCAATGCATTGTCGGAAGGCCGACTCTCGCCAAACTCTCGGCGTAGTGGTGTCAACAAAGACACCTTAAGATGAAGTTTTATTCCTTAACGGATGACGTCATAACTCTACCTAGCGACCTTTAGGCAGTCGAGAGATGCCACTATCTCTCCCTTAAAGAAGCTCGACTAGAACGCCAACAGCTATCTGAATTACCCCCGTTAGCCAATGATGTGAATCTGATCGACGTTGACGCTAGATATGACCCAGATAGCTCAGAGGATGAAGACGGTGATCAGCTAGCAAGAGAGATCAAGAAGAAAATCAAACGGGCCGAGCCCCATGGGGAATTCCTCGAAATCCCATTAGGTGAAGACCCCGTGAAGACAGTGAAGTTAGGGGACGACCTCAGCGACAATGTAAGGGAAAGCCTCACAGCATGCCTACGGCAGAATGCCGACTTATTCGCTTGGTTAGCGGTCGACATGTCGGGTATCCCTCCCAAACTAGCCTGTCATCATCTATCAGTAAATCCCGAGGCAACATACGTCGCTCAGCGAAGAAGAGTCCAAAGCGAGGGAAAAGCCGAGGCGGCATCAAAGGTCGTGGCCGACCTGATCTCTGCAGGATTTGTGAAAGAAGTCAAATACACCACATGGCTGTCCAACGTCGTGCTACTGAAAAAGAATAATGACAAATGGAGGATGTGTGTGGACTACACCGACCTCAATAAGGCCTTCCACAAGGACGCATTACCGGTTCCTAGCATCGACAGACTCTTCGACAATGCGTTAGGTTTCTGCCTCTTGTCCTTCTTGGACGCCTACTACGGCTACAACCGGATCACCATGAACCCGCTGGACTAGGAGAAAACAACATTAATGATAGACCGGGGCAACTACTACTATAAGATCATGCCATTTGGTCTCAAAAACGCTGGGGCCAGATACCATCGAATGATGGATAAAGTATTTCGTAACCATATAGGTAGTGGTCGCCAAAGTATATTTGGACGATATGATCGTAAAAAGTAAAGTGGACGAGGGCCACCTGGCCGACCTCACCAAAATATTCCCCGAGGAAAGAAAGAACAACCTCAGGTTCAATTCTGAGAAATGCACTTTCGGGGTTACAGCCAGGAAGTTCCTCGAGTTCTGCCTGACCGAGAGTGGAATCGAAGCCAACCTGCATAAATGCGTGGTCATACCGACATGCGCCCCCGACCTCAAAGAAAGAGGTACAAAAACCGACAGGAATGATAGTAGCACTGTCGAGGTTTGTATCAAAAGCGGTAGGTCATTACCTTTCTTCAAGATCTTGAAAAAGGGCGTCAAATTCAATTCGACACCGTAACGTGAGGTCAGATCGACTAAACTTAAACATAAACTTTCAGAACCCCCGATCCTACTGACGCCGGTGGAGGGGGAAACCCTCTACCTATACTTGGTCGTGGCCGAGTAAACAATTAGCGCCGTTCTAATTCGGGAGACCGAGGACGGTCAATGACCAGTGTATTTTGTCAGGAAGGTACTCCAAGGTGCCGTGTCCAGATACCAGAAAATTGAGAAAGTGGCCCTAGCACTAGTCATGGCGGTCAGGAGGTTGAGACCCTATTTCGTGGCACACCAGATTGTATCGTAAGAACGAATCAACCTATCCGACAAGTTTTACACCGACCCGACCTGGCGGTCAGGAGGTCAGGATCAAGTACGAATCTCGGACGACCCTCAAAGCACATGTGCTCACTGACTTCGTTGCTGAGATGACGCTAGCATCAACCGACTCATCCTCTAATTGTAAAGGAAGTGGAGATGGACTCATCCTTGAAAACTCTGAGGGATTGGTGATTGAAGTATCCATCAGCTCTCTTTTAGCACTTCCAACAATCAAGTGGAGTATGAGGCTTGCATCGTCGGGCTTAAACTAGCTTTGGATTTTGGGGCGAAAGTCATCGAGCTCAATACTAACTCACTCCTGGGAGGATTTCATAGTAAAGGATATGATATTGTAGAGGTACCTGGCGTAGGTTAGAATCTTACTACAACACATTGACCAAGCGGAAGTCTAACATGTACCTCAGACAGAGAAACTTTGGTCAAACCCAACATCGGTTTCATCCTGACCCCGACATCAGATGTACATGCCATCAGTGAGTTTGAGGGTTGGATCCAACCCATCTGTAACTATGTTGAATCCGGGACCTAACCGACAGATCCAAAAGAGGCCACTGCAGTCTGACGACGAGCAACATCTTACTACTCCTTGATCGATGGCAACCTGTTTAGGCGGGATTCTTGTCTCCTTTGTCGAAGTGTGTCGAAGGGGACCACTACAAAAAACAGAGATAGCGAGGGAAATTAACAAGGGAAATTAGGAACCTCGCTAAAAAATGATTACATAGGGAATTAGCGACGGGAGAGGTCGTCGCTAATGAGGCGCTGGTTTTTTTAAACACATTTCCGTCGCTAAAACATAAGATTCCGTCGCTAAATGTTCCTCGCTAAAACCTGCAATTTCGTCGCTAATTTCAGACTTTTTCGACATTATTACTTTTGGTGCAGATTCCCTCGCTAATTCCCTAAATTCCCTCGCTAAAGTTGTCCCTCGCTAATACAACAAAGTCCCTCGCTAACTTTATTGCAGAACCACTTTACTCTTCTCTTCCCACTCATTTCTCTTCTCTCACTCATACGACTCTAAAACCACCACCACCCATATTTCTTCATTTTCTCCACCACCACCTATACCGCCGTCCACGCCACCACCACCAACACTAAGTTTTGTTTTTTTCTCTCTCTTCTCTTTCTTCTCTCTCTCTCTCTCTCTCTCTCTCTCTCTTCTCCGAACTTCCTCTCTAACTCCCTCTAATGGTTTTTCTTTCTTTCCTCACCCATAGGAACGATTTGTTTCTCACCAACGCACCTGAGTGCACATATCATCACCAAACGCCAAGAGATCGTTGGATTCTTGACTCAAAACGGTTAGTTTTTCTTTATTTTTGATTTTAGTGTTTAGGATTGATTTTTAGAATGTTTAGAAATTGAAGAATGTTTAGAAATTGATTTGATTTTAGTGTTTAGGATTGATATTGATATTAGTGTTTAGGATTGATTTTTGAAATGTTTAGAAATTGATTTGGTTTATATTAGTGTTTAGGAATGATTTTTATTTAGAAATTAATAATAGTGTTTAGGAATTTGATTTCAAGTTGATTGAAATATTATTTTTCTTTATATATTTGATTGATATTAGTGTTTAGGATTGTTATTATGTTGAATAATAATGTATGATAAGTGTATGTTGTTGGAGATGTTAAATGAGAAGTGTATGTTTGTTAAATTGGAATTGATAATTGTTGTAAAGTGTAAGTTAATTTTGAAATTGAATTTGTGTTAAATAGTTGTTTTGATGTTTGATGAACTCTAGGTTAGATGACTATATTGGATGTTTTTATTGTGTGTTGTTGATGGAAAAGGGTGAGGTTGTGTCCCTCAACCCCATATTTTGCTCGAAATCATCTCCATTAATTGCGAGACAATTCTAACAACGGTAAGGTTGGGAGTTCGAAATAACTTCATTCACTACTTGGATGGAAAAGGGTTTTCAGGTCATTATCATTGACTTCATATTCGCTCAAATCATTTCCACCGAGATAATATCGATGCCACTAAGTTGATATGTTATATGTTGAGAATTTTTATGGGAATCTAACTCACTTTTTTAAATGCGTGTAGATGAATTGGAATCAATTAAATCGTGGTTGGGTTTTATTTTATGCATATTTACTCATTCACTTTGTTTCATAAATTTTGTTTATTTTTAATTTTGATCTATTTCCTATAGAAAAGTCTATTTTAATACTTTTAACTTTATTTTATCATTATATAATTATTATGATTTTATTTTATTAATTATTATAAATATGTTTTGTATGTTTCCTAAAAATTTGTAGTGACACTGGGTACTACATAGGAACCCGCCCTCGCTTGGGGATGTGGATGGGGATGCAAAACCCGATCCCGATAAAGATAGGAGCGAGGACGGGGGTGCAAAACCCGACCCACCCCGTTGCCATGCCTAATAGGCCGGACAGCGCGGGGTTGTTCGGCGTTGTCTGAAACTACCGCTTGGGGTGACCTGCATCGCACTTGTATCAAGGCAACATAGTAGAACTCTGCCAAGGCGCCATTTCAAGTTGGGATTACTCTTGTTTGACGAGATCTCGCCTTCTCTCTGTTCTAATACGCCCAAACAGCTTGGCTTACAACTTGAGAGGTGGTGCAAAGCGATCGACTGCTGGCTGGCGGAGGAAGAGGAGGCTTCGTCGCCGTCTGGCAACAGGTTTCTTCGAGAGGCAATGTTCGAACATGTCCTTCGGTTTCGCCGGTGGGAAGCGCGCCAAAGTGTTCGATTCGAGCCCGGATTGGGTCCGAGTCAGCGCCCCTTGGGAGGCATGTATTGCGAGGAGTCACGTGAGGAAGAAGCTTGAATCGAGTGAGAGCGAACTATTAGGCTCTCGGTGTGGTCGCCAATGTTCGGTTTCTAGAATTCTACAATTACCTCGTCCGAGAAGCTTGAGGATCCGCTTCTCGAGATTCAAAGATTGTTGTTTGTGCTTGTAGATCGACTTAAGCTCCGAAAGTTAGAGTTCTTCCCACGCCGGGTGGGGTACCGCAGACACTCGATGCCTAAGTCAAGAGAGGAGCAAGGCGAATGTGCAAGAATGGAAAGCGCACTCGAAATTTGAGGGTGCAACTCTTTATAGACGGCGGCTCTACCGTCCGCTGGATCGCTCTAGTTGATCCCGGTTGTCGGTAGCTTCTACACGAGTAGGTGAGTGATAGCCGCAGTAAGTGCACGGCTCTATCGCGTAATAAAAAGTATCGATCCCACGAGACTTTTTTTGTGATTACCAATTTATTGTTTAGTGGTGATTAGCTAAATGGAAATGATTTTTAGGAAAAAGGAATATTTGTTTAATTATATTCAGAATATAAAAGTGTCTCAGGATTATGGGACAAATCACAATGATGGAAATTTAACAATCCCTTAACTATCCTCTATCTTATATTGAAATTGTTTTTAAGGACAAGGTATTATTTTGGTGTAATTCAAGTTTCCTCTCTGTCTTGATCTGAATCTCGACGTAGACGGCTCAAAAATATAATTATTAGGAGTCGCCACCCAATTTATTAAAATAGAATAAATTGAGAAAAACCTAACCTACATAGTTAGTGGTCTGCATAACTAGGTTGGATTCGGGAGTCGGTTATGCGTAGGGAAGGGGTGAAAACCTAATTTCACTGCACCCCTAACACATCTGTCCTAAGACAATTACCCTAAATTTGATTTGTGCAATGATTAATAAGTTGTTTAATTATTTGTTTACCCAAAAAAAATGCTTAATTTAATTTGGTAGACATATATTATTTACAAAGGACTAGTTTCAGAAAATTTTAGTTTGACTTCGCGCCTACGTACTCTCTGGTGCGATGAGAGACTCAAAAGTCACGTAGTTCTTCCTGAAAATTTGTTGGTTGGTTGATTTTAATTTTGAAGGGGTCTAAGATCCAAGTTGTACAACTAAAGATCATTAAACCGGATTGACAGGATGTACATCCAAATCGAATCCATTTATATTTTTGAATTTTTATAAAATAGGTGTTAAGTATTTAGTTTGTAGGTTTGTGATTTTTTTTGAAGGGATTTAAGATCCAAGTTGTACAACTAATGACCCTTAAATCAAAGTTGTGGGTTTGATAGGATGTACATCCAAGTCGAACCCTGATCCATTTTTTTTTGAAGTGAATAACTTGGTTTAATAAATAAAATGATTTAATAATATTGAAAGTGAGAAAAATAGTAAAACAATAAAAAAAACGAAATGGGTGTGTAATAGTAAAAGGGGGTCACCTATTTACAGGGAAGTCGAATTATAAATAGGTAGGGTGCGAAAATAAGCCCAGTTACAATTTTTTTGGTGCTGGTCCGCTAAAGGTAAAAAAACAAAAGGAAAGTAGTGGACTTGGGGGAATGTATGCGCTGGTGGTGAAAAGAAGGGCCTGTTGCCTTCAAAAATAAAATAAATGAAAAAATTTCAACAAAAAGTGGGGTATTTAAACAGTTTTTTTATGGTTATGTTTCCATTTACCCCACCCCCACAATTCTCGCCGCTGAGGCAGAGAGAGAAGTGCAGAGGCCAAAAAATAATGGCCTGAGAAAATGGAGGAGAGAGAGAGTGAAAACCAAAGGAAGAGAACGTGAACGGAAGAGAGAAAGAGGGAAGCAAGAACGCGAAACGGGACAGACGAAGACCCCACGGCGCCGGAGGCGCCGACGGAACCCACCTCCGGCAAGTTTAACAGCGTTCAAAGGTTCCGTTTCTTCTTCCGTTTTTGTTTTTTTTTCGGTTCTTTCTCTTCATCTCTTCACCATTTCCTTTGATTTTATGGTTCGTTTTCTTTCGTATTTCTCTCTCTGGTTCCGGTTCCTCTCATCTTCCCCATCTTCTATTAGTTGGGTTCTATTTTCATTATCATGTATATTATATTTTTCTTTCTTTACTAAAACAGAACCTAATCTACATCTAATCTACTAAAAAAACAAGAAACCGACGATGATGTCTTCTAAAAAATAAAAAAATAAAAAAAAGAGACAGATCAGATCTGAAGTGTGCCAATCTGGCCCAACTGAAGCTGCCTGAAACCCTAATTTGGAAGCAGTTAGGAGTGTTGCTTGAAACCCTAATTTGCTGCTGCCTTTTACTACTTTTTTTTATTGTATTTTCGGATTTTATTTATTTTCTATCTTTGGACAGCTGTAAAATTAAATTTTGATGTAATAATAATTTATGTCATTTTCGCAATATATTTTATTATTATTATTTTTATTTTTCTTACGACTTCGATCGAAAAGCGAAACAAAGACCGTATCAGGCCCAATGGGCTAAAAAAATCGTGAACTAGGCCCACAAATGAACCCATAAGCCCAGTTATGTTTAAGGCTCGAACTCGATCTAACAATAACTTGTGTTAGGCCTAATGAATGCGTGTTGGCTCAAACTCGTGGATGTAGGTCTAATTTCAGCCAAATGGTCTCTAATAAACTAATTAAAGAGCAACGACCTATTCAAACGAGAATACTTGAAATAATCAACTAAAGTGCGATTAATCGGGTTAAAATTGGGTGTTCATAGTTGCCCTCTCGACTCATTTTTTACGCTTATAATACAAAAACGTATGTTTGGTTGTATTATCAAAGTAAGACATGGGTACAGACGTGAAACTCAATTTTAGCCGGTGGTATTGAAGGTGTGGTGTTAGGGTCAACTAGAACTAATATCAGAGTTGAATTAGCATCACGAAGTAAAAAAACAATGCCAGAGCAAAATCGCTTAGCTCATATTCAGATAAGCATGAATGTCCGCAAAACCGATAGCATGAAATAAAAGCAACGCCCAGCGGGACCGATAGTGGGAAAAATAAAGACAATGCCGTGTATGAACCGATACCATGAAAAATTGAAAGCAATGCTGTGGCGCAACCGAGATAGCAAGAAAATTAAAGACGATGCTGTGGTATGAACCGAGATAGCATGAAAATTAAAGGCAATGCTGGGCGAACCGATAGCAAAAATAAAACAATGCCTGTAAGGTAACCGATAGCAAGAGAATTACGTGATAATGTCGTGGCGAAACCGATAGCATGAAAATTAAAGACAATGCTGGCGGAACCGATAGCATGAAAATAAAGACAATGCAGTATGAACCGATAGCATGAAAGTTAAAGACAATGCTGTGGCGTAACCGATAGCATAAATATAAAAACAACGCCATGGCGGAACCGATAGCAAGAAAATAAAAGACAATGTCAGCGCGAAACCGATAGCAAGAAAAATAAAAGACAATGCCAAGGCACCGATAGCATGAAAATTGAAGAAAATGCCAGGGCGCAACCGATAGCAAGAAAATTAAAGACGATTCTGTATGAACCGATAGCACGTAAAATAAAGACAATGCCGTATGAACCGATAGCATGAAAATTTAAAGATGATGTCGTATGAACCGATAGCAAGAAAATAAAAGACAATGCCTGGCGAAACCGATAGCAAGAAAAATAAAAGACAATGCTGTATGAACCGATAGCATGAAAATTGAAGAAAATGCCAGGGCGCAACCGATAGCAAGAAAATTAAAGACGATGCCATGGCGGAACCAATAGCACGAAAATAAAGACAATGCCTGTATGAACCGATAGCATGAAAATTTAAAGACGATGCTGTATGAACCGATAGCAAGAAAATAAAAGACAATGCCATAAACCGATAGCAAGAAAAATAAAAGACAATGCTGGTATGAACCGATAGCATGAAAATTGAATAAAATGTCAGGGCTGAACCGATAGCATGAAAATTAAAGGCTAAAGCCAGGGCTGAACCGTTGGCACGAAATTAAATAATTTGCTTACTTGTGAATGCCTTTGTTTCAGGGTTAGAACTATTACTGCGAACTAATGACCTTTGACCAATCCAACTTTCGTATACTTCCCTTTCCTTTGCGAACCACGTCGTCCTTTCTTAATATTGATCCCTTTTACCTGAATGCCTTCCCCTCGGACCTTGTGCAAACCTACTTGAGACATATTGCGACATTTGGGTTTTCTTGCCTTTGTAGTGAACGGTGTGGGTTTACCCTCCTCAATCTGTTGTCAGCTGAGTTCTTTATTATTATTATTATTATTATTATTATTATTATTATTATTATTATTATTATTATTATTTTGCAGTTTTTCTTTTTGATCAGTTATTAAGGTGTTACTGACATACTCGTCTTGAAATTTGCCAGACTTAAGCCATTTTACTTGAGACATAAATTAATGAATAAATCATGAATGCAATAACAAAAGAACAGACTAAGGAATCAATTATGAATGCAAGAACAACCATGAATGCAGGAAAAATTGAATAACCGGCAAAGATGGTTTGATATTGGCTAGAAAGGAGAAGTACAAAAGGGAAAAGTGATCATGGGTAGAGAACCCCACACAAATCCTGCCCCATTATGAGTTGGTCAATCCCTCATCTGCTGACCCTTCTGAAACCCTTAGTGCGACTACTTAAGTGGATTCTGATGCAGCCGTAGAAACCATACTGCCCCCGGTGTGAGCGTGATCAGTTCTTTCGCCGTTTTATGCCCCTTTTTCCTTTCTTCTGTTTTTTTTCCCGCCTTAATTTTTGCCTAGACTGCCCTCTATTGGGTCTTTATTATCCCTGATTTTCGCCTAGACTGCCCTTTCGGGTTTTCAATCATGTTGGATGTACTGTTTTATATCATAGAACCATGTTGGATGTACTGTTTTATATCATAGAACCATGGTTTGCTGTCTGGCTCTTCTTCTTCCACATTTCCACAATATGACGGTTCATCTTTAACCTCTATACAGATAGGTTGGACCTCAGCATTGAGATTTAGCTTAAACATCGCCGCCAGGGTTGCTAGAGCATCGGCAAATTGGTTCTTGTCTCGCACCAGATGAGTGAATGTTACTTCTTCAAAGTTTTCCACCAGCTGAGTCAGATGCTTTTGATAAGGCACTAGTTTTGAGTCCTTGGTTTGCCATTCACCCTTTACTTGGTAAATGATGAGGGCTGAATCCCCAACACATCTAATCTCTTCACGCTGTGTCAATTGCAACTCAGAGGCCATTTGCACATGCCTCATACTCAAGAATGTTGTTGGTACATTCAAAACTCACTTGATGGCAACAGTGGTATTGTCTCGCTTTTCCGTGAAATCACCATCGCCCGATGCCGTTTCGGTACATATTAACTGCCCCATCAAAGTACATTTTCCAAGCAGTCTCTGGCTCTTTATCTCCATCAGCCGCCATTATTCCTCTTTCATCTAAGCTAGACGACTGCTCCTCCTCAAGTGGGTTTTCGGCTAGATAGTCGGCGATGGTACTTCCTTTAATAGCCTTTTGTGACACATACTTAATGTCATATTCTGATAGTATCACTTGCCATTTTGAAACCCTCAAAGAAACATGGGGGCTTTCGAAGATGTACTTCAGTGGATCAAAACGAGAAATCAACCACGTAGTGTAGTACAACATGTATTGACAGAGTCTCCTAGCGGTCCAAACCAAAGCACAACATGTTTTATCGATTGCCATGTAGCGGGTCTCGCAGTCATTGAACTTCTTACTCAGATAGTAGATTGCTTGCTCTTTTCCTGAAGTGTCATGTTGTCCTAGCATTGCACCCATGGATGATGGCAACACAGTCAAGTACAAAATCAACGGTCGACATGGCGTTGGGGGAGCCAAAACGGGAGGATTTGACAAGTAGTCCTTTATTTTGTTAAAAGCTTCTTGACATTTCTCATCCCATTTACCTGGCTGGTTCTTTCTTAGTAGTTTGAATATGGGTTCACATGTGCTAGTCAGATTGGCAATGAACCTAGCAATGTAGTTGAGCTCTCCCAAAAGCTCCTCACTGCGTGCTCGCTTTAAAGGTGCATTTCGAATAGATTTTATCTTATCAGGGTCCACCCTTATACCATCCCTACTTACAATGAATCTGAGTAACTTTCCTGATGATGCCCCGAACACACACTTGTTGGGGTTCAATCGAACCTTGTACTTCCTGAGCCTTTCAAACAACTTTCGCAGCACCCCAACATGGCTTTCTTCTTCTTGAGACTTTGCGACCATGTCGTCCACATACACCTCAATGTCTTTATGCATCATATCATGGAAAAGAGCAACCATGGCACGTTGGTATGTTGCCCCAGCATTTTTTAAACCGAACGGCATTACCCTATAGCAAAAGGTTCCCCATGCAGTAATGAATGTTGTCTTTTCTTTATCTTCAGCATTCATGGGGATTTGATTGTATCCAGAGTAACCGTCCATAAATGAGAAACGGTGGTTCTTAGAGTATTGTCAACAAGTAAATCGATGTGAGGAAGTGGGAAATTGTCTTTGGGACTGGCCTGGTTCAAATCTCGATAGTCCACACACATCCTGACTTTCCCATCCTTTTTGGGTACTGGAACAATGTTAGCTACCCACTCTGGATGCAACGAGACTTCTAAGAACCCTGCCTCCCATTGTTTGGTCACCTCCTCTTTGATTTTCAAGGACATGTCGGGGTGCATCTTTCTCAGTTTCTGTTTCTTTGGCTTTACATCCGGAAAGAGAGGAATATTATGTGTTGCTATTTTTGGATCAACACCGGGCATATCTTTGTAGGACCATGCGAAAACGTCAAGATATTCTTTAAACAACGTGATCATTTCTTCCCGCTCGTGGTTGTCTACCAACTTCAACTCTCTCTTCTCGCCCCTGCTCCCATATTGATGACCTCTCGTTGTTTCATCGCTCAGCCCAAACTCTCTTTCGGTGTGCCCCAGAAGTTTAGAAAATCTGTCAATCAGGTCGTCATCTTCTTCCAACTCAAAATAGTTCTCACTAGAAGTCGCAAAGGGGTCAGATGACAAATTCTCGACATTCTCACAACGAGGCAAAACTCTTGCGATGTTGGTATCCCTGGAGAGTAGTTTATAACGGAGAAAGGATGAAAATAAGATAAAGGGGGAGGAGTGGGACATTATAGAGAGATCGAGAGAGGAAACGAAACAACAATGAATAGAAATGCATGCAAATTCATTCAATTATTGTCTCAAACAAAATAACATAAGTCTTATAGCCTTACTCGGCTAAATTAAACAAAGTAAAAGACGATTACATGAAAGTAACAACATCAATAACTGGTTCAGCATGCCAATTGCTCAGTGACTCTTGATTGGTGTCGGGGAGGATAATGCCACCTGCCTTTGCGTCCTCCTTGTCCATCATGTTGATCACAAGGCGGTGCATAGCGCCAACTGCATCTCCAGGCGAGATCACTTCTGCCGGTTCAGGGAAGGTGTCGCTCAAATGTGGGATTGTCTGAGCCTTCTCTTTGCCAGCTGCCGGTGTCTTGTGCTTTGACCCAAGGTCTTCCTCATAGCCGATCCCAAAGGTATCTCGCCTTTCGCTTCACGGGTATGGGCATGCACCTCGTAAGTTCCGACCCAAACCTTTCCTCCTCGTAGCCATTCTTTGTCATTATTTCGCTACTACTTGGTTCACACTACGCTTCAACGGTCCTCTTTCCTCGACCCTTGGCTCATCCACCTCAAAACTATGGCACAAATTGGTCACTTCCTCAGCAGTATTATCCACATAGGGCAAGGATACAGGTTTTGAAACCAACATCTCCTCCTCTCTGCGAATCGTGATGATCCGTCTATTTTCAATGAACTTGACGCCTCGGTGTAGGTAGGTATCGGGTCGCGCCCGACTTCATGAATCCATGGTCGCCTAATAGCATGGTGTAGGTCGAATCAATAGCCATGACTCGGAACAAAGCACGAAAGATGCTTGGGCCAACTCTCCACGGAGCATTATTTCACCTAGACACTCCTCTTCGATCCATCGAAAGCACGAACCATCAAGGATCGAGGGTCGATCTCTCTCATCTAATCCCAATGCACTCAAGGTGGCCATGGGCGTGATATTAAGGGCCGACCCACCATCAATTAGAACCTTTGCTATCACAAACTTCCGACACTTCAAAGTGATACGCAGGCACGATGCTCTCCCTTTGCCTCGAGGATGTACTTCATTCTCTGAGAATATAATCTGTTGACTCGTTGCATCGATCTACCATGTTGACCACATTTTGGGGGTCACATCAGTTTCACAAATGCTTCCTCTAAGTGTCTTTAACAAGGTTTTTCTGTAGGTATCTCTCAAGATAGAATGAGAGATAATAGTGAGATCCGATTTGAGTCTTCCTCAATTGCTTTGTCACATCATATTCGCCCGCTTCATGATTTTTAAGAACTCCTCCTCCGATGGATCCTCTTTTTCCCCCTCCCTATCTTTCTTTTTCCTTTCAAACTCTTCAGATCAAGTATCGCTCGCCTCCGGTTATCCCATTGACCACGTTGCCAACCGGCTTTCTCAAATGACTCACTCTTACTTGCTTCCCTTTAGCGTGTCCTCCCACAACTTCAATTTGGGGCTCATAATTCCAAGCGGATCGCGTGGTGTTCTCGACAAACGAAAGGTATAGGTTTCTTCATCATCACTACCACCTTTTCTCGATGCAAAGCAGGGCTGAGTTGAGTGGGGAACTTTGAGAACAAAGCGCTTCTATAACATTAACCTCTTCTTGCAGATGGATCCCTAGCCTCGCACGTAACCCTAGTGTCATTAAACTTTGGACCCGTGCTTTGAAATCCCACAAATTCCTCGATGTCATGACCTTTACAACCATGATGGTACACACACCTTCTTTCTTCATTGTACATAGCATATCCGAATTCCTCCTTAGATGGCGCCAACACTTCATAACCAAATTTCTGCTCAATCCTCCCATATTTCTATCATAGGGTTCAAAGTTTCGTAACCTTTTTATAGGTGTTTCGCCTCCTTCCACCATGCTCACCGCCCCGCTCCCATCAGGATCATGGAGAGGGTTGTTGTTGATATTTGGACTTGTCTCCTCCTGAATGTCCAGCTTCCCATGAGCAATCCTTACAGCCAATTTAAACGCCTCACAATCCTCAATTGAATGCCCGACAGCCCCCATGTGGTATTGACAGGTTAAGTTTGTGTTGTACCTACGCCGAAACGGAGGTTCCCGCTTTTTCACGGCAAAACCGCAATCAAGCGAGCATCTGCCAGTTGTTTGAATAACTCCGCGTTAGTGATGGAGAGTTTGGGGAATGGCGGGAAGTTGGTTTGTGTTGGGCGGTAATTTGTACGGTTTTGTTGGAAACTTGGTCGCGTCTGGGATTGTCCCCCTGGGATACTGTTTATAGGGAAGGATGGTGTATGTGACGGGTTGGTGTTTGGGTTTGGGGTATTTGGGCGTGGCTGGTTGTATTGGGGTTGCTGGGGGTTAATGTCTGGTGAGGCTCGTATGTAACTGACTTCAGGTTCTTTCTTCTTCTGAGGGAAGTTCTTTTTCGATTGTCCGCCATCTGATTGCTCTACTGGGAGCTTTCCGGCTCTTGTCAACATTTCAATTCTCTCTCCTGCGGCTATTAGATCAGCAAAATCCCTATATGCAACTCCAGCCATTGCCGCCACATAGGGGGACCCCAAGGTTCCCAAAAAGTATGAACACATCTCCGAGATAGTGAGCGGTGGTTGAACCTGTGCAGCAAGCGTCCTCCACCTTTGGGCATACTGTTTGAATGTCTCATTGTTCTTCTTCTGAAATATCCCCAACTGTTCACGTGTTGGAGCCATATCCATATTGAACTTGTATTGATTCATGAAGATGTCAGCAAGGTCTCTCCAGAAACTGACCTTAGAGTGATCCATCTGGATGTACCATTCTAATGCAGCCTTGTCAAACTCTCATGGAAGAAGAAGTCGATGAGGAACTTTCATCTTTGGACCATATTGACATTTTGGTGCAATAGGTCCTCAAATGCGTAGGGGTTAGTGCTCCCATCATACTTTGTGAAATCGCACTTTAAAGTCCCTGGGAATCACCACATCGTAGTAGGCGAGTTCATCTACCCTAAGCGGACCCGAAAGAGCTGCACTCGGAGAGCCTTGATCTTTTCTTCCATTTTGTCCATCCATGATTTATTCCCCGGTCTCGGCAGCACGTATGCGCGCGCCTTCATTCGCTCCATTACCAGCGTGGAATGTCCCTCCACCTGGCTCATTAAGGTCAATAGCTTCGTACCCCAATCCAATCATGCCGTCGAGGCCCCTGTTTTGGGGAATCTCCACGTTAAGTTTTTAATCGGGATCCTATCTTCTTCGGCTGCCACATGGCCCATTACCCGTGTTGAAGCAGAGTGACAAAGATCTCTCGATAGTCCGCAGAGTCTCCTCCATTCGAGTTTGTGCAATGTTACCTCTCCCATTCTTTCCCCGATCTCATCTACCTCGGGTCAAATTCCTTCCCGACAAATCCACTGGTTGTTCAGCCATTCTCGCTCTTGATCTCGTGAAGTAGACTCGAGTAGGATTGGTGTGTTCTTGATTAGTTCGCGCAATGGTTGCTAAGTTCCTGTTTTATCAAAGGGAAGAAAATTCATTTTGTTTTGTTACTTAATGCGAGAAATAACTAAATTACCAGTTAGTTGCTAAGGAATCGTTATAGATCGTTCTCAGGATGCAAAGTGAGTATCTTTGGTTCGAGATTTCAAATAGATCGTAGACATGGAACTCATGGAGAATCAAAACAATCAAATATCCTCATTATTGATAACATTCAAGGCAAACAAGCCTAAAATCCCAAATCCGAAATCCAAAATCCAGAATCCAAAAACAGAGACCACAATAAACGGGCTCTTCAAAATACATAACTAAAATAACAACAGGGGAAATCATTCAAGCATCATTCTCATCGACTTCACCACAACAACGCCCTCGCTTTCGCTCGCTTGACCAACTCCTCAAGTCTTCCACGAGCCTCTTGCACACTTCGATCACCGATAGCCTCCCGTGGGGTGGTGAGCGGGTCGACTATAGTTTCTTCGCGCACGCGAACTAGCCTCGGGATTCTTCCGACATCCTCCAACTTGCGGGTCCATCGCCCAACCTCATACCAAGTGTCTACAAAGTTCTCTCATCGCTCTAATCATCCCCATGAAGCGCTTTCTTTCTCCACCACACGCCTAAGTTCCTTAGTTCCTCATCCTTTCTTTCAATGGCGGCCCCAGACATGCCGATTGCGCTCTTCACCTCTAACCGATCCTTATGGATTCTCTCTTCGTGATTGACCGATGATTTCTTGGAGCTCTTGGTCATGGTGGAAGCAACACTCGAGGATGACGTGGCTTGGAGGTCTATATTTATTCTCAAGAGACTTTTTGAAGCCAACCTTGAAAGTTGAAAGCACGACATCCGCACAAAAGCTACAGCCAGAAGGATGCATGGGAGACTTTCAAAGGCAAGCCTCAAGTTCCAAATACTACACGCCAAGACACAAGAGCAATTAAAGCAATACCGATTATTAGTTAGTTTACGTTTTACCACTTTCGAATGACGACATGTGTCTATAAGCGCTTTTACATTTTTAGTTCTATAAATAGGAGTTCGGATGAAGAACTCAAGGTGATTTCATATCATTAAGTCTCCCATTACGCCTAACACATCCGAACACACCGAATATCCGCTACAACGGTGAAAAATGTATGTCTGATGCCAACCCCTGTTGTATTTTCAAACTTATTTCAATTCAATGCAATTTCTTTTCGACAATTGAGTGTTTCTCTCTTTCTATCCTTTAACGATTTACTTTGGTTTTCATCTCTATGCACTCGGGGGACTTTTCCTCAAATGATTGATTTTCATGGGTTGCTCGAGTTTGTTTTTACTTATCTTTACTTTTAGAAAACTTTCGGCATGTGGCGATTGTAGGATTCGCGATGTTCTCTCCCGTTTGGGGGTGATTTCTGTGTTTTGCTCATCCGTTTGGCACCTCGAATTCGATTGGACGATCACCTAAAAATCTATGATTCGTTTGGTTGTGCGATTGAATTCTGTTACTTTTCCATTACCATCTAGAAAAACACACAGATTGGGGCTCAGAAGTGTAAACCTATCAACTGGTGGACTCAATTTCTAAATTCGAGTCCTCTTCTCCCATACATCTCGAATTTATTTATTTGATATTGACCCTTAGAGAAAAATATACATAAACAAATTCTCAAAACAAGTTTCAATGAAGAAAATCTCCTGCTATACAAGAGAGATAGCTCCATGTCATAAATGTAATTACTTTTCTTATAAAAAAGTACAAAAACAAAAAATATTTAGATTTGTGAAAAAGTGACATGAGAGTTAGACAAGTATACATATAGGGTAGTTGTATAAATAACATATGGGAGAAGGGGGCGCTTAAATTCATAGTATAGAGCAAGGTGTTATCGGGACTTGAACTGCACTCTGGCCATCGAACCGATCCGACTCAGACTCGATGATAATGTCAATGTTTTTTTATTACTCCCTCTGTTCCTAATTTTTGGGCAATGAAATTCTTTCACTAGATGGAGACGCAGATTTCGAGCTAGAGGCGCCGGAAGCCCCCGAAGGTTTCCAAAAGGGGGACATTCCGACGCCCTTCCAAAACTGAACTCTATACCATAGATAGCCTAACTCTTTATTCCAGGCAATGGCGCTTTCCGTACTTTTAGCCTTTTATTTTTATTACAAAACAATAATACTTTTAGAAAGTCAAGGTACAATTCATTATAGTTTTCCAAATAGGCAAATACACCATTCATATTTATTGAGTTTTTTAGAGTTTCAAAGCATTGATTAATTGATTCAACACATATTTATTTTGATTTCAATTATCCTAAGACAACTATATAAAAGACATTTTAGTACTTAACTAACATAAATTAATGATACATTAATTTATAATAACAAATATTAAGAACGGAGGGAATACTTTCATATAGAAGTATTTTTTAAAAAAACTGCACATGTGGGATTTGCGGTGATGTCAGAGATTTTTTTAGTATTTTCATATAGAAGCCTTTTTTAAAAAAGGAAAAATACTTAAATGGGATTCGAAGCACGGAAAAATCAATGCTGTAACTGCCTAGGCAATCTAACCACTGCACCACAAATTCGTTTTGATACATGTTTTACAAGTATAATATATATAACTTACTTTTATTTATTTTCTTAAGCTTAGCCATATTGTTTATCAATTAGCTAATTTGGATATATTGAGACCATTATTGTTCGATGGTTATTTGTTTAATTTGGTACTTATACGATTATGATCCTTATGAATTTGAATTTGAAGAACAATACTAATTTTTGTTGAGATTTTTTCTTTTTTAAGATTTTTGAGGTGTAATACAATTATTTGATAACTTTGGGATGTATAAAATTATGCACATCAAATCTATTTTTAGTTTGTCCGGATCATGCGGTCTGACCAAAGACTTAGTGACGCCTTGACCGAATCGATGACTGTCCGAATCTAATAATATTGGTATAGATAAACTTTGAACAAACGACCCAGAATCACCAATAAATTTGTTGGTAGCATTGCTAATAAGAGGCTACAAATCATTGTGCTTTGTTACTCATCTTTCTACGGCTAGTGAACCTCGGCCTTTTCAACATTTGACACATTTTGTATATAAAATTTGAAATTGCAAGTCTTACTTCTAATCTTTCACTCTTTTCTTACTACTACTAGAAACAACATATAAACAAGACACCAACTCCCAACAAACCAAGGAATATATATATGTTGGAAGCAATCAACCTAATGATTCTTAATTTCTATCTGCAACTGCAATTGCTCTAATAACATAAATGATTCTTAAGGTGACACTCGCTAAGCAACTGCGACTGCAATTGTGACCGCACGCACTAACCACATTTGTTCGCATTTATCTGCAATGTAATGGTTTTTGAGGTGTCCGCAACTGCAATTTAAAACCTTCATCAAACTTGAATAGTTGGCTCATCCAAGTTACGCGAACAAGTGGATTCTGAGTAGCTGTATGAAACTCCAATCTTCCTTAATGCATTGGATACAAAGCTGTGTGTGCTATAAGACCTAACAGAGCTGTCTAAGTCTATAGTTGCAGTGTTTAAGAATGGAGGTTGAGTTGGTATGGGAACTTCCACATTTGAATTACTTAACATTTCAACAACTTGGACCATGGATGGCCTCAAGGAAGCAGAAGCTTGTGTGCAAAGCAAACCAATGTGAAACACCCTTGATGCTTCAGCTTCAGGAAAATCACCTCCCAAACAAGAATCCACTGCCTCAGCTAATCTGTTTGATTGGTTAAGTTTCCAAACCTGTTGCCAAAACAACAATGTTTCATTAAAAGGGAAAGAAAGGTGTCAACTAATTTGTAAACAGCACATAAGACTAGAAAAAGACATCAATTTTTTTGTGTGCAACATGTTTCTTGTTTTGTCCAGGCTTGGGAATGCAGTAGTGTTAAAATTTTGTGGGAGAGCTTTGCTGCCCATTTAGTGCTACTCGACTCGAGAGATTATTATATAGTCTTACAGTTTGTAGTAGTGAGCCAGAATCCTCTCTGTAGACATTATTCCTTCGTCCACATATAATCTCCAGAACAAGTACTCCAAAACTATAGACATCAGCTTTATCTGTAAGTTGACCTCGTACTAGGTACTCTGGAGCCATGTAACCTCTGCTCCACAAACAAATAAAGGTAGTGTCTGTTACTCATTAAGACTAAGTAAAGTATTCCCTCTAGTTCCTATTATAAGATGATTTTGTAGGTCATGTTTATTGAATAACTGATGTATTTGATCTATAATATAGACATGATACATCAGTTATCTAGTGAACTTAAAACTGCAAAATTATCTTATAATAGGGATCGAAGGGAGTAGCATGTTAGAGATATAAATAAATTTCTGT
Organism: Oxytropis ochrocephala; assembly: GCA_020916435.1. Taxonomy (NCBI): domain Eukaryota; kingdom Viridiplantae; phylum Streptophyta; class Magnoliopsida; order Fabales; family Fabaceae; genus Oxytropis; species Oxytropis ochrocephala. Next base: position 56,623,992 of record CM037091.1, read on the forward strand.
ACTAGTTTCAAATAAGAGAATGAAGGACTGACAGTGTTCCAGCAATTCCAGTACTCAAATGTGTTTTATCAGCAGCAAAACAGCGAGCAAGCCCAAAATCTGCAATCTTAGGACTCAGATTCTCATCCAGAAGAACATTGCTGCTTTTTATATCTCTATGGATTATTCTTATCTTACAACCTTGATGAAGATAACCAAGCCCTTCTGCTGTTCCAACAATTATATTAAACCTCTCTTTCCAGTTTAGAATCTGAGTTCTGTTATTTTCTGAAATAAGAAAAAAAAATAGATTGTATTATTATATAAAAAAGTAGGTGTGTGACCAAAATCTGTGTCGCGAAATCAAGGTTCTTTATGTCTTTGCGACCACGGTTTAAAACACTGGTTGTGTAGTTCTTTGAAGCACCGACACTTCCGCTCCAAGACGTGTCCGTGTCCAACATCTATCGCTTCGACACCTTCAATTACTTGTATTTGTCAAATTATAACTAGTGTTTGTGTTCGTGCCCATGTCGTGTTAGGTATCTGCATGTGTGTGTGTCCGTGGTTGATAGGAAGAAAGAGAAGTATAGAACTTACCAAAGATAAATTGATCTAAACTATTGTTGGCTATATATTCATAGACAAGGAGGCTCTCAGGACCTTCAATGCTACAACCCAATAGTTTAACAAGATTCTTGTGTTCAATTCCACTAATCAAATTTACTTCATTGAAGAACTCATCTACCCATTGCCTGTTATTGAAGACCAATCTCTTCACTGCAACAACATTTCCATTAGGGAGAATACCTTTGAAAACTGAACCAGATCCTCCTTGCCCTATTATTCTTGAACAATTGAAATAATCTGTTGCCTTCTCAAGAGTTTCATATTTGTAATTCAAACTCGAGTTGGTGATCGATGACTAAATCTGACTCAGATTATTGTTTTCTGAATGAATCAATCATGCAGGAGACAAGGAATCACAGCATTAGTAAGTTTAACACAAAAATTGACAAATTAATCTTATGAGAATTCAATTGTTTGTTTCACCTTTTTTAGGTTTGACAATTTTGTGAAGAGTGCATAAGAGGCAGAGAAAGCCAGCATTATAACTGCAACTATTGCTAACACTGCTGCTATTATAGCTCCTCTTCTTAAAGATCCTGAAAATTTGAAACTGATCAGTAAATGGCATCAACTAGAGAACCCAAAAATTAGAGTACCATATGTGTACTGAGATCAAGAAGTCCATTTAAGCCAAGTTTGGCAACATAGAGAATTCTATGATACCTTTGAGTTTTGTTGAATATCGCAATCTTGTAGGCAAAAATAATTCACAATTTAAATTTATTTTAAAATATTAAACTAAATATAAAAATGATATGTCATTATGTGATTCGATATTGGGTATCATACTTAATAAAACTCTGGAGTATCGAAGTGTTCACCTATATATATTATGATGTGTGACTAAAAATCGCAGTCACAACCACAGTTAAAAGCCCCAATTGTCCAAGATTATTCACAAGGATGGCAAGGAATCTTGCTTCTCAAAAGAAAGAAGAGTAAATAGTTACCATTATTTGCAGAATCTGCAGAAGAACTTGTTTGATGATAGAATTTATGTGTTGAGTATCTCAAATAACAACCAGCATTCAATGCCCTACCTTCTCTATTTGGCAAGCAACCTCTAACATCCTTCACAGCTTTCATCAAACAATCTCTACACTCATCATTCCCAAGAGTATTCCAACACTGTGCCAAAGCATAAACACCTTGAAATTCTCCCACACCAAATCCACCACCACCACCAGAAACAACAGCATCCCTTACAACACCATCAACCACTCTACCAACACTCTTCTTCAACTCCAACCTCTCAGAATCATCAACAGCGAAACCGAAAAGCGAGGTACAATTAACAGTATCTCTTAAAGGATCAATATCCTCAGAATAGAAGCTGTAGTTGTCATACCTTAGAAAGCAACCATCGAGGTAGATACGAGCGGAGACGGAAGGGAGACAGCGAGGGAGTTTAGTGCGGCTAGCAGCGTAGCAAAGAAGACAATCAGTGTGAGAAAGATGTTTAAAGCATTGTGCTAAGCCATAGATTGGAATGGATCCTTTGATTTTGATAGAGTGAGTTCCCCAATTGTGGTTTGTTACTAACTCTGATAGACTCTCCATTTCTTTTATGAAACTTGGAATGTAGTTTGCTTTTAGTGGAGCTTTGTTTGTGCCACAGAAGAGTCCAGCTTCTGAGATTCTTGGCTCTGTTGATGATGATGTTAATAAACATGATGAAACCAAAATCAGTATGGTGATTGAGATTCTAGTATTTGACAAGTTGTTTTGGAGCTCATTTTTCCAGCTTTGTGGGAAGGATGATCATGTATGTGTGTGTGAAAGTTAGTGTTGATTCAAAGAGGGGAAGGGAGGGAGGGAGAGTCAATGTGAATAATTGGCCATTTCATAACTTCTTCTTACTTTATTTATTTATTTATTTATTATAGCACTCTTTTTCAATTTTGTTGACTATGTAGTATGTATGTGTCATGTGTGTAGTGTTGGCCTAGATCTGCTTTAGCAACTAATGCCTCCGGTTCTTACTAGAAGGAATAAAACCGCATTCCACATAGAATAATAGTAATAAGGAATTACCACTCAATCTATTCTTTTCTACTTGATATTTCTAAACAATGATTCACTTTGCTTTTAAAATAAAATATATATATCTGTCCCCCAAAAAGTGTTATTTTGTTGGAGAGAAATCATATGTACACAATTTTGATTTGATTTGATTTTCTTACACGTTTTCACTTGCATTATTTTCTTAGTTTCTTTCTGTTTTTAAGTTAACATTCTTTGTCATGGCTCTCATTTCTTTTTCTATTTCGAATAAATCCAAAATCCGGTTGGTTGTAATTAAATTTGGCAGAAATGTAGGTGTTTGACAAAGGTACAACAACAACAACAACATTATTGGGTCTCCATTGCACAAGACATGAGCGACTAGACTATATTAATGCGTCGGTGAACTACCTTTTGAGTTTGGATAGCCAACCCATCTGTTCATTGTGTACACCGCCAAGTTATTTTTGTTGGCTATCCATACTTCCTCTCTTACCCCCACCAAATTGAAAATGCCCCTTTGAAAATTAATTTTTTTTAAAAAAAAATAAATAAATCGTATATACGTTTTGAGTACGTATATACGATAAATTATTTTATGTTCAATCGTATATACGCACTCAAAACGTATATACGATGGGTTTTTTTATTTTTTTAATGATTTGTTTTAATTTTTATTACTAAAAGACTACTAAAAATTCGTTAAATAGTCAAAAATACTCTAAAAAATTATAAAAATACCACTAAATCTAACAAACCCAAAATAAGGCTATGCAAAATTTTTTAGATTTTTTGGAGACTATAAAAATTTAAAAATTGTAAAAATAGTACACGATGGAATTTGAGATTTTGGTAGTAGTCCCGTAAGAAGTCCCTTTTAGGAGTCTTGATTCTTGATTTTTTCTGATTTAATGGTGTGGTTTCATTACGACCGAGTATGTTGCTGAAAATCGATTTTTAGTCTAAATTATTCGCTCGATGTATAACATCGCCACGTTTTAACGAACTATACACTAAACCTATTTTCGTGGCTTAATTAATTTTTATTTGACTTAAAAAAATACCATAGGGATTGTATATACGTGTAAAGATATTCCTATTGAACACTCAATATATAAAGATGCAATGAAGGAATTATATTACGTATGCAATTCACTTCAATTCAAGTACTTAGTAGTATGGAAATGGCAATGGAACAAGATCGCCATAAGTCCACGGAAAATAATAAAGAGAGAAAGAGGAAAGGAGAATGAGGTCACACACAATTCACATACCACGTGAATGACTCTCCACTCACATATACACTCTCATTGGCTAACGAATTGGGACCACCTAGAGTGAGTGGCCTTCTTTTCAGCACTACGTCTCGCCTCTCTCTCACGCGCGCATCCTTCACCACGCGTTCCTTATTCATAACATTACCTTCCCCTTCAAAAGCAATCTTGTCCTCAAGATTGAAGTGAGGATACTGCAACGCCATCTCCTGCTTGTCTTCCCAAGTTGCATCGATGAGCGGCCATATTACGCCATTTAACCAAGATTCGCTTCTATCTCACGAGAATTTCGATAATTGTTCTAGCCTCCAGCACTGTCTCAGGTTCAATAACAGGTCCTTCTTCCACTGTTGTCAATGGCAAAGGTATATAGGGATCTATTGCAGCACCTTTGAACAATTTCAACTGAGACACATGAAAGACAGGGTGTATTTTAGCAGACTCCGGCAATTGTAACTTATAAGCTACCTGACCAATCTTAGCAATAATAGGAAATGGCCCGAAATATCTCATCCCCAACTTCTGATTCCTTCTCAGAGCTACAGAAGATTGTCTATAGGGTTGTAATTTCACTAGCACCTGATCCCCCAGCTCATATGACACATCCTTCCTTTTCTTATCAGCATTGTTCTTCATGACTTGCTGTGCTCTAGCCAAATTACTCTTCAATTCTGTTATGATTCGATCCCTCTCAATCAATTGTTGCTGCAAATCCATAGGATCATGAGTGCTTATGAAGGTATGTATCTAGTAAGCATAGGAGGATCTCTCCCATAAAGGGCCCCGAATGGAGTCATACCGGTTGTTACTATGGTGAGTCAGTATTATACGAGATTTCAAACCCACAATAAGGCTTTAGACCAAGCCTTGATTGTTGAATATGAAGCACCTTAAATACATCTCAAGACACTTATGTGACCTTTTGATTGCCCATCGGTTTGGGGTGATATCTTTGAACTCATGGCTAGAGTTGTTCCTTGCAATTGAAACAAGGTTTGCCAAAACTTACTTGTAAACACCTTATCTCTATCGAAATAACAGACTTAGGCATTCCGTGAAGTCTCACACACGTTGTTCATAAATGCCTCACCCACTACTTTACTTGTATAATCTGTCTTCAGGGGAATAAAATGAGCAAACTTGCTCAATCTATCCACTACTACCATGATAACCGTATACCCATGAGATAAAGGCAACCCGGTGATAAAATCCATTGTTACATCATCCTAAACTTGATTAGGCACAGGCAGAGGTTGCAATAAACCAGCATATGCCGTGGTGGCAGATTTCGCCTGTTGACATACCAAACAAGCAGCAACATATTCTTTCACACATTGCCTCATTTTAGGCCAGTAAAATTGAGCACCAATTCTTGCCACAGTCCTCGTTACCCCTGCATGACCACCCATAGGAGAATCATGGTATTCCTTAAGAATTTGTTGGATCAATTTACTCTCCACAGGAACTACCAGTTTGTTTTTCCAATATAACAGTCCTTCTTTCACTGCATAATTCTTGTCCTCCACAGTATTGTCACTGCACTGTTTGGCAATCAATTGCAAGTGAATATCCTGTGTTAACTCTTCTTTTAACTGCTCTAAGAACAAGTTCTCAGGTCCTGACCACGATAAGGTCATCAATCTAGATAAAGCATCAGCTGCTTGATTATCTTTCCCTGGTTTATACTCAATTTGAAAGTCATAACCAATAAATTTGTGAAGCCAAGCTTGTTGTTCTGGTGTCTGTAGCGACTGCTCTAACAGACTCTTCAAACTTTTCTGGTCTGTTCTCAGTATAAACTTGTGTCCCAACAAGTAATGCCTGCATTTAGCTAGAGCCGAGGTAATAGCATAAAATTCTCGGGTGTAAGCAGATTGCAACTGCATTCTAGGTGCCATTTTCTTAGAGAAGAATGCTATAGGATGTCCTCCTTGACTCAAGACAGCTCTTACCCCTGTGCCCGATGCATCTGTTTCCAGAACAAAAGGTTGAGTGAAATCTGGTAGAACAAGTACTGGTGCAGAAGTTACTGCTTTCTTCAATTGCTCAAAAGCAGCAGCAGAATTCTCACTCCAATTGAAAGAATCCTTCTTTAACAAATTAGTTAAAGGACCTGCTATAGAAGCATACCCCCGAATGAATCTTCTATAATAGCCTGTAAGTCCTAAAAATCCCCTCAGTTGCTTCAAATTACTAAGGACAGGCCAATCTAAGACAGCTTGAACTTTGTTTCTATCCATTGAAACTCCAGAGCCAGAGACAATGTGACCCAGATATTCCACTTCAGTTAGACCAAAGGAACACTTGGATAACTTGGCAAACAAAACATGCTGACTTAAAATTTGAAAAACCACTTCCACATGTTGCAAATGTGAATGCCAACAAGGACTGTATATTAGGATATCATCAAAAAAAACCAAAACATATTTTCTTAACAAGGGTTGAAATATATCATTCATCAATCTTTGAAATGTGGCCGGAGCATTAGTCAATCCAAATGGCATAACAAGCCACTCATAATGCCCTTGATGTGTTCTAAATGCTGTTTTCTGTCTATCCTCAGGCTTCAGCAAGATTTGATGATAACCAGAACGCAAATCTAGCTTGGAGAAGTACTTTGCTCCATGTAATTCATCAAGTAATTCATCCACTGTTGGCATTGGAAAGCTATCTTTGATAGTTATAGAGTTCAATGCCCTATAATCAGTGCAACATCTCCAAGTACCATCCTTCTTCTTGACTAAGATGATAGGTGAAGAGAAAGGACTCAAACTAGGCTGAATAATGCCTTCATCTAACATTTCTTGGACCATTTTCTCAATTTGCTCTTTTTGACTGTGAGGGTATCTATACGGTTTGACCTTCACTGGCTGAGATCCCTCCTTCAACAAGATTTCATGATTCAATTCTCTACAAGGTGGCAGGCCTTTAGGAACTTGAAATATATCTTTATATGTGTGAAGCAAAGTTGCCATTTCCGGCTCAATGTCAACAGGCATCCCTACCCAGTTATCTTCAGGCACTGGTGGTTCAACTTTCTGCAATGTGAATAATTCTGCTATAGCATCCATCTGCTGCATTCTCTTGAAATGATGGAGCTGAGCCATTTCAGCGGTAGACTCAGTATCCCCCTGCAACGTGACAAATTTTCCCCCGAGATAGAATTTCAACTTGGAAGTAGCATAATCAGCTACATGGGGACCTAGGGAAGCTAACCACGGAGCCCCTAGAATCACATCAGACCCTGCCACAGGCAACAAATACGCAGGAACTGTAATATCAATGCCCTGTACTCGAACTGTCAGGTGTTGTACAACCCCTTCAGCCTTCATATTTTGACCATTCCCAACCAGTACGTTGCATCTCTTCACTGGTTCAACAGGTAAATCAAGGCAATGAGCAATCCTTGGTTGAATAAAACTGTCTGAACTACCTCCATCCAGAAGGATAGACACTGTAATCGGTCCAATACAACCTTTGAAACGAATCACACCCATTCCAGTTGCTCCATTTAAAGCATTCAAGGATAAATGATGATCTGCAATATCTTGAGACTCATTTTCTGTAACAGATACTTGTTGTGTAGTTGGATTCGGTTCATCAGGTTCATCATCAAGTTCAAGTAGCATAAGATGCTTATTTGGACACTTATGTGAAAATGAAAAACTTGTCATCACGTAGTAACATAGACCTTTCTCCCTACGGTTGCATTTCAGGAGAGATTCTTTTAATAGCTGGATTCTTTTGGAGTTGGCTCATAGGTCTAGTTGGAGGTGTGGGAAGTATAGGTGGGTTGGGGGTTTTTTCAGTGGTTTGTGTTTGGCTATTTCTGGCTTGTGGATTAAATGGAGCTCGTTGGTGGAATATTGGCGATGTTGTGTCTCGCTTTCGGTGTGGAATGTATGTTTTTGTCGCAAACTAATTTTTCTTCAAACAACTTAGCAAGGAAACAATTTTTAGTGATAGAAATTGGTGTATGCAACATAACATCTCTTCTCAATTCATCCTTCAGTCCACTAACAAAGCAATCAATCAAAGCATCGTTGTTAAGACCATAAACTCTATTCGATAATGCAGTGAATTCCAAATAATATTCATTCACAGATTTAGATTGTTGCAGTTTGAACAATGATGCTCGAGGGCAATCATAAATTGATGGTCCAAAATCGAGCTCAAGAGCTCTCGTGAAGTCAGCCCAAGTTTGAGAGGGTCGTGAACGATTCACCATTTGAAACCAAGGCACTACTTCCAGATCTAAGTGGACAGAAGCGATAATCAAACGCTCAGCATCAGGTGTATGATAATATCCAAAAAATTGCTCCGCCTTAAAGATCCAATCCAGAACGTTTTTACCATTGAAACGGGGAAATTCAAGTTTGATGTTCCTAACCTGAAATGGTGTAGACGTCATCGTTGGAATTGTGTGTCCTACATTTGCAGCCTGAGTATGACCAACAAAAGTAGAATGTGGACTAGACATTGTTGTAGAACCAGAGTGAGAAACCGATCCTGAGTTCGTGCTTCCATGGATGACCGGAGAAGAGGTCTGCATCATCTTCTCCAAAGCTTCTGCTAGCTGATTGAAACGAGCTTCTGAAGCCTTTTGCATTGCCTCCATCTTTTCGAATCTAACTCTATTAGCTACTTCAGCTTTCTCTATTGCTTCTGCTTGACGCCGGAGCTCCGTTGCCAATTCTTTCAGGCGAGTATTATCAGCCATGGAGCTAATGAAAGCACCAAATGTAAAGATATTCCTACTGAACACTCAATATATAAAGATGCAATGAAGGAATTATATTACGTATGCAATTCACTTCAATTCAAGTACTTAGTAGTATGGAAATGGCAATGGAACAGTACTGCCATAAGTCTGCGGAAAATAATAGAGAAAGAGGAAAGGAGAATGAGGTCACACACAATTCACACACCACGTGAATGACTCTCCACTCACATATACACTCTCATTGGCTAACGAATTGGGACCACCTAGAGTGAGTGGCCTTCTTTCTGTTACTACGTCTCAGCCCTCTCTCACGCGCATCCTTCACCACGCGTTCCTTATTCATAACAATACGCCTGGGGGTGTATATACGACCATTACATTTGGCCATCGTATATACACCCCCAAGGCATATATACGATTAGGGTGGGGGTTTGCCAATCGTATATACGCCCTGGGGAGTGTATATACGATGGCCAAATGTAAGGGTCGTATATACACCCCCAGGTGTATATACGATTGGCCAAATTTTTTTAAAAAAAAAAATACGTTTTCAGAAGGGCATTTTGGGATTTCACTTTTCTGTGGGAGTATATGGAGAAGGGGTGGGGGTACAAAAAAAAACCCAAATTACTATTGTCACACAACAAAAATAAATGGTTAATCCACGATGATTTATAGAAATTGTTATGGAGTAAAGGTTTAGGTGCTTAGCGCACCCCCTCCTTAAAAAACAATTCATGAGCTTACCAAGTTGAGGCGCATAAGTCAATTATGGATCCACCAATCAATGACCAGGATCTAATCCCTGAATTGGACGGTTCAGATTTATCAGGTCAAGCACCATTTGACCCTATAAATAAAGTATTCAATGCAAGCATTAAGGTAAGCATTAACTCTCACCTGCTTAAGTTCTCACTGACCGACTTAAACATCAGAGTGGCTTCGCAGGTACACCCCACCTCGGATCGGAACTCAACCTCAGACCTTAACATCGTCGATCAGGCTCGGAATTTACCAACTATCCAGGATCGGACATTTCTAAAGATAAGGTACAGAACATTGACGACCACAGTGGGAGGATCTTGAACTTAGTTCCTTTCACCTTTTCCTGATCAGCGATGGCCCCGCAACTAAGACCGAGACCTCGCATGTCAAGTGTCATTGAATCGGTTGAACCCCGACCTCATCCGGGGGAAACTCCTGAAGGAGTGGCAGTCACTCTTGCTTACTCGGAACGCAATATGATTCCTAGAAGTTCAGCAAGGGCCCGACTTCCACCACCCCCTCTTGCAGTACCAGTTCGCGTAGAGGTGGTACAACAGCTCGTCCAGTTACTCAGTTGACAAAACGAGGTTGAGCAGGCTCAGAGCCTGTACATTTTCGAGTTGGAAGCCGAAATAGCTGTGTACAGGGCTCGGAACATCCCGGATTGGAACTCACCTCGATGACGTTCCTCGAGTATTTCCCCTCCCCGTTAGGATTCAAGAAGGTCACACCAGGGATGGCAACGCCATCGTTCCCCATCTCGCCGTCGGCATCATCATTGCTCCCCCCTTCGTAGGAGATGTCAAGCGGTTCAATGATATTTAGGACTCTGTAACTCTGTCAATAGCGTTCTAATCTTGGAACGCGATGCCGACCGACAAACGTGGTTCTGATGCTTGCTTTTTCATCTTACCTATGCGTTAGAAAAGCAAATAGAATGTCGCCACTGGAGATACTTAATTGATCATAATGAAAACTCAAGAAACCTCCATATTTGCACTTGAATGGTGACTTGGACGAGCTTATAAACCACGTGGCACACTGGCATTTCACAATGGAAAATGTACTAAACTAGTATGGAACCCGTGCGATGCACAGGGACCAATATCCCTGACTAAATTACATATACAAAATTCGCATAGTGTATATATATAACAACTATCTATATATATATATATATATATATATATATATATATATATATATATATATATATATATATATATATATATATATATATATATATATATATATATATATATATATAGATAGTTGTTATATATACAAAGTACAGGTATAATTCTTATGGAATTAATCTATACATTATGCAAAATGTATCGGGAAAAGTGGAATATTGTGTAGATAATATTGGAAGTTAAAAAAAACTTTAACATGTCCTTATAACAATAACAATACTCCTCCTGTCTCATTTATAAGCAAAAAAACACTTTTCGAGTTCATTGAGTAAATTGGAGTTTTTTTGACCAGATTAAATTGGAGTTTTGACTCTTGTTGAAGCGTGGTTGATGAGATCCGAATTTCGTTAAATAGATTGAAATGTGGTCTTTGCGAATTGGCTGGAATTATTTGGGAGTTTCCGATTTGTTTTGATTAGTATTAAAACTATTGTTTGATTTGTATTAACTCATAATTATTGAAAGTTTAAGATTTAATTGAAATATTGTAATGACTTTGGAATTTTTGTCGGAGTAGCATTGTGAGCCAAGACAACTTGAATGCTATTCATCGTTAGCGATTACAAAATTGATTTCTATGTTTCATGAAATAATTGGTCAAATCAAGAGATTGAATGGGTCAACAAAATTCCAAATTGACAAACGCATTACATGTGGAATTATGGAATGACACATCACTCTATTTAGGTAATTTGATGATGTGGATGGTCTATTTAGTTGACAACTCAGATATAGTTTAAATTGCGGTTTGGTTTGGTTCAATTGGTGGAATGAAAACTGCGGGCTGAACCAAATGACGCGGTTGATAATAAAAAAACCCAAATAGATTTTGTGGTTGCGGTTTTCGATTTGGGTTGGTTCGGTTTGCGGCCCTAAGAATATGCGATGTCTTGCTTAGTATGTATTTGCCATACTGGAGATGTATGAGAACATGCTTGTTGGTGCTGTACATTTTTTTTTTATATTGATGCCATGTCTATTAGCATTTTTTTTGACAACAGGGCCATTATCTTTTGCGGTCTGGTTGATTTGGCAAACGTATTTTAGTTGCTGAATTAGATGAATGAAATTGATTGTGTTTCGACCAAAAACGGCATATTCATGGCACGTACTAACTGATACCTGATTTGAATTTTATTGATTTATACTCTTCTGGAAACAAAATGTGTTTATCCTTTAATGAAAAATCAACGAAATAAATTATTCAAATTGTTTTACTGCATAAACCTAAATTGTTTTTAATTTTACATGTAGGTAAACTCCTTAAAAAAAAAAAGCTACGATTCAAATTTTCTTCTAGGCGTAATGTATTTTTTTTCTATAATGTGCCAGTAAATTATTTTCGCAGATGTAAAATTAAGCTAATACTGATATACAAACACTATTATGTTCCCAGAAAATTTGAAAGGCTACCATATATCATTCCATTTTTTGAATTGTTGCCATATCTGTATTGTGGGTGTAATTACCCTCTACCATACATGACGTATGGTGGAAGCTCTGCTGAGGGGAATTAAGAGGGTATTTAATTTGTTGCCATAATGGAGGCATTTGCAGTTTTTAGTCCGCAATATAATTAAGGTTGCCATTAGGATTACATGTCATCATAAAATTTGCCATTAGGATGACAACTGCCATTAAATGGTTGCCATGTAAGCTCAGATTTTAATTAAGCTGATGTGGATTAGCCTAATGATTGACAAATCAGATTTTCAGCCCTTTGTTTCATTCTGGTTTGTATATTGAGATAGTAATCTGTCAAGCGGTTCCTGATATTTAGGACTCCGTAACTCTGCCAATAGCGTTCTAATCTTGGAACGCGATGCCGACCGACAAACGTGGTTCTGATGCTTGCTTTTTCATCTTACCTATGCGTTAGAAAAGCAAATAGAATGTCGCCACTGGAGATACTTAATTGATCCTAATGAAAACTCAAGAAACCTCCATATTTGCACCTGAATGGTGACTTGGGGACTTCATCTTTGGGCGGCCACGTGGCCGTCGGTGACTTCCACCTATTAAATTTTTTAGTGGAGCGTTTAGTACTGTAGCGATATACTGTCTGTATATTACCTTGGCTAATGTCGACAAAGACAGTAAGACCTGAAGTTGCGTTAGCATATTCGTGTGCTGCACATACACAAAATCAGTAACTTTGATCCGATACAACTATGATGACTTGAATATGTAAAACTAATAAATCATAAACTTAATATTGTGTCTGATGTTACCAATATAAGCCAAAAGCGAATTTGATTTGCATCTACCTGTCATTATTTCAGTGGGTTTGCATTGTTGTTTAGAACGTGACCCATGAGCTTGCATTGTAGTAGGTGTGTGAACAGATTCGACACTTTCTATCAAGTTTTTATACATGATAACACTAATTCAACACCCTTGGCTTGGCTCATTAGCCCTCGGGCGTAGCCCTCCCTTGGGGGGTTTTGACTTTTCTATGTGCCTCGAGGACCACCTTTTGACTTCACTCTTTTCTAGCAGATACCCTTTCTGGGTCTTATCGAGTGGCTTGCCTTCATATCGTGAGTCTCTTTCTTCTCTTAGTCATCGGCCTACGACTTTTATATTTTTGGGTGTTAACACACACTTCTATGAAGACCTCGCTCTCTACCTTTAGAGCAACTCACATCTACTCCTATGTGTTTACCATGTTTCGCACAACCAAAAATAATCAAATTTTTATTTTTGGGTGTTAACACACACTTATTTGAAGACCTCGCTCTACCTTTAGAGCAAACCATGTTTACTTTTGTGTGTGTTTCCCATGTTTCGCACAACCAAAAATAATTAAATTTTTTCTCCCACTTTTACCAATTGCTTTAGCAGAACTGAGGATGATAACAACTGTTCTGTTGGCTTTCTCAGTCTCTCTAGCCCAACGTACGAGATCATCACAGGTACGAAAAATCTGCAAATAATTTACAATTATCGGATTAGACTAAATTCTAAATACTATTAAAAAATATTAATCATAAATACATACCTCATTTGTTGTAAATGCATCCGATAGATCAATGGTATTGGAAAGCATTCCATCAGGCCTAGTCATAACTGTATGATTTTAACAATAAATAAGTAAATTAATTAAGTAAACTAACTAATTAAATAAATAAAAAAATTAACTACAAACTCTGGATTTATCTAATTAAGATAAATACGGAGTCAAATACTAAAAAACTCCAGATTTATCAACCAAGGCTATTTCTAGTAAATTTTAACACTCCGGATTTATGCTAAATACATAAATCCGGTGTTTTATTTAACACTCCGAATTACAGGATTTATGTCTTTAGCATAAATCCGGGAATAATTTTTTTCATAAAATTCGAAAATAACTTCAAACAACAAATCTGGAACAGTTCATAGAAAATAACTCCGGATTTACCTCACATATGTAATTCTGGGAATAATGTGTTTTTTGAGAGTCTGAAGTGATTTGGGTGAAAATGAGAAGGTTATTTTGGTATTAAATTGGGTTATGGGGATATAGGGACCAATGGGGTGTGAAAAAATCAAAACCCAAATCATCACCCTTCATGTTATGATCCAAGTTTATAAACCACGTGGCACACTGGCATTTCACAATGGAAAATGTACTAAACATGGAACGTGGATATGATGATGGTATGTGGAAAACAGGATGAACGTTGAAATTTCTTTGTGGGGGATTAAAGACTTTTTTATTATCACAAATAAAATAAAGATCCACTCTTTAAAATAGAGGGATATCATTTTAAATAAAGTACATTTAATATGGACCTCTCAAAAAAGATCCAAATGTAGATTTTTACCATTTTTAGTAAAAAATAAACTTTATAATAATAATAGATAGAAAATAAAAATAAAATTTTATTAAAACATGTTAAAAAATAGGAGGATTCAGCGTTGGACCATGACCATATTAGACAACCTCTTTCAAAATAACAATAGAGGGGTATCATTTCAAACAAGGGTGCATCTAATATCGACCTCTGAAAAAAGGTTCAAATGTGGACATTTACCATTTTTAGTAAAAAATAAATTTTATAATAATAGAAAATAAAAATAAAATTTTATTAAAACTTATTAAAGATAGGAGATCTTGTAGTTATTCTGATGAACGACAAAAGAAAAGTGGAAAAAGTGAAATTCAGATACTTTTAAGTTTATTTTTATTTAATGACAATTCTTTTAAGTTTACGTTAGTTATTCATAAACCATTCTTTTAAGTTTATGTTAGTTATTCATTTTTTCTTGAGTTGAGGTGTTAGTTATTCATAAACCATTGTTATTCATTTTTGTTCAGTACCGTATCTAGGAGTTTCTGGTCCTAGATAGTAAGTAGTAAATGAGATTGATCAGTATTGATGACGTCCGATGTAGATTTCTGAGATGAGGTGGGGTGTACCTGCAAAGTCACTCTGATGCTAAAGTCAGATGTTGGAGAGTTAATTGCAAGTATTAAGGGGTAATAAATACGTACCTTCTTGTTAGCAATAAATGTTGTATTTATAGAGTCAAAGGGTACTTGAGTGAAGTGATCTGATCCGTCTAGTTAAGACGTGCATTGTGAGTCATTGATGAATGGACCTGGGCCTTGGTTGATTGGTAGCCCAATAACTTTGTTTTGAAGAAGGGGGTGTAAATAACCAGAATACATTTACTCCGTAACAGTTGCCCCCCAAGTCGGGTCGACTGATTGGATCGATCTAGACTTGAATCCTGCCAATAAGATCAAACTACCGAGATCAAGATGGCCCGAGTCTGTCTTCATTCAAATCGAGATTCACTAGGTTTGGGATCTAATTTCAAAATGGTGACGCTTCGATTTTTGGGACCGTTGATGATTTAGAAAAACAATAAATAATTTTGATTTGAATGATGTGACTGTTGAGGAGCTCGAGGCGTTTCATAATGATGACACTTCGATTCGTGTGTCAAGCCACTTAATTGGATGCGTCGTTTCAAGTGAGAGCAGTTGGCCTTCTCAGGACCACTATAAATAAAGTTGAAGATAGTTCATTTTTACTCTTTGATACCTCGATTGCTCTCAATACCGATCTGGTGTATTTCTCTGCGTTCCGGTCTTGTTTTCTCCTTCCAAGGTTTCTTTTCAACATTTGTGTCGAAGCTTCTTCTGAGGTTAGTAATTTTCTCTTAATTTATTTCTTCTGTTTTCAATTTTCTCCGGGCTGGGATCGTGCCCCCAGCCTGTAACTTTTCTCGTCAGGGTGGGGGTTGTCAGGCCGGGTTGCGACCCCGTCGAGAACCCATCACGTTGAAATATCCTGATATTTTGCCCACATACCTGCAGGTCCAAACTAGTGAGGACCAAACAAACAACCCATGCTGAGACGCTTAGACTTATCGATCAAGCTCGTCATCCCGACATCGGCAAACTAATGGCGGCGAGATCAAGGACTGACTCTCATCCAACTGATCGTTAAGAAAAAGATGCTCCCGAAATTCACGAGGAAGAGCATTCCGGACCGAAAGAAGTGATAGTAAAAAGGTCTCGGATGGTGAGTCGACTGCTCCACCTTCTGCGCACAATACACCTGTTTATGATGCTATCCCGGTAGACTCAGATCCGAGTTCATCAGATGACTCTGACTCAGAAACGGAATCCGACCAGAGAAATGGTGACGATCCAATCGGTGATCAGGGAGATATCTCGGTTGGGGAAGAATCCGAGTTGGAAATTAGCGATGGGAAAGAAGTATATCAGGAGAGTGCTGATGGAAGTTTCGAGCTTTTGTATGGGTATGCCGATTCCGGATGCAACAATGTCGACCTCCCTGTAGATCCTCCTTTAGGAACTCCCAGAGACTATTCTTGGGTGTCTGAATCCCTCCGTGGTATCAAATCGGTTATGATCTCTGAGATCGATATCAACAAATACTCAAAAAGGCTTTACTGGAAAGATCCGGAGCGGTGACACACCTTTGGGATGAAAGATAACGAACATGTGGCTACCTACCCCACATCTCTTAAGTTCGTGATTTACTGGACCACCTTGGCTCATATGAAAATTCGCCTACCTTTTACCGCTTTTCAACAATCAGTGCTGGCGAGATTAGATCTTGCCCCTTCACAACTCCACCCAAATGTCTGGGCTTTCGTACGTGATTTTGAGCTTGTATGTATTCACCTGGATCGGCCCCTTTCTCTTCAACTTTTCTTTATGTTCGAAGTCAACAAGAGGAATGAGAAGGATAGCGGGAAACCCGCCCGTTTAGAACACGTCAGTCTCCAATCCAGAAAAGGGGTAAAAGTGTTTCGGCCTTATACCGATAGCTTGAAGAATGAGTGGAAAAATAAGTTTTTCTGGGTCGAGCCTGTACTGCCTGCAGTTGTGGATCGAGTTGGTACTTTCAATGCAGATAATGACATCATTTTAACGACAAAGTTTCCTCTTGGTTGGAATCTTCGTGATGATAAAAAGAGATATTTCGTTAATGTCAAACAACTGAACCTTGAAGATCGGAAGACTTTGAGGATGTTGAAATACATAGCTAATAGGGTCGTTACCAATAATGAAAACAAGCCGAATCAGGGGGTTTCGATACTAAGCCACTAGTTCAAACTCTTAAATTTGAGCATGCTGAAAGAGTTCTAGGTCGGATTCTTCAATGTTTGTCGAGTAAGTTTATGTTTTTACCGATATTTGTTTTATGTTTCTAATTCTTTTTTCTTTTTATCGCCTTTTTGCAGACGAGATGGCTCCAAGGAATAAAATGGCGGCCTTAAAAGCCCTTATTTCTTGATCGATGCCGAACTTCTTTGCAAGAGAAGTCGGAAATGCTAGCAACGTAGCTGCTACCAAAACTCCCGCTGTCAAAGCCGTTAATGCCCGACCTATTACCACAATCCTTGCCGAGAATGTTGGAGAGGATGAGCAACCTTTGAAAAGGAGGAAGAAAGTTGAAGGTCGTCTTCCCCCTAAGTCGGGTACACAATATTGGGGTAAGAGCGTTATTGAAGTAAGTGACCGTTCCGATCTCCCCTCCAAGAAGAGTAAGAAACATAAAACTGCTCCTTTTGATCCTAAGGAATTTATGAATGTCAAAGCTGAGACATTCAAAATAGATCCTTTCTGCATTTCTCTCTCTGTTTTGGCGAGGATGACCGATCTTGTCGAGGATCAGAAAAAGGACGCTGATTTGAAACTGAAAGGTAAGCTTTTTCTGTTTAATCTCGTGACTTTATTCTTGGATTCTTTGTATTTTTACCAAACTTATCCATTCTTGTAATTTTTGTAGATGTTGAGGACAAGTATGAAGAAGCTCGGAAAGCTTTGGATCCAATTCGTTCCGAACTGGAAAAAAACTCAAAAAGAAGTAGATCTGCTCAAAAAAGAGAAAGATGATTGGGAGATCAAACGCCAAGAGCTTGAAAGCGAGTTAAAGCCGCAAAGGAACAAGCCGAGAAAGATGTTCTTTGAACTAAAAGACGGGTAGAAATTGGCAGAGATTGAAGCTTATACTCCTTCACAAAGTGTGTGTGAGCTTCAAGTTCGATACAACAACTTATCGGAAAAGAAGGCATTTTGGAAGCTTTCAATAATGCGCTTGATCATGTTATCGTTGTTATTCCGATTTTGTCGCCGATCCTACTATCTTTCAACCGGAATATTCACGTTCATGATGGGCACATTGTCGAGTTTGACCGGTGGTGATCAAGTGTCTAGGGTTATTTATCCTCACAAATGAGCTTAACTAGGTTTTCCCTTCCTTATGTAATTTCTAGTTTGTTTTTCAACTTCTTTGAACTTGAGGACCCGGCCGTATCCGGGATATTTTGTAAGGTATCTTTATTTAACTTCTTAATCTCGTTTGTGTTCGTGTTTATCTCGGATATTTCCATAAGGAAATATTTCTTTAGTGTCAAATATGAATGCCTTAGTGTCGAAAGCAATTAATGCCTAAAATCGTCCCTTAAAGCGGTTTTTAGGGACTCGTCCAAATCACACCTACTTTTAGTAGTTTTGGCAACCTAAGCCTAGTTAATATTTTGTTTCTGAATAGAATATACACCTGGTAGGGGTATACCCTGCCCCCCTGTTTGATCTGGGTTTAATGACGTAAAATGCTTTGAAAAAACTAAGTCTAGTAAGCAAGATCAAATAATAGTATCAATTTAGAATGCTTTGAAAAAGCTAAGTCTATTAATAAGAGATTCAACACGTAATGTCGGAATAGAATGCTTTGAAAAAGCTAAGTCTATTAATAAGAGATTCAACACGTAATGTCGGAATAAAATGCTTTGAAAAAGCTAAGTCTATTAATAAGAGACTCAACACGTAATGTCGGAATAGAATGCTTTGAAAAAGCTAAGTCTATTAATAAGAGACTCAACACGTAATGTCGGAGTAGAATGCTTTGAAAAAGCTAAGTATATTAATAAGAGATTCAACACATAATGTCGGAATTACAAATTGAGCAATGTCGGAGAACCGACTTTCATAAAGCTTCATACACTAACTTATAAGCTGAGCGTCATACTTCGTCCATGGGTTTTAACTATAATATTTCTTGAGTTTAGTGGCATTCCATGTTCTCGGGATCGCCTTTCCTTCCAGTGTTTCTAGCTCAAAAGCTCCATTTCTGGTTTTGAGAATGACACGATATGGGCCTTCCCAATTCGGGGCCAATTTACCCTGTAATGCATTTTTTTAATCCAACGTCGGCCCTTCTCAGAACGAGATCACCAACGTCGAAATCTCTTGAGACGACTTTCTAATTGTAACTAGTTGCCAACCTCTGCTTTGTCAATGACTCTTTAAGGGACGTGTGATCTCGGATTTCATCCACAAGGTCAAGCTCTTCTCTCAAAGCTCGATTATTATCTTCAGGTGATTTTGGGTTTGAAGTCCTCCAAGTCAATTCTCCAATTTCTACGAAGATAACTGCTTCACTTCCATAGAAGAGTCGGAAAGGTGTTTCTCCAGTAGAGCTTTGAGGCATAGTTACGTATGCCCATAAGACATAAAGAAGTTCTTCAACCCAGTTTCCTTTAGCATCGTCCAACCTCTTCTTTAAACCGTTGAGAATCACTTTGTTTGATGATTCTGCCTGACCATTCGTTTGAGGATGTTCTACCGAGGTAAAATGATGTTTGATTTTCAAATCGAACATTAATTTCCTCAAACCTTTATCTGCATGGATCTGGCACTTCGGACATTTGCATGGATCTGGCACTTCGGACATTTCTTAACGTAACTTCTTGCATCTGTTTCCATGGTCGGCCAAAAGTATCCCGCCCTTAATGCTTTTCTAGTTAAGGACCTACCACCTAGATGTTGACCACAAATTCCTTCATGAATTTCAGCTAACACATAATCGACCTCCTCATGTTCTATGCATCTTAACAAAGGTGAAGAAAGTGCCCTTTTGTAAAGATGTCCGTTGATCACTGAGAAAGGAGTTGCTTTCCTTCGGATGATTTTGGCTTCCCCAAGATCGAAAGGCTCTACTCCCGATGTGATGTATCTTAAGATAGGAGCAATCCAATTATTGCTTTCGTCTAACACACACACTGATGAAATCAAGTGTGGGTCGGCATCAATACTGGGTTTACTGTGGACCTCCTGTATCACAGATCGGTGATTTCCCAAAGTCTTGGTGCTTGCTAGTTTAGAAAGAACATCGGCCATTATGTTTTCTGCTCTTGGGACGTGTTTTATCTCGGCAGAGTGAAAATGGGTGAGCAATAGCTTTACATGGTTTAAATACTTCTGGAGAACTGTGTCTTTTGCCTCGTATTGCCCCCCGATCTGGGAGACCGCTAGAAGAGAATCAGTGTTTAGATTCAAGGGAGTAATTCGAAGGTCTAACGCAAGTCGAAGACCTGCAATGCATGCTTTACTCAACTTGATTATTTGAAGTTGAAAATTTGAAGGTGAGTGATAATTCTATGACAACTCCTGATGGACTTTCGAGAATGATTCTTGCTCCACTTCCCTTTGGGATTTGAAGATCCATCAACATAGTCCATATCTCATCATCTGACTCAGCTGGAGTCATCTCCGCCACGAAATCGGCTAAAACTTGAGCTTTCATCGCAGGTCTTGATTCATATTTGATACCAAATTCGGACAATTTCACTGCCCACTTGATTATCCTTCCTGATAGGTCTGGCCGATGTAAGATTTGCCGGATTGGGTGGTTTGTCCGAACTACTACCTGGTGAGAGACGAAATAGGGTCGGAGACGGCGTGTTGCTATCACTAAAGCCAAAGCAATTTTCTCAATTTTTTGATATCGGACCTCTGTCCCTCATTTGTTTCTCGGACTAGTACGGCTCCCAATGCTTCATTCGAGATTGAGAGATACAAATATAATACTTCCCCGAGTTCAGGTCGGGTCAGTATCGGAGGTTCTGATAATACCTTCTTCAGTTGGGTGAGCGCCTCATCCCGATCTGGTGTCCAAATAAAGTCGGACTATTTCTTCAAAATTTTGAAAAGAGGTAATGATTTGAAAGCAGCGTTTGAGATAAATCGTGATAGAGCAGCAATCATGCCAATTAGTTTCTGAACTTCCTTCTTCGTGCTTGGAGTTTTCATCTCGGTTACCGCCCTACATTTATCTGGATTCGCCTCAATGCCTCGTTCAGTGAGATAAAATCCCAAAAAATTTCCAGCTTGGACACCAAATGTGCATTTTTCGGGGTTTAATCTCATTCTGTTTTTTCTTATCTCGGAGAAAATCTCTTTTAGATCGGTAACGTGACACTTTGCTTGTTCACTTTTTGCAATCATATCATCTAAGTAAACCTCAACAATCCGTCCGATCTGGTTTTTAAATACTTTGTTCATCATTCTCTGGTAAGTTGCTCCTGCATTTTTCAACCCAAAAGGCATAACCCGGTAACAAAAATTTCCGCGATCAGTCATGAAAGAACTTTTCTCCTGATCCGGGGGAAACATTAAAATTTGATTATACCCTAAATAGGCGTCCATAAATGATAAAAGGCGGAAACCGGAAGCATGGTCAACCAAGCGGTCAATGTTTGGGACCGAAAACGCATCTTTAGGACATGACCTGTTGAGATCGGTATAATCAACACACATACGCATTTTCCATTAGATTTCTTAACAAGTACAGGGTTTAAGAGCCAAGTAGTGTACTTGACCTCGTTTACAAAATTAGCTTTAACTAAATCGTCGACAGCCTTGGCAGTGGCTTCAGTCTTCTCTATACTCTGAACCCTCTTGCGCTAGGCAAACCACTTCGCATCGAGATATATAGATAGGTGATGGCAAGCTTCTTCCGGTGGAATGCTGGGCATATCTTCGGCAGACCATGCAAAGAGATCAGCATGATCTTTCAAACACTGAGTCAGATCAGCTTTGATCTCGTCTAGAAGTTCCGCACCAATCTTCACCGTTTTCTTCGGATCGTCTCCCAATATTACTTCAACGAATTCCCCATCGGGCTTTGGGCGTTCTAACTTCCTTTTGTATTCCAGAGACAGAAAATCATCGTTCTCGTCCTCCGAGCTTTCAGGGTCATACCGTGCATCTAAGTCTGTTACATTGACCTCGGAGAATTTCATCATTTTGCTTTTTCCGGGAACTTCTGATGACGTGAGCTCGGCCCCTTTCCTCGCGGCGACTTCAGCTTTAAGCAGCAAGTAGTAACATCTTTCCGAAGACTCTAAGTCGGCATTAACGGTGATGATTTTGTTACAAAGAGAATGGAACTTCATTTTCAAATGGACCGTGGATGTAACAACGCCGAGTTTGCCCAACGTCGGTCTTCCGATAATGCAGTTGTATATTGATGAGCAAGGTAAAACCATGAATTTTGTCAAAACGGTACGAGTTAAAGGTTCCTCACCAAACGTGACCCTCAAATCTATAAAACCCATTGGTCTAGTCCAGGATCCATTGAAACCAGAAAGATCGGTTCCTCGATATGGGAATAGTTCCTTTGGTGAGATTCCAATTCTTTCCAAAACATCAAAAAATAGAATGTCACAAGAGCTGCCTTGGTCAACCATGATTCTCCTAATCTCGATTTCTGCCATCACAGCCGAGATTAAGAGCGGTATATCTTCATTTACCTTTCCGTTTAGAAGGCCCCCGTCCCCAAAAGACAAAGGAGGACGAGTTGCTAAAATCGGGTTTGATGAGGTGGAAGCTACGCATTGAATTTCCTTCTATTTTATTTTGATTGTTCTGGCTGTTGCTCCCTCAAGCTCTCCTCCCGAGATTACCATTACCACCGGTCGTCCTCTGGATTTCCGGGTGTCAGGCTCTTCTTTGCACTCTTCGACGACATTTTTGCCTTTCTCTTCATCATTGTCTTTTTCATTTTTTACAGCTCTGTTCTATTGATATGGCTTTTTGACATATTGTCCGAGCTTACCTTTTTTAATAAGGTATTCTATGTCATCTTTCAAAGTGTTGCAATGATTCATGTCATGGCCAGCACTTTGATGATAACGACAATATTTGTTACTTCTCAATCCCGGCCTTGGGGCGATAGGATCGGGGTATCTTACTTACTTAAACTCATTGTTCTGACATTCATGCGAAATTCTTTCCCTCCCGCATATGAGTTCAGCATAATCCTGATGCCTTCCGGCCCTAGGCTTAAATTCCTAGAGGCAGGCCACCGATGCGGAATCTCGGTTATTTTACGTGTTTGGGACTCCTCTATCCGCCCAAGGTTTAACATCTTTAGATTGATTAGCTTCGTGCCTAACAAACAACTTGCTAGCTTCGTCTCCTTCTTCATGATCTATGTACTTTTCAGAGAGTCGGAGGAACTCTCCCTACATCGATTTGAAACATTGTCCCCTTGCGTAAACCTTGGGATAGGAAATACAAACGAAACTCCTCGTTTAAACAATGAACCTTTCCGGCCTCGCTATTGAATCTTTCAATGAAAGATCGGATAGATTCATTTTCATCCTGATGAACTACATGCAACACCATCCACGACTTTGGCCTAACTTTGGAATGTGCAAAGCTCGTAGAAAAGAGTCTGGAGAGTTGCAGCCAAGACGAGATTGAGTTCGCCGGGATTTCCCTAAACCATGTACCTGCCGATTTATCAAAGGTGAGAGAAAAAAGTCTACACATAATCTCACATGGAGCATTCCGGTATTGCATCATCGTCTCATAGTACTCTATGTGAGCGTCCGGTTCTCCAAGCCCGTTGTAAATTTTCAATTTTTCCGGTGTTTTTCCAAACCGCATGGGATGGGAAAGAAGTCGATCTCGGCCGTAAATGGTCCTCTTCGTGGAATGGGGTTCATAACAGGACCGACGAGAGGAAGAGGAGTTGCAACTGGTGGAACCTCTAGATCTGATATCCGAGGTGGAGGATGTTGGGGTTGATCCCTTGTGCGATGTCGTTCCTGATCTAGAGTTCTTCTAGATCGGTGGCGGCGATGTTCCTGCCTCGTGAGCGTCTCCCGGCTTTTAGAACGTCGCCTCTGTGGCGAGGATGAAGCAAAGGATGAATTTTCTTCATAAGTGTCCTCCGGATCATAAGTGTAATCAAATGTTTCAGGAGGTGTCCAAGTTCTCTTCCTCCATGTCTTCGTGGGGAGAGCGATGATAGTGATGTAAATGCTGTGGGGTTCGATGACGCCGCCCCCGTGTACTCTCTTGGGCTCTCCACGAAGTGCTGAAGTTCCTGGAGGAATGTAACGCCCCGGAGAATTTCGATCTGGGATATTCCTAGCTCGATACCCAGCAATCTCGGCCTCTAATTCGGAAATACGAAGACTCCGAGCCTGCTCAGTCGCATTATGCTGAGCCAGTATCTGGACTAGTTGATGTACTGCGTCCACTACAACCAGAAGCATTGCGGGAGGTGGTGGAAGTCGCGATCTAGCCGAGCTTCCATGAAATGCATTTCGATCTGAGAAAGGTTGGGTCAGTGCTACCCCTTCAGGAGTTCCCCCTAGACGGGGTTAAGTGTGAACTGGCTGAGGTTCAACCGGCTCAATGACACTTGCCAGACGTAGACCGGACTTCAATTGAAGGGCCATTACTGATCAGAATAGAAGGTGAAAGTAATTAAGTTCAAGTTACTCCCACTGTGGTCGCCAATGTTCAGTACCGTATCTAGGAGTTTCCGGTCCTAGATAGTAAGTAGTAAATGAGATTGATCAGTGTTGATGACGTCCGATGTAGATTTCCGAGATGAGGTGGGGTGTACCTGCAAAGTCACTCTGATGCTAAATTCAGATGTTGAAGAGTTAATTGCAAGTATTAAGGGGTAATAAATGCATACCTTCTTGTTAGCAACAAGTGTTGTATTTATAGAGTCAAAGGGTACTTGAGTGAAGTGATCTGATCCGTCCAGTTAGGAGGTGCATTGTGAGCCATTGATGAATGGACCTGGGCCTTGGTTGATTGGTAGCCCAATAACTTTGTTTTGAAGAAGGGGGTGTAAATAACCAGAATACATTTACTCCGTAACAATTTTATTTATTTATTTATTTACTAATGTGTATAGTTATTTATTTATTTATTTATTTATTTATTTTTACTTTACTCTTTATTAATTGTTAGTTTTGTCATCGATTATAAATACATAAATTATTTTCTTTCTACATAAATTATTTTCTTTCTTCAAAAATCAAAATAGGGAATAAGTTGACTGTATGATCGGGCTAGTCTTCGTTTTAGGATGAATGGGCTGTACGGCTCAAGTCCTAAAACCTCTATAAAAATAAATAAGTCTCTTTCAAAACTCCCATAAACCGCCTCTTCTAAAAAAATAGGGGATTAAGTTGATTGTACTGTCGGGTTAGTCATCATCCTAGGACAAATGAGCCGTACTGCTCGATAATCTTAAAATCCCTATATTAAAAAACACTAACACACAAACACTTATACCCAAGAACTACGTAGTCTTTGACTATCTACCCAGAGATACGTAGGAGCAAACGGGGCCCACCTCTGTCAAGTGCAAAAATAAAAACCATTTTTTTAGTCTTTTTTTAAATAACCCTTTTTTAAAAACCCAAAAAATATTATTAACTCTCTTTCTTTTAATTTATTTTTTTATTAACACAATAAAAGGGGTAAAATAAGTATTTCCAAAATTAACATTTGCTTCCACAACTAATTAGAAGGTATAAGGAAGGATGTCGTCGGGTGCTAATACATTCCCCACGCATAACCGACTCCCGAACTCAAATCCGGTCTCAAGGACCCTTATCCATTTAATAGGAATTTTCCAATATTTACCCTTAAACTAAACTTGGTGGCGGCTTCATTTTTGAACCTTAGAAGAATCTTCACTCGGATTTTTTGGTCGCTACACTAGAGAACATTGTCAATAGATTGATAAACTCAGGGTGTGCCTACATGGTGTCACCAACAACATCAGAGTTCTCTACTCTTATGGTCCAACACAAATAGTGTTCAGAATCTATCATCCCCAAAAGCTCTGGATCTCAGTTCCAGGACCTCTGCGACCCGTCTGAAACATCCTGCACTGCCTATACAACTGCGTGATACTACTCAGGTCTCCCACAAATCTCTTCTTCAATGCAGCTAGACTCTTCTCTAATTTAACATTTAACATTGTATGCTCATCCACCATAGAACACTCCTCCTTAGTGAATTGCCAAATATTGGAAGTCCGGTACAAGTTGAATGAGGCTTATGCTTGTGTACTCCACACCTACCTCAACTTTCCAGTCCCCAACAAGAGGATTCAGAGGTTTAGCTTTTAGCTTGGAAGGACAAGCACACTTCTTTGAAGACCTCGCTCTACCTTTAGAACAACCGATGTCTATTCCAGTGTGTCTACCATGTCTCTCGAAACCCAAAATAATCTTATACCATGTCTCTCGCAACTTAAAATAATCTTATTTTTCTCCCACTTTCAAGGGCTTTATTTGATCTGAGGATCCGTTTTGTTGCTTTTCCCAATCTCTAGCCCAACATACGAGATCATCACGGGTAGGAAAAATCTACAAATAATTTAAATTCTCGTTGTTATCGGATTAAAATAACATATAAATATTGATACAAAATATTAATCGTAGATACGTACCTCATCAGTTGTAAATGCATCCGATAAATCAATAGTAAAGAGAAACATCCCATCAATCGTAACCATAACTTTTTAATTTAAAAATAAATAAATAAATAATAAATAATTAAATATAAAAATAAAAACTCTAGATTTATCCTCTTAAGGTATTTTAAGAGTCAAAAAAAATTAAATTCCGAAACACTAAATTTAGATGATTTTGGGAATTTCAAAATTAAAAGACTCCAAAATTATCATAAACACACAAATCCAGTTCTCACATACTCCAGATTTATGTATTTTCATAATTTCGGAAAAATTGATTTTCTTTTCATTCGAAATTTTGGGGGTATAGAGCAATTTTTGGTGAAAATGAAAAGAGTATTTTTGGTATTAAAAAACTATTTAGGGGTGTATGTCCGTACTCTAGATTTATCCTACGAATAACACACAACATGTTACTAACGTCATTCGCTGGTAGAAATCGGTGGCAGATTATTTCAAATGTAATATGTTATATGGATGCAGCTCTTTTTAATAGTGAAAATAAGTATGAATTTGGTGCATGTATTCGTCTTCCACTGGGGAATTCTTTAGAGGAAAAACGATATGGTTCACAGGTGTCCCAACACCACAAGAGGGAGAGGCAATGAGGCTTTGGCAAACTGTGCTTTAGTTGGAGGTGTTGTTTCCATAGAGCTGGACTGTTTAACAGTTTTTACATGGTTTGAAGAAAGATCCTTTGCCAAATACTAAGTTTGGTACGCTATTATCAAATTGTAGACATGCTCTTGCAAATTTTTGAAGCTTTCAAGTTAGTTTTATTAGGAGACAAACAAATCTTATCGCTCATAGTCTAGTTCGGGCATCAAGATTGTATGCTAATTCCCACCTTTTTGATTTGATTCCAACTTAAACTTGTATTGAGAACATTTTACATAATGATATGATGTGAGTTTGTGTAAAAAAATAAATATTCTTTGTCCTTGGTATAAATGGTCGAGAGTGACGCGAAATGAGGAAGGGAAAGTGAAGTGCCGCGAGTTTGAATATTTACTTATTTTATCGCTGGAGCAACATATTATGAAATATTTTTGGGCAAAACAATGTATCCCCTGCGCGCGCAATTGTAGAGATTAATCCTCAAGGTACTGAAATCTATTCGAGGGGTCCCTTTTCACTAGGTATTTTTTCAGACGCACCGGCCAATGATGGAACCCCATAACCCCATTAAACCCGAAAATACCGCTTTTTTAAAAAAAACATTAAAAATTTCGGAATTACCTCTAAAAAAGGTAAATCCGAAATACCCCCTTTTTTGAACCGGATTTACCTTTTTTAGAGGTAATTCCGAAATTTTTAATGTTTTTTTTTAAAAAGTTTGTATATTAAATTAAGATTTACCCGCGTTTTATTTTTAAAATACAATACGAACGATTTACGATTTAAATAACAATACGTCAAAATATATAAAATGCCCAACATAAAATAGGAGTACAAATACAACTATGAGTCCAAAATGTCTAAAAATGACTGAAAATAACGACGTGAAGTAGCAGGTGAACGGTCGACATCTAGGGCATCCCGGGCCAATGCATCTGCTTTCTGCAGCCTCTCCTCTAAAGTCTCTGGGACAACGGGCTCGACCGCTCTGGCGAGCAAGCGCACCGAGTAAGGCGGACCACAGTTACTGATCGTACTCAAGGAAGGTAATCAGGATCGCACTCGCCGTGGTAGGCCGCCTGTCTACTAGCCTGCCATAAAGTCCGCGCCCGAATCTGATACATCAGCAACCCCCGTATGATCCTGTCCGGAGATGGACCATTACCCGAAATGGGTGGAAAAGGGATCCTCTGTACCTGGTCATCGCCCCAAATCAACCAGCCTCTGCAAACAGATATGTTCAACAAAGGAACATACTGCTTGTGGTCTGTATAAGGGGTAAGGATGATATCCTCCAGCTGCAGCGCATCTATCCGCTCCCTAAAGTCCACCGACTTTATTTTATCCAGCTTCTTGTTCCCCCAACTGGTGGCACATGGCTGATGTGTCCTATCAAACACTTTCCGACCAACGACGGTGGGAAAATGCTCGTAGATCCAACACTGAAATAATTAAATTAATAAATAAACATTTATTAATATATGAGTAATTTAATTAAAAGCTTTAAATTCAAAAAATAAATAATTGATTACCTGGAGCAGTGTCGCGTATCCGCTTTTCATCAACGGTGGAAATCCATTCTAGGGTTTCATTTTTCCCTATAAATAGACCCTTCCATTTCACTTCTTTCACACACAACACTCTCATGGACACTCTGAATACACAATACTACTCACTGCCCTTCACCATTAGGGCACAATCACAAACAGAGAAAATGGTGTACATTTCGAGAGTCCAAACCCCATTTTATGCAGGCTTAACGGCGACATCACCTTTGAAGCTCTGAAAGAAAAAATAACAACGAAGGTGCGGTTTGGAGGGTAACGAGCAAGAAGTCACCGGATCATTTATCATTATCCCACTATGGCGATAATAATCGTGTTCGATGGTCCACCATGGATGTGAAGAACAACGATGACGCGTTCGAGTAATGATGGACCGTTTTGACATATTTGGATGCGAGTCCTATTCAATTTGTATGTCGAAACCAGAAGGACCGTTGCTGAGGTCCTTCGACGTCTCCAACCACCGTCTCACTAATTTCTACCGTCTTTTCATTTTCTTTGTTGCTGTGTTTTGTTGTTTCCATTCAGAACTTTCATGTATTATTTCGTTAAACGCGTCTTTAATTAATTAATTTTTTTTTTCCGAAAATACCGTAAAAACCACGTAAATCCGGTAGGGGGTTTTCGGAATTACCAAAAACTGAGGTAAATCCGGTTCATATTTTGTGAACTGGATTTACTTCAGTTTTTGGTAATTCCGGAAAATCCCAAACCCCTCTACCGGATTTACCTCTTCTCTAAGGTAATTCCGAAATTTTCACTATTGTTGGGGGCATTTTTGTCCGAAACGGTATTTATGGGGGTGGGAGTGATAATGAGGGGGGTGTAAAAAAAACCATTATATCTAGCGACTACCTACTTTCCCGGTTAGCCGGTTGCACTACTGTTATAACATTGACTCACGCACGGTTCTGGATTTGATTACTAACAAAAAATTCCCATAGCAAGATGGCGGCTCCCCAGGCGAAGGAAATTGTGTCTTCCAATCAAGTCGTCGTTTTTAGGTCACTCTCTCTTAATTTCTCTCATCTCAATCTTTTTGTTTTTCTCTTCATTTGTTGTTTGTAACCTGATTGATTGATGATTATTGGAATTGCAGCAAATCCTATTGCCCTTACTGCACACAAGTCAAGCAACTCTTCACCAAACTCGGTGTTAATTTCAAAACCATCGAACTTGATACTGAATGTTCGTCCTTTCTCATCCATTCTTTTATTTATTTCTTTACATTTCCCTTTTATTATTAACCCCATTTCTATTGTTTATATTTATTGATCCATGTGATGTGATGTGATTCGCTTTGTTTCTTCAATTTTTTTACTCCCTTTTGGTGATGATGATGATTCATTGTTTCTTTTAATTTTGCCTCTCTATCGTTTGTATTTTTGCCTGGGTTAGATTTGTTCAATGAATTGAATATGGATGGTCATATAGTTCGCCCTACGGTTTGTTTTTTAAATAATATTGCCTTCACGATCTAGGTCGTGACATCATGGTTTTTGATCTGCTATTGAAGTCTTATCAACTACTCTCTCAGGACTCATTTTTAAACAAAAAAACCACTTTTTAGATTCATTGAATATCAGATGTATCTGGATTATATTATAGGCTAAATACATTAATTTTTCAATGAAATATAAAAAGTTTTTTTTTTCTTAAAAACGAGTCCGGCGGGAGTATATTTTATTGTGATTCTCCTCATTATGCTTATACAACCCTGCTTTAAAACCATGCCCCAATTAAATAACTAAAATTACTCATTTTTGTAGTCAAACTTATCCCATGCATAATAATAAAGGAGCTTTACTTTAAATATTTTTGTGAATATTATGTTCTTAGGATGCCCTGAATACTGTTTTCTCCTTGCAAGATGACACAGCAAATCAGGGCATTATTATTCTTCTGGAGTAATTTTTCGAGGACCAGCTTGAATTTCACTTATCTCACTTATTGTTCTGAATACAGCTTTGGAGGGATAAAAAAATCATTTGTAATAGATCAAGTCCTCTTCTAATCACTACTTTATGCCTCTGCATTTTTATCATATCTAGACACTATTGGCATTTCAAATGCACTTAGCTATTATGTTTTAATCTCTTACGCCCAATGCAAATGTGAACATGACAGTAATAAGATAAAGGATAGTATTTTGTTATATTTACAGTGATATGTATTCATTTTTAAAACATTATTTCTCTCTTTTGATTTAACATTTGTGTTATTTTTTGTATTAATTTTATATCAATTTTGTGTTGTATTGCTGTTGCAGTTCTGTCATATCTTGTAACTTTTAATATTTTCAATATCTGAATGTTTGTAATATCGATTCTCTCTGCGCTATTTAAACTGTGGCACTCCTTGGTAGTTAATGATTGGTGTGAAATGCCGACTTCACTATTTGAAATCTATATTACATGACTTTGGTGTGTGTTTTCTACTGGGAATGTTATAGAAGGTTACAGATTATAAGTGATATACAAGGTTATTGAGGTATTGATGATTCCTGTGGAGGATTGATGCTGGAAAATATTGTACTAAAGTAGGCATCAAACATTTGTAACCTGTTCTGGGCCAGGAATTGATCTGTCAAAACAAATCATCGCCTCATAGTTGTTTTCCAAATAATGTGTATTCTTGACTTTTATGTTAACAATAAGTGTTATTTTATTCTTCCCATGATTTCTAATATATGTGTGATATTTGCTGTCAAAGTAATGAATTAACCAAAGTGGTTTTACACATTGTGTAGCTGATGGAAGTAAGATCCAGGCAGAATTAAAAGAGTGGACTGGTCAGGGGACTGTGCCAAATGTGTTTATTGGCGGAAACCACATTGGTGGCTGTGACTGTAAGATTTAGATATTTTTTTATGCATCTACTGAAGTTTCTTAATCATTGGGTTTCATTTGATAGATAAATTTATGGGATTGTTTCATGGTCCTTTTGCTTCTATGCAGCCACAACTGGGTTGCACAACCAAGGAAAGCTGATACCCCTGCTCACATCTGCTGGAGCTGTTACCGCGTCATCTTCTTGAAGAGGAGCTCAGTTTCTGATACACAGTTAACTAATGTAATAATAAAACCCTAGAGTAATGGTTGATGTAACTCAACACCTGAAACTCAGGTTTGATTCTCTTTAAAGTTTGAACTACAACTCCATTAAATAAGTCTATTACTGAATGAACTTTTGGTTGTTGATCACATATATAGATTCATATAAGTTCACCTCAAAATCCTTTCTGCTAGTTTTAAGATTCATATTAAAGAATTAAAATAAGAAAGACTAGCAGAAAGAATCTTAAAGAATTAAAACATGTGATTGGTAATCAACTAGAGAGAAACATGTGTTTAATATGAATATGAATATGAATATGAATTGGCTTACGTGAACCCAATTATCCTTAGGCTTTGTATAAACAGTTGATTGGTAACAGACTCTTTCACTTGTTTTTGTATTTTCTCGTGACTATTGAGGTTCCCATGATCGATACGTGCTTGAAACATCTTTTTACTATAATTCGATTGTTTTAATCGTAATATAAGTCTCGATTAGTTTGGTACTTGTTACAATCCATGTGAATTTAAGATATAGAGTCTAAATACTCTATTTTATTAATTTGATGATAGGGTGAACTTGCCCTTAAGTGCCGAATTGAGGCTACACAGTGAAGCCATTTATTTCAAAGGCTCAAAGGGACAATATGACTGAACTTGAATGCTTGAGTCACTTATGCGATCCAGAATTTATGCGAACTGTTTGAATAAGCTATTTCAATTGCCATCATAACCCAAAATCTCAGCTTGAAGATCGGTAGAAATCCCAATGTGACATGCAAAATAACCTATAGTGGTTGCATTATGATCTCTGCAGATTCAACCAAAAACAATATTGCTTCAAATGCAAGTCTACCTTACTGCCATTTAGTAATTAGTAATTTAGTAATAAAAAAAGAATTTTTTTAGTCTTGCTTGTCAAACTCATCGAGAATAATAGTATCAAATTACAACAATTTCTTTGTTATTTGGGGTGAGCGAATTGAATGATTAATAATTACAATGTAAGAATGCTTCAAAAAACAATAATATTACAATATCAGAAAAAGAATGTCTGCAGGTTTTACTTGTATGTTTGCAGTCAGTTGGAAGTATGTGTCTCTTACTAGTAATCATGATCTATAGGTGCTGAGTTCTAGTAAGATACACACTTATGATTTACATTTTGGCTTAAATACTTGTCACCCCTGCAAATATACCTGATATCCAGTTACCTCCCTGAATTTTTTTTTTAATAGTATTCAGTTACCCCCGTCGTTAGTTTTGGTTAATGGTGTTAGTTAATTGCTAATGTGACTACCTAGCTGGATCACATATGTGGCTGCCACGTCAGCAACTAATGAATGGCTGCCACGTGGTACTCAATTGTGGGGCGCATGCTTATTAAAAAAATAAATATTTTGGAGCCTATGAGGATTTGAACCCTCAACCTCTAAGTGAGAAACAAACAACTTTACCACTAGACAACCTACCTTGTTGTGTTTGTTTTCCCAACTAAAAATATATATGTTACCTTATATTAGTCTTCTTCTTCTTCTTCTTCTTCTTCTTCATGGTTTCCACAAAATATCCTTCCCCTCCTTACTCTCATCAGCGCAGAGTTCTTATTGTCGAAAGCACTCTTTGTAAATTGAAGACCAACCTAAACCACTCTAATTGAGCACCCATAAAACTGGGAGTCGCAACTGCTCCTTCATTTTAATGGCAAACCAAAACCTGATGCTGACCATGAGAATGACTAACTGAATTCACAACAAGCAACTTCACACAAATCCACTTGCCCATTCAAAATTGACGAGATACTAAAGATAAATGAATTAAGATTTGGTAGGACTTAATTTTTGGAGTGCTTCTACACCCTGTGGAGGAACCGTTTCGTTGAGTTTGGAAGTGAGCGGGTGCTTCAGCTCTAAATAGTACTCCCCCGTCTCACAATAATAGTCACTTTAGTAAAGAAAATTTGTCTCAAAATAATCGTCACTTACGATTTTCAATGCAATATTAGTTATTTTTTTTCCAATTATACCCTCTAATTAAAATAATATTCATCACTCCCAATTTATTATATTCACCATTCCCAAAGTTTGATAAGGATAATTTGGTAAAAATACTATTCCCTCCCCTTCTTTAACCATATTCTAGGAGCCCAAACTATGTGATTGAATAAATCCTCCTCTATCTATTGGGGGTCGAGGACTCCTCAAAGTGGCGAATCTCCCTATCCACTTGATCGAGCTCCGCTCCTCGCTCGAGATGCGAGTAGGCTCCGATATACGTACTCTTTTAACCTTACTATTCCTAGCAGGGGGCGAGTTCAGAAGCCCCTACTTCTTTATTTAATGGTAGGCGAGGAAATACCGATTTGACTGGGCTGCAACATTCGGATGTGACATCCGAGCCTAGAAAGGTTTACAGTTTCTTCTTAATATGCGTGAAATTAGCTAAAACGACAATTATTATGAGACGGAGGGAGTATTAGTTATCACAACAACACACCACTTCAAAACTTGAAAAATAACATTGGATTTAAGTAATATAAGATTAACACTAAAGAAACAAAAATGAAATAACAAACGTTCTTGTGGTGATAAGTTCTGTGTGTTTATTATCCCAATTGAAAATTCTGTGTTGTTGAAGATAATGAATTGAGGATTAATTTATGGTTTATGTTTTACGTTTCAGTATTTCTTGCTGAAGATAAACGAATTGAAGAAGAAGATGATGAAGAAGAAAATTAATATGATGTAACATATATTTTTAGTTGGGTTACTAAACACAAAAAGGCAGGTGGTTTAGTGGTAAAGTTGTTTAATGGTCACTTTGAGGTCAAGGGTTCAATCCTCATAGGCTCCAAAATGTTTATTTTTTTAATAAGTATGTGCCCCACAATTGAGTGCCACGTGGCAGTCATTTATTGGCTGCTGACGTGGCAGCCAAATATGTGATCCAGCTAGGTAGCCACATCAGTAATTAACTAACACCGTTAATCAAAACAAACGGCAGGGACGGCAGGGAGGTAATTGGATACTATTAGATTTTGCAAGGTTTGTTTTGCAAAAAAAAAAATTTGCAAGGAGGTGACAAGTATTTAAGCCTTACATTTTTTTAGATAATGTTCTCTAGTCATGACTATGTATTTTGTTATTCTCAAATATTAAAAAGGATGTACCCCTTTTGTAGTTTTCTATTAGTGACTATTATTTAAATTTAAAATTTGCTAGAAGTATTTAACGAGCTTTGTCACATTTGGAGTTTCTTTTTGAATAAAAATAATGTTTAAGTGAGTTTGGCTCACCAGGTTGAGCAAGTTTCAAGTCTCTTTGAGAGCTGACAAATGTACTTGCAGATCACCTAGTAAAAAGGTCCTCACGTTAGCGCCTCAACCAACCTGCCAATTCTTATCTAAACAGAGCATTAATGCACCCAAATACATATTTATTTATATATAAAAATCTATTAATAGGCATTTTTTCAAAAACACTACACTATGTTTGGATGGTGAAAGGAAAGAAAGTTGAAAGAAAGAATGTTAAAGGAATTAAAGTGAATAGAAAATGAGTAGAAAGTGAGATGATTTTTTAGTTTTTTTTAGATAATCAACAAGTATCATTGAAGGGAGCACAAGGGGTGCCCAACCCTTACAATGGAGATAAGTGAAGGGGGAGGGCCTCCTCAAAACCTCCTTGAGCCAAAACCCATTGGGAAAAAGACTCAGGTAGGAAAAAGAGTACCTCGTGCAGAGTGCACCACAGTGAGGCAACCTCCTACCTCACTGTTTCTCCCCCTGCAAACAATAAAGAAACTTACAACAAGGAATTACAACAAGGATAGTACACCCTATAGACCCAACATGAATAGTACGCCCTTGCATGTTTAGTATGAGTGAAAGTAGAGTTGAAAGTGAGAGGAAAGAAAGAGATATATTCGTAAATTTACAAAACTACCCTTAATTGATTAAATCTGAAAGTATAAAAAAATAAAAAATTGAAACAATGCACATATACAA
The DNA here is from genome assembly GCA_020916435.1 of Oxytropis ochrocephala. Taxonomy (NCBI): domain Eukaryota; kingdom Viridiplantae; phylum Streptophyta; class Magnoliopsida; order Fabales; family Fabaceae; genus Oxytropis; species Oxytropis ochrocephala. The sequence continues at coordinate 56,659,860 of CM037091.1, forward strand.
ACACATGAGGGGACGGACTAATGGAATAGAGTAAAAGTTCATTGAAATTGGAGCTTTCTCACCAAGAGTGAGAGGAAAGATCCCTGTGGGTCCCTTGTCAATATTTTTATTTTATTCCACTTTTATGCTACATCCAAAAAATGGAAAGAATATTTGGAATTGTTCTTTCCTTCCTCCAAGTTTCTAGCCTCCACAATCACCTAAAAAACAAACAAACCATAAAGGCAACTTTTAAACACAACATCTCATTCTTTTCAAATCAGTAAACACGAGCAGTTTTTTACATACAAATTAATCAATATGAATATATCTATATAAGACTTATCATAAGTTAACTTCAGTCTGAGGGTGATTTGTCGCAGCGATAGAAATGTTGTTTATAGATATCCAGTTGTCAGGTTCGATACCCCCGAGTGTCGATCATTGGTTTTCCCGTTTGTGTGTGTTAGGTCCTAACACTTGTCAGTACGACCATCAGACCAAAAAATAAGTTAACTTCAAGAAATTGGAGCTTCCAACTTGTTGGTTGCAGTGCTCCCCTTGTCTCTTCTAGTCAATGGGTTGCAAATTGAAAAGAGATGAGCAACAAGAATCGTGGGTTTTCTAAGTTGGCACTTTCGCTAACTCAGTTGACTTGTAAAGGAAAGGCGTTCGTTTGGGATTCTCGCTGTGAAGAAAGTTTCAATGAATTGAAGAAGAGGTTGACAACTTCCCTTATTTTGACGTTGCCTAAGCCAGGAGAGCCTTTTGTAGTGTATTGTGACGCTTCGAAGATGGGACTAGGAGGTGTCCTTATGCAAGACGGTAAGGTAGTAGCTTATGCGTCTAGACAGTTGAGGACCAATGAGAAGAACTACCCTACTCATGATTTGGAGCTTGCGGCAGTTGTGTTTGCATTGAATATTTGGAGGCATTATCTGTATGGTTCTAAGTTTGAAGTGTTCAGTGACCATAAGGGGTTGCAGTATTTGTTTGATCAGAAAGAGTTGAATATGAGGCAAAGGAGATGGTTAGAATTGTTGAAGGATTATGATTTTAGTTTGAATTATCATCCGGGAAAGGCTAATGTAGTAGCCGATGCTTTGAGTCGGAAGTCGTTGCATGTATCAGCAATGATGGCTAAGGAACTTGAATTGGTTGAGCAGTTTAGAGATATGAGTTTGGTCTGTGAAGTGACACCTCAGAGTGTTAGACTAGGCATGTTGAAGATCAATAATGAATTCTTGGATGTCATTCGAGAAGCTCAGAAGCAGGATATTAAGCTAGTTGAAACGGCGGTAGGGATTGATCATTCCGATAATAAAGACTATGAGATAGATGCACAAGATGTGTTGAGGTACCGTGGAAGGATTTGTGTTCCTAGGGATGAGGAGATTAAGAAGGCAATTCTTGAAGAAGGTCATATGAGTAAGTTGAGTATTCACCCGGGAGCCACGAAGATGTATCAAGACTTGAAGAAGCTATTTTGGTGGCCTGGTATGAAACGTGATGTAGCTCAGTTTGTGTATGCTTGTTTGACTTGTCAGAAGTCGAAGGTGGAGCATCAGAAGCCTGCAGGGTTGATGCAACCGTTAGAGATTCCGGAATGGAAGTGGGATATTTCCATGGATTTTGTGACTAGTTTGCCTAATACCGAAAAAGGGTTTGACGCTATTTGGGTAATTGTAGATAGATTGACGAAGTCTGCTCACTTCTTGCCAATTAGTATTACTTACCCGATTCCAAAGTTGGCAGAGATTTATGTTAAGACGATTGTGAAGTTGCGTGGTGTTCCTTTGAGTATTGTGTCGGATAGAGATCCTAGATTTACTTCTGAATTTTGGAGGAGTTTGCAAGAGGCTTTGGGTTCTAAATTGAGATTGAGTTCAGCTGTACCACCCATGCATGGATGGGCGGGACGGAGAGGACTATTCAGTCGTTAGAGGACTTGTTGAGGGCTTGTGTTCTTGAGCAAGGAGGTTCGTGGGATTCTCATCTTCCATTGATTGAGTTTACTTACAATAACAGTCATCATTCTAGAATTGGGATGACACCGTTTGAAGCATTGTATGGTAGAAGGTGTAGGACTCCTCTGTGTTGGTATGAATCGAGGGAAAGTGTGGTACTTGGCCCTGAAATCGTTCGTGAGACTACAGAGAAAGTGAAAATGATCCGTGAGAAGATGAAAGCTTCGCAGAGTAGACAAAAGAGTTATCACGATAAGAGAAGGAAGGATTTGGAGTTTCAAGCTGGTGATCATGTGTTCCTAAGAGTCACTCCTGTGACTGGTGTTGGCCGTGCCCTGAAGTCTAAGAAGTTAACTCCTCGCTTCATCGGTCCGTATCAAATTTTGGAGAAAGTTGGGAAGGTTGCTTATCGGGTGGCCCTGCCACCTAATCTTTCGAACCTGCATGATGTATTTCATGTGTCTCAGTTGCGGAAGTATGTTCCTGACCCATCTCATGTGGTTCAAATGGATGATGTAGAGGTGAGGGAGAACCTCGCTGTGGAGACAATGCCGGCCGCGATGTGAAGGTTTTAAGAGGTAAGGAGATCAATTTAGTGAAAGTGGTTTGGTTGGGAGCCGTTGGTGAAAGTATGACTTGGGAGTTTGAGAGTAAGATGAAGGAGGCATATCCGGAGTTATTTGATTCAGGTAATTTCGAGGACGAAATATTCTAAGTGGGGGAGAATTGTAACGCCCCAAAATAATTTAATTAATTATTTGATTAAGTTATTCGAGGCTTACAATATTTATTTAAGTAAATTAATTAATTAGAGTTTTATTTTATTTCAGGAGACGTCTAAGTAATTAAGGGAGTGTAAATAAGGCCCGTTATTGTCAAGTGGCCCAAGTTAAGTTAGTAAAACCATAGGGTCTTAGGAGAAAACCCTCACTTGAGAGAAATCAAAAAAAATTGAAAAGTGAGAAGTGTGTGAGAGTGAGGCGCGATCGGCTAGGAGGAAGGGAGAAGGAGGAGCGCGATAACTCAAGGAAGGAGGAAGCTTGGATCGTTGGTGACTTGGAGAAATTGCTAGGAGCTTTGTTGTTCTCTTCAATTACAAAAGGTTAATGGGCTCTCTTTCATTCTTAATAACCAATTTGATTAGCAACCATAGGAGTTAGGTTTTAGGAGTAATTCATTAATTGAATTGTGGTGTTGTTGATTGATGTGGTATTGTTGTTTAAATGAAGATGTTGTTTTGTGTTGAATATCATGTTGAATTTCAATTGTTGGTTCTATGTTAATTGGTGTTAAGGTGTTTGTTGTATTGATTCAATGGAATTAAATAGGAGAAATATGATGGTTGTTAGGTGTTTGTCGAATTGTCTGAATGAACGATGTTTTGAAGGTGTTGTGCCTAGTGCTTGAATCGGGTGTGCGTGTGTGTGCCGACAGTTTGCGTGTGGGCGCCAATCGTGGTTGCCTGGCGCGCGCGTTCTTCTGGTGGTGTTGTGTGCGGGCGCCAAACCGTGGTCGCCGCGTGCGTTGTTCTTGTTGTGTTGCGTGCGCGGCGCCAATTGTGGGCGCCCAGCGCGCGTGTGTGCGATCTCAGTGCAAGTGGCGCTGTTTTTTGCGCCATGGCGCAGAGTGTGTGCGTGTGCCCTAAGTGCGTGGCGCCGATTTTGGCTGCCCATGGCGCAGGAGTGTGCGCCTGTGTCTAAGTCGTGGCGCCATTTTGGGCGCCCAGCGGCGCAGAGTGTGCGCTGTGTCTAAATCTGCGTGGCGCCCGTTTTGAAGTCGCTCGAGGCATGAGAGTGTGTCTTCAGTGTCTAGTGCTGGCGCCAATTTTGGCTGCCCTGTGTGGTGTGTCTAAGCTGATGTCTAAGTGGGTGTCTAAGGTGATGTCTTAGTTTTGTCTTAATTCGTGTCTAAGACAATGTTGCCTAGTTTTGGTGCTGTTTTGGTCCTTAAGTCACTGTTTAGTCCTAATGGTGCTGTTTTAGTCCTTTGGTGCTGTTTTGGTCCCTATGTCACTGTTTAGTCATGATGGTGCTGTTTTAGTCCTTTGGTGCTGTTTTGGTCCTTGTGGTGCTGTTTTAACGGTGATGTATACTAAATGGTGTGAATAATCGTTGGTGAGTGGGGTCTACGACCTTCCTTGGTGTTGGTGAGTCAATATAACTATTGGTGAGCATGCTATTGCGTATTTTGGTGATTTTGGTGTATATGGTGCATTGTCATGGTGTCACATAACCATATGCATTTTTGGTGAGTAGGCTTCGGCCTCATTATATATTTTGGTGAATGCCCTCAAGGCTATTTTGGTGATGGATCCACATGCATATGTCCGTGGAGTTTTGGGTTGCATCTCATACACTAAACATGCATCCGGTGATTCATTTTGGTGATTATGAAATAATGGTGTACGTGAATATGATTGTAATTGGTGTCTTTAGTTGCCTTCTCTAAATGTGATGTTTGTCTTATTGTTTATTACTTATGTAAAGAGACTCACCCTACTGCTTTATGTTGCTTCTCATGCTCAACAGCGCAGATGATGACAACAGTGAAGGTGACTCGTACCTTCTTCTAGTTAGTTGAGTCGCCTCCGATACATAGCACAGGGGCGTCTTAGTTTATTTTGTCGTTTTATTTGATGTTTTAAACTTCCATTTTGGTTATGTGTTTTCGATATTTTACGACTTGATATATTTTCATTGCGATGGTTTGTTTTACGTTTATGTTGACTGTGGTACTATGTATCGCGTACCTTACGTCCTTATGAATTAATTTGGAGTTATTACACGTGGTTATTTTAAAATGTGACACCTTCTTGCAGTCGCACTGAAAGTTTTTTTGAAGCTCTGATTTTAAATTAATTAAATAGTAGTTTATTTAGAAGGGGGTGTTACAACTAACTTGTAGGGAGTGGAATAGAGAAAACACTTAGATTTTTTTTTTAAACTGTAAAAGATTTTTTATTGAATGTATGATTAACTGTACAAGTATGGTAGTATATTACACTATATATGCACTGCACTAGGCACTCTAAGCGGATATGTTAGTTAGGAGTTAGTTAGGTAGAGCTAACAAACTCCTAACTGAATAAACCGTTAGGATCACTTAGAACAAACTTGAAACAACCAAATGTGTTTTTAATGTTTAATTTTTGTGGTAGTTTAAGTTGCTAAAGTGTTGTTTTGTGGATTATGTTTGAGGATGTAAGTTTAGGTTTTTAAATTACCAAAACCAACAACATCAAGTGCACAATCTATTGAGCAGTAAAATGTCGTTCTACAGATATTTAGTATTGATTTCGACTATTTTCTCACTATAATTATTAGCTAAAGGAATTAAAGTACAGTGATATTATTATTGCTGCAAAAATAAAATGAGTTTAGTTTAAAAGAAAATAAAAGGCTCTTGGGATTGATGTTCTTTTCCAATGAAGACTATTTTTATTTTTAAGCCAAGTTTTTGTCACTTTCCTTCGAGGATGAGCAATGGGTTCTTAAAGGTCAAATAATCAAATGTAGTTTCTGTGTTCTTTCAAAGTCACCGTAACATGTTTTAGACCATAGAATTTAATACTTTTGTAGCACTTTCATGAATTGATCCCCGTATTCACTCATGTATTTTCAATATCAAATTTTCACCTTTCAGTGCTTAATATGATATCTAAGATTCATAAAATCATATTTGCAAATAAATTAAAACAATAGATTAAATTAAGAATATAACAATACTCAAACTTCCAAGGAACAAAACTTAGACGTAACAATAATTCATCATTGGAATATAACTAAATCCCAAGATAAAAGAAACTACTCACACATGATTGAAATGTAAACAACAAAACTCAAATTAAACATTCAGGAAATAAGGATTAAAAGATGAAGAGAAAAGGAAAGGAAAAACTAAATTTCATTCATAAACTAAAGCCAAGAACATATACTTGAACAAAAGCTAATGAGAGGAATTGAGAGGAAGGTGAGTTTAGTGGGCTTCTAGGCCTCTCTATCCAGACCATGGATATGATTGAGTCAGTTTACGAGATTCACGCCTCGTGTAATATTCTGGTCTCCTTCTCCTTATTGGCCTGGGGCACAAGCAAGTCGATAAGTAGGGAATTATATATTAGTGCATTTTGGAGCGCTGGCAGTTGGACATGTCCCATCCTTGGGTAGTTGTTCAACCTCCCATGGAGGCAGCCAACTACTACACGAGCTTCTGGGAGTCCCATATGAGTTGGTGATGCTAGCTCGAGATAGAGAAATGTCCTAGTTGCCAACTCAACTGGCTTTGGGAGGAGGTGTACGACCAATGTTGCGTGTCTGATCAATACGTGATCCTGCTGCAACTAGGGTCTTTTTAACGCACCTGCTTGGTTCGACCATCTTCACCGACAAGTTTGGATCGCGCGCGGGTGAAGATGTGTTATCTAATGATGCTGAGGAACCTTGTAGCAATGAACAACTACTCGTGGGGCGGGATACCATACCCTGTGCCTACATCTACGAGCATCAATGACATGCTTGGTAGTAGAGGGTAAAGATATATATGTTATCTGACAATGCTGAGGGACCTTGTAGCAATGAACGACTACTCATGGGGCGGGATAACCTTTCATGCGTACATCTACGAGCATCAATGACATGCTGCTAGTAGAAGAAGAAGATTGTGGCCCCACTTATTCAGTTGATATAATAATTTGATAGGATTAGTTGGATATCTCTCAGCTTCAGTTTGGTATTAAGAACATTGTTTGAGTTGAGATACTACCATTGGCTCCTTCGTCACAATGTTGGAGAACCTTTTTTTTAGATGTGAATGGATAAAGCTGCATTGAGTCAAATATTCATAAATTTTTTGAGCTTATATATATATATATATCCAACAATTGAGGAATAGGCACAACATAACCATAAAACAAAGAGCCTGCTTCCCCTCTGCTTCTGGGAAGTGGTTGAGTGGTATCTGAATTAAACTCATTTTTGGAAGCTTCACATTCCCCTCGTTAAACTGCATCTGTCTCTAAAGGGATCAAACTTTGATATATTACTCAATCTTTAGCACTGATAAGAGGAAGGGAACCATTTTGACAAGAAATAATGTTTCATTTCTAGAATCAGCATAAAGAAGCCATAGCATGGAATATGCATTAATGCCATAACCAAGTACCTATTCACAAAAAAACAAAAACAATTTGGTTTAAGCATTCTTCATCGGAAACGAGGACTAGGAAATAATTTAGGACTCCATGTCATAAGTGAGTAGTGGTACGGAATGAAATAGCATACCACAATGGAGCATAAGGTGATGACAAATCAAGAAATGGGTAAGGCCACCTGTAGGAATTGGAAGAGTCACAATTTGTTAGTTAAACCAATGTGTCAGCAAAATCTGACATGCACAAGTATAACAAAGATTACCAAATTGAGACGCAAGCATGAACACTCCACTGAAAAATCACAAAAACGCCTGTCCATATCACAAAGAAAGATATCCCATACCAAGGTATTCGCTGTAACGTACAGGTTAAACTAATTGAGCATCATTTTTTCAAGAGTTATCCTAAACAAGGATGCTAAAAAGTTTATCAAAATATTTACCAGACAATTTAAAGCTGCATCACCAAGGAGTAAAATAAGATTTACTGTATGCATGTTCACTGTCATCTACACAAGACAGAGAAAATTGATCAGATTGAATCATTAGGACAGGTAATAGAAGAAATGAGGGATGGAACTATCATATTAATCAATGAAATCAAGACCAATATATAATATACAAGTTTCATGAATCTACTTTATATGTTGTTACTAAATTTATGATTAAGAATACTGAGACGGTGAGACCAAGATAAAGTTGGGCAGTACTTACTCCCTGGACGGGGACTATGGAAGATCAAAAAGGTCCATGTCCTAGGAAAATGATTTCCATTGCACTTTGGAGGGGTGCTAGCCTAAGATCTATCCAAGTTGTGGGAGTCTATCTCATAATTTGTTGCTGTGGGGGTCTGCGTTCGCGCGACCCCTTGTAAAAAATAAAGTTGAGCAGCAGGATAATTATCCCCAAAGGAGGTATCCCATGTTCCAATTTAGGTACTCCAATATTGTATATGTGTGCATTAGCCTATGACAAACCTGATGAAAACATATAGTGTAAGCTTTTGAAATGCTTGAGTCATTTGCACTCAGCTGATCCTATATTTATACACATTTAACAATAAATATAACTTACCTTTACAGTAGTTTTTATTTATGCCAACCCATTAGATTATCCAATAGTAAAGACAATTAGGGAACAACTAAAATGTAGCAATGTGCCAATAGTAAAGACAATTAAGAAACAAATAATATGTAGCACCAAGCAAGACATAAGAAAGTTCGAACGAAGAATGAAAATTTTCAAGGTTTCTAATTGCTACTCACAAAGTTTAAATCGTAATCCCTCAGGGTAAGAAATGGAAAAATAATGAGCCAATAAATGCAATCTGTGAGAATCACTGCCCCTGCACTTATCTGTTTAAAGACATAATGAAACATATCAGAACAAACGGAAACTAATGCAACATTGTATTCATTGTGGACATATGTTAAATTATAGAAATCATCACAAGGATACGAAGTTCAGGTAAGCAGTTGAACTTTATTAACAGTGACACTGACAAGCAAAAATGATCCGACTTTTCATGCAATTAGGTCCAAAAAATCCAGACTCTGCATACAACCCAGCCTAATAAATTAGCAATCATGTACATGGAACTCATATAAGCTAACAATCTTGGCAAAATCATGCATTTGAGGAAGTGAAGAAGATGCAAGACGCAAAATCATGCATTAACATAAAAACCTATTTATCTCCTTAAGTTGTTTTTCATAAGCTCAAAAATAAGCCAATCCAAACAGGCCCTAGGCTAGGGCCACACTTAAAAAGAGAACGATAAGGTAAAGATAGTTCACAATAAATAAACAGCTGTAAGGAAGGGAATGAAACGAGGTACGAGAGCAGAGATGAATTCTCAACATACAATTACCACAGCTTTTCGTTTTTGAATACTTTTTGTTGATACCTGAAATATAATTTGAACAATGTAACTCCAAACGGGTGAAATTTGATTCTTTTGCATTTCAAAGTGGGGATCAGCAACCTGTTCCATTCTTGAAAGATTTGAAGTATCCTGGTGTAAGAGAGGCATATATGGCCCTTGTTCTGTATCTGTTCTATTGGTGTTTGATGATTTTTTATACTGATAACACCCATACACTGATACCATAGATGCACACTACAAAAAAAAATGTTCAAATTGTCAAAGCTTTTGCCTGAGTACTTTGTTTTTTGATGTAAAGTATATCAGAGAAATGGCAAAACTAGTTATATGAATAGGATTGATTCAATTAAAGGCTTCTAAGAAGAATCAAGATCAATACCGCAAAATAAATTGTAACCAGCGTGAAGGTCCACCTGGAAGAAACCGAAAATAACCGTAACCAAAAGTTTGAAGCAAATTGCAAAGAAATGGATAAATTGAAACAACATTGAGAAACATCTAAGACGAGAGTTAAACAAATTTAAATGATTCTCAATTCAAATATAAAAGCTCAAGTTATTAAAATGAAGAATTTATTCAGTAGTACAGATGTATATTACCCAACTACAAGAACTAGCTACCAGCTCACCGATTCTATGGCACCACACTAAGCATGATATAGGACCATTAACTAAGGGAAATAAAGATAGATGATAGAAAAATAGAAATACTCACTGAGTGTAATAATAAAATATTCGGCCACCATTGATATGGATTTTGGCAATTAGTGATGCCAAAAGTGAAGAGAATGCAATAACTCGAAAAGCTAGCAAACAAACAGGGTGAATATCCTTAAGACATGGTTTCCACACTTCATCACCAGACCAAGTTCTGTCTTGTTGGTTTTCTCCTTTGCTATTTGTGAAGTTTCTTACACTTCCATACTTCCATATTACAAGAGATGCAGCAACCATGGGTAGAAAAACAGAAACTACACACAGATATACCCTCCAATTTAACCAATAACTGAGGGTAGTTGTATCAATTGTATCATCAAGTTGCATCCTGTTAAAAAACAATGTCACTAAATGAGAATCATCATGATAGAAAAACAATGTCGCTTAGTGAAAATTACACAATTTTTTTTCAGTATCTATTGATGAATGTGTAGAAAGGCCAAATCAATAATGATAACTATGAGCAAGAATGGTTTTCATGGGTTGACACAGCAGGATTTTAACTTGTGTTCTACAAATGCAACCGCAGCCATAATATTGTGGTTTTTGAGGACTCTGCAATGTGGTTGAGGCCACAATCACGTTTTCCAGAAGTTACCTGCAATTTCTTTATAATAGATGTAGGCTTTAGTAGGCATCTATTATGTTAGTAGCTTAGTAAGAACTAGTTAGTAGGCAATTATTAGAAGAAATAAGGCACGTTGCCTATATTGCCTATAAATAAGGGGAGAGACTTAGAGAGTGATCGATCTCGTCAGTTGTATAGACTTGTGGCCTTTTGGAAATAGGAGAGGCTAAAGTCTCTCGAATACTATATGAATCATTGTGTTTTTCTCTATTTTGTGCAATAAACTAGTTGGCCGCTGATTCGTCCCTTTCAGAAGCCTTCAGCCCTATTCCGACACTACCACGCTTCTGCTGCCCATGGCCAATGCTAATGTTCCCTTGCACTGCTTCGGCGCCAGCCCATTGCTGCTTTTGTTCACCAGAACGATACCCTTCTGTTTTTCGTTTCCCCGTCTTTTCCAGGCTATTGCAAGACCCACAACAGCCCCTGTTTCTTTCTTTGCTGTTCTCTTTTCCCTCATTTGTTTTTCTTCTTTGGCAGTGGTTCTTGATTCTGGTTTCTTTTCTGACTCAGCTGTTGTCCTCACCTCCATATAACAATCCTTTTCTTATCAGCGTGTTCCCACATCCGATGTTAAGTTAGGAACAGATTGATCTTCAGATCATCTAGTTTGGCTACAATCTCCCCTGCCATTTGATCTACTGCTTCTACATTCTTTGTAATTAGTATTGAACATCTGACATAATCTTCTAAACATCTACTTACTGTCAATAGTTTTTGGCTTTATGCCTTTTTTCTTTGTATTTCCACTATATATTATATATAAGCAATTATAGGCATTTAATTTTAACTAATAATTACAAACAAATATTGTATTGCCAGATTTTGCTAGCCTAAATTCGGGAAACTAAATAAATATATAGAATTAAAGAGTTGGCCAACATATAATAGGAAATAATTAAATTAATCCATGATTAACACTTATAACCTCATTTTGTCAATTAATATGTGCATGGTTAGGTAAGCTACGCTCAAGGTTAGCACCTACATACTTAATATCTTCCCAAACTGTCTTAGGAACACTAGCCCTTTTTCAGAAGCACTGTTAAGGGGGTTTGGCAATTATGCCATGGTTTCTTAAAAACCTTCAATAGCACCCCGTGAGCACCAAATACTTTGCTTCTTTTTCAGAAAAAACTGCATCTCCTCTGGTTTACCACCATTTTTTACACCGATGGCGACTAAAACACCCTTTTAAAGTGATCTAATTGTTCCTTTTCACTTCTACTAAACACTAGAATGTCATCAAAGAAGAGGTATGTGTGGTTTTCATTTTTTACACCTAATCCTAGAATGTCATCAAAGTGATCTAATTGTTCCTTAAATCCCTCTTAGTTTCTACTAGCTCCCCAAAAATCATCTGCTTGCACCAAGCATGCAGACTTTTTCCATAGCATCAACCTTGTTTTCCTTACTAGTAATTCCTATCCTTTGTCAACTGGCTCGGATAACAGTTGATACAAGAGTAACAAGCTCGAGGGAAGTGTCTGTCTGACACATATCGTACACTTCAATTACTTGTATTTTTCAAATTAAAACTGGTGTTTGTGTCCGTGTCGTGTCGTGTTTGTGTAGGTGTTTCATAGGTAACAAGAATTGAAGGAAAATGAGAAATTACAGTAGTAGATATTTTAGTGATTAAACTAATATACAAGAAAGGATTCCCTCTAATTAATACCCTTCGAAGCAGATACCCCTTCATCATGAAAAAAAAATATATATTCATTATTCAAATTCAGTTTTTAACCAAACAACATTGTAGCTACCCTCATTTTGTCACTTCTCTTGCCGAGCATCAACGAAAACCTAAAGATTATAAACTCTAAATTAACGACACTCCATAATATGATTTTGAATAAACACGTGATTCTATAGCATTAATAGAAACAGAACAGGGCAAAGCAAAGTTAAAGGAAAAAGAGGATTGAGGATTGGAAACATACGTTACGCGGAGATGGAGAAGAGAAACGTGGAAACGGCGACTTGCACTTCTGGCGGTTACTTTGTTCTTGTAGTTTCTCTTTTGGGAAATAAATTAAAATAAAATTGAAAGAAAAGAGAGAGAGTAAGCTTTATCCAATTAAGCGGTTTTTTTTTTTTTTTACCGCAATATAAAGCGGTTCTTGTTGTTTGTAGTTCTAGTTAAAAAAAAATGTTCATAGAAAAGTGAAACTATTACAAGTCATAGTCATGATACTCTATTAAAAGTTTATAAAGGATTAAAATTAATGAATAAAATGTCTGGAGATCAAAAGTGGATGAAATATTTGTTGGGGGATTAAAACTAAAAGATTTGTATAGGGATTAAATTAAAAGTATTTTTATTGTTGTACTTGTTGAAAATAAAAGTATGAGTGGTTAGTCTCATATCGGCTGTGAATGAGCTATATGAAGAATATATAAGAGAGGGGACTCATATATACCTAACGCCTTAAGATTTTGGTTGGAGATGTGGCGTCCAAGTTTCTTGGTGATTCGGTTCATTGGCTAGCTTGTAGTTGCTCCCGGTGCTCCTCCAGACTCCCCAACAAGTGTTATCAGAGTCATGGTTCAGCTTGGTGGGGGAGCAGGTAGTGGATCCTGGTTCGAATCAAATATACTGATGTGAGTGACTCACACTTGGGGGGAGATGTTGAAATTCAAGTGTTAGAGGTTAGTCCCACGTCGGCGATGAATGAGTTATATGAAGGATATATAAGAGAGGGGATCCATATACCAAACGCCTTCAGATTTTGGGTGGAGATGTGGTGTCCAAGCCTCTTGGGGTCCAGTTCATTGGGTAGCTCGTTGTTGCACCCGATGCTCCCCCGGACTCCCCAACAGTACTAAACTGGATACAGTCCTTGGTTGGGAAATCAGCAGAGGTGCACTCCAAGCTAAGAAGTTGTTGTGATGCCGAGTTTTAGATGAAACGATCTCCTTGTGCGTCCCGCCGAGGTTGAGGTGGTACCTGCACACACTCTAATGTCTAAGTTAACATATGGATTAGATGGTGTGAAGGGTACGTAATAAATGCGCACATGTTGCATTAAATGCTAGAGACTTTATACGCAGGAATCCTCATGATACGTTATCATCTTGACGGTTGGACCTCTGGGAAGTTGATCTCCACTCTCTATTTGACTAGTGTTAGTAAGGTGATATTTGGGCTGATCAGGCTTTGAACCTTTCGACTTTAGCCACGCGTTAGACTTTCGCCCAATCCAGAACAGCTGCCCCCAGGCCGAGGTGATTTGGGGTTGTCCTCGGCTTGAAGTCTGTCGAAGGTGACATATCGCCATGGATTTGCCGAAAATTGGTCGGAGACTTTCTCCTGGTGATCCCCATATCTATTTTGGAGTCGATGTGTTGGGTTGACCCTTGATTATTTTGATGATGGGAAGAAGTCAAAGATATGATGAAGGCTCGCCTTGGGTTCTGTAATAAGCGTCAGGATTGCGACTTTCGAGGGGAGCCAGTTGGCAGTCCTGTCGCTTTAATTTGCTCCCTATATATAGAGGATTCTCTTCCATTTGTACATTGGAGTTGTCTCTTCGAAGTTGCCGAGATTAATTTGACATTGACTAAGATAGTGACTCCGACCTCCACTTTCCAGGTATGTGATTCTCTCAAATTTGTTTTTTGACGACGGGTCGGCCCTTTCAGGGTTTTTCTGTAATGATCTCGGTCGAGCCATGCTAATTCTTTAGAGAGGGTCAGAAAGTCTAGGGAATTCATCTGATAGGGCTGAGCATCATGAATTTTTGAAATTCCTTTTGAACTTAGGCTCCCCTTGTAGGTATAGCGCGATGGCTCGGGAGGAGCAGAGTTCTTCTGGTAGCCTTTCTTCCTCGGGTCGAGGTATTGGACCCTTGGTGGGAAGCGCCAACCTTGGATACGTTCTGGATGCTACAGACCTTTATTCTTGGGTTTCTTCGGAGGTTCTGACTTGTCAGAGCATCTTCAAAGAGTCTGATGATCTTGTCTTATCTGATTTTGGCATCTCATTGGTATTGATCCTCGAGAGGAATGGGAAATTTTTGGTGTTCCCAGAGATGTGCTGATTTCAAATGACGAGTTAGGTTTTTTCATTCACACGACCATGCTTACTGAGGTGGGGACCAGACCTCCTTTCACCCTTTTTCAACAAAGACTTCTTCAAGTTCTCAGTGTTTCCCCTTCGCAAATCAACTCGTCTCGTTGGGGCTCTTCACGAGCTCTCAAACTAGTTCTTCAGAACTTCGAGCGTCCCTCGTTTGTAGAATTATTTTTGCACCTTTTTCATGTGGTGAGGAACTCTGAAAGGGAGTCACGAGACTCCCTATGGTTACATCGACCTGGTTAGCAGGTCATCAGAGATATTTTTTACTCCTTTTTTGATAGATGGTTTCTGTGACAAGTTTTTCTTTATTCGTCCGATGAACCGATTAGCCCTTAGGAAGGTCGAGAAGCTGAATGACCAATATCAATTAATTCCTCCAAACTTCCGCTTTGATTGGTCGTTCGATCATTTTAAACATCCAGATTCCTTTTATTTCCGCTCCTTATCTCAATTGGACGGGCAAGATCTAGGGACCCTCAATTTGCTGGAAAATTGGACCTCGATGTTTCATGGAGAGCCTTTGATCGATACTCGGGCTATAACGTTGGTCCCTCGTGGTGGGGCTATTGATGATGTCTATGGTATGCAAGTCGTCTTGATGGATCCCTGATTGTTGTTTTCTGTCTCGCATTTTGATTTTTTTCTTCGGCACTAAGTTGTTATCAGCTGACTGATCCTTCGTTGAAGGAGGTAAATTTTCCCTCCTCTATTATTGTCATAAATCTACCCCCTACCCCCTATTATAGTCAGTTTTTGACAGTATTGCTGTTTTGGCAGGCAAATTGCAGTTGTTGTAGGAACGTGATCGGGTGAGGAGGAACTATTATTATGCCAAGTAAGCCTTTAAGATGGCCGTTAAGTATGAGAAGAGTGAGGCTGTGGCGATGGAAGCTGTTGAATCGGCAAGAAAGGTGGCCGGAGTGGAAATAGATGTCGCTCTGGAGAAAATTTGTGTTCTTACAAAGTCTCTCTAGGAGGCCGAGAAGCATTTCACGATGTTCTTTGTGCGGTTTCCCAGTGGGGGCGCATCTTTGAAGTTGCCGACCTGAGAAAGGAAGCAGCTCGTCTGGAAGAGGAAAAAAGCCGAGGCTATGGGGAGGAAACTTTTCAAAATGTCGTCGAGCAGGTCGTGGATTTAAACCCTGGTGTGCCTCTTCGAACTGCTGAAGCTAAGCTTGCTTACAACATTCACGAAGGTCGACTGGTGGAGTTTAATTCTGACAAATCTAGTCACGTTGTTCGTGGGGACCCCTAACCCTTGATGCTCCTTCCACTTAATTCTCCCCTGGTTGCTTGTTTTGTTGTACCATATTTATACTATCTTGACAATTCGTGTTGAATTTGGCCGATGACCCTGTAATGTCTGCTTTATCGTGATGTGATTTGAATATGTTCGTCTATGCTTTGTGTAACTTATTGCTTCCTTAGATTGTATTGCACTTAATTTACCGAGGTTTGTAGGTGTATCTTTCTCTCTTTGGTCTGTCCTACCGAGTATTTAGTTTATTTGGGATTTGGA
The DNA here is from genome assembly GCA_020916435.1 of Oxytropis ochrocephala. NCBI lineage: Eukaryota > Viridiplantae > Streptophyta > Magnoliopsida > Fabales > Fabaceae > Oxytropis > Oxytropis ochrocephala. The sequence goes on from CM037091.1 coordinate 56,675,783, forward strand.
CAAAGAGGTCGTGAGCTCTTGGATTGCCTAAGTCTATAGGCGTCTATTCCCTTCTTTAGTCCGTCCTACCGAGCATTCGATTTATTTCGGACTTGGATCAAAGGGATGTTGAGCCCTTGGATTTCCTATGTCGGTAGGTGTCTCTTTCCTTCTTTGGTCCGTCCTAGCGAGTCTTCGGTTTATTTCGGACTTGGATCAAAGAGACGTTTGAGTTTCATTTAGGAAAGTCATCTGAAAAATGAGTTGGAACTCTTTTATTTATTTTTGATAGTGTCACATGCCTTCTAATTGAAGTACTTTGTTAGTTTGGTTGTGTTCCATGTCCTTATAAGAAGTACTTTGATAGTGTCACATTTTTCTGGGAACGGATCCTCTGAATTTAGGGCGGGAACTGCACTATGCAGTTCCCTTACTTCCCGCCCTAAGTTTAGAGGGACAATCTCGGTTACACCTTTTCGAGGTAATGTAACCTTATAGTGTAACCGAGGTAGGGTGACCGAGGTGGGTGAGCTGTTAACCTCGGTTTCTCCGCCACTCCGTCACAATGGTCGCCACAAAGACTTGATAACACAGTATCTTAAGAAACTGAGGTTAACAGCTCACCCACCTCGGTCACCCTACCTCGGTTACACTACATCGGTTACACTGCCTCGAAAAGGTGTAACCGAGGTTGTCCCTCTAAATTTAGGGCGGGAAGTAAGGGAACTGCATAGTGCAGTTCCCGCCCTAAATTCAGAGGATCCGTTCCCCATTTTTCTGCCCCATGTCTGCTCGTCGCAACACGAAGTTGACCATGTTTTGTTTCGGGGGACGTGTCTATTGCTCGCTTTAGAGAAGAGGTTCGTAATTTCTTGGACTTTCGCCAAGTATCGCTGTAGGATAATATATTTGGCGATGAATTATTTTTTTGGTTTAAATATATTTTCGTCCCTGCAAATATAGCTGTTTTTTAAATTAGTCCCTGTAAAATTATTTTTTTTTAAAATAGTCCTTGCAAAATTTAAAATTATTCATTTTGGTCCCTACAAAAAATTTCTATTAAACTAGCCCTTGCAAAATTTAATATTATTCATTTTGGTCCCTGCAAATACAGTGAATATTCATTTTCGTCCCTGCAAAATGAATAATTTTAATTTTTGGAAGGGCTATTTTAAATAAAAGAACTTTTTGCAGGGACCAAAATGAATAATTTAAAATTTTACAAGGGTTAATTTAAAAAGTAAACTTTTTGCAGGGACTTATTTAAAAAAAAGTTATTTTGCAGGGATTTATTTAAAAAAAATATTTTGTAGGGACTAATTTAAAAAACAGCTATATTTGCAGGGACGAAAAACATATTTAAGCCTAGTTTTTTAGTTTGCGAAATGACCAATAGTGAATCGGTAAAGATCTCAACTCGCCGTGCGTTAAAATCGCACACCATTTGTAGTCCGGCGGTACACGCCTCGTATTCCGCCTGGTTGTTTAATGTTGTAAATGAGAAGGTTAGGGATATATATATACTTCGACTATGATTACGTCATCATTTTCGACGATGAGGCCTGCCCCAATACCTTTGCTATTCGAAGACCTGAAGACATGGATGGTCTCTGAAGTCGCCTGCTACGGACGAGGTCATTTCAGCCAGGAAATTTGCCAATGCTTGTGCTTTCAAAGTTGTCCGAGTTTTTTTTTTGATTCCGAACTTTGAAAGTTCGACAACCCATTTGATCAATCTTCCAGCCAAGTCTGGTTTGTGCAAGATCTGTCGTACATGTTGGTTTTTTTGTACCGCAACCTGGTGGCTACAAAATATGGTCTGAGCCGACACGCAGAAAGGACTAGGGCCAGAGCAGCTTTTTCCACTTTTTGATAGCGCACTTCGGGTCCTTGGAGGGCTCTACTAACAAAGCAAACAGGTTGATGCCTTTTCTGTTTCTCGGATAAGTACCACACTTAGAGCTTCTTCTGATACAAATAGGTACAGGTATAGTATTTCTCCCTCTGTGGGTCGGGTCAACACTGGGGGACTCGGATAGCATTTCTTTTAGCTTAGTAAGGGCCCTTTCGCAGTATTCATTCCGTTCGAATTCTACCTTCTTCTTCAATTAGTTGAAAAAAGGGAGAGGTCGGTTGGCGACCTGCGAAACGAATCTGAACAAGGCGTCAATCATGCCAGCCAGCTTTTGGACTTCATTCTTGTTGGTTGGAGACCTCATTCCTGTGAAGCCTCGACACTTGTTGGGGTCTGATTCGATGCCTCGTTCGGTAAGGTAACAACCCAAAAATTTCCCTGCTCGCACCCCGAATGTGCACTTTTCAGGATTAAGTTGAAGTGATTAATTTGCACAAGAAAGGGGGGATTGAATTGTGCCCTCTTTTTAATTTTTAGTTCCTACAACCTTCTGTATTGTTTCTCAAGATAACTTGGATATCAGAAGGTTGAATGTTAGTTGCACAAACAATAATCAAGTATGACAGTAGTGAAAGATAGTTAACTTTGATGAATTTAGATGTCTTTGATTTTGTAGAGAGTGTTGTTTTCAAAAGATAATCAAAGTAAGTCTTATTTAAAATTCTGATCTTGACTACAGAAGGTTGGTGAATTTAACCTTCTGAAGTAGTTGAAAACTTTGGTGATTGTAAGACAATTTAAAGCAATTAATAAGAAAAGCAGATAATGACACATTAGAGTTATAGAGGTTCACCAAACTGTGGCTACTCCTCTCCCCACGTCCACGTGAGAGTTTCCACTATTCTCCAAATAGATTTTACACTTGCTTTAGCTTCAACTGCCAAAGACTTTTCACCTCCACTCACTTTTGATCACACACAAAAGACAAGTGCTAACTTACACAACTTCACCAAGCTGTCTTAACCTACTAGAAAACTCTCTTCTAATTTCCTAAAGGTATTTCCTGTTTGAACCGAATCACCAACACTACTCACCTCTCACTAGGTAGTCTGTTGAGAAACTTTCAAATAGAATCACCAACAACACTCACCTCTCACTAGGTAGCTTGTTGAGAAACTTGCACAATATTTCTTACAATAAGGGGTTTGGGTTTTGGGATGATTTAGAAGCTTGTTGATAGATAAATACAAAGTATTTCTAAGAGCATAACAAGCGCACACACACACTCAAGATAGTATTTCCCAATTCTGAACTTGTAGTAGCTTTGAGTGTGGAAGAGAAGGTTGGATTTCTTTAGAGAAGCTTGACTTGTAAAAGTTCCAATTCACTCTCATGGTTTGCATTTGAGTAGATCAAAGACTCTATATAGACTTTGATTACGAAATATGGTCATTGGAAAGAAGAAAAGAGCTAGTTGGAAGTTGTTGTAGCTTTGTAGGTAGGTAATGATGATTTTTGAGCTTTAGGTAGTAGCCTTTCAACCTTCTGAAGCAACCTTTGTGCTTTATCTTGTGTAGACATCTCTTCATGTCAGCATTTATCATCATTCCTGTCAATTCAGTTCCTATTCATGTACTACACAATATTTTACATGCTTTATTTTTAAGCTTCTGAAGCTCCTTTAACATGAACAAACATGCTTTTAAAATACAAACAAAAATCAAGGAGTTCTTCTTTACAAAAGATAATATTTCTGAAACTTTAATTCCTTGAATACTCATTTGATGCATTTTAGATTAAGATTTCGGATATGAACATGTTTCCCAGAAACAGAAGCTTGAAATCTTTAATCCTCTTTTAACCTTCTTGAACAACCAACCTTCTGAGCAATATTCCATAGTCAGTCAACCTTCTATTGACTTCAATCAAACTTTCTGTTGACTATTGGTCAACTTTGTGTTGACTTTTAGTCAACCTTCTGTTTGACTTTCAGTCAATCTTCTGAAGAAAGTTACTTTTTCTTTTAAGCTTCTTTAATCAACCTTCTGAACTCAACCTTCTTTAAGGTAACCTTCTGAAGGTAACCTTCTTTTGGCATAATTTAACTTTGAAAAACTCTTGGTTTATTTGTAATGCCAAGATTTTTGCTATGATTCTTGTTTCCTGTTCTTTTACACACTTGATTGAAACTTGTTAATCATAATAAGTGTTTAGAAAACTTAACTCATTCATTTAAGTTTGTATCATCAAAACATGGAAAGAGATTTTCATTTCTACAATCTCCCCCTTTTTGGTGATGACAAACTTGAGAGTATGTTTTAAGTTTTCTGTTTTCTCAAGAATAGACATTTAATGATCAGTTGAATAATTTCAGCACATACATAGCAAAAGGATAATTATCATGTAATAAGTGCAGCAAACAACAAACATACATAGTTTTGATAATTATCAATTACAAACCATAATACACAAAATAAACATGTCCAAAAGATAATCAATCACAATGAAACCCCAAAATATATCACTATAAACTAAGTAGCTAAATAATCTCCATTCTCCCCCTTTGTCAACAGCAAAAAGGAGGGAAGAAAAAGAAATTAGACTGCTACTTGGTAGGAGAAGAATCATCTGAGGAGTTTGAGGATGAAGCAGGTTGAGGAATGTCCTGGAAGGGTTGAGGAGGAGGGAATTCAGGAACTGCAACACCAGGAACCATAGTAGGCACTATGTTCTGCATCACCCATTGCTGGTAGGCATAGTTTCTCTGTGCTTCAAGCCTATTTTCTTGCTGAAGTATTCCAATGCTCATCAGAAGCTTGTTGTTCTGTACCCTCATCTTCTTCATTTGCTTCTCATGGTGTGCCCTCATCTTCTTCATTGCAGCCAAAACCTCCTTCTTGTCAGCATAGTTGAAGGAATCATCCTTATCAACTAATGGTTTACTGCTTAGTGGTGCCTTGTCAGAAGAGGAGAGTGGTGCATTCATTGTTTGACCAAAGGAGCCAAGAGATCCGAAATGTGTGGGCAAATCAGAAGGTAGTTTTGAAGGACCTGAGCATTCAGGCATTTTTGGTACAGAAGAGTCATAGATGGGGGAAAACATGAATCTGTGAATGTTTTCAGAAGCAAGAGTATTACAAGGTGAAGTTTTAGGATTATCACGCCATTGAGAAAATAAATTTGCCATTTGTTCAGTTGATCCTTGAATGTCCTGATGTAGAGGTGCAAGTGTAGATTCAACAATTGGATCAATAGAGGGAGCAGGAGTGTGAAGCAACTTTGTGAGGGCAATAGAAGCCATGATCTCAGGACTAGTAGCTTGATTCTTATGATGTTCTGGTGTAGCCTGGTCTTCAATGTCCCTAACTATCTCATGAACAGCTTGAGTGATAGGAGATAGTGGTCTTGTTGGTTCATTTCTATGTTCCACATTCTTTTGAGATTGATTTTCATTTAGCTCCCCCTGAGCTAGATCCTCTGGTGTACCTTCTACAGTTCTATGTTCCTCATGAGAGGAAGTATATGGTAGAAGAATATTTCCTTGAGAGAATGGGTAGTAGATAGCTCTATCAGAAGGTTGGGAATCCATAACAGAAGGAATAGTTTCAGAAGCTTGATTCTCAGGTTTCTCAAGGTTGTGAGATATTGGCATACCTAAGTCTGTGCTAAGGTTTTTATCAGAAGCTTCTATTTCCATTTGTTCAGGTTGGTCTCTTTCAGTTGGAATGTCATTCAAGTTTAAGGAAGTTTCAAAAATTTCTCTCCAGTCTTGAGAAGGTTCTGTTTCAACTAAATTTTCAAATGTGGGATTTCGTGGGGCTAAATTTATGGGCTCAGTTCTGATAATTGTTTCTGGTTCCAGTGACTCCCCCTGAGGAGTTGACAGAGGTGTATTTTCAGCAGGATTTGGTTCATCATTAACAGGTTTTGTTTCAGGAAATACTTCTAGTTTCTTGCTAAATGGTTTTAATCCCATCTGTTTTGCACTTTTAGACCAGAAGATTGTTTTCTCTTGAATGGACTCTTCTCTAGACACAGATATTTTCTTAAACCTAAATAGCTTGGTCAAGAACATGCCATATGGTAAGGATAAAATTTGCCTAATGGTTTTACACATATCAATCATGTAATGAAAAATAATGTATGGGAGGTTTATCTTATTCCTAGTGATCATATGATAGACTAAGAGTAGGTCAACAGGTTTTACCTGTTCAAAACTTCCTGCTCTAGGAATTAAAGAGTGGACCACCATGTTGTGCATGATACGGGCTTCATCCTTCAATGCTGATGACTTAAGCTTCTCTCAAGAATTTTTCATCAGTAGCTTCAATACTTCCTCTTGTGTAATTTCTGTCTGGTCATACCAATCTTTCCCATACAGACATACTCCACTTACAGGAATTTTCAGAGCATTAGCAATTAAGGCTGGAGTTACTACAATGGTGGTTCCTTTCACCTGAGTAGTAAAAGATGATTTTGTTTCATTTACATTCGTATACCCATAAAACTCTTTTATCAGATTGGGATAAATAATTTCTCCTTGAGACAGAATATTATGCCACCCTTGAGACTCAATGTGGTCTTGTACATTCCATCCAGAAGCTTTCAGTTCCTCCAACAAATAAATTCTTCCAATAAGAACATTCCTCTTACCCCATTTTTCTTTGTCAAACACTTGTGCAGGCAAGGTTTGTTCTTCAACTTCAGAAGGTTGATCAAGTTTCTGTTCTTCATCAACCTTTTCTTTCCCTTTATTTCCTCCAAACTTAATCTTAAATTTGGGCCTTTTGGAAGAGGATTGTGGTTGAAGAGAGGCTTTTCTTTTCAGTTCCAGTTTTGATTCTGCCATCATTTCAGACAGAGTAGAATCATCATCATCAAGGGTGATTGGTTGACTCTTCCTTGTGCCAGGACCCTGTATTTCTTTGAGAGAACTTGCTTTGATTCTAGTAGATCTTCGAGAGGGAGTGGGTGATGATTTGGAAGATTTTTGTTCTGATGGAGCATCAATCTGAGTAGGAAGAGGTTTAGAAGCACTCAATAATGCAGGTGGAAGGTCATGGGTTGTAGGAGCACTTGCTTTCTTCACACAGGGAATTTTTGTTCTCACCATTTTTAGAGAGAAGAAAGATTTTTCGTGAAGAAAGGAGGAAGAGAAGAAGCGAATCGGTTTGAGAGAGAAAGAGTTCAGTTGGTCTGGGCGTGCGTGGAAGAAAGAGAGAGTTACTAGCCGTTGTGATTTGATGTGTGCAGTTATGACATGACATAACTGTCATAGAAGACAGTTTTTAGTTGCTTTAGTAACCGTCCCCAATGTTGACTTTAATTTATCCTTCTCAAATTCAACCTTCTGAATTTGATTCTTTCCAAGTGAACCTTCTAAAGATATTAGAAGGTTAGGGTTTTTGACATATTTTTCTCCTAAGGACATTTCATAATGAGCAAAGCCTTTTTAATAAAATTGAAACTTTCTTCTAACAAAGGCTTGGTAAATATATCAGCTAATTGATGCTTGGTGTCAATAAAAATAAGTTCCACATCCTTCTTTTGAACATGATCTCTGATAAAATGATGTTTTATATCAATGTGTTTAGACCTAGAATGTTGGATGGGATTTTTTGATAAATTGATAGCACTAGTATTGTCACAATAAATGGGAGTGCATGTGTACCTTATAGAGTAGTCCTCCAATTGATTCTTGATCCATAGAATTTGTGAACAACAACCAAAGCAGCGAGATACATATTTACGCTTGATGAGTTGATAATGCAATTGAATTTTGTTTTCTACAAGACCATGAGATTAAGGATTCCCCAAAATTTGACATGATCCACTAGTACTTTTACTCACAATTCACACCAAAGATCGTCACATCATCACGGTAGCTAATTAGGTCAAAATGAGTATTCTTTTTATACCATAGACCAAGATTAGTTGTTCCCACTAAGTATCCGAATATTCTTTTGATTGCGCAGTGAGATGAGATTCTTTTGGAGAAACTTGGAATCTAGCACACATGGCCAACCGAAAACACAATGTCGTCTACTAGCGATTAAATATAACAGTGAACCTATCATACCCCTATATTCTTTTTCAGAAATTGGTTTTCCTTCTTCATCCTTCTCAATTTGTACAGAAGGATGCATAGGAGTTGCCATGGCTTTTGCTTCATTCATCTTATATTTCTTGAGAAGATCTTTGATGTATTTTTCTTGACTAATAAAGATACCTTCATCAAGTTGCTTTATTTGAAGTCCTAAAAAGAAACTTAATTCTCCCATCATACTCATTTCAAACTCACTTTTCATAAGATTCCCAAAATCTTTGCATAATTTTTCATTTGTTGATCCAAAAATGATATCATCAACATAAATTTGAACAATCAACAATTCTTTATCAAGAGTTTTCTTAAACAATGTAGTATCAATTTTTCCTCTTGTAAATTTATTTTTGATCAAGAAGTTACTTAACCTTTCATACCAACCTCTAGGAGCTTGCTTAAGCCCATATAGAGCTTTGGTGAGTTTAAAAACATGGTTTGGTTTCTTTTGATCAACAAAACTAGGAGGTTGATTGACATAAACTTCTTCATTTAAAAAGCCATTTAGAAAAGCACTTTTAACATCCATTTGAAATAATTTGAAATTTTTGTGTGCAGCAAATGCAAGTAAGATTCTAATAGCTTCTAACCTTGCTACAGGAGCAAAGGTTTCATCATAGTCAATACCTTCCTGTTGGTTATACCCTTGAGCAACAAGTCTTGCCTTGTTTCTCACCCCTTACCATTTTCATCTAGCTTGTTTTTCGAACACCCATTTGGTTCCTATAATAGACTGATTTTTGGAGGTATCACTAAATTCCATACCTCATTCTTTTCAAATTGAGAGAGTTCTTCGGTCATTGCTTCTATCCATGATTGATCTTGTATGGCCTCATTGATTGACTTAGGTTCTATTTCAGAAATGAAGGCCATTCCAGCAGCATTGTCTCTGAATGAAGTTCTTGTTCTAACAGGATCTGAAGTGCTACCAATAATTTGATCTTGTGGATGATGTACCACCATTCTCCAACTTCTTGGTAATTGAGAAGGTTGATCAGAAGCTTGAGTGGCTTCATTTGATTGTTGAGAAGGTTGAACAGAAGCTTCTGTTTCTTCCTTCTCCAACCTGTTTTCATGTTCTCTACCTTCTTCTTTGTTTTGGTTGGTCTCATCAACATCAATTACTTCATTTGAACTGTTAGTTTCATTAAAGACAATATGCATGCTTTCTTCTACAGTTTGAGTCCTAAGGTTATATACTCTATAAGCCTTTGATGATGTTGAATATCCCATAAAAATTCCTTTGTCTGATTTAGAATCAAATTTTCCTAGATTGTCTTTGTTATTCAAAATGAAACAAGTGCAACCAAATACACGAAAGTATGCAATGGTTGGTTTTCTATTTTTCCAAATTTCATAGGGGGTTTTCTCAACAATTTTTCTAATGGAAACTCTATTCAAAATATAGCAGTGTGTTTCTGACACGCCCAAAAGTATTTTTCAATTTTTGAATCTTCTAAAAGTGTTCTTGCCATTTCTTGCAAAGTTCTATTTTTCCTTTCTACAACTCCATTTTGTTGTGGAGTTCTAGGACATGAGAAATTGTGAGTAATTCCATTTTCATCAAAAAAGTTTTGAAAAGAGAAGTTTTCAAATTCTCCCCCATGATCACTTCTTATAGAAATAACATTGGTTCCTTTTTCATTTTGAACTTTCTTTAGAAACACTTTGAATGCTTCAAAAGCTTCATCTTTGTTTTTCAAGAATAGCACCCATGTGAATCTAGAGAAATCATCTACAATTATAAAACCATATCTTTTTCCATTAAGGCTAGCAATTTTGGTAGGACCAAATAAGTCTATGTGAAGTAGTTCGAGTGACCTTTGGGATGTGATCATGTTTTTAGGTTTGAAACTTGATTTGACATGTTTACCATGAACACATGCTTCACACACTCTATCTTTTTCAAAATTGATTTTTGGTAGTCCTCTGACTAGTTCCTTTTTGGAAAGTTTTGAAATAGTTTGCATGCTTATGTGGTCAGTTCTTCTATGCCAAATCCATTTGTCATTTTCATAAGACATAAGACAAGTTTCTTGAGATAGTTCATCAAGACATAGGCTATATAGATTTTTATTTCTAGATGCAGTAAACAAGACCTTACTGCAGAGGAGATTTCTTTAATAAAACATTTATCGATTTAAAAGAAACTTTATGACCACTATCACATAGTTGACTAATACTTAACAAGTTATGCTTTAAACCTTCTACATATTGAACATTATTAATTTTAGGGGATTTAGAATTACCTATTGTACCTATACCTTTGATGCAAGCTTTATCATCATTGCCAAAGATGACATAGCCTCCATCTATTCTCTCCATTGAGAGAAATTTATCTCTTTCCTGTCATGTGCCTCGAACATCCCTTTGTGCCTAAGAACCATGACTTTTTCTTGGATGCTAAGAGGCATTCTGCTTTCAGATGTTAGTAATGATTTAGATACCCAATATTTTTGGGTCCTTCATGGTTAGTTTTCTTCCTGTAGAAACTTCTTTTCATTTTATAGCATACAGAAATATCATGACCAAAATATTTGCAATATGTGCACTTTGTCTTAGACTTTCTAGTCCTAGGGTTCTTCTCAGTTTGTTTTTCTATAGGTAGCTCAAAAGTATTCTGTATAGACATAGCTAGTTCTTTAGTTAAAACAGACACTTTTTCTTTGAGAAGATTGTTTTGTTTTTCAAGATCAGAGTGTATAAGGTTTGGTTGCTCTAAGACCTTATCTTTCAAAAGTTTGTGTTGTTCAGAGAGTTTAAAGTGAGAATGTTGAAGAGTTTGAACTGTTCTTATCAAATATTCATTTTGTTTTTGAAATGTAGCTAGGCTACGAGCTCCAGCGTCCTCGGCAACTTGATGAGGCTGATTCCCCATAGCAGCAGCCATCGCTTCGAGCGGCAAAGAGACTATCGCGGCGTCGTTTCTTCGGCCGTCCACCATTTTTACTTACTCTCTTAGACAAGCCAATTAAAACGAGCATTAATACTCGGGGACTGGGAACTCAAGACTCAATACTTGGTCGGACAGACCGAACTTTTGCTCTGATACCACTTAATGTAACACCCCTCCTATCTCTATTAATTAACTAATTGAAAATCAGAGTTTAATAAAATTCTCATGGGAAGGATGCTACATTGTCACTCAAACACCTTAGCATATATCTATGAATTAAAACAACAGCATACATGCATACATAGGCAACTCGGCCAAAGGGACTACGCCCATCAAAACATGTTTTCAATTGTTTACATCACAGCGGACACTCATATATATTAGTCGAACATATACATTACAACTGAATAGTCCAAAACAATCACTACTCTACCCTACTCGATTCGCTCCAGTGTTACAACTACCAGAGCGCATCGACTCAACAACCAAAAGCAAAGTCGACCTCTACTCGGGGGTACTGCAAGTTGCCACAAAGGGCAACATGGAAAGCGAAAGAGGTGAGTCTCTAAACATTTGTAATAAAGGTTCATGACTAATGTAAATACATAGAATGCATTAAGCACCTCGGTTCACATATCGACAAAGAACTCAAGTATAAATCAAAGACATATAGCTAACTCGATCGATAAACATCATTTCAACATAATTCACATGAGTTATGCATGCAATGCAATGCAACCCAAACTCGGTATAATGCATGAGGATCCATCTCTTTTAAGCCACTCGGGCATATCCGTCGCTAGTGATACTCGGATCAAGTCTTTCGATCGAGACCGAAGTCTATAACCGTCGGCGATGCATATGAATTCATGAGACTCAATGAACAAATGCATTCACACTCGAATAAACAACTCTTTTGTGCAAACCGCGATTGCCGCCTTTACGTTGCCTAGTCCTCTTAGACAACCACCATAGCACAAAGGCTATTCGCCCACACACAGGGCACCTCAGCTCCTCAGGCAGTGAGCCACTCCATCACTACGAAGGCCTCACAACGCCTAGGACTGAACCATCACATAGGGACTAAACTGGACTATGCCAATTCGTCCCCTTAAACGACTCTTGACGTTAAACGTCACTCACGGTGGCGCCAATGACTCTCTGTTGTTATGCGTCAAAAATAGGTCACCTCGGCACCTTCACTCTTCTCGGTATGCTCGCTCGTCACCTCAGCACACCTACTCATCTCGGCACGCTAAGCTGATGTAGTATCGCTACCCATTACGTCACCAATACTCAACTCGGTGGCACCTCACTTGGCATTCCACTCGTAAAGTTCTCCACCTCGTTCTGGGACCTCACGCCACCCTATCTTCCATCACACCTACACTTCCACACATACACTTCGGTATACACACCCTATACCTTGGCAATACTAGTTTAGACGTCCATGCACTACACCTCCTCAACTACACATAGGCTTATTCACAACTCACTTCATCATCTACACTTAGTCATTTCACACCTAACCACACAACTTCACCTTGATTACTACACTTAGGCACAATACACCTAAGCACTCACCTCACCTCGGCTTAAACGACTCTACACCTCGGTGCACTCTTGGCACCTCGGTTCTCTACACTGCGACACATTAAGCTTCACTACACTTACTATTCAACGCACCTAAACCTCAGTACACTCACCTCGGTAGATACACGCTATAACGTCTGCACTTCAACAACTACGCTTAAGTATATATACACTCCACTTCGGCCACTTCACCTCGGTAGCTACAAGTCGACTCCTTCACCTCGGCTATCATACGCAGACTTGCCTACGCCCTACGTCTTGACCCAAACACCTCGGCATAACCATGTTATACCTCGGCAACTACTTGACGACACTCGCACTGGGTTCTAATTACACCTACGCACCTTCGTCCATCAAGTACAACTCAACTCATCCTCTTCAAGCCTAGGAACTACGCTTTAACACTTACGTCGTGCGTCAACCTTCATGCACTTCAGCTTTCTCTACGATCACGTGCGCCTAACTTCTCCTTCCTCTCTTTAGGTGCTCCTGACTAGGATTAAGCTCAAGAACACACTCTTAAACTCTCACGCTCACTGAGACTGAGAGTTCTCAGCTCTCATTTCCTCTCCATGGTCACTTACGTGACCAGCTCAGAAATCAACCATTACAATCTTCACCAAGGTGAAGTAACACAACCAGAATACTTAAGAACACATAAGCACACATTCAAAACTCAATCCGAAATCATTCATGCAAATACACTCAACATAAACACTAAATTACGCATGGAAGAGAGCCCCCTTACCTTAAGCAACTTCAGATGATCACTCCCTTCACTACAGCTCTACAATCCACGTTGAATCCACACTTCTTTCAAATCCCAGCTCTTCTTTCACGCAATCGCTCTGCCTTCTCTCTAAGGAATACTATTCCACCTAACAGCTCTCTCTCTCTCTCTTACTTCTCTCTATGACTTTTCTTCACTTTGATGGAATGAGTTGATCCTACGGCTATTTCCTCTTATGGAAAGGGACTTGGGCTTCTAAGTGGACTTGGGCCTTCCCATCACTCATGGACTTCTATTCAATACCTCTTCCCATTACTCAAACCTCTCCTAACACATAAACACTACACGTTAGCCTTAAGCTTAATTTAATTAAAAATGTTGAAAAACCCTAAATAACTCAATTTAATAATTAATTGAACTATTTTGGGGTGTTACAACTCTCCCCCACTTAGAACATTTCGTCCTCGAAATCTTACAAACAAATAATTCAGGTAAGCATCTCGCATCTTACTTTCCAACTCCCAAGTTGCATTCTCACCACCGCTCCTACCCAAATCACTTTCACCAACTGATCTCCTTTCCCGCCAGAGTCTTCACCAATCAAATAATTGAAACACTTCGCGAACTCGCACCTGCGGCACTTCACCAATCACGGCTTGACTCTCCATCGACAATGACGCCCACAACGCGAACATAGTAGCCCTCCTTCGCCGGTTCCTTACGCGAAGCGCCGCCAAAGAGCATCATGACCGATTCTTCCACCTCGGAAGTAAGGAAACTTAACGACTACTAGCGCAATTGATATGAACTCGGTTAGCCACTAACGATCCATACCGAGGATGACGTCCATCCCTTCCAAAGGTAGACAAATCAAATTAACTACGAAGTCTCTCGCCAAAGGTTAACAGAGGACACCGAACAAACGAGAGAGGTAGTCGCGGCCCGACTTTCTTTGGAGTGTCAATAACCATCTCCTCACCATAGTAGACAAAACTAAATCCAATCTTTTAGCACACAATGCGAGAAATGAAAGAGTGCGTGGCACCAAAGTATCCACGATTGCAATCAAAGGAATTCCATTAATGAAGCACGTACCTTTTATCTCGTTCACCACTTGCACCCAGCTAAGCGCGAACACCTTCCCACCTGCTCTCTCCTTCTTGGGCTTGGGACACTGGGGACCGATGTGCCCCATTTTCTCCACAATTAAAGCAGACGACATCTTTTCGCCTACAATCGCAATGACTCGGTGGCCTCTTCGCCACATTGATAGCACCTCTTATCTCCACTCTTGCACTCGTTCTTCTTATGTCCGAGCTTCCCACACTCGAAACACACCACATTTGCGTGGCGTCTCCCCCACTTGGCCTCTTGCCATACCCACCTTCCACTTGCCTTTGCCGCGTAAACCTCATAGGGCTTTCCCTAAGCGAGAGTTCTTCTTCTCTTTACCAACCCCACTGTACCTTGCCTCGGTGTTTTCCTCATATATCCCGCAACTATCCACCAAGTCAAGAATACCCGATCTTTCGATGCCCAATTGCTCGCTTAACCTTAGGCCTCAAACCGTTCTCGAATTTTACGCACTTGGAGAACTCGGATGTAGCTCCTCGTAGTAGGGTAGAATTTCACCACTCTTCAAACTTTGCAGCAGACTCTACCATCGACTTACTCCTTGCTTCTTGATTCTAGGAACTCCATCTCCTTCTTTCCTCTCACATCCTCGGGGAAGTATTTCCTCGAAATTCCCTCTTGAATACCTCCCACGTAATCACCTCTCAAAGAGCCTTCTAACCTTGGCATGACTCCCACCACCCAATCATCTGCCTCCTCGGCCAGCATATGTGTTCCAACCTTTACTTTCTGAGCCATTGTACAGTCCATCACCCTAAAAATCCTCTCTATGTCCTTCAACCACGCTAACGCCCCATCCGGATTGTACTTCCCTTGAGCGTTGGAGAGGTTCTCCCTCGAAATGTAGCTAGGCTACGAGCTCCAGCGCTCTCGGCAACTTGATGAGGTCGATTCCCATGCAAAGCGACAGCCATCGCTTCGTGGCAAAGAACTATCGCAGCGTCGTTTCTTCCAGCACGTCCACCATTTTTACTTACTCTCTTAGACAAGCCAATTAAAACGAGCATTAATACTCGGGGACTGGGAACTCAAGACTCAATACTTGGTCGGACAGACCGAACTTTTGCTCTGATACCACTTAATGTAACACCCCTCCTATCTCTATTAATTAACTAATTGAAAATCAGAGTTTAATAAAATTCTCATGGGAAGGATGCTACATTGTCACTCAAACACCTTAGCATATATCTATGAATTAAAACAACAAAGATACATGCATACATAGCAACTTCGGCCAAAGGGACTACGCCCATCAAAACATGTTTTCAATTGTTTACATCACAGCGGACACTCATATATATTAGTCGAACATATACATTACAACTGAATAGTCCAAAACAATCACTACTCTACCCTACTCGATTCGCTCCAGTGTTACAACTACCAGAGCAGACCGACTCCAACAACCAAAAGCAAAGTCGACCTCTACTCGAAAGTGGTACGCAAGTTGCCACAAAGGGCAACATGGAAAGCAGTAGGGTGAGTCTCTAAACATTTGTAATAAAGGTTCATGACTAATGTAAATACATAGAATGCATTAAGCACCTCAGTTCACATATCAGACAGCAACTCAAGTATAAACCAACCACATATAGCTAACTCGATGATAAACAACATTTCAACATAATTCACATGAGTTATGCATGCAATGCAATGCAACCCAAACTCCAGGGTATAATGCATGAGGATCCATCTCTTTTAAGCCACTCAGGCATATCCGTCGCTAGTGATACTCAGACCGAAGTCTTTCGTATCGAGACCGAAGTCTTTCGGATCGAGACCGAAGTCTATAACCGTCGCTGATGCATATGAATTCATGAGACTCAATGAACAAATGCATTCACTCAGAATAAACAACTCTTTTGTGCAAACGCGATCGCCGCCTTACGTTGCCTAGTCCTCTTAGACAACCACCATAGCACAAAGGCTATTCGCCCACACACGGGGCACCTCGGCTCCTCGAGGCGGTGAGCCACTCCATCACTACGAAGGCCTCACGCGCCAGGATCGAACCATCACATAGGGACTAAACTGGACTATGCCAATTCGTCCCCTTAAACGACTCTTGACGTTAAACGTCACTCACGGTGGCGCCTAACAGCTCTACGCTGTTATGCGTCAAAAATAGGTCACCTCGGCACCTTCACTCTTCTCGGTATGCTCGCTCGTCACCTCAAAGACACCTACTCATCTCTCGCGACGCTAAGTCGATGTAGTATCGCTACCCATTACGTCACCAATACTCAACTCGGTGGCACCTCACTTGGCATTCCACTCGTAAAGTTCTCCACCTCGTTCGGGACCTCACACCACCCTATCTTCCATCACACCTACACTTCCACACATACACCGGTATACACACCCTATACCTTGGCAATACTAGTTTAGACGTCCATGCACTACACCTCCTCAACTACACATAGGCTTATTCACAACTCACTTCATCATCTACACTTAGTCATTTCACACCTAACCACACAACTTCACCTTGATTACTACACTTAGGCACAATACACCTAAGCACTCACCTCACCTCGGCTTAAACGACTCTACACACCTCGGTGCACTCTTGGCACCTCGCTTCTCTACACGCACATTAAGCTTCACTACACTTACTATTCAACGCACCTAAACCTCAAGACACTCACCTCGGTAGATACACGCTATAAAGTCGCGTGACAACAACTACGCTTAAGTATATATACACTCCACTTCGGCCACTTCACCTCGGTAGCTACAAGTCGACTCCTTCACCTCGGCTATCATACGCGAGACTTGCCTCACGCCCCACGTCTTGACCCAAACACCTCGGCATAACCATGTTATACCTCGGCAACTACTTGACGACACTCGTGACCGGGTTCTAATTACACCTACGCACCTTCGTCCATCAAGTACACTCAACTCATCCTCTTCAAGCCTAGGAACTACGCTTTAACACTTACGTCGTGCGTCAACCTTCATGCACTTTGACTTTCTCTACGATCACATGCGCCTAACTTCTCCTTCCTCTCTTTAGGTGCTCTCGACTAGGATTAAGCTCAAGAACACACTCTTAAACTCTCACGCCACCGAGACCGAGAGTTCACCTCTCATTTCTCTCCATGGTCACTTACGTGACCACTCGAAAATCAACCATTACAATCTTCACCAAGGTGAAGTAACACAACAGAATACTTAAGAACACATAAGCACACATTCAAAACTCAATCGAAATCATTCATGCAAATACACTCAACATAAACACTAAATTACGCATGGAAGAGAGCCCTTACCTTAAGCAACTTCGGATGATCACTCCCTTCACTCTGACTCTACAATCCACGTTGAATCCACACTTCTTTCAAATCCCAGCTCTTCTTTCACGCAATCGCTCTGCCTTCTCTCTAAGGAATACTATTCCACCTAACAGCTCTCTCTCTCTCTCTTACTTCTCTCTATGACTTTTCTTCACTTTGATGGAATGAGTTGATCCTACGGCTATTTCCTCTTATGGAAAGGGACTTGGGCTTCTAAGTGGACTTGGGCCTTCCCATCACTCATGGACTTCTATTCAATACCTCTTCCCATTACTCAAACCTCTCCTAACACATAAACACTACACGTTAGCCTTAAGCTTAATTTAATTAAAAATGTTGAAAAACCCTAAATAACTCAATTTAATAATTAATTGAACTATTTTGAGGTGTTACACATCACTTCTTCCAGGATCTTTCCTCTCACACTGCAAAGTGTGCTCAGCCCCTAGAGGTGAGCTCTGATGCCAATTGAAGTGATTAATTTGCACAAGAAAGGGGGGATTGAATTGTGCCCTCTTTTTAATTTTTAGTTCCTACAACCTTCTGTATTGTTTCTCAAGATAACTTGGATATCAGAAGGTTGAATGTTGGTTGCACAAACAATAATCAAGTATGACAGTAGTGAAAGATAGTTAACTTTGATGAATTTAGATGTCTTTGATTTTGTAGAGAGTGTTGTTTTCAAAAGATAATCAAAGTAAGTCTTATTTAAAATTCTGATCTTGACTACAGAAGGTTGGTGAATTTAACCTTCTGAAGTAGTTGAAAACTTTGGTGATTGTAAGACAATTTAAAGCAATTAATAAGAAAAGCAGATAATGACACAGTAGAGTTATAGAGGTTCACCAAACTGTGGCTACTCCTCTCCCCACGTCCACGTGAGAGTTTCCACTATTCTCCAAATAGATTTTACACTTGCTTTAGCTTCAACTGCCAAAGACTTTTCACCTCCACTCACTTTTGATCACACACAAAAGACAAGTGCTAACTACACAACTTCACCAAGTTTGTCTTAACCTACTAGAAAACTCTCTTCTAGTTTCCTAAAGGTATTTCCTGTTTGAACCAAATCACCAACACTACTCACCTCTCACTAGGTAGTCTGTTGAGAAACTTTCAAATAGAATCACCAACAACACTCACCTCTCACTAGGTAGCTTGTTGAGAAACTTGCACAATATTTCTTACAATAAGGGGTTTGGGTTTTGGGATGATTTAGAAGCTTGTTGATAGATAAATACAAAGTATTTCTAAGAGCATAACAAGCACACACACACTCAAGATAGTGTTTCCCAATTCTGAACTTGTAGTAGCTTTGAGTGTGGAAGAGAAGGTTGGATTTCTTTAGAGAAGCTTGACTTGTAAAAGTTCCAATTCACTCTCATGGTTTGCATTTGAGTAGATCAAAGACTCTATATAGACTTTGATTCTCGAAATATGGCTGTTGGAAAGAAGAAAAGAGCCGTTGGAAGTTGTTGTAGCTTTGTAGGTAGGTAATGATGATTTTTGAGCTTTAGGTAGTAGCCTTTCAACCTTCTGAAGCAACCTTTGTGCTTTATCTTGTGTAGACATCTCTTCATGTCAGCATTTATCCATCATTCTGTCAATTCAGTTCCTATTCATGTACTACACAATATTTTACATGCTTTATTTTGAAGCTTCTGAAGCTCCTTTAACATGAACAAACATGCTTTTAAAATACAAACAAAAATCAAGGAGTTCTTCTTTACAAAAGATAATATTTCTGAAACTTTAATTCCTTGAATACTCATTTGATGCATTTTAGATTAAGATTTCGGATATGAACATGTTTCCCAGAAACAGAAGCTTGAAATCTTTAATCCTCTTTTAACCTTCTTGAACAACCAACCTTCTGAGCAATATTCCATAGTCAGTCAACCTTCTATTGACTTCAATCAAACTTTCTGTTGACTATTGGTCAACCTTGTGTTGACTTTTAGTCAACCTTCTGTTTGACTTTCAGTCAACCTTCTGAAGAAAGTTACTTTTTCTTTTAAGCTTCTTTAATCAACCTTCTGAACTCAACCTTCTTTAAGGTAACCTTCTGAAGGTAACCTTCTTTTGGCATAATTTAACTTTGAAAAACTCTTGGTTTATTTGTAATGCCAAGATTTTTGCTATGATTCTTGTTTCCTGTTCTTTTACACACTTGATTGAAACTTGTTAATCATAATAAGTGTTTAGAAAACTTAACTCATTCCTTTAAGTTTGTATCATCAAAACATGGAAAGAGATTTTCATTTCTACATAAGTCACATGGTATGTTTTCTTACTTCCGCGAATACCTCCGCGAGAACGTCCACATGGCCGACATCGGTTTTGGTTTTAACGATCATATCATCCATGTATACCTCAAGCATCCGGCCTTTTGTGACTTGAAGACCTTGTTCATCATTCTCTAGTATATTGCACCTGCATTCTTCAATACGAATGGCATAACTCGGTAGCAGTAGTTTCCGTTAGGAGTCATAAAGACAATATTTTCTTAGTCGGTGGATACATAGGAATCTGGTTATACCCATAATAAGCGTCCATGAAAGATAGTAACATAAATCCGGACGAGTTGTCGACCAATTTTTTGATGCTTGGGAGAGGAAATGCGTCTTTTGGACAAGCCTCATTAAAGTCAATGTAATCTACGCACATCCTCCACTCTCCATTAGCCTTTTTACAAGCACTACGTTTGATAACCATGTAGTGTATTTGACTTCCCTGACGAAATCGGCCTTAGTGAGTTCCTCGATCAACTTCGCGCCAGTAGCTGCTTTCTCCTCAGATTGAGATCTTCACCACTGTGAAACCCAATGTGTTTTAGGGCCTACACTAAGATGATGGGAGGAAATTGATGTGAGCCAAGCCCCACTTGCATGGCTAACCTACTCATGAGAGCTTTGATGAAAGTCTCACAAGGAACAAAGCTAAAAGAACAAAAAGAAGAATCAAATTAACCTTAGGGTTTAGCCTTGTGTTCACCCTTCTCCCCTTGACCAACAAATTAATTTATTTTTGGTGTTAACAAATGCCCCCTTATTGCGTTGTTGTCTAGCCAAGTGGATGTTCTTGGCGGGGCAAAAAATTAAATTATACGTTGCGACAGTTGTGGTGACTAGTCGTTACGTCATTGATTGGAAATGTGATGACTCATTTTTCCCGCAAAACAATGCGGTAGAGCATCGGTTCGCCAAGCGTTCCAATCATTACCCTCAAAGGCTATAAATAGCCATTTTGCTAACACAACCATGGTTACTGCCTTTCTCCGCCTTCTTCAAACTTCTTCATTTCTTTCCACATTCTTCCCCTGCATCGAAATCAGCTTGTAGGCGCCTCCATCACAGGCCTTACTCACGATATAAGGTCCATCCCAATTCAGCGACCACTTACCGAACTTAGGATCATTTATCCCAATTGGTAAGATAGTTTTCCAAACTAGGTCGCCTTCAACAAGCTTTTTAGGCTTAACATGTTTGTTGTAGGTGCGGGTCGTTTTGACTTTGTGGAGCTCTAGCCTGCAGAGGGCGGCCAATCTGTCATCATCCACCAAGTCTAACTCCGTTAACATAGCTTATTCGTACTTGTCCAAGCTGAGTGAATGTTGTCGATCCACCCTCAGGGATGCAACGCTGATCTTGAGTGACAGCACCGCATCTTGCCCGTATACCAATCGGTAGGGAGTTATACCTATGGTTGTAGACTCTGAGTTTCTCATAGCCCACAATTCTTTGTTTAGGGTCTCTTGCCACCTTTTGGGCTTGTGTTTTATATTCTTCTTAATGAGTTCGATAATGATCTTGTTGGTGGTCTCATCTTGTTCATTAGCCTTAGCATAGTAAGGCGTCGAGTGCCTCATCTTGATGTCGTGTTCTTGGGCAAAGGCCACCACCTGTTCTCCCGTAAACATTGTGCCTTAATCAGTAGTGATGGTCTCAAGGATCCCAAACCTGAATATGATCTGGTTCTCAATGAACCTAATCAATGTTGACTGGTTGAAATTGCCCATGGGCATAACTTCTACCCACTTGGTGAAGTAGTCTGTGGCCATGATAATAAAGTTGTGCCCGTTGGAGCTAGGAGGTATATTTTTCCAATCAAGTCCATGACCTATCCTCTGAACGGCCAAGGCTTGACAATAGGATGAAGCTCATCTGCGGGAACCCTTTGAATGGGGTCGTGTACGTAGCTGGCAAGCTTCACACCCTTTGGCACATTGGAAACAATCGGCCATTATGGTCGGCCAATAGTATGCATGCCTGTAAGTGAGCCACTTCATGATGGTACTGGGGGAGCCACAAATCCCTTCATGAACTTGAGCCATGACCAAGTAGGACTCTTTTCTCTTGAGGCATCACAAAAGTACCACATTTGTACTCCTTTTATATAGCTCATCGCCTACTAGGACATACTTAAGGTCTCTCTGCTTGATCTTGAAATCATATCCAAGCATCAGCTGGGTCTCGCTCGGTCGCCACCTTGGCGTCTTGATGCATGACCTCCACTACCATCTCCTTATAACTGAAGGCATGTTGAGATAGATCGGAGTGGTGGTTTGGCGCAACTAAAAAAGGGCTCCTTTAGGGCCATCATAATGAGAGAGAGCAAATTTGTGTTCAAGAGCGTCACGAAAAATGGGCCAAGAGAGTAACATACCATTGGAATACATCCACAGAAACCATGTAAGAGCCTCTCCCTCCATATAGAAGGAAGCCATGCGCAAACTTTGGTTTTTTGGGGTTTGGTGGAAGTCAAAAAACTGGTTAATTTTGAAGATCCATCCTAGAGGATCTGAACCATCAAAACATAGAAGCTCAAGCTTGATGGCGGAAGTTCGATAGGGTTGTGGTGGTGTGTCGCGGGGTGGGTAAAGCCAGGGTGGAAGGCGGGTACAGATGTTTGTGTTATGGGATGCAAGGTGGGCTTCGAAATTGGTTTGGTTTTGGAGGATGAGATTTTTGGTGGCAGCTAGGTCATCGGAGTTGGAGGGGGAGCTCAACTTGAAATTTAGACTTTTAAAGTCAGACGCTTAGATGTTAGACTTAAAACGTAGATGCGGTGGCAAACTTGAAATTTAGATGAAAAAATTATCTATCACACATCCGTTTACGTCAGGCAACACTTTAGGCGTGACTTTATCAAAGCTTTTTTTTTTAAACTCATTCAATAAAACAAAACTCCCACACTAAAACCCTAGAATTCCTCGCTCTTCCTCTTCCTCTTCCCGCGCCCAAATTCCTTCATCTACCTCTTTCTCTGAAATGGCTTGGAAAAAACCCCAGATTCTCTTTTCAAATCGCAAACTGAACCAAGGAGCCCTTGAATCTCTCTCTTCAAATCAATCGTTCTTTTCTGGTGAGATTTTTCAGATCCGCGATTTCTTCATTTTTGTTCCCACATCTTTCCCTTCGATTTTATAATTTCTTCATCGTTGCTCTTCGTTTCTGGTGAAATCTACGATAGATTAGGGAGAAATTTGTTAGTTTACTTATTGTTCATCGTTGCTCAGCATCTCGTCATCATTCTGGTGAATCTACCACATGTTTCGTCATTTCTTTATGGTTTGCTCTTCAATCGTTTTGTTAGTTTGTGCTTCCAAGATATTAGGGTGAAATCTTAATCAAAAATCGTTGCACACTTCAGGTGCTTCAATCACTCAGTTAAGTTTGTTCTTTAAGTGAAGACTGTACTATAAAACATGAGATTGTGGTTATTGAATGCCAAATTGGTCAAATTAAATTAGGGTTGTTAACATTTGTGTTCATCGACAGAGAAACAAGTGGAAACCAAAGACGTGCTGCCAGCTTGATTCAAAGTAATTAGGAGTGTTTTCCTTTTTCTTAACGATGAAGTGATTTATATAGTATTGTATGATATCTTATGATTTTAATTTTAGGCTGAAGTGATTCTAGATAATGAGTAAATTGTGATTTTCGTAATTTAGTTTTAACATTTAAGAAGATATTGGGGTTTGTCTAATTTTTTTGGTTTTGGTTAATTTTTTTAGGTTATTTGCATCTTCCGATTTGAAGTTTTCTTTTTGGAATTCTGAGGTGTAGTCCTTTATTGGTAGGCTGAATAATATCCCGTGAAAATAAAAACAAATTTAAAGTAGATAAAAAAGGAGTTTCAAATAAAAAATTGATAAATATAAAATCTAAAAATGTAAAAGTATTATTTAAAAACAATTGTGCATTTATCCAGTGTTTTCTTATATATCAGTGCAATATTTTTTATGTATTTGTATTGTTATCCCGTGTTTTTATTTATCAGTGCAGCTATCCCATGTTTTTATATATATCATTGCAGTTATCCCCGTATTTTTTTATATATCAGTGCAACTATCTCGTGTTTTTTATGTATCAGTGTAGTTATCTCATAGATTAAATTGGTCATTTCAGTAAAAGATAGATAGTAGATGATCAATAACAAATAATTATCCCGTGTTTTTTATATATCAGTGACAATTATTTATCTTTTTTAGGTATTAATCAGTTTAAATAGTCATTAAGCTTTCTTGTTTGTTTAGATAGTAGGTTTATAATAAACTTCAAAAATTATAGTTATCAATGAAAAATATTAATCTAATGCTTTTATATATCACAGCAATTATCCCGTGTTTTTTTATATATTAGTGCAGTTATATCGTAGTTTCAATTGATTATTTTAGTTGATAAGTATATTATAGTAGATAGTAAAAGAGAGATAGTAGATTGTCAATAAAAAAATTATTTTAAATATTAATCAGTAGTTTAAATAGTCAGTAAATCTTCTTGTTTTTTTACACAGTAGGTTTATTGTAGTCTTCAAAATTTTAATTATCAATGACAAATATTATCCTTTGTTTTTATATATCAGTGCAGTTATCCCGTGTTTTTTATTTATCATTGCAGTTATAGTAGATAGTAAAAGATAGATAGTAGATGATCAATAATAAATATTTATCCCGTGTTTTTTATATAACAGTGACAATTGTTTGTCTTTTTTAGGTATTAATCACTTTAAATAGTCATTAAGCCTTCTTATTTTTTTAGATAGTAGGTTTATAATAGTCTTCAAAAATTATAATTATCAATGGCAAATATTATTCCTGTATTTTTTAATATATCACTGCAGTTATCCCGTGTTTTTTTATATATCAGTGCAATTATCTCGTAGTTTCAATTGATTATTTTAGTTTATTGGTAGATTATAGTAGATGGTAAAAGTTAGATAGTAAATTATCAATAAGAAATATTTGTTTAATATTAGTTAGTAGTTTAAAAAGCCACTAAGCCTTCTCGTGTTTTTAGATAGTAGGTTTATGATAGTCTTCACAAATTATAATTATCAATGACAAATATTAATCTCGTGTTTTTTTATAAATATCATTGCAGTTATCCCGTGTTTTTTATATATCAGTGCAGTTATCTCGTAGTTTCGATTGATTATTTTAGT
Source organism: Oxytropis ochrocephala (assembly GCA_020916435.1). Taxonomy (NCBI): domain Eukaryota; kingdom Viridiplantae; phylum Streptophyta; class Magnoliopsida; order Fabales; family Fabaceae; genus Oxytropis; species Oxytropis ochrocephala. Next base: position 56,700,815 of record CM037091.1, read on the forward strand.
TGAATAGTATATTATAGTAGATAGTAAAAGAGAGATAGTAGATTATCAATATAAATATTAATCAGTAGTTTAAATAGTCATTAAATCTTCTTGTATTAATTTAAATATTAATCAGTAGTTCAAAAATGTTAATTATCAATGACAAATATTAATCATTTGTTCTCGTGTTTTTTATTTATCATTGTAGTTATCCTGTAGTTTTAATTAATTACTAGTATGCAACCCGTGCGATGCACGGGGAGCAATTTTGTTTTAAAATATCTAATTAAATAAAAATTTGAAAGGAAATAAATATATAGAATGTTTGGTGAAAAGCGTAATATTGATTATATGTAAAGTTTTAAAAAATGTTATGAAATATTGATTTTAAAATCAATATAATTTTTGCCAAAAAAAAAACGTTAGTTGTTTGTGCTGTAAGCAAAAACATCAGTATTTTTATATGATATTGATGTTTATGGAGACTATACCTAATACTAAATCAATATTTCAATACCGCAATTTCATGGGAAAATAAAGGCTTAAATATCATTTACCCCCCTGCAAATATCACCATAATCCATTTACTCCCCTGTAAAATAAAATGTTTTAAAATGCCCCTTGCAAATATAAACTGTTTACGGTTACCCCCCTACAGGGGGGTACCGTAAACAAATTATATTTTGCAGGGGGTAACCGTAAACGGTTTATACCCATTATACACTTAACACTGTCAATATAATCTAACAGCAGGGGGTAACCCTAAACAGTTTATATTTGCAAGGGGTATTTTAAAACTTTTTATTTTACAGGGGGTAAATGGATTATGGTGATATTTGCAGAGGGTAAATGATATTTAAGCCGAAAATAAATAAATAAATTGCAAGTTGTAACTATTTATTTTAAATATTTTTTACAATAGATGACAATTACTACCGTTTCTGATGAATTCCAATTCTAATTTAAATTGAATACAATGTATATTTCATAATTTAAATATAGCAAAGTAATTTTTCGGATTTACTGATGTGGCAGCTAAAAATGACTTTGTACAACGAATAAATAAATATAGAGTGATCAATGTTGTCCATGTAAAAATCAAGTTTCCTATTATGGTGTACACCTAACAATTAATATTATTTTGTCTTTGGAGTGTGGTAACTGTACCAAACATGGGAGATGAAAAAGTAGTATTAGAAATTTCTCAAGTTAGACATGTCTATATCAACGACTTAAAAAAAAGACAAAAGGCAAAATAGTTCATTAGTGCAGACTTCACATCAAATTCAAACGACATTCATTGTGCCAAAGGTCAGAGTTTGCCTTTCTGTTTCTTCTTTGTATCATATATTGTCCTTTCATATTCTCATCATAACTCGTGCAATCCACGGGAAGCAATTTATGTATATAATATTAAATTTTAATAATTGTGTAGAAAAACACAACAGAATTTTTTTTACGTGAAAAAAAAAACAACATAATAAAAGAAAGTAAAGAAAAATGTGTCTAAATTTAGTAAAGTCCAATAACAACAAAACATGTTAACTGATTTTAATTTAGTTTTGTGTGTGTGTGTGTGTGTGTGTGTGTGTGTGTATAATGTTTATGATAAATAAAAAAAATGTACGATTTAATATCACAAAGTGACATTTGAAGTTAGGGAAATCACATACATATTTATTCTACTTTCTTATTTGGATCATGCGTTTGTTTAAAGTGTTGGGGTTTTAGGGAAAACAATTTTTCACCAACAACACTCATAATTATAGAATTAAAATCGTTTTAAAGCTCAATATATATTCAACCACCATTTATACTCACTAAAAGAACTTTTTATTATTGGTAAAAATACTACTCACAAAGATACCTTGTAAATCTGAGAATGACTTTTAACGATCTCTTTTCATTTATAATTAAGAGGATACAGTGCATGCTATCTCGATGCATTGTCTTGATAATTTATCAAGAAAAAAAATAATAAATAGGATGTAGTTACAAATGTAGAATGTGAAATTGAGAAATAATGTGTTTGTTTTGCACTACAAAAAGATATAGATCATTGACATATCGAATAACAACTTCTTGAAAAGACCACTGGCTAATCGCCTTTCTATTCACCCCTCAATGATGTTGACTCCTCCATGCCACCATCACCAAAATGATGGATCCTTCTGCAAAATAGAAACATTATTTCCTCACCTTAAATAGCTAAGAGAGAAGACAAAATATTAATTTCAAAATCAAACATTGAGCAATTCTTCAAGTTTCAAAATTATCCTCTATCATGATTGCCATAATAATATATGTTACTTATTAGTTTATTTGTTTAATTTGTTAATGGTGTTTTTATTTAATAATTTTTATTTTAATTTTATATTTTAAGGTACCATATATTATATGATATAGAATATCCCTGCATGGTGATAAATAATAATAAAATACTTAAAAAATAGTAAATTATATTTACTTGGTATTTCCAGGCTTTTGTTAATTTACATGTTGTAGACATTACGAAATAGAAAAACATCCGTCTTAATATTAAATTTGCATTGTTTAGTTTATCAATCATTTAATGATTTTTTTTTTGAATTTTTGAATTTGGTCACACCACCAAGTTTTGTGTGATAATCAGAAAAAAAAATACTCCATTTAGCAAACTATCAACTGTTGAGAATATATGCTATTGAGAATATATTTTGAAATTCAAATTTCGGTGATAACTGCAGAAAGAACTGTCATATAATGCAAATAATGGTCAAGACAAAAAAATTCCTACTAATAATTGGAGTAGAGTAAATTTTCATAACTACTTTTCAAACATGAAAAAATATTAATGCCATGCCTAAATTTTATTTTATTATCATTGTTTAAATTGTTTCTAAGTGTTAATTTGTGGATATTAAGACGGATGGGAGGATGCCAAATGTTTAAGGGATTGCAATTATATGTCAGGATGTGGCGGCTGCATCAATTGAAGGAAGGATAAACAATTTCTTAATCCAATTGTAAATTCAAAAATCAATCCAGTACTTATAATTATAATAATAGTAATATTGGGAGGAAACACACGATTAAGACTAACTCAGAATTGGTAATAAACTTCAATAGAAAACATCATGACCTTGATAGTGATAGATTGAAAACTGAAATTTCAAAATGGATTTGAGATTCTATGAATAAATACACGCCTTCAAACGGACTACTTCTCAATTTTGATGATCTGGGATTGTTGCTTGATTTTTTTTTGACACCAGAATTTCGTCCCTCTTTTAAAGGTTTCTTCAATATGACACAGTTGACATAGTCACCATTGTCAACACCAAGATCGATAGTCTCATTCGCAAAATCACTTACAATATCAGCAAACTTATCATTGAGATCTTGTATAACAAAGAAATACATTGAATTGTTAAACAAAGTACACATTTATCATAGTACTTTTTTAACCTATAACCAATTTGTGCAATAAATATTATATTATACTGTACCAAAAATTTCATAAGATAAAGATTAAAATAGTGGTGCAACAACAACATGAACGTAATAGGATTAAAATAGTTGTCCAATACTATTACTATAAGATTAAAATTCATTTAATTATTGTGCAACTACATCCATTTTGATATAGAAATAGTAAGGTTTGAAAAACGAATACTAAATTATGTGTATTCAGAAAATGAAAATGAATGCGGTATAAATTTTTTCTATTGAAGACAGACACCATATATATAGTAATATTCCAAGTTCTAATTGGTGGGAATCATTGAGAACTTCAAATTTGATTTTTTTTTAAATTAAAACAAATAGGCGCCAATTTATTTTTGAAGCAATTTATGTAATCCAAAAATTGAATATAAAATGAAATTTGTATGTAAATTGAAATTTGAATTTCGGAATTTTAAATGCATTTATTTCCTAGTATTAATAATAATGATAATTAATATTTATGTTTGAAATTCCATAATTGTGTTATTATTCTGTCCCCTGTAATTTATTGCGTTCCATATAGGTTACAGCAAGTATTCACATCCTTTTATTGGGTGATAGTATTCACATCCTTTTTTATTCTCTGTATAAATTCAATTTAATTTTTAGTTAAAAACGCCACCCATATGAGCTGTCGACGTGTGATTTTTTTAAATCACATAATTAAGATGTAACTGATTAATTGTTGCACATATTTTAAATCTCTATTTGACCAATGTATATGACTGAAATTGTGTTCAAATACATATTGATTCAAATAAGGATTCTCCCTGATGTTTTTTTTTGACAATGGATTCACCTTGATATTATTCGCAATAAAGTTTAAAATTATTAGTTGCCATATATTCATAAATGGAAATTGCTAAAAACTTACAATCAGTTTAAATTTACTTTTTTAGGCTACGTGTATGACTCAAAATGGGTATCCATACATATTGATCCAAAAATATTGATATTAAACTCGATAATAAATCAGCATTACAACCCTCATTGGTCACCCAATCTTCATTGGTCACACAAGAATTAAGTTACTTCTTGATAATAATTTTGAAAATGTGTGGATTCTTGAAATTTGCACACCGTATCCTAAATATTGTATAAAACTCTGTCACGAAATTAAAATTAGGCATAGTTCACGAAGGTTGAATCAAACTAATTAGATGCAAATAAAGAAAGACATGGTAGAATCATCACGTGCTAACACCTTCTGTTGAATGCATCAAGACTTTGCAGTAATAAGAAAGGCCTTGTAGAATCTTCACGAAGGAGAAATATAAAAACACCATGTTGTTACCTATCATAAACTCTCTTGGACGCTACAACACTTTAACTGACAACAATTCATTAAGCAAGATAACATTGAAGAAGAAAAGCACAAGAGATACCAAGAATCAAAATCCAAAAAATAAAAAATCAACTTTGAATCCATACTTTACTCTAAGTTAAACACCACATTAAGATCATCCATGCTCCTTTTTGCCCCATATTGTAGTCATTCTCTATTGTTGCACCAAGACCCGTTGATTGTATCACACATTAGAACTGAGAAAGAAATAATGAAAAAAATTGCAAAAGAAGAACAAAGAAAAATGAGAGAGAAAGTGTTGATACGAAAAAAAACTCACCTTTGAAGAGAGAGAGAAGGAGATGAGGCCAATAGAAGAAATGAATTGTCTGAAGAACAAAAATGCTTTGAAAAAAGAAATATTGGGTGTGGAGAAGAAAATAATAATGGAATTATATCATTTTAAAAATTGAAATTTAACATACTAATTAATGAAAATAATGATGCCAATGTTATTCCATGCGATTTTTTTACCACCTTATTCCATGCGTTACATATTGAGAATTTGACCATAAGATCACTATCACTATTGTTGAACAATTGCTAATTTAATATCATTTATTGTCCAGCATTCAAATATATGCTAAACGTTTTTTTTTGTTTTTAATTCATTCCAAATTGTCTAATCTAGCCAGATTAATGCAAGGGTGACAAGTGACATGGATTGAAAATTCCAACTGGACCAAAAAGATAGCAATGCTTATGTGGAGGGGCCTAGAGATTGACACCTAAGATTTTTAGCCATGAGGAACCTATTTAAATGTATTATTAATAGATTTTAGTATATTAGTAGATAGTAGATTATTAATAAGAGGTGATAGTAGATTATCAATAAGAGTGTAAACAGATTTCAGAGAGAAAAAAGAAGATGATTTTAGTAGAGTAATTTAAGTAGAGTAGTGTTTGTATAAATTTAGAAATTTAATTAAAAAAAACTAAAGTGATGTGAAGAGAAAGAGAATAATTGTTTGTAGAAAAATAAAAGTAAAGTAAAAAGAAAAAAAATGAAGAAAGAGAGTGTAGGAGAAAAGTGAAAAGGAAGAAAGAGAGTGTAAGAAGAAAGAGAAAAAAGTAAGAAAGAGAGTGTAAGAGAAAAGTAAAAAGGAGAAAAGAGTGTAAGAAGAAAGAGAAAAAAGGAAGAAAGTGAGTGTAAGAGGAAAAAAAAAGAGGGTAATGACATTTGTATCCCTAAAATGAATATGTGTCTTGTTAATAAGAGCTTTAAAGTTGTAATTTTGTAGGTAGTTTATTTGTATAAATAGATAGATTAGTAGATAGTAAAATATAGATAGTAGATTATTAATAAGAGGTGATAGTAGATTATCAATAAGAGTGTAAACAGATTTCAGAGAGAAAAGAGAAGATAATTTTAGTAGAGTGGTTTAAGTAGAGTAGTGTTTGTATAAATTTAGAAATTTAATTAAAAAAACTAAAGTGATGTGAAGAGAAAAAGAATAATTGTTTGTAGAAAAATAAAAGTAAAGTAAAAAGAAAAAAAATGAAGAAAGTGAGTGTAGGAGAAAAGTGAAAAGGAAGAAAGAGAGTGTAAGAAGAAAGAGAAAAAAGTAAGAAAGAGAGTGTAAGAGAAAAGTAAAAAGGAGAAAAGAGTGTAAGAAGAAAGAGAAAAAAGGATGAAAGTGAGTGTAAGAGGAAAAAAAAAAGAGGGTAATGACATTTGTATCCCTAAAATGAATATGTGTCTTGTTAATAAGAGCTTTAAAGTTGTAATTTTGTAGGTAGTTTATTTGTATAAATAGATATTAGATTTAATGTTATAATTAAAATTCCAACTGTTTCGATTTGGAGTTGTCGCAATAAGTACCTAACCATGCATTAGGTTGCTTATTAAGGATACTGGAAAGTGATTCAAGTTTTAGGTTGATGCTTGATAATGTGAACCATATTTGATCATTTCGTCTACTCAACTTGGAGACCACGTTCCTTATTAAGTGGTTGGGTTTACGGTTTATTATATTTTTAATGTTTTGCTGTCAATATCATATTTCTTTGTTTGACAAGATAATTAGCCAAATGAATGTTAAATTGCCAAATAAATTTTTAGTTTACTAATGATGTGGAGCCAAATTATTAGTATATGTAGGGGAATCATCAAAAGCTAAAAAGATTTAAAAAATAAATAAACACTTTTAAAGTCGGGTGTCAAACGTCTGACTTTTAAGCCTCACTCTATTGCGCTTTGCCCTTAACTGAGGTGTAGGGTGTTCCATTTCATCAACATTTGCATCAGCATTTTTCTCTAATTCTTCATTTTTTTTAGATTCAAAGGGGCTTAAAGCCCGGAAAAGAAATACACGTGGATCAATCTAGGAGTAGAGACTCCTATTACATCAACATCCACTGACAATTTTGTATCTAAGGGAGGGTGTGTAAAAACAACAAGACCATCACCCATGGTACATCCCGCATTAGCTAAACTATCTGCAACCTGATTAGCCTCACGAAAGCTATGAACTATTCTGAAATTGGTAAAGAGGGTGAGGTACTCTTTATCCTGTTCACAAGACTACGTCCCAAGAAATTATCGCTGTTATCGTTGTTGAGGCACTGGACAATAACTAGTAAATCCAGGAGAAGTTCTATATTAACGAACCCCATGCTTTGAGCAAATTTAAGCCCTTCTAGTAATCCCCACAATTCGGCCATGTATGCATTAGTGACAAACAAACGCTTTTCAAAACCGGTTAACCAACGTAGCAACCCTTGGCGTTCCTGATAACACCACCACAGGATGCACTCCCCGTAGCAAGCTTACTGCTCCATCGGTGTTGATGGACACTGAACAAGTTCTTGAAGGCTTCCTTGAGACATTTACCACCTGCTTGTTCAAGCATATCACGCGATCAAGAGTTCCTGTTCCTTACGGATATTGCCTAACAAACTGCTTAATAATATTGCTAGTATGAATTAGCCTTACAAAGTCAAGATCATGAACATGCTTATTCCGCCAAGCCCATAGATGATGGCAAGAGGCAACCCAGTAATTTTTCCAATCAATCTCCTCTAATTTCACCCTCACCAACATATTGAACTGGAACAAATCTGAAACATTCAGACCAAAGAAGTTAGGCTTGAGATCATTTGGAACAAGACACTGCCATAATTGTAGAGCCAGGGGCAATCACGAAGGACATGCATGATGGTTTCATTGCTATTTTAACAGTTATGACAGTTGAGATCTCCATCATCCCACCTTCCACAATAGTCTTTCGTGGCAAGCTTGCCATGGAGAACCTTCCAAGAAAAATAATGTACGCGCTCAGGAACATCAAGGCACCAAACAATCTTCCAATAAGGAACGTCAGGTCCATCATTTAGAAGAGGCACCAGATGGCTCATTATTGTTGAAAATAGTCTCAGAAAGAATTCCATGGAGTTAGCTAAGACGCCAACCACCATCCTGATCCACGACATCCTTATCTTTCCAACCAATCGCGTGGGTAGGAACAATGTTCACCTCATCATGAAGTCTAGTAACCCCATCAATCCATTTATCCGTCCAAAAATATGTTGTAGCTCCATCACCAACGGACCAACCTATCTCGCTCTTAACATCATCGAAACAGTCACGAATAGCCTTCCAAATAAAAGAATCACTCACTTTTACTTGAAAAACAGTTGGGAAAATACCTCCTCGACCATACTTACCCTCTAAAACCTTGCTCCATAACCTTGTGGCCTCTGTCTTGAGATTCCAATGCAGCTTCATAATGCAAGACTTATTCATCAAGCTCAAGTCTTTAATACCAAGCCATCCCCACTCCTTAGGCAAAGTGAGAGTATCCCATTTGATGAGGTGCAAGCGTCTTTTATCCTCAGTATTTCCCCATATAAAATAACGTTGAAGCTGTTGGATTTCATAAAGGCAGCTCTTTGGTAACAGTATAGTCATCATCGTGTAAATCAGAATAGCTTGAATAACAGACTTAGAAAGAGTAACTCTCCCTGCAAAGGATATATGGTTGGACTTCCACTCGGAGAGATTGTCCTTGACCTTGTCAATAAGCTAGTTGAAATCATGTTTCCTTGGTGTCTTGCTCAAGAGAGGTACCCCTAAGTAATGCCCCAAATCATCTGTAGTATTGAAACTAGAAATTCTGGCAAGATCCGTCCTTGTAGTACTGGTGACATTATTTGAAAAGAAAATAGTCGTCTTTTAAAGGCTAACCACTTTCCCATATATGTTACAAAAAGTATTCAAAGTATTCATGACACACTCCATGTTAGCTTCTGTGGCTTTCCCGAAGAGAAGTAAATCATCCGCAAACATGAGATGAGAAATTTTTGGGCCATTCCTTCCTGCCTTGATGGGATGCCAACTCCCTCTATCAACTGCGTCAAGAATCAAATGAGTTAACCTGTCCATACAAAGATAAAAAAATAGGGTGAGATAAGGTCCCCTTGACAGATACCCCGTTTAGGCGAGAAAACTTCAAACCGGTTCCTGTTCCACAACACATTGGTCCTGACACTAGTAACGGCATGCATAATGGTGGTAATGAGATTTGGTAGGAGACCAATATCTATGAGGACATCAACAATAAAGCTCCAATGAATGCGATCATAAACCCTAAACCCTAAACCTTAAACCCTAAACCCGCAAAGAAACCATTATTGCCTCGCATCTTACGCATGCTATGAATGGGTCACCACACATTTTCATGAATGCTTCGGGTGGTAATGAAACCTGTCTGAAAAGGAGAAACAATGTCAGTAATAAAAGGCTTGAGCCTATTCACAATCACCTTGGTGATCACTTTGCAACAAACATTACACAAGGAGACGGGCCTAAACTTTGTAACAAATTCAGACTTATTTATCTTGGGGATAAGACAAATATCAGTATCATTGACTTGCCCTAGCTTCCCAGGGTGCTGCCACACATCCTCAGCAAAATTATAGAAGTCTCTACCCACAATATGGCAATTAGCTTGATAAAAGTTAGTTTAAAAGCCATCTGGACCAGCGCTTTCCAGGCTTTCATTTGAAACAAAGCCTTGTCAATTTTATCATGCTCAATGGGCCGGCCCAGTGTAAGAGGAACATCACTATCCAGTTTGGTGAAGTCGTAACGAATATGAGGCCTCGTAGCAGGCTCACCAACTTCGGTGAAGAGGTTTTTGAAGAAAACTGTGACATGTTCCTTAGTATGAGACTCATCCTCAATCCATCTTCCCTGATCATCTCGTAACATATGAATTCTGTTTTTCCTCTTACTATTAGCTGCCTTAATTTGATAGTACTTTGTGTTGCGATTCCCATCTTGCATCCAAACCGCTCTCGACCTCTGAAACCACATAAGTTCCTCTTGATGTAAGAAGGTATTTAGTTCTTGATGAAAAGTCTTTTCAAGTTTCACCAGATGGCGATTGGCACCTCCCTCATGGAATTTCTTTTGGATCCCCCTAGCCTCGCAAGCAAGTTGCGCTTCTTAGCTCGAACACTCCCAAAGGTAGCATGCCTCCAATTACAAAGTTATTGTTCGGCCTTGGTTACAAAGCAAATAACTGTCATTCTGCCACCAACCCTTCATATCATCCTTGAAGGTAGGATGGGTAAGCCAAGCACTTTCAAATTGAAATGGCTTGTCCCTCCTATCATTAGCATTGCCATGAAGATAAACCAAAAGTGGATGATGATCAGAAAATTTAATGTGAGGTAGAACCTAAACAATGGCATTCAGAAAGGCCACCCTCCATTTGTCATTACAAAGGGCTCTATCCAAGCGAGCAAACATTCTATCATAAAAACCACAAGTTGCACCTCGCCAAGTAAAACGAGAGCCAACAGACCCAAGATCCAACATCTTGCAGTTGTTAATTTGATCCTTAAAAATTTGGCATTTGCGGAAATTGGGTTGACCCCCACTCTTCTTTCACTAGCATCAACTATGTCATTCAAATCACCTGCTATAAGTCATTGCCCATCCATGGCTCTACTCAGATTTTGGAAAATTCCCCAAAGATCACGCCGCAATTCATCTAAAGGGATAACATAGGTAGGTGAAAAGAACCATGACCAACCCCCATGCATAGTCACCTTTAAATGGATAAGCTGAAAGTCATTATGTAACTCCAAGAGTTCTACCAAATGAGTCCTCCAACCCACTGCAATCCATCCAGCAAACCCTCTATTCTCAGCAAAAGTGTAGCCATCAAACCCCAACATATTAAAGGTGTGTTTCAAGCGGGCAGGATTAGATCTGGTTTCCATCAAAACAAAAATCTCAGGTCTATGAATTTCAATGTACTGTTTACAATTCCCAAAACAAGTCCGGACAAGTGGCTCAACGATAATTCCAAAGCATACTTTTATTAAATTTCATTAAACAAATTATTCAAGGAGCCAAGAAATAAGAAGAATCACATAGCATCCGAAAAGGGGGTCTCCAAGACAACCTCGATTCCAAAATCTTCACCAAAATTACTTCCTTAATCACGAGCATCCGAAAAGGGGAATAATTCCATTAATTGCCACTGGCAGCACCACGGTTCCTGTCAGAATTTTGCTACTGAACCAGACCCCGCTTTCATCTTCAAGACTCGCCAAACCAGCCCCTAGCAAACTTCATGCTATCTTCTAATCTCTCTAAATCCCTCCACCATATTGAATATTGCGTTGTTTTCAGTACACCACCCTCACCATACAGTATTTCCACCAACTCAAACCATATGCACTCTCTATCCGTTAGTTTTCGCCATTTCCATTTGCCAAGAAGAGTGAGATTAAAAACCTCCATATTTCGAATTCCAAGACCTCCACATTCCTTAGGAAAACATACCCTACTCCACCTAACCCACACCATCTTTTAGACTTCATCACTACCACCCCATAAAAAATTGCGTTGAATCTTCACCATAGCATCCATTAATCTCCACCTAATTCCAAAGCATAATTTTGTTAAATTCCATTAAAAAAAATTTTCAAGGACCCAAGAAACAAGAAGAATCACATAGCATCTGAAAAGGGGGTCTCCATGACGACCTCCATTCCAAAATCTTCACCAGAATTACTTCCTTGATCATGAGCATCCACAAATTCATCAACATCCACCATTCCAATATCCTCAATGGGTGTGATGAATACCTAGATTTTGTATGTCAGGGGTTCTAGTGGGATTATGGACAGGTGGCCCAGATAGGCCCAAATTCATCCATGGGCCCGATGAGGCGTTTGTTGGCATCGTTATGGCGTCACGTGTAGATGGAGGAACAATGGCAGTTGTGTGGGTCCCTTATGTCTCGGCATTATTGACCGAGCGTGGCGAAGCAAGGCAGTCACTTGTCTTCTTAGTAGACTGTGCACCTGAGTCAAGGTCAGCACTTGACTTTTTGGAACTGATAGTCACATGCTCACCTTTTTAGTTGTACACTTGTTTTTCTTTCCCCTCGTTTCTTGCGTAACATTCTCCACTAAAATAACAGTTTCGATTTGATTGGCTGGCATATCTCCTAAAATTTTGCCCTCCTCATTATTGCTAATGTTTACCTCCTGATATCCGCACCATTCGCAAAATTTCCAAACCGAGAACCATTTGTCGTCGCGCCAGCAGGGGACGCTAGTTGATTTTTCTTTTCCTCTTTTCTGCCATTTTGGCTTCTGGAACACCATCCATGGACTCTCCTCAGGTTTCAATTGCCCACCAGTGGTAGAAACAACATGCTGGTTAGGGTTTGTCTCCCCTTCACCTTCTTGTGGCTTGACCGAGCATCCTTCCTTGTAATGTCTGAATTTACCACAGGATCTACAAAGAAGATGAAGTCCCTCATACTCCACCCTATAGATATGCTTCTTAATCTCGAACATAGGCAATAGAGGTTTGTCGAGATCAATCTCAACACGTAATATGGCATACTTCCCTCTCTACTTCCATGGTGGTCTTGTCAACCCTGGTAGTACGCCCGATCCGATCAACCACAAAGTGCAAAAAATCAGCGTCATAATACTCAATAAGGAGTTTCAGAACCTTACCCAACCAACAACTTTATCAATGGTACCTCTCTCTGGACGAAAATTAGGGGACCATTCCCTCGCAGTAAGGTAATGGTCATAGATCAACTGTGGCCCGTTGGTAAGAGCCTTCATTTGATCTTCTTCATGGGACAAGAATGCTAGGAAAAAATCATTGCCAAGATCAACAAGGCTGAGTGCACCTTTTCTCACCCACATCTACTGCAACCGGTTCTCAAGAGCCTTCAAGCCTATTTTGCGACCCAAGAGCTTAACAATTAACCCTTTACTCCATGGGCGACAGATCCTATCTTCTTCACGTGTCGGAATGACAATTTCTGGGCAGTCATATTCTCCATACTTCTTCTCGATGTTGCTTAGTCTCATAGATAAGTGGTCATAATTTATTTCATCGTCATCGGCGTGCACGTTGCCCTCATCGGTGGATCACCAATATCATCATAGCAAACGGGTATGGAGGAATCATTTGAAAAGACTTGATCTCCTCACTTGACTTTCTTAACTCTTCGAACCCTAATCCTTTATTCCTCTGTTCATCGTCCATCGCCTCAAACCTCCTTATTTAAACAACACATATGGCTAAAATACAAAATAATTGAGACATAATATTGCAACTCCGGTGAGAGTGCTTTTATTGTGAGAATTGAGAAGGTGAGATGACTGAATCGTAGCCATATGGTTCATTTGATTTGCAAACAACTAACTACTGGATTGAACAGTACTGGACAGAATAGTACAATACAACATGTTGTGCAAAAACTTTGATCTTTTAAGTTAAAACAAATTTTAACAACTCTCAAACTCCATTATTGGCATTAGAATAGCCGCATTAGAATAGCCAAGTTCTTGAGAAGTTTGATTTCAGATGTGATATGACAATAACATGTTTGACTCCTCTAGGCTACAGCAATAAACCTTCTCTTCATATAAAGTTTATTCTTCAAAATGGAGAAACTTGAAAATATGAATTAAAAAATGAACAAATATTCTTATAACATAACCAATATTTTGCTGCTCAAATGTTAGATCAGCCACATAGTTATGTATACCAAGGCTCTACAGAAACTTTAAAAGGATAGAGTTCTAGTATAGATTTTTTGTTCCAGTCTTTAGATTAATTATAGGCATATTAGCTAATACTCTTATATTAACAACAAACCCAAACTATCAAAATCAAAAGCAATCGGAAGGATCGAATCCAAACCCATATGTAAATATCGATCAGTTCATTTAAACTGATGAGAATCCCCTCCTTGTTTGAGTACAATTTTCTTTTGTTTGTTTTGGGTTTGAATACCCCTTGAGCTCAATTGTTTATTCATATATAATATAATGTTTGCTTTAGAAAAACATCTCAAATTGATCCATTGTCTGTACTACCCTGCACAAACTCATACCTTCTCAGAACTCACCCTTTGCATACAACTTCATGGTTCCCACATATGTTGCTCTTTTCAAAATCTTAAAGACCTTATAATCTGAAAACACAAAAGAAATAATTAAACTTAGTGTGTGAAAACAACTTCAATAATCGTGTTTTAGCTTAGAGAGAGAATTAGATGTTAACACTAAATTTTATTTCTGATGTATGAGTTTGTAGTACCTTATTACTTATCAGTTCTGCAACTATAATTACTGCATAGTGTCTCACAGATATTATCTAGTTAATGGGTCATTAACAGAGAAAGTATCCATAAGAAACAAATCAACTAAATTCGACTTAAAGTTTCAAAATCTTCCAATACCATTCACCCTTCTTTATAGCTCGATCGTATTGGAAACCTACAAAAATATTATTAAAAATGGTGTCAACAAATGCATAAATGTAATAATTTTTGACAAATCACTTAAGCACATTAGGCATTGAACCACACTCCCAAAGCAATACCTTGTTTCTTTGATAATAAAAAAATAAGCAAAACCTTGCTTTTGTTTAAATTGCATTGGGATGCATATTTGACATTGTTCTTTGCTGATTCCACTTCTACCAAAAAAAATAAATAAATAAATCAAATGGCCAACCATGTTCCACATTAGATTTTGATCGTTAATCTTCTCATTTTTATTTTATTAGGAGGTGGGGAGGAAGAATAAGTTTGACAAAATGAAATTACCTGTCTCAAATCTTCAAGAGTGGGGAGCTCATTGCCACAACCACCTCGAGTCTCGACAATGAATCCAGATATGAAAAAAATGAAATTATTCCAAATATGAAATTATGATTCTTAGTTTGGCATTTACAATATAAAGTTTTCATATATAAGTTAATTATTGTTATTTTTAGTCCCAATATAAAATTAAACGTATCCATTATTGCTTATAATTGATTAAAAAAACGTATCCATTATTGCTCCAATTTTTTATCCAATTTTAAATAATTTAAAATTATGACACTTTATTTTTCAGATCCTAATTAATTGGATCAGATTTGGTCTTGTTTCATAACCGACAATAATTTTTTTTGAAGCACATAACCGACAATAATAATCAATGTGTAAAATGGTGGGAATTTTGTTGAATTTAAAATTTGAAATTTAATCCAAATTCAAAAAATAGGCGCCATATGTATAAGTTAATAACATTAAAGTAAAATACTAAAATATACCAAATCTGTATACCTATTGTAAATATTATTAATGCATATGAATCAGATTTTTTTTTCAAATTTTACATGGCGGTTTTAAAATTATAACTGAGGTATGGAATTCATTAAAAGCGAAATAAATGAGTAGTAATTGGTGGAGACGTTTTTAGATTAGAAATAACATATTAAAAAAATAAAAAAACACAAATCTATAATTAAATGGAGACGTTTTTAGCTGAAATTTTTTAAAATGTTAAATAAAATGATCATCTTGATATAAATAAATATACGTACATTAACTGGATGGTAGTATATTGTTATATAATAATATATGAAAGGATAATTAATATATACAATGTTTTATATGAATTTTAAGTATTATCTTTATGAGTTTAATTTATATACACAATATAAGCCTTTTACACTATCTACCAATTAAAGATTGACACATCACCAAAAACAAATTGGTCAATTGGTAACCACCAATTAATCAATTGGTTAACCAACCACTCATTGAATTGTGATTAGTCGTGGTTGTAAAACCTTATATAAATTAAACTCTTATCTTTATAATTAACACTTTCGAAAGTTACTCTTTTTAGTAATATATCATGGGATGAGCATTTAAGTGGAAGTAATAAATTGGCGATGTCCTTTTTAGTATTTTACGATTTTTAGTATTTCAACGTATTGTTTCAAAAATATGTATTTCAACATATTAAAAAATTTCTGTCAAAAAAAAAACATATTAAAAATTTAAAAAAAAAAACACAAATATGTAAGTATTAAATGGGATGACATTTATTTGATTTTGCTAAAATTTCCCATAGAATGACACATCATATTAGTAGCCAATATTAACATTTTACTTTGTATGTTTATAGATATAGATTTGTCTCTAAATTTGACGTCTCAAACACTTAGCGATGAAATTAATTTTTAACTTTGCAGATCTTAACGGTTAAACATTTTATGGCGTTGAATGTGGCATCCTTTAGACCGGATCCGGTCTCACTCTAAAGGAAGAAGAAGAAGAGAAAATGCTTACCTTGGAGGTCTTTGGGAAGGTCCGAAGCTGTGGAGTAGATAAGGAGAGAAAATAACTTTGATACAAATGGTGGAGAGGAAAGTAAAGAAAAGAATAGAGAGGTGAAATGAGAAATGAAAAATGAGAATGAGAAATGAACTAAAATGGGAAATGAGAATGAAATGGTGGAGAGAAAAGTAAAGAAAAGAATAGAGAGATAAAATGAGAAATGGGAATGAGAGAGGAAGAGGGGTCGATCCCATGTTATAAATAGGAGAGATTTTTTTTTTTTTGTATTAAAAATGTTAACTACTTAAAATGTTAATTTTAAAAATGTTAACTTCTCAAAAATGTTAACTACTCATCAAAGCTTGATCCAAGAAAAATGGATCTGATTGTGACCCAAGAGCTTAACAATTAACCCTTTACTCCATGGGCGACAGATCCTATCTTCTTCACGCGTCGGAATGACAATTTCTGGGCAGTCATATTCTCCATATATACTTCTTTTCAATGTTGCTTAGTCTCATAGATAAGTGGTCATAATTCATTTCATCGTCATCGGTGTGCATGTTGCCCTCATCGGTGGATCACCAATATCATCATAGCAAACGGGTATGGAGGAATCATTTGAAAAGACTTGATCTCCTTCCCTTGACTTTCTTAACGCTTCGAACCCTAATCCTTTCTTCCTCCATTCACCGTCCATCGCCTCAAACCTCCTTATTTAGAAAAACCCTAGGAGAATTTTTCATTCTTTCTCAACGTATTTGCAATTTTGATACATTCAAAGACTATAATAATATTAAAACTGAAAATCCGATGGTTTAGAGTTTACTTATAACTTATAACATTTTATATAATTATTGATTGTACATTATGTGTGTGTCATATATATATATATATATATATGTGTGTGTGTGTGTGTGTGGGTGTGTTATAAATTAAAAATAAAATTTTTTTGACACATAAAAATAAAATTCTAATAGGGCTTTGTATTTTTTTTTAATGATTCAGTTTGAGCATAATTTTTTTTGTATGTTATTAAGATTAAGATTGACACACAGAGGTTGGAAGTTGTCAATCGCTGCCATTGAAGGATTACATCAATTCATTCTAAAAAGGATGAGGATTCATATTTCATAGGGAACATATTAATTTGAAATCATTAATATATTACCTTGTATATATGGTCAAATGTGAATAAAATTCCGTTGATAAAAGTCAAAAGCGAGTTTATTAGTATTAATATGCATATATATAGTTGCCTTATATAGAGGGCTCTGTAAACATTTTGGGGAAAAAAGATATTTTTTTTCCTTATTGAGTGAGAAAGATTGATTTCAAATTTGTATAAAAAATTAATTGATTTAAATGATATTTGTACCTGTTGAGTCAAAAATAAATACTAGCTCAAATCTTCACTTCCTCTTCGACTTGATCCCTCAGAGTTGTTCAATGGATTCTTATGATGAAAGTAGTAATAATAGTCCAATGGAATCACCACGACCTTCATCACACCATTCAAGAGCTTCTTCATCTGCTAGCAGAATCTCTGGTTCTTATAATTATAACCCTGCTGCTTTTGAAATGAAAGGGAATCGAAAACACAATGGAAATGGGAGGAACGATTATTGTAAGGTGTTTGAGCTGGAAGAAGGTGGTTATGGTGATTTTTATCATGATATGTCAAGGAGGACTCGATTCTTCATTGCTATTATTGCCTTTCTTTTGATCTTCACTTTCTTTTGTTTCATCATTTCGGCTGCTGCTTTGCATTACAAACCTCAGCTTAGTATCGAGGTAGGTATATATAGTCATAGAGATGCATGGATCCTTCCCTTTCTTCTTATTATTATTATTATTAGCGAACTTTTTTGATGAATCTAAAAAGTGGTTTGTTGCTTATATATGAGTCCAGAAAGAGTATATATTAACGAACTTTCTAGGTAACCTAGTAGTGAATATTGATTTCTTTCAGAGTTTGACAGTCCATAACTTCCGCTTTCAACAAGGGTCAGACAGGACTGGAGTGCCAACTAAGATGCTGACAGTGAATTGTTCAATGCAAATGACAGTGTATAACCCTGCACCATTTTTTGACATTTATGTCAGCTCTCAGTCAGTGAAGCTTATGTATTCTGATCTTACAGTTGCAACTGGTGAGGTAAGAATTCCAGCACTCATCGGATCATTACTCGCATTGTACTTTAAAATAAGAGTCGCACCCGTACTGCGGGTGCCTACCCGGTGCTCATTAGGTACTTGTGGGTACTTTACAATTTACATTTGTGATTCGATATATAAATATATGTTTGTCGTATAGTAAGAATTTAGATTTTTTATACCTTTTTTGGTGATACCGAAACTTCTCCTATTAGATTTATATCCTTTTTCTATTTTTTTATGTTATATAAATAATTTTTTCTATATTTCACTATATGTTTTACTTAATTGTGTTTATTATCTTTTAGTCACGTTTGTATCAAATTTATGATACGTACACGTACCCTAATTTTTTGAAAAAAAATGTTCCTTGTACCATGCAGCATAGCTACTCATTGATTTAGACAACGTTTGGATAAGCTTCTTAAGAACCGGTTATGGAAAAAGAAAATGTTATAGTAGTAGCTATATCAATATGAGCCATTTAGACAATAGCTTCTTGGATGAGTTGATAATAACTTGCAAATTTCAATATTTACAAAAGTTCTCTCATTTAACTTTTGATAAAGAAGTATATATGTATGAAGTTATATAATTGTTTTGATAATGATGACACAACATTTTTACTGTTAAATTTGATGTTGGTGCATGCATGCAGTTAAAGAAATATCATGAACAGCGAAAGAGTCTCGGAGCGTTGACTGTGAACCTACAAGGAAGAAATGTTGCCCTTTATGGTGCTGGTCCGAGCTTTGTGGAGAATGGAAAAATACCAATGAAGCTTGTCTTGGAGGTTAAGTCTTGTGGATATGTTATTTGGAAGTTGGTTAGGACTAAACATACACACAATCTCTCTTGCTTAGTAGCCATTGACTCTCACAACAACAATGCCGCCATCAAATTTGAGGAGAATGCATGTAGTTACATCTAACTGCTTTAATTTTGGTCTAACACCAACCAACCACTTACTTGTCAAGTGTGCTAATTGCTATGATATTTAAATTACTTCACCTGCCTTGAGATTTCCTAGCCTGTGAGATTTATCCATTTTGATTTTGACTACCTATGGATATAGCTAGTGATTCATATGAGATTGACTATTGTTAGAAATGATGTCGTTTTTATTTGAAATACTTGTTTCTCTTTTTAAAATATTAGTAGTAGCATTCATTCGTGATTATAGAGGCTTGATGGTAGTGGAATTCCATTCATGGGGGAAGTTGAAGAGTTGGGTTTGTGGTGATTCTTTAGGGTAGGAAGTGGCTGTTTTCTACTTTGGATTGTGCTTGGTTGCCATAAGCCTCTTCCATTTTTCTTCCACTTTCTTTGTTTTTAAACTTCCTTTTGTCACCCATTTTGCAATTAGAATTTTGGAAATTGCAAGAAATCTACTTTGATAGGGGTTGGGTGATGTTTTATGTTGTGTTGGCTTTCTATATTTTGTAGAACTCATATCGTCAATGGTGGATCTAAGCATAGAGGTGGGGGCAATTGCCCCCATAAGATCAAAATATTTTACCAAGTGTGTTTGGTAAAAATAATTTTTTCCCCCACAAGAAAAGAGGAGTTTCCCTAAGTTAATTATTTTTATTATTAGTGTTCAAATAACAAAATTCAATGATAATTAGGGGAGATGGCCTATTTGTTGAGAAAAGAAAATCTGAAATTGTACACAACTCTTGTGAGAATATCTTCCGAAGGATGTGGTGATTTGTATTTTTTTTAATTTTGGTACAACAACCCTGTATGAACAATAGAACTGAAGAATGGCAATCAAATAACATTAGATTGGATACATCATCATCATCATGTCAAAGTATCCTAGGCTTTGCAAATCTGTCTAACTGTTGAATCTCTTTAACCATGATTTGTTGTAATCTTTTAAGTTTCACCATCTGCGACGCCTTTTTCCATAAAAGTATGCAAATGCAGCTATTGATGCAGCAAGAATGACCCCAGCAGTAGCATGCCAAGCATGTAATGGTCTTTCCAAAAGTAGGTCAGAAGAAGTGGTTATCTCAATTGGCGGTGATGCCGCCACCACTGGTTTCTGACTAACTGTAACTGCAAACCCCAAACCCTGTCTCTCCAACTCAGTCAAGTCATCAATTGCTGGCCTTAACCTAGTGGCCTTGTCTATTGCTGCATACTCTTCTTTAGTTCCACCTTCAAGGAAAGCCCCAACAAGATGACCCTTGCTAACCCAGTATGCTCCAAATGTGCTACTTGTGAAATCTCCATAATAAACAACTTCCCCAACATTATCCCCATAAAATTGCCAAGATAAAGTGAAGACTCTCGAGTAGAAAAAAGGAAGGTAATCAAACTCCCCTGTTTTCTCTGGTTCCATTATGGCAGCAACAGCATGTCTTGCAGATTTCCTTGCTGAATCGACGTGCTCCAGTCACGGGTTTCCCCAAATGCTTTGACAGGAAATGTTGCAACATCTCCAATCGCATACACTGAGCTGTTGCTTGACTGAAACATTCCATTTACTTTGATTCCACCTTTTTCCAAAGTAAGTTGACCTTCAAACAAACCTGTATTTGGACGTATGCCAATTCCCACCACAACCATGTCCACTGATACCTTCCTTCCATCTCTAAGATTAACAGCCGTAACCTGTAAAAAGCAGGTCAAGTTTATCAAAGGCATCACACGCAACCATATTCAAATCTCGTGATATTTTTCTTTTTTAATCATGTTTAATTAGGATATCCATAAGGTTGGTTGTCTTGAACCCGTGAACCAGAAAAATTTCATTTCCAATGGACATGTAAGAAACCACTATCTACTAGTTCAGACATGACAAAATCATTACAAGAATTTCCTCCAAATTTCTTAATAGGAATTGGAAAATGTTTCATAATTTCAACCACCAATACAGCTGAAGAGTCCTGATAAGAATTAAAGTCTTTTCTTTAAGGCAGAGTCACCAATGGTTTCTCTTATAATTTTCCTCTATCTCGTCTTATCAAGCTATCCTGAAAATTATGTAACTCTTATTACAGCAGCCTCTTCTCCTTATATGACCAAAGAGTCCTAGGCGAGAAAATTCAAAAAATAAAATTAAGTACCTTTTTATCAGAGTCGAAATCAAATGATGACAACACAGTTCCCTTAATGAAGTTCACTCCTTTTGATTTATAATAATCTTCATAGTAGCTTGAAATCTTTGGGGTAAATAAACGAGCCACTGTAAAATAAATCAAATATTGAAAATCGTTGTTACTTGTTACCATATTTATCACGTATACATTTTTAGTTGATAGAAAATAACGTTTAAACTAAAGTACTTACTGCAATGTGGTTCTGGGAAAACCATTGTTGCATTTATTTTGTTGATCACTAAAGATGCCGCACACTCCATCCCAATGTATCCACCACCAATGACAACGGCATTCCCTCCAGGACAAGATTGCATAGCATTAAAAAGCCTATCTGCATCTGCTATATTTCTTAAATAACAAACGTTTTCTGCATCTGATCCAGTCACCCCAAATTCTTCTAGCTTCAAAGCCTACACTTGAAATTGCACACATGTTTAATATATTTATTTTAAGAAAGCTAAGATTTCAATACATAAGGCATTGCTGAATTCATCATCGTCAATTATTCCATCACATTTAGCATCTTCATGAAGAAGCCAAGTTATTTCTCAGTTTAAACGCGCGATGTTAAAGACGCCACATAGTTTTCATGTCTTTTAAGGGTGATAATTTTGAATTACAAATGCTAAAAACCCTAAAAATAGAAAAGAGACAAGAAATATACACCAAATTGCCAAAGCTTCTTTCTTTTGTTCTATGAAAAGCATTAGATGCATGCAACTTAACAAGATAAACTGATTCTTTTAAGCACGAGATTTCTCAGAGAGAATTGTTTCAATACCCGAGCACCAGTAGCAACAATGAGAATTTTGTAACTAATGGTCTCCCCAGTTGCTGTTAATAGTGTTTTGCGTTTCACATCAGCAGACTTAACTCCAGTTCCAAGAACTAATTCAATTCCTGAAAAGGAAACAATAGCAATTGCATGAGTTACATATTCTGCACACCCTAGAATTTACAATAAAGAATAACTTTATTACAGAAACAAATATATTTACTGATGAAAACTTATATACACCTCATATTTTATTAGAATGAATAGGGAAATTCTCCCAATAATACAGCACAAACTTGCAGATTTTCGAGGGTCAGAAACCTCTCTGCCTTAAGGTACCAAATTCTTATTAAATGACTCTCTATCCTCCCTCTCAACCCCTCTTCTTATCCCAACCCCCAACTAACTAAATGACCGATTCAAAGGAGATTATTTATCCATACCAACCAAAACTATTTAAAATGAAAACTTATATCTGGAAGGATACATGAATCCGTACTTCCAATTGCAATGATAAACAATCATGGATATTGATAGGATACCTAATAATTAGTTAGAAATTATTAGTGGTTGTTAGTTAATAACTAGTTTGTTAGTTAAACGTTAGTTAGGGATTCTGTTTGATATGTGTGTGTGTGTGTAAGAGTTCCATGGGAATAATATTCAATTAGTTTTTGTTTTGTTAGCACATTGTTAGGTCTGGGCAGAGAGAGTGAATTTGTCATCTCTTCACCATCATCAATAATACAAGAATTCATCCCCATTTCTTCTCTTTTACTTGCTTTCTTATTGTCGGAATTTCTGTGGGACCTAACAATGGTCCGACCTGCCGGATTCGAGTAGCTGAGGAGGAAATCACCGCAGCCAGCAAATTGCAAGGAGAACCGAATCCCCCCGAATTAGATGGAAAGCAAGGTCACAGAGTTGGATAACAGAATGTCAAGTTTAGAGATCAGAATGTCAAATCTGGAAGCTTCGATTGCAGAATTCAGGTTACAAGCAGCCAAATCGCGAACGCCTCATGTCCCTAATCTTGTAGAATAGGGAGAAGAGGATTGTAGCCTAGGAGCTGAAGGATGGAGAGGATGGGACTGATTCTAAGTTCCAAAAGGTTCCAGCTAACCTGATGTTACTGTCGGAGCGACCATATCTGCAATTATCAATAAAATACCACTAGATTCGCTAAAGAATGCAGGAGATTCTTGCAAAAACTTCAAAAAAGGAGAATTTGAAAGGATTGCACCTTGCAAGAATTTCAAGAACTTCCATCGATGACCACAGAAGCGCAGAGCGGGGAGGTTTCTATAGGGCTCTGCTCGTTGGGTATCACAAGAGAGGAGGTGGTTTGGCCGAAGTGGCCACCACCAGAACCGCTGGACTCCAATAGGTCTACAACGGCTCCTCTAGAGCCAAAACCGCCAAACAACGATTCACTAACAGTGACCCTTCCACGACGAGGACCACCACCCAAGCCGCCAGACCTAGTCGTTTTCGTGGACAAGGATTGGTAGGCGAGAGCGAGTATAGAGAGAGGAAGGAGGCAACAGAAGCATGAAATCCACTCACCCCTACCGCAACGTACGTCGTCACTGAGGAAGAGGTCGAACCTCTTCGGTTCGTCGCCCCAGAGGACTTCAGTCCGTTTATCGTTGTCATCGACACCAAAAGATTTGAAAACCAGTGTGTTAGAGGTGGTGACGACCCTTACTGCATGTTGCTTGGCCAGAGCCGCATCCCACCCCCAAAACCGCCAGATGCATCATCAAAAATTGGAGTTCCACCGGCGATGGCCCCACAGTGGCCATCGGAGCCACCAGATGCAAGCAAACACGCGGAGGAGAAGGAGTTAACCTCAACGGTAAAGAGTGTGGTTGTTTTCGGGAAGGTTCTGAAGAAAATCAAGGTTGTGTGTAAACACCAGCAATTTAGTGGAAATACTCCTACAAATGCTTTATTCAGTCATTATCCGAAAGAAAGTACAAATGGCACAACCTTATTGTGTGTTGTTTTCCCTTTAGTTCTATTCCTTTTCTCTAAAACCTTTGAAGCAATATTACTGTGCTTCCTATAATATTGGAAGAGTAATCATAAAGGAGAGTATATATGAATTTTAGAGATGATACTAATCTTCCACAAGCAACTGTATGGGTAGATTTTATCAAGCTGGTTGAGAAGGTTATCGGTAGGAGGCTTGGAAGGGAGACTATGAGAGGAGGGACATATGGTTTCTTGCCCACTGTGACACATTCTAATTCCCAGAAAATCCTGCCATGGGAGCCATTAGTTTGAGACAAGGAATGGGATTCATAAATTTGAGACAAGTGGTATTTGTTAGTTTTGTTATAGAGACAATTGCGCTGCATAAAGATGACAACATGGCCGATTGTTCAAGGTTCAAATCATCGATCATCCTAACATGCATTCTGATTTATGAGTGTCCCTCAATTGACGTGTGTGGGTCAAAAGGTGGTAACCAAATAATGGTATCTGTTGCTGGCAAATCATTAGCCTTATGGGATGTCATGAGCAGTAAGTTGGCATCAAAAGTAGTTTTGCAACCAGTCCTCTCCCAAGATAGTTTTCATTCAAGTTCCTCTACGCCACCAATAAAGATGGCATGTCCTCAAGCTAAAGAGTGTCTTCACCAGGATGGCGTGACCTCCAAGATATGAATGTTGGTCCTGGTAATGTGTTGAAGGAGGGAAATCCATTTGTCGGAATTCTAAGTGCAGTTAGTACATATAATAAAGGCTTAAATATAGATTACCCCCCTGCAAATATCAACTTTATCCATATACCCCCCTGCAAAAATAAAAGTTTTAAAATAAACCTTGCAAATATTAATTAGTTACAATTACCCCCCTGCTGTTAGTTTTAGTTAACAGAGTTAACTCTATGCTGAGTGGGCAGACACTTGGACTCCACATTGGCATGACACGTAGATGGTGCTTATACACGTGTTACCTGACTCACTCACTTCAGCATTTCAACTTCTCTCACTCACTTCACATCACCATTTTCGTCTCTCACACTTCACTCACTCAGATACAATGGGTTTCTTCACCAATCTTCAGCTTGTTAACTTTCATTGACTCCCAATTTGTCAAAATTTCACCATATTTACATTCACCAAATCTGTTTGTTGGTGACTCCAAAACTTTAGGGTTAGCTTCAACTACGGCTTCAAGCAAATCACCATTTCGACTTGTAGAACATCTAGTTCATCATCCCAAATGAATAACTTGCGCCTATTTCGTTTCTACTGAGAGAGAGAGACAAAAATCAACGAAGATATGTTATGCCTAACCAAAAATAAAGTGGGGAACACACGAATTTAAACCTACATTACTTACCCTGCATTAATACACTTCCGAATCTTCTTCCCAGATTTTCAGAGGTATTTGCAATCCATAAACGCATTGGTCGCTCACATGCATAAAGTGGAAGTTGCCCATGTCTTGATAAAGCATTAGAAGAGGTGTTGCTTGTGGCCATTGGAAAGATCAAACAAACAATGGAAGAACCGAGAAGAAGAGAGAAGAATATGATTAGGGTTATGGAGGAGAAGCTTTGATTGAGATAGGATAAGATTAGGGTTATAGAGGAAGAAGAGAGAAGCTTGATTAGGGTTTATGGAGGAAGAAAAGACGATTGAACCGATGATGATGATGATTTAAGCCCTAATTAGCCATGTAATTGATCCAACTGGGCATCCACATCACCATCAATTAACGGCGTCAATGTAAACTAAAGCTGTAAGTGGGGGGGTAATGGATAACTTCACATTTTACAAGGTTTATTTTAAAACTTTTATTTTTACTGTGGGGTATATGGATAAAGTTGATATTTTGTGGGGTAATCTATATTTAAGCCTATAATAAAAGGAAGACAAATACTCGCTTTAGTTTCCAAGATGGGTTAATTCATGTTGCTCCTCGGATACCCGTTTCATATATACTACACTGGGACGTCATTGTCTCAATGTTGGTGATACTTTGCCAACAGCTGTTGTTTCTCTTGTTGCAATTGCAGTGTCAACCAAGACATTCGTGGCGGTATCAAAATTTAGTGCCCACAATGAGTTTTCCATTTAGTAAGCCTCCAACAACAGCTGCCAGAATTGTAGTAGTTCAGCGGAGGAATAGCTCAGTGCTCATCTTATTAAAAACTCAAACTAGGAAGGAAGCCACTTGCGGGAAATCAGATTTTATCAAACAACCGAAACCTCTTTTCTGCCTTGAGGGTTGGGAAGTGCCAGAAGCTACTCAATGGAAAATTCTTTTTCTCTGCCTTGAGGACAAGGCAGATCTTAAAGGGGTGGCATTGATAGGATACCTAATAGTTAGTTAGAAATTATTAGTGGTTGTTAGTTAAAACTTAAAAGTTAGTTCGGGATTCTGTTTGATATGAGTGTGTGTGTGTGTGTGTGTGTGTGTGTGTGTGAGTTCCATGGGAATAATATTCAATTAATTTTTGTTTTGTTAGCACCTTGTAAGGTCTGGGCAGAGAGAGAATTTGTCATCTCTTCTCTGAATAGTGAGCTGGGCTCTCAGGAGTAGAAAGAAGCTTGTTTCCTCTACTATTTCACCATCATCATTAATACAAGAATTTCTCCCTATTTCTTCTCTTTTACTTGCTTTCTTTTTGTTGGAATTTCTGTGGGACCTAACAGATATATTTAATTTGGTTGTTTTTACTTTTGGCTTTCAATATTCATCTAGTTATTGGAGGAAGACAAATACAAAAGATTTAACCTATACAGTCTTCGACCTACTTTACATAGCTGGTCCTGCAACCTTAAATAAAATAAAATATCCTCATAAAAAAGAAAACAAATAATAAATGATAACACTTGGCCACATACGATGTTCAGAAGTGCAATTTAACTTCTTCAATTAATTGCAACAGATATGTTACTGTGCAATAATAATTGCTCCTGTCCTTAGCCATCCTCTTGTATGCAAGTGGAGATGATCAAACAAGATAATAAGTTTAAAACAGATCAGTGGCTATATTGCATCCTTTTATACATTAATTTCCACTAATGAATCTAGCTAGAGTATTAATTTGACTAATTTCATCTACCACCCTTGTATGCGCTTAAAACAAACTCAAATACTCAGTAAACGAATTTGCAAATGACTTTTCTTTTAGAAAATAATTATTTAGGAGGACCACTGAAACTAGATAGCATCAACTACTGAACCAGATCTTCACAGTATCAAATCAATAATGCTAAGCAGGATAAAACAAATACCAGGCATTGAAAGCATTCAAAAGATTTCATCTCAATGCGGAAAGGAAAGTAAGCTTGCTATATTACCACACGAAAACGTCAAATCATGATGTAAAATAGTATAATTACCGTGTTCTTTATACCATTTTGGAGTGAGCCTTTCCTCATTTGCTCCAACACAAGTATGAAAGGATGGAAGCCGTGCGGCATCTGTGGGTTACAAATTTCAGCAACCAGACATTACTTAAACTTTGCAAGCAAAGAGAAAGAGAAAATATGGAGCACAGAAAGGCAATGCAGAAATACTATATTTGAACCATGAGGAAATGAAGCATTTTCATCCCCCTTTTGCAAGTACCATACCACACAGGGAGCCAAAACTACAAAATACAGTTATTGGAACCAAAAAGTAAACAGAAAATATCAAGACCGTTACAATGAATTTCCATTTCAAACAAAATTACTCCTAACTAAGTACGATAGCTTGGCTGGGATATTCAAATTTCAGAAGTCAGTGAATTTACAATTGTCATATAATAAACAAAGAGGATATTTAATTCAATGAAAGTCTTGATTAAATCCATTAGATCGTTCATATAAGAGAAGTGGATCAAGTTGCAAAAGAAGGAGTAAATAATACAAAGAAGGGCCTCAAATAGGTCAAAGAGGGTCATTTTTATGAACCAGTAATGCACAAGATACTTGCAATAGAAATTCAATAACCAGTTTGATAGAGGAAAATTCACACCTTCTGGAAGCAAAAATCCTTTGCTCAATGCAGGTCTTTCATAAGGAGCAACCTGAGATAAACATTTATCAACATTTCTATATTTACCATTACCATCACAATAGAAAGAAGAAAACAAAATATCTTGTTCTATAATCAGAAGTTCACTTTAATGAAAAAATAAACCTCAATTAACTACTCAAAGTATCACTTTCTCCTATCTAGTCCTAAACTATGAAAGTTTCTTAAATAGTCTTAAAGTTTTTCTCCTATCTATACCCTAAACTATGAAAGCTTATTAAATACTCCTAAAGTTTATATCAGTCCATCAATTTAGTCCGAGGCAGCAAAGTTCAAAGACTAAATTGATAGACAGTGTTAGGTTCCTAGCCAAACCAAAGGTAGCAAAAGAATTACACATGAACCAGGAAATCAGTGTTAGGTCCCAGTAAATTTATTATGAACCAGGAAAGAATTACACATGAGAGGACTACTCTCTTCACACTGGCATAACCTAGTTTACAACTACACACAAAAACAAAAAAAAGATCAAAAGCTGCCTAGAACTGCTATTCATGCCTCTATTTACAACAGATAAATGGCAAAAGAAAACAGTTATACAAGCTATCTAACTAACAGAACAACCTAACACCATTCTAACCACTTATTCCCTTACAATATATTTTGCTTTCTTCCTGTGATGATATAGACTAAGAATCTTCTCTGCTTGAGAAGCTGTACCTACATCCACTGTGGGTCTAACAGACAGAGATAAACTTGAGAGATTATTTAATAGGATTTTATTATAATTTAAGAACTATTTATTTAATAAGGTTCCATAATTTAGGACTAAATAGGAGAGATTATAAATTGACTTTTAATGAAACTTGACAATCAACAGTAGGAAAACAAAAAATGAAAGATATCAAATTTTGTGGTTTAATTCATAATAATAAATAAATGAAGCAATCAAAGACTTAAAAGAAAAGTTTGATAAATGAAAGAAAGAGTTAAAAGAAGATGGTTATTATTCTTACTGGTTCATCAGAAATAATACAGAGTTCGCCATGAGAGACCCCTTTTCTAACGAATTCAAGAGCAGCATAGCCAGCAGCGACACCTCCACCGAGAATCACGTACACGAACGCTCTTCCCATTTCTCAAAACTTCTCTTCCTTCACATAAACAAAACCCCTTATCTTAATTCTTTATTTATTTATCTAGCTATCGTCAATTCAAAATCAAGGGTGCTCAATTTTTTGGGAGCGCTTTCTTTTCTTTTAAGGCACTCCCAAAATTGCAGATCATGGAACGGGCCCCATCATGATGGCAATGACGAATACTCCAACGCTATGAAGCCCCGATACTAGATACGATACGGGATACGATACGACACGATACGTGGATACGGGAAAATTTAGAAAATCAAGATACGATACGGCATGGATACTTTAATAAAAAATTAAATTAAAAGTTAAAAATATAAAACATAAAGATACATGTTACAAAAGGCCACAAGTTAAGATTTCGTAGCAGTAAGTTTCCCAAGATAGATTAGTTATTTGAAAGCAAAGTGGAAATTGTGCACTAATAACACACTCAGAACCTAAAAAAATAAGTAAGCATAGTTAAATGTCTTTTCCTCCCATTTTAAAATATACCCTTCCTCCTACGAACATGTCACAAAAAGGATAAAAGAGTACCAACGGAGAGATTAGTCATCGCTCTCAGTAGTGGATACTTTGGTCTCGACCAAAAAAACAAGGATAAAAGAGTAAGTATCTAATTGTTTTTTGATTTATAAAAATAAACATAAATTCTAGGATACTCCCAAATTTGGATACGATCGGTAAGTATCCGAAGAAGTATCCGATAAGTATCTGGTCTTTTTTATTTAAAAATAAATATAAATTCTAGGATACTCTGGGACACGATCCGAAAGTATCTCGACACGATCGCAGATCGGACACGATCGGACACCCAAGACGCGTGGCCTATTTTGGAGTATCGGGGTTTCATAGCTCCAACGATAATTACTACATTTACTGAAATACCCCTGAAAGAGATGCTCTGCGTATTTTTTTGGTTTAATTACAGTTTTGTTCTCCCTATTTTTACTAACTCACGATTTTGATCCCTAATTTTTTTTCCACGAATTTAGTCCCCCCCTATCATTCCAATTTGTAAAATCATAGTCGCCCTATAGTTAGGTCAAAATTGGTCTTTGAGTCATCGACCACTAATCTGACGTGGCGTGACATGCAGACATGCCAAGGTGGATTTTCAATTAAAATTTATTATTTTTATTTGTAACAAATATTTTTTAATTATTAATTATTATCTCTAATTGATCTTCCAAAAACAAAACAAAAAAACCCAGATTCATGAATCCACAACTTAAACGTGCATCCCCAGATTCATCTTCCTCAAAGAAAAGGGAGAAACAGAGGGAAAATGGTTGTGATGAGTAAGATCTTCCTCACAACTTTGAAGATCTGGGCATGGATTCTGGTGAGTTTGAACTTAAACGTGCCATTTGTTCTTCCTCGGGAGTACTCAGCGAGCTCGAATGGCCCTCTTCAGTCAAAATGATTTTGGGTCGTTGTGGGAGGGGCGGTCCTTATCGCATGCATTCAGCCTCCTAACTATTCCTAATGGAGAGATCGTTAGGTGGTTTTCATGGGCTCGTTGGAAGTTTTAGATATGTGCCCGGGTCGCGTGCCCTCACCGTCGTGTCCCATTCAGGTGTGACTTTTGGCTCCTTTGGCCCTAGGAGGTCTCACCCTTTTCCTCCGATTTGCCGTGTATGGTCTTCTTCTGTTCCTGCTTTTCGGGCGGTTTTGAGGGGTTCTGTCTGCTTCTCGAGCCCTGAAGTTTTCAGGAAAGCAGAGTGCAACATTAAAGGATCTGTTAGTTCATAGGATAATGATGTAATAGCTTTGTATTTTTCGAGAAGAGGAAGTAATATATGGTTTTTGTAACAGATGCTCGATGTTATTTGATATTTATTTCAGTGCTTCTCGTATTTTCTTTGTTTTATTTTTTGACGCTCGAGACATCATTGTATCTCGCTTTTGTGTCACTTCGAGAGTATCAGAACCTGGTTGGTTGCAAGCGTATTCGCTTCACGTTTGGTTCCCAAGGGTGTATGTCGGCTTCCACCAGTATCCACCTGTCGGGTCTTTTCTATTTCCCCTCTTAGAACAACTTGGATCGTTCGGTCGTGTAGAGGCGCCTCTTCTAGTTTTTCATTTTGTCTAAGAGGATTCCCCATAGTGTGGCAAACACACCAGTTTTGCTTTTTTTCCCATGAGGTTCGCCCAAGGGTGGGGCGTGGACTCGACAACCCAGCCTATTGCCTGTCGAGACTTATTTTTTTGTGCCCGAGGGTAACGTCAAGATGTTGCTCTGTTCTTACCCGTCGGGGCTTGCGTATTGATTTATTTGGGAACATTTAAGATTTTAGTGAGCAAAAAGGAGGAGCTTTGATGTATTTCATTGATATTAAGAGGTACATATTTGTGGCCGTTTTGGTGTTACAAATGTACATTTCATCTTTTAGCTGTAGTAGAATCTCAAGTTTTCGGCGTTGCAGGATCTGCGAATATTCCCTCCGTCCAGTTCTTCCAACTTGTAAGCTCATCTGCCAAACACATCTTTTATTCGAAATCGGTCGTCCCAGTTGGGTAGTGATTTTGTCGTTGCTCGGTCTCATCCATCGCTGACACTACCATTCAACTACCGATTAATTTTTTGGGAGTGACTATTACTAAGGCCACTCGTAAGTCCATTTGAAGCGTGGAGGCTACTTCCGATTCGAAAGTGGCTATGGAGGTCCGCCAAGATCACATTCGGGAAGGCCGTATTGTTTTTGTTGCTAGTGTAACATCCTGCATCGCTTCAAGAATCTCGCTGATCGCCCCTACGAACCAACACGAGTCTTTTCAAAGATGTTTTGTCCTCACTTGCATGCTTTCCGGAAAACTTCCCGGAAGGTCACTCATCACTACTACTACAAGCCAAGCACGCTTAACTATGGAGTTCTTACGGGTGGACTCGAAAAGAAGATGCACCTTGTTGGTATAGGTAGTCCAAATCAATCCTTTTAAGTCTTCCTTCAATCTGCATACCCCATACCGCACACCTCGGGATCCTCTCATTCCGATGCTGGTCGGTTCATTCACGCACCCTTCGCTTTGAAGCCGCCAGAGCCGCTCTTTGCCATTCCACCTTTTTGGGCACCGCGATCACTCCCGCCTCGTCGGCCCCAATGTCACATGCCCACTGGGCTTCCGCTTGGTTCGCCCCCGAACCACACACAGTATTGAAAGAGGTCTCATCGCTCGATACCATTTGTAACATCCCAAATCGCTTCAGAATCGCCGATCGCCACTACGAACCAACACGAGTCTTTTCAGCATGCTTTGTCCTCACTTGCATGCTTTCCGGAAAACTTCCCAGAAGGTCACCCATCCCACTACTACTCCAAGCCAAGCACGCTAACTATGGAGTTCTTATGGGGTGGACTCCCGAAAAGAAGATGCACCTTGTTGGTATAAGTAGTCCAAATCAATCCTTTTAAGCCTTCCTTCAACTGTACAGTCCCATACCTACACAGCCTCAGGATCACTCTCATTCCGATGCAAATTCGGTTCATTCACGCACCCCTTCGCTTTGAAGCTGCCAGGAGCCGCTCTTTGACATGCCACCTTTTGGGGCACCGGCGATCACTCCCCGCCCTCGTCGGCCCCGGATGTCACAGCTAGGGCCATCCTATTGTTGTTGTTGGGGATGAGCATCTTTTGCAGCAAGACGGGTAACAGAGTGGAGGGTAAGTGGTTGCTGGTATTGGAGGACATGGACCAGGTTGGTTCATGGGCGTGGGGTCTAGCTGTATTGGCCTATCTTTATGAGCAGCTGAATACATGTCTGACTGAGAGCGCCCAACTAGGGGGTACTTGACACTGATTATGGTAAGATTTACTATTGTAATATGCTTTAAAACAATATATGTTTATTATATGTTGTGGTTTAATAACAAGTTTGTTATTTTTTGTTCATTTTAGACATGGATTTTTGTGTATTTCCCCAACATCTGTGTCCGTGAAACTGTCGAACAAATACCCGGTGGTCCACGTTGTGGGAGGTGGAAGAGAATGAAGATTGATACTGTTAAGCTTGACAAGTATTGTGCTAGAATGGATGATTTGACTCCAGATGACGTTATTTGGAGACCCTTTCGAGGACCATCGAGCAGCATTAGAGTTTGATCCGTTTTGTTTATATAGGGGCTTCATTAGTTGGGGCACCACCACCGCTCTCTTACATGCTTGATAGGTTCTTCAGAAATTTGGATACATCTAGACCATCCACCGTCTTCTGCTTGAGTGTAGTCCACGGTATAGAGACGTTATGGTTCACCTTGCGATTGGAGTGACAGGTTCAAGAAACTATCAATGCCACTAGTGGTAGGCACCTATGCTTGATAGAGCAAAGAGCACCAAGAGTCGTGGGTCCCGAGGAGAGAGCAGATGAATGTTGCTCGGCGTCTCACGAGTGTGCTACTGATTAGGGACAGATTCCTCGAGGCTCTACGTCGCATGCATGCATCCGAGGCGCGATTCATTCGACAGGGGGAGGGTCCCCTTGATTATTGTAGTATCATTTTATTTAACTGTTTGAACATTTGTGGATTTATGACTTTATTTAGTTATGTTTATCTTACGACTGCTTAGATTTTTCACAATTTATAACCATTATGCTATGAAGTGACTAATTTGCACAAGAAAGGGGATTGAATTGTGCTATCTTTTTAATTTTTAATTCCCGCAACCTTTCGTATGGTTTCTCAAGATAACTTGGATATCGAGAAGGTTGAATGTTAGTTGCACAAACAACAAGCAAATGTGACAGTAGTGAAAGATAATTAACTTTGATGATTTTAGATGTCTTTTCTTTTCACAAAGAGTGTAGTTTTCAAAAGATGATCAAAGTTGAGCTTATTTAAAATTAAGATTTTGACTTCGTAAGGTTGGTGGATTTAACCTTCTAAAGTATTTGAAAACTTTGGTGATTGTTAGACGGTTAAAGCAAATGATAAGTAAAGCGTAAAATAACACAGAGAGAGTTATAGAGGTTCACCAAACTGTGGCTACTCCTCTCCCACGCCCACGTGAGAGTTTCCACTATTCTCCAAATAGATTTACACTTGCTTTAGCTTCTTCAATCGCCAAAGACTTTTCACCTCCACTCACTTTTGATCACACACAAAAGACAAGTGCTAACTTACACAACTTCACCAAGTGTCTCAACCTACTAGAAAACTTTCTTCTAGTTTCCTAAAGGTATTTCCTCGGGATCACCAACAACACTTACTTTTCACTAGGTAGTTTCTTTGAGAACCTTTCAACTAGGATCACCAACACTACTCACCTCTTACTAGGTAGTTTGTTGAGAACCTTACAACTAGAATCACCAACAACACTCACCTCTCACTAGGTAGTTTGTTGAGAAACTTACACAATATTTCTTACAAGATGGGGTTTGGGTTTGGGATGATTTAAGAGCTTGTTGATAGATAAATACAATGTGTTTCAAAGAGCATAACAAGCAAGCACACACTCAAGATAGTATTTCCCAATTCTGAACTTGTAGTAACTTGAAGTGTGGATGAGAATGTTGGATTTCGTTTAGAAGCTTGACTTGAAGGTTCCAATATCAACTCATGATTTTCATTTGAGTAGAGCAGCCCTCTATATAGACTTTGAATCTGAAATATGGCTGTTGGGAAGAAGGAAAGAGCCGTTGGAAGTTGTTGTAGCTTTGTAGGTAGGTAATGATGAATTTTGAACTTTAGGTAGTAGTCTTCAACCTTCTGAAGCAACATTTTTGCTTTGTCTTGTGCTAACATCATTTCATGTCAGCACTTTACATCATTCCTGTCAATTCAGTTCCTATTCATGTACTACACAATCTTTTACATGCTTTATTTTGAAGCTTCTAAAGCTCCTTTATCATGAACAAACATGCTTTTAATTTACAAACAAAAATCAAGGAGTTCTTTATCATATAAGATAATATTTCTGAAACTTAAATTCCTTGAAACTTCATTTGATGCATTTCAGATTAAGATTTCGAATATGAATATGTTACCCAGAAACAGAAACTTGAAATCTTCAATCCTCTTTTAACCTTCTTGAACACTTAACCTTCTGAGCCTCTTTAAGAAGTAATTCAACCTTCTGTTGACTTAAATCAAACTTTCTGTTGACTATTGGTCAACCTTGTGTTGACTTTTAGTCAACCTTCTGTTTGACTTTCAGTCAACCTTCTGAAGAATGTTACTTTATCTTTTTAAGCTTCTGCAGTCAACCTTCTGATGGTTTAACCTTCTGTATTCAACCTTCTGTAAGGTACCCTTTTGTAGGTAACCTTCTTTTGGCACATTTTATCTTTGAAAACCACTTGGTTTATTTTGTAAGGCCAAGAATTTTGCTATGAAACTTATTCCCTGTTCTTTAACACACTTGATTGAAAACTTGTTAAATCATAATAAGATTAGAAAGCTTAACTCATTACTTAAGTTTGTATCATCAAAACATGGAAAGAGATTTTTATTTCTACAATCTCCCCCTTTTTGGTGATGACAAACTTGAGAGTATGTTTTAAGTTTTCTGTTTGCTCAAGCATAGACATTCACTGATCAGTGGAAATAAATTTAACACATGCATAGCAAAAGGATAATTATCATATGATAAATGCAGCAATCATGCAGCAGACAGTAAACATACATAGTTCTGATAATTATCAATTACAAACCATACCATAACACAAATTAAATATGTCCAAAAGATAATTAAAATGTCAACAGAAACCCCAAAATATATCACTTATAAACTAAGTAGCTAATAATCTCCAATCTCCCCCTTTCACAAAAAAAAAGGAGGAAGAAAGGGAAATTAGCTTGCTACTTTGTTGGAGAGGAATCATCCAAGAATTTGAGGATGAGGCGGGTTGAGGAATGTCTTGGAAGGGTTGAGGAGGAGGAAGTCAGAGGCGCAACATTAGGAACCATAGTAGGTACTATGTTCTCCATCACCCATTGTTGGTAGGCATAGTTTACGTGGGCTTCCAACCTATTTTCCTATTTGAAGAATTCCAATGCTCATCGAAGTTTGTTGTTCTGCACCTCATCTTCTTCATTTGTTTCTCATGGTGTGCTCTCATCTTCTTCATTGCCTCCAATACTTCCTTCTTGTCTGCATAGGTGAATGAATCTTCCTTGTTTTCTCAAGGCTCACGCTACTGTGTGCCTTGTCTCGATGATGATAGAGGTGCATTCATAGTTTGACAAAAGGATCCTAGAGATCCAAATTGTTTTTGGCGGATCGGAAGGTAGTTTAGAAGGTCCTGAACCTTCGTGTACCTTTAGTGCGTAAGAGTCATACATAGGAGAGAACATGAATCGTGAATGTTTTTGAAGCAAGAGTATTACTGTGTGAAGTTCTAGGATTTTCACGCCATTTGGAAAATAAATTTGCTATTTGTTCGGTAGATCCTTGAATGTCATGATGAAGAGGAGCAGGAGTTGATTGTGTATTTGGACCAATTGAGGATCAGGAGTGTGGAGTAATTCAAAGTGAGAGCAATAGAAGCTATGATTTGTGGCTAGTGGCTTGATTCTCGAGGGTTTTCAGTGTAGCTTGGTCTTCAATATCCCTAATTACCTCATGAACGGCTTGAGTGATAGGAGATAGTGGTTGTGTTTGTTCATTTTTTCTTCCTCATTCACTTGGGATTGATTTTCTTTTAGCTCCCCGAGCTAGACCTCATAAGAGGTGGTATATGGCGAGACAAATGACTCTGAGAGAATGGGTAATAGATGGCTCTCATCGGAAGGTAGAGATTCTATAGCAGAAGGGATAGTTTCAGAAGCTTGATTCTCAGGTTTCAAAGGCTTTCCTAGGTCTGTGCTGAGGTTTTCATCAGAAGCTTCTTCTTCCATTGGTTCAGGTTGGTCTTTTTCAATTGGAGTGTCATTCAAGTTTAAGGTATTTTCAAAAATTTCTCTCCATTCTTGAGATGGTTCTGATTCAACTAAATTTTCAAATGTGGATTTTGGTGGGGCTAAATTTATGGGTTCAGTTCTGATAACAGATTCTGATTCTAGTGGCTCCCCCGAGGAGTTGACAGAGGTGTGTTTTTATCAGACTTGGTTCTAGGATAGGTTCATCATGAATGTGTTTTGTTTCGGAAATATTTCTATTTTCTTGCTAAAAGGTTTCAGTCCCATCTGTTTAGCACTCTTGGACCAGAAGGTTGTTTTTTCATGTATTGATTCTTCCCTAGACACA
This sequence comes from Oxytropis ochrocephala, assembly GCA_020916435.1. Taxonomy (NCBI): domain Eukaryota; kingdom Viridiplantae; phylum Streptophyta; class Magnoliopsida; order Fabales; family Fabaceae; genus Oxytropis; species Oxytropis ochrocephala. The sequence continues at coordinate 56,738,592 of CM037091.1, forward strand.
GAGATTTTCTTAAATCTGAATAATTTGGTCAAGAACATACCATAGGGTAGGGATGAGATCTGCCTAATGGTTTTGCACATGTCTATCATATAATGAAAGATAATGTATGGAAGGTTAATCTTATTTCTAGTGATCATGTGATAGACTAAGAGTAGATCAATAGGTTTTACTCGCTTTCAAAACTTCCCGCTCTAGGAAAGAGAGTGGACTACCATATTGTGCATGATACGTGCTTCATCCTTTAGTCTTCGATGATTTAAGCTTTTCACTAGGATTCTTCATCGGAAGCTTGAGTAACTTCCTCTCTGTGTAACTTCGGTTTGATCATACCAATCTTTCCCATACAAACATACTTCATTCTCGGGAATTTTCAGGGCATTAGCTATTATGGTTGGTGTTACCATTAATGGTGGTTCCTTTTACTTGAGTAGTAAAAGAGGATTTGGTTTCACTCACATTCATGTATCCATAGAATTCTTTTATAAGGTTGGGATAAATAGTTTCCCCTTGGGACAAAATGTTTTGCCAACCTTGATACTCAATGTGTTCCTCAGAGATTCCAAACGAAGCTTTAAGTTCTTCCAATGAGATAAATTCTCCCAATGAGAACATTCCTTTTGCCCCATTTTTCCTTATCAAATACTTATACAGCAGCGGGGCTTGTTCTTCAACTTCAAGTTTTCGTTCTTCATCAATCTTTTCTTTTCCTTTACTTCCTCCAAACTTAATCTTAAATTTTGGCCTTTTGGAAGAAGATTGTGGTTGAAGAGATGCTTTCCTTTTCGAGTTCCATTTTCGATTCTCGCCATCATTTCAGATGCAGAGTAGAGTCATCATCATCGAGGGTGATAGGTTGACTCTTCCTTGTTCCAGACCTGTATTTCTTTGAAAGAAGTGGTTTTGATTCTAGTTGATCTTCGAGAGGAGTGGGTGAAGATTTGGAAGATCTTTGTTCAGATGGAGCCTTAACTGAGTGGGAGGAGGTTTAGAAGCACTCAATAATGCGGTGGAAGATCATGGGTTGTGGGAGTCTTGACTTTCTTCACACATGGAATTTTTGTTCTCACCATTTTTGGAGAAAAGAAGGATTTTTCGCGAAGAAGGAAGGAAGAGAAGAAGAGAAGTCGGTTTGAGAGAGAATGTGTTGATTGGATTGGCGTGCGTGAAAGAGAGAGAGAGAGAGATAGATAGAGACTAGCTAGTTGTGACTTGATGGTTGCAGATTATGACAAGACATAAGCGTCATAGAAGACGATTTTTAGTTGCTTTAATAACCGTCCCCAATGTTGACTTTAATTTATCCTTCTCAAATTCAACCTTCCGAATTTGATTCTTTCAAGCGAACCTTCTAAAGACTTGAAGGTTGGGGTTTTTGACATATTTTTCTCCTAAGGACATTTTAAAATGTGCAAAGCCTTTTAATAAAATTAAAACTTTCTTCTAACAAAGGCTTAGTAAATATATCACCTAATTGATGCTTGGTGTCAATAAAAATAAGTTCCACATCCTTCTTTTGAACATGATCTCTCGATAAAATGATGTTTAATATCAATGTGTTTAGACTAGAGAGTGTTGGATGGGATTTTTGATAAATTGATAGCACTAGTATTATCACAATAAATGGGAGTGCATGTGTACCTTATAGAGTAGTCCTCCAATTGATTCTTAATCCATAGAATTTGTGAACAACAACCAGCAGCAGATACATATTCTGCTTCAGTAGTTGATAATGCAATTGAATTCTGTTTTCTACAAGACCAAGAGATTAAGGATTCCCCCAAAATTTGACATGATCCACTAGTACTTTTTCTCATCAATTCTATCACCAAAGATAGTCGGCATCACAGTAGCTAATTAGGTCAAAATGAGTATTCTTTTTATACCATAGACCAAGATTGGTTGTTCCCACTAAGTATCTGAATATTCTTTTGACTGCAGTGAGATGAGATTCTTTTGGAGAAACTTGAAATCTAGCACATAGGCCAACTGAAAACACAATGTCAGGTCTACTAGCAGTTAAATATAATGATGAACCTATCATACCCCTCGTATTCTTTTTCGTAAATTGGTTTTCCTTCTTCATCCTTCTCAATTTGTACAGAAGGATGCATAGGAGTTGCCATGGCTTTAGCTTCATTCATCTTATATTTCTTGAGAAGATCTTTGATGTATTTTTCTTGACTAATAAAGATACCTTCATCAAGTTGTTTAATTTGAAGTCCTAGAAAGAACCTTAATTCTCCCATCATACTCATTTCAAATTCACTTTTCATAAGTTTCCCAAAATCTTTGCATAATTTTTCATTTGTTGATCCAAAATGATATCATCAACATAAATTTGAACAATCAACAAATCTTTATCAAGAGTTTTCTTAAATAATGTAGTATCAATTTTTCCTCTTGTAAATTTGTTTTTGATCAAGAAGTTACTTAACCTTTCATACCAAGCTCTAGGAGCTTGCTTAAGCCCATATAGAGCTTTGGTGAGTTTAAAAACATGGTTTGGTTTCTTTTGATCAACAAAACCAGGAGGTTGATTGACATAAACTTCTTCATTTAAAAAGCCATTTAGAAAAGCACTTTTAACATCCATTTGAAATAATTTGAAATTTTTGTGTGCAAAGAAATGCAAGTAAGATTCTAATAGCTTCTAACCTTGCTACAGGAGCAAAAGTTTCATCATAGTCAATACCTTCCTCGTTGGTTATACCCTTGAGCAACAAGTCTTGCCTTGTTTCTCACCACCTTACCATTTTCATCTAGCTTGTTTCAACACCCATTTGGTTCCTATAATAGGTGATTTTTGGAGGTATCACTAAGTTCCATACCTCATTCTTTTCAAATTGAGAGAGTTCTTCAGTCATTGCTTCTATCCATGATTGATCTTGTATGGCCTCATTGATTGACTTAGGTTCTATTTCAGAGATTAAGGCCATTCCAAAGAAAGATTGTCTCTAAATGACGTTCTAGTTCTAACAGGATCCAAGTGCTACCAATAATTTGATCTTGTGGATGATGTACCACCATTCTCCAAACTTCTTGGTAATTGAGAAGGTTCATCGAAGCTTGAGTAGCTTCATTTGATTGTTGAGAAGGTTGAGCGAAGCTTCCGGTTCATCCTTCTCCAACCCTGCTTTCATGTTTCTGTACCTTCTTCTTTGTTCGATTGGTCTCATCAACATCAATTACTTCATTTGAACTGTTAGTTTCATTAAATACAATATGCATGCTTTCCTCTACAGTTTGAGTCCTAAGGTTATATACTCTATAAGCCTTTGATGATGTTGAATATCGAGAAAAATTCCTTTGTCGATTTAGAATCAAATTTTCCTAGATTGTCTTTGTTATTCAAAATGAAACAAGTACAACCAAATACACGAAAGTATGCAATGGTTGGTTTTCTATTTTTCCAAATTTCATAGGGGTTTTCTCAACAATTTTTCTAATGGAAACTCTATTCAAAATATAGCAGTTGTGTTTATGACTTTCCGCCCAAAAATATTTTTCAATTTTTGAATCTTCTAAAAGTGTTCTTGCCATTTCTTGCAAAGTTCTATTTTTCCTTTCTACAACTCCATTTTGTTGTGGAGTTCTAGGACAAGTGAAATTGTGAGTAATTCCATTTTCATCAAAAAAGTTTTGAAAAGAGAAGTTTTCAAATTCTCCCCGTGATCACTTCTTACGAAATAACATTTGTTCCTTTTTCATTTTGAACTTTCTTTAGAAACACTTTGAATGCTTCAAAAGCTTCATCTTTGTTTTTCAAGAATAGCACCCATGTGAATCTAGAGAAATCATCTACAATTACAAAACCATATCTTTTCCATTGAGGCTAGCAGTTTTGGTAGGACCAAATAAGTCTATGTGAAGCGATTCTAGTGATCTTTGGGATGTGATCATGTTTTTAGGTTTAAAACTTGATTTGACATGTTTACCATGAACACATGCTTCACACACTCTATTTTTTTCAAAATTGATTTTTGGTAGTCCTCTCGACTAGTTCCTTTTTGGAAAGCTTTGAAATGGTTTGCATGCTTATGTGACCAGTTCTTCTATGCCAAATCCATTTGTCATTTTCATAAGACATAAGACAAGTTTCTTGAGAAAGTTCATCAAGACATAGGCTATATAGATTTTTATTTCTAGATGCGATAAACAAGACCTTACAGAGGAGATTTCTTTAATAAAACATTTGTCGATTTGAAAGAAACTTTATGACCACTATCACATAGTTGACTAATACTTAACAAGTTATGCTTTAAACCTTCTACATATTGAACATTCTTAATTTTAGGGGATTTAGAATTACCTATAGTACCTATACCTTTGATGCAAGCTTTATCATCATTGCCAAAGATGACATAGCCTCCATCTATTCTCTCCATTGAGAGAAATTTATCTCTTTCCTGTCATGTGCCTCGAACATCCACCGCCTAAGAACCACGACTTTTTCTTGGATGCTAAGAGGCATTCCTGCTTTCGAGATGTTAGTAATGATTTAGGTACCCAATATCTTTTGGGTCCTTCATGGTTAGTTTTTTCCTGTAGAAGCTTCTTTTCATTTTATAACATCTGAAATATCATGACCAAAATGTTTACAATATGTGCACTTTGTCTTAGGCTTTCTAGTCCTATGATTCTTCTCAGTTTGTTTTTCTATAGGTAGCTCAAAAGTATTCTCAGTATAGACATAGCTAATTCTTTAGTTAAAGCAGACACTTTTTCTTTGAGAAGGTTATTTTGTTTTTCAAGATCGAGTGTATAAGGTTTGGTTGCTCTAAGACCTTATCTTTCAAAAGTTTGTGTTGTTCAGAAAGTTTAAAATGAGAATGTTGAAGAGTTTGAACTGTTCTTATCAAATATTCATTTTGTTTTTGAAGCTCTTCATTCTCCCTTTTTGAATTCAAAAGTTGATTTTTGAACATCACACATTTTGGGCTAAAGTGTTTGAATCGGATAATAGGTTTTCAAAAGCATGTTCAAGATCTTTGCATGAAGCACAAGTTAGTGATTTAGAAGTGCTTACCTCTTCTAGGTCAAGTATCTCCTACGAAGCATGAGTTGATTGATTCCATACTTGATGCAGAATTATTTGAGAGGGTTCCTCGAGTCACCATGAGACAAAAATTTGCGATCTCTCTTCATCATGGTCCGAGTTGGTTCCTTCTGAGTCATCCCATGTTGCAAGTAGAGCCTTTTTCTTAGGTGTGAACTTTCTGTTGCTTCCTTTCAACTTTGGACATTCATTTCTGAAGTGTCCAGGTTTGTTACATTCATAGCACACATGTGGTCGGGCTTTGGTTCCTTCACCTTTAGGTTGATCTTTCTTGAAGAAGGGTCTTCTGTTATTTTTCTTTCTAAATGCCCGTCTTCTAAACCTTCTGGTCATTAGAGCCATTTCATCCTCATCATCAATGTTACTTTCATCATCTTTACTTTCTTCTTGAGTGTCCTCTTGAGCTTTAAGTGCCATAGCTTTAGAAGGTTGTGAAGATTTTTGAGAAGCTTTGAGTGCAATAGTTTTAACCTTCTTGGGTTGAAGTTCATCCATGATTTATTGTTCATGCACTTTTAGAGATCCAAGTAGATCTTCTATTTTGAGAATAGAGAGATCTTTAGCTTCGTGATAGCAATCACTTTTAGGTCTCCATACCTTTGGAAGGCATCTCGGGAGTTTTCTCACTTTGGCTTGATTTGAGTAGGTATTTCCCAGAGAGTTCAAATCATTTGTTATTGTTGTGAATCGCTAAACATTTCAGAAATTGTTTCTTGCTCCTCCATTTTGAATGTTTCAAATTTATGGATAAGAAGGTTGATCTTTGCTTCTTTAACTTGGTACATTCCTTCATGGGCGTCTTCAATGTATCCCGATTTCTTTGGCGTTTCTTTCCCACTACTTTATCATATTCACTTCTACCTAAAGCACATGTTAGATAAAATTTAGCTTTAGAGTTTAGAAGTACCATGCGCTTATCTTTGGTGTCCAGTGTTTCTTGGTTTAGTCGAGTGGTCCCATCATCAAGAGTTGTAGTAGGTTCAAAAGGACCATCTTCAACAATTCCCCCAAATGTCGGTGTCTTGAGATTCTAGGAACAATCTCATTTGATCTTTCCAATAATAGTAATGTTCACCGGTGAATCTCGGTGGTCTATTTCTTGAAGCTCCTTCAGGAAGGAACATCACGAGTTGGAATGATGACTCATCACTTCTTCCAGATCTTTCCTCTCACACCGCAAAGTGTGCTCAGCCCCTAGAGGTGAGCTCGATGCCAATTGAAGTGACTAATTTGCACAAGAAAGGGGGATTGAATTGTGCTATCTTTTTAATTTTTAATTCCTCGCAACCTTCTACGTATGGTTTCTCAAGATAACTTGGATATCGGAAGGTTGAATGTTAGTTGCACAAACAACAAGCAAATGTGACAAGAGTGAAAGATAATTAACTTTGATGATTTTAGATGTCTTTTCTTTTCACAAAGAGTGTAGTTTTCAAAAGATGATCAAAGTTGAGCTTATTTAAAATTAAGATTTTGACTTGAAGGTTGGTGGATTTAACCTTCTAAAGTATTTGAAAACTTTGGTGATTGTTAGTAGACAGTTAAAGCAAATGATAAGTAAAGCGAGAAAATAACACAAGTAGAGTTATAGAGGTTCACCAAACTGTGGCTACTCCTCTCCCCACGCCCACGTGAGAGTTTCCACTATTCTCCAAATAGATTTACACTTGCTTTAGCTTCAACCGCCAAAGACTTTTCACCTCCACTCACTTTTGATCACACACAAAAGACAAGTGCTAACTTACACAGCTTCACCAAGCTGTCTCAACCTACTAGAAAACTTTCTTCTAGTTTCCTAAAGGTATTTCCTCAGGATCACCAACAACACTTACTTTTCACTAGGTAGTTTGCTGAGAACCTTTCAACTAGGATCACCAACACTACTCACCTCTTACTAGGTAGTTTGTTGAGAACCTTACAACTAGAATCACCAACAACACTCACCTCTCACCTTTGGGTAGTTTGTTGAGAAACTTACACAATATTTCTTACAAAGTATGGGGTTTGGGTTTGGGATGATTTAAGAGCTTGTTGATAGATAAATACAATGTGTTTCAAAGAGCATAACAAGCAAGCACACACTCAATATAGTATTCCCCAATTCTGAACTTGTAGTAACTTGAAGTGTGGATGAGAAGGTTGGATTTCGTTTAGAAGCTTGACTTGAAGGTTCCAATATCAACTCATGATTTTCATTTGAGTAGAGCAGCCCTCTATATAGACTTTGAATCTGAAATATGGCTGTTGGGAAGAAGGAAAGAGCCATTGGAAGTCATTTGTAGCTTTGTAGGTAGGTAATGATGAATTTTGAACTTTAGGTAGTAGTCTTCAACCTTTCAAGCAACATTTTTGCTTTGTCTTGTGCTAACATCATTTCATGTCAAGACTTTACATCATTCTGTCAATTCGGTTCCTATTCATGTACTACACAATCTTTTACATGCTTTATTTTGAAGCTTCAAGCTCCTTTATCATGAACAAACATGCTTTTAATTTACAAACAAAAATCAAGGAGTTCTTTATCATATAAGATAATATTTTCGAAACTTAAATTCCTTGAAACTTCATTTGATGCATTTCAGATTAAGATTTCGAATATGAATATGTTACCGTAAAACGTAAAACTTGAAATCTTCAATCCTCTTTTAACCTTCCGAGCCTCTTTAAGAAGTAATTCAACCTTCGTTGACTTAAATCAAACTTTCGCTGACTATTGGTCAACCTTGTGTTGACTTTTAGTCAACCTTCTTGCTTTGACTTTCACCAACCTTCCAAGAAGGTTACTTTATCTTTTTAAGCTTCTGCAGTCAACCTTCTGATGGTTTAACCTTCTGTATTCAACCTTCTGTAAGGTACCCTTTTGTAGGTAACCTTCTTTTGGCACATTTTATCTTTGAAAACCACTTGGTTTATTTTGTAAGGCCAAGAATTTTGCTATGAAACTTATTCCCTGTTCTTTAACACACTTGATTGAAAACTTGTTAAATCATAATAAGATTAGAAAGCTTAACTCATTACTTAAGTTTGTATCATCAAAACATGGAAAGAGATTTTTATTTCTACATGCTAAACTTTTTTTTAATTGACGCGGAAGCGAATTACATTGAATGGAAACAACAACACAACGAAACATAAAAAGTAAAACACAACAGAAACAAAAACAGCTCTAAAGGACTATTGTGACAGTTTTCCTGCATAACAACGACGTATAATCTCATTGATAATCCGTTTCATGCTCAAATGGGTGTACAGGAGAAAAATACACCATCTCCTCTTTTGGTGATTTTACTGCGATGATGAACAACGGTAAGTGTGTTGTCTCTTGAGTACTGAGTTGAAAAAGTATCCATTTTAGACTGTGTATGTGGGAAAAAAAACTAATGCAGTGTGTGATGGTGTGAAAGAAACTACAAGAAGTGGTAAGTATTTATAGCAATGGTATCCGATTATGCTTCATTGATAAAAACTGTCTGTGGGATCCTGACCATTAGATTTGGGAATTTTCAATAACAGATTTATCTTAAAAAAAGGATAAATTTGTAGTTAAAATTTAACAAACCGTTCGTAGTTAAAATTTAACAAACCGGAATTATCTTTTTGAGACATAAATCTGTTTTATTAAATTGTAAATCAAATTTGTCTCATAAAAAGATAAATCCATTTTGAAAAAATTTAACTACGGAATTATCTTTTTATAAGATAAATCCAATGTACAATTTTTAATTTCGCTTGGAATTAAGATAAATCTATTGGCCATTATTTATCAAAACGGATTTATGTTTCTTGTAACATAGTCCGTTTGGGATTTATGGGAGGGGTAATTTCGAAATATGAAAATGTGTGGGGATATAAGGGATAAAAGTGGGTGTTTAAAAAAACAACCCGAGTTTTTTTTTTGGACCCACCATCACCACTTATGCCCACACCCAACAATTTTCTTCCAATTTTACCCCTCAATATTGTCCAAAACGGATTTACCTACCAATAGATAAACCCGTTGTGTTAGTTTTGGCTTAAATATATGATAAGCCCCTGCAAAATAGCGAGAAATCCATTTAAGCCCCTGCAAAAAAATTTTAAAAAAGCCCTTGTAAAATATTGACGTTTTTAAAGAAGCCATTGCTGTTAGTTTTACATAACAGAGTTAACTTGAAGCTGACGTGGATGACATGGTGGATTGAAACATGGCAATATTGACGTTTTTAAATAAGCCTCTGCTGAGTCATGTCTTCTTCTTTAAAACAACACAACCATTTCTCTGAGATCTTCTCTCTAAAACAACACACACCTCTTCTTCTCTGCTTTTTCTTCTTCGTTCGCTTCTGCGTTTCTTCTTCTTCTTTCTTCTTCGCTCTTCTCTGTTTCTTCATCTACGATAGAGCCTACCACTTACTTATTGGAGTGCAAAGAGTAGTTGTAATTGAAAGCAGATTAAACTGTTGAAACACGTGTAAATAAATAAAGAAAACTTATGAGCATATATATATATATATATATATATATATATATATATATATATATATATATAAGAATGTAGACATTAGTAAAGACCAGAAGTTAGTAATATTAATCTGTAGAGTCGGTCAATATTACAATGTTATTCAATTCACCACATGGAAAACTAATTAGAAGAATTTCTACTCTACCTTGTGCAACAACCCATCTTTATTTAATATTCATTTGTTTCTCTTTCTTCTTTACATAAAGCCAACCACCTAGCTCTCTTTCTTCTTCACTCATTGTGTACTGCTAATTAATCAAACTTATGAATATGGAAAGTGATGGTGCTATTGCTGCTGCTACTGCTGTTGATGACAATTTCTTAGCCACATCCTCTTCCACTTCTACTTCAACTTCCACCTCAACAACAAATTCATATTCAAATGAGTGCAAGAAGAGGCAGAGAAGTGAAAGTGATAGTAAACATCCAACTTATAGAGGAGTGAGAATGAGGAACTGGGGGAATGGGTGTGTGAGATAAGAGAACTAAGAAAGAAATCAAGAATATGGCTAGGAACATATGCTATCACTGAAATGGCAGCTAGAGCACATGATGTAGCCGCTTTAGCTATAAAGGGTAATTCAGCTTACCTTAATTTCCCTCAATTGGCTCAACAACTTCCAAGGCCAGTAACTACTTCACCAAAGGATATTCAACTTGCTGCTGCAAAGGCTGCAAACACTGACTTTGGTCATGTAATGTGATACCAATTACATGCCATTTGAAGGGCATTTAACAGAAAGAAGAAGAACAGAGAAGCAGAACGAAGAAGAAGAACAGAGAAGAAGAGGGTGTGTGTTGTTTTAGAGAGAAGATCTGTAGAAAAGGTTGTGTTGTTTTAAAGAAAAAGACATGACTCAGCAGGGGATTATTTAAAAACGTCAATATTGCCATGTTTCAATCCACCATGTCATCCACGTCAGCTCCAAGTTAACTCAGTTATGTAAAACTAACAACGAGGGCTTCTTTAAAAACGTCAATATTTTACAAGGGCTTTTTAAATTATTTTTTTGCAGGGGCTTAAATGGATTTCTCGCTATTTTGCAGGGGCTTATCATATATTCACTACAACAATACAGGCAAGCGGCGGCGGTTCAAAAAGCATTCTGCGGTGGTTTTAACCGCCGCAGGATGCACCTCCCGGCGGTTTCAAATCCGCCGCAGTATTCTCCGCCGCGAGGATTACAGCGGCGGTTTTTTAGCAATTGGAATAACCGCTGGAGGAGTAATCGCGGCGGTTGGGCGATTCGCGGCGGTTACAACCGCCCCTAAATAGCTGTTGAGTTAGGAAAATATGTAGAGATTTGCGGCGGTTTTAGGGTTTTTTGCGGCGGTTTTGCGATTTGCAAATGGTTTGCAACAAATTTCTAAATAGGTCTGTCCTAGAGAAAAATGTAGAATTTCGCGGCGGTTTTAAAGTTTTTTGCGGCGGTTGGGTTGTTGCAATGATTATAATCGCCCCAAATAGGTATTGTTTTAGAAAAATGTATAATTTTCGCATGGCTTTGAGGTTTTTTCTTTGTTGTGTTTTTAAAGCGAGAGAAAAAACAAATCTTTTACTAAAGCCTAATATTTTTTGGTTATTTATAACAACTTTTTCTTAAATTATTTAAAAACATAAACTAAGATGCCAAGAATCACTACAACAATACAAGCAAGCGGCGGCGATTCAAAAAGCATTCATGCGCGGTTTCAATCCGCGCAGATATTCTCCGCCGCGAGGATTACAATGGCGGTTTTTGCAATCATTGGAATAACCGCTGGAGGAGTAATGGCGCGGCGGTTATGAGCGGCGGTTGGACGATTCTGGTGATTTACAAACCGCCTTAAATAGCTTTTGAGTTAGGAAAATATGTAGAGATTTGGCGCGTTTTTAGGTTTTTTGCAGTTATTTTTGCGATTGTAATGGTTTGCAACCGCCCCTAAATAGGTCCTGTCCTAGGGGAAAATGTCGAATTTCGCGGCGGTTTTAAAGTTTTTTGCGGCGATTGGGTTGTTGCAATAGTTATAACTGCACCCAAATATGTATTGTTTTAGAAAAAATGTATAATTTCGCGCCGCTTTGAGGGTTTTTGTTGTTGTGTTTTTAAAACTGAAAGAAAAAGCAGATCTTTTACTAAAGCCTAATATATTTTTGGTTATTTATAACAACTTTTTCTTAAAGTATTTAAAAACATAAACTAAAAATGCGAAGAATGCTTCAAATAATTTAAACATACACAAACAATGACAAAAAGTTCATTCATACTTCTAAAGTAAAATAACACAACATATAATATCAAAAGGATTGTTGCTTCAAAATATATCAAAAGTCATCGCGCTCCAAAAATTAAAAGGTACTGTGGCTTAGGAATGTAAGAGCTCCCAAAATAAGAACATTAAAAATAACAAATCCGAAAACTAAAAACTAGATGTAGGTCCACGATGTGCAGGTACATGACTGGCATATGAAGAGGGTATTGCTTCAAAGAAAGTAACGTAAATCGCAACCCAAAAGCAGAGAAAGGGAGAAAGGAACAAAAGTAAGAAATAAGAAATTGTACTAGATGCTTATAACAAATAGCATAAACATAAACTCGCACACCGTAATACCATACCTGCTAACAATCAAACATAAACTTCAATTCAATTCTTTTTGAAAAAACATAAAACTAACCGCTCTCCCATATAACTAATTATCTACTTTTCTAATTCTGTAATTGTTGTTTGGGTTGGAATGTTAACAAACCCAAAATAAAACTAGAAAGACACTATCCATAACCATTGCCCAAATCTTCCACACACATTGTCTTTCATCATTAGTGCATTGATGATCCTTTCTAAAACCAATTCAAGATCAAAATGAGAATTTTGACGGAGCATCAAATACATTCAGAACAAGGGTGTCTCAAACACCATATACTACACAATGTTCACACATAAATCATAAATTAGACAATATTTCAGGTTTTTCATTTCACTACACAGTTGTACCTATGAAATCACCACAAAGTGTACCTATGAAATCACCACAAAACTCTAACAAGAAGCTAACTAAAGCTCAAATACCTGATTAGATCTAGCTGGAAATTGACCACCAGCTTGCTGCATTAGAAAAGCTACTTGCTCCTCTAATGTTCGAACTTTACTAACTACGCCTCTAAAGCTTGAACTCTTGCATTACTCGCTTGTAATTCGATTGCACCTATTATAGTCGGTCATTGTGGGACCACCGATGACATGGTTGAGCTCCCATTACAAGAACCGGATGAAAAGTATTGAGAGGAGTTACTCCATGTCCCATGCCACGGGTACGTCCAGGGTGCTCTTTCCCAAATACTTCAAGATAAATATCTTCTCCAGAAGATGTCAGAGCACTTTTTTTTAAGCGCTCCTACATTAAAATTAACCAAAAGAAGCATTATTTCAACAGAGAAATTTCCATTTTACAATCAACAACATTTAACATATGGATTAGCTGAGTCTAACTACTAGATTGCCAAAATATAAGAATATCCAAATCTGTCATTTCTGTCAAACACAATTATACTCACACTCTTTTCTTTAGCCTCTTCAGTGACAAATGATCCATCTTTTCTTTTGTGAGCAACATCATACATCTCTACTCGCCCAAAAGGCCGCCCAGTTTGAGTTTCCTAACAAATTATATCAGTTTAGTAACATTAATAAATATTGAATTTTAATTATACATATTCAACAACACTTTAAAGAAAGAAATACCAATTCATCTCTTGTCCTGGCATATGATTTCGACCCAAGTGTATGAGTAGTCGTTTGCTTAGCCCGATTTTCCCTATTTATTTCACAAATTTTCTGCATTATTAAATCAAACAATTAGTAAATGATGACTCTTATCAAAACATTCTCAACACATCATATCTTACCTGAGTTTTTTCTGATAGTCGAAATTCCAAAAAACCTGCCCATTGGTCTTCACGGATGCCATCAGGGCAAAACTCAAGATTTTGCTCCCAGCTACGAGTCTCATCATAAAATTCATTAAACAGCTGACAACGTGTGTCTTTCCATTTCTTTCCCAGACTCCCAAATACGTAGTTCTGGCGACACTTATCCAGTAGGAATACTTTCTACAATAGGCAATAATAATGGAATACATCATTAATGAATAAAAAGAAGGAACAAGATTTATATCACAGTGACCTTATTAATGAAATTCATGCTCCTTTATAGTTCATACCGTTATCATCTCGTTCCACACTTTTCTCTTGAGCTCCCCTGGAACCTTTGGCCATCTCTTATAATTAATAGGGAAGAGATCATAACTAGCTCCAAGAGCTCCTAAATAGCCCCCAAAAGACCCAAGAAGATATCCAATTGCTTGACCCTCTCGATTCCAATCTACGATCACTCTCTTCTCCTTAGGAAACGAAAACAAGTCTTGAACTTTTAGACGCTCTTCTTTAGGTTCTCCATCTCCAACTAAATATAAAGTAAAAAAAAATCAAAAATCAAAAATTATAACTCATTAGAAATTATTAATTAATCCAAACTAATAAGAAGTAATTCATTAGAAATTATAACTCACTAGCGAAATACCCGTGCATACGCACGGGTGCTATCGTATTTTTTCTATGAATGGACTCAAAGAATTAATAACTCTAAACATTAATGTTTGAACCAATTACAGTTGCAACATGTTGGTGACTATCCAACATAAAATTACCAAACTTAAACTGTGAACATGATATTGTCGAACAAATCAAGAGAAAATAATGTTACAGATTCACTGCAAATATTAAGCATTACTATACATGCTTTGTTTCTGTTTTGTTTTCAGTATTGTCTTGCCTCCTTAAAATCATGGCATAGATATGTTATTGTGTCTTGTTAAGTTTTTGGATGCTAAAAAGCTAGTGTAGTGATAAGTTTTTGCATAATAGATTGATAAAGCTAGTGTAAATTCAAACTAACCAAGGGGATCTCGAAAACAAACAAATCATAAACCTCTTGATACATCATAACAAAAAAACAACATATGCATTATTATTAAGCAACACATAAATTGAAAGTTTATTATTAAACTACACCAAGATATCAACTCAAACTTGCCATAAATAAAAGTTACTTGCTAGTAGCTTTGATTTCCTTATAGAAACATTCGTAATCAACACCAAAGAATCCAAAGATCGAAAACATTCACATAGTAGGATAGTAGCTTACCTCATAGTAGCTTATAGAAACATTCAAAATCAAGACCAGCATCTAAGATATTCAAAATCAACACCAACATCTAAAAGTAATAGCTAAAAATTGAAATGCAAGCGGAAAATGATATAACTGAAAGCTACTCCATTAATTTAATTTTAATGAAACAAACTACACATATAATCAGAACTCTAAAACTTGTTATCAGTCAACAAAAAATCTAAAACCTGCTTTATAGTTACCAATGACTTTAACTGGCCACCATTTATTGGGCTTTTTCTGGTCAGTAGGTAAAAAACTTCCATCTTCATCCTCTAGGTCATTTTCAAATCCAAAGGATGGGTCAAAATCATCTAGAGGATCACTTTGAGAATTATCTTGAACTTCAGCAGATGAAGATTGAGTTCTGGGAGTAAACCTCTTTTTCTTAGCCATTCCTGCAAAACCATATTTAGATGTAAGAGAGTATGAAATTAAAACATAATGTAGTTTCAAGTGAGAATGTAATAAGTTGAATGGTGACAAATTTCAGCTACCTGTTGTTTTAGTTAAGATAAATGCAGTAGATATAAGATAAAAAAAAAATCACTACAACTATGAAATCCATTCATATGCAACCTGTTGTTAAACAACACAAACTATGAAATCCATTCAAAAGGGAAACTCTTCCAAAACAGAATGTAATAATAATTAATTACAAATTCAAGGGATTAGACATCATACAAAAAAAATGAAAGACACTATGTTGTGCACTAGTGTTTGTTACATAACCATATTGTCATTACAATCATCAACATTTTCATTCAAGGTTGATCTTGGAGGATCATCATCTATATCAGCTCTTGCTAATTGTATGTATGTTGTATCATCGGGGAAGATTTGTTCTAAGTTTTGTGCTTCATGAACTTCATTAGACATCATTATCTCTTCATTATCTTCACCCATGTCATACAAGTCTCTTGGCTTCAAAGGAATAGGTATGACCCATCCCTTTTCTTTCTCATCATCTACATAATAAACCATTTGCGCTTCTGATGCTTTGATATATGGCTCATAACTTTCAAGGACACCAGTATCTCTTATCCTCAAAAAGTTGATTGAGGTAAAACCCAAATCATCTTTTTTCATGCCTCTAGAAGTAGTGGTATTAGCCCATTGACATTTAAATAAAGTAACTGTAAATACACCATTATAGCTAAGCTCAATGATGTCTACTAATTTACCATAGTAAGGTACCCCTCCAAACCTCATTTGGGTATCACTGTTACTTGAATAACTTCTAGTTCCAAATGTGCAAAAAAACCCACTATTTTGAGTTTTTAATCTTTGATCTCGTTCCAAGGTTCGAAATTTATATCCGTTGACATTATATGCAGTGAATCTTCTAGATTTGTCAATAGGACCTCTAGCAAGCCAAGGAATAACATCTTTATCTAGTTCAACAAGATTGTCCATCTCATTAAGAATCTGAAATAAGATTTTTGTTGGTTTAGTAACATGCATATTAGCAATACACATGCAACATACACATGGCATTGAGTGAATTTTTGCTTACATGATTAGAGAACCAACTTACAAACTCTCTATGGACCTTCTTGTCTACCTCAGTAGTACTCCTTGTGTGGCTCCTTAATTGTCTCCGGACAATTTCTCTATATTTCCTATATGGGTTAAAGTTAATAGACACACTAAAGGATAATCTAGATACTTAAATTTCATCAAGTACTTACTGGAGATAGGATCAATCTGCAGAGCGGTTGGTTAGCACATGTCGATGAGCTTGTAACTTTTAGGTGGATGTAAGAGTGAAGTGTGAACAACCACCAACGGGTTTTCCTTCTTGTGGGAACAATTCATCTATTCGTTTTTTAGGTTGTGTATCACTAGGTTCGTCATCTACACGACCAACTCGATTCCATCTTGTCTCAATAACATCAAGATACCTTGAATGAATGTTAAGATCTCTTGCATTAGGTATCCTTACGCTAAAGAGCCTTCTCGCCGCGCGCATACATTACGTACATATGATTTCAATGATCGGAAGTACCTATCAAATCATAACAACTATTTTTATTCATATAATCATCCAAATCATTATTGAATTTAAAATGACAGAAAGTTACCTTTCAATAGGATACATCCACCGATAATGTAGGGCCTCCAAGCTTAGCTTTTTCAACAAGGTGAACAATTAGGTGAACCATCACGGAAGAAGAATGAAGGGGATAACATTTCCATGTGGCATAAAGTGAGCACAATATCATGTTGCATTTTGTCTAAAGTTGAAACACTCAACACTTTATCACATAGTTGCCTCAAAGAATGAACACAATTCATTTAAAAGCGCCGAAACCTCTTTTGGCAATCCTACTCGCATGGCCCAACGGTAGAAATTGCTCTACTAATACATGATGGTCATGACTTTTTAGCATCCCATTCAGCCGAAGGTTGTCCACATCAATGCACCTAGAAAAGTTGCTCGAATAACCATCCCAAGACAAAGAATATTCTTTAAAGTTGTTAAAAAGACTTCTTTCCTTGTTTAGTCATTGTATAAATTGCTAGAGGATACTTTCCATTTTCATCCGGCCAAAGATCATGCCTAAAGCCCATTGATTGTAGGTCCCTTCGAGCACCAATGTGATCTTTTGACTTTGCACTATCATTTAGCGGTATAAATAATATTGTCGCACACATTTTTCTCAATATGCATAACATCAAGATTATGACGTAACAAATTATGCTCCCAATACGGAAGCTCAAAAATATACTTTTCTTTTTCCATCGTTGAGTACCATCTTGCAAGGTACGCCCATCACCACGTGATCTTTTCCCCTTCCACTTGCTTTAGCCGCTTGACCAAAGGTGACATTGATATTCTTAACTTGTTCAAGGATTTCGAACCGGATAAAAGTTTAGGTGGATTGCGCATATCTTGTTCTCCATTAAACCGAATCCTATTCGGTCTAAATGCGTATGCGTGATCTAGAAACCGACGGTGACCCATAAAACACCACTTCCTACTATGTGGCAAGCGACAAGGAATAGAGTCAAAGTTACAAGTTGGACAAGCTCGTCCAGTATATGTGTTCCACCCGGAGAGTTCCCAACCCAGAAAGTCACTAATCGTCCACATCAAAGCAGCGTGCAATTTGAACATCTCTCGAGTTGAAGCATCATAAGCTTCTACACCGCCGTGCCATAACTCCTTAAGCTCTTTTACTAAAGGTTGCATGTAGACATCTATATTATTTTCGGCATTTTTTACCAGAATTATCGTTGAAAGGATAAATGATGTCGACTTCATACTGCACTCCATGGTGGGGTGTTGTATGGTATGAGAATAATTGGCCAAATGTCAGAACTTGTGCTTAAATTACCAAATGGATTAAAACCATCTGTAGCTAATCCGAGGCGAACATTACGTGGATCTGATGCAAATGACATGTTTGTTGAGTCAAATGTCTTCCAAGCCTTTGAATCTCTTGGATGTCTCATCATGCCATCACTATTATTATCCACAGCATGCCATCTCATATCCTCAGCTGTCTTTGAAGACAAAAACAATCTCTGCAACCGCGGTTTAAGAGGGAAGTAACGAAGAACTTTTGCAGGCACCTTCTTCTTATCATTTCCATCATTGGAAACCTCAAACTCACCATCTTTTGTCCTGGATTTCCATCTGCCCTTGTTACATACTTTACATGTTTGCCTATCTTCATCTTCATCTTCACCCCAATACAACATACAATTATTTGGACATGCATGTATCTTTTGACAATCCAAACCAAGCTTCGATATAGTTTTCTTTGTCTCATAGAATGAACTTGGAATTTTTGCATGCTCAAATGCATCATTTAGTAGTTCTAAGATCATTGTCATAGCCTTATCGGTCATCCCACAAAGGTATTTGATATGATACAACTTCACTATAAAAGCAAGTTTAGAATACTTTGTGCACCCTTCATACAAAGGTTGTTCTCCCTCTCTAGCTAATTCATAAAATTCTCTAGCTTCCCTCCCTTCTTGAGTTACATTTGGAGTCACTCTTTCACCTTGTGTGGTGTCTTCATTTGTATCATTTCCAAGATGCCTATCAACTCCAAATGCATCGTTAATGATGTTCTGAATTGGATCTTGAACGACCACAATTTCTTGTGCCACATTTTGCACATTTCCACTTGCAACATTAGTAGTGTGTCCTTCGTCGGACTCCCCATGAAATAACCAAGTGGTATATTCTCTTGGGAATGGTTTAACAACTAAATGTTCATACGTGACACGCCTAGTTTGGCGTCTTCTAAAACCACACAAGGAACAAGGACATTTTATTTTGCGATCAACGACAGTACGTTCATAAGCAAATTGAATAAATTCCCGAACCCCTTGCTTATACTCACGTGAACTTGTGGCATTGTAATCCATGACTTATCCATTCTATAATAAAATAAAAAACATCAAATTGTTTTTATACAAAAGAAAAAACATCAAATTGTAATCCATGACTTATATCATCCATTGAACCTCATGTTAATATTGATTATGGATACTATATTCGATGAATACCAACAGAGATATAAAAAACATAGCAATATTTCAAGAACTGAAAAAAGCATGCCAACACAGACATATAACAGCAAGCTTGGAAAAATGTAGAGATATTATAAAGAGCATAAAAGCCATAAAAGCCTATGTCAAAAAAATAAACCATAAAAGCCAAGAATAAAGAGCATACTCTGAACCCATAAGAGCATAAAAGCCTCTGTCAAAAAAATAAACCATAAAAGCCAAGAATAAAGAGCATACTTTGTAACCCAGAAGATTTCCTTGACAAATCAGTAACTATCTCTTGAACAAAACTTCCGCAGCTGGAAAAAAAAATAACAAGAGAAAAAATCTAATCAAGCCATATATTAGAACATAATAGACACAATGACAAATAATGGACATTAGCCTATTATAACTATGCAAAACTGCACTAAATTAGTAATTTTTAGGATAGGATAGGATAGGATAGGAGCAGCAGCTTATCATATCAACCAACATGTCCAGAAATTGAAGTGTTTCCACTTAGTTTTCTTATTGAAATCATAAGGGGACATGAAAGTGGTTGCTCAAACTTTTGCAATGGCTGAGTTAGAAGCATTAACTTAAAAAATACACATAGAGATGCTTGAACTCTATTCGGGTGATATGCTTAAACTTTTTCAAATTTCTTATCACCATGAACAACTCACACATCAAATGGGTTAATCACATTCACGGGTCTCTTGTATGTGTAATGAGTTTAGCTCCGATTTTATCCTCTCATTGTAACCTGTGTTTAAAATATTTCTTTTGAATATCTTAGTTGGCAAAATAAAGATGAGCAGTGATCTAATCAATCTCCATTCGATGTTATAATTATAATTATAAGAATGAAAACCAATGATGTACTGATGTAGAGTACTACTAACTGCCATTGTATTTGTAAGAAGCAACTAATCAAACCCATAACTATTTTTTGTATGGTAAAACATAGATTTCATTAAAACCAAACAACATTACATATTGAATGATTAGAAGTAAAAGAGGCATTTCCAAAACCAGAAACTAGATTCTAACAGACAACTTAACAAATTGGCATTTTTAATACTGCACACAAAAGTAGCACTTTTAATCTTGTTCTTGTTATTCTTATAGTAATTAATTAAGCATAACCAGTTGCACAACTTCCTTCTATAAAAAATAACAAGTTGGAGTAACATACTGATCTAACTCAAAATCAATCTTACACTACCAAATCGAAACCCTAATTAGTTTTGAATTCTTTTGCTTTTTTTTCTCACCAATCTTTCCTTCTCTTCTCACACTTCACAAAACATGTGAATGGATAAAACTAAAATAAGGAATCGTTGGAAATTTCAGTGGCAACCTAAACAAGGAAAGTGATTATTAACGAAACAAGGAAAATTTCAGTGACAAACTCAAAACCCTAGAGAGAGAGAGAGGACGCACCTATGCTGTTTGTCGTTAGAGAGAGACCTGAGGAAAGAACTGGAGCGCAGAAGAAGATGAAAGAAGCGAGAGAACTGAGTCGTGAGAGCGAGAGAACTGTGAGAGCGAGAGACCTGTGAGAGAGCGAGAGAACTGTGAGAGAGCAGAGAGCGAGAGAACTGTGAGAGAGCAAAGAGCGACAGAACTGAGGGTTTTGGTTAATTTTTTTTCTTTTAATCTTTTAATTAAGATAAAAAAACGCATTAAGATAAAAAACGCATTGTCAAAAAAAAATAAAGAGAGGGAGAGTTGTTTTTGACAAAAAAAGAGAGGGAGAGTTGTTTCTGAAACCAAAAATTTAGTAACCGCCGCAGAATGAGACCCTAACCGCCGCCGCTTGAACTCCTTTTTTTATATTTTCAGAACCGCCGCAGAATACCTCAAACCCGCCGCAGTATGATCACTTAATGAAGTGGTTACTTACACCGCCGCGTAAACCGTCGCAATATTTACACCGGCGGCGGTTTTGCCGTAACCGCCGCAGAATAACCGCCGCCGGTTGCCATTTTTGTTGTAGTGAATGCTTCAAATAATTTAAACATACACAAACAATGACAAAAAGTTCATTCATACTTCTAAAGTAAAATAACACAACATATAATATCAAAATGATTGTTGCTTCAAAATATATCAAAAGTACTGGCGCTCCAAAAGATTAAAAGGTACTGTGCTTAGGAATGTAAGAGCTCCCCAAAATAAGAACATTAAAAATAACAAATTCGAAAACTAAAAACTAGATGTAGGTCCACGATGTGCAGGTACATGACTGGCAGATGAATAGGGTATTGCTTCAGCAGGCGAACATAAATCTGCAACCTGAAAAGCAGAGAAAGGGGAGAAAGGAACAAAAGTAAGAAATAAGAAATTGTACTAGATGCTTATAACAAATAGCATAAACATAAACTCTGCACACCAGAATACCATACCTACTAACAATCTAACATAAACTTCAATTCAATTCTTTTTGAAAAAACAAAAAACTAACCGCTCTCCCATATAACTAATTATCTACTTTTCTAATTCTGTAATTGTTGTTTGGGTTGGAATGTTAACAAACCCAAAATAAAACTAGAAAGACACTATCCATAACCATTGCCCAAATCTTCTACACACATTGTCTTTCATCATTAGTGCATTGCCAACACATAAAACTAGTTTAACATAATACTTAAGAAACACTAATTACATGCCAGTTTATTTATATGAAACAATCATTTAAATGGCTTCTCCTAAAGTTCCAGATATAGAAGAACCAAGAAAACAAAGCCTAATAATTCAATGTTTAGCCAGCCAGTCTTGTTTCCAACAATGTTGGAAAATTTGATGATCCTTTCTAAAACCAATTCAAGATCAAAATGAGAATTTTGACGGAGCATCAAATACATTCAGCAACAAGGGTGTCTCAAACACCATATACTACACAATGTTCACACATAAATCATATATTAGACAATAAGTACAAGGTTATGATTAATGAATGCTATTAACTTGGAATTCTTAAGCAATCAATAAAACTCGGTCTTACATTGCACAACAAATACATGCTAAGGCATACTAAAAAAACACAGTTTGCTGCCCGGTGAATATTTCAGTTTTCATTTCAGTTTTCTTTTGATATCAATGGGAATGGAAAATTCCAGTGAAGAATAAAAATATGGAAAGAACAGGATGTCCCAACACAAGGCCAATAACAAGCAACACCTCAAAAAAGAACATGTCATTATGAAATATGTAAATGCTTACTAGAAAGTAGCACTTAACAAATGTCTACAACTAATTCCAAGAGTGCTTTGTAGTGAAGTTTATGTCAATAGTAGGATAATGAAAAGCACTAAAAAGCTTACAACCTCAAGTACAAAATCAACAAGTCCTACATTTAAGAAATGCAGATCATTCAAAGTGTAGGTTTGCAATCAATATATTGACCGATTGCATTCTTGGCGAACTATAGATTTTCATGTCAAATTTACCCTTACAGTGTACCTATGAAATCACCACAAAACTCTAACAAGAAGCTAACTAAAGCTCAAATACCTGATTAGATCTAGCTGGAAATTGACCACCAGCTTGCTGCATTAGAAAAGCTACTTGCTCCTCTAATGTTCGAACTTTACTAACTTCGCCTCTAAAGCTTGAACTCTTGCATTACTCGCTTGTAATTCTGATCGCAAACCTATTATAGTCGGTCATTGTGGGACTCGATGACATGGTTGAGCTCCCATTACAAGAACAAGATGAAAAATATTGAGTGGGGTTACTCCATGTCCCATGCCACTGCACGTCCGGGTGCTCTTTCCCAAATACTTCAAGATAAATATCTTCTCCAGAAGATGTCGAGCACTTTTTTAAGCGCTCCTACATTAAAATTAACCAAAAGAAGCATTATTTCAACAGAGAAATTTCCATTTTACAATCAACAACATTTAACATATGGATTAAATGAGTCTAACTACTAGATTGCCAAAATATAAGAATATCCAAATCTGTCATTTCACAAACACAATTATACTCACACTCTTTTCTTTAGCCTCTTCAAATGACAAATGATCCATCTTTTTCTTTTGTGAGCAACATCATACATCTCTACTCGCCCAAAAGGCCTCCCAGTTTGAGTTTCCTAACAAATTATATCAGTTTAGTAACATTAATAAATATTGAATTTTAATTATACATATTCAACAACACTTTAAAGAAAGAAATACCAATTCATCTCTTGTCCTGGCATATGATTTCGACCCAAGTGCATTTTTTAGACAACGGATTTGTCTATTTGTTAAATAAATCCAAAGTGAAATATCAAAAAACAGATTTACCTTACAAATAGATAAATTCGTTGTCTAAAATCAACACAACGGATTTATCTATTTGGTAGATAAATCTATTTGTTATAAAAAAAATTAAAAACGGAAGTATATAAAATCCGTTTGTATATAACATATAGATAGATGAACCCAGGGGGTGTGGTTGAGCGGTTGGGGCTCATCCTCCCTTAACCAAGTATCGAGGTTTCGATCCTCGCCTTGGGTATGGAGTAGCTATAAATCCCTGGGTCAACTGTCCCACCCTTCGAGGTGCCTCCAATCCAGTGAGGGGATTAGTCACTGCGTTCGGCGGTGGATACCCTGGTATCGACCAAAAATAACATATAGATAAAAACGGAATTATCACAGTTGTGTTAATTTATATATAGATGAAAACAAAACTATCGTTCAAAACAGGATTCTCACCATTTAACATAAGGTCTTATTTTTTGGACCCCCACACCTATACATTATATCCCCACCAGACCCGCAAAAAGACGAAATTGCCTTCCCAAAAACTTAAAAACCACACATGATTTATCTCTCCCCAGCCCAGCCAATCATTGTTGACACTATCATTTCTTTGGTAGTTAATATGTTGGGGTGGATGTTTCTGAGGCCAGGGTAGGCTACTTCCGGTTTGAGTGGCTATTCAATCTCTTCCAGGATCACATTGAGGCGGGCCTGGGGTCTTTGCTGCCAGGGCCTTTTTATTGTTGTTGCTGGGGAAGAGCATCTTTTGCAGCAAAACAGGGAACATGGTGGAGGGAAAGTGGTTGTCGCTTTTCGAGGACATGGACCAGGTTGGTTCATGGGTGCGGGGTCCAACTACATTGACATATCTGTATGACTAGTTGAACTTTGCCGGCTGGTATTTATATATTGTGTTTTAATAACGACACTCCTATGGTAATATTTATATGCTTTTTGAATTTTATGGTATTATATATTGTGTTTTAATAACGAGTTTGTTATTTTTTGTTTATTTCAGATGTGGATATATGAGTATTTCCCAGATATTTGTGCCCGTCAGACTGATGACTTACTCACTGATGGTCCACGCAGTGGGAGATGGAAGAGTAAGAAGTCTTATTCTGTCAAGCTTGACAAGTATCATAGGAGGGTAGATGATTTGACTCTAGAGGACATGATTTGGACACTCTTTGAGAACAATAGTGATGACAACCTCGGAGCCGTCGGTGACTATTTCAGGAGTCATGAAGGTGGGAGTGATGGAAACACCACGATTGGGGATGGAAAACCGATCGATAAGTTGGGAAGACGCCACAACCGGCTATGGAGGTTCCGTTTGATAAGTCGGGATGAGCGCCACGGTAACCGATAAGCTCAGATAACGGCTCACGAAGAACCAAAGAGACACGTCTCTAAATTTTTTTACTCAGAATTCAACTTGTTTTCAATTCATAAACTGAATTACAATATATAGTGAACCTTAGACCCAATTGGCCCATTTGACTCAATAAACCCTAAATAATTCAAATTACTTTCTAATAAGATCAAATTCAAATATTAAAATAAGACAAACGACAACTGTTCCTATCAAATATTATTGCTAAAATAAAAGTAATAAAATGACTTGAGTGAAAAATAAAATCTTTCCAGTCATGACAGCTTGAAACGAGGGGGGAATCAATATTTCTCCTTAATGGCCTTAATTCATTGTGTGAAGCAAATCTCAAAATATACTTAGAAAATTAGCTCCAAAGATTTGACTGGACCAAAACAATTCCACACATTCTTTGAATATCCTTATAAGTCTCTTTCCACATACTTAAGGAAATTAGGATCTCATCACATAGGCATGTTAGACCGTTTGATCAGTTCTTCTTATACAGGGGGTTCCTTAGATGTGGTAACATCACTGTTAGGTACATTCCTGATAGGGTCTTCTGGCAGTTTGGATACGTCCAGACCACCCCCTATGCTCCACTTAAGGGTAATCCACGGTATAGAGATGATGACTCATATTTATATGAGTTATTTATGCCTTTATCCATGTAAATCAAGTGAGTTCTCAAGTAATATTAGTATCTTATTTATCTAATTGTTATAGTTGTAGGAAAAGAAGGGTTAGAAACTGTTTTGTATTAATTCGGCACATCTGGTGCCCTTTTGAGCAATTTAATGTGTTTTGTGAGTGCTGCAGTGTTAAAGCGCTATAGCGTCTAACGCTATAGCGGCAAGAGGGCAGCTCGGCTAAGTCTTTGAAGCAGGTCGGCTAAGTCTCTAAAGCAAAAGTGTACTTTTGGCGCCAAGCTCTTCACTCCAAATCTCAAGCATCGTGTGCCCACTATGCAGACTGACACGGCCGAATTTTAATGGATATTATAGGACACATGGCATTGTGTGAGTGGGATGCTAGCTTCAGTTGGTGAGATGGCCATACCACCTTTTCACTAACTCTGGACACTACAACTACTCCTTCTTCTTTCTCTACAAAATCGATTCATACAATTCGAGATATAGAGAGAGTTTTAGAGAGAGAACTTGTGATGATTTTCTCCATTGTTAAACACTTTAAAGCTTTGTTTTTATTGTAATTTTTAGTTTATTATTCTCGCGTCGGTGTTAACTTAACGTTATAGCATCATCTCGGTGAATGAGTTGGAAGCTTGGTGTGTATCTTTTGCCACCATTTCTTCTCACCTCGCTCTAGGTAATATGAGTGTGCTATATTGTATTGCTTTGATGATGCGAAACATGAGCTAAACACCTTGAGTTGGATTGCTTGCATCTTTGTAATGAACCATTAGTAATGTATTTATAGTGTTGCATGCTTTGCATTTCAATCTTTGTGTTATACTTCTTTCAAACTTATTTTTGGGTTGCCCACTTAAAATGAGTACATTCGTGGGTTCAGACATGGTCTATGGATCGACTTCAAAGATTGATATGAACGAAAGTTTATTTAAAGACATTTAAATAGATTTTGCTCCCTTTAGACATAGAAATGCAATAGTTCATAGAGCAAAGGCTGTGGAGTCTTTATTATACAGGGGTGAACTTATTTAGAACCTAGACATATGCATCTTGTAATGAAACCCTGGCGTGAGTGACTGAAAAGCACAAAAAACATTTGCAACAGCGCTTGACGCTATAGCGTGTAACGTTATAGCGCTGTACTAATTGGGAATTTACTTAGTAAGAGCAATCCGACTTATTTCTCTCATATCTTACAACCACTCTTTTACTTTTTTCTTTCGACAACCACTTTTTACTGATAACTTGAGACTAAAAACATTTGCTACTTGTTCCACTAAGTGCTAGCATAATTTAAACTCTAAAATTAATATCAATCCCTGTGGAGACGAACTTTACTTATCAATATATTACTTGTTGCGATTGTGTATACTTCCACAACTCTGTTTCATACAACAAGAGACATCATGATTCAGATTGCCAACTGGTGTATCGGGGTTGCAGAGACTCTCACTACCACCAGGAGAGCTCACTATCTAGGTGAGATGCATCAGCTTTACCTCCATTGGTTTCGGTCCATATCAGTTCCCTGTCTATCACCTCCAGAATCAACACCAGCACCACCACCAACAACACCGGGAGGATAGGTCCTGAGGAGAGAATGATGTTTTTTCCCAGCATTTGAGGAGTGTGTTGCAGTTAGGTGAGCTTCATTCTGCATCAGCATCCTACAGGCAGATCTGGGGTGTCATTCATGTGGCAGAGGGTGGGTCTTCCCTGGGTCCCCTTGATTATAGTCTCTATATCATTATGTAACATTTTCAACACTTGTGGATTTATTTATTTATCTTAGTCGTCTCTATGTTTTTAATCGTTGTGCTAAAATTTTATTTTAATCGATGCAAAAGCGAAAGCGAAAAGCATTTAAACAACACAGATTTATTTTAGAGATAAACTTAACAAAACAGATTTATCTATTTTAGAGATAAATCAGTTGGCTTTTTTAAGGGTCGGATTTATCTTTTGAATAGATAAATCCATTTTGTTATTTTATAACTACAGATTTATCTGTTTAAGAGATAAATCCGTTGGCCATTTAACGTTTTCGCTCGGAATTATGTACCTTCAGTGGTAAATTCGTAGTGCAATTTTCGTAGGGGTAAAATTGGAATTCGCTTTTTGGTGGGGGTATTTTGTCTAATGGTGGGGGTCCAAAAAAAATATCCATTAACATATAGATAGGAAGGGATTTATCTTTTAACATATAGTTTTGTTTTAAATTTTTTTTATCCAAAACTGATTTATCTAACAAATAGATAAATTCGTCATGTTAATTTAGACAACAGATTTATCTATTTGAAAGATAAATCCGTTTTAGATATATTCGAAGGGTAAAATTGGAATAAAATTGTTGGGTGGGGGGTATAAGTGGTGATGTTATGGGTAAAAAACACTACCCTAATAGAGCTAGTGTTAATTTTGGGTTTTGAGTAATGGTTTGGACTTGACCCGCATCAATGAATCATTCGATCTTAAAAAAAGGGTTTTGCTTTTCCCACTCCATTCTTACTCTTTTACACCCATTAACAAATTTTATTCCAAAAATAACCTTACGTGAAACGCTGTGAAGACGCGTGTTTAATGGTATTCGAACGACCTTGTTGAACAAAATGCATATGACCTCATGCGAGCAGTGAAAACGCCCAAATTGGTGTGAAGTCAAAATTTAACACACTCAAACGATATCATTCGAACTCGCTCAAGGCCCGTGTTCGAACACGTGAAAATTCTTGAAAAAACGCCATTGGTCTTTTGGTCATTTCACACCCTTATGGAGTGTGTTTTGAGGAGGAGGCGTAGGAAAAACAACACCCAAAAAAAATCAATGCAACTTGAACAAAAAAAAATCAAACTAGTTGTAGGGTTTTTTTGGACCCCAACCCACGTGTGAAAAGACCAAAATACCCCTGAGTTTTTACAAAATCACAATTTCTTCACATTATTGGTCATACCTACGATTGACCACCAGCCACTCGCATATACGCCACAGAGACGTATATACGATTGCCCTGAAATTCCACCACTCGCATATACCCCACCACCAGCCTATATACGATCAACAATTTTTTCCCATCGTATATACCCCTTTCCAGGCGTATATACGATTACCCAGATTTCAGCCACTCGCATATACGCCCAGCAGACCCTATATACGACGCGTTAAAGAGTAAACATCGTATATACCCCCATTTATATGTAAATACGATGAGCAATTTTTTTTACTAATTTTTTTTCCTTTGCTTGCAGTGTCCGGTAGGCATAGAGGGAGATGGGAGGTATCTCCTATCGCAGAGAGAGGGGAGTCATCTTCGGCTGCTCCGAGCACGAGGACGAGGAGGCATAATCAGCTGCATGCTTCCGCTAGGAGACAGAGACAGGCTGACCCAGCTGGGTATCAGCCTGCGCCACCCCGGTATGATGAGCAGCATCACCCAACTCATTTTCAGGATGATGGGCAGTTTTATCTCCAGATTATCTGCAACAGACTCAGTAGGAGGATTGGCATAGAGGGAGGCCGGTTCCTCAGTATCATTCTCAGCCTCCTCCTCAGTACCATCCACAACCTCCTCTTTACCATCCCCAACCTATTCATTACCATGCCTTGCCTCCCGAGTATCAGCAGGAGCAGCCTCAGGCTGATTTGTCTTCCTCAGACCAGTCTATGTCTGAGTATCAGGAGGAGCAGCCCCAGCAGGATCAGGGGCATCAGGAGGAGGATCAGCCTCAGCCTCAAGCCTCTCTCTTCACAGACATGGCAGATCATGTCTGCAGTTCTATACTCGCTAACCCGGTAAGTTTTGCTTTTTTTTGCTTACATCATTTATTTATTTTTAATTCAGGAGTATCTGCGTGTTGTCAAAGTATGGGCTCATGGAAACAAAGTCCATACTAGACTCCATCTACATTACCCGGCCCTACTTCAGCGTACCACAGTGGTGAGGGACTCCAGACTGGCCCCACTTCTCCAGACTGGCCACGCCACAGTAGACCATGAGTTGCTGTCGGCTTTTATCGAGAGATGGCACTCAAATACTTCGTCATTTCACTTGCCATTTGGTGAAATGACGATCACTCTAGATGACATCTCCTGCCTGCTGCACCTTCCCATCCAGGGGAACTATGCCACAACTCCCACCATCACTGTGAGCTCGGAGTATGCTACCAAGCTTGCTGAGACATATCTGGGTGTGTCACGGGTTGAGGCTGCTAACAACACCCGTGGGGTCCAGACATCTGACTTCAAATGGCTAGAGCGAGTTTATGAGCGTAATTTGGAGGAGGGTGACATTACGATTCTTTGTGAGGGCTTATACGCTTCGGCCCGACCTACTGATATCTTTACTACGAAGACTGGAGACAGGGCGGAGGCTAAGTGGCTGATCTACCTGCATAATCTGAGTGCAGATGTTCTTGGAGGCTATGCATGGGGTGCAGGTGCACTAGCTGCCATGTATGAGTCATTGAACACTGCATCTTTGAGGGAGACATCGTAGTGTGGAGGGTATGGCAGTCTATTTCAGGTACACATTCTAACTTCATTTTTTTTGTTAAATCGCACTGACTTTGGGTAAAATTTTTTGAATTGAATATGTTGTTTATTTTTTCATTTCAGGCTTGGATTATGTGGTATTTCCCTCGGATGGCAGAGAGGTTGCCCGGTCATATCCAGGGTGCGGAGCCACTGGCTGGGCGCTTTAGGAAGAAGAAGTCAGACCACTACAGGAGGATGATTGATGAGCTGAGGCCAGAGGATGTCTGTTGGCGGCCATTTGAGGAGCACAGGGCTGGTAGACCCTTTGAGCAGATCTCCCTCTACAGAGGCTTCATCGGTGGGTGACTTCATAGTTCCCTACATGCCCGATAGGGGCTCGCGCGGTTTGGGTGCGCGGATCATCCCGCGTGACCCTCTCAGAGGTCGTCCGAGTCATACTGAGTGTGTCTTTCAGATCACCCACTTCATGGCATCTGTGGATGACATCCCGCGCACTACTCGGTTTGCTCGGTGGTCGGATGAGGTCATGCGTAGGTACTTTACAGTGGTACGTCCGGTGCATCTATCCCCAAACTATTACTGGCTCCACCATCACTAGTAGTTGAGGCTTGGACACCCTCCCGAGCTACGATACGACGATCTTTGAGTGGGTGAGGAGGTTCAGGATCGCTTGTAGGGAGGATTCGTGATGACGAGATCACACATGGCAATGAGCGTATCGAACACTCCATAGGCTGGTGGGGATGGCAGCACCAGATGACATTTACGGGGAACTTAGACGACGGGGGCGAGGACGAGGGCGACGACGTTAGGGATTTTGTATTTGTGCTTTTATGTATTTGTACTCATATTACTTTGATGTTGGCACTTTATTATTACTTTTTTTCGGGTGTTATATTTTACGAGTTTCCATAAATTTTTGATTTCATTGATTCGATAAAACAAAGTTACACAAGCGATAAAACATAAACAACTAGAATAAAAATAGATAGATAAAAAGAAAATACAATAGAAACTACTGAGCTGGTGGAGTTAATCAACGAAGAATCTCAGCGACGGTCCTTCTGGTTTCGATGTACAGATGAATATAACTCTTCCATTTAAACATAATATGATTGGACATCATCTGTCGGAGGTCATCCTCGTTGTTGACATCCACGGCAGACCAGTAAAGACCTCCATCAGTCCATTCCGGTTTCCGATAAACGATACGAATTATCTCATGCTCGTCGTTTTCTGGTTGAACCATCCATGATAGTTTCGCTTAAGAGCAAAGACAAATGATATGCGATGTTTCAACCTACACGATAAAACATCTCTCCCATCGAAACATATACCATCATCTTGCAAGATGATGCCCTGATGAT
Organism: Oxytropis ochrocephala; assembly: GCA_020916435.1. Lineage (NCBI taxonomy): Eukaryota > Viridiplantae > Streptophyta > Magnoliopsida > Fabales > Fabaceae > Oxytropis > Oxytropis ochrocephala. The sequence goes on from CM037091.1 coordinate 56,770,012, forward strand.
CAGCAAACCCCATATTAAAATGAACGAGAGTGAGGGAAGAAGGCTCGTAGTATGACATTAGCGAAACCTGCATCATCTTGACTTGTATTGTGTGAGAGAAGAAAGTTGAATTTTTGGGGTGAAAATAGTGATGGTGGGAGTGGGTATTTATAGTTGAGGTAAAAGATTATCAACCGTTGATTTTGTCGTGCAATCCACACCGTTGATCAACTTTGAAAGTGAAATCATGACCGTTGAATTTTTTTATAATATAAAAAAATACAAATTTCAAACCCAAATATATATATGTCATTTTGGGACAAATGTACGATGCGCGTAGTTTTACCACATCGTATATATGCCCTTAAAAGGTATATATGATTGGCCGTGTAAGATGCAATCGTATATACCTCTTAAGGCCATATATACGATGTGGTAAAACTACGCATCGTACATATGTCCCAAATGACATATACGATGAGCCTTTTTAAAAAAAAAAAAATAGATTACAAAAGGCATTTTGGGGTTTTCATTGGGGTGGGGGTATGAGGGGAAATGGTGGGGTCCAAAAAAAACCCTTAGTTGTATTTCACTTTCGGTTTTTTTTTTTTCACTCTTCTTCTCTCCTACACCCCCATAATTAACTAAATCCCATTTTTAAAAAAAAAAATTAAAAATTTCGGAATTACCTCTAAAAAATGTAATTTTGGTTCAAAAAATAAAGGTATTTCGGATTTGCCCTGTAAATCCGAAATTCCATTATTTTTTGAACCGAAATTACCTTTTTTAGAGGTAATTCCGAAATTTTTAATTTTTTTTTTTAAAAAAAGTTTGTATATTAAATTAAGATTTAAACGCGTTTTATTTTTAAAATACGATACGAACGATTTACGATTTAAATAACAATACGTCAAAATATAGAAAATGTCCAACATAAAATACGAGTACAAATACAACTATGGGTCCAAAATGTCTAAAAATGACTGAAAATAACGACGTGAAGTAGGTGAACGGACGACATCTAGGGCATCCCGGGCCAATGCAGCTGCTCTCTACACCCTCTCCTCTAAAGTCTCAGGGACAACGGGTTGCCGATGATATGGCTCCTAATCTGGCTCTGGCTGTGGCTCTGGCACCGGAGTAAGAAGCACCCTAGTTACCTGACTGTACCAAGGTAGATAATCAGGATCGCACTCGCCGTGGTAGGCTGCCTCTCTACCACCCAACCAAAAAGTCCGCGCCCGAATCTGATACATCACCAACCCCCGTATGATCCTGTCCGGAGATGGAGCATTACTCGAAGTGGGTGGAGAAGGGATCGTCTGTACCAGCCCGAACTGCCAACGCACCCTGTCTGGCATGTAGGGAACCAAATCACCGCCCCAAATCAACCACCCTCTGTAAACAGATATGTTCGACAAAGGAACACTCTGCCTGTGGTCATGATAAGGGGTGAGAATGACATCCTGCAGCTGCAAGTTATCGATTCGCTCCCTAAAGTCCACCAACTTTATTTTATCCGATTTTTGTTCCCCCAAATTTGGTGGCACGTGGCTGATGCGTCCTAGCCAACACTTTCCGACCAACGATGGTGGGAAAATGCTCGTATATCCAACACTGAAAATAAATAATTAAATTAATAAATAAGCAGTTATTAATATATGAGTAAAAATTAAAAAAAATAAATAATTGATTACCTGGAGTAGTGTCGCGTATCCGCCGAACTGCTTGGTCGAATAAAAGACCGCTTTGGTCAACTTAGTGTAGAGGTTAGTGAGAGCAGCTACACCCCAAGACCACTGGCCACACTGTTGAAGATTCTGAAGCAGATACATCCACCTCACTGGCAGTAAATGGTGACTCTTGTCGGCCAGAATGGTGGTGCCTAACAAGAAGAGCATGTAGCACCGTGCAGCCTGCTCATAAGCACCCCGTGCCATGTTCTCCTTGTAAGAGTCCTCTACAAAGGAGATCCTCAGATACTGCCCCCTGTTTTCCCTAAGCTCCTCGATGTGATGCTTTGATCCATGCCAAAACAGTCCACAGCCAAGTGAAGGGCCTCAACAGAATCAAAATCGGGCATGTGGTCCAATGGGGTGCCTCAATGTGGCAAGTGAGCAAAGAGACACCACATCGTCGGTGTGTGTGATCATCTCCCAAACAAGCGTGGATGTGGAATGGCGAGGTCTTAGGATGCCACCTCTCCACAAAAGCGAGATATCAACTCATGGTTGATCGCCCCAGAGGTGTGATGTCCACTCAAAAAGCTTAGCCTCGACGCCGATGGGCTGGGCTACCCGTGGGTGGTGGTCTGGTAGGTCTAATCTTAGGAAACTTACGCCGTGAGATACAACCTTTAGTTTAGAAAGGTGAAAAAATTAAAATTAAACCATATGTTATTAAAAATAAGTAAATAATTGTTGTTAAGTAAAATTAAAATAAAGAATTAAAATATTACCTCGCCTCTATCTATCCAGGACGCGCAGTGCGTATCCCAGTGTAACAATAATGGTGGGTGATCCCAGTTGGAAAAAGTGAACCTCCTTCTCAACCTCCTCCTTCTCTTTGAACCTCCTCCTCCTGCTGACCCTCATGCTCCACTTCCTCCCAAGCCTGCCAACCGTGAGCAAGAATGTCATGATCCTCCCTAGCCTGCCAACCGTGAGTAGGAATGTCATGATACAACTCTGGGTGCTCCTGTTGGTGCCGCATATTGTACTCATAATCTGGGTGGTCACGGTGAAGGTCGCCATACCGGGCCGAGGCTCGTGCTCGAGCTCAACCATCTCTATCACCGCGCGGGCTCATTGGCGCCTCGACGCTTCGAAGCATGTCCAGCAGACTCTAAGCCTCTGTAGAGTGTGGGAGAAGGAGTATCGCTATCGCTGGCCTCTCCCCAAAGATGTCGTCGGTTTGCCAGTGGTTGCGCCGGGAAGACTACGCTCGCTTACATCTTTATCTGGTCGTCTACTCGCCACTGTTAAAAAAAATAATGTAAATAAAAAATATTAAAAATTGAAAAAAAAAATTGTAATTTTCGGAATTACAATTGTAATTAGAAAAGATTTAATGAGTAATTAGAAAATCTTTTTGATTACAGTGTAATTCAAAATCTCTCTCCGTATTTACTTACTTGTTTGAATTATGAAATCGATTTGTGAAATCTGATTTTTGTATGTTTTCAATGGCATTTTTGTCCGTTTGGGTAATTATGGGGTGGGATAGACAATGAGGGGGTGTGAAAAAAAGCCTTCACTTTCCTGTGCACTCGTAAAAGCATGGACATGAAACTCGGCGAGATCGAGTATTTTAGATGGAACAAATCAATTAGGACGACAAACCATACTTTTTTATTCTTTTTATTTATTAATTATTCTTATTATTACCTTTGCTTCTCATGTTTCCTTTCCTTCGTTTTCTGCAATTTCCAATCCACAAACCCAAACCCTTCATCACCCCAAAAACCAATAACCCAACAAAAACAAAAAACATATAATTAATACTAGTTTTATAACAGTTTTTATTTTGTTTTGTCCCTTCTTTTTCGATCGGATCTGAGGTCTCTTCACCAAAGCAGCTTCACTTTCTGAGAGTGTGGTTTTTCTTTGCTTTCTATTCCATGGAGGAAGCTTTCTTGCTATGCAATTGTATTGCGATTTCACTATAGTGATCAGGTATGTGTCTTTTACGAATACCCTTTTGCTTCCTTTCTTTGTGGGTTGTCTTTGATTCACTGTTCTTGTAGTATAATGAAATAAAAAGTTGTGGGTTGCTTCTAATAATAAATAAATTTAAAGCTGAAGACTTTATCTTTTGTTGTTGTTACAAGTTAGGGGTTGATTGATTTTGGGGGAGGGTGTTTATTTTGTCACGTTATTGTTTTGTTTCGTTTTGACTTGACCCTTGGTTTCTTTGTAAGTTTGGAAAAGCTTGGAACTTTGATATCTGAAAAAGACTTTATTGGAATTTAGTTTATTTATTTTTTTAATACTTTTCATTTGGGATAGAGTGGTTTGCTTTTCTGTCAACTGGGTTCTTTTCGATTGGATGGTTTTCTAGTGATTGTATATTCAAGAAGTTTCTTGCAATAATTCACTTTGCTGAGCTGGATTTTGCAGGTTATTGAGAAATTCTTGATGGAATCACCTGTTGATGGAGTTGAGTCTTTATCAGAAGTTCATAATAATTCAGTTTCTGGCATAGATCACAATGTTCCGTCGACATCAGGGATTCCCCGATCTTCTCGGCCTCCCTCGAGAGCATCTAGAAATAATGGGAGAATGAAGGATGCCTATGAGGAGCCTAACAATGTGGAGCATGAAGGGACAAGAAATAAGGAGAAGCAATATTCTTATTATAATCATAATGGTAAAATTGAAAGTGTTGAAAGTTGTTTAGGGAAGAATATCTCCACAATTGAAACAAAGTTGTTCATCAATCAACCATCAAAAGGGGTTGTTGATTCAGAAATTACTTTTTCCTCAAGTCCTTCTCAGCCAAAAGATAGTTCGACCGAGAGCGGAATCAATGAAAGCGTTAGTGTTGATAAGTCAGTTGAAATTGGAGAAATTAATAAGAATTCATGTGAATTGAATGAGAGCAGGAAGAGCAGCATCTGTAGAGGGAGTAGTGGAAGTGATGTTAGTGATGAGAGCAGCATTAGCATTAGTAGTTTGAGCAGTGCTTTGTATAAACCCCATAAGGCAAACGATGTAAGATGGGAAGCAGTTCAAGCGATCCGAGTTAGAGACGGGGGTTTGGAAATGAGACATTTCAGGTTGTTGAAGAAATTAGGATGTGGAGACATAGGAAGTGTTTATCTAGCAGAGTTAAGTGGCACAAGGACTTGTTTCGCCATGAAAGTAATGAACAAAACAGAACTGTCAAGTCGTAAGAAGCTTCCTCGGTCTCAGACAGAGAGAGAAATATTGCAGTCTCTAGATCATCCATTTCTGCCAACATTGTATTCACACTTTGAGACAGAGTCATTCTCCTGCTTGGTCATGGAGTTTTGCCCTGGTGGGGATCTTCATGCACTAAGGCAAAGACAACCTGGCAAGTATTTTTCGGAACATGCTGCCAGGTTAGCATATCATTTCCTATTATTTCTCTCACACAATCCTTTTTATTTTATTGATAATTGATAATATGCAACACTGACAAGCAAAGTAAGTTGTGTACTGTGCAGGTTTTATGTGGCAGAAGTTCTTCTTGCTTTGGAGTACTTGCACATGCTTGGGATCATTTACAGAGACCTCAAACCTGAGAATGTGTTGGTGAGAGAAGATGGTCACATAATGCTATCGGATTTCGATCTCTCTCTACGGTGTTCCGTGAGTCCGACTCTGGTAAAGTCATCAAACTCTAGCTTGGAGACAAAAAGCTCAGGAGGAGGATACTGCATTCAGCCTTCTTGCATTGAGCCGAGTTGCGTAATACAGCCAGACTGCATCAAACCTTCTTGTTTCACCCCGCGTTTTCTATCTGGAGGAAAATCGAAGAAAGAAAAGAAAGTGAAACCAAAGAATGACATGCACAATCAGGTGACCCCACTACCTGAACTTATTGCGGAGCCCACGAATGCAAGATCCATGTCATTCGTGGGCACACATGAGTACTTGGCTCCTGAAATCATCAAAGGTGAAGGACATGGAAGTGCTGTAGACTGGTGGACTTTTGGGATATTCTTATATGAGCTTTTGTTCGGTAAAACACCGTTCAAAGGTTCGGCAAATCGAGCAACGCTATTCAATGTAGTTGGGCAGCCCTTGAGATTTCCAGAATCACCTAGTGTCAGCTTTGCTGCGAGGGACTTGATCAGGGGTTTGCTTGTTAAAGAACCTCAGAATCGTCTTGCATATAGACGCGGAGCTACCGAAATAAAACAACATCCATTCTTTCATAACATTAATTGGGCGCTGATCCGTTGTGCAACTCCTCCCGATGTTCCAAGACAGGCGGCCGTGAAAGCACTCACCAGTACCACCCCTGACAAGAAGGTGGTGGTGCCTGGAGTGAAGCCTTCTGGTAACTATTTAGATATTGATTTCTTTTGATCTTCAATGCATTTTCATTTGGTTTGAACTGAATTTCCATCGTTATTTATTTGTGTTGTTGTTGTTGGTCTCGATTGTATAAAAGGATGCAACTGTTTTATTTACATTGACCAACACTTGTAATTGTCCACGATAAATTGCTGTTAGAAACTCCCAAGTGTTTTAAATTGATTGATGAACAAAGTATTTGGTCTATTCGCATTTTTTGTTTGTTTCTTTGTTATTTTCATATCTGCCGGTCGGACTGGATTGGTTGGAAATCGGATCCATGACCGGTCTGGTATGACATTTGATTTTGTGCAAAAAACTCGCTGATCAGATGCTGTAACTGCTCCAACTGATCATCCACTCATTATTAGACATTTTTGGAGGCAGCTTCATACGGTATTCTCCTTTTTGCAGTGAAGAATAAGACGAAGAGTAGTGCTATTCGTACGGTACGAATAGCTCGTTAAGATAAGTCGGAAATACAAAGAAAGTTGAAAAAAGAACTTCATTACTTTACCTTGCGGCATAGGCGTGTTATGGTTTATTCTGACATTTTGTTTCGTCACATACACCTTTCGAATAATGCTGTGTAAATATTTTTTGGTTGATTTGCTATTGCAGAAACTACGCTAGATTTGATAATCATGTGATCCCCTTACATACTGCTATCAATCTAATTATCTCCAATGTAACGTTAGCTGGAAATGCTTCTAAGGGTGCGTTTGATTCATTAAGTGATAAAAAGCATCTTTGGACAACCCAACAGACTGCTTGATCTGAAATCAATTTCTGATCTTCGACAAAAATGAGGGTAAGGGATTGGACAAAGACCCAGCATTCTGTGCACTCACAAAACCACAAGACAATTCTCTCGCCCCACAAGACAACTTCCTTGATCACTCTAAAAAATACCAAAATATTTTTATTTTCTGTTCAATAATTTTTTTCTCTCCTCTATTCTCCCCCCTCTCTCTCTCTCCTATCTCATTCTTCTCTCTCTCTCTCTCCCTCTCCCTCCTATCCCATTATTCTCTATCATTTTCTCTACCTCTCTAATACTTCCTCATTTCATGACTTATCTCCTCTGTCTCTCTTTCTCTCCCCCCTCTCTACCTCTCATCTTTCTTGTATCATCTCATGACATCTCTCCCTCATCTCTCTCTTTCTCTCTCCTATCTGTCTCTTCCATATTCTCTTTCAGACGTTTTTCGTTATTATTTTTTAATTCCATTTTAATATATGTTATATAAAATCATTATAAACATTAGAAATAGAATTATAGTAAAATTTACATTTTTTTGCTTGTGTTGTCCATGGTTCACCAAACAGTGTACTAGACAAAAGCTTGTCCAGTCCAGTACTGTCCTGTTTGCAAATCAAACGGATCCTAAATCTATAATGTCTTCCTCTGCTGTTGAATTTGTGATTATAAGGGCCTTTAATGTCAACAGTAATTACAAAAATTCCTCAGCCATCAAAGAGGTTATTTGGACCCCTCCTGCTCCTTACATGATTAAGTGCAATATAGATGGAGCTGCTAAAGGGAGCCCTGATCCAAAGAGACTTGTGGGGTATTTTTAGAGACAGAGTCTTTCTTGTCCTTGGGTGTTTCTCTTCTTCGATAGGTAACAACTATGCCTTACATGCTGAGCTTATTGCTTTTGATAAAAGTTGGATGTCCTTGTGGTTAGAATGTGATTCTCATTCAGTTGTATCGGCCTTTAAGAACTGTAATGTTGTTCCTTGGAAACTCCGCAACAGATGAAACAATTGTTTATTCTTGACTAGACAAATGCATTTCGTTTGTACCCACATTTACAGAGAAGGTAATGCTTGTGCCGATAAGTTTGCAAGTCATGGAACTAACTCAAGTGGCGTTACCTGGTGGAATCTCATCTCGAGCTTCATTGCGAAGGACTTTTTCAGGAATATGTTAGGTTTACCTAACTACAGGTTTTGTTAGTCCCTTTATCCCTTGATGGGCTTGGTTTGTCTTCTGCTTCCTACTCTTGGTGCGCTGCAGATGATTGTTAGCAGCTCTGGTGCCGACCTGGTTGGGATGAGAGTCACTATAGTGATGCTTATGCGCACTTGGGTAGGTAGGCTTTCATTTTTTCCAGTTTTTTTTGTTGTTTCTTCTGCTCATGGGTTTTGGTCTAGTCCTCCCATGTTTCATGTTATTTTTCTATTTTTTATCAATAAAATTTAAGAGAGTACTTTCTTTCCTTCCTGATGTTTTTTCCCTAAGGAGAGATTTTCATCAGAATGTTTTAACGAGGCTCCATAACCATTCATTTTGTAAAAAAAAAGAACTATATAGTTTAGATACAATGAATCTAAAAAGTTGTTTGTTAGTTATATACGAGTCTGGTGGGAGTAAGCAACACCCATTGAAACTATGCCTTTTCTACCATCACCATTTTCTTTCTCCACTCTAAGTTCATTAGTAGCATAACCTTTATAACTATCCAAACACTTTTCAAGGTACAACACTACACTATGTCTATGTATGATTCCAGAATAAAAAAAAATTAAAGAAAATAAAATTCATTGAGTAGTGGATTGAAAAGAATAAGTAGAAAACTAAAGAAACTGCAAGTAGGAAAAACAGTAGTAAAATAACAATAGTACCTTCTTCATGCCAAAAGAATATGCCCCAACAATTTCTGGATGATATCTAATTAAAATGTAACGATACACATGTGAGCCATTAAATTAGCAAAGTGATGATAAACAAATTGTCCCAAACAATTTAGAGGTCCGGTTCAAATTTTAAAATTGGATGCTTAATTATACTTTTATCAAATGAAACACAGAAAACTCAAACTACTTTATTTAAATTTTAAATAGCATCTCAATCAAATTTTAAATTTGGTACACTAATTTTCAAACTTGGTATACTAACATCTCGACACCTATTGCGTTGTTTCTTATTTTTTTTGAGCAATTATTTAATGTTTAGATTTAAAACAATGTTTTAACAACTGCACTGCGTGACGGACTTGATGAAGGATCGGACCGGAAGTGTCTCAGTAACACTACCCATCCCCAAATCTGTTGTATTGGATTCTATGCAAAAACTAGTTTTACCGTTATTTAAAGATTCATTGTTGCATTTCCTTCTACTTCTGGACCATAATTTTGAGTTGATTGTTTGGCGGGGGATCAAGGACTGATTGTTGGGTTTTGGCTACCGAAAAAGTTTGTGATTCAATTGTGCAGATTTTCTATATATATCACTTAAACTAAATGGTTTTGTGGTGCATGTTGGTGTGTGAGGGTGGTTTGCGGATTTATTTAGTATTAAAAGGTGTGGTTTGATCTCTTAGATTGCATTTCCATTTTACTAAACAACAAGACTCATGCCCAGTGAAAAGGTCTCACAGGATAGTCTTCATGTTCCTTCCATATCTAGTTTGTTTGTTACATTCTTTTTGAATAAATATATGTGTTGCAATGTGGGAACTAGAATGATTGTTAGGAATGTGTTCTGCATCCAGAAGATTTCCAGACTCTAGTCTCAGTGAAAAAATGTTTCTTTTTGCGGTATGCAAATCTCATTCCCGAGTTGGTTGATTCAATAAAATGTTACATCAATAATTGTAAATTTCAGAAGGGTAGTTAGTGGAAGAAGGTGCATGTTAAGTTACATAAAATTAAGTTTTTGTGTAAGGTACACATGTTTGACTGAACTTGGTATTACAAGTGACCATCATGGTTGACCGGTATATGGCTATTATTAATTTTGGACCAAGAAAAATTAATAATTAAAAATGGACACAAGTTACTGTTTGTAAGAGAACTTACTTTACTTTTGTACAAGTTTAATGCCTTAAAGAAAAATAAATATAATTGTGTTTCTACTATTATTTAGAATTGTGGAAAAAAAGTTAGAGGCATAAACGATAAACCAGAGTGAAAAAATCTGAAGAAGAGATTGACGAACAAATTAGAGAAGAAATCGCAGGTATGAATGTTATAGTATTTGACAAAGTGATGATGATGATTATTTTGTTGTCTTAAAAAGAATGTTGTTGTTGATTATTTAAAACCGACTCTCTCCGTCCCAAATTGTTTGTTATTTTAGTAAATTTAAGGCAAAATTACATCAGAGAACCTTTAAGTTATTTATTTGTAACAAGTTGGACCTTTAAGTTTTTTTTGTAACAAATAGACCCTCTATTTATAGAGTGAACGGCAAATGAGCGGAACGTGTGTAACGTACCGGGGTAGAGGGGCGGACCTCTATTTATAGAGTGAACGGGCGTACCGTAGTCGTCGGATCTTGGCCGTCAGCCCGATGGAAACCGAGCGGATCACGCTGAGACGTATTTGGGCCGTCGCGGATAGAGGGATATTGGGCCGACCCAATATTCTGCGGGGCTTCGCAACCAAGGTCGGAATAGTGGCCCCCCAAGTCAGGGACGAGCGCTGAGGTCGGCCTCGGCTTGAGTGAACTCTGCGTCTTTGCAGCGCCCCGATACTCCAAAATAGGCCACTGACGGTGATCCGTCGTGATCCGATCACCGACACGTGATCGATACTTCCGGATACGTATCCTGAGAGTATCCTAGAATTTATATTTATTTTTAAATAAAAAAATATTAGATACTTATCGGATACTTACTGGATACTTACCAGATACGTATCCAGCTGGGAGTATCCTAGAATTTATATTTATTTTTATAAATCAAAAAACAATTAGATACTTACTATTTTATCCTTGTTTTGGTCAAGACCAGAGTATCCACTACCGAACGCAGTGACTAATCCCCTCGTTGGTACTCTTTTATCCTTTTGTGACATGTTCGTGGGAGGAAGAGTATATTTTAAAATGGGAGGGAAAAAACATTTAACTATGCTTACTTATTTTTTTGGGTTACCGTGTCATTAGTGCACAATTTCCACTGGCTTTGCCGATGACTAATCTATGTCGGGGAACTTGGCTGGCCACGGGTACTAACTTGTCTGGCCTTTTGTGACATGTATCTTTATGTTTTATATTTTTAACTTTTAATTTAATTTTTTATTAAAGTATCCCTGCCGTATCGTATCTTGATTTTCTAAATTTTCCCGTATCCACGTATCGTGTCGTATCGTATCCCGTATCGTATCTCGTATCGGGGCTTCATAGGACACGTGTCACCTGGTGAGTGGGGAGATAGCGACATGATGTTTGGCCTTCTCGAGGCGTCGTTTGGCAGACCTGTCTTTATAGTGTCTGGCTGGCGACGTTTCGTTGCAGACGCGAGGAAGGAGCGTATATAGGGAGTGAGAGGGCAACTTCCCCTCATTTGCTGCCTTCAGTGAAATTCTAGAGAGAGAAACAGCGCAGAACTTTTGAGAGAGAAATTCTCCGGCCGCCATCCGAGTTCAACACCGTCGTTCGAGTTCAGATCGTCGTCGTGCTGAAATCGAGTTTGTCCAAGTCTTCTTCGCTGCAAAAGGTTAGTTCCGAGGCATTTATTTTATTTTTGGATAGTTTTAAGGTGCCCGTACCTTCAGAGTAGCGTAGCTAGTCGGAGCAGGGTCCCACTGCGGATTGCCTCGGCCTCGGCGGTCTGAGGCGGATAAAGTAGAAAGAAAACGTAGTGATTTAGTGGCGTGTCCCTGTTGCAGATGGTCCGGACAAAGAGTGAGGAGAGAAAATGTTTCATCCCGCAAGGGAAGCTGATCCTCAAGAGAAGAGCAGATGGATGTCCGATGCCAGCGCCAGAGGGCTCCCGGTCCTTGCTTAAGACGACCTACCAGAATATGTCTGCGAAGTCCAGTTTCTCTGTTCCCGTTTCCGACTGGGAAAGGCCTCCAACTCCGAGTTTTGAAGATGATACCGAGGTGACGTCTCGTTTGGCTACCGCCGAGGTGACTATTGAGAATCGTTCCGAGCGCTATGAAGATATATACGACTGGGTGTCGACCAAAGTCTGCAACATTTATGCGCGCATGAAGTCTGAGAAACCTGCAACATTTTATGAAAAGTATTACCTGAACCAGCCCGAGGGCGAGAAGTGGAGGATCACTTTGGTGCGAGGCGTTCCAGTTTGCAGCGAGCATAGCTACTATGGATACTTCTTTTATGGAGCGGCGCTTGAGGCGATGAACGTCCGACTTCCTCTGAATTCATTTCAGAAGCAAGTGCTGAGATACTTGAGGTCGCCTTCGCCGCAACTTCGCCGAATCTTGCTGGGGCTTCTTGAGAGGATTCGAGCTGACAATGAAGTACCTTGGGAGGAGGCTGACGGCTCAGGTCTTTTTTACCCTCTTCACCATAACACGTAAAAATGAGCCCGACGTAGGCGGGAACAGGCATGGTCATATTAGCTTCAAGAACAAACTCGACCGATCGTACTTCCTCCCGGCAAATGATTCAAACAAGAACTTCAAAGAGAACTTCTTCTTTGTGCAGGCGGTGAACAAAGCAAATGAAGAAGTCTATTCACGAGATGGCCGACGAGAGATTCTTTGAAATCCCACTTCCAATTCGGGTTGGAAATGTGCTCATCATTTCATAGGCGAGGGGCACGTTATTACCAATGCCAACTACCTAGTAGACCCAAGTACCCTCGAAGGGGACAACGCAGAGTCGTTCCGACTGATAGACAAATGGGGCAAGATGCTGGCCGAGAGAGACAAGAAGTTGAACTGTGGCATGATGTTCGACGAGTTGGCCAAGTCCAAGAAGAAGCTGAAAGAATATTTTGATAAATGTAGCCTTTAGTATATGTGTAATGTTTGCTATTATTTGTTGACCGGGTTAATTCTGATGGCGAGTTTCTTTTCCTTTTTGCAGATAGCATGGATAACCTAGATGAGCTTGATCAGATACTAGCAGAGTCAACTGTCAACACAGACGTGGAGATTCCAAAGACTACCGCGTCGAGGAACACGCAGCCCCAGAAAGAAGGTGGACAGACCTCCTCCTCCCGAGTGGATCCAAAATCAAAGTCCACTTCAAGCGTCGTGAAGAGTTCGAAGGCGGGCAAGAAAAGGAAGGACCAGGATAAGCCCTCCTCGAATGTTGGGACCCCAAAGGGCCAACAAGGTCCTCCTGAAGTGGAAACCAGCAGCAAAGGCAAAGGCGATAAAGACCGAGAAATGTGTTGCACGCAGCTAAAAAGCAGAAGTTTTTGCAGGCGACAGTCGACGATCTTTCCGAGGCCGACTTTGCTGTTGTGGCCAAGGTTGCCAAGCTTGGGGCCGAGGCCATTAGGAAGATGAAGGCGGCAGTCCTAGCAAACACCCCTGAGAAGCTCGAAGGTATGTGCCTTGAAACCCAAGAGTATAACAATTATTTAGTAGACAAACTGGCTCGGACCCGACAAGAACTGAAATATGTGTGTCGTCATGAATATGCAGAGTTGCTGAAGGAGAATCGTCGTCTGCAAGAGGACTGTTGCAAGAATGCCGAGTTGCTGGCGAGGTTGGTTGCTGCTGAAAACCAAGCCGCCGAGAACAAAAAGAAATCTGCCAACCTTGAGAAGGTCTCAGAAGAGCTGCAGATCACTCGGGAGAATCTGGCACGACTGCGCAAGGAAGCAGAAGATGCTGAGGCCAAGGCCAAGGCCTGGGTGGCTGAGTTGGAGAAGAAGTACCAAAGTCTGAAGGACTCCAACGTAGAAATGGTCAAGCTTGGCTATACTCGGTGCCCTTCTCTGGCTCTAGTGCTTGATCCCAGCCTTCTGATGCAGTACATGCACCTTACTCAGCGAATGGTGGGGGAAAAGATCTTGGCGAAAGACGGGAAGGTCGTATACCCTGCTCCCGAGGCTGAGGAGGATGCTCCTGGGGACGACGCAGAAAACCTCGATGCGGCTGGCGCGACACCTAGACCCCTAATGGCAATTTAACATGGAGACTAAATTTGCGGATTTGATAAAATTGGTAGATCAAAATTGTGAGAAATAAAGATACCAAAAGTAGGCAACAACTTATGATATTAAGAAATTTCTTAGTAATAGTTACTAAATTTTTCGGTGACCATTATACAATAATTCAATAGTTTGTACATACTAGTCACAATTTAGTTTTTGTATGGTGAGTGAGCGGGTAAATGAAAACACTAGTTATTACATGTTTGCTACAAAATAACTTTGGTGTGGTTGTTGCACCCCGAAAAATCCGGTTTGGACTTCTCGTTTGACAACGTGAAAAATAGTAGAGCCGCCACCAATATTTATTTAGGAAAACATTGAAAAACCTTTTTGGTAAAGTGGATGGTCTTTTGAAAACTCGAGAGATGTAGGTTGGGGTCGGTTAGGTGCGGGAAGGTATTAGCATCCCGCACCTCCTTTCTACTTAAAGGGAACCATTAACTTGATGTGTGGTTTAGGAAAAGTTGATTTGAAATAATTTTTGTTCTACTTCTTTTCTTTTTATCCTTTTCTTTTTATTTCATTTGAGAAACTGTTTTATTAAAAACGGGGGGAAAAAGAATATTTTTGGTATCTTTGAAAAGCGGAACAAAACAAAGATTTTTTTAAAAAGAAGGTGCTTGACGGGCTGTGACCCGCTCCTACGTACCCTCACTGAGATGAGGGATCAAAGCTACGTAGTTCTCGCCTTTTGGTTTTGAAAATATTTTTGTGTTTTATCTTATTTAATTTTTTGGAGCTTTTGAAATAAGACTCAAGTGTTCACGAATACCAAACAAGCAAGGGCTTCGAGTGGCGTTCATTACTAACTTGAAAGAAAAGAGTTGAAACCGGTAACCAGTCAAGCAAAGGCTTCGAGTGATTACAAGTAACAACGTTTTATTATCTTTTTTGAAATTTGAATTAGTTTGTGTTTGATTAAGGTGTGGGAGCTTCCATAATAGTCAAACAAGCAGAGGCTTCGAGTGACTACAACTAATAACTCCTCATTAGCGATCAAACAAGCAAAGACTTCGAGTGATGACTAATGATTTATTTAAGAAAATGCCTTAGGGTTTTCATTGGAAAAACATTTGATTTTGATTTGAAAACTAGTTTAGAAAAGAGTTTGATTTGGAAAAAGATTTTGGAAAACAAGTAGAACACTTCAATCAACTCAAAATCCATAACCAAATGCAAAATGAATGAATGAAGTTCAAACATATTCAACTAATCAAGCAATCATGAACATGTTGATCATCAACTAAGACTAAGCATGCCAATACAATCAAGAGATTTAATTGTCAAAGATGCAAATAAAGTTCTCAAAACAATTGTGCGTGTGTGTGAGAATTGCTACGAGACGGGCAACAATCTCAAAGGGTATGCATTTATCTTAATGACTCTATGCTACAACAAGTAAGTAGGCTTACGTCTTCATATAAGAGTACATGCATGGGGGAGGAATTGCACACAATTAAATCAAGACATTTAAATGGCATCATGAACAAGGGAATACAATTGATTATAGGCATAGAATGATCTAGGTTAGATGCAGGGGCGATTTTAGGGCCCAGCTAGCCCGGGCACGCGCCCGGGCTCAAAATCCTATGAAATTACTATAATACCCCTGTTTTTAAAAATAAGTTATTAAATATATACATCATTTCGCAATTAAATACCGTTTAAGCGTTTGGCGAAGCGGTTTAATTTCTCTTTTTTAACTCATTGAATCCGTGTTCGATTCTTGTGGAAGGCATTTTCTATTTATTTTTTTTCCGTTTTGTCTTCTTTAAATAAAAGCTGGCTTAGTTTATTTTTATTTTCGCCAAAAAGTTTACAATGAGTGTTGAACCCACAACCAAAAAGTTACCTAAATGTCACTTTACCACTAAGCCAACAGTTGTTATTTAATTTACTTTTACAACTTTAATATAGAAACATATATTAACAAAATATGTTTTTTATGCACTAACAATATTTTTTTTTACTTAATGTATAGGTAACTTTTATTTTACAATCATCATATTATTTTTATTAAAATGTATAGGTAATATGTAACACTATATATATATATATATATATATATATATATATATATATATATATATATATATATATATATATATATATATATATATATATATATATATATATATATATAGAATAAATGTATGATATTTTCTATATTTTTTGGAGTATAAATTTTATTCATATTTTTAATATTACCACATCTCTTATATTAGAACTAGAAATTATGAATATAGATGGTTGATGATTTTTTAAAAAAATATCTTTAGCATTTTAAATTTAGAATCAAATAAATTTAAAATTATTTTTTACAAATAACTTCAATTGGTCCAGCCCAATGTAAAAAAAAGTAAAACCCAAAAACTAAATGAACCCCACCCCCCAATTTCCTCTCTTCTCTCACGACACTCTCCCTCTCCTTTTCTCACTTTCTTCTCTTCTCTTCCACCATGCCCTCCTCCATTTTTCTTCTTCT
Organism: Oxytropis ochrocephala; assembly: GCA_020916435.1. Classification (NCBI taxonomy): domain Eukaryota; kingdom Viridiplantae; phylum Streptophyta; class Magnoliopsida; order Fabales; family Fabaceae; genus Oxytropis; species Oxytropis ochrocephala. The sequence goes on from CM037091.1 coordinate 56,786,391, forward strand.
TTTCACTTCAAGTAGTCCAATCCAAACTTAAATCATTTACATTTGAGCTCTATTTTAAGGAAAACCAACTCATTCCTCTCTTTGGGTAGTATTTTGGAGTTAGGATTTTTGCTCTAATTTTATTTAGCACTCTATTGACAGGTTAGATTTCATCTCTCCTATTTAGCACACTTTATGATTATTTATATATTATGTCATATGTCAATTGGCGGGAAATTTTCTTGCCCAGACTCTAGAAAAATCTTGGCTTCGCCACTGGTTAGATGAATGAACATGCAAGCAATGATGTGCATGATTAGGCAAATATGCAAATGCATGAGCATACAAGGATATGAATGAATGATCAATGAAGACTATGCATGAATGAATAAGCATACAAGACTATGCATGAATGAATGATTGAGCATACAAGACTATGAATGTATGAACATAGTTATTGTGCAAGGTATGAACATTTGAGTATGCATGAACATGTGAATATGCAAGTTAGAAATGAATGCAAACGAATAAGTAAGAGGATGCATGAAGTATGCAAAATGAAAAGAGACCCAAAATCTCATTTTATTCATGGAAACAACAAAATAATGCAAGTAAAAAACATGGATCAAACTTTTTGGCAATGATTCACATGATTAAGCAAAGAAATGCATTAAAATCCATGAATCCTAATTTTTCTAAGACATGCGAAATGAACAATAGCACAAATCACCATTTTATTCACGAAAATGCAAGAAAACACAAGACAAATTCCTTCAAAGCCAAGGAGCCACCTCAAACACACAAGCCTCCCTAAGTGCTTGTCAATAGTGTTTGAGATGGCTCCTCAAAGCAACAACAACAATATATGTAGGAGTTGAGATGAGGAGAAGAGAGATTATGCAAAAATAAAGAAGATGCAAGGGTTTTGAAGTTTTACCTTGAATCCAAGCTAGGAAATGAGTACTATGAAGAACAAGACCACAAATCAACTAAATCCTCAACAAACTTCAATGAAACTTGCGCACCTTGCCTTGATTCTTGAGATTAGATGATGAACAATTAGATTTTAGTAGAAGAGGAGGATGATATGTGAAGTAGGAGTGGGTTTGAGATAGAAAATGGGAGTGAATTGAAGAAGAATGGAGGAGGAATTGGAGAAGGGAGAGTTGTGTGAGGGTTGTGTGAGTGAGAAAATGAGAGGCCAAAGATTGTGAGAGATGGGCTTAACAAGTTATTTATAGAATGCAATTAGGGTTGAGGGTGTTTTGGTCCTTGCATTCTAGTTGTGCTCTAGGATTGAACCTTAATTTTGAATCAAAGGCTAGGATTGATGATCACATGGATTGAGGACATTGAGAAAGCACAAATGAGGGATTGAATGGGTGATATGTCTAGCTCATGAGGGGAGTGGAGAGGGTGTAAATTTCCAAAAATGTTTCTCCACAATTTCATGTCACAAGATTGCCATTAACTATGAATGAATGGTGGAGATTTGCATATTAATTTGAATGGAGGGTCATGATTGAGATACGCTTTGCAAGTAATGAAAATAAATCAAAAATGGAGGGAAATGGGCTGTTATGTGAAGCTCATGAGGAGTGGAAAGGGTACAAATTGCTAGTTGGGAATTGTATTATTTGTCCCCTTCATGAACCTTCCATTATCTTTTTTTTTTTTTTTATTATTCCTCTTAGGATAATTGCACAAAAATACACCCCATTTAGGCCACATACTAGGAATCTTATGAATATATCATTTTATGAGATCACCATGACCAAATATCATAAAAATCTCACCTTGCAAATTAGTAGAATATTCCTTTTTGATGCCTTTTTGAATTTGAATTTTTTTTACCATGCATGCGTGCATGCGCCACATATATGCATGACCGAAAATATTTTGCCTCAAATAAACTTATCTAAAATTGCACAATGATTTTTGACGAGAACTTATCCTTTTGTGAAAAATGACCAAAATACCCTTTTGCCCTAAAACCTTGTTTTTTGCTCAAAAATGCCTTTTCACTCTAAAAATGACCCTAAAAACCCTAGAATGACTTTTGAAACCCAAGAATGCATGCAAAATGCTCCTCACACTCTTCAAAAGGATGCCACACTTCACAAATTATTATTTTTTTGTGGAAAATTAGGGTTTTGACCCAAGCCGGACAAAATTAGGGTATGACAGTGGTCACCGAATTTTTGGGTTTTTTTTGCACCCCCTCATTATCTGCTATACCCCCATAAATACCAAAATGCATCCATCATGATACAAATTTTCGGAATTATCATAGAAAAGAGGTAAATCCGGGAGGGGGTTTGGGGATTCCTGGATTTACCAAAAAGTGGAGGTAAATTCGGTTCAAAAAATGTGAACCGAATTTACATAAATTTTTGGTAAATCCGGGAATCCCCAAACCCCCTTCCAGATTTACCTCTATCCTATGATAATTCCGAAAATAAATTTAAATTACTTAAAAACAAATTAAAATTAATTAAAGAAGCGTTTTACAACGATTTTGATGACGAAACGAAATAAGACATGAAATTTTTTAACGGAAACAAACAACAAACAAAATGAAAACACGGTAGAAACTAGTGAGATGGTGGTTTGAAACGACGAAGGACCTCAGCAACGGTCCTTCTGGTTTTGACATACAGCTGCAAAGCACTCCACATCTGAAATATGTCAAAACGGTCCATCATTACTCGAAACGTCATCGTTGTTCTTCACATCCATTGTGGACCACTGAACACGATTATTATCGCCCATAGTGGGGTAGCGATAAATGATCCGAGTGACTTCTTGCTCGTCACCCTTCAGCTGCACCTTCTTTGTTATCTTCTCTTTCAGACCTTCAAAGGTGATGTTGTCTTTTAAGCCTGCATAAAATGGGTTGTGGACTCTCGAAATGGACACCATTTTCTCTGTTGGTGATTGTGCCCTGATGGTGAAGGGAAGTGAGTGCAGAATCAAGAGAGTATTGGGTATTCAGAGTGTCCATGAGAGGGTACTTGTGTGTGAAAGAAGTGAAATGCAAAAGGTCTATTTATAGGGAAAAATGAAACCCTAAAATGGATTTCCACCGTTGATGAAAAGTGGTCGGCAATATCTGGACCTTTTAAAGTGTCGGCAAAATCTAGATTGTTAAAAGTGGTCAGCAATATATGGACCGTCAATTAGTAATTGAATAAAAAAACATGTTTGAGTTAGTTAAAAAAATGACTTTTTTACTGCGTTGTAGACTGTTTTTACCATGAGTAAATATTTTAAAATTTTTAAAAAAAATTATGACCTTGTAGAAAACGTATAATAGTACTCTATGGAGGTTAAAAATACGAGTTACAAAATCTCCCCTCAATGTTCAACTTGACTAGAATCCAATGATTCTTATGGATGAACCCAACACAAACCAACTGGCTCTGACTGGAAACACAATCTCCCCTCAAAGGGAAGAATGTCCATTTCTCATGAGGTGACAACATAACCAAGGATCTCTGATATCTAGTAGCTATAACATGTCTCGTGTCTGGCATGGTCATCCACTTCTCAATAGGTTGTGCCTGTTTGTTTGGGACAGGAACCAATGAATCCCTAACCGTCTGAACATTGTTACCCATCAACTGTGTGTACTGAAACCAGTTTGACTCCATCTCACTAATTAAATCATTTCGAACAATTTGCCAACTGTGCTCCGACCAGTCTAGTGAAGCAGAAATGCATCTAAAGCCACAGTTTCCATCCCCCTCCACATTGATAATGTCATCAACATACTTATGTAAAAAAATCTGGAAAGTGACTTACCAAGTGGATGTCATGCTGTGCCCGCTCCTTTGCTTCGACCTTTGTGACTGGTAGCTCGATGGTACTTGTGATGCTAGTTGTGATGACCGTCGGGGAGGTATCTTTGACGGTTTCTGTGTGGGTTTTTCCAAAGATGCATCCATGTGCTCCCACCTAGAAGGATCTCTCTTCACATCATACTCTTTCTTCTTCTTCCCCTTCTTCGGTGCACCCCTAGTTTTGACTTTGTGCTTAGGTGGAACCATGGATGTAGTGCCTCTGAATACATAATCATCAAGACCTCTCTTCCAAACACATCTCTCCTCAAGGTGCAAGTCATTCCATTGCCTTCAAATCTCCTCTATTGTATAGCTTAAGTCACCTCCTTCTGACGCTTCTTTCACCCGCTCCTCATCCATTGCCTCCAAACTCAGTCTCTTCCAATGAGATTCAATCATATCCAATGGTATTGGTATCCCATTTAGGTGCAACCTTCCAAGTTCACAAGAACAAGGTAATCCATGAGTAACTTTAATGACACAACCAACACACTTCTTCTTATTCGTGACCACACCATCCATCATATTATCAAACTCCCCAGCAATATGATTCAATGCATTAAGAGACACCAAACCGTGTAGATTCTTGTAGAATGAAATGTTGTGTTGGGCATCTATACGGTTGATGCTCTTTTGAAAAGAATCCACAATTTTATTAATCTGTGCATTGATCATCCCATGCATTGACTCCCAGCTTTTGCATAAATCACCACCACTAAAACCCAATGACCTCTTCAATGCCCAATGGGCAACCTCAACCCTATGACACGTAAGGAAAGATTAAAACAAAAAAACGACGATTGTAACGCCCTAAAATAATTTAATTATTTATTTAATTAAGTTATTGAGGGATTACTATATTTGGATTAATAAAATAATTAAATTGGAGTGTCCTTTTGATTTCAGGAGGTGAATCAAATAATCTAGGGGGTGCAACTAGGGCCCAAGTCAATTAATTGACCCAAGCCCATTCCTAATACCCTAAACCCCATGATGGAGCGTTCCAATCCCTGGAATTCAGAAGCAAAAGAAAACTGAAAAACGTGAAGTGTGTGTGTGTGCGACGGCAAGCAAGGAAGCGAAGGAGAAGAAGGATTCTTCTCAAGCGTTCCATTGGTAAGTTTCAATCCTCCTTCCTTCCTTTTCCTTTCTTGTTACGTTTGGTTCCTTTTCAATCCTCTCATTCCTTCCACCGTTGTTTCCTCACTCCATAAGGGCGTTTAGTCTTACGAAGGGAAGGGGAGGAGCTGCTGCGTTTGGTGCTTGGTGTTGGGTTCGAAGTTGCAAGCTTTTCCAGGTAAGGGGAGTTTCCTTTTATAGCCAATAGTCTCTAAAACATGGGACCATAGGATTGAGTATTGGGATATAGAGGGATTGAATTGGGCGTTTTCTGAATATATATATAAATTTATTCTTTGTATTATAAATTGTATATATTCTTTGTTGTCTTTGTTCTGAACCTACATATGTGTTGTTCTTTGTGTTAGAAAATATATATAGAAATTTGTTTGGGCTGTTTCATGAGCCATGTGATTCTTTGTTTGTGTTCCATAAAACCCATATATTCTTTGTTGTGCAGTTACGAACATGTATATGTCTTCTTTGTCACCATTCATAAAATGTATAAGTTGCTGTCAAGGTTCTATAAAATATATATGAGTTGCTGTTTCGCGTTTTACCAATATATATGTTGCTGTCTGAGTTTTAACAACACATACAAGCTGCTGGTTGGTGCCTAGAAAATATGTATAGGTTGTTGTTGGTGTTTAAGGTATAAAATACATAGATAGACAGAGGGGGGCGCCAAAATCCCCCAAAATGGCGCCCTGGGTGCGTATGGTGTGTGTGTGCGTGTGCTTTGGTGAGACAGTGAGAGAGGCGCCAAAATCCTCTGAAATGGCGCCCTGTGTGTGCGTTTGGTATGTGTCTGTGTAGTGTGCAGGCAGATTGAGAAGGGGGCGCCAAAATCCCCCAAAATGGCGCCCTGTGTGTGCATTGTGTGTGGTTGTGCGTGTTTTGCAGGCAGACTGAGAGGGGCGCCAATTTCCCCTGAAATGGCGCCTGGTGAGTGAGTTGGAGCGTGTCAGTGTGTGTTTGTGCAGGTGGGCAGAGGGGGGCGCCAACTTCCACTGAAAATGGCGCCTGAGTGCTGCTTAGTGTGATATTGTGTGTGCTGGTGTAGCGGACAGGGAAGGGGGCGCCAAATTCCCCTGAAAATGGCGCCCTGTGTGTGGTTTTCTGTGGTCTGCTGGCGCGTGAAGTGCGCAGCGGGGGCGCGATTCTCGGAAATGGCGCTGGGTATGTGACATTCTCGCGTGTTCTTTGGCTTGCTTACGTATTTGAAGAACGTGACTTGCGCGCCATCTTGCGCGCGCGTCCCTGCTGAGCGTAACCTCGTGCGCACACCTCTCACAGAAGGACAGAAACTTTGAGAGTTAGAGCGACCTACCCGCGCGCCTTCTGCGCGCTCTCTCTCTCGCGCGCCGGTGTGTGCGCCTCGGTGGGGATCTTTCAAACCGTAAGTGTGCTAAAATAAATATTATGGTGCTAAATTAATCCCTAGGTGCTAAAATAAATACTATGGTGTGAAATTAGTCCCTAGGTGCCAAAAATAATTATTATGATGTGAATTGGTCCTTTTGGTGGGGCATTAGCTATGGTGGTTGTTTCTAATGGTGATGGGATTAACGGTGAGTTTATTTGGGTGATTAAGGGTCTATGACCCCTATTGGTGACCAGGTGCAAATAAAATTTTTGGTGAATATTCGGTGTGCTATTATCGTTGTTGTTTTGGTGTGGTGTTGCATAGTCATGCGTCGCATAGGCATGTGCATTATTTTTCGGTGAATAGGCCTCGGCCTCATAAAATATTTTTGGTGAATGCCTTCGGGCTTTTGGTGATTGGTGAATGCCTTCGGGCCTTTTTGGTGATGGATCCACATGCATATGCCCTTGGCGTTAGGCTGCATTCTCATGCACTTGCATATGTAATCGTGTTTGTTTGGGTGTGTATGACCATTGATGAAATTGCTTGAGTCTTTACGGTGTTTGTGTGCTAATGCTTATCCGATTGTGTTGCATGTTTTATTTACTATTTCTATGAAATGAAACTCACCCTTTCGCTTGGAATGTTGCTCTACGTGGCAACGTGTGCAGTGTGTGATGGATGAAGGTGACGCGAGCACCTTCCGCTAGTATTTGTCGAGTCGGCTCGATACGTAGCACCGGGAGGATAGATAGATTTGTCATTTATGTTATATTATGCTTAAATTTCCTTGGATAATCTGTATTTAACCGTATTTTGGTTGTTATTTCCGCTGCTACGATTTCTATTCCTCGTACGGATTTATGGTGCTATGTATCACCTTTTGGAGTTATTTTAATTACTATTTGGGGTTTTATGTGGTTGTTTGAATGTGGCACCCTCTAGTGGTCGCACTAAAGGTTTTTCGTAGACTCTGATTGTTCGAATTATTTAAAATAATAGATTAAATAGAAGGGGGTGTTACAACAATCATATACATAAAGCACATAAGAAAACAATTTGCGTACCTATTAGTCGTGGTATTTCCATAGTGTCTTACTTTATCCGTCCACGGGCCACAAAATCTTTTCTTATGCGGATACAACCATTGCTTGTTCACATATGCCATAAGCTGGGGTATATCAGTAGACGATTGCTCCAAATTATGCAAAGCCTCATTAAACTCAAAATCAAATGTAGCATCAACTACATGATGCCAAAGTGTCATCAGTGACTCCGCTATATCTCCCTTTGCCAGCTTCTTAATGTGAGCATGAACATTTTTGTTAATATGATACCGACAAAGCAAATTCATTGCCTCCGGAAACACAACCTTGATAGCATTCATCAAAGCCTCCTCACAATCAGTGAGGATAACCTGAGAAACACAATCCATACCTTCTATTAGAAATGGAAAAAATAAAAAACGCTGTAGTAATGCGAAAAAAGAAAGTCAGTTAGCATTGAATTACGTGAGGAAGTGCAATATCACACACCATCAAATCTCTTAGGCTCTGCAGCACCCACGTGTAGTCATCATATCGCTCATGAGACAGATATGCAAACACAACAGGAAATGTCAACTCAGTGGAAAACAATCTCCAGCAGAGGCAATGCATACTTGTTGGTCTTAAAGGTACAGTCCATAATCAAAACAGTCGGAAACATTCTCAATAACTTGATACTATCAGGATGTGACCACATGACCTCCTCAACAATATCAGTACCTTTAATTCGTCTCGTCCAACACAAGTAATGATTCGCCTGAATCAGTGTCATAAGTTGTTGCATCTCAGTCATACTACCTCTCTTTCCCTTAGGACATATTGCGGGTTCTATACAACTGACTAATGTTGCTCAAGTTGTTCTTAAATCTGATCTTTAATGCATCAAGACTTTTTTGTGCTTTCACTCCCAAAGACAGATGCGCCTCAACAACTGACCGCTCCTCCTTGGTAAACTTACCAAATATAGCTGCTCCAAAAATAGTCTTATGAGGCTCATGATTGTGAATCTCATACACCACTCTCACTTTCCAATCAGAACTAGGAGGTAACATTGGTTTAACTTTCAATTGAAACTTACAACCACATCTTTTTGATGTCTTGTGTCTACCAGCAGAACACCCAACATCAACTCGACTGTATGTGCCCAGTCTCTCACAACCATAAACCACCTTGTTCCCTTTCCCATTCTCCGTCGTCTCAGATCGAACAGTAACCTCAATGATTCCGTTGGCTTTCCCGATATCTCTAGCCCAACGTGTCATTGCATCTTGAGTGAGAAATATCTCAGATGTCTTAAAGGCAGCGGTTAAATCCATAATAACCATATGTTAAAAACAAATATAAATGTTACATAAAAAACCAAAAAAATATATTCCGGAAATACCTTTTTTAGAGGTAAATTCGGTTCACATGTTGTGAACCGAATTTACCTTTAAAAAAGGTATTTCAGGGAAAAATTTTAAAAAAAAATCGGATTTACCTTTTGTGGAGATAAATTCGGTTCAAAAATCCTGAACCAGAATTACCAACGTCTTGCGCTAAATTCGGGAAAAACGACACCAAATTCCCGGAATTACATTTTTTTAAGGTAAATTCGGGATTCCTGTTGGGTGGTGGGGTTTGGTCCGTTTTTTTATAAAATGTGAGGGGCATTTTTGGGTTTTTTGTATTTGTGGGGGTAGGAGTGACAAGGAGGGGGTAAAAAAAAGCCCAAATTTTTTCATTGATGAAGAAATTATTATTATTATACTAATTTAGGGGTGATTCTAGGGTGAAAGAGCAAATTAAATATTTCACCGGTGAAACATTATTTATAATCCTTGGATCTATAATATAAGAAATACACATGGTTGAGATTTATTATAGTAACCTGCTATTCTAAGTTGATTGAAAATTTGTTTTTTACCCAAACATTTATCTCAGTGCCAATTTTTGAATTTTTAAAAATTATGGGTTTTAAAAGAAATAGTCTAAGAATCTCAATCTCCTTCGTTCCCTCACTCTTCGTCACCGGCCACCTGCCACCACGCCTGAACCAAGGTTCACTTTCCGCCGCCACTGGCGCCGACCGCCATGAATATCCGGCCTCCACACTCCACCATAGTGTGTCTCCTTCTTTTCCCGTACTCGACGTTACTTATCTAGGAGTTTCACATCTCCAATCCCTCATTCTACTACCAACCCTTATATGCTGCTTGACAAGATTTTTTTTTTCAAGTTTCTCTTATAGTGTTTATAAATCGCATTGTGTGTGATTGATTGTATAGTTTATTTATCATTAAAATTTCTCACATTTGAACCTAGCCATACTTGTTTTGTGTTTGTCCGTTGTACACAAGGTTTATTAGGAGATTTGAATAGCCACTTGTGTTTTTCTAGATCATGATCAGTTGATTCTAGAAGAAAGGCTAACCTTGAAGTGGCCGATGATGGAAGGGGCGCTGGCTGATGGGGCAGAAGAAACAAAGAGATGGTTTTTTTAGAAAAAGATTTTTGATTTCTAGGAAATAGAGAAGTTACAAAAGATTGGACTTAAAAGTTAATTTTTTAACCTATTTAATTTTTGACAATAAGATTTTAAAATTATAAAACTTACCCCATGTTTACTTACAATAGTAGGTCATTTTAATGTTTCACCGCGGTGAAATATTTGATTTACTCTTTCACGCTAGAATCACCCCTAATTTAGTAACTATAATTAAACTAATGTTTAGTATCATAAGTCGGCTCCTAAAAGCACATTTGAGTTTTTGTAAAAAAAATTACATTTAATCTATTTCTTTTTGACAAATACATCCCCTATTATTCATGTATATTTTTTTTACTGAAATTGCTATACATATTTAGACCAAAAAATGAAAATGAAAATGAAAACACGCCTTATACTTTTGTCACCGCCAGCCAACCAAGAGAAAGCGATTCCGACATTTTCGGCAGTGCTCTTATTCTTCACGAGAGTAAAATGTGCCTTCCAAAACCACCATTTTCCTTTTAAGAAAAAAAATGTGTTCTATTTTCTTTCTTACATGTGTTCTATTTTTACAATACTACTACTTTTTGGGTGTTTCTAATGTGAGAGAGCAAATTAAATTTCTCATCGGTGAATCATTAAATATGACCGTAGAATGTAGTATAAAAATTTATCAACAGTTGAAATTTAATACTAATTGATTCAATTTTAACCACTCGTAGTATTTTACACAATATTCTACAATCAATTTTAGTGGTTTACCGGTGAGAGATACCCTAAAAGCACCCCTACTTTTTGTATGAATAATAATAATTTTTTTTTAAAGAAGTTACTCATATTGACTCAATGATGACCGGAAAGAACAATTATCCTCCATTTATCAAATCTCTATGTACCACAAAATAATTGTACTAAAATATATATATATATATATATATATTACTATATCAAAAAATAATTTTGCATTGCCAAAAAAATTTACAATAGTATGGTACAATCATTTTTTGGTACAAATATATATATATATATATATATATATATATATATATATATATATATATATATATATATATATATATATATATTCACATAAAAAATATATTCAGATAATAAAATAAATAAATATAACTATAAAAAATTGTATTAGGTACATTTTGACTCAGTGGCAAAATGGAAAATGTTTACAAAATGATAGGTAATATCTCCACCGATTTCACTTTATTTCACTTTTTGCTTTAATTTTCATTTAGCTTGGGTTCTTGAGGAAAAAAAACCATATTGTCGCAAAAAAATAAAAAAAAGTTCTAAAATAATCCACTTTTTACATTATATATCAAAGTGACTCACTTTTTTTTTATGTGTAGAACTCGCCCCCACCACCCTACTTTCTAAACTAAAATTTTGTAAATTTTTTTTAAATGTAGGTCAGAACTCGCCTTCACTGGGAGAGTTACGACTGCTTTTTTTTATTTTTTTAATTTATTATATTTAATTTGATTAAATTGTAAATTAAATTAATTTAATTACAATAATTAATTTAAATAATTAGAATAATTAGTAAACTTATTTATAAAGTAATTACAGTAATAATTACGGTAAAAAATCAAAATATTAAAAATTGGAACATAATTTAATATATAAAAAACACAAATTGCAGAAATACAAGGATAGGAAATTTAAAACGAAACGACAGGAAAACATAATACAAGAAGAGGCAAACATGATTTAAAGTACTTCTACTTCCACCATGGATTCTTAGGTAGTGGCCATCGGATCACTGGAGGGATAATTCTACGGATGATGTAACATCCGCATCGCTTCATGAAGCTGTTGATCGCCTCACGAACCAACACGAGTCTTTTCAAAGATGCTTTGTCCTCACTTGCATGCTTCCAGAAAAACTTTCAGAAGGTCACCCATCCCACTACTACTCCAAGCCAAGCACGCTTAACTATGGAGTTCTTATGGGATGGGCTCCCGAAAAGAAGATGCATCTTGTTGGTATAGGTAGTCCAAATCAATTCTTTTAAGCCTTCCTTCAACTGTACAGTCCCATACCTGCACAACCTCGGGATCCCTCTCATTCCGATGCGAATTCAGTTCATTCACGCACCCCTTCGCTTTGAAGCTGCCAGGAGCCGCTCTTTGCCATGCCACCTTTTTGGGAACCGGCGATCACTCCCCGCCCTCGTCGGCCCCGGATGTCACATGCCCACCAGCTTCCGCTTGGTTCATCCCCGAACCACACCGTATTGAGAGAGGTCTGCTGCTCTGATACCACTAATGTAACGCCCCTTTCTACATAACTACTATTTTATTATTCATTAAAAAAATCAGAGTGCGTAAAAACTTTTAGTGTAGCCACACGAGGGTGCCACATTTAATCAAATCACCTTACATAACTCCAAAATAGTAATTAAAATAAAACTCCAGTATATGATACATAGCACCAACAAGTCTGAGGATAAAATAGTACAACAGTGGAAGATAATAACTTAACATAATAGTTCAAAACATAATGAAATAACAACTACTAAATATTTCCCCCCGGTGCTACGTATCAGAGCCGACTCGACCACACTAGAAGAAGGATCTCTAAACACCTTTAGTCACCGTCACCTGCAGGTTGCCGGCATACGAGGCAATACGACGCAGTAGGGTGAGTCTCAATACATAGATAATAATAATAAATAAAACAAGAAACATAGTAGAATAGGTACACCAGAGATACAGTCAATTCAAATACACCATTAATATAGTTACACTAGGAATACGATTACACGGATACACCATTAGTTTATGAACACCCAATCAATCACCAGAGCATGCATGTAATGTATGAAATGCAACCCGATACTCCACGGGCATATGCATGTGGATCCATCATCACCGCAATAAGCCTCGAGGGCACACACCGCTTTGGCCGAAGCCACACACCGCTTTGGCCGAAGCCTACACACCGCAATGGCCGAAGCCTACATCTCCGCTGAATGCACATGATTTATGTGACACCATGACAATGCACCACAACACAATACATTTACCACAACAATCATTAACTCACCACTTTTCATTTCGCAACTCAACTCTAATCACAATATTTGGCCGAAGCCTACACACCGCTTAATCATCACCACAACACAACACACCTCATTATTGGACTAAATGTCACACTAAGGACTAAACCCACACCTAAGGACCAAATCACTTCCTAAGGACTAATGTGACACCTAAGGACCATTTTAGCACCTAAGGACTAGTTTGACACCTCGGGGACCATTTTGACACCTAGGGACCATTTTGACACCATAAGGATTATTTTAGCACATAGGGACTATTTTGACACCTAGGGACTAGTTTGGCACCATAAGGCTCAATTTAACACTTAGGGACTAATTTGAACCCACACTTAGACACCCTTGCACACCTGGCGCTAAAAGCAGCGCATGCGCAGGCAGCCAAATGGCGCCCAGCAACACACACCACACACACACGCAATACACCAGCACCACAGGCGCCAACTCAGGCGCACAGGGCTGCCAAACGGCGCCCAGCACAGACACGAACACGGGCGCACAAACTGGCGCCCTGGGGAAGCCAAATGGCGCCCCCCTGCACGCACCTCACCAGCCCAGCCACACAACAGTAAACCTGGCGCCAAATTCCTGTGGAATTGGCGCCCCCTCCCCTGCACAACACCCAAACCGATCCTACAACACTCCAGCACAGTGCACCAGGCGCCAACTTTCCCTGCAATTGGCGCCCCTCCCCTGCTCACCTCCCAAACCGTGACAACAACAACCCAGGCGCCATTTCCCTTGAAATGTGGCGCCCCTAACACTATTCACAGCACTCTTAAATTAATTTACTAGGCAACAACATACACACTCCAACCAACTCTAATTCCACAATCTATCAAACACTTAACAAGCAACAATGTTTCTCCTACTCAATTTTATCAATTTAACAACCAATCATCTCCATAATTAATTAACACCTATTACACACCATATTGCATCAAATTCGTATAACTCACCTTAACACCCAACCAAGAACAACATTCTCATGTAAAACACCACACCATACCATCTTATAAAACTTATTCATATTCATTCAAACAAATTATCAAATACCTAGCCTTCACTTTAATTCTATTTAGGCTAAAAGGTACTTTTTAGTCCCATGAATGTCAAGAAAATCCAGTTTAGTCCCCGCAATTCCAATTTTTTTAAAATAGTCCCCGCAATTAGTAAGCGTTACTACTTTAGTCCTATTTGTTACTTTACTCTTAACAAAGGAGGACTAAACTGGATTTTCTTGACATTTGCAGACTAAAAGTACCTTTTAAATGGAATTGCGAGGACTAAAGTAGTAATGTAATGAGGACTAAAGTAGTAACGTTTACTAATTGCGGGACTATTTTAAAATTTTTGGAATTGCGAGGACTAAACTGGATTTTCTTGACATTTGCGAGGACTAAAAGTACCTTTTAACCTTCTATTTATTATCCTTCATTAAAATCATGTCATAACACCCTCATATCAACAATCAACACAATAGCATTTCAATCTCCATACAACAATTAATATAATCACATATACAATCAAACAAATGAGGGACTAAACTGGATTTTCTTGACATTTGCAGGGACTAAAAGTACCTTTTAAATGGAATTGCGAGGACTAAAGTAGTAATAAAGCAGAGGACTAAAGTAGTAACGTTTACTAATTGCAGGGACTATTTTAAAATTTTTGGAATTGCAGGGACTAAACTGGATTTTCTTGACATTTGCAGGGACTAAAAGTACCTTTTAACCTTCTATTTATTATCCTTCATTAAAATCATGTCATAACACCCTCATATCAACAATCAACACAATAGCATTTCAATCTCCATACAACAATTAATATAATCACATATACAATCAAACAAACACCCAAACACTCAATTACTTCATTAATTAATTAAACAACTACTCCTAATCCATATGATTTCAAGGTTTATAAATTATTAACCATGAAAGAGAGCCCCCATACCTCCAAATTGCAAACCCAAGAAAACCCCTCCACCAATAATCAAAGAACCACCAATTAATAACTTTTTCTCCAACACTTGAGCTTCTAACCCATCCATGGAAAAGAGGAAAATACACAAGATTAGGGTATGAATCTTATACTAAAGGATAGAGGAAGAAAAATGTGAAATATTGGTACCAAAAACACTTACCCAAAGCAAACAAATGAATTTTCTCTCTTCCCCCTAATGCTTCCAGCAGCCGCGCGCCTACCCCCTCTCCCTCTCTTCTATTTTCTGTTTTCTTTCTTTGATCTAAGGAAATGAAACCCTTACCCTAGTTTAAGTCATGAATTTGGGCCTATTTAGTGGGCTTGGGCCCCTTATTTACACCCCTTAGGTACTTTCTCACATCCTCCCAATCTAATTAAAATACTCCCCACTTAACTAAAATACTCACCAATTATTTACCACACCTCACTCCTTAATTTAATTAATCACCCTATATTTATTTTAATATAGACAACTAAAATTTTACTTAATTAAATTAGTCAAATAATCACTTAATTAAATTAGTTAAATAATCACCTAATTAAATTAGTTAAGTAATTCACCTAATTAATTTTGGGGCGTTACAACTCTCCCCCACTTAGAATATTTTCGTCCTCGAAAATCTAACTATCATGGACATGTAAACTTAAACACTCACCACAACAAACAATAGATTTCTGGTAAAGCACCCTAAATGAAACGCTAACCTCTAAATGTAACCATCACTCCTCCGTAGGCTCCGAACACGCCAGGACAAACACTCTCCCGTTATACTTCTCCTTCTTCGACTTTGGACACTTGGTACTAATGTGCCCCGATTCCCCACGGTTGTAGCGGACCACATCCTTCTTCTCACACCGGCGGCTACATGACCTTCCTTACCACACTTGAAACACTTGTTGACCATGCAATCTGGACTCTTATGCCCCGGCTTACCACACTTGTGACACACAATCCCCGCAGTAGCGTCTCCCCCACTTGGCTTTTTGCCCGAACTCTCCTCTCCCTTGCCCTTACCACCCGGAACTTCATAGGGCTTCCCACGAAACTGAGAACTTCTCGTCTCCTTCACTATCTTGTATGAACGATTGCTATCCTCCTCGAAAATCCACACCAAACTCACGAAAATCAACGTCCACTCTTCTTGTCACCTCTAACCGTTCTCATCTATGTTCTATCGTATACGCCACAGATCAAACACTCTTCCCTACACTCTTACTCCCCAATTAGGTATTCTAACCTGTAGGTTGTCAAAATCCTACCCGACTACCCAACACAAGAGACAACAACAATTATGGCCAGAGGCCCAACAACACTAACAACCGTAATTAACACAACAATACCAATCTCAACAATTTATCATATATCCAACATCATTCACATCAACAATTAACACGACCACAACAGCAAAACTCAACTTCAAGCTATTCAACAATTTATCGTCTTATTCAACGTTCGAGTTATTCTACCTAAACTTAGGTGCAGAAAATTCTGTAACTATGCGCCTACTTTGGCGAATTAATTAAAATAATAAACGACCTCGATTTTGACAAAAAAATACTTGTTGGAAAGCCACGGATGTGTAGTTTCGAATATATCATTAAAGTTTCAAAACAATGAGCCAATTGGTACGCTTTTTTAGAAACAACTCATATCAGATTCCCGATGGACAGATTCTGTCCTCCCACTTCATTTCACTCTAACCGACTTAAACTCGACCAAATGGGACAAAACTTTAGCCCGAATAAAACCATTTTGAGTGTAGTTTCTAATGGAAAAAGAATCATTCAAAACAGAGTTCATTTGAAGGCATAAAACTTGCAAAAACCGAACCTACCCACAGATTGACTCTAGAAATTTGACCCGACTTTGGAGACTCATAACTGGAGCTACACCACTCCGAATTTAACGAAACTAGTGCCAAAATGACTGGCTTTAAGTCTATTTTCGAAAACACTCAGCCACATAATTTTTGACTCAACCAAACAGTACCAGTTTTCAAAAGACTGAAACAGTGTCCCGACACGCACGAAATCGTAAACAAGTAAAACTCATCATGATCAATCACCAAACCAATTATAATCATCACATACTTATGCATTTCATCAAGCACCAAATAAGCATAACCAATCATGCAAACGATTTAAACACTCAAGTCCGAAAAGATTTAAACACGTAGGCATCATCTTCAATCTCTTTATTCCTAGGGATTTGGCTAACATGCGATTTTACAACTTCCCTAGAAAATATCATGGACATATAATTCTACCAATTTTTTTTAATTGATTTCATATCACAAAATAGTATAACCAACACATGCTTCAGTAATACAATTGTTTTAGTGCACAAAAGATCTCGCTGCATCTAGCGTTTCATCATTAAATTTAGACGCCACGTAATCAAACCAAGAAGTGACAATTAATAATGGTAATAGCAACAACAAAGGCCACAGTTAAATCATAAATCGAACAAAATTTTCACAATTGGAATTCATAGTTAGAAGGTACTCAAAATTGTATATGTTTGTTTCTAAAACTTTGATAGTCATTATTGGACTCACCTTCACGTATCATAAAAATTCTACTTTTTCTAACCATGCAATTAGTGTAAAACTTCTTCATTCTCAAACAACATCAATCTACAACTCAATCGGTCCAAAAGCCGAAGTTATGTCACATTTCGAAATAAAACCCTAAAACATTTTGGGAACGGAATTCAACACTAATTTGACATCACACTCATTTTCCAATAGCATAAAATGTTCTAAGTACCGTTTCTTTTTGAAAATCATAGAACTCACAGTTTTGTCCAAAAAGGGAAACTATATGCAAACCCCAAATCTTACTATCACACGAACATGCTACCACATAAACAACTACTTATTAGTTCAAAATTTAGTTTCCGACATAAACTCAGAAGGTAAAAAAGTTAATCATTTCATTTTTGACAAATCACATCATGCTCACGAAACAAGTCAAGTTGAAACACTGAAAGTGTTGAAACTTCAAATTATGCAATCTTAATTGAGTTAATGAAAATATAGCATTACACAACATTTCATTTTAGCACACTAACTTCGAAACAATTAAGCACAAGTCAAACTTAAACTCATATACATCACAGTAACAATCAACCTATAGCAGAGACGTCAATCAAGTGCAACAATTTTCAACACGCAATCTTCAAATATTGTTCAGTGTATACTTACCACGGTTAGGTCATATAAAAGTACTCCCTATATTCTAGCAAGCTAATCAAGCAGTCTATCAATTTAAAATTAGTGCATGCATCCAAATTTAATAATAACCATGAGTTATTGTCGCCTCTTTCATTGGGGATAGTGATTGGGGTGATCAGTCCCTCCCACTCATGCAACCAACTAATTAAGGTCACAACACTACTTTCTTTCAAATTTATAACTATCACATTAAAAGACTTTTAACGCGGTCTGGAGTGCGAAGGCGTCGTCACGACTTTCACTCCTTTGACGTCGTTAGAACTCTTTAATCACACATATATTAATGATACAAGCGGCGATCAGAAACAACCATAATCGATGCTACAACCAACGATCACATATTTCATTTACACACACCTAAATAAATCAATATAACTTTCAATTGCTATCCATCAAATAAATTGTAAAGCATGTCAATGAAGAACAAATCAACCAAGGTAACAGTAATAAACAACAACATAATTATGATTTAGAACGAGTACCAAGACTCGAGGGTTAACAGACTCGACAACTTGGCCGGACGAACCGAATCGCTCGATACCACTAATAACAACATTCTTCTTCTACATAACTACTATTTTTTTAATGAATAATAAAATAGTAGTTATGTAGAAGGGGGTGTTACAGATGATGTGATTGCCAGACTCTCTGGTTTCGACGCACAATATTCGAGATAAGTTTCAATCCAACGTTGGACCTCTCATGTTCCTGAAACATTTCTCGAACGTCCTTGTCTTTCTTGATAGGCAGGGGGTACCACCGAATATGATTACGTGGGCCGATGTAGGGGCAGCGATAAACGATACTAGTGATTTCTTGCTCCACACCCTCTACGTGCGCGTTTTCCGTTAGTTTTTCTTTCATTTCGGTGAAGGTGATGTTGTTCTTAAGCCTGGAATGTTTTGTGTTGGGACCCTCAAAATACATGTAACATCCCTAATTTCGTTAATTTCGAATTAAGAAATTAACGAGTGATTTATTACTCGAGTAGGTAATAAATCAAGTCACGGATATGTGATTGTCGCGAAAGCAATATATATAATCGCTAAGCTATGTAATTTAATTGCATTATTGTTTGAACTATGTGATTGGTATGTTTGAAAACATGATTTCAAATTAGAATTACCTAATTAAAATAACTACTTGTATGTATGTATGTGTGTGCTAGTTATTTATTTTATTTAGGTAGTGTATGAGTGGATAGATGTGGTGCAAGTAAATAGAAGGGGGGTGTTTTATTTTAGTAATCAGAATTTGCTAATTACACCAAGCCCAAATCAATTCCAAGGCCCAACCCTTCTTTTTACCAAAAACAAAAAAAAATTTGGTAAAGTGAATAGAAGAAAAGGGGAGAACCGAGAGAAATGAAAGAAGGAAAGAAAAGAGAAAACCTAGAGAGAGGGAGAAGAGAGGGAAACGTGAGAGAGGGAGGAGGAAGAAGGTGAAGGAATCTTCAAACTCTTCATTGAATGTAAGTGTTCTTCCATTCCATTCCATTCCATTTTTCTTCCTCTATTCACCCTGTTACCTCAAAATTTCGACAGTACATTAATGAAGCTTTAAATGGGGCTGACTTCACATTTAATATTGTTCTGTGGACCATAGGTCAATATTCAAGTCAGTGCACCATGATTTCGACAGGAAAGGCAGACAAGGGCAAGGATTGCAAACGATCTTCGACAAGCTTAGCTCTCAAAGCCATGAAGCAAGGAATCTTCGACAAGCGAGGACACAACACTTCGACAGAGATGGGCTCAACATTTCGTCAAGCAGTTACCAACGGGTTAGTCGAAAGTGCAGAGCAGCAAGGTAGTGGGCGGTTACTCTCCCGTAGTTTTAGGAGGCAGTTACCCTTTCCCCCACGATTGTTCCTAGGAGTATAAATACCCCTTTGTAATAGGAAACAAGGGTCACCACATTCTACAAAAAACTCTGGGAAACTCAACTTCCAAGTCAAAGCGAAACACGAGTGAAACAGATCCTGTATGCGTGTTGGTGAACCATTTTTCTTTCTTCATTTAATGCAAAGTTTTTACTTTCCTTTTACGTTCGTTGCATTTATTGCTTTTACTTCGCTCTCAAGTTATTTCTTTCTACCATTCTCTGTTCTTACGTACTTCAAAAAACACAAACTCAATGGCAATCGTCAAAGAGATTTCCTAGTTTGATCTCACAATCTCAACGTTGAAAACTAGTGATTGTTTGCTAAAAACACCAAAGAAACAAATTGGCACGCCAAATGGGACCTTTGCCATTAATTTTGTGTCTTTTATATCAGTATATGTGTTTGTATGCACTTGAGGAGTGGTAGGATGGTACGAACCAATTCTAACAGCGCCTCTAGTTCTAGCCCTGTGATATCACAAGTGCAAGGAACAACGGTAGATTCGCCGTTGTCGGTGTTGGAAATGTTACGGGGACTATGGCCCCGAGAACATCAATAACCGCTCCCACGATGTCAATGACCAATGTTGGTTCGACACCGTCTATGGCCTTGCCACAAAGTATAGGACTTCCTTCTAGTCCTTATGTGGCAACAGGGAATAGTTTGGAGACACGTTTCCAAAACATGAGTCTACCACCATACCCTTTTGGGGTATATGGCATGCCTATTGGAATGCCACATGTTTCGACCTTTTCTCCTTCACACGTCTCTTACGAGGCGTCTTTGGGTGAAATCCTACCGCGATTAACCAATGCGTCCTTGTTGGCATTAAGGCGGCAAGTGGGACGAAAGCAATCATGATATGGTTAATATGTCGACTCAACAAATTGGTATGCATGTTTAATCCTTTGATTCGAACACCAATACCGATTACCAAATGTTGGCAAACCAAATGGGTAGGATTGCGATTTCTTTGGGGCTCCTACAGAAACAATAGGCAATTACCCAATGGTGGGAATAATGTGCCTAATACCCCACAGAGATCGATTCATCGCGAAGCCGTGCGATTATGGGCGAACAACGAGGACGGGAAACCACGCCCCGAAGTAGTTATGGTAAATCGAAACCAAAATGCCGATGAAGTTGTTCGACAAGTGCAACGAAATAACGTTTGTGCTCAAGACAACATAGCCACTTTGGTAGAAACCATAATGGCGCAGAATGGCCTTAACGTAGGTTTACACAGGCCTAATTTCATATCGCCCTTTGTGTGAATATGTTCTCTGAGCGAGCAATTGCAAGAGGTTGGAAAATCCCTAAATTTACTAAGTTTGGGGTGATACCAATGAGTCTCTTGTCGAACACATTGCCCGTTACATGGTCGAGGCGGGGACATAGCCCAAAATGAGAATTTGAAGATGAAATATTTTCCAAATTCTCTAACTAAGAACGCCTTTACGTGGTTCACCACTCTACCCCCTGGTTCCACATATACATGGGGGCAATTAGAAAAGGCTTTTCATGAACAGTTTTACATGGGCCAATCGAAGATTAGTCTTAAAGAATTGGCCAGTGTTCGACGTAAAGTGCCTGAAGCTATTGATGACTATCTGAATAGGTTTAGGCTATTAAAGGCTAGGTGTTTCACACAAGTGCCTGAACACGAGCTTGTCGAAATGGCTGCAGGGGGCCTCGATTATTCGATTCGAAAGAAATTGGATACTTCTCATTTAAGAGATATGGCCCAATTAGCCGACAGAGTTCGACAAGTCGAAAGGCTTAAAGAGGAAAAGGCTAGAGTAAGTAAGTTCAATAGAAAAGAAAACTCAGGTGGGTTTCATAAGAAAGAGAAAATAGCCTACGTCGATGAGGCATTCGACTTCGCATTTAGTGATGTCGAGTCTGAGGAAATAGACGTGGCTGAACTTAAGCCTGGCCCTCCTTATGCCTGTAAATTATTAAGGCCTGCAAATGGGAATAACCCTGTAGAGCCTAAAAATGATAGATTCGTGCCTAAAACATACACTTTTGTTGTTACTAAATGCGACGACATCTTTGATTTATTAGTAACTGATGACCAAATAATTGTGCCAAATGGCCTGAAAGTTCCTCCTCTCGAACAGAGGAAGAAAAAGGGTTATTGTAAGTTTCATAATTTTTTGGGACATACAACTGACCGTTGTGTACTTTTAGGGGACATGGTTGTAAAGCAATCGAAGAAGGAAGGCTCAAATTTGGGGACAAGAAAAATAAAGCACCTATGCAAATCGACGACCCACTTCATCAAGTGGAGGCTATGTCTGTGAACCAGTTGAGATGAATATCAATATGGTGGATGCAAAAATGGTGGATTCTCCAAAGCCTATCAAACCTTACGTTGACAAACTCAAAAGTGTTGTGCAAAAAAGGGTGTCTTTGTACAACATGTCACTCAGACGAATATGATGAGAAGGTACAACAACTGTGTACCCCAAAGTCGAGGAAGAATTGATAGACTTCTGAGCAGTGTAAAGCGAGAAGCTCACGAGGTCATGTTGTGCCCAAGATGTAGTCTTGTGTTCGATAGGAGGCGGTAAAAGTGTCGAATCTTTGTGAGGTTCGACAACCTCTAAAAAGGAAATGGCGACAAGAGGCCAAACTTTAGCTTTAAAAGAGGGGACCTTCCTATAAGGTCAAAAGTTCGAACAAGGCTTCGACAAGCAAACCACGGTTCTTTGGCAAGAGCTTGACAAGAAGGAGTTTGTGCTATCGGCGATCGGCCAAACCATTTGTGCAAGAGCAAATCTCTCCAACGAAAAGTGGATACATCTTTGGGTGTAGACACTATAGGAATGCCGCTCGAGAATCTTTCAAAGCGGTCAAGCCACATACTGTGTGAGGCCGCAAAATATAATTATAAGAATAATTATAAAGGGAAGAATCCCATGACTAAGACCCAATGGCGTCGTTATCGGTGTTTCGAAGAAGAAGCAAAGATTTCTGTTGTTTCGACGAGAAAACCGAGAAGGTTCAAAAGCGGCTAAGAATATGACCTCTAGAGCCGTGGGAACGACGAAAGTAAACATAGGTGCTGCCAATCAGGTAAAGGTTGAGAATAAGGCTAAAGGAAAATCTATTGTGATAGAGGAACCTAGGAGGCCTGCATTGGAGAGAATTTTTCCTCCATTAACATCATTGAAGAAGAAAAGCGCTTCGCTCGACATGGATGAAGACGTTACTTGATTTCGAAGACTCGGGAAGCGATTTCGACGTCATCCGCAGCGTGGTGTCCATTCTCGCCTAGTGAGTATGACGCCAATTCTGAGATCAAACGATGTCGAAGAAGACTTCATTGGAGATATGGCTAATCACAAGCCAATGTGCTATTATGTAATGAACAACGACTGCGTTGAAGAGCAGATGGCCACTTTCGAAAGGCCAGACGGAGGCATGCAACACCATCTGAAGCCTTTGTACGTCCAAGCCAAAGTTAATGGTGTGGGTGTCAATAAAATATTGGTCGATGGAGGTCTTCTTTATTGTCGATGCCTCAAGCAATCTTGCTGCATACAATAGGTATGTATGATCTGGACCTTAGGCCCCATAATATTGTGCTGACTAATTATGAGGGTAAATCTGGCCGGTCTTTGGGGGCCGTCGAAGTGGAAGTGGTGGTAGGAACTGTCAGAAGGACTACCATGTTCTTTGTCATCGCTTCAAAAGCGAGCTATAATCTGCTCCTTGGGAGAGAGTGGATACATGGAGTAGGAGCTGTCCCTTCAAGCCTACACCAGAAGCTGGTAATGTGGAAGGATGATGGTCTTGTGGAATATGTTGAAGCAGACCAAAGTTACTTCCTTGCTGACGTAAATAATGTCACCAAGGAAAATTTGAAAAACAAATGGCGAATATTGCGCCATGTTCATCTTCTAGTCAAGCATATATCTCTTCGAGATAATGTGCTTTCCTCTGATTCGCCATACCCAACACATGGTTTTGTGTGGGAAAGAGAGGTGATAGAAGGTGCAAATGTCTATCACGAGGGTGTGTTACCTCCAGCAGGATGGGACACCGATTCTTAAAAAGTTTTAGATGTCGGTGCCTAATGCTTGGGATAAATTACGCTTACATGGCCGAAAATAAAGTAAAAACGGCTTTAGAAGCCGAAATAAATCAACAAACAATGGCTGTCGAAGCCATAACTTCATCTGAAGAAAATGGTGAAGTCATAGGTGACAAGCTTGATTGCATTTATGATGACGAACCATTAGGTTTTGAAAAAGACCCTAAAAACTTTGGTGAAATTTGAGGTTTTTGCAAAACGCAGGAATGAAGAGCGCAGAAGGACTTCACAAGGTTTCAAACTGAGGAAAGAGGAATTTGAAGGGTTGTAGCCGTTTATATATGTTTGGAAGTAAACAGTTATTGACACGTTCGCCATAACTCGCACGTTTGCGACGTTTGGGAGACGTGATGGCCCACCAACTATGCGACGTGTGCCAATAAAACGGTTCGTTTTACCTGCACAAGTAATGATGGCTGTCTTTTCGACCACTGTTGAAGTGCAAAAGGCGGCAAAAGTGACCATTGCACAGTATTCAAAAAATGCCTTTTCTTAACTCCTCTCCTTATTCCGTCGAAAAAGCATTTTTTGGGGGGCAATCTGTTACCTCAAAATTTCGACAGTACATTAAATGAAGCTTTAAATGGGGCTGACTTCACATTTAATATTGTTCTGTGGACCATAGGTCAATATTCAAGTCAGTGCACCATGATTTCGACAGGAAAGGCAGACAAGGGCAAGGATTGCAAACGATCTTCGACAAGCTTAGCTCTCAAAGCCATGAAGCAAGGAATCTTCGACAAGCGAGGACACAACACTTCGACAGAGTTGGGCTCAACATTTCGTCAAGCAGTTACCAACGGGTTAGTCGAAAGTGCAGAGCAGCAAGGTAGTGGGCGGTTACTCTCCCGTAGTTTTAGGAGGCAGTTACCCTTTCCCCCACGATTGTTCCTAGGAGTATAAATACCCCTTTGTAATAGGAAACAAGGGTCACCACATTCTACAAAAAACTCTGGGAAACTCAACTTCCAAGTCAAAGCGAAACACGAGTGAAACAGATCCTTGTACGTGTTGGTGAACCATTTTTCTTTCTTCATTTAATGCAAAGTTTTTACTTTCCTTTTACGTTCGTTGCATTTATTGCTTTTACTTCGCTCTCAAGTTATTTCTTTCTACCATTCTCTGTTCTTACGTACTTCAAAAAACACAAACTCAATGGCAATCGTCAAAGAGATTTCCTAGTTTGATCTCACAATCTCAACGTTGAAAACTAGTGATTGTTTGCTAAAAACACCAGCAAACACACCCATACAAATTTCAGAACCCACCTTCACCTCTAACTCACTTTGCCATGGATGAAGCTTCAAGCTCAAAGTTGAAGAAAATGGAAGTTTTTGCACATTGAAAGCTAGTCTAAGGTTCAAAGAAGCTCAATATTGATTTGGAAGCTTAGGAGTGTACTACTTTGCTGATTGGGTGCGTTTGGAGCATGAGGGAAAGGTTTGACTCTTTTGGTTTTTCGGTTGGGAGTGTTTGGAAGAGTGGGAACGAGTTCGGTTTGAGTTCGTGGTATTTGGAGCGATTGAACCGTGAAGTCTCGGTTTCTCGTGATTCTCATCACGATTGGTGAGTTTTACTCGCTTAGGGTTTTGTTTTATGTTGTGTTGATGGTTGATTTCTGTGATCGTTGAAATTGTTTGCGTGTCGTAAATTTTGAATCGTGAAAACCGCAAATTTGGTCTTGAACTCGCTGTTTTAGAAAATCTGGACACAGCTTCGGTTTCTTTAGAACTGGGACTGTTCGGTTAGTCCAAAAATTATGTTTCTGATTGTTTTTGAAAATAGACTTAACGTCGGTCGTTTTGGCACTGGTTTTGTTAAATTTGGAGTTGTGTAGCTCAAGTTATGAGTGTCTCAAGTTATGTCAAATTTCTGAAATCAAACTGTGTATAGGTTCAGTTTTTCAGGTCTTGAGTTCTCAATTGAACTCCGTTTTAAATAATTCTTGTTTCGTTGGAAAGTAGACTAAATTCCCTACGAAGTAGGCACTGGTTTCATCAAATTTCATTAAGAAATGAGAAAGAAAATTGAGTCGCAAGTTGGGCAAAAAGTTCTGTCTGATTTTTGTACAGCAGTGTAGTATTTTTAAAAACTGTATCAACTGGAGCCTTGTTTTGAAAAATGAATATATCATGTAGAAACTACACTCAGAGAGCTTTTCAATGAGTGTTCGTTTGTTGAAATCCGATGTCGTTTGCTATTTTAAATCATTGGTCGAAGTAGGTGCACTGCTGTAAGAAATTCTGCACTTATGTGTGTGCAAAAATGTCGGTGTGTGTTATTCCAAATCTTGAAACGAATTACCTGAAGTAATTGCTTGTGATTGCTGTGGTCTGTTCTGGAATATGTGTATGTTGGCTGTTGTGGTTGAAATTGGATTGAAACATAGTTTGGGTTCGATCGGAGAACGAAACGGAACGGAATTTGGGCACAAAGTTGAGAAGTTCCTTATGTCCCCAAAATTCGATGTTTCGTTTCGACGCTCCGTTCGGCTTCAAACTTCTTTCAAATCCTTTTCCTAACCACTTATATTATATATGGATGATATTGCTATGTTTGAATGTGGTTTGGTTTGTTTTGGTTGAATTTACAAATCTCTTGAAAAACCGACAAATCTAGTATACGTGTGGGAACAATTGTTTTAAGAACAAAATTTGTATGCGGATGGTTATGCAGGTTCATAAGAAGAACCGTATGATATGGATTTATATCATAGAGTAAAATTATGTCTGATTATGTATAGTCTGGGTGACAACCCACCGGTTAGCATACTAGGAGGGGGGGGGGGGTCATGGGCCCCTAAACCTAGGCCTTCAGCGATAGGGTTCACCGGGATTAGCAGATGTGCAGTCGGTGTTATGCTAAAGAGAATTAATGTCTTGTCGTGGGATTAGCGGATGTGCGATCGGTATGGTACAATTGTTTTGGCGTTATGAATGCACTATTTACCGGGATTAGCAGATGTGCAGTCGGTATTGTGCAATTAGTAACGTGCATGGTTTATTGTAAATCAAGAAATTAATTATTGTTTTATAAATGGACCGAGTGATAGGTGATGGGTCACGGTAAGACTCACTGAGATTTGTTATCTCACCCTACAAATGTTGTTGTTTTACAGAGAAACAGGGAAAGAATGTCCTTTATGGCACGAGTGGATGGCGTGCTCGAGAAGGAAATGGAAGACGTAGTTCTTCTATTATTAGTTATGGTTTTCCCTTGTATCTTTGTATTCGATTTATAACTTGAATTTGTATTTGAGTTATGTAATCGTTTCCGCTGTTGTCTTGTCTTGGGATATTGAACTTTGGACTATATTATGTCTTGTCTTGGGATATTGAACTTTGTATGAGGGTGTTACATTTTGGTATCAGAGCAGTTCGACCTTGTCGGACTTAGAGACCTTATGGTCAAGAGGTTATATAGAGTCAGCTTAGGGACTTAGACAATTAAATGTCAGAACCTTTCAGTATATTATGTGAAGTATTGAGTCAGGATCCACTCAATGTTTCATGTGAGTTACTGAGAATGATGACAATTATTTGCCTCGGCCCCGAAAATGTCAAAACCCTAAACTATAGGAATTCTGGCCTTCTCGGTTTATCAGAGAACGTAGCGGAAGCAGAGGGCTACAGATGGTGTTCTGAAGCAAGCAATGGGCAGCCAAGTTGGTTTGAGGAAATTAGAGGCGACTACTATTCAATGAACTCGGTGCAATTGTAGAATTGCGGTGGAAGCTATTGTAGGTTCTCTGAGGAACTACATTAAGCAAAGCCTTTAGGCAATAATAGTGGCGGTGTCTTTAGATCTCATAGGATTAGTTGACACCGAAACCATGACCCTTGATTAGTCGGTCTATCGATTCATCGAAATACGGTTTACGATAACCTTACCTTATGGTTAGAGTAAACCTCAGCTTATGTCGCAGTTAGAGACATTCTTTCAGATAACTGCAAGTATTGATCAAGTTCTTTTCCTCAAAGCCACATTTCGAAATGCCATGAATCCGATCTAGTAAGCTGTAGTGCAATTTCAGTATTGGCTACAGAACCAAATGTTGATGGAGTTAGTTCCCGATTACGGTTTCTGAACCAAGTTCCATTAAAGATGAGATCAGTAGGTTATGGTAACCGAAATAACCTTATTATTACCTTTGGGATTATGAACAAGTCAATCTCGGTCTGTGAGGAATTTTCGTTAGTTCCCCGACTTGTTTTATTCATAACTTCTAATCTGGAACTTCGATATTTATGTTCCAGGATGCGTTGGAAAGCTAACGAGAATGTCTATACATCTGAGTAGTTTGTGAACCCTGTTTTCAGTTGTATTCTGAAATGTATTTCTACCTACCCTACGCGATTGTAGAACATAACTTCATTTGAGGTTGGGAAGTTGAAAGAGGACTTCCAGTCAGTAAGATTAGATACCTAAACACCGGTTTAGAATGATGATCATTGTACTTTTCAAAATGATCTATTTCATGTAAATGGTTAATAGTAGTCATAGCCTTTCAACAATATGGAGAGTTTTCAAAAGCCAACGACAATGAGGTATTTCACTAGTATACTATAAGGGTAGAACTTCCAATTACTTAAAGTATTGGAAGTGGTGTTTTCCTATAAGAAGACCGAATCATCCAAGTGTTAAACACCTGACTTCTTGTTAGGCAAGACACATTCCTTACCAAATGGTAACTCTAGGAGTTATGGTTATGTTTGGAGATTTGTGGAGTTTGGAGGGTTGTGGGACCAAAGGAATGAGTAAAATAGTGAGAATTGTTCTCGGAATCAACGCTGGAAGCATTATCTTGTGCCCGTTTGATTCCGTGGAAGAATCCTTCTATTTTGATTATTTCTTTGATGTTATAATAATTAGCTCAACTCCGTGATTAATCCAAATGTGCACGTTCCGCCTAGAGTAGTCAACAATATAACATGGTGGAACAAAGTTTAGAATTTTCTAGTAAGTCTTACTTAACTAGGAAAGTTGTTATGTATCAAGCGAGATATCCTTATTGTTTAGATCTTCTCATACTTAAGTGAATGAATAGTAGACTCAGTCCAAGAGAATGGTTGGTTTTGGAATAGTCGGTGGATTTATAGGTTCTGAAAAGCCATACACCTGCGTGAGACTTTTCCGATTTAGGAATTGAACTCAAAGACTGAGTCATGAGGTTTGAAGATACTCCTTGTTAGTGTTTCGGGTTAGCGAGGAAAGTAACTCCTATGGGTAAGTAAGAAAATTATTTTATATTCAAACTTTTCAAGAAATTGTTCCACAAACTTTACCCATTTGTGAGTTAGTCATGAACGCAGTAGTAGTGTGAGTTTAACCAGAAGTTCTAATAGTCTTGTATCCAATAAAACCGAAAGGTAATGTTCCCTAGTTTACTACAAGTTGGGGTGCTCGGTGTTACTTGTTGAAAAGAAAAGGCGGGAGCAGGAGGTCGTGTATGGATTAGCTCCGTTGAACAAAGTTACTATTAGGAATAAGTATCCTTGCCAAGAATAAGTGATTTTCTTAATCACCGAGGTGCAAAGATGTTTTCAAAGATTGGTCTAAGGTCGGGTTACCTTTAAATTCAAGGTTAGAGCTTTAGTTATTCCGAAGACAGCTTTCCATACTAGATATGGACATTACGAGTGAGTAGTGATGCTCTTCAGTCTAGCTAATGCTCATACGGTATTCATAGATTACATGAACCGAGTTTTTCCACCCGTACTTAGACTAGTTGTTGAAATTTTCACTGATAACATCTTGGTGTACACTAAGACCATTGCGGATCATGATCAACATCTCCACATTGTTCTGAATGTACTCCGAGAGAAGAAGTGGTATGCTAAACCTTTGAAGTGTGATATTTGGGATGTCTGTAGTGGAGTATCTGGGAATTATGATATACTAGTCAGGAGTGGTAGTAGTTCTTTCACTCATTTGGTTAACTTGTAAAGGACAGCCGTTTGGAAGAGATTTAGATTAAGAAGAATGTTTCCTCTAGAGTTGTAAAAGAGATTGACTTTTTTTCTTATCCAAATTCTTCCAGAACCGTTTCTGAGATTTCAAATATACAGTGATACCTCGAGGATAGGTTATGATGTTGCATCAACAAGTGGTAACCGATGCATCCATGTAAGAGAAGCCTCATGAGGAGAATTATCCGACTCATGATTAGGAAATGGCAAATTCCGTGTATATAGTGAGAATTGAAGATAGCTCAAAGTTGCCAAAAAAAGGGTTGTTGTCAAAATGAGTAGACCACTAGAGTTTGAATCTGGTGATCTGGTGATCCTATATTGTAAGAGTTTCATCAACCATTGTTACCAGTAAAGCATTGCAGACGAAGAAAACTCAGTTTTCGGTATATTGGATCTTTCCAACTTATCGAGTGTATTGGGATAGTAGCCTACCGTATAGCTTTACCTACGGCATTGTCCAATCTACGTGATGTGTTTCATGTATTCCAATTGAGGAAGTACCTTTCCGATCCAAGTCCACCGTGGAGTTTTGAAATGATTGATCTTCGATCGGATTTGTCATTACAACCTTATCCAAGTTATATCATAGAGCATAGAGAGAAAACGTTTCGGACGAGAACAATTTCAATTGTTAGAGTGGATTGGGATGGTTGTTCGGCCGAGAAAGCTATGTGAGAATTGGAGAATGATATGTGGACTAGGTATTCGTCTTTGTTCTTTAGAGGTAGGTTCGTTCAATTTTGAGGACAAAATTCCCAAGTTGGGGTGATTGTAACATCCCTAATTTCGTTAATTTCGAATTAAGAAATTAACGAGTGATTTATTACTCGAGTAGGTAATAAATCAAGTCACGGATATGTGATTGTCGCGAAAGCAATATATATAATCGCTAAGCTATGTAATTTAATTGCATTATTGTTTGAACTATGTGATTGGTATGTTTGAAAACATGATTTCAAATTAGAATTACCTAATTAAAATAACTACTTGTATGTATGTATGTGTGTGCTAGTTATTTATTTTATTTAGGTAGTGTATGAGTGGATAGATGTGGTGCAAGTAAATAGAAGGGGGGTGTTTTATTTTAGTAATCAGAATTTGCTAATTACACCAAGCCCAAATCAATTCCAAGGCCCAACCCTTCTTTTTACCCAAAACAAAAAAAAAATTTGGTAAAGTGAATAGAAGAAAAGGGGAGAACCGAGAGAAATGAAAGAAGGAAAGAAAAGAGAAAACCTAGAGAGAGGGAGAAGAGAGGGAAACGTGAGAGAGGGAGGAGGAAGAAGGTGAAGGAATCTTCAAACTCTTCATTGAATGTAAGTGTTCTTCCATTCCATTCCATTCCATTTTTCTTCCTCTATTCACCCATACCAATTTCAGAACCCACCTTCACCTCTAACTCACTTTGCCATGGATGAAGCTTCAAGCTCAAAGTTGAAGAAAATGGAAGGTTTTGCACATTGAAAGCTAGTCTAAGGTTCAAAGAAGCTCAATATTGATTTGGAAGCTTAGGAGTGTACTACTTTGCTGATTGGGTGCGTTTGGAACAGTAGGGAAAGGTTTGACTGCTGGTTTTTCATTGGGAGTTTGTTTGGAAGAGTGGGAACGAGTTCGGTTTGAGTTCGTGGTATTTTGGGCGATTGAACTTCGTGAAGTCTCGGTTTCTCGTGATTCTCATCACGATTGGTGAGTTTTACTCGCTTAGGGTTTTGTTTTATGTTGTGTTGACTGGTTGATTTCTGTGATCGTTGAAATTGTTTGCGTGTCGTAAATTTTGAATCGTGAAAACCGCAAATTTGGTCTTGAACTCGCTGTTTTAGAAAATCTGGACACAACTTCGGTTTCTTTAGAACTGGGACTGTTCGGTTAGTCCAAAAATTATGTTTCTGATTGTTTTTGAAAATAGACTTAACGTCGGTCGTTTTGGCACTGGTTTTGTTAAATTTGGAGTTGTGTAGCTCAAGTTATGAGTGTCTCAAGTTATGTCAAATTTCTGAAATCAAACTGTGTATAGGTTCAGTTTTTCAGGTCTTGAGTTCTCAATTGAACTCCGTTTTAAATAATTCTTGTTTCGTTGGAAAGTAGACTAAATTCCCTACGAAGTAGGCACTGGTTTCATCAAATTTCATTAAGAAATGAGAAAGAAAATTGAGTCGCAAGTTGGGCAAAAAGTTCTGTCTGATTTTTGTACAGCAGTGTAGTATTTTTAAAAACTGTATCAACTGGAGCCTTGTTTTGAAAAATGAATATATCATGTAGAAACTACACTCAGAGAGCTTTTCAATGAGTGTTCGTTTGTTGAAATCCGATGTCGTTTGCTATTTTAAATCATTGGTCGAAGTAGGTGCACTGCTGTAAGAAATTCTGCACTTATGTGTGTGCAAAAATGTCGGTGTGTGTTATTCCAAATCTTGAAACGAATTACGAAGTAATTGCTTGTGATCTTTGTGGTGCATTGCGGAATATGTGTATGTTGGCTGTTGTGGTTGAAATTGGATTGAAACATAGTTTGGGTTCGATCAGGGTTGGTCTCAGCAATGGCTTTGCCCGCTTCCTTGGTAGGGACGACCCAAAAATAGTGGCTTTTCCAAGCAGCGCCCAATGACTCTTGGAACGCTTTAAAGTACCGACGCTGGGTCTTCTGAGTTTTAAAGGAGACCTGCTCCCTCTTCTCTTTGTTTGCCTTCTCTCTCAACCAGCTCAACTCGAAAATAGCAAAGAATAACATAGTCGACACCGGCCTACCCAGTTTGGTTAGAAGGACTTCAAAAGTTTTCAAGAACGCCCACGCGTTCGGATGGAGTTGAGAGGGAGCGACCCCGATGTAACGAAGAACATCACGTTGAAACTCGGTGAAGGGTGGAACGATATTCATCTTTTCGAACACGATCCGATGCATCGTGAACTTCAGGTTATTAGAGTAAGTTGCAATATCTTCTCCATCCTTCATACCTCTCACCCTCCAGCCCGGTGATTTCTTGAAATGAAGTTGCAGCTCGGGCAGCGCCCAGTGGCCGACCGTAATTATACTCCTGTTGGAGCGAATGGTTTCAGATACCCACGACATGTCAGCCCGGTCTCGAGACAGATCTGGCAGGACGTCTTCTCCTCCCGCTGATTCCACGTCAAGATTTAGACCTCGACCAGAGGAGCCGGCCACCGAACGAGCGACGATCTCTTCAACAGCTGCCTCAATCTGATCGCCCTCAGCGGTTTCATCGGCCTCGGCCATTACCTCGTCCTCGACCTGGACGGCACTTTGGGCGTCGTCTCCGTCGATGTCTACCTCCTCATCTTCCCCTACGTTGCCGACCGGGGAAGAGTGTGGTGGTGGAAGCTCCCGTGAGTTACCATTGGAGTTGGTGGGCTTAGGATCGGAACCGCCCAGGGCGACCGAACCCCTATGGGAAGAGCTGGAGCTCGAGCTAGAAGTGCTGGAGGAACTAGAGCTTGAGTCGCTCGAGGACGACTTGGAATCTTCTTCGTGCCCATCGGCCTCGGATGGCCTCGACATTTGTTCGGCGAAAGAGTACGTCGGCCCTCCGGGAATGCGAGCGGTCTGTTTCAACCGTGGCATATAACACCTGCGCCAAGGGGATCGGGTTAGGTCGGTCGAGCAGTGCACTCGTGAGAGGGGGCGACTTGGTTGTCCCCAGACCTGACACCCCCTATCACAAGGCGTGGGATTGTGCGATCAAAGGAAAACCACGAGAATTAAAGCAAAATAAAAATCGACTCATACCTTAAAGATAATGGGGGGTCGTCGAGGAAACTTTGGTGCTCGAACGAAAGGATTCGCCTCAAACGCAAGCAAGTCGGCGGCAGAAGAGTCGATCGGTGGCGGAGAGCGATTCGCGTAAACGTGAGAATAGTTCCAAGCGAAGGGTATTTATAGCACAGGCCCAAGGCGTCGAAGGGACCGGGAGACG
This sequence comes from Oxytropis ochrocephala, assembly GCA_020916435.1. NCBI lineage: Eukaryota > Viridiplantae > Streptophyta > Magnoliopsida > Fabales > Fabaceae > Oxytropis > Oxytropis ochrocephala. The sequence goes on from CM037091.1 coordinate 56,820,403, forward strand.
AAACGTCGCAACGCTTCACCTTCTCACTAAGAGCTGTCATTGAATGACCTCGAGATCACCAAACGTCGCATCATAAATACCAGCGAAAAGTCCAACCGTCATGCCAGGACGGCCGACACTGCAAAGCGGCCGTGACGAATCCCATCAAGAGCGAGCGGCCGTGACCGTTCACCATCTGAAGGTTCGTCAAGAAGCATTACCCCTGGGGGCAGCAATTCAAGCCTCAGTCCGCTCTTAAGCGACCTAGGCTTCGGGGGCAATCGTTAAGGGTGTATCAAAGAAAGCCGAGAGGTACGAGCAGCGATTGGGGCGTCGGCCCATAATCAACTCCAACCGGCCCAAGTCCATCGCTTGGAGCGCACTTCTCATAACCGGCGAAATTTTCGCAAAGCGGTCGGACTACAATATATATACGCCATTCGCACATGGCATCAGGTACGTTCTCTTACCTTGTGTTATCTGCCCGAGCGACCACTTACTTGATCGTCAGAGTGTCTTTGCAGGTAACACCCGAGGTGCTCAGCGTGAAGCCAAGACCGGTCTTTTCTCCTATTCAACGACCGACCTAGTCAAAGGACAACAACTTCAACACTTCATTGATCAATGTACGATCAATAGTCATATGTAACCCAATTAAAAAAATGATAACATATTTATTCTTTTATTAGTATTTAACGATTATTTGCAAAAAAGATATTGGGGACTTTTCTTATGTGTTTTTTAAATCTAATTATGAGATATTGTTGGGTTTTTTTATATAGAATTGAAGAACACTAGTGAGAAGATTTGATTCATGATTCACTTCTCTTTTTTAAGCCAAATTATTATTTTTGTTACCTCTTAAAAGCTTCTTCCTTATACCAACCAATTATTTTCTAAAAAAGCTTCTGCATCTCTTCGTAAGTACCTTTCTTAATTTCCATGCTTTTTCTCTTCATAATGACATCTATGCTTATATTTAATAATGGACAACTCATCCTACTCTCTCAAGGTATCAGATCGATGCATACTAAAAATGAGGAAGATAGTTAAATTACCAAATATCATGCTTCATTCCTACATTGGTACCTGTTATGGTGTTCTTTTTGTTAATTTGAAGTTAGTTTTCATTTAATTATTTCATCGCTGATGATCTTATGATCTTTGCGTGGCTACTATTTTATGAATTTCAAATACTAAATTCAGTTACTTTTGACATGTTTATTAAGATGCTCATTTCATTTATTTTTCCCACCTATCTACACTTCTAATAACCTTTTAAGTCGCCTATATGATTGTCTACTTTATAATCGGTATTTGTAGTTTATCTTTCATCTTTGGTGATTGATCAATAAAAAAAAAACCAAACCTTGGGGACTGATACTTCAAAGAATGGATTGTGATATATGATTCTAGCCAAACTAATCCCACTTTTGTTTGACATGCTTATATTTATATTTACTATCATTTCGTAGTACTTGCTTATATCACTCTCTTTGCACTACCATATATGAACCCTCAAATATATGAAATTGTTAAACGTTAATCATGCTATATATATATATATATATATATATATATATATATATATATATATATATATATATATATATATATATTCTGCCATTGCCTTTAATTTACATGTGCTGTTGTAGTAAGTAATTAGTCTCTGCATTCGTAAAATGTATGATAGATGTTTTTGAGAAGTGTCGAGGGAAATATTTTAAATAGAATAAACTAAATTTGTATACTTTTGTGCATGCATCTCAGATTCGTATCCAACACTGATAAGTTTTTGATGTTCTTGTTTTCATAGCTATAAGGGACCAAACTGAATGTACCAAAACTATAAACCTCTCCAATTCAAAGATAATATAAACAAATAATTTATGTTGATTTGCGCATTATCATTCATAATCTATTTCAAAGAAAAAACTGGCGTTGATAATAATGCATAATAAGACATTGAAATTCAGAGATATGATTAATTGACGTGATCTTTTCTTTTGTCTTTGTCATTTATCAATGTGAAGATTACATTGTCGCACACATTCTTCTCAATATGCATCATATCTAGATTGTGTCGCAGCAAGTTAAACTCCCAATATGAAAGTTGAAAGAATATGCTTTTCTTTTTCCATTGTTGAGTTTGGTTGTGTAACACCCTCATATTTCTATCTAGTAGAAATACTAAAGTGTACCTATTTAGCATACATCAGAGATACATTTCCTGCTTAGATTTACAATTTTTACAAGAATAGCGGAAACGATACATAACTTAGAATAAATTCAAGTTATATACATCGAATACAAAGATAACAAGGGTAAACATAAGTAAAACTTGAAGAACTACATCTTCAATTTCCTTCTCGAGCTCTCCATCCACTCGAGCCATAAAGGATCTTCTTTCCCGGTTTCTCTGAAAAACAACAACATTTGTAGGGTGAGACAACTTGTCTCAGTGAGTCTTACCGTGACCCCTTACCTATCACTCGGTCCATTTATAAAACCATAATTAGTAATTCAAAAAGAATTACAATATATAATCAATCATGTGTAATCCGATAAATGAATTACATATGAGTCCATAGCCCGATTCTTGATGACTATGTACTATCCTCATTATTAATCACTTGTGACATGTCACCAACAACCTAAAGAAGCTTGAGTGACAAAATCACAATATACGCATTTTAAAGTTTTATCAATTCTAGTACATCACCAACAACCTAAAGAAGCATGGGTGAACCCCAACATAGCCAATAAGTGTACAACTCTTAAAGGCGGATAGCTTTAATTTTAATATGGGGCCTAGGACCGGGCGCATGACTTCCCTCTCCTAGTATACTAAAGCGTATGGAGGTCGTCACCTCGACTCGATATATTTATATATCGTAACATAACGGATTGCACAAAGCATTTCCGTGAGCGTTGTTATTACAATTTTATGTAATTTGCATAAATCAATACCATGGTTAGGTTTAGATGATTTATATCATCCCTAGCCAATCATATAAGAAATGGAACATTTTGTTCAATTACTTTCCATATATACAACCATAACTCATTCTATGATAAGTTATAATATCAATGAATTCATGAAATCAATCCAATCAACATTTAAGTTATAAAACATTTGGTTCCCACACGTACTCTAGGTTTTACGGTTTTTGAAATATTCATAACATTAACCGTTATTTCAAAACCACTTTGAATTTGCATAAAATTGCCAACAAAATTTGTGAGTTTCCTCTGAAATATGGACATCCCAAAATACAATAATCACTGTAAAACCAGTCGGACATCAATTTGTTCAAAAATCATTAATTCCGCACATATACAAAATTTACGATTTTCCAAAAGATTTGAGAATTCAACGAATTACACCAAACAACTTTAAAACCACAGACAAAACAAACATTATCATCCATATACGCTACGGATGGTTAGAAAAAGGATTTAAAAGAAGTTTGAAGTCGAACGGAGCGTCGAAGCGAAACATCGGGAATTGGGAACATAGGAACTTTTCAACTTAGTGCCCAATTCCGATCCGCTTTCGTTCTCCGATCGATCCCGAATCGTATTTCAATCCAATTCAACCACGCATACTACAAACACACATATATTCGGTTTAAACATAACAATTCAATAATCAAAATAATATGATTTCTTTTTAAATCTCCACTACGCATAATTTCCGTAAAATATCGTTTTGACTCGAAAATTTCTGAAACTCCAAATTTCGGAAACCGTTTAAACATAACACATAAACACATTTTAAAATTCCCTAACGTGAGTAAAACTCACCTCGTGTGATGAAAATCACACATAACCAAAACTCTCGAAGCTCAATCGATCCGTAACACGCGAACCCGCTCAAACCGTTCCAAAAGCTCAAAACCGAATTCTCGGCTCCTCAAACCAACCCAACAGCCCCAAATTCTTACGTGGCTTCAATCGACTCGAATCCACCATAAAACTCGTACCAAACACTTCCAAGCAAGTAGTTGAGCTTCCCACGATCAATCTGAAGCTTTCAAGTCACCCAATTTCGATTTTCTCCACTTTGAGCTCTAAGGTTCAACAATGGTGATTTGAGTTAGAGAAGAAATTAGGGTGTGAAATTGGTATCAATAGATAGAGGAAGAAAAATGGAAGAAAATGAGACAAAGATCACTTACAACCGTTGAGAATCCGTGGAGATCTCTCCTTTCTTCTCCTTCTCTTCCTCACGTCCCTTCTCCCTCTCTCTCGGTTTCACGTTTCTCTCTCTCTCTCTCTATTCTTTTCTTTCTTTTTCCTTCTCTGTTCTTTCTTTCTCTTTATTTCTTTCTTTCCTTTTCTTTATTCACTTAAGTGAGGAATGAGAGAGTGTTTGGATATTTTTGGGTCTTTGGATCTCATTTAGTGTGAGTGGTATGAAGACTAAAATACCCCTAGTGTTCTAATTTCCACTCAATTATGTATTTAAATTATATACTCAAGCAATTATAAATTGCTTCCGTGACTTGATTTATTACCTACTCGAGTAATAAATCACTCGTTAATTTCTTAATTCGAAATTAACGAAATTAGGGATATTCTGATCACTGACTTGGGAATTTTGTCCTCAAAATTGAACAAACATACCTACCAGAAACCAAATACGGATACTCCGTCCGCATATCATCATCCAATCCGCATGAAACTTTTGGCCGACAAACCATTCCCAATCTACTTTAGCAATTGAAATTGTTCGCGTCCGAATTGTCTCCTCTCTATGTTCTATGATATGACTTGGATAAGACTGAAATGACGCATCAGTCAAAGATCAATCATTCCAACTCAACGGTTGAGAGGGATTGGAAAGGTACTTCCTCGATTGGAATACATAAAACATATCACGTAGATTGGACAATACAAAGGTAAAACTATACATCACACCACTTAGCACCATACACTCGAGGATTGAGGTTCTTCGCCATAATGCTCTACTGGTACTAATGGTCATTTGAAACTCTTAAAATACAAGATCACGATTCAAATCCTAATGATCTTCTCCTTAGGCCGACATAATCCCTTTTGCTTGACCCTAAGCTATCACCAAGTCTCACTATATACACAATAGTCGTTAATTCCTAATCATGAGTTGGATAATTCTCCTCATGAGGCTTTTCTTACATGGATGTATCGGCTACCACTCGTTAATGCAACATCATAACACATCCTAAACCCTACCGAGGTGTCTTTGTATATTTGAAATCCGAGAGACAGTTAGGAAGAATTTGGATAAGAACAAAAGTCAATCTCTTTTACAACTCTAGAGGAAATATTCTTCTTAATTGAAATCTCTTCCAAACAATGATCCTTTACAAGTTAAGCTGAATGAGTGAAAGAACTACGCCGCCCACTCGACTAGATTGTCACAATTCCTAGATACTCCACTACTGAGACATCCCAAATATTACACTTCAAAGGTTTAGCATCTGACTTCCTCCCGGTTCCACACTTTGGTATATCCGATGGTTGCATGATCCAACGATCTTTGATGCTAAGAGAATTCCATTTGAAATTTACATGGTTACCAAATTAAGAAAATTCTAGGAGAACAGTTTCGTCCACTTGGATTCCATCAACCATAGCGATACAAGGATCTACTGATCTTAAATATCAAAATATTCGTTTCCCATCAAGCTATGTAATGGACATGACCGCCGATAACTGGATGGCACTCATGACCCGTTATTTGATTCTAAGAAATGACCGCGATAAGGAAAAATAAAATATCACATGTGAGGGAAAATATACTCAAGTGATTTATATATATTATGAGGCACTCGCGCACCTAAGAAATCACAATTCAAAGGTTTAGCATTCAACCTCTCCCCTCGGTGTACATTGAGAACAATGCGAGATCTTGATCATGATCCACAATGGACTTAGTGTACACCAAGATGTTATCGGTGAAAATTTCAACAAATAGTCTAAATGCGGGGAAAAACTCGGTTCATGTAATCCATGAATACCGCGCATGAGCATTAGCTAGGCGAAGAGCATCACTATTCACTCGTAATGTCCATATCTAGTATGGAAAGCTGTCTTCGGAATAACTAAAGCTCTAACCTTGAATTTAAAGGTAACCCGACCTTAGACCAATCTTTGAAAACACTGTTGCACCTCGAAGCTGATTAAGCAAATCACTTATTCTTGGCAAGGATACTTATTCCTAATAGTAACTTTGTTCAACTGGAGGTAATCCATACACGACCTCCTGCTCCCGTCTTTCTTTTCAACAAGTAACACCGGAGCACCCCAACTTGTAATAAACTGGGGAACATCACCATTCGGTTTTATTGGATGTAGTACTATCAGAACTTCGGGTTAAACTCTGTCACTACAGTGTTCATAACTGACTCACAAATGGGTAAAGGTTATGTAAAAGTTTCTTAAAAACGTTTGAATATAAAATAATTTTCATACTTACCCATAAAAGTTTATTTCTTCGCTATCCCGAAATACTAATAAGACGTATCTTCACCTCGCGACTCAGTCTTTGAATTCAATTACTAAATTCGGATGGTCTCACGCAGATGTATGGCTTTTCAGAACCTATAAGTCAACCGACTATTCTCTTGAACTGAGTCTACTATTCATTCACTTAAGTATGAGAAGATCTAAACAATAAGGATCTCTCGCTTGATACATAACAACTTTCCTAGTTAAGTAAGACTTACTAGAAAATTCTAAACTTTGTTCCACCATGTTGTATTGTTGACTACTCTAGACGGAACGTGCACATTTGGATTAATCACGGAGTTGAGCTAATTATTATAACATCAAAGGAATAATCAAAAATAGAAGGATTCTTTCACGGAATCAAACGGGCACAAGATAATGCTTCCAGCGTTGATTCCGAGAACAATTCTCACTATTCTACTCATTCCTTTGGTCCCACAACCCTCCAAACTCCACAACTCTCCAAACATAACCATAACTCCTAGAGTTACCATTTGGTGAGGAAGGTGTCTTGCCTAACAAGAAGTCAGGTGTTTAACACTTGGATGATTCGTTCTTCCTATAGGACAACGACACTTTCACTACTTTAAGTAATTGAAAGTTCTACCCTTGTAGTATACTAGTATAATGCCTCATTGTTGTTGGCTTTTGAAAACTCTCCTGATTGTTGAAAGGCTATGACTACTATTAACCATTTCCATGAAATAGATCCTTTTGAAAAGTACAATGATCATCATTCTAAACCGGTGTTTAGGTATCTAATCTTTCTGACTGGAAGTCCTCTTTCAACTTCCCAAACCTCAAATGAAGTTATGGTCTACTTCCACTTATGGTAAGGTAGAAATACATTTCAGAATTCAAATGGAAACAGGGTTCACAACCTACTCAGACATGTAGACATTTTCGTTAGCTTTCCAACGCATCTCGGAACATGAAAATCGGAGTTCAGAATTAAAAGTTATAAATAAAACAAGTCGGAGAACTGACAAAAATTTCTCACAGACCAAGATTGGCTTGCTCATAATCCCAAGGTAATAATAAGGTTATTTCGGTTACCATAACCTACTAATCTCATCTTGAATGGAACTTGGTTGAAACCGTGTCGGAAGCTAACTCCATCAACATTTGGTTACAGAGCCAATCACCGAAATTGCACTACTGACTTACTAGATCGGATTCATGGCATTTGAAATGTGGCTTTGAGGAAAAGAACACGATCAATACTTGCGATTATCACGAAAGAATGTCTCTAATCTGCGACATAAAGTGGGGTTTACTTTAACCATAAGGTAAGGTTATCGTAAAACCGTATTTTGGTAACTAATAGAAGTGACTAATCAATGGTCGGGATTTGGGGTTTCAATTAATCTTAACGAGATCTTACGATCATGGCTTTATTTATCGCCCAAAGGCTTTGCTTAATATAGTTTCTGTAGAACCTACAAAAGCTTCCTTCGCAATTCTACAATTGCATCGAGTTCATAGTGAGCGATCGCCCTTAATTTCCTCGAACCAACTTGGCTGCCCATTGCTTGCTTCGAGAACACCATATGTAGCCCTGCTCGCTTCCGCCACGTGCTCGATAAAGCGAAAAGGCCAGAATTCCTATGGTTTAGGGTTTGGACGTTTTTGAAGTGAGGCAAATAATTGTCATCATTCTCATTAACTCACATGAAACATTGAGTGGATCGACTCAATACTTCACATAATATCTTGAAAGGTTTCGACATTTAATTGTCTAAGTCCCTAAGTGACTCTATCTAACCTCTTGACCATAAGGTCTCTAAGTCCGACAAGGTCGAACTGCTCTGATACCAAAATGTAACACCCTCATATTTCTATCTAGTAGAAATACTAAAGTGTACCTATTTAGCATACATCAGAGATACATTTCTTGCTTGATTTACAATTTTTACAAGAATAAGCGGAAACGATACATAACTTAGAATAAATTCAAGTTATATACATCGAATACAAAGATAACAAGGGTAAACATAAGTAAAACTAGAAGAACTACATCTTCAATTTCCTTCTCGAGCTCTCCATCCACTCGAGCCATAAAGGATCTTCTTTCGGTTTCTCGAAAAACAACAACATTTGTAGGGTGAGACAACTTGTCTCGAGTGAGTCTTACCGTGACCCCTTACCTATCACTCGGTCCATTTATAAAACCATAATTAGTAATTCAAAAGAATTACAATATATAATCAATCATGTGTAATCCGATAAATGAATTACATATGAGTCCATAGTCCGATTCTTGATGACTATGTACTATCCTCATTATTAATCACTTGTGACATGTCACCAACAACCTAAAGAAGCTTGAGTGACAAAATCACAATATACGCATTTTAAAGTTTTATCAATTCTAGTACATCACCAACAACCTAAAGAAGCATGGGTGAACCCCAACATAGCCAATAAGTGTAGAACTCTTAAAGGCGGATAGCTTTAATTTTAATATGGGGGCTAGGACAGGCGCATGACTTCCTCTCCTAGTATACTAAGCGTATGGAGGTCGTCACCTCGACTCGATATATTTATATATCGTAACATAACGGATTGCACAAAGCATTTCCGTGAGCGTTGTTATTACAATTTTATGTAATTTGCATAAATCAAGACCATGGTTAGGTTTAGATGATTTATATCATCCCTAGCCAATCATATAAGAAATGGAACATTTTGTTCAATTACTTTCCATATATACAACCATAACTCATTCTATGATAAGTTATAATATCAATGAATTCATGAAATCAATCCAATCAACATTTAAGTTATAAAACATTTGGTTCCCACACGTACTCTAGGTTTTCACGGTTTTTGAAATATTCATAACATTAACCGTTATTTCAAAACCACTTTGAATTTGCATAAAAATTGCCAACAAAATTTCGGCAGAGTTTCCTCTGAAATATGGACATCCCAAAATACAATAATCACCTGTAAAACCAGTCCAGACATCAATTTGTTCAAAAATCATTAATTCCGCACATATACAAAATTTACGATTTTCCAAAAGATTTGAGAATTCAACGAATTACACCAAACAACTTTAAAACCACGAGACAAAACAAACATTATCATCCATATACGCTACGGATGGTTAGAAAAAGGATTTAAAAGAAGTTTGAAGCGAGCGGAGCGTCGAAGAAAGCGAAACATCGGGGTGGGAACATAGGAACTTTTCAACTTAGTGCCCAATTCCGTTCCGTTCGTTCTCCGTCGATCGAACGTATTTCAATCCAATTCAACCACGCACACTGACTACTGACACACATATATTCGGTTTAAACATAACAATTCAATAATCAAAATAATATGATTTCTTTTTAAATCTCCACTACGCATAATTTAAAGTAAAATATCGTTTTGACTCGAAAATTTACTGAAACTCCAAATTTCGGAAACCGTTTAAACATAACACATAAACACATTTTAAAATTCCCTAACGTGAGTAAAACTCACCTCGTGTGATGAAAATCACACATAACCGAAACTCTCCGAAGCTCAATCGATCCGTAACACGCGAACCCGCTCAAACCGTTCCCAAAAGCTCCAAACCGAATTCTCAACTCCTCAAACCGAACCCAACAATTTAAATTCTTACGTGGCTTCAATCGACTCGAATCCACCATAAAACTCGTACCCAACACTCCCAAGCAAGTAGTTGAGCTTCCCACGATCAATACGAAGCTTTCAAGTCACCCAATTTCGATTTTTCTCCACTTTGAGCTCTAAGGTTCAACAATGGTGATTTGAGTTAGAGAAGAAATTAGGGTGTGAAATTGGTATCAATAGATAGAGGAAGAAAAATGGAAGAAAATGAGACAAAGATCACTTACAACCGTTGAGAATCCGTGGAGATCTCTCCTTTCTTCTCCTTCTCTTCCTCACGTCCCCTTCTCCCTCTCTCTCGGTTTCACGTTTCTCTCTCTCTCTATTATTTTCTTTCTTTTTCCTTCTCTGTTCTTTCTTTCTCTTTATTTCTTTCTTTCCTTTTCTTTATTCACTTAAGTGAGGAATGAGAGAGTGTTTGGATATTTTGGGTCTTTGGATCTCATTTAGTGTGAGTGGTATAAAGACTAAAACCCCTAGTGTTCTAATTTCCACTCAATTATGTATTTAAATTATATACTCAAGCAATTATAAATTGCTTCCGTGACAACTTCACATCCGTGACTTGATTTATTACCTACTCGAGTAATAAATCACTCGTTAATTTCTTAATTCGAAATTAACGAAATTAGGGATGTTACTGGTTGTCACTGGTGTTCTTCCCACGAGTTCTCTTTCGACTATCTAATAATTGTGGCTTTTTTCCAAAAGTGACATTTAAGTTCTCTACTTGTCTCAAAATTTCTGAACCAGTCAATTGCTTTGGAGGATTCCTATCCTCAGTTTTTCCACTAAAGCGGGCTCGGCTCAATCGAAACTTGTGCCTTCTAGACAAAAATCGACGGTGACCCATGAAACACCATTTTTTACTAAATGGAAGGCGAAGAGGACTTGCATCAAAGTTACAGGATGGACAAGCTAACCCAGTATAACTATTCCATCCAGAAAGCAATCCAAGTCTAGGAAAGTCGCTAATTGTCCATAAAAGACATGCTCGCATCATGAACACTTCATTCTTTGAAGCATCAAATGTTTCAACGCCTTTTTCCCCACCACTCTTGCAACTCTGCTATAAGAGGTTGCATGTATACATCAATATCATTACCAGGCATACGCTTTCCAGGGATCAGGCTTGAGAGAATAAAGTTTGTTGGCTTCATACACGTCCACGGGGGAGTGTTGTATGGAATAAGATTCAATGGCCAAATACTATAATTGGCACTCATCGATCCAAAGGGATTGAAACCAACACTTGCTAAGGCCAATCGTACATTTCGAGGATCTGAGGCAAAGTCAGAATACTTTAGATTAAAATTCTTCCAAGCCTCAGAGTCTCTTGGATGTCTCATCATTTCATCATTGTTATTCTTCTCAGCATGCCAAACCATGCTCTTAGCTGTCTGTGAAGACATAAACATCCTTTTCAACCTTGGGATCAATGGAAAGTATCGCAAATTTTTTGCAGGCAATTTCTTTTGTGACTTTAGAATAGTTGAACCACAAACACTTGCATTATCCTTACCACTTTCCTTCCATCTAGATGTCTGGTATATTTTGCATTCCTCTCTACCTTCATCTTCTCCCCAATATAACATACAATCATTAGGACATGCATGTATCTTAGTGTAATCAAGACCAAGCTTGTTTATGAGCTTCCTCGCCTCATAACTAGATGAGGGGATCTTTGCATGTTCAAAGGCATCATGCAGCAATTCAATGATCATTGACATTGCTTTGTCGCTAAATTGACACAAGATCTTGATGTGATATAATTTCACAAAGAAAGACAATTTTGAATACTTGGTACAACCATCATACAACGGTTGCTCGCCATCTCTTAGTAAATCATAAAAATCCTTGACCCCAATAGTTGATCCATGGTGTGAATCCGGCATACCTCCTCCATCCCCATTTCTATGTGCAGTTGATGATGGAAAAGGCTCTTCGTTAGCACGCACGCATTCTAGAGAATTCAAATATTGCATCATTTATCATTGTCTACATTGGATCTTCATGTGCTATATTTGACATGAGATCTTCATTTACCAAGTTCTCTGAAATTAATTATAGGAGGGCTAACATCTAATTCCCCAGATTCTTCCTCTCCGTGGAAACACCAAAACGTGTAACCTTCAGGAAACTGTTTACTTGTCAAGTGGTCCCACACTTCTTTTCGAGTTTTCGATCGGCTTAAAACCACAACTTTTACATGGGCATAGTATTGTCCCCGCACTGGAGTGGTGTTGAAAGGCAAAATCTAAAAAGCCACGCACTCCCAATTGATACTCCAGTGTATTGCGTGGCAATTTGATCCAAGATTTATCCATCTCTAACTATAAGCATATGCATGCAATCAATTAGAGAATAAGCAATAGCAAGGATATAAAAAAATTATGCGCCTCAAATCTTATGAATCAATAACAAGAATTTCTAAATATTCATAAATCAATATAGCAACAGAATGTTTCCAAAAAAAAAAGCAACAAAAGAGTATCAGTACCTAATTGAACAGAATGTTTCACAAAAAATAGAAGCACACCACTAATAAAGTGCAAACAATGACATTTGATATTTCAATCTATCAAACAAACAGTGACCTGAATGAGATGAATGAGAAGAAAGATAGAAAAGAAAACTGGACAAACTTTACAATTGGGACAAAATTTACATGATTAATTGTACAAGTTTTAACTCAAAAGAATGAAAGTGCCACAGCTATACTAAAAACAATAAAAAGAAGTTTTCCTAGTTGACACCAATTTGCATGTTCTAGCCACCTACTTTTCTATCATGACAATACCTGGACACATCCACTGTTATTTCCTAGCTATTATTCAACGCCCATCATCAAGTACCACAATTATTTTTATATTATATTGCATGCATAGCCACCACAATTAGTTACTTACTTGTCAGTATAGTAGTACTAGTAACACCCATCTATGATCAAATACATTTTAGCCATTTCTTCTTACCTCAGTATTTCCTTGTGTAGATCCGTTACAAACAAGTATGATCCGCGTACTTGTCTCTCTACCACCAGATTTACTGCCAGCAACAGTTGAACCTGGGTCTGCAATGCATTGATATTTAATAGTTCAATTCTATTTAAAAGACACCCCAAACGGTTGTCCGCAAACAATATTTGTTTACAAAGAGTGAACGACACAAATAATCTATAAGTGCAGAAATTCACATCAGCTTATAATTTGATGTTGTGTGTTAGACCCTTACAAGTGTATTCTAGAAGAAATATGAAGTAAAGTTTCTGTTTCTGTCCTTGTGTTTGTATAAGTGCAGGTATGTTTTGTTTAATTGGGTTTATTTCTGTTTTTTAGGAGTTAGTTGGTCACATGTCTTTTTGTAATAACTGTCAGTTAGTTATAATAACTGTCAGTGGTTAGTTATTAGTAATAACTGTCAGTTGGTTATAATAACTGTCAGTGGTTAGTTATTAGTTTTGCTATCCTGTGCTCTATTCCCCTAATATATAAAGAGGAATCATGACAAAGGATTGGCATCTAGTTTTCATTTTAGTAATTGTCTTGGATAGATTCCAAGGAGGCGCTTAGAGAGCGTCTGTGTAAACCTTCGATTTCGCCGTGTGGCTAATAAAATAACCCTAGGTAATCCAGAGAGTGATTACTCTAGGTTTGGTAGTTGCTGAAGCTTCTATCATTGTGTCACGGGGATAACAAAGTCAATGTGTGGTTTGTTTCCCAGTAAATGTACTATATACCTGTTTTAAGTGGTTAAGGCAAATATGTGGAGACCCAACCTCTGATCTTGGGGTGAAACCTGATTGTTTGGAATGGAAGAAAACATGAGCAAGTTATTCAAATTGACTAAATTTCACCCATTTTGTTGAGTACATGAACAACAAAATATGAAAATAATATAGACAGGTTCTGTAAATAAAGGTTGCATACACACACATCAGGGAGACGAACACAGCTTACAGAAAGATTAGAGCATTGGGAGGTAAATAATGAAAACCAATATATAAAAAGGATTCTAAATTTCACAAATAATCTCTATAATTAACTAGATGCTAAAAAAACAAGTCTAGTTTCTTCAAAAAAACATTCTCAAAAAAAAATCCTAATAAGGGAAGAACCTCATAACAATAGCTCTTTAGCGGCACTACAACAAAGGGAAAAAATAGTGAGACCTGTTCAAATTCACATCACTTCCAAGAACAGCACAAAACAACAACGTCCCACTCGCACCTACTAAGAATAACCCTTAAAACATTGTGTTCTTTAAAGCATATTCTATTAGATATTTCAGTTGTTTGATTAGTTCAAACATTTAGCTTAGCAAAGCTACTACAAAAAGCACAAGGGGTTTAGTTGTTTGATTAGTTCAAACATTTAGCTGCAAAGCTACCATAAAAAGCACAAGGGGTCCCCTTAGTTCAAACATTCAACCATAGGATTGATTTGTATATTAACTTGGAAGATACTTTCTTGTTCAAAAGCATATAAATGAATCCATTATGAAGAGAAAGAGAGCTTCTGGTCTAGAAAACTGCATTCTGTTATTCTCAAATCGACTAACTAATTAACAATGAATACATCTAGTTATACAATCTGTGTTCAACTAGGAGCTATTGTAACTCAAAATGAGAATGAATAACTAGTTGTTTTGCTATCTAAGAAGCAAAACTTGAGAATGTAGATACGGGAACAGAAGTAAAACAGAAAGGAAAATTAGAGCTAACTAGTAATGTACAAAGCTGACTAGGCATGACTCAAGTTGCTGACTGTGCAGTTTGACTGTTAACACAAGATGCTCCTATAGCATTCTTCATATTAACACATTTTCCCATCTAGAACTTTCGACACATCACAAAAATTTAATGAAAACAGCTCACTGTATCTTATATAAAATGTTTCAGTTCCAATTCCAACTATAACTGAGTTCCCAGTTTACTGCATCAAAGACGAAAGCTAGAATACAAAAAGGAAAGATAGTTTTTCTCCAATAAATTAACATTTTCAAAAGTATCCGAGTCTCGAATCAACAGCTCCAAGATAGTTTTCTCAAAAAATTAACATTTTCAGAAGTAAAACTTGAGGTTAAGAATGGTTAAGCCACTAGTACTATACTACTGCATCTGGTTTAGAATGGTATCGACCTTTTGTTTTCGTTAAAAAAAATAATAGTGTAACTAATATTATTTCCAAAGAAACTTTTGTCCTTATATACCCTATATAGTAAACTAATTTAGCAAGAGCAAGCAAGTAATTAACTACTACACTAGTGTCTTTACCAAAAAAAAAGTTAATGCTGAAAGCATGAAACAATGAAAATTCAAAGAAAGCAGTTCTGGCATGCTAGGAATGACCTAAATCAAGATTACGTCCTAAAATTATAAAGATTGAAGTGATATACCAGATAAAATTATCCTAAAATATGAAATCACACTATATGGAAAAGTCAAATCTTCAGAAAGCTAGTTAATTTATAGAATTGAACCGTTAGTCACGTTCGCCTTGAAGATCTCTGACAAGGTAAACGAGAAGAATTTTCTCGTATGGCGTCAGCAAGTCGAACCAATGATTAACGTGCATAATCTACAGAGCTACATTCACTTTTCAGAAATTCTCGTATTAAAAGATTATTTATTTATTTGATTTGAAATTTTAGAACTTAGAAGAATCGGTATTGTCCTCTAGTGCTAATAAAATTTGCAGTTATGGCAGTGGGTTTATTTTTGATTTCATTAAAAATAATAAGGTCAAAAAACAAACAACAAAACCTCAGTGGCGTTTGGGGTAATAACTGGGCAGATGGTCTATGTGGTTGCTCACATTCAACAGGTTCATAGAAGAAAAAGGGAACCCTTCATAAGCCAAATGCAGAAAACAACAACACTACAAAATATCAAAACTGGGCACTCCATTGAACAAGTCAGAGAGATGCAATAAAAAACTACCCTAATAATAACATCACATTCAACAGGTTCATAGAAGAAAAAGGGAATCCTTCATAAGCCAAATGCAGAAAACAACAACACTACAAAACAAATATCACAAGCACAGGAAGTCAAATAGGCAACAAATAATTTAACGACCAGCATCAACAAACCTTCAAAATGAATTTAAAATTGCCACCTGTTCAAACAATAAACATGTCCTCAAAGTAACCAAAATGAAAAGCCTGTTCAAACAGTGAACATGTCCTCAAAATAACCAAAAAAGAGTCTACAGTTTTTTTAACAACGCAATAAGCCTTTTTGCTTTTGGTATTCTCCACTTCTTACCTTTTCTCTTAAACAACTCTTCTGAAGGTGTTGTCATAAAAGCCTCTTCTTCCTTTGCATCTTCAATAAATCTCTCAATTTCTCAATAATTGGTTCAATTTCTCCATCTATCTTGACACGCTCGGTCTCTGTAGTTTGAATGCTCTCATTCTTATCATCACCCTCCGTAGTTTCAAAGCTCTCATGTCTCTCATCACCCTCCTTGAAATTGAAACCGACACGTTCAGTTTCCTCCCCATCAGTCTGCATATCATCCTTGACATCACCAGATCTAATTTCATCCCCATCAAACAACACATAGTTGGAACTCTCACTCTCCACAGGATTCAAATTTATTTTCTCTTCCACTTCTTTCTTCTTGGCTTTCCTCTTCCTTCTACTTGGTCTACAATCTACCTTGACAATAGATTCTAAATATGTCACAGGCTTGTTATTTATTCTTGTTGAAAGTGGTCTTGCCGGAGCCTTTCCTCGTTTCAACCCTCCTTCTTTGTTGTCTTTGTGGTTGTTGTAGTAACCGACCCTCCATTTCATTATTATCTCCTCGTTCCATCCTTTCTTGTCTTTCCTCCCTATCACCACCCTCCATTCCCATTTCATCCTCAACTCCTAGTTTATCACCACCCTTGCCTTCACCCAAATCACTAACTTGATCACTCAAATCAGGAATCCTTTTATCTTGAAACAGTGCCTTGAGCCCATTAGACTCTAGTGTTTCCTTCCAAAAATCATTTTTATTGTTCTCTAAATTATACGCACCCATCGCAGGAGGAACACGAATAGGATTAGGACCATTTGTTTTCAACTTCACCTAATCAATAACAATAACAATAACAATAACGAAGTGAGAGCCATACTCAAGACCATTATTGTTTGTATGTGTTATTGTTATTGATTAGGTGAATTTGAAAACAAATGGTCCTAATCCTATTCGTGTTCCTCCTTCGATGGGGGCGTATAATTGAGAACAATAAAAATGATTTTTGGAAGGAAACACTAGAGTCTAATGGGCTCAAGGCACTGTTTCAAGATAAAAGGATTACTGATTTGAGTGATCAAGTTAATGAATTGGGTGAAGGCAATGGTGGTGATAAACTAGGAATTGAGGATGAAATGGGAATGGAGGGTGGTGATAGGGAGGAAAGACAAGACATGATGGAATGAGGAGATAATAATGAAATGGATGGTGGTTACTACAACAACCACAAAGACAACAAAGAAGGAGGAGGAGGGTTGAAAGACCACCGGCAAGACCACTTTCGACAAGAATAAAATAAATTTGAAGGATAGGAAGTTGCTCCTACAATTACAAATACAATGAGATGAGTTGGCAATCAATAGAATGATGAAGAAATCTATGTATCTCCTTATTAAAGAAAGTTTCATAATATCTCCTTATTAAAGAAAGTTTCATAATCAATCAGCAAAAGGAGGAATGAAAAGATAGTAAGACAAAGATGAGAATAATAATTAGGAAAAGAACAATCAGTAGCATAATTAGCGACCAAATTAAGGTAATTAGAAGCATAAAAATTGCTTGCCATTCTTTCTCATATGAACATTGCATCAAACACGTTAAAGACATGACGACATTCTCATATGAACAGTACAATTTCTGAATCAATCATTTTAATGAAGGGCAAACTTGATAAATCATACCTTAATTTAACAGAGGAGGGAATCAATTACGTTTTAGGAACATAAATAAACGTGAGAGAGAGCGGAGAAGCACGAAGCTTGAGAGCGGCGAGATGGTGGATGAGTAGCGAAGAAGAACACGGATTGTGAAATAAATTAAATCGGGGAGGCGAGGCGGTGAGGCGGTGGTCGAATCTGAGCCACATATGCACATGAATCGCTTTTGAAGGGAAGTTGAATTTGCAAAAAGTGATTGTATTGTTGAAGACTCAAGATCTGACTTTGTGATACAGTTACTGTTGTGAAGAGCGTTATGTTCCTCACGAAACCCTGATGGTCTGTCGTCGGAATACAACTCCTTTTGTCCCTTGAGATCCGCAGAATTTTGTTCCCTGCAATTTGGCAAGCCAAAATCCATGTAAAACACAAAGACAATGAAAAAGATGAAGAATGCAACAGCGATAAATTCCTTTAAAGAAGAAGAAGAAATAGTATGTAACAAGGTGAGGGGAGTCATGGCTTCGTTACTTTCTTGAAGGTTTATAAAATAATGAAATGGAGAGGGGGAAAGAATGGAGATAGAGAGAGGGAGAGAGAGTTACCGATGGTGAAACCAAAGCTGGGAACGAATCAGAGTTTCCTTTAGGGTTTGGTTGATTTGGGGGAACAAAAGGAAGATGGATTTATTTTGGGAGTCAGTAAGCGGGAAGTTATCACCGTGAAAAATTAGGATTTGCGGGAAACGAAATTGAGAGAGGCGCGAGTTAGGGGATTGCCGTCGGTTGATTGGATTTCTGGCGGTTAATGATCGACGATAAATTCGGTTTTGAATCCCAAACCCCTACTTTAGCGTCGATCATAGGCACGTGGCGCCAATTAAGTGGCGTAAATTTCCTTTTTCTTGTATGCGATTTGAGAATATTACAATTACCTTTGGGGTGCGGTGGACACCATGAAACCCCGATACTTCAAAAATGAAAACGTATTGTGTCAGTTACGTATTTGATATGATACGCATCCGATACTTCTCGGTATTTCTCAAACATATCTTCAAGACATATCTTACTAACTAAAGATATGATTGTCACCTTGATACGATATATCTTCGATATCTCTTACTAAATACATGAAGTTTTGTAGACACATTCATAATAGAAATAATATATTCTAATAAGTGTGGGGAAAATATATTCTAATAATATATTATGATCGCTGATCGTACCTGATCAATAGATGTAGTGTTGATGTAATCCCTTATCTCGGTCACTGGATGTCCTGGTATGAGAGTCTGGGTCGCGCCTGGGTGGTACCTGCGAAGGCACTCTGACGCCCAAGTCAGCAGTGAATAGTGAATAGTAATAAATGACGTACCTAATTCTTTGAGATTCGTGCCATATTTATAGCAATAGCATTGGGCCATATTGGACTGCATTGGGCCTTGAACCCACTCCAGAACAGTTGCCCCCCAAGCCTGGGTCGCTGGTAGGCGGGCTAAGGCTTCATTTGTTGCCCCCGAATCATGCGACCTGCATTCTGGGTCGCTCGGGACCCAATCCTCCCAGGGTCGCTGCCTTGCTGTGGTCACTTTGACCGCTTTCGAGGTGCCATAAGTGCTGAGGGGACAATCGATTAAATGGCGTGATTTCACATCTTCCAAGGTGACGCTTGGCTTCTCTAGGGTGTGCCTCTTCGTTTTCCCCAGACTAAGTAATAATGGAAGGTGAAAAGATGCGTCTCTTCACTTTTGGGCCTGAAGTGTCCGTTGGCCCACTATATAAGGTGGTGGTGGGGTAAGAGGAAACCACTATTCACTCTTCATTCATTCTTCGCTCTGAGAAGTGAAAACTACCTCGCTGGCTCGTTGTCTGCCATTCGTCGCTCGCTCAAAAAGCAGCTCGCCCGTGCCCCCTGCGCCAGACTCATCTACCGGCCTCTCAGGTAACTCGAATGTCCTTCTTTTAATGCTTTATTTCCTTGAAATTCCAGCCAGCGGAGGGGGTAGCAGGTCGGGGGACGACCAGGTCGCCCCCTCCCATGGTTTGCGCTCGAACATGACCGCTTCCCCCTCTGCAGGTTTACTCTGGCCCGGACGAAGCAAACTCGCCGCATCTCCGGCAGCCCGGCCGTGTCTATAGCTAAGGCAATGGCTCAACCGAGCTCTGCGCAAGTAAGGTCGCCTTCTCCACCAAAGAACGAATCGCCCAAAGTTTCCAGTCCTGAACGGCCGTCTACTAAATCTCAAACCGGGTCGCCCGGAACATCGAGTTCGACCTCAATGTCGTCTTCTGACTCTTCTCGGCGGTCTAATCAAACCGAGATGGATCAAAACTCTAGGGGAGGCGTAGAAAGTTCTACCCCCTTTCCTCCTGAGATTCCAGCCGCCGACATTCAAGCTGTCGATGCCCAGGCCGTTGAGAACCCAACGCCCTTACAAAGCGTGCCAGGCGTGGCCCAAGATGCGGCTTTAGGGCCGGAACACGTTGATCTTGACGTAGCGGCCGAGCAAGATATGTCTTGGGTTTCTGCCATCCTAAGGAATCATAGGAGTAAAGTCCGCCGCCATACTTCGGACGAACAATACTTGACCGCCCAGTTTTACTCCGAAGGCTGGCGAGTCGATGGCATGGAGAAAGATGAGAACATAGCGACTTGGCATGACGAGCTGAAGTTTACAATGTACCGAGTCGTTTTCGAGCGGATGGGAATCGTCCCTCCTTTCACGCGTTTTCAAAGGCAAGTCCTTCGCTACCTCAAGGTCGCCCCCTCACAATTAAATCTGAACGCTTGGGCGTTCCTTCAAGGTTACGAAGATGTCTTGACAGCGCTCGGGCGGCCAGTCTCCTTAAGGTTATTTTTTACTTTGATGGAGATGAGCTACCTCTATGAACCCGGTACAAAAGGAGCTCGCAAGGAGGCCGTCTCTTTGAAGAATAGGTCGCAATATAATTTTTTCAAACCATACATGGAGTCCTTGCCGAGCGGATGGAAGAACGATTTCTTCTGGGTCGTTCCTTACACAAAGGAAGCGATGAAAGGGATAGCCCAATTGATACCAGAACAAAATGTCGGGACGCCCCTTGTGCCGACCATTTGGTCATACGACCATTTTTTGAAGAAACCGGGAAGTTATTCATACAAGGAAGTAGAGCTTAATATTGCGGACATTGATACGATCCACAGGCTTAGGCGGGTCGCCTCTCGGGTACCTGGGGGTCGCATTAAGATCAACAAAATTGTAGACGCCCGAGGCATACCGGCCGTCAAAGCTGCCCTTGGTAGATAGCTGCTGAAACGTTATTTGTGTTCTTTTTTAATGACTTTGCATTATTTCTAACTTGCGTCTTGTTCTTTGTAGTTGACATGGCGGGCGTTGCGGATTTCGACTTCTTCTCCCAGTGGGCGGGGGAAGACGGGGACAATTCCCCTCCTCGAGGGCGGCGCCGCAATGATTGTGGGAGAGACGCCCTCGGCCGGTGATCGCTAACGAGCCATTCTTTGGTTGATACGGGCGATCGCCGCCAACACCGATGTAAGCGTCGTTCCCCCCCCCTCTTTCAATTGAGCAGACAAACAAAAGGGGACGCCAGGACGACGGCGGCCCGAGTGAGAAGAAAAAACACAACGGTTACAAAAACAAGGGTCATTCCAGTCGGTCGACCCACCTTGATTTGTTCGGTCTCGGGGATGAAGATTGTGCCCGTTTTAAGGAATAGCCTTTTAAGGTGATCGCTGATGTGATGAAAGCGGCCGACCAACTCTTCACAAAGTATCAAGAGGGAGAGGCTGAACGTTTGGCAGGTAGGCGAGCTCTTAATAAAATTTCTTATCTTGAAGACGACCTGTCAGACAAAATTTTTAAACTATCATCTGCTTTGTCCAAATTGATAGATTTGGCCGAAGAGCGGGTGAAGCTGCTTAAGAAAATCGAAGAGCTCGAACCAAAGGCACAACAGGTCGCCACCTACGAGCAAAAACTTCAAGATGCCGAGACTCAGATGGCGGCCTTAGTGATTACTCAAACTGGAGCTGAAGCGGCCCGGGATAACGCGATCATTGCCGGGGATAAAGCGGTCGAAAGCAAAGAGATAAAGCGATCGCGAGAAAAAAGCCGAGGTGAAAAGGAGGTTGAACGCTGAATGAGAAGAAGAAAGAATTGTTTGATCAGGTCACCTCGTTGAAGGCCGGTTTGAGTGCCGTCGAACAGGAAAAAGACAAATACAAGGATCTCTTCAAGGAGGCCCGTAGCAGAGCTTTGGGAGCGGCCAAGTATCAATTTACCAATGCGGTCGACCAAATGAAGCTTGTAAACCCATCCACAGTCGTTGATGAAATTTGTGGTCAACTATGAACACTGCGTGGTTGGTCGAGATCGTCCTTCCCGGAAGGTTGAAAAGGGAAGGTGTCGTCCCGTGAACGGGTCGTCGTTTTTCATGCTGATCAATCTTAATCCTTGCTTTCTTTCATTTTATCCGCCTGCGCGCGACCTTTAATATTTTGAACTCTCGTCCGCCTGCGAGCGGTTTTCAAATATTCTGAACCATTTTGTCCGCCATCGAGCGGTTGACTTAAATTTGTAATCAACAGTGGAAATTCTTATGTATTTGATGAATGTTTAATGTCTCCGTAGCTCATTTAAATGCGTCGGCCATACGATGGCACTTTTTAAATTTGCAGGCCGCTATTCGGAGCGGCTTGCTTTTAGCCATACGATGGCACCTTTTAACTTGCAGGCCGCTACTCGGAGCGGCTTGCTTTTAGCCATACGATGGTACTTTAAAAATTTGCAGGCCGCTACTCGGAGCGGCTTGCTCTAAGCCATACGATGGCACCTTTTAAATTTGCAGGCCGCTACTCGGGGCGACTCGCATTTTGCCATACGATGGCGCTTAATGTCATCTCGGTGACACCTCGGTCGCTCTGTTGCTACTCGCATGATGAGCGACCGATCATACAATCGTGCATGAGATAATAACATAAGTTTTAAAAGGTCAGGCCTTTGTAAAAAACCCCTGTGGGGAAAAAGAGCGCCCACCTGCTTTTCATTGATTTCTGGTCGTTCAATACATTTTTGCATTTAAACATAGTATTTCCTTAGCTTTTCGGTGTTCCATGTTCTAGGTATGGTCGCCCATTCATGGTCTCTAACTCATAAGCTCCTTGTCTGTCTTGTTGATGATACTGTAAGGACCTTTTGATTTAGCGCAAGTTTCCCGCGAAGCGTTCTTGTTTCCAACGTCGCACTTTGAGAGCGAGCGCCAATTGAGAATTCTCTTTTACGCGCGCGAGTTATATCTTGCGGCGACCTTCCGCTTGACGGTTGTTCTTTGAGAAGCTTTGGTTCGCGATTCGTCTACTAGGTCGAGTTCTTCTCGGTGGCTCGCTCATTCTGCTGCGATGGGTGGATTGGTCGCCCTCAACTTAGCTCGCCCATCTCGATTGGAATGCTGCGTCAATACCATAGACTAACACGAAGGTGACTCACCCGTTGTCGAATGAGGGTCGTTCGATCGCCCAAAGGACCGATCGTAGCTCTTCTACCCAATTTCCTTTGGCCTCGCGTCTAGCCTTCTCTTCAATCCTCGCAAGATGACCACGTTGGCCGCCGGCTTGGCCATTAGTCGTGGATGTTCGGCCAGAGGTGAAGCATTGTTTTACACCTAGATCGGCCATCATCTCTCCAAACTTCACAATACGCAAATTGCGTCCCATTATGCATTATCAATTGTTGGGAACACCAAAGCGGGCTAAAAAGCGTTACGGTGAAGAACTTGCTCACTTTGGCGCAGATGATGGTCGCATGATGGCTCGCCTCTATCCATTTGGTGAAGTAGTCAACTGCTACGATTAGAAACTTGAATTGACCCGGGGCAGGCGGAAACGGCCCAAGAAGATCCATTCCCCACCAAGCAAACGGCCAAGGGGAAGTGAGACTCTGCAATTCTGAAGCAGGGGCTATGTGAACGTCTGCATGAATTTGGCACTTGTTGCATTTTTGGACCAAGCTCTTAGCGTCCTCATCCATGGTCGACCAATAAAAACCGGCTCTTAAAGCTCGCTTTGCTATTGAACGACCTCCCTGGTGACTGGCACACAAACCTTCGTGAATGTCTCTTAAAACGTGGTCAGCTTCGGCGGGTGTCAAGCATCTCAAAAGTGGAGAAGAGAAACCCCTTCTATAAAGTTTTCCTTCGATGACGGAGTACTTGGTCGCTCGCTGTCTCGAGAGCTTTGCTTCCTTTTGATCGTCTGGCTCTTTACCGTTCAAGATATCTTTGCGGGATAGGAGCGATCGATCTTTCTCTCGAGTCAATGCGAGGAGGATGGCAAGCGGGTTTTTCGGCTTTTTGTCGCTACGCTCGGCGGGTGAGTGTTTCTTGAATTAAGCTCGGTGGTTCCGGGCGCTTTGGTACTCGCCGATTTTGAAAGTATATCACCGCACGCGTTCTCCGTTCTTGGGGCGTGCTTTATTCGCCCACACAAACTTTCCGAGCAACTCCGCAACCTTAGCGTGTAATTTTTCAAGACTTCATCTTTTTGTGTCGTATAATTCACGGATCGAGAGACGACCAAAAGAGAATCGGAGTGAAGTTCCACCACGGTCAACATTGAACTCTCGGCGGCGGTAATCACGCTATGCAGGCCTCATATTCTGCTTGATTGTTTGAAGTGTGGAAAGCGAACGTAAGTGATACTTCTACAACCAAGCCTGAAGAATTTTCCAATATCAAACCGGCCCCACTTCCCTTGGAGTTTGAAGAGCCATCAACATGCAGCGTCCGGTGGTAACGGGGCGATTAAATGCAGGGCCTGGGGTCATCTCGGCTATGAAGTCGGCCAAAATCTGCGCCTTGGGCGCCGACCTAGGTTCGAACTTTATTCAGAACTCACTTAGTTCCACCGCCCATTTGATCATGCGGCCTGCAACAAAATATGGCCTCAACCTGCGAGCGGTCACCAACAGCGCGAGTGTTAACTTTTCAATCCTCTGGTAACGGGCCTCGTGCCCTTGCAAGACTTTGCTGATGAAGTACACAGGACTCTGCTTTGCGTCGCTCTCCTTGACTAGGGCGGCCTTAGAGCTTCTTCCGTAATTGCTAGATAGAGATAAAGCGTGTCTCACGGGAGCGGCTTGGTCGTGTGACCAGGCGGATTGGTTAAAGGCGCTTCAGTCGTCCGGTGCTTAGCGACATTGATCGTTCCATTCGAAATCCACATTCTTTTTCAAAAGTTTAAACAAAGGAAGCGACTTGCAGGCTGATTGTGGTATGAATCTGGAAAGTGCGGCGACCATGCCGTTCAATTTTTGGATTTCTTTCTTTGTAGTCGGCGGCCTCATTTCGGCGACCGCCCTGCATTTGTCAGGGTTAGCTTCAATCCCCCTCTCTGTAAGGTGGAAACCTAAGAATTTCCCAGCTCGCACCCCAAATGTGCACTTCTCCGGATTCAGCCTGAGCGAATTTTTCTTCGCTTCCTCAAAAACTTCTTTTAAGTCGCTGACGTGCTCGTCGTCCGACTTGCTCTTAATGATCATGTCGTCAAGGTAGACCTCGGCCACCCGGCCGATCTGCTTCTCAAAAATCTTGCTCATCATTCGCTGGTAGGTCGCCCCGGCGTTCTTCAACCCAAAAGGCATCACCTTGTAACAGAAATTACCTCGATCGGTCATAAAAGCGGTCTTATGACGATCTGGAGGGTGCATGGCAATTTGGTTGTATCCCGAATATGCGTCCAAGAAAGAGAGTAGCTTATAACCTGAAGCGCCGTCCACCAATTTGTCAATGCTAGGCACAGGAAAAGCGTCCTTAGGGCATGCCCTATTCAGGTCGGTATAATCAACGCACATTCGCCATTTTCCGTTCTTCTTCTTGACTAAGACGACATTTGAAAGCCATGTTGTGTACTTAATTTCTTCCACAAAGTTTTCTTTGATCAAGTCATCAACTGCTTGGTTCGCTGCCCTAGCTTTCTCTTCATTTTGAACTCTTCTTCTCTGCGCGACCGGCCTTGCTGTTCCATCGACCGATAGTTGGTGGCAAGCGACCTCCATAGGAACTCCAGGCATATCTGATGCTTGCCAAGCGAACAAATCTGCATATTCTCTTAGACAAGTGGTGAGTCCTCGTCGACACGCGCCGGGAAGGTCGCTTCCAATTTTAACAGTCTTGGCCGGGTCTTCCCCCAACTGAACATCAATAAACTGCCCATGGGGTTCTGGTCGTCTGAGGCTATTCTTTAGCTCACGGGCTAAATCATCGTCCCCATCTTCCGGGTCGCTATCTCGGTCATAGCGAGCATCTAAATCGGCAAGATTGACCTGGTGTCCTTCTGAATTCTAAGAGTTGGACCCAACGTCCTGAGCATCACATATGTCTTGATAAATGTAGTGGCTCTTCCTGGCCGCTTCCATATCTGCTGCTAGGGTGGCGACCTGGCCATTCTTGTCATAAAACTTCATTTTTAAGTGAACAGTAGATACAACCGCCTCAAGTTTTCCCAACGTCGACCGTCCTATAATGCAGTGGTAGCATGACTTGATGGGCAATACTAAGAACGTCGTCCTGACCGTTCTGTAGGCCGTGCTCCCATCGGCGTCGTTTCCAAAGGTGACCAACAACTCCAAGGTCCCCAACGGGTAAGTGATCGCTCCATTGAAACCAGTCAAAGGTGTTGGGTCGGCTTGAGGAATGATTTCGCTGCGGTCGATGCTCAACTTGTCGACCAACTCTTCGAACATTATATCTGCCGAGCTGCCCTGATCGACCAAGATTCTCCTTACCTCCGAATTTCCCATCACAGCAGATACGACCAAAGGAACATAACTGTTGACTCGTCCATCAAGTAGATCTTCGTCGCCAAAAGAAATTGGCGGCCTGTTAGAGATTGGTCGTTGTTCCGAAGAAGACTCGACCATGAGGATTTCGTTCCACTTTCTCTTGGTTGCCTTCTAGGACTTCAAACGATCCAAAGGGTTCCCTCCGTGGATAACCATAACGACTGTTGCGCCCGAAAAAGTCCCTGAGGGGATCTTTCTTCGTTTACAACTTTTTAAAACAATGAAGTCGCCACCAATATTTTTTTATAAGGAAAATATTGAAGAAAACCTTTTTGGAAAGCGAGTGGCCTTTCAGAAATCGGAAAATTTGGGTTCGGGGGTCGGTTAGGCATGGGGAAGGTATTAGCACCCCACATCTCCTTTCTATCGAAAGGGAACCTTTAATTAAACGTGTGGTTTTAAGTGTCGATTTGGAAAATACTTAAATTTGCTTCTTTATTGAAAAAGGAATGAAAAGACTTAATGAAAATTTTTATTTTGGGCGCAGCGAGAGTTGGCCTCTCGCTCCTACGTATCTCCCGGTCGATGGAGAATTCAAAGCTACGTAGTTCTTGTTTGTCTGAAAAGAGTTTTTGTTTTTAATCTTTTTAGAGTTTTTGAAAAGGGATTGAGCGTTCGCGATGACCAAACAACAACGGTTTAGAGTGGCCACGCTACTAACTCTTTTCGAAGATGGGATCGTCACTAACAATCAAACGGCAACGGCGCGAGTGACTATTGATGACAACCGGTTTTTTATTTTAAGCACCGAAAAGGTTTTCGCAATTGAAGGGGAGCGTTTGTGAAGACCAAACAACAACGGTTTAGAGTGGCCACACTACTAGCTCCCACGGGAATTAAATTATCACTCACAATCAAACGGCAACGGCGCGAGTGATCATCAGCGACAATTAGTTTTGATTTTGATGTTTGAAAATATTTGTTTTTTTGAAAAAAGTGTTTTCGTTGGTTTGAATTGGTGAGAACGTCGTGATAAAAGGAATGTGCAATTGGGATGGAGCGTTCGCGATGACCAAACAACAACGGTTTAGAGTGGTCATACTACTAACTCTTTTGAAAATGAAATTGTCATTAACAACCAAACGGCAACGGCGCGAGTGATCGTTAATGATAATCGGTTTTGCTTTTGATTCGAGTGTTCGCGACGACCAAACAACAACGGTTTAGAGTGGTCGCACTACTAACTCATTCGAAAAACCAAAGTCGTTACTAATGATGTGACCATTAGCAAGAAATTATTTTTGAGAATTAGGTGAAAACGAGAAAATGGATGAAATAGTAAAGCGATGTGTAATAATAAACAAAGGGGATAGCCTAAGCGAGGGGTGCACTTGGTAAAGCACCTCTTATAAAAAGAAGCAGGTGTTGTATTAGCAAAAGGAAAGGGTGTGAGTAGTGAAAGCAGTGCGATTGTAAAAAAAAAAAAAAAGAGTAAGAATAAACAATAAAACATGATGAGAAATTAAAAGGAAAGGGACGTTTTGAATCCCTAATATTCCTCTTCTCACTCACACACCAAGTTTCAAAGAAAAGAGAAGAGGAGTGCACGAGTTTGAAGGAAAGCGGGGAGAAGGACTCAGACCTCGCGAAATAGAAGGAGAAGGTTCGCGATACAGAGAAAAAGTGAGGGGGAAGAAACGCGAGGAAAGGGGTGGGACCGATGGTGGTGGTTTCGGCTGGAGGTGGTGGTGGTTACGGCAGAGCTTTTGCCGGAGTTGATGCGTCGGTAGTAGTTGTTGTTGTGTTTGCGGTGGTCTCGTTTTTGGGGGTTTTGGGTAGTCACAGTGAAGTTTTCTTCTGATGACAACTATGGTATTTTCCGGCGAGGTCACGGCGGCGCTAATGGTGTCTCACGGTGGTCGGAGTTCAAACGGAGGTGAGTTTATTTCTTCTGCTCTTTCTCTGATCCTGTTTCTAACTACATTATTTTACACACCTTTTTTTTGGGTCTCTACTAAACTAAACCATTTTGAACTTACAGTTAACAAAACAAACAAGCACATGCATATAGACAAACATTCAACAAGTAATAGTGAGGTAAAAGCCACTTAGAGTTATAGCATTTACATGTTACTGGACATATGAGTATATAAAAAAAACTGATTTACACACCTATATTCCTCTACATTTTCAAATGAAGAAAAGGATAAATAAGAGAAGCCAACCTAAGTTCCAGTGAAAATAACTTCTTATTTGCTTGTTTACTAAGCTAGCCGATGTTCTTGCTTTTTTCGCTACTCTGTCACTGAACTCTTGGGTGTTTTGATGATTTTTGAAGTTAGCTTGTGGGTATGTGTTGAGTTTGCTGTGTTTTCTGATTTTGTTTTCTGCTTGTGTTTCTGTTTGTATGACAGTGTTTTGGTTGCTGGTCTTTTTTCGCTCCCTGCGTGTGTTTTTTTTTGTAGTTTTCTCCCCCCTCTCACTGTTGCTATGAGCCTCTATTTATAATGGGGTTTGTGTGGTGTAGGTGTTGGTGAGATGCAGCTGAGCAATACCCATGGGAGACCATAAAGCATAACTGCATCTGGTGAGCATCAAAGGTGGAGCAGTGACTGCCAAGATGGTGAGATGTTTTTGCCAAAAATGATAACCAACCAAAGGGACAAGGGGAAGGAGGATTGAGCTTGGAGCTCTAAATATCTAGACAGCAAAGAACAAAAGCGGCATCCTTGTTGTTCTATGTTTAAAATTTTGTTTGACTTCTTTTTTTCTTTTTTTTTTGATGTATAAAAAAGAAACATGTAATTTTGTATTTATTTTTAATAATAAAAAGATTTAGATAAGTTTAACTACTTGACTAATTTGGTGTTTCTCTATTTGTTTATAACTACTAAAACAAATAACAATAATGATAACCACACAATAGTAATAATGCTAAGTTACTAATGACTTTCGAAAGATACTCGTGATTAGTGTAATTCTCGTACGGCAAACACGCACTTGATTGGCAACTTAAATACGCACTACGAGAATAAGTCCGTGCACACCTATTTTTGAGCTCTTTTAAGAACGAGAAAAACACCCGTCAACATTGGGGTTTACAAAAATATTTTTCTATTTAAATTTCGAAAAGTCGGACAAAATTGGGGTATTACAGCTGCCCCTCTTTATTTCAACATTTTGCCAGGAAATATGAATTGGCCTTTTCCTATTTGCTGGTAAAATGGAAATAAAGATATAGAAATAATACTAATTTTGTCCGCTTCAGAAAATTTTGAATTCTCTTTTTGTTATTTTTTTCCTTTTGAGAAAGGGGTTAACGCCGTCGCATTAACGGAAAGCAGCAGAAATTGGGAAAGACGGTAAATTGGAAACAATGTAAATTGGGAATTCGGAGGTTGCCTAAAAACCTTTTAACGGACTCTTGTCGAGTCCGAGCTTTGGGGTGGCCTTTTCGAGCGCCGATCAACATCAGTCCGAATCGATTTGATCAATGGATTTACGCTATGCCTTAGGTCGACACAACTAATCGAAGGACTTAACGAAGTCGATGGATCCATCGCGTGCTCGCGTGCGATGTTGTGATCTGTGGAAGGAGTTCCCTAACTCTGTGGGAGTTCACTAACTCTGGGTTGATGGAGTTTACGAACTCTGGATTGATGGAGTTCACGAACTCTGGGTTGATGGAGTTTACTAACTCGGTGTCATGGCGATTTTTAAAAAAAAAAATGAGATTTTTGGCACTCTCTGGTCCATGGTAACTTTTCTCTTGGATGGTGCATGAAATGCATCTGCTTGGGTATTTGGATGCACATGAATGCAATGATCGATTTATGCGAATTTGAAAGTGTAATGCACTACTGTTTGATGCCATGGAGTGACGAATGGCATGGATGATATGAGAATGATGAATGATATGAAGATGTTGTGTTCTTTTTATGTTCTGTCTTTTGTAATTTTCTTCTTTTTTTGCTTTTTTGTTTATTCTGTTCGTTTTCTTCTTTGAGCAGCTTTCTTTTTTCTGCTTATTTGTTTTTCTTCGGCATTCTTCTTTTCTTTGGTTAAATCGATCCACGGATTGAAGTCGTTCGGGACGATAATCACGCGAGGATTGCGCGACCGTTCGTCATGATGCTTTTTGCAATTTTAATCGCTTGGGAATCATTTCTTTTCGTATTTTTCAAAGATTTCGCAATGATCCTGTAATGCTCTGAATGTGCACATGTTTTACAAATCAATCTCATCAATCATAAAAGTTATTATTTTGAAAGAAAGTGAATAGATGAAAGCAAGACGCGAAAGGCACATATATGGAAGAAAAGTTGGACTTTTATTGATATAGAAATTGGACGTGCAGAAAGTCACGCCAATTGAAAGTACATTGCAATCTTTCTTTTAAACTAAGAAATACAAGAAAAAGGAACAGATCTCATGATTTCATCTCTGAAGTAATCAGTGCCCACCGTCCATACTCATAACCCTGATCACCCCTTTATCCGAACCTTTGGGAATCTTTGATTGCCTTTTCTTTTCTCAAGCCCAAGTTTTCGACCTAATTTTTGCTTGGATAGCCGCTGCGGGTTTTCAATCCACCAGGGTCGCTCCGATTTTGCCTAAAGCCGCCGCTTTGCGGGTTTTCAACCTAGCGAGCTTATTTTTCCTTGGCTTATCTTTCTCTTTTTTCGTCTGTTTTTCTAGGCATAATACTTCTTGACCACATCTGAGTTCACTGGGTTTGGGATCTCATCTCCGTCCATATTCGTCCGAATTAAAGCTCCTCCGAGAACGCCTTCTTCACCACATAAGGTCCTTCATATTTTGGAGCCCATTTGCCCCAGAGTGCTGCGGATCGGCAAGATCCGCTGAGCACAAGATCTCCTTCTTGGAATTCACGAGGACGGACTTTCTTGTCAAAAGCCCTCCTCATCTCTCTGTTGGTATAACTGTCCATGACACATTGCGGCCACCCGCTTTTCATCAATGAGGTTCAACTGGTCAAGACGGACCGAACCCATTCTCGCTTCATCAAGTTTTGTCTCCATTAACACCCGCGAGGATGGTATTTCAACCTCAATGGGAGGAGGGCGCCTCGACCCATAAACTGAGGGGAGGGGGTTGCCTGCTGAGGTGCGTATTGAGGTTTACGTAACCATGCAGGCAAAAAGGAGCATTTCATGCCGATCCTTGTATGTTACCACCATCTTTTGCACAATCTTCTTGATGTTCTTGTTAGTTGCCTCAATCGCCCCATTCATCTTTGGGCGGTAAGGAGAAGAATTGTGATCTTTGTATTTTGAAGTCTTCACACAAGTTCTTCATCATTCTGCTGTTCAAATTACTTCCGTTGTCTGTGATAATATTGTTTGGGAGGCCGTAGCGGCAAACCAAGTCTTTCTTGATGAACTTAGCAATCACTGAGCTTGTTACATTGGGATAAGAAGCGACCTCCACCCACTTAGTGAAGTAGTCAATAGCAACTGAGAATGAAACGGTGACCATTGGAAGCTTTGGGTTCAATGGGACCGATGATGTCCATGCCCCACATTGAGAATGGCCATGGTGCACTCAAGACATTCAGAGAAGTTGGGGGTACATGGGTGTGATCTGCATAGATTTGACATTTATGACATCTTCTCACAAAAGCGTAATGATCGATTCCATACGCAACTTGGTAGTATCCAAATTTCTCGTGATTTTTCTAGCCATTGCGTGTCCATTGGAATGAACCCCAAACGAGCCTTCATGAACATCTCGCATAATCTTTATTGATTCTTCTTCATTACACACACGAGGAGTACAAGTCATGGTTTCTCTTGTAGAGGGCGTCTCCACTCAAAAAGAAACTCGTTGTGACCTCACGAGGGTTCTCTTGTCATTCTCTGTAGCCGGGAGGATACTCTGTTTGTGATATCTCGCTTGATGTCATGGTACCAAGGCTTACTATCTCGATCCTCTTCGATCGCCATACAAAGAGTTGATAAGCGTGTCGTCCCTGTCTTTGGCCGGATTCTCGCGGTCGTCAAACTTTTGTCACGGTGACGTTGAACATAGATGACAAAGTTGCCAAGGCATCTGCCAACTGATTCTCGCCGCGGGGTATGTGCTGGAAAGTGATTTCCTCAAAGGGCTTGATTAATTCTCGAATGTAGTCACAGTAAGGAACCAAATCAGGATTTCTTGTTTCCCAGTCTCCTTTTACTTGATGGACAATTAGATTTGAATCTCCGCACACGTCGAGCCTCTTGACTTTCCAATCGAGCCGCTGGATACCAGGATACACGCCATACTCGCAATATTGTTTGTGACATAGAAGCTTAGTCCGGCGGTGAATGGTATGAAGCGGTTGTGCGGAGAGATCAACACTTTGCCTCGACCCCGTGCCCCACATGTTAGAGGCACCGTCAAACAACACTCTCCACCTTTCATCATCTTGAGATTTCCGCCGTCAAATAATGCCATAATGTCCTCATCAGGAATTCACATTGCATTGATTGGTAATCCTCAACCGGTTGATGTGCAAGTAGTCGCCGGTGTACTACCTTTAATCGCCTTCTGGGTTACGTACACGAGGTCATACTCTGACAGAAGCATTTGCCAACGAGCAATTCTACCTGTGAGTGCGGGTTTCTCAAATATGTACTTGATTGGGTCCATTTTGGACACCAACCAGGTAGTATGACTCAAGCATATATTGTCTCAGTCGATGTGCAGCCCAGGCTAGAGCACAACAAGTCTTCTCCAATGGTGAATACCGAGTGTCTCACGATCTGTGAACTTCTTGCTCGGAGTAGTAGATCGCGTGTTCTTTCTTTCTCGACTCATCGTGTTGCCCGGCCAAAGACGCAACCCATAGAATTGTCTAGTACGGTGAGGTATAGGATGAGAGGCCTGCCAGACACGGGTGGCATCAGGACGGGTGGATTTTGGAGGTACACCTTGATTTTCTCAAATGCTTCTTGACATCTATCATTCCACTTCATCTCTTGGTTTTTGCACAACAGTTTGAAAATTGGTTCGCAAGTTGCAGTCAACTGGAAGATGAATCGAGAAATGTAATTTAGTCTTCCCAGGAAACCACGAACTTCTTTCTCTGTTTTAGGTGCTGGCATCTCCAGGATTGCTCGTACTTTGTCCGGTCTACCTCAATTCCTTACGGCTAAGAATGAAACCCAACAACTTCCTCGACCTAACCCCAAAGGTGCACTTGGCGGGGTTCAACACGAGTTTGTATTTTACGAGACGCTCGAG
The DNA here is from genome assembly GCA_020916435.1 of Oxytropis ochrocephala. Classification (NCBI taxonomy): domain Eukaryota; kingdom Viridiplantae; phylum Streptophyta; class Magnoliopsida; order Fabales; family Fabaceae; genus Oxytropis; species Oxytropis ochrocephala. The sequence goes on from CM037091.1 coordinate 56,854,428, forward strand.
CGGCCTGCGCAGTTAACCACATGCTCTTCATCGGTCTTTGATTTGGCGATCATGTCATCGACATAGACTTCAATCTCCTTATGCATCATGTCATGGAATAGGGTTACCATCGCTCTTTGGTAGGTTGCCCGGCATTCCTCAACCCGAAAGGCATGACCTTGTAACGAAGGTTCCCAAAGGGTTATGAAGGTGGTTTTCTCCATATCCTCTGGAGCCATTTTGATCACGGTTATAGCACGAATATCCATCCATGAAGGAGAACATCGAATCTTTGAAAGCGATCTTGCCCACCAAGAGCGTCAATATGGGGTAGAGGAAATCATCTTTAGGGCTTGCTCTGTTCAAGTCACGATGAGTCGACACACATTCGGACCTTTCCATCTTTCTTGGGACCAGGAACAATGTTTGCTACCCACTCGAATATTTTGCCACGACTAAGAACCTCGTGATCAAATGTTTTTGACCTCATCCACGATTTTCAAAGACATTTGAGCTTCATCCGCCTTAACTGTTTCACAGGGGACATTCTCGATTTCACCAGGCAATCTATGCTCAACAATGTCTCGTGCTCAACCACGGCATGTCGAGCAGAGTGAATCAACTTTTTGCGCTCTTTATCCTCCATTGCGAGTACTAACCTTGACCTCTTTTTCTCGTCTTTCTCGGTCCAGTTGATCATTTCGTAGATTCCTCATGGGGTTCAATGACCTTTTCTTCTTGTTCTACCATTCTCATGATTTACGGAGGAGTATCACAATCATTCTCAACATCCTCCTCGGCTTGATTAACAGGGTAATCAAAGTCACAGTATGAGTTATGGGCATTATTATTTTCGAGTTTATTTTCGATGCATTAGAATGGAGCGCGAATAAAAACAAAGAAAAAGCACACAGATAAAAGATGAAGGCGAGAAATTTTATTGAAAAACACGGAAATCCATGATCTCCCGGTTTTGCGGCTTCTTCTCAAAGAAGACAGCAATGGCGCACTGGACCTACAAAGACGGCCACTTGAGCTTGATCCTTCTTCAACCACATTGACTGGTCGGTTCAAAGATACCAAAGACTCGGAAGTTGCTCTTAAGATTAGCGATGACAATCCTCCCCGATTGGGTGCCCTTCCTCCGAGTTTGGCCACCATTTCTCTCTCCGTCGGATGCCACCTCTCCCGTCGCAAAGACTTGGGATGTACCCAATCACCGAACCTTTCAATGTTTCCTCTCAACTGGGACAGTGTTACAATTCCTTGAGCCGCTTTTCCTAGGCCCTACCGACACGATACCCATGTCCTAACATCACCTTTGCAACCATCATGTCACCTTGGATTCACTTAGGCCTCCACAGAGGCTCATTTTCAACGAAGACGGCGTTTGAGATCTCCGGTCCTTGGAAGGCGGTCTCAAAGGACTCTTCCATTGCTTCCACATAATATTCGGTGGTGAAGCGGTTTATCAATGTTTCTTCCTCCCCGTGGATCACTATCGACTTTCCTCGACCCACAAACTTGAGTTTCGATGAAGCGAGGATGGCATCGCCCAAAGAAGATGTATCCAAGGACGTCCTAGCAGCAATCTGTAGGAGGAATTGATGTCCATCACTTGAAAGCGACATAAAATACTTGGGGCCTACTGCTGCGGTATTTCTACTTCTCCAAAAACTTCTTTCATCGACCCATCAAATGCTCTAACCAAGGTAGAGCTCTGGCCAGTGTATGAGCAATCTACATCCAGCTTATCCATTGTAGACTTAGGCAGTACATTCAAGGATGAACCATTATCAATAAGCACCCTGGCAAGCATATAGTCCCCACACTTGACTGAGATGTGAAGAGCTTGATTATGATTCTTTCTGCGGAGGAAGCTCGATGTCCGAGAAGGTCGGGTAATTAGAGGCCACAATGTTGCCAACAATACCATCAAGTGGTTTTATCAGAATGTCATGGGAAGCGTGAGCTTCATTCGGGATCTTTAGTAGTGCAAAGACGATGTGCCTCTCGAACTAAGCAGCAAAGAGAGCATTGAGATTTTGGATGGGGTTTGATTCAGCTGGTCTACCACCCGATATTCACTCTGTCTCATCACTCTCAGGAATTCTTGAGCTTCTTTGTCTGTCACACCCTTGACTTCTCTGACTTCCTTGTCTTTTCCCTTACGGGCCCTTTCTTCATTTCCCTTGGATTGCTCTCCTCTAAGGTTTTCAGGAGCATACAACCTTCCCTCCTTGTGATACCACTACCTCCAAGCAATGTTTGTTATATCCAAAGTACCTTTAGGGGCCTCCGCTTGCATTTGCACATTGCGGCTCCATGGAGTCATCCTAGTCTCCTACCCAGCAAAGTAGCAGTCTTTGGAATAACAATAGTCGAGGTCGTCACGGTTGGGTGGAATTCAGATTGCGAGGAATTTCAATTGGTCTCTGAAGCCTCCATTGCACGATTGCAAGGTAGATACACTTTCTCCTTTCTCTTGGATTCCCACTTGGACCAGTGTCCTGCATCTAAGAGATCTTGGAGGATTGGTTTGAAACCTTCACATGCCCCGTCTGGCGAGGATCATCACAGGCATCTTTCCTAGCACACCCTTCTTGGATGACACCAAAGCGGCATAATTCAAAGCATGGATAAAATTCAAAGGCATCCGAATGTAATCAACTTTTCTAACCAAACACCGACCCCACGATGGTCAAGCGGCATTGCAAGCAGATCCTCCATGCCCCGGCAGCGGATTGGTGGCTACATTGGGTTGTTGAAATGATATGCTCTTCGTATCAAGTAATTCTTGCACCACATACTTGAATGCTTTACAATCCTCCACCACATGACCCATCGCCCCAAAATGAAAGCGCGCAGTAGCATTTGCGTTGTACCTCTGCAGGATAGGGGAGGCCGATATGGCTTCATTTGGCGAGTATTGATTATTTTGTTGGTGATGAGATAATTAAACAAGTCCGTGTAGGACATGGGAATGGGATCAAGACAAAGAGAGCTTCCTTTCATTATAGTTCCTGATCGATAGTTTGATTGAAAAGGTCGCGCTTGGTGGTGCCGAGAAGGAACAGGAATAGCTTGCAGATGGATTGTCGTGCGACGAACCACCGCTCCGGCGATCGCATTAGTTTCACCTTCTTTCTTCTTATGAGACCCAAAAATGGCTTTTTCGATTGGCGGGAGGTGTCGGACCATGAGCTATTCTTCCATCGCGCAACCCGTGCTCCAATCGTTCTCCAATGACAACATATATCGAGAAAGCTGGATGAAACACTCCCCACCAACCTATCGTAATATAGCCACTGGAAGAGTTTCCATAAACATGTACACCATCTCCTTTTCGATCAATGGCGGCTTCACTGAGCAAATATGCTCCTCCACTTTTGAGCATATTCTTTGAATGATTCTCTATCTCCTTTACTCATGTGTTGTAATTGAGACCGATCGGGAGCAAGGTCCATGTTATAATTGGTATTGTTTCAAAAATGCTTGGAGAGATCCTTCCAAGCGTGGAATGTCGGAGGATTGTAGTTGCATATACCAATCTAATGATGCTCCGGTCAGGTACATTCGGAAGTAGTGAATGAGCACCTTGTCATCATGAGCATAAGCGGCCATTTTTCTAACATACATCGTCAAATGGTGGATGGACATCCGGTCGCGATATTTATCAAAGTCGGTGCTTTGAATTTAGGAGGATGACAACATCCGGGACAAGGCACAAATCTCGGGCATCCTTGGCTCTAGTACCGATCCTTCCATAGCTCTTAAGCGCTCTTCAAGCAAGTGATACCGATCCCTACATCTTTGAGTGTTCTCAAACAAATGGCCTTGTGGATAGTTCCCCGATCGTGATAATAACCCCATATCGAAAGCGGGGTTTCCCATATGATGGGCGACGATTCGAGGATTTATGGCAACTCGCAGTAGGACTAGGTGAACTTCTTGGCAAAGACAATCACAGGGACTAGGAGTATGAATTTGTGGTCCAATAGCGGCTCCACTAGGTATAGCAGTGGCGGGTTGACTCGACCCCACAGGAATAACCAAAGAACGGACGACACATAACCCATTGGCATCCCCGAGGATATGCTCGTGCATTGGGTGACTCTGTCAGTTCACCCACGGAGAATGGGCAAAGTGGTGACCCCCGGTCCGGGAGGAGTGTGAGTAGTTGTAACCCGGCCACGGAGGAGAAGCGAAAGTAGCAACCCTTCGAGGATTCACCACGCAGGCGGCCCAGCGGCGACCCCACCTTTCGGTTACTCAGCATACTCATTACCGGCCATCCAGTGCTTCCATAGCCTCAACTTTGGTCTTGGCTTTCGATTCTCCCGAGCCACCTCGGGGTTAAGAATTTCCACCGCGCCAACTCCTCTTGACCGGGCATTCCTCAATCTCGAAATCACGATTACTAGCCATCAATCTTGCTTGTAGAGCGGGTGTAATATCGGTGTTGGCGAAATTTTTGCCTTTTTTTTTTCTTGGTAGAACATTTTTATGAGTACAAGTATGAATGCGTAAATGAATGTAATGCGAATGAATGCATGTTTGATTTGTCTTCTGCGAGAATCGCGATTGTATTATGTCTTGTCATATATACGCGGTAGATCTTTGATTATTTTTATTATATTACTTTCTTTGGATCATACCGATCTTGGAATCGCAAGCTAAAGCAGTGTATTCCATACATTTGAATTTAAACAAAATGCTTCAAAATCGAATCCAAAAGTACAACGTTCGATACAATGATTGAAGAAGGAAAGGTACAATAAAAACAAAATGGAAAATTACGATAAAGAAACTCAAATACAAAGAGCTTTGACATTTCCACTCCTTTTCCTTTTGTTGTTGGTAGAGGTACTTCCGACTTTCTCTTTGGCTTCCTCAACTAGAGCTCTGTGATACTCCACAAATTCGTACACCTCAGCGGAGTGTTGAGGGGATACATCTCAATTTCGACTTTTCTTAATTTCTTGGGCACACGCAAGAGCTGGTTGACCAACTCGATAACGGAGAACCTATCCTTCCAAAGTGTTGAACTTCATCCCTCACTCAATGATGATGCGCCGCTTCTTCAATCCTACCGAAAGCATTTCGACATATCGATGTTCCCAATATTGACTTTCATCCTCACTTGGCGGTATGCATCGATGTGACAAAGCGCCTCTTCAACTCATCGAGAATCCTCTTGTTCCGCTTTTAGGGCCCGCCGATATTCTCTCGAGGATGTTCTCAAATGAGTCTCTCTCTTGCACGACAATCATCTAACTTACTCTCCCATTCATTTTGACATAATAAAGCGGGATTCTCTTTTTGACTTGGCAAGCAAGCTTTTCGCAGTTCTCTCTTCCATTTTTGCTTCATCCCATAATTCTTTCCACTGATTGGCTTCTTCCAGGGCCTTCTTCTCTTTCAAGCTTCGCCTCTTGATTTCCTCCTTAGCTCCTTGCAGATACCTTTGAACTTCTAACTTGCTCTCCTCTTCCCCTTTTAGTTTCTGACTGAACTTCTCAATGGTAGCAGACTTGAGGGCATTTTCTTCTTTCAACCTTTTGTTCTTCAGAACCATCTTCTCTATCTCAGCTTGCAAAGCTCTCTTCTCTTCCTCTGCTTTCATCAAAGCCAACTTAACCTCGCCCAACTCTTCGATAACAGGGATTCTTTTTTCGACTTGCGATTCTTTTTGGTAGGGCAATCGAACATTCTGGATTCTTTTTTCGAGCCACTGAGCGAAGGTAATACCACTAGTCCTCTGAGCAAGCTCTACTTTTCCCATGCGAACCACCATACTCCGGGCTTGCAAGACCTTTCTAAGTTGTCATCTTTTGGTCCTCCTTCAAAGATGTAAAGCGGAATATCATCTCTTGATGGCGAATTCCTCATCGGATATCCCAACCGCCTCCAGTCGAGAGCGGGTTGTAGTTGATGCATCCCTTAGTGCCCATCACGGGACATTTTGAAAACCACCACAGCGGAAGACTCACGTAGGCCTATCTTCCCAAAGCAAGATGAGAGATACCAGCGGATTGAGTGCTCATCTAGACTCCCTAGAATTTGGATCCACTCTTGAATATTCATAGCTTTCACCTCACAAGTCACGGCGTAGTCAATCAACTTTTCAACTCGTGTTGGATTGGTGAAGGCATGAATGAGAAGCCAAGCATACAACGGTGAGAAGAGCAAGAGATTTTCTTCCTTCTCAAGTCACAATGATGAGTAAAAGCGAATAAGTGTCAACAAGGATGGCGGGAATTGGATTAACGGGGCTCCTTCCATTCGAAAAGCTAGGAAAATACCAATAATGATCTACATCCACATACCTCTCAATCTGCGGAAGAGGACAACTCCAAAAATTGCTAAGGCCAAAACTCGCTTGAAGACAACCCAATTTTTTTTACGGCATAAAGCTTCCATTAAACCTCAAGGTAGCTCTGGGAAACCTATCACATTGTTTCTCTTTCTGTTTTTGGAGCTTGGATCCTCTACACTCACTTGCAACAATGCGTGAAACCCTCATCCGTAGTAATCTTGTTCTTGACACCTGTAGTGAGGACAACACATGCGAGTGAAACCCAAAATCTGTGATATTCTTCCAATGTGGGAGCCAATTGGAAATTTACGAAAAGAAAGCACCTAATCCCGAGTCATAGAATCTACTCAAAGCCACAATAGCCTCGATCTGCACCTCTAGCAACAACAACTTAGGAGGTTCCCATAAGCATTGTCAAACGATCCCTTTCAATAGGTCCCATCATGTCAAGACAATTTTTGGATAGTCACATCTACCTTGTTTACAATGGGTACCTTGGAGTATACACCGTTTCCCCTTCTAGATTCCATGCCGTATCTATGACAAAAATTTCTTATTACTCGGGATTCTGCGAAGCAAACCATGATGAAATGCAAAAATGCATGCGAAAATTATTGAAAATGTATGTTTTATGTAAAGGATGTGTGCAAATGATAATGATGTTTTATGCCCATGTAACTCAGAGAAAAGTCCTTATTGGCAGTGATTCAAGTTTTTTTTGGAAAATGCGGGCGTGACGTTATTTCATATGGACCGATAAGAGAAAGGCTACACGCAGTAACTCTTTCACCCCCCTTTTTAAAATAAAGCGGTTCATATGTCATTTTAAATGCGAATTCCGGCAAAAGAAAGGCTACAACGGCAACTCTTTCTCTATTTTCTCCTTTTTTTTTTGAAAAATCTCCTTTTCTTTTTGAAAACGTGCCTAATTTACAATGCAACACACAATTTGGTATGCCCCTTGTGTCCTACGAAGGCGGGGACCTAAGTTCTAGGACATCTCGAATGTTCCTCCCATGTGGGTTCTAGTCACTTCCTCACTGAGTTTACAGAGCTAATTCTCTCTCACAATAGCACCCACAACGATGGAACGCCATCCGGTGTGAGGCATCATGAAAGAGCATACTGCATTTGAAACTTTCGTGAGAGTCGGAAGGACAACATCCAATTGCGATCCACTACTCGTTTCCACTCTCCTAAGTTTTGTCGGGCATTGGGTTTTAGGCCCTCTCAAAGCACAATAAGTATAAGGTGTGAGTGTGTGTAGCGAGGACATACCGCCTAAAACTAACCACATATATCCCCACCTGCGAAGGAAAACCCAGAACAGTCCAGACAATAGCAAGCAATAACATGTTGTCTACGCTAGGGTTCAATATCAAATAAATTAGCCTAGGGTTTCAACAACAATCAAATGCATTGCTTACCTCAAGAAAGGAGCCAAGAAGAAGGGAACATAACAAGATGGGGAGGCATGCAACATGATAAGAAAAGGAAACCGAAAAGGGATAGAAGCAAATAAAGTGTCCAAATCAAATCGATAGCAAATTAAACCACACATTTAATTAAGGCTAAATTGCTGTTTTGGTCCTTTATCTTTAGCCTTAATTTCATTTTGGTCCTTTATCTTTTTTTTTTTCTCGTTTTGGTCCCTCATGTTTCATTTTTGTGTCAATTTGTGTCAATTTGGTCCTTTTTGTAATTTTCCATCCATCTTCTTTGACACAAAAATTACAAAAAGGACCAAATTGACACAAAAATGAAACATGAGGACCAAAGCGAAAAAAAAAAGATAAAGGACCAAAATGAAATTAAGACCAAAGATAAAGGACCAAAACAGTAATTTAACCTTTAATTAATTAGGCTTGACCCACTTACAAAAGAAAAGTCCCCAGTGAAGTCCTTTTTTGTAATTTTAAAACAATGAAGTCGCCACCAATATTTTTTATAAGGAAAATATTGAAGAAAACCTTTTGAAAGCGAGTGGCCTTTAAATCGGAAAATTTGGGTTGAGGAATTCGGTTAGGCATGGGAAGGTATTAGCACCCCACATCTCCTTTCTATCGAAAGGGAACCTTTAATTAAACGTGTGGTTTTAAGTGTCGATTTGGAAAATACTTAAATTTGCTTCTTTATTGAAAAAGGAATGAAAAGACTTAATGAAAATTTTTATTTTGGGCGCTTGGCGAGAGTTGGCCTCTCGCTCCTACGATCTCTCAAAGGCGATGGAGAATTCAAAGCTACGTAGTTCTTGTTTGTCCTGAAAAGAGTTTTTGTTTTTAATCTTTTTAGAGTTTTTTGAAAAGGATCGAAGCGTTCGCGATGACCAAACAACAACGGTTTAGAGTGGCCACGCTACTAACTCTTTTCGAAGATGGGATTGTCACTAACAATCAAACGGCTTAGCGCGCGAGTGACTATTGATGACAACCCGGTTTTTATTTTAAGCAGAAAAGGTTTTCGCAATTGAAGGGAGCGTTTGTGAAGACCAAACAACAACGGTTTAGAGTGGCCACACTACTAGCTCCCACGGGAATTAAATTATCACTCACAATCAAAGCGGCAGCAGCGCGGAGTGATCATCGGCGACAATTAGTTTTGATTTTGATGTTTGAAAATATTTGTTTTTTTTTGAAAAAGTGTTTTCGTTGGTTTGAATTGGTGAGAACGTCGTGATAAAAGGAATGTGCAATTGGGATGGAGGCGTTCGCGATGACCAAACAACAGCGGTTTAGAGTGGTCATACTACTAACTCTTTTGAAAATGAAATTGTCATTAACAACCAAGCGGCAGCGGCGCGGTGATCGTTAAATGATAATCGGTTTGCTTTTGATTCGAGTGTTCGCGACGACCAAACAACAACGGTTTAGAGTGGTCGCCACTACTAACTCATTCGAAAAACCAAAGTCGTTACTAATGATGTGACCATTAGCAAGAAATTATTTTTGAGAATTAGGTGAAAGCGAGAAAATGGATGAAATAGTAAAGCGATGTGTAATTAACAAACAAAGGGATAGCCTAAGCGTGGGGTGCACTTGGTAAAGCACCCTCTTATAAAAAGAAACAGGTGTTGTATTAGCAAAAGGAAGGGGTGTGAGTAGTGAAACAGGTCTGATTGTAAAAAGAGAAAAAAAAAAGAGTAAGAATAAACAATAAAACATGACAGAAATTAAAAGGGAAAGTGGACGTTTTGAATCCCTAATATTCCTCTTCTCACTCACACGCTGTAGTTTCAAAGAAAAGAGAAGAGGAGTGCAGTGTTTTGAAGGAAAAGCGGGGAGAAGGACTCGGACCTCGCGAAATAGAAGGAGAAGGTTCGCGATGAGAGAAAAAGTGAGGGGAAGAAACGCGAGGAAAGGGTGGGACCGATGGTGGTGGTTTAAATTTGGAGGTGGTGGTGGTTACGCAGAGCACTGCCGGAGTTGATGCGTCGGTAGTAGTTGTTGTTGTGTTTGCGGTGGTCTCGTTTTTGGGGTTTTGGGTAGTCACAGTGAAGTTTTCTTACGATGACAACTATGGTATTTTCGGCGAGGTCACGGCGGCGCTAATGGTGTCTCACGGTGGTCGGAGTTCAAACGGAGGTGAGTTTATTTCTTCTGCTCTTTCTCTGATCCTGTTTCTAACTACATTATTTTACACACCTTTTTTTTGGGTCTCTACTAAACTAAACCATTTTGAACTTACAGTTAACAAAACAAACAAGCACATGCATATAGACAAACATTCAACAAGTAATAGTGAGGTAAAAGCCACTTAGAGTTATAGCATTTACATGTTACTGGACATATGAGTATATAAAAAAAACTGATTTACACACCTATATTCCTCTACATTTTCAAATGAAGAAAAGGATAAATAAGAGAAGCCAACCTAAGTTCCAGTGAAAATAACTTCTTATTTGCTTGTTTACTAACTGCTGATGTTCTTGCTTTCTGGCTACTCTGTCCCTGAACTCTTGGGTGTTTTGATGATTTTTGAAGTTAGCTTGTGGGTATGTGTTGAGTTTGCTGTGTTTTCTGATTTTGTTTTTTGCTTGTGTTTCTGTTTGTATGACAGTGTTTTGGTTGCTGGTCTTTTTTCGTTCCTGCGTGTGTTTTTTTTTTGTAGTTTTTTTCCCCCTCTCACTGTTGCTATGAGCCTCTATTTATAATGGGGTTTGTGTGGTGTAGGTGTTGGTGAGATGCAGCTGAGCAATACCCATGGGAGACCATAAAGCATAACTGCATCTGGTGAGCATCAAAGGTGGAGCAGTGACTGCCAAGATGGTGAGATGTTTTTGCCAAAAATGATAACCAACCAAAGGGACAAGGGGAAGGAGGATTGAGCTTGGAGCTCTAAATATCCATACGACAGCAACAAACAGCATCCTTGCTGTTCTATGTTTAAAATTTTGTTTGACTTCTTTTTTTTTTTTTTTTGATGTATAAAAAAGAAACATGTAATTTTGTATTTATTTTTAATAATAAAAAGATTTAGATAAGTTTAACTACTTGACTATTTTTGGTGTTTCTCTATTTGTTTATAACTACTAAAACAAATAACAATAATGATAACCACACAATAGTAATAATGCTAAGTTACTAATGACTTTCGAAAGATACTCGTGATTAGTGTAATTCTCGTACGGCAAACACACACTTGATTGGCAACTTAAATACGCACTACGAGAATAAGTCCGTGCACACCTATTTTTGAGCTCTTTTAAGAACGAGAAAAACACCCGTCAACATTGGGGTTTACAAAAATATTTTTCTATTTAAATTTCGAAAAGTCGGACAAAATTGGGGTATTACAACGACCCTGCGACCCCTGGACTGCCTGACATCCTCTTCTGAAGTTTCCTTTCCATCGGCTACTTCGATCGCTTGAGTGGTCACGACCTTTCCCTTTGAGTGACCGTCTTGACCTCGCCGCTTTCTTACAGTGGTCGTTACCTTCCTCCCTGACATACTTTGTCAATTTTCCTTTTTGAATGAGATTTTCAATGTCATCCTTCAGGGCCATGTAAGGTCATTGTTCAAAACCAAAAAGCTCGAATCGAACTACAAAATGAACTAAACTAAATCATCAAAAAGCGAACTTTTAATTTTATTTTTAAATCGAATGTTGTTTTAGTTATAGTTCAAGAATCGAGCTCATTAAAGATGGTTCGATTAGTGAACCAAAAGAATCGACTGTCATGTTATTTAAATGGAACACATTTTGATAGTGCGATTCGGTGATAGCCGACAAACTTTTTATCTTTCTTGCATCCTTATATCTCGCTTACATTTACTCGATCAGTCTTTCTTTTTGGCAAAAAAATAGTAAAACAAAACCACCGATAAAGGAAAAATATTAACGCTGCAAATTGCAATGCATATTTCCAGTGATCCTTTCTTTAAAAAAAAAAAAATATATTGTCATTTTATTTATTTACTTTTTGGACAAATAAAATAAATATAATGTCATCTATTTATTTTAAAATAATAGCTTTTTATCTAGTAAATTTTGAAGAATGTTATAATTTCATGTAATTTATAAAAGCGTAATTTTAACGATTCGGTAAAAGTTCGGATTTATTTTGGTTTTATAAACTGTAATTTTAACAGTTCGGTAAAAGTTCAAAAAGTTCACTAACAGTTCAGTAAAAGTTCGGATTTATTTTTGATTTTAAGCTGCAAACCGAACTGTTAGAGTAAAAGTTCAGTTCAGTATTAATAGTTCAGTTCAGTAAAAGTTCAGATTAAGTTCAATTCAATAAAAGTTCAGTTAAAAGTTCACTATGATTCGATTCGGATAAGCGTAGGCCCGAATTGTTAGTCTGATTCAGAGCTTCAAAGAAGCTGTTAGTGCGGTCATCGATTCGCGAAATGTTTTCAATAGTTCAGTTCGGTTCGGTTCAATTCTCCTCATGAACTAAACCATGAACAACCCTAGGGCCATGCATTCGTTGGTGTCGTGGCCCTTACTCTTGTGATATCTGCAATACTTCTTGGTATACCGACCGCCTTTCTTGAGAACGAGTGGGTCAGGACGCTTCACTCCAGCAAACTCGTTATTCTGACAGTCCATGTAGATTTGCGCAATGGGCGTATTCAGTCTGGTGCGGTGCTCGAACTTCTTTTGACGAAAATACGGCCGACCTTCCCTGCGTCCTTCTGACTCTTTGGCTGGCCTGCCATGCTCTTCCTTGGGTCGCGCACGGGCGCCCTTTCTGGCGCCGTCTCCTCGTAACTCATGTGGTCGTTTGCCCTCCTTAAGAATACACGAGGTCCATGTATGGCGGTTGAGTGTGAACTCCTCCGCAAACCTATTATATCGCTTGCGTATTCCCGCTGAGGTACTTCAATTTGTCTTTGTCAGTCAGATCGCGAATGGTCTCCGCCTCGGTGTTGAAGCGATCAATATAGTGCCTCAAGGATTCATTCTCGCCTTGAACGACCGTGTCCAGATGTTCCTCATATTTGTACTGGCAACGGTTAGCCGTGTAGTTTGCCAAGAAAGTTGCGACCAAACCTTCCCAAGAAGAAATGGTGTTGGGCCGCAAAGATTCCCACCATTCAAGTGCCCGTCCGTCGAGCGACTGAGGAAAAAGTCTGCACTTCATCGTTGGACTTAGTTCTCTATAACTGCAGTAATTGTTGAAATACCGAATGTGCTTGTCTGGGTCACCGCGACCATCAAATTTATTCATATTGGGCGGCTTTCTCAGATCTCTGGGGATGCGATAACGCCTGATTTCCCTCGAGAACGGACCGTGGCCGGTCGCCAAATCTTCCGACCCAAAATGCTGCAAAGCATGCCCTTCATTTGTGGGTATTCTGTAGCCGCCCATCACGTGACCATAGACTGGGGGGACCTGAATTGACTGTCCCCTATTTCGTTCGGACGCATGCCTCTTCGATCGGTGTGATACATCTCTGATCTCCCCTTTACCGTAGTTGTCCAACTCGTCATATGAATCCCAGGACCGGCTTCTTGACTTGCGAGAATCGGATGACTCGGCCGAAGAATATCTTGTGGGCGAACGATCTGATTCCGGGTTGTAACTAGAGTCTGCGTAATCTTGGTCTTGGGACCGGGAGCGGCGACTGCGCACGCCCACGTGGGGAGACCGTCGGCTCGACTGCCTTGCGGGGATCGGCGTCTTTGGGGCTCCTCGAGGGCGATCGTTTCTTCCGGAGGGGTCGGATAATACGTGGGGACGCGCGCATCGCCTAGAAGGTCCTTCGCCATCTGCACGCTGGCGAGGCGGGATGGATCCTCTCTCATATTGAGAAAGAAGCGCTTCACGATCAGCAATAATTTGATTCTTGTTCTGCAGAATCTGTAGGATAGCCTGAGTTACATGCTCGGGCAGGGAGGCATCAATCCCTGCATCAACCAACTCGGTCGGTGAGTTCTTTGTTGAAAGTGGGCTGCGATGTCTCGCTCCAAGATCGCCCTCGGCGCCCGCACGGAGGTTCGATGAGGTTGTCCCGTGATTCATGGATGGTTTGTGGGACGCCTGCGGGGTTTCTTTGAGGAGTGCACTCGCTAGAGGGTCGGCCCTCGACGAGGCTCGTGTGGCGTGCCTCCTTGGTTGCATGGTGGAAGTGTTCAATTCGCTCCCACTGTGGTCGCCAATGATCGTACCTGATCAATAGATGTAGTGTTGATGTATATCCTTATCTCGATCCTTTGGATGTCCGGTGTGAGAGTGCGGGTCGCGCGCGGGTGGTACTGCGCGAAGGCACTCGACGCCAAGTCGCGATGAATAGTGAATAGTAATAAATGACGTACCTAATTCCTTGAGATTCGTGCCATATTTATAGCAATAGCATTGGGCCATATTGGACTGCATTGGGCCTTGAGCCCACTCCAGAACAATCGCTAAGTAATTTTTTTCAACATTGCGATAGTTATATATTGACTACTAATATGTTTGTGTCATAGTAATGTGAATGTCTCTCTACAAACATTGTGTGTCTATATATATTATACACACATACATATCTTAGCGGTGTTGTATCTTGTTTTTTAAAAATTTCTCGTGTCCCCATATTTGTATCATATTGTATCGATGTCGTACTAAATATATTAAGTATCGACAACATGAAAGAGTCAAGGCGCTTCATTATAATAATTTAAATTTGAGATTCAGTGCCCTAGCCAAGAATAAACAACAAAAATATGTTCAAACATTAACAAAGTAAATAACTTAGACCAAAATAATAATAATAATAATAATAATAATAATAATAATAATAATAATAATAATAATAATAATAATAATAATTACGAATACAACATAGTAACTATTGCTGAAATAGAAACAATACCTAGCAATATAATCAATCTCATACCCAAGTTCAGCCTCCTCTTGTAAAGGTTCAATCCATGAACTCACTAATGTCCGGTATTTTCTGCTCATGATCATTGCTCGTGGGGGGAGTAGCTGGTCATCTTTAGCCATAGCTTCCAAAGCTTCAAGCATTTCAACAATCCTTCCTATATTTAAAAATATCTATCAGGCTGAGGGCTAGTTTGGTTAAAATTATAAAAACACTTTTTAAATCTTCTCTCCCGTCTACCATTGAGTAAAATGAGATTATTTTTCAGAAGCTACTAAAAATAGCATTTCATTATAATCAATTCTTATATTTGGCGAACATGAAGGAGTTGGAATTTGCAAGAAGAAGGTTCAGGGTTCAAACCTTTGAAACTAACATTCCCCCACTCCCATTAACATTTGTTTATAAAAAAATATTCTTATAATTTTTTTTCAGATTCTAAACATTTCCAGAAGCCCAAACAAATGGATGAAAAATCTTGAAAAGTGATTATTTCTTAAAAACATGTTTTTTGCTCAAACTAAATCTGGAACAAACGGGCTATGTATGAGGCAAAGCATTCCAGGACTATTTTGGTTGTAAATATCTATAAAGTACCAAACTAAGCCTAAAGGTACCAAAGACATCTAATACTCAAGTCACTGAATCTTTTTCGGTTTATGAAGTTATTGGTCTCACAAGAGCACCAAAATGCAAAATAACTTCTTTAGGAAATCATCATATCTTAAGGATGCAGACCCTCTACATAAAATGAAATGGCATATAACCTATTAACTACTACACTGAAAATAATTTTTTCAGCTGAAATATTTTTACACCTATAAAATGCATGCCTCAGATCTCCTAACATTTCATACAGAACCAATGAAACTTTTGAAGAAAGAACACAACACCTTACGAAGGACAAAACTAAAAATACATAACGCATATAAGCATACCTTCTCAACATAATGCCCAGAGGTACAAAGAAAGAGGATCTCCATATATAGTTCCCTTCATTATGTAGAACTTTCGTACCCCCTTCAAAGTTTTTAAGTGCACGGAAATGCCTGATAGCTTCACGTACTACACAGTATTTGGTAAAACACTCCACTAACAGCCTACAGAGACAAAATGGGACTAATCAGGTCAAGAGGATATCTCATGGTCATATGTCATAAACTCCATCACCAACAATATCTCATGGTTGTTGTCAAAAAAAAAAAAACAATATCTCATGGTTAACGAGCTTATCTCCGCTAGCTTATTTCATATGCGCCAATTGAAGTGGCATATAGGCTTATAGTTTAAAACTTAATACTTTTCTTCTCCTTTTTACCCTAGTTTAATCAAATTCCTTCTTTACCTTCTATTAAATCGGTAAAAAGAAAATCCTAACCCATAGCACTCTCTCACACAGATAACAGTGGATTACTTGTTTCATTCTTTCTATTTTTTTTTTTATAAAAAAACTTTCTACAAAAGCGAAAGCAACGCAAATTTGTATAGGAAAAAATTACAAGACAAAAACAAAGTTTACATGAAGAATCATATAAAAAATTGTCTAAACATGTCTTTTATGTCATTAAATGTTTATTAGTTAGTTCAATAGCTAATTTTACTAGACACTTTAAATTCAATCAACTAGCTGTTATGCTTATCTGTTGTTAGCTAACTTATCCACTACTTTGGCCAAACAGAGCCTTAGTGGCAGACGAGTGGTGTGCAGTCTTTGTGGTTACCCTTGGTGTATCTAGTTGGAGACTAGAGAGGAGTGCCACGTTTCAAGGAGTCTATCAGCCCATACAATTGTTAGGCTTCAAGTTTATATTTAGGGCTTCTCCTCTAGGGCGCTACACTAATTGTTTTTAAGAGAACTTTCACAACTGATGAAGATAGAATTGTAATCCTTTATAGCCTATTTGCCAGTGTCTTTTATACTTATTAGTTTAGGAGAAACCTCATCCTCTCCCAAGTTTATATCCCTCTTTGACAATGTTTCTTCTTTTATACATAGACTCACTACTAAAGCTTCTTCTTTGCAAATTGCAATCAGTTGTTTTGTGATGGGTCCTGATGCAAACTTCGGCTCATTATAACTTCTAATATCTTTCAAAGAGAAAAAGGCTAAATTATGTAGTATGTACTAATGAATTCAAATAATTTGACATCCAATATGTTACAATGGTCAGGTTTGTAACAGAAAAAAATAAATGTGTCTTACGCATGAGTCTTCACATTTGGCTGTATGCGCTTATGATCTTCAACCATCATGCCGAGCAACTCAGCAACATCTTGTACTCTATAAGCCACACAGAAACAAGTTTGATTGGATCACATAATAACAAATCTAATTCAATCCACGAAATATTCAATTTAAGAAATCCAATGGAATGCCTCACAACTGTTTAAATATGGCAAGTGATAGGAATTAAAAAAAAAAAAAACTCAAAATGTGGAGTGTGAAGATATTAACAAATTGAAACACCCAAACACATGGAGAACTCTCCCTTAAAAAGCTAGTTGTCAAGGGGGAAGAACTAAATCACATAAGTACTCCACTCATACAACTCGATGTTATCCTTACGCATCCCATTATACCAAAGTCCTTATCACATCACCATCCCTGAGAGCCAACGTCTCGACAGCTACACTCTACAATGCTTTACTCGACCTTTCCAACCAGACCCTTTGTAGATAGACCTGTCTGAGACACCGCTTACCAACTTTGATACCAAATGATAATCACGCAAGTACTTGGGGAACAGGGAACCCTCCCTTAAAAGCTAGATGTCAAGGGGAGAGAACCATACCACTTAAAATACTCCATCAAACAGCCCGATTAATTTGACAGAAGTAACATTAATAACATAATGCAAACAGCCCGATCAAGCTCACAATTTGCTTTTCCACAGATAATTGAAATTTGAAAAGTTAAAACGCTCGGCATGGCTCGCCTGAAAGGTTGAATCATGCAAGTGAAGTAACATCACGCCATATTCTATATCAGTTATCTTAACAGAATTTATAGTCAGAAAGAGAACCACAAGTCCACAACCCATGAATCATGGCTATGATTCACTTGATTATTACCTGGGATCAGTTTGGAGTACAGATAAAAATTATTAATGACATGTATCATCCATAAATGTTTTCTGCTTCAATTTTAAGGTAATAGACAACTGAGTCTGACCATTGATAAAAAGATAGATAGAGGAAGGTAACTTGCACAGAAAGGAGGCAATTGAAATGGAAAGTAGTTGCCATTCTTCCAGCTGCCTCCATCTCATGGGAAATTTCTAAAGCATTAGAATGGTCTCCAGCTTTACAGTCTTCCTCAATTAGAAGATCATAAACCTCATTAGTAGCCCTTAAACCACCCTTAGCCCCCTTCAAGAACACTATGTTAGCATCTTCCAAATGCTTATTCCGAACAAGTTCCTCTACATCATATATCCCAAAGGAAAACAAACACACCATAAAGCAATCACTAACTAAAACAAATAAATCACCAATTGACAGTAGAATGAATAGTCGAATAATGAATCAACATACCAATTAAAATAATTCAAGCTTGACGAATATCATAATTTAGTTTTTCCATTCCATAGCTCCAAGTATCTCTAAACCTCTAGTAGCATGCCCTTTCGACCCAAATAACCTCACCAATGCCACGTATGTCTCGTGAACCGGTCTAAGCCCTGCACCGAGCTCTCTTCTCAGCGAATGAATCCATCTGCATTATATTTATCAATAATTAGTTTAATTAGCTTAATCCAAATAATTAGTACTTTAATTAGCTTAATCCAATTCGCAATAACTGTTTTTGGTATCGTCGTTGAGAGAGAGAGAGAGAGAGAGAGAGAGAGAGGAACAGTACCGCGGCCTGTTCGTCACCGTTGAGGGCGAAGGACACGATTAAGCCATGAAAGGACCTAGGACCAGGGCTGAGACCGGCGGCAATCATGTCATAGATAGATGAATTCGGAGACGCCGGATGAGTTCTTCCATGAAACTAAACCGGAGGCTATTCTCGAGTGCACTATCGTCATCCGGAGATGAAACCGCCGCGCGAACCGCTAAGGTACGGGGAGATAAGCGTAGCTGTAGGTGTAGCATTGATGCAAGACAAACATTAATTGTATTCGTTTAATAAAGTCAACAAAGTCAAAGTCAATAGAGGTTAAAGATGAGTCAGCAGAAATGGATGACATGGATGCTGATGATAGAATGAAATGGAATGATAATTGAAAGCTCAAAATATCATAAAAATGCCCCTGTACGAATGCACAGCTCACCATTCTCACCACCACTCTCGTACACCATCCTCTCCACTACTCTTGTACGATTTAACACAAAATGTTTCCGTTGCTGCTCTCTCTCTCTCACTCCTACGAGTGTGGTGCAGATTTTATCCTAATTTTTGGGTTCTAGATCCTTCCTTTCATTTGTATATAAGGAACATTGTTGTTCATTGTGAAATGCATGAAGCTTAATGCAATTCCTTCTGAATGCCTTCAATTTCTTAATTCTCTGTTTAGTCACTATGCTAAATCTGTTCTACACTATCTGTTATGCTGAATTTATGATGGTATCAGAGCAATTGCTCTGATTACCTTGTTCCCCTCTTTCTACCCTATTTTTTTTCTTTTTGAAATATGGCTCCAACTGATTGGTAGGAGACCTTCAAGTAAGGAGCGGATAAGACACCTAAGTAGTTGAACGCCTTCTTCTGCCCGAGCTGGTGTTGTACCTGCAATTGCACTCCAACGCCCAAGTCAGTGGGGTGGTGAGCGAGCGAAGCGTGAAATTGGGTAAATTAATTACCTTGTCGGTGTCGACTTACGGAATAAATCATCATTCACCGAAGTACACGCGCCGTTGGATCTTCCGTGATACGATCCGTCCGATTGGCGGAGTGTCAAAGGATCGACCATCGGCGTGAGGTGGATCGGGGATCGACCACCACCAGTGGTTTTGGGCGAAGTCCGCCTTATTGTCGGATGGGCTGCGTCAGGTCGATCCGAAACGATTGCCCCAAGCCAAGCTTGACTGTAGGGCGAGCGTAGGCTTGTACTATACGGTATTTCGCGTCATGCTTTGACCATGCCATTCTTTGGCCATATGAATGAATTACTGGGCGCCCCTAGCCTAAAAATTTTTAGGCGCCCTCTTCATTCAACGCCTACCCCAAAAATGGTGGCTCGAGAAAAAAAAAATGCAGCGCGCCTCCTCTTTAAATTTCAACGCCTACCCCAAAAATGTGGTGGCGCCTTCTTCTCACCATCCGAACGCCCTACCCCAAAATGTGGTGGCTCAAAAAATTTTCTGGGCGCCCCTCCTCTTTAAATTCTGAACGCCCCTACCCCAAAAATGTGGCTGGGCGCCCTTCTTCTCACCATCTGGAACGCCCCTACCCCAAAAATGTGGCTGGCTCAAAAAAAAATTTCTGGGCGCCCCTCCTCTTTAAATTCTGAACGCCCCTACCCCAAAAATGTGGCTGGGCGCCCCCTATGTGTGCTAACTTGGACGTCCCATGCACTTGTGTCTTGGGTAAAAATTGGATCACCCCTCATGCTTGGTTCTTGAGTGGGGTTATTCCTTTGACCATTCTTTTGGAAATTGCAAGGCTTTTGATCCTCCAATGAGCCATGGTTTGGGCGCCCCATGCTTGGTTATGTGGCTGGGCGCCCTTCCTTCAAAAATTTGGGTCGCCCCTGACTTGGTCATGTGGCTGGGCGCCCCCCTCTTAAACATTTGGGTCGCCCCTGACTTAATTCTTGAGGTGAGTTGTTTATTTTCCCTTCTTAGTCCTCCATGTGTTGATTTTTGACCACACCATTTGCCTTTGACCATGCTCTTTTCTTTGGTCACCCCATGTGTTGATGCCTTCAAGGAAAATGCTTTTTTGACCATACCTTAGAACATGCTAGTTCTTGGTCGCCCCCACATGTCCTTCTTTCCAAGACATGAGTCTTTTTTGCCTTCCCAAGGAGCTCTTGGCCAATGTACAAATATTTTTTGACCACTCCTTTTGGCTATGTTGATTTTGGTCGCCTCCCAGGGGTTTCTCTGCCCACTCCTTTTGCTTTTGACCACTCCTTGGTCCTTGGGAGAGTTTTGGTCGCCCCCCACTATGCTTGCACCTTTAAGAGTGTTCTTTTGAGACAGAATCTTTCATTTTTAGAACGATCCAAGCATCGCGATCGCGCCCCTCTCGGGCGCGATTGAGGTGACGTTTGAGTCGACTTCTTTTTTAGAGGGAAATTTCTTCAGATGTCGAGATTTAACACTGCGGTGTTTATCAATGGGACAGTACCGTATTTCTGCGTCAGACAGTGGAACGGTACTGTATTGCAGCGTCTAACGGTGGAACGTGTTGTTCCGTTTGTCCTCGAACGCGGTGGGAAAATCCACTATATAAAGACCTCACTCTCCTCCTCACACTTGCACACATTTTTCATCTTTGCACATTTTTCCTTAAGAATTGCTCTGGAGGGTGGTCAAGTTTCTTCGGGTGGCCAAGATATTCGTGGTGCTGCGCTCTTCTCATTTTTTCTGTTTCCGCTTCTTCTCACGTCAGGTATGGCCTACTTCCATACTTAGTTTTCCTTTCTTTCTCTTGTTTGTCTTCCTGCCGGCGGGGAGGGGGTGTCAGGTATGGGCAAATCGTTGCCCCCCCTCCTTTCCTTCGGGAGGAGTTCAACCTGACCTGACTTCTGTGCCCCCTCCTTGCAGTTCCTAACAACTTATGACGCGTACCAAGCAGACCAGACGTCAGACCTCCTCAGAGCGCCTTGAAAGCATTCTAGTTTCTTCCTCGGAGTTGTCAACCGTTCCCCTGCGATGGGTGAACACTCAGAGGATTTGGCCAGACATCCTGGGCGCCGTTTTAGTATTCTTTGAAGTGGCTACTCGCTCTAACTATGAACGTGTTAGTTGGCCACGATCGATCATTCGGTTGGCTCGCCCGACACGCTTCTTCTAACCACTCAAGCTTCGGGGATACTTGTTTCGTGAACCAGAAGTGTCTAGTTTGATTTCTCCTCTTCACCTTTCTCCCATCTCCGGACCATCCCATTCCCAGATTGGTCAACAAAGCGTTGTTGAGTATGGGGCCTCCTCTGGGCGCCCATTTGGGGGTTTGGGTACCTCTGACCTGAGCGCCCCTCTGGGTATGGTGGGGGATGGGAATTCCGAGTTTAATGAGCCTGCTGATGTAACACCCCCTTATTCTAATCAATTCGGTCTACTTAGTTAAAATCAGAGTTTCAAAATACCACTCAAAGGAGTGCTACATTTAGTGATTAAAAGTGAAAACAGAATTCAATCAAGTTCAAAAATAGTTTCGCAGCATTTACAAAGCATGCAGTCATGCGCATTACCACGGCAAAAAGGCTCAGCCCATCATATAAGGCACCTCGGCCATTAAACATCAAGGCATATTACATAGTAATAGTTACACAAAATAATGATAGCTTTCAGTTAAAGGACTATCTAGCAAACTATACACAAGTTCAGCATAAAAAGCACAAACTAGACTACTCGGCCAACCCGGTGTTACACGACCGGAGCGGACTCAACCAACATCAACCGAGCACGGCTATCACTCGCGAGTACTGCAAGTTGCCACGAGGCGTGCAACAAAAGCGGCTAGGGTGAGTCTCTTAACACAAGTAATATAATGTGAAGAAAAGCATTAAGGATAGAGAATAGCACTAAAAACACCTCGGTTCAACTAACACAACCACTCACCGATAGCTCAAAACAATCACAACAATTATCACTCAAATTGACACATTAAATCATGTAATGTAATGCATGTATGCAACCCATCCACAGGGCAATATGCAATGAGGTACCTCCACCGTCGTTATTTAGCCCGTCGGCATTCTCCGTCGTTAACTCCGTCGTTATTTTGACATGGAGACTGAAGTCTTACCATATCCGAGGCCGAGACCTCCTCCGTCGTTATATGCACATGAACATGTGACTCATGACAAATACAATCACACACAAATCAAATCATAGCGTATGTGAAAGTTTACACCGTCGTTCACCGTCGTTTACTCCGTCGTTCTACTCCGTCGTTACTCCGTCGCTCACACTGACGTCTACACCACTTAGACATTATCTCAGTGCTAAGGTCGACCCTACAACACCGGTAGAATCACCTTAGGACCTACAACCGACCTCTCAGTCACCTCGGCACCTCTCAACCACCTCGGCACTCATAGTGGACTAAGTGTCACACCTAGGACCACAACCACACTTAGGGACCAAATTGTCACCTAAGGACCAAAATGGACTTAATCGCTCCAACACTTATACACATTGGTGCTAAATGGCACTCACAGTGGCGCCCCACAATATGTTAGACAACATTGGCGCCTAAACGTCACCTCGGCTAATCCCACGACATCACCTCGGCACACTATGTGTGTACCTCGGCTAACCACACTCAAACCCTCAACTCGGTAATGCGCTCACAGTTACGCATTACTCACACCAAAATCACTTAAGTCATGGGAATTCACTTCTCAGTGTTCCCTGGATTAACTCACTGACACTTAGGCACTTGGGCGTTTCACCTCGGTGACGCTACCACGGCCTGATGACCTCGGTTCACTACCCCTACACTTCGGTAACCTTAAGGAAAACACCTACACTTCGGTTTATGAGTCCCTACCCTTCGCTTATGGTGTTTAGACACATACTCACCCACAAACTCACCAATGGACACCTCAACACTAAAATACTCTAGACGTGGACTCCCTTGACTCGGTTTCTCTCACTCTAGTCAAGAACACACTTGATTCTGCGCGTGATAAAGGCGCTTAACTCCCATTTCACTCCTTTACTCCGTTTCTTAAGTTAGACTCAACATGCAAGCTCATTACTAGCTCACCACACTCATGCACACTCGGATACTCACTCCATTTCACCGATCCTCTTCCTAACTCTACATGCAAGCTCACTCTCATTTCACCATGCAAGGTTCTCTCTTCATACCACTCGGAGCAGAGAGAGTATTACACTCCTCTCTCTTTCCAAGATGATCCACCGTCGATATTTACCACAAATCGTAGCAAAGAGCAAAACACGGTGCAAACATGTCATGATCAAGACACAAAACACACATGCAAGGCGATTTTGAAACCACTCACACCAAAAATACGATCAAACACAAAACATTACAAGTATTAGAAGACTCCTAACCTTAATAACTCGAGAAAGATGAGAATCCTTCACTCTCTAGTAACCACAAAGAACAAGTTCTCCTCCCCTCTTGAACTCTCCACGCTCGGTTTCCACTCTTCTCTCTTGATTGCTCTGCGCTTCTCTCTAAGTCTCACTTCTTTCTCTTTCTAAAATTGGTAACTTAAGCGATTTGGAACATGAATGGGAATGTTCTCACTGAGGTACCATTTAACATGTCCTTAAAGGACTCAAATGGGCCTTGGCCCTATTTAGGCCGTGGGCCTTCTACTACACACACCCTTCCTAATTTAGACATTTCCCTAAAATAGTAATACATGCTTAGCACTCACTTAATTACTTGGCTTAAAGTAAAATGTTGCAAACCCTTAATAACTCAACTAAGTTAATTAATTGAATTATTTTGGGGTGTTACAGCTGACACTCCCAAACTTGGTCATGACATTTCTTGGATATCAGAAGAACTTCGAGGTAAGCGTTCCCGTTATGCTCCTGGGGATGACTATGGTGAGTTGAGCTCCAACTATGTGGGTGTTAATGGCCAAGTTTGGAGGGTTGAGGGAGTTTGTAACACCCCATTTCTACCCGGTAATTTAAATCAAAAATCAGAGTATACAAAAATCATTTCTGGTCATCTTTTAGTTTAGTGTGTTATAAAATAGTGAACTGATCGACGATGGGATTACTCAGGTAACTGATACTACTTGCAACAGGCATTGACCTCCTTTGTAAGGCTCTCAGTGATGCCCTTGTAAATACACCAGCGAAAGAAATTCTGACCTTAGTGGCGAACCACAATTTAGCCATAGTCATTCAACACACTAATAGTATAACATAAATCATTCCTCAATAAAATGGAGCGTCACACATTTCTCTTAAAACATTCACTAGTTAACTCATCTCATAAACATAATCAAAATACGTAACACCAGCAAATAAACTCGTGGAACTATAGTTTCACATAATGCAGCGGAAAATACTCATGATCTCAACAGAATAATTCAGCAGTCTCAAATCAATACATACAAGGCTCAACAAAGAGCAAAACAAGACAACTATAGTTCATAACCCCAACCCCTAGGTGCTACGTATCAGAGCAGACCGACTCGGGGAGTAGTGAAGGTAGAAAGCCCTCACTCATGACTACCTGTGGTAAACAACAACAGAAAGGGTGAGTCTCGAACTATATAATAAAAGTGATAATAAGTAATATATGTATAATCATAGTTCACAAACACACCAATCATCACTCAACAATATTCATGCACTAATAAGAATGTATGCAATGTAAGTATGCATGTGGTACCATTTGCCCTCCAAAGCATTCTCATCAATAATGGAGTCCTCATGACTCTGGCCTCCGGCGCCTCGGAGCTTCACAATCATTTTATAAGGCCTCCCGCCGCCTCGAGCTTCCTGATCATTTTATAAGGCCCTCTCCGCCGCCTCGAGCTTCACAATCATTTTATAAGGCCCTCAGGCCGCCTCGAACTTCACAATCATTTTATAAGCTCACGACCGCGCACCGAATGTATGCATGAGACTCCATGTACAACACAAACACGGTTTCAAAGCATTTCAATACACCCATTAACTCTTACCTCGGTGTTAATCTCTTTTTATAGCCCTCCGGCTTGGCCTCCGCCCATGCCCCCCATGGCATGCTCAATCACCTCATTTTAAACCCTCAACACCATTAAGTCCCAAGGACTAATCTCCTAGAGTACTCAGCCTCACTCAGGGGACCTAAACCACCATTTAGGACCAAAACAATCATCTAGGGACCAAACTGTCACCTAAGGACCAAAGCAGCACACCTAGGACCAAACCATCACCTAGGGACCAAAACAGCACACCTAGGACCAACACAGCACTCAGGGACTCAAACAGCACGTAAAGGACCAACACAGCTCCATCAGGACTACAGCAGCACCTAAGGACTAAAACAACTCCACCAGGACTACAACAGCACCTAAGGACTAAAACAACTCCACCAGGACTACAACAGCTCCTAAGGTTTTCAAAAGAGGAATCAATTCATAGCTACTTGTTTTCAAAAGAGGAATCAATTCATAGCTACTTGTTTTCAAAAGAGGAATCGATTCATAGCTTTCATTTCTAAAGGAGGGAATCGATTCATGGCTTCATTTTCAAAGAAGGAATCGATTCCTTGCTTCCTTTCTAAAGAGAGGAATCGATTCTTTGCTTCATTTTCAAAGAGGGAATCGATTCCTTGCTTCATTTCTAAAGAGAGGAATCGATTCTTTGCTTCATTTTCAAGGAGGGAATCAATTCCTTGCTTCCTTTCTAAAGAGAGGAATCGATTCTTTGCTTTATTTTCAAAGAGGGAAATCGATTCCTTGCTTCCTTTCTAAAGAGAGGAATCGATTCTTTGCTTTATTTTCAAAGAGGGAAATCGATTCCTAGCTCATTGTGTAGAGCTTAGAATCGATTTCAAGCTTCACTTTAGAGTCAAACAATCGATTCTTGGCCTATTCCAACTACACTCCTCACAGCTTCAGGATCATTCACAGACAATCAAGTTTTCTCAAAACCAAACATCAACAACAATCCAATTACACGTTATAATCATGCCAACAACTACAATTTCACATTTAAACATCAAGAACACCTCAAAGTACGAAACAACATATCAAACCCTAACATTAAGCTCTAAATCAATTTTACCAAGGAATTCATCAAATTCAAGGAATCAAATCATCATGCAATCATCAATTAACATAAAACAGCCCCTATGATACACATATAACCCATTATCTCCTCTATTATAGAGTGAGACTCCCCTTACCTCGAATTAACCGCAGAAATTGAGTCTCACCAAGTCACGTACAAGAACCACAGCAACTATGGAGCTTTCCTCTTCTCCTTTCTCCCTTGCGATCAAGCCCTTTCTCTTTTCCTCTCTTGGTGCGCCGTCCTCTCTTCTCTCTTCTCCCTCTCTTTCGTTTTCTTTCTTTGTTCCTTCCTTTGGTGCGAAATGCACCAACCCTAGGAGCCTAAGTCATTGGGCTTGGGCTCCAGGCCTAAAACAACGACTCTGGTATTTCTAATACCACTCCCTTCTAATTAAAAATAAAATACTAAATATAAAACACTATATTATATTTAATATAATTAAAATAGTGCAACACTTTAAATAATTTAATCAATTACTTAATTAAATCATTTAGGGTGTTACAGAGTTGACCCTGAAGACTCTGTAGCCAATGTCCCCTTAAGAGTGAAGTTCATGATGTACGACGTGGTGTTGCGTAAGATGAGGATTCGTCCTCCGTTTACTGCTTTCCAAAGGAGCGTTCTTCGGTACTTGTTCGTCGCACCCTCGCAACTGCACCCCAATGCTTGGGCGTTCGTGAAGGCCTTTGAGATTCTAATGAAGGCACTGGGGCGTCCATGCTCTTTGCGTTTATTCTTCGCAATCTTTGAAGTTAGCCATAGGGGGGAAAATGGTACAGGCAAGGGACGGTGGGAACATGTGAGTTTGAAGTCTCACCGTGATTACAAATTTTTCCGCTCTTATGCTGATTCAATGAAACCTTGGAAAGGGGCTTACATGTGGGTTGTCCCCGTATGTGGAGATGCTAAACGATCTATTGTCGCCCTTGACGGTGCGGGCCAAGTTGCCGGTTTAAAGATTGCGGTATGTTGGTCTAAACGTCATTATCGGAAGCGGGTGATCGATTACCGTCAGGATGTTATGTCTTTGGACGAGACTGATCAAGAGACTATTCGAATACTACAACATATGGTATCCCAATGTACTGGCAAAGTCCCCCTCCTGATTATTAACAAGTTAGTGCAGGCATCTACCGAAGTAGAAGTTCGATCGCCTGGTATGGCCATCTTCTTGGTCGCCCCCCTATGCTCCCTTTTAGCTCTTCCTTCTTGTTTAGTTTTTAGTAACCGTCTTCCTTATTCGTTGTTTTGCAGATTCCATGGCAGCTAAAGACTTTCGAAGGTTGAGCAAGATATGTGACGAAGAGGAGGAAGCAGGTCAGCAAGCTGTCATTCCCAAGGATGGGGTTAAGGCGCTCCAAACTTTGGTGGGGAGCTCCTCCCGTGGAGGTGATGGTGAACAGGTGAACGACTCTGCTCAGAAACGGACTCATGAGAGACCTACAGGGGCCACTCGGGGCGGTCTAAACCCTTCCAAGAAGCAAAGAGAGAGTCGTTCTAAGAAACATAACCCATCTTTGGGAGAATTGAGCTCTCAAATGGTTGCCGCCACCGAGACCTGCAAGGTCGCCTCCGACCTCATTGCCAGCTGGTCTGAAGAGGGGGAAGGCCAAGTTGCAGGTAACACTCTTGGTTCACAAATGTTTCGGTTTTTAACTTTTGATTCAATATTTGAATTGCTCTTGCGACCTTTCTTTTAGTGCTTCGGGAGGAACGGGACGACGCTCTCTCAAAATTGGATAAAGCCAGAAAATCCTACCAAGCTAAGTGTGTGCTTCTAGATCAAGTTAAGAAAGAAAGCGACGACGCTCTGCTTGCCCAAGTGAAGACTGCCAATGAGGTTAAGGCTTTGAACTCCCGTGTGGCCAAGCTGGAGTAGGATCTTTTGGCTGCTCAGACGGAAATTACGAGGCTTGAAAGTGAATGCGACCGTATGAAGCAGGAGAATAAAGAAGCTGTTACTCTGGCTGTTAAGTTTGGTCGCTTACAGTTTGATAACGCCCTCGAACAGGTTGGCGTTCTCTACCCCCGACTCGCGCTTGATCGTCAATACTTGAGCTACAACTATGAGGTTAGGACAGATGTTGCAGGAGGGCAGATCTACAGGCCTGCCGAGTAGGATGCGGAAGGCAATGACATCCCGGAAGAGATCATTTGGGAAGGACGTGAGTAGGTCGTTTGAAGACAACTTTGTTTGAGCGGTTTGCCTAGGGGCTTTTGCAACGCTTTCTTTTTCAGGTGGGCGTTTTGGCTTACCCTTTGTTTGTAATGTTTCTGTATTTTGAATCATCTCCCTTTGGGAGAGCGTTTAGCTCATCCTCGGTTTGTAATGACGGCGCATTTATAAATTATCTATTTGCTTTACTTCTCTGATTTATCGACTTGTTGGTCAAGTATTTAAATGCTTAATCTGTCTCTGGGGTGGCCAGGATTTTGGTTGAGCCTCTCGCGTGACCAACCCTCGGCCGCCCAGCATGCTTGCTAATATATTAACTTGTGTTAAAACGCTGTTTTAAAGGTCTACCCTGGGTGGTTTACCAGTCTTCTGACTGGATTGAACCCGCCTAAGGTGGGCGCGATGCGTACTTCATCGCTTCGAGGATCTCTCGTTCGTTTCGAGAGACTTATCGTCCTACTCGAGCGTTTACCAGGCTCGGCCTAGTTTGAACGACTCGGGTAGTTTGTGACCTTGCGCGTCAATCGTTTAAAAATGCCTCGTCTTATAGTGAATGCTTCAACTACTTTTGACACATACTTTAAAAATGCCTCGTCTTATTAACAGACGGACGGGCAGGCCTCAATAAAAAACCCAGTGGGAAAAAGAGTGTCCTGCCCGTTTTTGTTTACAACTTCACTTTGTCAATGTTTCTACAAAAACTTCTTTTAATCATAGAATTTCCTGAGCTTGGTAGCATTCCACGTGCGTGGGATCGTTCCTCCCTTCATGGTCTCAAGTGGTAGGCGCGCTTTCTTTTTAGCGACGACTTTGTATGGCCCTCCCAGTTTGAGGCGAGCTTTCCTTGTCGAGCGTTCTTCAGTCCAACATCTGCTCTTCTTAGGACCAGCTATCCTACTTCAAATTCTCTTTTCTGGACTTTCGAGTTGTATCTTGCAGACACCTTCTGCTTAATCAACTCTTCCCTCAAGGACGCGCTTTAGTGCGCAGGTTCCTCAATGAGGTCCAACTCTTCTGCAGAGGCAATGGCATTCTCTTACGGTGTTTGAGGTTGGCGTTCTCCAACTCGGCTCGCCCATTTCTACAGGGATGACGGCGTCCGTACCATACACCATTCGAAGGGGATTCTCCTGTAGCGCGAGTGTGGGGTGGTTCAGATACGCCCATAGCACGAAGGGGAGCTCTTCTACCCGATTGCCCTTAGCCTCATTCGATCGCCTTTTCAGCCACACGAAGGACTACTCTATTTGCGACTCCGCTGACCGTTTGTCGAGGGTGTTCTACGGATGTGAAAGCATTTGTTTCACTCTAGGTCGCCAAGATTTTTTCGAAACCTTTATCGGCAAGCGTGTGCCGTTGTGCATCCACGATCATCTCGGGACTCGAACACGTCGAGAATATTCTTTTTCACAAACTTCATACAATTCTTTGAAGTGATTGTCGCCAAGGGCTCAGCTTCAATCCACTTGGTAAAATAATCCACCGCAACGATCATGTACTTAAACCGCCCGGTAGCAGGGGAAAGGTCCAAGAAGGTCAATTCCCCACCAGGCAAAGGGCCAAGGGGAGGTCAGACAATTTAACTATGTGGGAGGGGCAAGATGGACATCAGCGTGCATCTGACACTTTATGCATTTTTGGACCAAATTCTTAGCATCCTCTTCCATAGTGGGCGAATAGCTTTGCCTTGAGAGCCTTTTTGGCCAACGCTCGCCCGCCAAGGTGATTCCCACAAATTCCTTCGTGAATTTCTCTAAGTACATAGTTGGCCTCATCTGATTTTAAGCACCTCAGCAGTGGGGTTGTGAATCCCTTCCTGAAGAGTTTCCCTTCAATAACTGAGTAGAGGGATGCCCTTCTTCTGATCAACCTAGCTTGCTTGACATCTTCAGGCTCTTCCCCTTTCTGAATATAGTTAAGGATTGGGTCGAGCCATTCCTCATTTTCCTCAATCACGCAGATACTTGGTAAGGAGGGACCCTTGAGCGCCACACTGGGTTGAGGCAGAGTTTCTTGAATCACGCTCCTATGGTTTCCCGGGTTTTTGGTACTGGCGAGTTTTGAAAGAATGTATGCCCTTACATTTTCTGTTCTTGGGACGTGTTTGACCTCAGCATGGTCAAAAAGTGCGAGCAACTCCTTGACCCTTGCCAAATACTTCTGCAGTATCTCATCTTTTGCATCAAAGGATTTACATTATTTGTGATACAACCAGCAAAGAGTCTGAGTGGAGTTCAACCCGCTCCACATTGAATTCCCGGGCAAGCAGCAATCCGGCTATGCAAGCCTCGTATTCTGCTTGGTTGTTTGACGTTCTGAAAGAAAAGGTTAAGGATACTTCAACAGTTAAGCCTTCAGGATTTTCTAAGATTAGGCCTGCCCCACTCCCATTTCGGTTGGAGGATCCATCCACATGGAGCGTCCAAACCATAGGAGGCTTTGTAAATGCAGGTGGGCGTCATCTCTGCTATGAAGTCTGCCAACACTTGTGCTTTGCCTGCCGATCTAGGCTCATACTTGATCCCAAATTCGGAGAGCTCTACTGCCCATTTGATCATCCTTCCTGCCAAGTCTGGTCTATGCAGGATTTGTCTGATGGGTTGGTCCGTTCTTAGCACGACTTGATGCGCAACAAAATAGGGTCTCAACCTCATAGCTGCCACTACTAGTGCTAGAGCCAATTTTTCCACCCTCTGGTATCTGAGCTCAGGACCTTGGAGTGCCTTACTGACGAAGTAGATTGGGTTCTCCTTGGAGTCTTCTTCTTTTACTAAGACTGCACTGAGCGCCTCCTCTATGATGGCCAAGTATAAGTACAACGTTTCTCCTGGTACTGGTTTGCTCAAGATAGGGGGATTCATCGGAGCGCTCTTGAGATCGGTCAGGGCTTGCTCGCACTCAGGTGTCCATTCAAACTCTGCCCCCTTCTTGAGTAGTTTGAACAATGGCAGCGACTTGCTTGCCGCCTTGGCCACGAACCTTGACAATGCTGCAATCATCCCATTCAGCTTTTGTATCTCCTTCTTTGTTGTGGGTTGTCTCATTTCAGTAACCGCCCTGCATTTATCTGGATTGGCTTCGATGCCTCTTTCTGTCAAGTAGAAACCTAGAAATTTGCCTGCCCTTACTCCGAAAGTACACTTTTCAGGGTTAAGCTTTAAAGAATTTTTCGAGCTTCAGTGAAAACTTCCTTCAGTCATTTCGGATGGTCGAATCGCTGCTCTGCTTTTGACTATCATATCGTCAAGGTATACTTGACTATTCGCCTAATCGCCACAAAAACTTTGTTCATCATTCTTTGGTATGTGGCTTTGCATTCTTGAGCCCGGCGGCATGACCTTAGCGAAGTTACCCTTGTCCGTCATGAAAGCCGTCTTTTCTTGGTCGGGTAGATACATGGCGATCCGATTATACCGAATAGGCATCCGAGAAAGGAGAGTAGCTTGAACCACGAGGCATTGTCAACTAACTTTGTCCACGCTGGGCACGCAGGAAAAGCGTCTTTTGGGCAAGCTCTATTTAAGTCTGTGTAATCAACACACATCCTCCACTTCCCATTGGCTTTCTTGACCAAGACAACATTAGACAGCCAAGTGGTATATTTTATTTCTTTCACGAAGTCCGCTGCTATCAAGTCATCCACCGCTTTGGGTGCTTTGCCAAAGTCTTGTTCGCTCGAGCACGCCGCCTGCAGGGGCGATGGCAGCCTTTGGATCAAGCGCCGGTCTATGACAAGCTACCGGGGCGGTATTAGGGCATGTCTGCTGCGCTCGGGCAAACAAATCTGCATGATCCCTTAGGCAGTGGATCAACTCTTCTCTTATCTTCTCTGAGAGGTCAGTTCCAATCTTGATCGTCCTCAGGGGGTCGTCCCCTAGGACTATGTCTATCAACTCACCCTCCGGTTCTGGTCGCTTTATTTTCTTTTTAAGTTCTTTAGCCAGATCATCGTCTCCTTCTTCTTCCTCACTATCTGGGTCATACCTCGCATCTAGGTCGGCCAGATTGACGTCTGACCCTACCATTCTGTCTATGGTTGCGACCTGGTTGACCGAGAACCCTTCTGATTCTTTTAGGCTGAGGTAGAAACAACGCTTAGCAGATTTTATGTCGCCCAACACGGTCACAATTTTATCTTCAGCGGAGTAGAACTTCATTTTGAGATGCACCGTTGAAGCCACCGCTCCTAACTTTCCCAGGGTTGGTCGGCCTATTATGCATTGGTACACTGATTTACAAGGTAAGACAAGAAACGTGGTTTTCACGGTCCGATAGAGTCCTTTGCCATCCGTGTCATCTCCGAAGGTTACCCTTAAGTCGATATGACCCAAAGGAGTGGGTGATGATCCATTGAACCCAGTCAAGTCTGTTCCTTCATAAGGAGATAGTTCATCTTTCGAAATCTTTAAAACTTCTAGGAGATCCTCGAAAATAATATCGGCGGAGCTGCCTTGATCAATCAGTATTCTTCGAACTTCAGTGTTAGCCATAATTGCTGTTACTAACAGGGGTACATACTTGTTTGGCTTGTTGTCAAGCAACTCCTCGTCCCCAAAGGCTAAGGGTGGTCTGCTTGAGGGTATTCTTTCGGATGTAGAGGCAACACTCATAATCTCTTGCCAGTGTCGCTTGATCGCTCTGTTCGTTACTCCGCTGGGGTATCCTCCTGTGATGGACATCGCCACTGGTCGTCCTTTGGCTTTCCGGAAATCTGGCTCGTCATCTGACTCACTGTCAGCCACCTGCTGGCTCTTCTTATCCACCTCATTAACCGCTGCCTTGCCCCTCCTGGGTGATCGGGCTGCTTTTTGGTCATCTTGTTTATCCTCCCTTTCATCACCTCGATCTTTCCTTACATATTGGGACAACTTCCCTTTCCGGATCAATTCTTCTATATCATCTTTGAGCGCCATGCACCCATTGGTGTCATGCCCGTTGCATTTATGATATCTGCACCATTTCCGTGATTTTCGCTGCCCATCCTTCATTACTAATGGTTCAGGTCTTTTTACATCTTTGAATTCTGTGTTGGCACAGTCGGCATAAATCTGGGCATACGAGGTGTTCAATCTGGTGCGCTCTGCCTGTTTCTTTGACTTGAAATCGCGGGAAGGGCCTTCTCTATCTCGCCTCTGTCGATGATCCCGGTCCTCTCTGGGTTTATCTTGGGCGTTCCCAACACTTGGTCGCCCTCTGGCCATCCTTACTTCCTCACAATTCATATAACGCTGCGATCTGCGAAGGAAAGTGGCTAAGTCCTCTGGTTGATTTATCCCGACCTCTGTTTCGAACAAGCTACGAGGCCTCAGACCACGCGTCAAATAACTTAGCTTTTTCCAGTCATTCAACCCGCGAACCGATCTACGTACTCCCGCAAGGTTTCATTCTCCCCCTGCTTTACTGCTTCTAAAGTGTGCTCAGACTTAGGTTTGCTCTTTATGAGTGTGGCTGGCGAGAAAAGACTCGCCTGATTCTCTCCATGAAGAGATGGAGTTGGGCTCCAACTCCTCCCACCAATCCCGGCGCCTTCTTCTAGGGACGAAGGAAAAGTTTGCATTTTACTGGCTCGTGGTGGCCGTGTAGTGCATCATATTGTTGAAGTATCTAATGTGTCGATCCAGGATCACCGATCCCATTGTACATCATCGAGGAGGAGGTTTCTCCGCTTTTTTTTGGGATTGGATAATCTTCAATTTCGAGTGAAAGGACTTGCTCCTCCTACATCCCGATACCTAGGAATACCATCCTGATGTCGGACTCCCGGCCTATCCACTTCATATCTTGATTTGGGAGGGGCGTAATGCCTTGGACTTTCTTCAGCTCGAGGACAAGGTCCATATGGGTCGAACGACCTACTCGAACGCCTCGGGGATCCCGTTGACGAGTATCTAGTAGGGAGTATTAGGGTGATTAGGATCGCACGTTGGATCGGTGGATGACGGAGTTGAGCGCTCAGAACCACCCCTCACAGGTGGAGATCGGTGCACGTGATTCCTTCGCGGAGGTGATCTGTGTACCGAATGCCTCCTTGGGGGAGATCTTGCCCTACGAGCCTCTGGTTCTCTGCGTGCTTCTATAACGGGTGGTAGTCAGGGCGGGTGTTACTCGCCAGGGTGGCGAGTCTTTGCTCGTCCACCGCGACTCGCCGCTCTATTTGGTTGAGCCTCTCATTCTGCATTGCAATGACATGATCACGTTGGTTCAACAACTGTATGAAGCTGTTGCGTGATGTTAGGGAAGAAGACAGCCCGCCGCCAAGATGTCGTGATGCGGGCGATCGCTCCTCGGGACGCCCTGGCCCGAATCCTCCATGGTGACCACCACACGCTTCAGGGTCATCTCGAGGTTGCTCGAGAACGGCCCGCGCTACTGGCTGGAACAATTCGCCCAGGAGGGCGCTCTTTCCTTGGTCGCCCTCTGGGTGCCATCTGAAGATACGTGGGACTCTCTTACTCCCACTGTGGTCGCCAATGATCGGTAGTAGACCTTCAAGTAAGGAGCGGATAAGACGCCTAAGTAGTTGAACGCCTTCTTCTGCCCGAGCTGGTGTTGTACCTGCAATTGCACTCCAACGCCCAAGTCAGTGGGGTGAGCGGCAGAAGCGTAAAATTGGGTAAGAATTAATTACCTTGTCAGTGTCTGACTTACGGAATAAATACTGTTCACCGAGTGGCCACGGGCCGTTGGATCTTCCGTGATACGATCCTGTCCGTTGACGGGAGTGTCCAAAGATCCTGACCATCCAGCGTGAGGTGGATCAGGATCTGACCACCCTGGTGGTTTGGGCCAAGTCTGGCCTTATTGTCGGATGGGCCTGCGTCTAGGTCCAGTCCAGAACACCAACCAACCGACCCAATGCTTCTGGGTTTGGAATTCCTCAACAACAACAACCGAAACCACAGAATCCACCTGCTTCACCAGCTACGGACATCACCAGTGTGTATTATGTTCATCCAAGTGATGGACCAAGTTCAGTTTCGGTTTCACCAGTGCTGAGTGCTACCGGGGCCAATTACCACAGCTGGGCTAGATCAATGAGGTGTGCTCTTGTTGGTAAGAACAAATTTGATTTCGTAGATGGAACTATTGAGGTACCCGATCCTTTTCATCCTAGTTATAAAGCATGGAATAGATGCAATATGTTAACTCATTCATGGATTATGAACTCTGTAGCTGAATCTATAGGACATAACATAGTTTTTCTTGAAAGTGCTATGGATGTTTTGAAAGAACTCAAAGAGATATTCTCTCATGGTGATTTAATTAAAATTTCTGAGTTACAATGCGAAATATATGCTTTGAAACAAGGTTCACTTAGTGTGGCTGAGTAATTTTCTGAATTGAAAGTTTTGTGGGAAGAATTAGAGGCATACATGCCTGAGCCAACTTGTGGATGTCCTAGGAAATGTGTTTGTTTGACAGGGATAGAGTTGGCTCAAAAATACCATAACATAAGCAAAACTGTCAGTTTCTTGACTGGCCTCAATGAGAATTTTTCAATGGTTAAGTCACAAATCCTATTAATGGATCCTTTACCAAGCATGAATAGGATTTTCTCTATGATTATACAACACGAGAGGCAACTTTCTGCCACTGATGAGTCAAAGGTTATAGTTGCGAATGTGAATGCTGATATGAGGAAAACTGGACAAGGCAGAGGCAGAGGAGGTTTTTCTCAAGGGTACGGTAACAGAAATGGAGGGAAATTGTGCACACATTGTGGAAAAATTGGGCATACCATTGATGTATGTTATAAGAAACATGGGTTTCCTCCAAATTGGGGAAAGAATGGCAACAATCATGCCGCTGCAAACTCTGTTGTCAATGAAGCAAAAGGGGAGAGCAAGGTTGGCATCTTCTTTCTGGTTCGGGCCTTATCCGGAGAACCGCCGCGCGAACCGCTAAGGTACGGGGAGATAAGCGTAGCTGTAGGTGTAGCATTGATGCAAGACAAACATTAATTGTATTCGTTGAAGGTGTAAATGGATTTTGGTTTGGGGTGGTGGTGGTGGTGGTGGGGGGGAAGGGGAGGCATCCACTTCTTCAGCTGCATGCTTCGGCGATCACTGATCTGGCAGATCATGTCGCACTTCAGTACGCGCTGACCCGGTAAAGTTGAATTTATTGCTTACTTAGTTTATTAGTTAACACACATAGGCTGCACTTTTTGCTTACATAATTTGGTTACTCATTGATTTGAAACCTAAAAATGGTTATATTTTATTTGTCTATAGTTTGAGTTACTGTTTCCAAATTTGGCGTAATCTGTATATCTGCTAGCTTACTAGGTTCCCATTGAGCCTTACTTCATTGATCACACAATCATAAATTTATAATCAATTTAATCTTTGGAATCTGTCTTGAGTCCTTTTATCTTTTTTTATGGATATGCAGAGATCTTAAAGGTCCTCACAGAGGCGTTTCCTGAAATTTTAATAACGGTTGATCTGTCAAACACTACTGCGGCACAGGGACATATTGAGGTAGTGAATTTTATTATAGAAAAGTAGCAGTATGGTAACTATTGCAAAAACCAATGGGAAAACTATATTTCATTCTGCTGCAAGAAATGGGCATGTGGAGGTCATCAAGGCCTTGCTTAACAAAGAACCTGAAATTGCTACGAGAGAACTGATAAAAAGGGGCAGACAACACTCCATATGGCGGTTAAAGGACAAAATCTTGAGATGGTGGATAAGCTTTTGAAACTGAACCCATCTTTGGTTAATATGCTGGATGCAAAGGGAAAAACTGCATTGCATATAACAACCCGGAAGGGCCGTCTGCAGGTTTTAAGACAACCTTTTTCTATTTCCAAGATCTTGAACAACATAAACTTAATTTCTTTAATGGCTGAATTTTTTCCTTTCATACTTCAAATATTGCCTGCTTTTATAACATGCATCAACAGGTGTAGTTTTATCAGTACCTTTTATTAATTCAAAATGTGGAGAATATTTGAAAGGAATTCCTATCTGTGACTGGATTGATATACAAGAGATATGAACTTTCAACTTAGTTTTTCAGAACTTGTGGTGGTTTTGCACTGTGTGACACGTAAATGTGTGTACCGAGTGCGGCTGTGTCGTGTGGTAAATGGATGATGTAAATGATGTAATAGTTGGTAGAAATTGTGGAGTTTTTTGTGAGTTGGTTTGTTTTTAAGTTTTAAGCTCTTTGTAAAATTTGATTTCCTCAACATTTTGTTGTATTCCGGTCTGAGTTTAACTTCTGGTTTAGCGGCTTAAGCAGTTTATCAAGTCCTGGCATGGGGTTCTGCAACCATAGTAGCAAACTAACCTTGGTATTCTTCTGTTAATCTTGCAGATTGTTCAGAAGCTACTAGATTGCAAAGACATAGACACTGATGTTATTAATAAATTTGGATACTCCACAGAGAAGTGCTCACTTAGACATTGCCAAATTTCTGCAAGATCGTGGAGCTCAAAATGCCAAGTCCATCGAGTCACCTTCTATAAGCAGAGCTCTTGAACTCAAACGAATGGTAATTGACATAAAAAGTGGGGTTCATAACCAACTGGATTGGAACACACATTTAAAACACATAGGCGTATGAAAGACATAGCAAAGCGAATTAACAAGATACAGGCTGAGAAACTCAACAATGCAATCAACTCCAATACTGTTGTTGCTGTCCTCATTGCAACAGTTTCTTTCGCTACCATTTTCAATGTCCCGGGCCAGTATTCTGAGGATATAAAGAAACTAGCTCCTGGAATGTCTCATGGGGAAGTCAATATTGCTACCAATATTGAATTCATGATATTCATAATCATTGATTCTACTGCCGTATTCATATCATTAGCTGTTGTGATTGTGTAAACATCAGTGTTTGTTATTAGGAGGGAAGCAAAGAAGCAAATGACAGCGTGCGTACGCACGGGTGTGTGTCCTAGTGTAATTAAAGACAAATTGCCCCACTCCCTATCAAACATAATTTTAAGTTAGGGCTCATTTTGGTTCACATATCTAATTTTATCTAAATTATCTAAAAATATAATTGGTAAAGAACATTTTTTCAATGAATGTATCCAAACATAACTTACGTTATTTTCAACTCATTTTTAACCAAAATCAATCTTATAAAATTAATTTTATCAAAATTAATTTTGTCACTCATAACCAAACTAGCTTCAAGTAAGAATAAATTCTAGAGGTTTTTTTTTATACACTAAAGAACACCCCCAAACATGCTAAAAATAATTGTATGTCTTTAGATTCGTGTTTGGTTCTCCCAAAAGTGAATCTAAAGACATAAGTTTCATTGTTGGGTACTACCTTACCATCGTTAGCACAGTAAAAGCGATGATAAGTTTATGGGATAGTTGAAAAAACTTAATTAAAGTAGAATTGAGTGTTTTAGAAACGTAAGTAAGATACAGAGGAGTCAAACTTTTTTGAGAATCAATCCATTTGGTTTATTTGCATTATTTGTTGGTCATCATTTTTTTACACTAATTTTTTTGTTGGTCATTTGAGTGCTAAATCTGTTATGTGGAGGAGACCATCTGATGCGCTGGATTACTTCAACTATCTCAGTTTCTTCTACCGCATGAATGCAACATTTTTTCTAAGCAGCAAAGCCAAATCAGTTATTCTTCTATCACATTCAGTTTTGCCAAATCCATTTCAGCGTGTGGATTTTTGGGTACAAAATAGCAATGTTGTAAATTTAAACTGGTTCATTTTTGAGTGAGGTCAAATATGTGATCTTGACCTTTCGATATGGTCGACTAGAGCTTGGCCGTTAGATCATGATGGTGTGCATAGTAGCTCAAAGCGATGTGCTTATTGAGTCTTTGGAGCGAAGTCCAATTGACTAAGCAATCCCAATCAGTAAATACTGGTAGGCCGCCTAAAAAAAAACGGAGGCCTTGTGCAAGTTTTAAGAATTGGGCCCCTATTATATTATACTTTTATTGATGAATCACCAAAACCCGGAAATACTTTATTAAAAATTGGTAGACTATTTTCCTAAAAATAAAAAAATAGTGTGATGTAGTTTTTATATCGAAATGAAAGGTGATATACATAAATATTAATGAGCTTATACAACATTATTATATGTGGCGGTGGTATTATTGATGCCTCATGAACCTCAGTGTTAGGGTTTCGAACCCTGCATCCTTCATTTTGCTTAAAAAACAAAATTTAATTCTCTAAAACAAAGATTTAAAATAAGAATATGAATGCAACAGGAATCGAACCCGCGACACATGTGTTATGTAGTGAAAAGTTAACCGTTGAACCACCAAAGACTTCTTGACACTTTTCCGAATATCTTTTATATATAGACATCGATAGTTTTTTGGGGGCCCCTAAAATAGAGACATTGGACCTGGGCCCTGTGCGGTAGCACAGTCGCATGAGCCCAAGGTCGACCACGAGTAAATACAATAAAGTATAACTACGTAAGTATCTTTTTAGTTGTCATAAAATGCAAAATAGCCATGCATAACTTACTCTATGAAAT
The DNA here is from genome assembly GCA_020916435.1 of Oxytropis ochrocephala. NCBI lineage: Eukaryota > Viridiplantae > Streptophyta > Magnoliopsida > Fabales > Fabaceae > Oxytropis > Oxytropis ochrocephala. The sequence continues at coordinate 56,894,606 of CM037091.1, forward strand.
GTAGCTGGTATACATTGAAAAGTCTCTATTAGAATAGAATGTATACATTGGGGCGAAGCCCATTTAGATTGAGCTAACTCAATGCAGAACACAATAAACTACGACTACTTAAAATATCGGCTGTAGTAGCCAAGATTTTTTAGTTCCCTCCTCCTTATACTCGGTTTTAGAGATTCTGAAATCTAAAAAAGAATTACTCTAACTCTTAAACTCAAAAGTGTTTTTTGTTTTTTTGGTATAGTCTTTGTTCGGTACCTAGGTCTTGGAGTTGATCTTCGGCCTGGGGTACTTCGTAGAGTTCCAGGAAAGTCTCAAAAGGATTGGAATCGGAAGGTCGTCACCTGCGCCCGGGGGGAAGATTGTTGTCGGGTGCTCCCGGGATGAATTGTTAGCCCACGTTGGGTACTCCGACGCTCAAGTCAGTATGTGACCGAGGTGAAGGAAATGAGAGAGAGAGAGAGAGAGAGAGAGAGAGAGAGAGAGAGAGAGAGAGAGAGAGCTCTGAGGGAGGAATGTAGCCAAATGAGAGGAACGTAGAGGGGCGAGCCTCTATTTATAGAGTAGTCGGGCGTACCGTGTCGGACGGATCCCGAAGGTTGATCCTGGCCGTCGGTCTAGAGAACCGGGTGGATCTTGTGCTGGATGTTGAGAAGTACTTGGGTTGTGCTGCCTGTGAGATATTGGGCCGACCCAATTGCTCGATGGGGCTTCGCAGCCCAGGTCAGAACAGTGGCCCCCAAAGTTGGATCATTCCTGCGCTCTCGAAAAGTGTTGATGGTGACACGTGTCAACTGAGAAATGGAGGGACAGTGACGTGACGTTTGGTCTTTTCGAGGCAACGCTTCGCAGCCTTGCCATCATGATGCCGGGCAGACCCTTTGAAGCGGAGTGACGCTACAATTTTGCTGCCAGGGAAGAGAATATATAGGGTGTGGGAGTGATTCACTTCTCACTTTGCTGTCTTGCGCTGTTTTTAGAAAGAGAAAAGTCTGCAGAGCGTTCTAGAGTGATAAATTCCGGTCGCCGTCCGAGGTCAGCGCCACCGCACGACTTCGCACCATCACCGCGCCAAGATCAATTCCCGTTCGACTTCGACTCCCCTGCACAAGGTTAGTTCCGAGACATAATTTACTCTTTGTTGCTTTTAAGTGTTTGTACCTTTAGAACTGTGTAGTTAGTCAGTCATGACTTCTTCCATGGGGAGTCGCCTTGATCTGCTGATAGATGATCTCCTCTAGCCTCGGGCTATCCGAGGCTGATAGGAGTAGCTTAGCGTAGTTGGGAGCTCGGAGTGATTTAGTGGCGCATCCCTATTGCAGATGGTTCGGACGAAGAGCGAAGAGAGGGAAAGTTACATTCCACTCGGGAAGCCAATCCAGAAAAAGAGAGCCGATGGACAGCCAATGCGCGCTCCCGAGGGGTCTCGCTCCCTGTTTAAGTCAACGTACACCAATATCTCTGCGAGGTCAAGCTTTTCGGTTCCTACCATAGGTCGGGAGAGGCAATCTTCGCCGAGTATTGAGGACGATACCGAGGCGACGTTCCGGCTTGCGCTTCAGTTGTAACTATAGAGAACCATGCTAAGCCTGTTGTGGAATTGTACGATAAGGTGTCAACCGAGGTTTGTAACATTCACGCACGTTTGAAATCGGAGAAGCCTGCTTCCTACTATGAGAAGTACTATTTAGATCAACCTGAGGGAGAAAAGTGGAGGATAACTCGTGCCCGAGGTTAGGTATCCCGCGAGCATAGCTACTTGGGTATTTTTTCTATGGGGCGGCATTGGAGGTCATGAATGTTTGTCTTCCACTGAATTCTTTTCAAAAGCAAGTGCTGAGATAGCTGAGGGTAGCTCCGACGCATTTGGCCGCCGAGCTCTGGGTTTCGAGGGGGTTCGAGCTAGCAATGAGATACCTCAACAGGAAAACCTCGGCTCATGTCTTCTTTACTATGTTCAATGTATCTCGTAAAGACAAAGTCACCGAAGATGGGAACAGGTACGGTAACATTCATTTCAAGAACAGATCCGTCCGGTCTTACTTTTTCCCGGCGAATGACTCCAACAAGAACTTCAAGGGGAACTTCTTCTTCGTATAAGTCGTGAATATGGCGGTGAAGAAGTCAATTGCCGAGGTCCGAAATTTGGAAGTGGTGAAGTCCCATTTTCCGTTCGGTGAGTCGGCGCACCACTTCACGCAGCAAATGGCCATGTCATTACAAATCCACGATTACGCTAGATGGGCAGTACCCTAGAAGGGGATGATGTCGAATCATTCCGACTAATCGACAAATGGGGTAAATTGCTGGGCAAGAGAGGGATGAAGCTTAACTGTGGGTTAATGTTCGACGAGCTGTCTAAGTCCAAGGCTAAGCTTAAAGAACACTTAGATAAATGTAGTCTTCATTCATGCATGTGCTTTGCTTTTATTTGTTGATTGGATTGATTCTGATGTCGACTTTACTTTTGCAGGTAACATGGACAACTTGGAAGAAATGCTTGCCGGGTCTTCTGTCGACCCGATCGTGGAGATTCCCAAGGTGACTGGGAAACCCAATGCGCTGCCGAGGAAGGAAAGTGGGTCGAACTCCTGCTCTGATTCGAAGCAAAAACCAAAAACCATTTCAAGCACCGCCAAGGTCTCGAAGTCGGTCTCCGACAAGCCTTCCTCAAGAGGAAAGAGCAAGAAAAACCTACTCCCGACGCTGTGCTCCAGAAGGTCCGAGAAGGACTGGCTGACATGGACGCCGAGAGTAGCGACAGCAAAGTTTGCGATGCTAAGCTGCATAAACACAAGAAACAGAAACATAAAGAGAAGTCGGTCGAGGAAGTGACCGAGGCTGATTTTGTTGTCGTGGCCAAGGTCGCCAAGTTAGGGGCCGAGGCCATTAAAAAGATGAAGGCTACTGTTGCAGAGAACAACCCTGCCCGACTGGAAGGTATTTATCTTGAGACTAAAGAATATAATCGTTACATCGAAGCCAAGCTGACCCGGACCTGAGAAGAACTAAAATATGTCTGCGGTTATTTGTTTGCAGAATTGCTGAAGGAGAACCGCAAGCTGCAGGAAGAGGCTGAGAAGAACGTCGACCTGCTGAAGCGGCTGACCGAGGCAAAAAACAGAGCAACTAAGAGTAAGAAGAAACCTGCTGATCTAGCCAAGGTTGCCGAGGAGATGGAAATAACTCGGGAAGATCTGGCACGAGTGCGCAAAGAGGTCGAGGATGCCGAAGTCAAAGCCACAACTCGGATTTCAGAGTTGGAGAAGAAGTGCCAGAAGCTAAAAGATATTGGGGCTGAGATGGCTAAAGGGCTACACCCGGTGCTTATCCCAGGCTTTGGTGCTTGAGCCTAACTTGCAGACTCAGTATATGCAGCTCCTTCACCGAGTGGTGGATGGGAAGATCTTGTCAGAGGACAAAGTTGTCTTCCCTCCTCTTGAGGCCGAAGACGCAGCCGTTGGGGATGACGCCGAAGATCCAGAGGCTACCGGCGACGAGATCCAATTTCCGGTGAACGCAACACAGGTCGAGGAGAAGAGTCCCAGAGAGACTGAAGACGAGATGGGGGAGAAATGAGGTTCCCCTCTTGTAATATTTCATGAACAATTTCAATTTTCGTTGTTTAGGCGGCGTCAGGCTTGTCCGGGGCCGTCTCAAATTTGTAAGCACATCGGGCGCCAACCTATTTTTTCAGCCTTTAATTACCCGCATTTTAGTTGCATTTGAATGTTCTAAGTATAAACATGTATGTTTAGTTTCCACTCGAGGCACTAGAGTGAATAGTGAGGCCGTAGGGGACCTTTAGAAGAGATGCGCGCAAGATACGAGCTTGGCAAAGATGATAGCCGTGGGGTCCAGAAAAGAGAACCTAGATGTCTAGCAGATGAGTGCCGAGTAGGCAGACTCATTGCCTTTGTAAGATAGGAAGACCGTTGTGGGTCCCCTTCTCCTTCTTTGTACCGATGCCGGCTGTGGGCGATCGGCCTTGGTACCGGAGCTGTTGGGGTGCCTGACCTTCACTTTACTCCTTGTCGTGACCGGGATCTCGACGCGGACGGCTCAAATATAGATATTCGAGGAGTCGCCACCCAATTTATTTTTAAATAGGGAAATTGAGAAAAACCTAAACCTAGGGTTATCGGTCTGCGTAACTAGGTTGGATTCGGGAGTCGGTTATGCGAAGGGAAGGGGTGAAAACTAGTTTCACTGCACCCCTAACACATCTGTCCTAAGACAGTTACCCTAAATTTGATTCGTGCAATAATTACTAAGTCGTTTAATTATTTGTTTACCCTAAATAAGACTTAATAAAATTTAGTAGAAATATAATCATTTACAAAGGACTAATTTAAGAAAATTTTAGTATGACTTGACAGGGAAACCTGCTCCTACGTACTCTCCGTTGCAATGAGAGACTCAAAGTCACGTAGTTCTTCCCAAAATTTTGTTGTTTGGTTGATTTTAATTTTGAAGGGGTTTAAGATCTAAGTCGTAAGACTCGAGTCTCTTAAACCGGGATTGACAAGATGTACATCTCGGCCAAACCCCTATTTTTTTTGTATTTTTGAAAATAGATGCTACATAGAAATAAACTGATTGGGAATTTTTCGGAAAACGTGTCATTCAGTTTTAGTTTTAAGGTGGTTTAGGACCAAGTTGTACAACTCGGGTCTCTTAAACCGGTGTTGCGGGTTTGATAAGATGTACATCTCGACCAAACCCATTTTTTAGTTTTTTTTAGTTTTTTGAAGAAAAATAAATAAATAAATAATTTGTGTATTAAAAAAATGATAAAACTAATAAATAAATAAATAGAAAACCATATACATAAATAAATAAATATACACAAAAAATAAATAAATAAACAATAAATAAATGACAAAAATAAGCAAATATGTACATAAACAAAAAAGGATAAGAATAAAAATAAATAAATACAAGACCAACCTTAACACGATGAATGCCGAACTGCACTCAAGCGATCGACCAGGTCAACCGTGAACTGGGCTCCGTCTGGTCCATTTTGACCCAAAACCGCAAAAATCGCTTTGAGAACCGGAAAACCGACTCAAAACATACTAAATGATCAAAGATAGGCTTTTAGTGAAATGGGCCGCAAAGGCTTGACCGAAAATATCACTTAACCCGCCAATGATCTCTCTCTAAACCTTCACCTCTCAACCTCTTTTATAGTCAATTGCTATGGGGTTGTTGTTTCTTGCAAGCGATGTGGGACTAAAACAAGATAGAAAAAACAATTTCCACTTGAAGAACACAATTCCCGTTTTTCTCAAACCTATCATCATAAAAATGCGATTCTGGATTCGTTAACCATTGGATCATCTTTATTTTTGGACAGTTGGTTCGTGAGACATATATCTTCACTTCCACCATTCGGATCGTCGAAAAGAGGTCTGAGGAGAGAGAAATTGCTTTCTCAATAGCTGCAGTTTTGGGCCATTTTTTTCTCAAACCTCTCACCGTAAAAGTGTGATTCCGGATTGGTTAACCGTTGGATCGTCTTCATTTTTTGACAGCAGGTTCGTGGCACATATGTCTTCACTTTTACCGTTCGGATTGTCAAAAAGAGGTCTGAGGAGAGAGAAATTACCTTCGCATAGTAGCTAAAAACTAAAACCCGAAAATACGCAAAAAGTGACTATTTTTTGTAATTTTTTCGAAAAAAAGTGAAAAACACCGAAAAAAATTGAGTGTTCACACTCCTACCGAGGCCGCTGTGGGTTTATCGGCTTTTTACCGAGGTCGTAAGAGACGCTCGGCCTTCTTATCGGTATCGTGTCACACGTCCGGCCTTCTTACCGGTGTCGCGTAAGACGACCAGCCTTCGGGGAGGAGACCGCGCAATGGATCTCCTTCCTTCGGCCTCTTGAGGAACTCTTCAGTTCAGGCATCAAGAGGGAAGGTTGGGCTCGCGTAAAGCGAAATTGGGAAACCGTTCGACCCCGATGGAACTCGTCAGCTCGGCATCGGGAGGAAGGGCAAACATGGCGGATTCTCTGATGGAGTATTAGACTCAACAAGCCAGAGAATCGTTGAGGCCGCCGAGGGCCAAACTACAAGAGCTCAGAAGCGAGTTGTTGGAGCCAGAAGAGGCTATTCAGCAGAGAGATCGGAAGGACGAGCTATTGGAGCAAGATTAGGCTATTCAGCAACGAGCTCGGAAGGACGAGCTATTGGAGCCAAATTAGGCTATTCAGCGACGAGCTCGGGAGGACGAGCTATTGGAGCCAGATTAGGCTATTCAGCGACGAGCTCGGGAGGACGAGCTATTGGAGAACTTCGAGGTCGGGGCTGGGTCCATGTAGGCTCGTCCTTCCTACAAACAGTTGAAGTAGCAGCGTATTCAACGAAGAGGGGACATATCTTGATTAACCTAGTTGGGGCTAGAGCTCGTCCAGGTTCGTCGTTGTGGTGTGCTCCAGAGGAGCCGAGGAGATCATAGTCCGAGGAGGATCTGCATTGAGAAGAGTCCTGGAAGACAGTGATTTGCCTCTCAATGTGGTCGCCATTGTTCGGTACTGTAGCGACCGAAAAATCCGAGAAAGAATTCTTCGAAAGGTTCAAAGGAAGTCGCCACCAAATTTTAGTTTAAGGGCAAATTCGGAAAATCCCTTTTGGTTTAGGACAAGGCAAGTTTAGGGTTCGGGAGTCGTTATGTGCGGGGAAGGTATTAGCACCCCAGGACATCCTTTGTCTAATTAATTATGGTTTATTAATATTTACCCTTTTATTTATAAAGAAAGAGACTTAATTAAATTTTTTAATTTTTAGTGCTTGACAAGAGTGGACTCTTGCTCCTAGGTACCTCCGGATGCAATGGAGGAATCAAAGCTACGTAGTTCTTCTGAAAAAGGTTTGTTGGTTAGTGTTTTTTTAGTGTGGGGTCCTAGGATTCCTTGAACTGCATGACTCATCGATTCTAGGACGACGACTAACTGATTGTACAACCGACTTAGTCCCCTACTTTTGAAAGTATTTTTGAGGTTTTTTGAAAGAAGTTTGTTTGATGTGAGGTGAGTTGGTTTTAGAACAGGTATTCTAAAACTCCTGAACTGTACAACTCTTTAGTTCTAGAACGCTGACTAACCCGGTTGTACAACCGACTTAGTCCCCTATTTTTTGGAAAAGTGATTTATTAATTTACTTATAAGTTTTTAGGATTACTGAACTGTAGCTCATTGGTCCTAGGATGATGACTAACCCGGTTGTACAACCACTACAAGAAAATCGTTGATTTGCCACGGACAATTCCGTGGCAAGCGACAAATTCCCCGTCGCAAATTTGCATTTGCCACGCAGACGGCGACGGCCAAAAATGGTGGCAAAACGCCGTCGCAAGCGCTTTGCCACGGATTGTCCGTGGCAAATGCGTCCGTGGCAAACTCGCCGCAATTCCGTGGCAAACTTCGTGGCAAAGCCGCCGCAAATCTCGTCGCAAAGCCGTGGCAAATAATTTTGAATTTGTTTTTAAATTCCGTGGCAAAGCCGTCGCAAATCTAAATCCACAAAGCCGTGGCAAAACCGTGGCAATTAATTTTGAATACGTTTTAAATTTCGTCGCAAATTGTGCAAAATTCCGTGGCAAACACAATAACTTTCAAAAAACTCCGTGGCAAATTCCGTCGCTACGCAAAAAATAATAATTTAATAGTAATTCCCTAGCTATTCAATCCATACTCTCCAATACAATAATATGCGCAATACTTCCTGCCAATTCAATTCAGACTCCAAAACTACATTCAGACTACAATAACTACGTACATTGTCATTCATATTTGCAATACTTCCTGCCAATTCAATCCACCAATTCAAACATACATAAACTACACTAATGTTAAAAGTGTCAAACATACCAAAACATATCAGTAATGTTCAAAGTGTCAATCCAAAACACAAACTTAGTTAAACATAAACTAGACTAATATTAAAAGTGTCAAACATACCAAATATCAAAATATATCAAAACATACCACTAGTTTATGTCAAACATACATAAACTACACTAAGGTCTAGTAAACTCAAAAAATTCTGACGAAGCATCTTCAACTCCAACTCTGAACAATATACCTAACAAAACAAAAACAATAATGATTACTAATTAATTCATAAAACTAAGAAAAATTGCACCTTAATTAAAACATAGATTACCTAGATGTCGTCAATAACCCTCCCCATAAGGGCGGTCTCCATGATCTCCACCGTCTCCATCATCTGCATCTTCGTTCTCGTCCTGCTGGGCGGGCTGGTTCTGCTCGGGCGTCTGCCTATCAGGTGGAGGTAATGGAATCCCAGAATGGTTAAATACGTATTCAAGTAGTTGTTGCCGTGCGTGCATACCGCTGCTTTCTTTGTCGTGCTATTTCCTCCTATTTGTCGCGCTTATTTGCTCTCGCCGTCGCGCAAATTTGCCGTGACATTTCTTGGATGATCCTACGGGCCTCGGGAGACAAAGCTTGCGCTCGTCGAAGCTTCAGAGTTGTCGTCAACTATGCCTCCTGTCCCATAGACACGACTCTTATAGGGCCCTCCAGCAGCTTGCTCCCACAACAATCGCTTCAACTTAGCCAACTCAACAGGGTCTACTGGTATGTCTGACTGAGATAACAGTCGCTGAAACTCCTCCTATCAAATGCACAAGTTATAATTATAGTCAAAATAAATGAGATATTATATCAGGCACATTCATAATTCTTCTTTAGATATAGATAGTCCAATAAAGCTACGTGTGAATGAAATAACATAGAGTTCTAGGTACAGGATTCCAGACCCTGACTCGGAATGTTTTAGGATTTGATGCATATCTCACCACAGAGCCCCAAATATGCCAGACTCTAACTAGAAGAAATAAGGTTCCTGGCAAAATATGACCCACAAAAGATCCCATCTTTCTGATCTCTAAATAAATTCTTCTAGTACACTTAACTGTATCCTTGAATAATTCTTCTAGTACACTAAAACATTTACACCTTGCTAATATACCAACTAATCCTGTTTTGGATAAAAGCATAGTCATTAGTCACTAGTCAGTGTCAAACTTCCATAAAATTTCAACCTTAGCAAAAAGATTTATGCAAGTGCACAGAATAGATCCAGGAACATATAAAGAATCCACATCATTCAAACCCAGGGAATATCGGGACACACAAATGAAGTTGCAGGAGTGTTTGGCATGAATTTTAGTTTCAGATGACAAAAACTAGCCTTTGATGCAAACAAAATGAGTCCAGCTTTTGACTCAATTAAATTGTTCATATATAACCATAAATTTTGCCAGAAAAATCAAGGAAATAACATTTTATGATCCGTTTCCACAGAACAATCGTTACAAGGTTTAGCAGCACATGGTCCACCCAGAGAACAACTAGGAACCGCTGTACACGGAGCCATGGCACAAGGGCAGCAAGAACAGGCAACATTTGGATCCGAAACTTGGTAGTATGTAGACATAGAATAATCTTGAGAATTAGAATATGGTACACCAGAAGTCGATGCAGTAGCTGCATATTGGTGGTTCCAACCACCATATTGATTAATCTGCTCCAAAATCTTCAATCTTTTCTCCTCAAGTTCATAGTACTGTGCAACTAACTGATTATAATCATCACCACCTTGCACATATTCATAACCATTATGTGCATTCTGGATTTCTTGACCATTTATTGAATCTACACTAGGTTGACTTTCTTCTAACTTAGGTACATAACTAGTTTCACTTGAATCAGTAGCTAGAATATTGTTTTTCTTTTCAGCATCCCTAATTTAAAAGAAGAAATGATTACGAATAAACTCAACACTCATTAAATATGACAGAAAAATCAACCTTAGCAAAAAGATTTATGCAAGTCAAATGTATTCTCTCCAAAATTTCAGATACGAAAATGAAAATGTCTAATATAGATTGCTCTAAAGCCAACAGTGAAAAATAGATAGCGCTAATAAGTGAGTGAACCATGTGTTACGGCTTAATTCATTCTCCTGATTAGCTCATTGATGAAATTCTCACGGTTTCCAGCATCACCCCCTTCAACATAGTGGTTCCTCTTCTTCTTTAGACCACCCAAAGGAGCCTTCAGCTTAAATGGCCACAGGAAGTTGTTTGCCTCCTTAAAATGAGGTCCAACAGTCAAGATCTCGTGGATAAGATCTTCAATGCATAAGATTCCATACTTGCCCAGCCTCTGCTCAATAATGGAGTTATCAGTGAGAGGAGTTCTCTGCTGTTTTAGCTTTCCAAAGCCCCTCTTGTAAATGAGTTCCCTTACACTCTTCAAATTTGGGTATCCATAAGTCACATAAGGCTCAACTCTTTGCAGCATGTGCACTGTCGCTTTGTTAACTTTAAGAAATACACCATTGAAAATCTGTCTCAAACGCAAGAGCTGCAAAATCTTCCTGGACTTGGGGTCCATGGCATTAATACCACGAATGCGAATAATGAACAACAGTTTGGCTTCCATAACAAAATAATGAGAAGAAAAATGAAAAATCATTTTTTTGCTTAATTGGAGAAAAGTTTTCTTTCTTGCAAAATAAATCCTCTTATAGACCAAACAGCATAGTGACTCAATATTGGATATAGATAGTCCCCAACATTCGCATAAGAATTGGGACTAGACCAAACTAGATCCTAGAATTAACACAAGGCATGAGGATTTGCATGCCTTATAAGCACTACTACTATCTATGAGTCTATGTGAGCAAAGGTAACATACAATCCATTGCATTAGGAACCAAACCAAGTCAAGACTCAAGACATTAAGACAGACAACAAACAACATAGAGACAGTCAGCAATTTAAATACGTGTGTACAACTACAAATATTCACAACAAAGTGTTTTACGTGTTTTATTTCGTATATATTCACATAATTTTCAATAACGAATAAGACATATTCAAGCTAGTGTTCAATAAACAAAGTGATACCAGTTACAACATATTCAAGCTTCTTTATACCTGAGTAATGCGAGCACGGTCCTCTACATACTACTTTGTGCCCTTCCTAATGTGAGTGTGGCGATGAAGCTCTTCTACATGTGGCTTCCTCCCTATCTTCTTGGCCTATAATTAATAACTTAAGTTTGTAAATGGTAAATTATAAGTAATCATATTGCATAAGGAAAACATAAGTTTATAAATATACCAATCTCTTTGAATGCTGCAACATAGAGATAGAACCTTGAGCGTGCAAGCTTCCACCCTTTTCTGATGCCCTGTTCTTCTTATTCCGCTCACACGTAGCTTTGAATTTTGGATCATTCGGATGTGCTTTATTAGGTGATTATAGACTCCATCCCCATCCAAGTAGGTTGGCCCTCCCGTGCGGACACGTCTCGAGCATATCACGAGTCGATCAAGACATCTCCTATGAAAAAGATCCTCAACGGCGGCCTCCTGAGATTTATGCCAAGTAACTCTCTTCTGCATTGTGAAAACATGTACAAAACAAATGTTACATCAAATAAAATAACTTCACAAATTCTTAAAAAAAAACGACAAACATTGTGATGTGTTAAAATGCACACTTACTCTAAAACCGTTAAAAAAATGGTTTCGCTCATCCTTATTAAGATCTGCCCAACTAGTCCATGGATAGTGGTATAACTCGCGAATAGTCGGTCGAATAGCATTTTGCGGTGGCCTTGAAGGAAGAAACTGCGAAGTTAAAACAATTGAAACGATTATGTCACATTATATATAACAAAACAATCAATCAAACAAAGTTGTAAAAAACTTTACATACCCTCCACCCTCAACCTCGATGACTACCCGATCGCCGACTAACATAATCTCATCCTCATCATCACCCCCTCAACATCGGATATCGGATCATCACCCCCTCGACATCATGCATCCTGTTCACCATCAGTGTCGCATCATCTCCGGTGAAAGTGGCTCTCGGAGATGGCAAAGAGGTCGAGAGTAGCACGACATCGGGTGAAGGGGTAGGAGTAGGTATCGCATGAAAACTGGTGTAGGAATCATGCGATATTGAGGACTCTGTGATAGTGGGGAGTCACTCGTGGAGATGCACTACGACCATGTACCTCTGCTCGGGAGATGGAGTGGGTGATGGAGTAACTCGTGGCGAGGAACTAGAGCCAATATGGAAAGACCTAACTCCCAGTCTGCACAGAAAGACCTAACTCAGAGAGGTCCTGTGTAAGGACCCTACTCGGAGGTCACAGAAAGACCTAACTCTACAGAGAGTCTGCTGAAGGACCCTACCCGCAGTCCGCTCAAGGACCTAACTACAGAGGAAGTGCTTTGTAAGGACCCTACTCCGCAGGTGCGCTCTAAGGACCTAACTCTGCAGGTCTTCTCTAAGGACCTAACTCTGCAGGAGTGCATTTGCGTGCGTGTCGAAGGATTTTGCAATGATCTCACTCTCTACCGCATGTGCCGGGCGTGTCTGCGTGTAGGGGGTAGATGTGGTAGGCATCTCTGAATAGTCGGTTGTGTTCTCAGCGTGTATCACCCTTTTCTTACGACGAGGACAACTATAGACTTCCCCTACGATCGTGGGGTGGTCTAGGTGGCGACGAATCACCTCCACCGATGCCATCTTTGTAGAGGAAATGAAACATAAGCACAAATAAACAATTTAAAAACATAAAATTTACATCTAAAATAAATCATTAAACAATTCACACACAATTCAAGTTGTTTGGATACATTCATTACAAAGTGGTTCAAGTTGTTTGGATACATTCATTCACACACAATTCAAAGACAAACATGAATTAAAAGCAATTCAAGTTGTTTGGATACAACAATTCACACAATTCAAACACAAACACATTATATATATCTAATCTTACGGCCATTCTTCATCTTCATCGTCTTCATCTTCTACATCAACTACAACCTCATGTGAGTCCTCTTCTTCCAAGTTGTTTGGATCCACTTCTTCACCATTGCTTTCCAAATCACGTAAGTTAGAAATTTGTTCAACTTCATTAACTTCATTTACAAGTGACATATCATCCGCACGATAGGGAACATCTTCCACTAGATCATCTATTTCACGCGCGACTCCTCGGCTTTGTCTTGATTGCGACACACCAACCTCGCTTGTCTCTTGAGTTGATGGATAAGGAACATAGTACACTTGTCTCACATTCTCTTGCCATTATAAGCGGATCAAACTTTGGATATTTTTTGTCCATTCGTATGTCCACTCTATTATACTTTGGATCCAATTTGGTACCTATAGGTGACTGGATCAAACCAATCACAATAAAACAACACTCTGGTTTTAGCGTAGTCTAACTCATTGAATCGTAGTTCATAAATGTGTTTGATTACACCGTAATAATCATCTTCACCTCCTTCATTGACCCCTTTTACATAGACTCATTGTTAATTGTTGCTTTGTTTTTCGTCCCAGGAGTGGGTATGAAACTTGTAGCCATTCACGAAAAATGTGTGATACTCTTTCACTTTTGTATAAGGACCATCGAGATAAATTTCTCAAGTGTTGATTGATTGGAGTTGGTTCCTCGAGTAAACCTATGTACATGACATACAAACAAGTTATTTCGTAAGGAACACATGATTAAGGTTGAGGAACAAGTAACTCAACACTTACTTTTTCTTGAAACCATAATTGAAAATGTTCATATATATGAGCGGATGCACGATCAACTCTTACGTCTTCCGACAACAAGAATGACTTTGATCAAATTAGATGATACGCACTAAATGAGATGACAGATATGAACAATTAATTGAATGAAAATATTGATATACATACTCAATGTATGGTTTAACTTCAATGCAATTGTTCAACACATGAACATGAGTGACTTATACTCCTTATCTCGTTAACCAATGAATCGACTCCTTCCCGAATGGCGACAGTTGGCGAAGACCGATAACATTAATGGGTGTCTAACACAATCATTTTGCATTTCATATCTTTCATTTCTCAAAGTGAAGTTGGTGAAATAATGTGAGCAAAAGTGGGTTATTTCGCGGTGTAGGTATGATGCACAAATCGATCCTTCAACTCTCGCCTTGTTTTTCACCGATCGTTTAGAATCACCCATGAATCTATAAAACAACTTGATTAGATGGAAAATTATACTCACCGCAAATGGGAAAAAATGAATATGTTCTTAAAATGATACCTTTCAAATGGATACATCCACTGTCATTGAACCGGTCCACCAAGTCTTGCTTCATATGCTAGATGAGCGGGGAGATGCTCCATAGAATCAAAGAAACCGGTGGAAATACTCTCTCCATCTTACATAGAATGAATGAAATGTTTTGTTCCATCCTAACAAGGTCAACATCTCTTAAAGATGCAGAACACAAATCCTTAAAAAATTGACTCACTTGGTTAAGCGGATTTAGAACATGTGCTTAGTAAAAAGAACTAAGCGCAATAGGAGTAAACATTCCATAAATACATGACAATCATGGCTTTTCATCCCATTCATTTTTCTCTTATTCACATCAACACATCTTGCCAAATTAGAAGAATATCCATCCGGGAATTTCAATTCTTTTATCCAGCGATAAATTGAATTTGTTTGCTCGATTTTTAATGAGTAACACGCTTTGGGTTTGAGCATCTTTCCATTAGCTTGTGGCTTCAAATTTAAGTCTTTTCGATTGCGATGAAAGAGCAACATCCAATCTCGCCTTATCATTGTCCTTTGTTTTGCCCTTTATGTTCATCATCATGTGTTAAATATATTGTCAAAAAATTCTTCTCTATGTGCATCACATCAAGATTGTGCCTCAATAAATTATCTTTCCAATATGGGAGATCCCAAAAGATACTCCTCTTTGTCCAATTATGTGTTTTTCCATATCCATGAAATCGAGAAACAAGGGGATCATCTGTGATTTTGGGCAAATCTCTAACTCTATCCCAAACCTGGCCTGGAGTCAATCGTGGAGGCGGCTCATCATTTTCAACTTCCTTCTTCTTAAATGCATTATTGTTCCTTCTAAATGCATTATCATGTGGTAAAAACCTACGATGCGAGTCAAACCAAGAACTCTTACCCCCGTGTTTCAAGGTAAATGCCTTTGTATGCTCCATACAATGTGGACATGCTAATTTACCATGAGTTTGCCAACCGGACAACATGCCATAAGCGGGGAAATCATTAATGGTCCACATCAAAGCGGCTCTCATCATAAAATTCTCCTTCCGATGCGTAATCGTAAGTCGAGACACCATTCCACAACCTCTTCAAATCATCAATTAGTGGTTCTAAATATATGTCAATGCTCGCTTTTGGATTTTACGGGCGGTATCGAGACAAGTCAAAAACATGTAAGGTTTAGTCATACACATCTCAGGGGGAAGGTTGTACGGCGTAACAATAACGGGCCAGCAAGAATATGGCGAAGCCGATGCTTGGGTATATGGGGTAAAACCATCGGAGCATAACCCTAGTAAATGCGTTGCTGTGGATCCGCTGCAAACTCAGGTTGTACCCGATCAAAGTGTTTCCACGCTTCCCATCGACGGATGCGCAACACACCAAAGACATCTATTCTCAAAATGCCACGTCATTTTTCCTACAATGTTCTCGGATGCAAACATTCTCTGCAACCTTGGAGTTATTGGTAAGTAGAACATTGACTTCACAGGAATTGGTTTATTCTTACTACTAGTCCCAATTTTGCGTGCATGATACCTCGGCGCATTACAAAATTTGCATTCAAGTAGCGTGACATCATTTTTCCCAAACTCATTGTCATAATACAACATGTGACCTTTAGGACAACAATCAATCCTTCTAGCTTCCAATCCCAACTTAGAAACTAACCTCTTAGCCTCGTAAAAATTCTTTGGCAAATTTTCATTCATAGGTGTCACCCCCAACATCATATCACATATCAAGTCCATTCCCACCTCAGATGTATTACTCGATGATTTGAGAGCTAAAAGCTTCGCACAAATCGATAACTTTGAGTTAGATGACCCTTCAAACAATGGTTTGTTTGCATCTAACAACAGATTATAAAATCTCTGTGCTTGCTCATTCGGAAGCTCTTCCATGTTATCATATTGTTGCTCCTCGAATGACACATTCACCCCAAGACCAAGTCACAAACCATATTCTCGCATCAAGTTGATTTGTTCACCACATCCTATCTCTCAGAATTACTTGAAGCACCCATGCAATTTTCGCCAACCAACGGGACGACATCAAACCCTTTCTCACCATTACTCGTTCAAATCCAATAATTAGGCCTAAACCCAACTCTCTTCAAGTGATCAATGACCTCCGTTGGATTCCTAATCTTTCCACATTCGCATTTGACGCACGGACATCGAATCCCCCCTTCAACTCTAAATTGTTCTTGTGTCATTGCAAAAAGAATAAACTCCCACACGCCATCTACAAAAGATCGTTTCAAACCCGCTCTTTTAGGAAACAACCTATCATATCCAAAGGCGGTGCGAAGGAGGAAATTCCATTCTGCACATTTAAACGATGGATGCCCATCGAGAGAGAGTGAGGCTTGATACATTTCATATCATATTACATAGGTAGTTTTAAACAACTCACAGCTACCTAAAATGCAAATCATACCTTCACACCACAAAGGTGAGAGAGGGGACCTCAATATAAGACAAAGAAACTGAAGCACCAATTAAAACCTAACGTCATTGTTTGGATACAACAATTCACACATATTCAAACACAAACACATTATATATATCTAATTCGATTCCCAAATATACTTTCTTAATACTCTTATTATTCCGAACCAAATACAAATATGATTAGATAAGCAAGTATAAATATGTATTAGATAAACAAATATAAAGATGAATCAAAACTAATGCAAGGGCGCTTAGGAAGCTACTGCTCGAAGAGCCAGCACCATCGTTCTTTGTGAGATAATGGACGACATAGATAAAGGACACTGCAGCAACTATATAGCAACTATTAGCCAAAGACACAATTAGATTGTTCCATGTGGCAAATATATAGTTATGAACTCATCAAAAAAACATAACATGAATACATGTGTTTTCAACCATACCAGTGTGCAATTGGATTCAGTTCATTCAATAATAAGTGGAAAACAAGATCGTTAATCATAATTATGATTCCATAATAAACTTCAGTTTCTTTGTCTTAGTTAGTTGGAATAGTGGGAGTTAATTGCAAATGCTCCCTATAAATTAAATTAAACACCACAAATAATGATCATTAATTAGAACTTAGAACTATATATAATGAATAATTAATAATAACATTATATATGTAGTATTATTTATTTTTGTGTGTGAAAAATAAGAGTACGTACGTACCTGACAACGTGCTCTTTGAAGGTCTTGTTCGAGGTGGGCAAGTCTTAATCTACTTGACTCTAGTTGTTGCACATAAGCCTGTTACACCAAAGGGGAAATACACCAACACATATACCCAAAATAATGAGGATTAGTTATTTATACATGGAAAAACAGCCAGACAGTTTATTTAACTAGAAAAATGTATCCATATTATATCAGTAGCTTTCTAATTAGTAAATAAATAAATGAGGGAAGGGAATGAAGAAAATTGTTCAACACTACTTAAATTCATCTTAGCTTTTGAGATTGGCAAAAAAACAAAGTGAGAGAGGGGATGTTGTGCTAGTCTCAACTCAAGTCTCAAGCAAAAATACAAGATGAGTGAGTATGCAATAATTAGTAATGTTAAAAATGCTTACAGAATTTGCAGGAAGCATTTGTGAATGCAAAATTTCTTGAGGAAGCATGGCTGCCATTATTTTGGTTACAAGTGAAGTGGGTGTGGTTTACAGGATAATGTATCAACTGTATTTATATATAAATTAAGCCAAATTAATATTCTACTTCAAAGTGCATAACACACCTTCTAATTATTAATCTTTCTAGATGAGACACGGTCTCTAATGACTAATAAGAACCAAAACCAAATTTCAAGACCAGAACATGACTAATAAGAGACACCATACCACATTTATAGAACATGCTATGCTACTAATGACAAAAACGTAAAAGCGAAACAAAAACAAAAGACAATATCATTGTTTATCAAAATACAAATATGTATATAGTTTCCAATTGGATCTCTCCAAACTTAGTAACAGATGCAAAAATGAACTCAATTATAGGGAGGGAAAAAAAGCAAGTTCTTATGACAGCAATTCAAAACAGAGTTATAAAATGGACAAACACTCCAACCTATTTTCATTATCATGGGGATTAATGGCATTAAAATCTTGTGGAAGCTGGGACACTAGGGTCAAGAACACAAATAAAGAAAGCACTAGACAATAAAAACCTTGCATTCAAAACATGTATTACAAATAAGAAGCATGTAATATACACATAGCAAAACCAGAAAGAATAGAGATTCAGTTTCTATTACCAATAACATCAATATTAACTATATATACAAAGCAAAACCAGAAAGCACATTTATCAATTCAAAAACCTAATCAAGATGCAAAGAAATTCAAGAACACACTTAGCAAAGCAAAACCAGAAAACACATTTAAATCGAAGGATACCTGATGTATTGCAGAATAGATGAATGTGAAGGTTACCAAAGCTGCAAATCGACACACTATCTGATTCCTCGGCTATAGTGCCTAGGTCTTGGAGTTGATCCTCGGCTTGGGGTACTTCGTAGAGTTCCAGGAAAGTCTCAAAAGGATTGGAAGGTGCTCGGAAGGTCGTCACCTGCTCCCGGGGGGAAGATTGTTGTCGGGTGCTTCCGAGACGAATTGTGAGCCCACGTCGGGTAGGGGGGGTACCTGCAAGACACTTCGATGCTCAAGTCAGTATGTGACCGAGGTGAAGGAAATGAGAGAGAGAGAGAGAGAGAGAGCTCTGAGGGAGGAATGTAGCCAAATGAGAGGAACATACCGTGGTAGAGGGGTGAACCTCTATTTATAGAGTAGTCGGGCGTACCGTGTCCGTCGAATCTCGAAGGTTGATCCTGGTCGTCGGTCTAATGAGAACCGGGTGGATCTTGTGTTGGATATTGAGAAGTACTTGTGCTGTGCTGCCTGTGAGATATTGGGCCGGCCCAATTGCTCGATGGGGCTTCGCAACTCAGGTCGGAACAGTCTTCAAAGTTGTTTTACTGAAAGTGAATGGACAATTAAGCCAATCCAAAATGGTGGGTGTGGAATCGAGGGGTAGTCACTGACAAGAATTGAAGGTCTAGCTACAAACTGGTTTTTTCTTTTTTGAGTCAAGCTACAAACGAGTAGTTACTATTATCTTAAATTATAGTATATTATTTGATGAACAAACCTATCCAATTCTTTGACTCATTACTGCTATCCTTATTGTAATTAATTGAAATCCGCACCTTATTATTTGTCGAAAATTGTAGTTAACGGGCGTAAGATAATACCATAATTGGTAGAGAAGGACAGCAAATCATAAAACATTTTTTCCAATACGCAAGCAGCTCATGTATCTGTCTTGGTTATGACTGCTATAGGGTGCTAAGCTCACAGGCTTTGACTTCATAATAACATCTAATCTATCTAATATCTATTTATACAAACAAACAACTTACAAAATTACAATTTTAGACATCTTATCTAATATCTATTTATACAAACAAACAACTTACAAAATTACAATTTTAGACATCTTACTTTTTTGACACATCACCACTTTTATTTTATTTATCATTTCTTAATTCTACTTTCTCTTTCTTTCTCACTCACTCTCTTTCAATCTCACATTTTCCAATATTTCTTACTACTTACACATCTATTATTAGTGGGCCCCACACCCTTTTTTAAAAAGATTTCTTTTCCCAATTTTTTAATCCACTATATAATCTAATATAATTAAATTAATATTAAATAATCTATAATTTACTATCTAACCCAATTTTTTAATCCACTATATAATCTAATATAATTAAATTAATATAAATTAAATATCTATAAAAAAATGGGATAACTATACTAATATGTAAAAAACACACGAGATAACTGCAATGATATGTATAAAAACACGGGATAACTGCACTGATATATAAAAAACACTTCACTGAAATATTTGATAATCTACCATTTATCCGTTACTGTCTACTATAATCTATTAATCAACTAAAAATAATCAATTGAAACTATGAGATAATTTCACTGATATATTAAAAAACACGTGATAACTTTATTATAAAAAAACACTGGATAATTGCAATGATGTATGTAAAAACATGAGATAGCTGCACTGATATATAAAAAAACACGGGATAACAACACTGGCACTAATATATAAGAGAACACGGGATAAATGCACAGATTGTTTTTAAATGATACTTTTACATTTTTAGATTTTAATATTTATCTAATTTTTTATTTGAGACTCATTTTTTAACTACTTTAAATTTGTCTTTTTTTCACGAGATATTGTCCAGACTATTTAAATTATGTCTAAGTTCGTTTATGAAAAGAATATGGTAGCACCCGTGCGTATGCACAAGTATGCTACTAGTATATAATAATATTATAAAATATTGTTGGGTAAAATATGTTTTTAGTCCCTACAAAATTTCATTTTTTTAAATTAGTCCCTACATTAACGAAATAGGCGTTTTGGTCCCTACTACATTTTTTCCGTTTTCATTAAGAGTCCCGTCGTTAACTCCATTTGAATAGGCAATGAAAAGTGATGTGTCTTTTACACGTGGGTTTTTTTAATTACATGGCAAACCAAACCAGGTCAATCTTGATTAATTACATGGCCTATTATGTCTAAGTTAGGGACTTAATCAATCAAACCGGGTGGGGTACGAGTTAAACGGGTAGGTTTTAGATCCACATCATGTGAGTCATATTGATTAATCCACTTGTAAGTTACTGATATGCCACGTAATTTAAAAAAACTCACGTGTAAAAGCCACGTCACTTTTTCGTTGCCTAATCAGATAGAGTCAACGACAGAGACTCTTAATGAAAACGGGAAAAAAATGTAGGGACCAAAACACCTATTTCATTAATGTAGGGACTAAAATTTTGTAAGGACTAAAAACATAGTTTACTCAATATTGTTTTACCTGGCTTGTTGAACTTTGGAAACAACACAAGATTGGCGATGCATAAAGACACGTGTATATAACTAAAACACTTTTTATTATTGGCTTAAATATATGTTACCCTCTGCAAATATACCAATTATCCATTTACCCCCTGTAAAAATAAAACTTTTAAAAAAGACCTTGCAAATATAAATTATTTCTAGTTACCCCCCTGCTGTTAGATTTTGTTAACAGCGTTAAGTATAAATATATGTTACCCCCCTGCAAATATGTTCATTATCCATTTACCCACCTGCGTAAATATATGTTACCCCCTGCAAATATCATCATTATCCATTTACCCCCCTGCAAATACGCTCATTATCCATTTACCACCCTGCAAATAATAAGTGTTTCAACATACACTTAACGCTGTTAACAAAATCTAACAGTAGGGGAGTAACTAGAAATAATTTATATTTGCAAGGTCTTTTTTAAAAGTTTTATTTTTACAGTGAGGTAAATAGATAACGAGTATATTTGCTGGGGATAACATTTAAGCATTTATTATTTTACTTTTTTACAGTAAAACACGAAAATAAATTAATATGGAGTAGAAAATGACACTCCAACCCATTAAGTTAAAGAGTAGATAGAATTACTCAAACCATTACAACAACTAGTGTTGTCACCCGTGCAACACGGGTTAATGCGTTAGTCAATACAAAATAATCGCGAGTAACAATTTGCGGAAGATATTTAAAAAAGTAGTCTAGTTAATACAAATACATGGTTTACAACAAAAAAACATGTATTTAGATGATGTTTAATGTAAACGTTGAATCAAGTGATAAGAGTTTTAAACCTTTTCTTGAATTAAGTCTTGAAACAGCAACATATAATTGACCATGAGAAAAAACTGGTTGGGGAAGGAAAACACCAACATTTTGTAAGATTTGTCCTTGGCTCTTATTAATGGTCATTGCAAAAGAAACAACCAAAGGGAATTGTCTTCTTTGAAACTTAAAAGGGGTTCGCAGATCAGATGGAGACAACGATAATCTTGGAATGAAGACTTTTAAACCAGCATTGCTTCCTGACAACACACTTGCCTCAACAACATACTTACCCATCTCTGTAAGAATAAGTCGAGTCCCATTACATAATCCTGAAGAGTGATCAATGTTTCTCAGTAACATAACTAGAATGCCTACTTTAAGTTTCAATAGGTGAGACGGAAGACCAGAGACAGTAATTGTATTTAAGAATTCTGGTGTATGTATATCATCCATGACATTAGCATTAGAGTTGTTGCAACAAGGTGTATCTAAACTCAGATATGTTTTTTGTTCACCTGGAATTAATGACAACATATGGTCATTGATGAGATCAACAACATCATTTTTAGGACAAAAATTAGCCCTATTCCGAAAGAAAGAAGGATTATGTATTTCATTAAGGAATGATGGATATGTCACATCAATAATAGACTGAATTAGTTGACTTGAATCCCTAATTAGCAAGTCATCTGGTACTTAAACAGCTCTATCAAAATCAGTGACGTCTACAATACTGCCATCTCCAATTGCGAGAACCCAATCTGAAAAAACCTTTGCTTCATCTAAGTCAATACTTGAAGCACCATGGAGCAATCTCATATTCTTCGTGAGTGTCAAAACCTCACAATGGTTCCAACGATCAGAAGAGTTAATTGTAGCATGTACTATATCTTGTCTTGTTCCCTTTGGAATAACAGGAAGTATTTGACGAAAGTCTCCCCCTAAAATAACAACTTTGCCTCCAAAAGAAACATTAGGGAGCCTCAAAATATCTTGGAGGGTTTGATCAAGAGCCTCAAAACAATGTTTGTTGCTCATAGGTGCTTCATCTCAAATAACTAAAGAACACCGAGAATCAATTCAACTAATGGGCTTCCTTGTTTTATGTTGCAAGTTAAATGTTCATCTATATTTAGCGGAATTGCAAAGCGAGAATCAGTTGTTCTGCCTCCTTGAATCAAAAGTGAAGCAATACCACTTGATGCAGCGTTAGCATCACCCTGTGACGCTTGTTCTTGCGAACTTTGTGGATTTTGTGCATTTGACGTTGAAGCATTGTTTGAACTTGAACGTGTCATTGTAGAAATTGTTTTTCCACTTCTCAAATGCATATAACAAATAACGACTTTCTCATGCAAATACCAATAAAATTAACACAATCAGTCCCACCGGGCGTGCCAATTTGTTTACGGTGATTTTTGGTAAACAACCGCTGGTCTGAATTATTAACTTGCGAGATCAACCAGTGAATCTCAGGAGCATATTGTGTTAATTATTTGGAGAATAATGTGCGAACACTCTTCGTGTTGTTCGTGTAACCAGTAAATTCAAAAGAAAATAAAATGATGAATCGCCTTGAAAGGCAAGGAATCCTCAAAGAAAAACTAAAGATAAAGAAAAGTTTAAAGAAATAAACTTAAATTGCATAAAAATGTAAAAAGGTGGTGCACAGATCCATACATTTGCTTCTGTTGCTCAGTTTTCTCTATCGCTGGAATTTTGAGCGTAAGAATGTGTATGTTGGGATTGTGACCTATTTTCCTTCTTAGGAAAAACTATATATACTAAGAAGAGGGAGAAAAAATTGCTTACAACGGTTAATACATTTGAAATTTAAACTAAGAACCGCTAAACTCTCGACAGCTTGATCACCAAGGTCTTCGACAACATTGAAACTGCTTCGACGCCATCTTCCAAGCTTAAGCTTGCCATTATTCTTTGCTTTCGAACTTGTTAAATCCCTTCAGTGATCAAAACACACCTTTGACATACCCTCTTAGTGTCGAAGGCTCAAACTGCTTTCTTCAAAGCACACGGTCAAACATCGTTGACTGTATTTATTTAGCCTGTCGAAAATACAGGCTAACAGCCGGTGGAATGCTCTGCGATGTGGAACGTCCCTCCGAGGGGGCGTCCTATGTCTACGAGTTGGTCGACCTTGAGCTTGGGGGTCTCCGTTGGCCGCTCGCGGGCGGACCAAGATCGACCCTCTTTCATAGCGGGAGATGAGTTCATCCCGATCAGCAATGAGTTGATTCTTATTCTGTAGTATTTGAATGACTGCTCGAATCACATGTTCTGGCAGGGGTTCTGCAATTCCTGCCTCGGCCAACTCGGTCGGGATCTGCTGTTGTTGAACAGCTTGATGGATGGGTTCCACCACCGGTCCTTGGCCGCCCTGCACCGAGGGTTCTTGGCGAGGGTTGCCTTGCGATTCATGAACGGTTTCAGGCACGCCCTCTGGGGTATGCTGAGGATGAGCGTTCTGCCCAGAGGGGTTGAGTCTAGACAAGGTGTGTCTTTGCGGCTGCATGACTGATGTAGGATAGCGTCGGACCTCACACTGTGGTCGCCAATTGATCGTACCTTGACCAATAGAAGTGAAGTTGTTGTCGCTGCTTGTAGCCCGGTCGCTGAGGAGCTGGCTGGACCGGGGTCTTGGCCGCACGCGGGTGGTACCTGCAATGACACTCCGACGCTCAAGTCAGTGGTGTGCTATCGGGTAGGATCACAAGGGTGGTTACGTACCTGATACCCTGGAGGAATAGGCTATTTATGCTCTGCGCGAGTGAGGCGCCCTAGCTGTTGCGCGTTTTGCGGCCAGGCGCGAGGATTGCGCCCCACGTTTAGGCGCTTGGGCCATGTTGGGCTTGCTTGGACAGATTGTGCCGATGGTCCATTTTGCGTTGGGCTGCCCTCTTGGGCTTGTTAGCTCACTCCGGAACACTACCTGTTACACAAAATGTGCAGAATTTCTGGTGTTTAACCACTTTGTTTGATTTTTTACCAATTTTTTAGGTTTGAAGATGGATGAAAGTGGACCCCTATCCCTATCCCTAGCTAATTTGATAGTTGTGGATCATTCGAGTTCATTCCAAACCGATCAATTCTTTGCTACTCGTGATGATTTGCTAGTTTATGTTCGTTTTGTTGCGCGTACTCCTGGGATGGTTATTGTCATCAATCGATCGGACAATGGGGCGAGGTCGGGGAAAATATTCTGTGAACTGGTTTGTGAAAAGGCAGGGAAGTATGTAACGCCCCAAAAAAATTAATTAGGTGATTATTTAACTAACTTAATTAAGTGATTACTTGACTAATTTAATTAAGTAGTATTTTAGTTGGCCATATTTAAATAATGGTAAGTTAATTAATTAATTTGGAGTTTTGTGTTATTTAGGAGGTGTTATAGTGATTAGTTATATTAAAATAATAATAAGGTGTTTAAAATAAATAAGAGGTGGTGGTTAATAAATAAGGGAGTAGTGATTTTATTATGATAGGGAGTGGTTGAAATAAATGGGGGTGGTGCAATTAATAGACCCATGATCCAATAGGCCCATTTAGTGTCTTAAAAAGAAAAGTCAAAGAAGGAAAGGAAATAAAAGCAAGGGGAACGTGAGAGAGAAGGGAGTGTAATACCCCAATTTTGTCCGACTAGTTTATAAAAAACAAAATATATTTTTTGTGTAAACACCCATATATTAAAAAAAGGGGCTCAAAAATATGTTTCGACATGCTCATATATTATTTCTAATCGCTTATGCGCGATAGTTTTAATGATCTTGTAATGTTTGTTTCTTGTTGTTGCGCGTGTTATTCTTAATTGGATACACGTGTTTAGTGATCATGCGTGTCATAGCGGTTGTTTTATCCTTATTGTAATTATTGGTTGAACTTTTATTTATTATTAGCATTATCAAAAAAGGGACACAACAAAAATAGTCCAATTATTTGTTCTATCCAAATCTGTCCAGCTTTATTATAATAATATACAAGTGTACATTTTTTCAATTACAAATGAAATAAAATAAAAAGTGAGGCTAGCTAGTAGTTGTTGAACGCAAAGAACAAAGAAGCAAGACAAGGAGAAAGAGCCAAATTTGTTGCAGCAATAGGCCTAAGCTTCAAAGCTTCAAATGGAGGGTCTCATCTTTCTATGCACATCCTGATTTGAACAAGTTACCATAAATAAGGTTTAGGCAACAGACAATAGTCAAAACAGATCTATTTTCATGATGCTGTGATGAAGAAAATTGTATACAGATTTATTCAAACACCAAAAAGTGAAACACCTTGGGGAAATATAATCAGAGTTGCTGGGTTAAAATTGATTTTACAAACACATAATCCCATACAAGTCCATATATAAATACAGATCAAAAACTCAGAGGAGAGAGGAGAACAAAGAACCAAGCACAAACACGTAAAAAGCGATACATCAAGCAAAAATAACACAGGCCAAACACACACAAACACACTCAGAAAACCAAACAGAGAGCAAAAAACACAGAGAGCAAAACACACAGAGAGAAAAAAGAAAAAAACAAGCATACTGAGATAAAAAAAAACACACAAACACGCAGAGAGAAGGGGAAAGGGAAGCTCCTCACCTTTACTGCCGGTGTCTCCGGCGAACCACCGCCATCGCCGCCGCACCTCTCCTCATAACGCCCTCTGTTTCTCTCCCTGGACCTCAGTCGTTCTCTTCAACCACCACCGTGAACCACCGCCAAACATCAAACACCAAACCCAAAACCACCGCCCTGTCTCTCTCTCCGCCGCGCCTTCGCTTCGTTTTCCACCAACCTCGCCGGAAGACCTCCGTTCGACCTTTCCATCGAACACCACAGCCATCGTCCCTCACTCTCTCACCGTCGTGACCTCCATCTTTCTGGTTCCTCTCTCTCTCTCTCTCTCTCTCTCTCTCTCTCTCTCTTTCTCTCTCTCTCTAACGCGTCTCTCTCTCTTTTCTTCTTAAAATGGAACGGCGCTGAGTTGGGGGGGGATGGGTTTTAGGTTTTTCTTCTTTCAGCATTATGGTTAGGGCTTTGTTTATGGGCTTTCCTTCCTTTTTTTAAAGTTTAAAAATCTGATTACTAATAACACTCACAGTATTACTAACCCAGAACCCCCCACGTTTTTTTTTCCTAAAAAATGCTAGTCACACTCCCTTTACCTCTGTTTAGCACCCATCCTTCTTGCTTTTATTTGTTTTTAGTTTTATTATTACTTATTGTTATTACTATTATCATCGTTACTATTTACCTCATGTTGTCATCTAATAGCATCTCTTTTTACTTATCATTTTGTTATCACTATTATGATGGTTTATGTAATTTTTAAACTAGGAATAAACACTTAAGGTATAAATATGGCTACCTAAATCCACTTTTACTCATGTCCTGTTCAATATTCACTTTCAAAATAGTCATGCCAAGTTAACCCATTCGAACATTGTAACTACCTCTTATTTTCAAAAGAGTTAGTAGTATGACCACTCTAAACCGTTGTTGTTTGGTCATCACGAACACTTGAACCTAAAACGAAACCAATTATCATTAATGATCACTCGAGCCGTTGCCGTTTGGTTGTTAATGATAATTTCATTTTCAAAAGAGTTAGTAGTATGACCACTCTAAACCGTTGTTGTTTGGTCATCGCGAACGCTCAATCCAATTGCGCATTCCTTTTATCACGACGTTCTCTCCAATTCAAACCAACGAAAACACTTTTTCAAAAACAAATATTTTCAAACATCAAAATCAAAACTAATTGTCACTGATGATCACTCGCGCCGTTGCCGTTTGATTGTGAGTGATAATTTAATTCCCGTGGGAGCTAGTAGTGTGGCCACTCTAAACCGTTGTTGTTTGGTCTTCACAAACGCTCCCCTTCAATTGCGAAAACCTTTTTCAATGCTTAAAATAAAAACCGGTTGTCATCAATAGTCACTCGCGCCGTTGCCGTTTGATTGTTGGTGACGATCCCATTTTCAAAAAGAGTTAGTAGCGTGGCCACTCTAAACCGTTGTTGTTTGGTCATTGCGAACGCTCAACCCCTTTTCGAAAAACTCTAAAAAGATTAAAAAACAAAAACCTTTTTCAAGACAAACAAGAACTACGTAGCTTTGAATTCTCCATCGCACTGGGAGATACGTAGGAGCGAGAGGCTAACTCTCGTCAAGCGCCAAAAATAAAATTTTCATTAAGTCTTCTCATATCCTTTTCAAATAAGAGGCAAATTTAAGTATTTTCCAAATCGACACTTAAAACCACACGTTTAATTAAAGGTTCCCTTTCGATAGAAATGAGATGTGGGGTGCTAATACCTTCCCCATGCCTAACCGACCCCCGAACCCAAATTTTCCGGTTTCTAAAAGGCCATTCGCTTTCCAAAAAGGTTTTCTTCAATATTTTCCTTATAAAAAAATATTGGTGGCGACTTCATTGTTTTAAAAAGTTGTAAACGAAGAAAGATCCCCTCGGGGACTTTTTGGTATAGCAGTACCGCGACTCCATCGGGATTTTTCTTTTTAAGTGGGTCAAGCCTAATTAATTAAATGTGTGGTTTAATTTGCTGTCGATTTGATTTGGACACTTTATTTGCTTCTATCTCTTTTCGGTTTCCTTTTCTTATCATGTTGTATGCATCTCCCCCCATCTTGTTATGATCCCCTCTTCTCGGCTCCCTTTCTTGAGGTAAGCAATGCACTTGATTATTGTTAAAACCCTAGGCTAGCTTATTTGATATTGAACCCTAGTGTAGACAACATGTTGTTGCTTGCTTTTGTCTGGACTGGTCTGGCTTTTCCTTCGCAGGTGGGGATATATGTGGGTAGTTTTAGGCGGTATGTCCTCGCTACACACACTCACATCTTATGCTTATTGTGCGTTGAGAGGGGCCTAAAACCCAAGGTCTGACAAACTTAGGAGAGTGGAAACGAGTAGTGGATCGGGCAATTGATTTGTTGTCCTTACGACTCTCACGAAAGTTTCAGCCAGAGTATGCTCTTTCACGATGCCTCACACCAGATGGCGTTCCGTCGTTGTGGGTGCTATTGTGAGAGAGAATCAGCTCTGGTAACCTGGTGAGGAAGTGACTAGAACCCGCATGGGAGGAACATTTGAGATGTCCTAGAACTTAGGTCCCCGCCTTCGTAGGACACGAGGGGCATACCAAATTGTGTGTTGCATTGTAATCTAGGCACGTCTTCAAAAAAGAAAAGGAGATTTTTCAAAAAAAGAAAAAAAGAAAAGAGAAAATAGAGAAAGAGTTGCCGTTGTAGCCTTTCTTTTGCCGGTACGTACGAAGTGACATATGAACCACTTTATTTTTTAAAAAAAAGAAGAAGAGAAAGAGCTGCCGTTGTAGACTTTCTCTTACTAGGTCCATATGAAGTCATGTACGGCCCGCATTTTCCAAAAAAAAAGAAAAACAACTTGAATTAATGCCAATAAATTTTTTGCCCTAATCTGCATAAAACATCATCATTTTGCATGCATCCCCGCATCGCATCTGACATAAGCTTTTACAGCTCATGCATGCATCCTTACATTTCATCAAAGTTTGTTTGCCGAGAATCCCAAAGTGACAAAGAATCTTGCCATAGGTACTTAATGGAATCAAGAAGTGAGACAGTGTACGCCCCGAGATATCCGGTTGTAAGCAAGGTTGATGTTGCCAGTCTGAAAAAATGTGTTGACCTGATGGGACCTATTGAAAGGGGATCGTTTGACAATGCTTATGGGAACCTCCGGAAGTTGTTATCGCTAGAAGTACAGACTGAGGCTATCGTGGCGCTGAGCAGATTTTATGACTCCGGGATCAGGTGCTTTATTTTCAGAAATTTCCAATTGGCTCCCACATTGGAAGAATACCAGCAGATCTTGGGTTTCCCTCAGGCAGGAGTCGTTCCTTACCAGTATAAAGAGCAGTATTACACGGACGAGAAATTTGCTGCATTGTTGCAGGTGAAGGTAGAGGATCTCAAGCTCCAAAGGCAGAAGAGAAACAACGTGATAGGTTTCCCGCAAAGCTACCTTGAAGGTTTAATGGAAGCCTATGCCAGAGGTAAAAATTGGGTTGTTTTCAAGCGAGTTTTGGCTTTAGCAATTTTTGGAGTTGTCCTCTTTCCGCAGATTGAGAGATATGTGGATGTGACCGTTATTGGTATTTTCCTAGCTTTTCAGAATGGGAGGAGCCCCATTAATCCAATTCCCGCCATCCTTGCTGACACTTATTCTGCTTTTACTCATCATTGTGACTTGAGAAGGAAGAAAATCTCTTGCTCTTCTCACCTGTTGTATGCGTGGCTTCTCATTCATGCCTCCACCAACCCAACACGAGTGGAAAAGTTGATTGACTATGCCATAACTTGTGAAGTGAAAGCTATGAGTATTCAAGAGTGGATCCAGTTTCTAGGGGGTCTAGATGAGCACTCAATCCGTTGGTACCTCTCATCTTGCTGGGAAGATAGGCCTACGGTAGTCTTCCGCTGTGGTGGTTTTCAAAATGTCCCGCTGATGGGCACTAAGGGGTGCATCAACTACAACCCGTCTCTGACTCTGAGGCAATTGGGATATCCGATGAGGAATTCGCCTACTGAAGAGATGTTATTCCCGTTTTACCTCTTTGAGGGAGGACCAAAAGATGACGTTTTGCTTAGAAAGGTCTTGCAAGCCTGGAGTACGGTGGTTCGCTTGGGAAAAGTAGAGCTTGCCCAGAGGACTAGCGGTACTACCTTCGCTCAGTGGCTCGAAAAAAGAATCCAGAGTGTTCAATTGCCCTACCAAAAAGAATTGCAAGTCGAGAGGGAAGTAGTAGACACCAGTGTTCCTGTTGTCGAAGACTTGGGCGAGGTTAAATTGGCTTTGATGAAAGCAGAGGAAGAGAAGAGAGCTTTGCAAACTGAGATAGAGAAAATGGCTCTGAAGAACAAAAGGTTGAAAGAAGAAAATGCCCTCAAGTCTGCTACCATTGAGAAGTTCGATCGATAGGAAACTAAAAGGGAAGAAGAGAGCAAGTTAGAAGTTCAAAGGTACCTGCAAGGAGCCAAGGAGGAAATCAAGAGGCGAAGCTTGAAAGAGAAGAAGGCCCTGGAAGAAGCCAATCAGTGGAAAGAATTGTGGGATGAAGCAAAAATGGAAGAGAGAACCGCGAAAAGCTTGCTTGCCAAGTCAAAAAGAGAATCCCGCATGTTACAAGCTGAATGGGAGAGTAAGTTAGACAGCGTCGTGCAAGAGAGAGACTCATTTGAGAACATCCTCAGAGAATATCAGCGGGCCCTAAAAGCAGAACAAGAGGATTCTGATGAGTTGAAGAGACGCCTTTGTCACATCAGCGACGCATACCGGCAAGTGAGGGATGAAAGTCAGTATTGGGAACATCGCTATGTTGAGCTGCTCGGTAGGATTGAAAGAGCGTGCATCATCATTGAGTGAGGATGAAGTTCAACACCTGGAAGGATAGGTTCTCCAAGCTATCGAGTTGGTCAACCGAGCTCTTTGCGGATGTGCCCAAGAAATTAAGAAAAGTGGCGAGATGTATCCTCAACACCCCGCTTGAGGTGTACAAATTTGTGGAGTATCTGCAGAGCCCTAGTTGAGGAAGCCAAAGAGAAAGCCGAAAGTAACTCTACCAACAACAAAAGGAAAAGGAGTGGAAAGGTCAAAGCTCTTTGTATTTGAGTTTCTTTATTGTAATTTTCCATTTTTGTTTTTATTGTACTTTTCCTTTTTCAATCATTGTATCAGAATGTTGTACTTTTGAATTCAGATTTCGAAGTATTTTGTTTAAATTCAAATGTATGGAATACACCTGCTTCGCTTCCAGATTCCAATTTCAGTATGATCCAAAGAAAGTAATATAATAAAAATAATCAAAGATCTACCTGCGTATCTATGACAAGACATAATACACTGCGATTCTCGGCAAGACAAACCAAACATGCATTCATTCGCATTGCATTCATTTATTCGTTCTTGTGTTCATAAGCGTGTTCCGTCAACAGAAAATCAGGCAAGCTGGTTAATCATCGCTATTGGACGCGTCTGCAAGCAAGAAGCATGGAAAACAATCAAGCCAACGCTGATCAGGACAATCCGCAGCCACATCAGGATGACGGAATTCCAAGAGGTCTGAATCTTAATGGCCAGGGTTAGCATGATCAGAATCAGGGAAACCAAGTCATTCAAGCTGAGATGGAAGTCCTAAAGGCTCAAATGGCGGAGGTCATAAGAGTGCTAAGTGCCTTAAGAGATGTTGGCACAACTGAAGCTGCTGCTGCTGGGGTGAACAATCCTCTTCCCCTTCCTGGGTCTGGGATCTTTCAAACCCTTCAAGCTGTGCAATGGCCTCTCTATGGTCTCCCACTAGGCTATACGCCTCCTGCTGCTGATGCAAACCCTGGAAGAGATCCTTCAGGAACCGCGGGGCACGCTCAGCCTGACACAGTTGTGAATGGAGTTGGAACGGGGACGCATCAAGCCCAAATTCAGATCCCAATTCCTGCTATTGCTCCAGGAACTCCGGCAGGTTTCAACTCACCAATGATGGTTCATCCACACGTACAGGGCCCAATCCCTCAGAATATTGCTCACCCGCACGTGACTCCGGCCGTGGTATCAATGAATAACCCTCACTATGGTGCCGGCGGTTTCCCACAGAATTACCCTGCCGAAGCTAGGAGTCGATGCTGGAAGAAAGATTAAGGGCTGTTGAGGGGGCAGGTTCCCGAGCCAGAAATGCCCATGAGTTGTGTCTGGTTCCTGATCTAGTCCTGCTGCCCAAGTTCAAAGCACCAACTTTTGACAAATACAGAGGGACAACTTGCCCAGTCAGTCATGTGACAATGTACTGCCGGAAAATGACTGCCTATGCCCGTGACGACAACTTAATGATGCATTGCTTCCAAGAAAGTTTAGCTGGAGCTCCCCTTGACTGGTACATGCAGTTAGAGCCAACTAATATCCGCCGCTGGAAAGACATGGCAGATGCCTTCATGCGTCAATACCAGTATAACAATGATTTGGCTCCAGATAGAACTCAGCTACAATGCATGTCTAAGAGGGATAATGAGTCGTTCAAGGAGTACGCTCAGAGGTGGAGGAACCTCGCTGCTCAAGTAAAACCCCCTCTGCTAGACAAAGAAATGGTCCACATGTTTATGGAAACCCTTCCTGCGGTGTATTATGATAGGTTGGTCGGCAGCGTGGCCTCAAATTTCTCTGAGATGGTGGTCACAGGGGAAAGAGTAGAGAATGGTATGCGCAGCGGAAGAATAGCTCATGGCCCGACACCACCTGCCAGTCAGAAAAAGCCATTTTTTGGGTCTCATAAGAAGAAAGAAGGTGAAACTAATGCGAGTCATCCGAGCGGTGGTCCGTCGCACAACAATCCATCGCAAGCTATTAGGTTCCTCTCGTGCACCATCGCACGACCTTTTCAATCAAACTATCGCGATCAGGAACTATAATGAAAGGAAGCTCGTTGTCTTTGATCCCATTCCCATGTCCTACACGGACTTGTTCAATTATCTCATCACCAACAAAATAATCAATACTCGTCAAATGAAGCCATATCAGCCTCCCTATCCCAGAGGGTACAACGCAAATGCTACCTGCGCCTTTCATTCTGGGGCAGTAGGTCATGTGGTGGAGGATTGTAAAGCGTTCAAGTATGTGGTGCAAGAATTACTTGATACGAAGAGCATATCATTCCAACAACCCAATGTAGCCACCAATCCGTTGCCAGAGCATGGAGGATCTGCTGTTAATGCCGTTGACCATCAGGGGGGTCAGTGTTTGGTTAGAAAAGTTGATTGCATTCATATGCCTTTGAATTTTATCCATGCTGAATTATGCCGCTTTGGTGTCATCTCAAAAGGGTGTGCTAGGAAAGATGCCTGTGATAATCCTCGCTGCATCGGGGCATGTGAAGGCTTCAAACCAATCCTCCAAGATCTCTTAGACAGACACCTGGTCCAAGTGGGAATCCAGGGGAAAGGAGAAAGTGTATCTACCTTGCAATCAGGCAATGGAGGCTTCGGAGACCAATTGAAATTCCTCGCAATCCGAATTCCGGCCCGGTGTTTGAGCCCTCGACTATTGTTATTCCAAAGACTGCTGCTACCCCTAGTAGGGAGACTAGGATGACTCCATGGAGCTGCAATGTGCAAATGCAAGCGGAGGTCCCTAAAGGCACTTTGGATATATCAAATATTCTTTGGAGGTAGTGGTATCACAAGGAGTGGAAGGTTGTATGCTCCTGAAAACCTTAGAGGAGAGCAATCCAAGGAAATGAAGAAAGGGCCCGTAAGGGAAAAGACAAGGAAATTTGTAGAAGTCGGGGATGTGACAGGACAAAGAAGCTCAAGAATTCACGAGAGTAATGAGGCAGAGTGAATATCGGGTGGTAGACCCGGCTAAATCAAACCCCATCCAAAATCTCAATGCTCTCTTTCTTCGCTTAGTTCGAGAGGCACATCGTCTTTGCACTACTAAAAATCTGAATGAAGCTCACGTCTCCCATGACATTCTGAGAAACCGACTTGATGGTATTGTTGGCAACATTGTGGCCTCTAATTACCGACCTTCTTAGACACCGAGCTTCCTCCGTGAGAAAGAATCATAATCAAGCTCTTCACATCTCGATCAAGTGTGGGGACTATATGCTTGCTGTGGTGCTTATTGATAATGGTTCATCCTTGAATGTCTTTGCCTAAGTCTACAATGGATGTTTTGGATGTAGATCGCTCATATTCAAGCCGAGCTCTACCTTGGTTAGAGCATTTGATGGGTCGATGAAGGAAGTTTTTGGAGAAGTAGAAATGCTGCTGCGCAGTAGGACTGAAGTATTTTATGTTGTCTTTCAAGTGATGGACATCAATTCCTCCTACTGATTACTGCTAGGGCGTCCTTGGATACATCTTTCTTTGAGGCAGTGCCATCCTCGCTTCATCGAAACTCAAATTTGTGGTGAGGAAGGCGATAGTGATCTACGGGGAGGAAGAAACATTGATAAACCGATCACCACCACCGAATATTATGTGGAAGCAGTGAGCAGTCCTTTGAGGCGCCTTCCAAGGATTGGAGATCTCAAATTTGTCTTCGTTGAAAATGAGCCTTTGTGGAAGCCTAAGTGGTCCAAGGCAGACATGATGATTGCAAAGGTGATGTTAGGACATGGGTATCAGGTCGGTAAAGGCCTAGGAAAAGCTGCTCAA
This sequence comes from Oxytropis ochrocephala, assembly GCA_020916435.1. Taxonomy (NCBI): domain Eukaryota; kingdom Viridiplantae; phylum Streptophyta; class Magnoliopsida; order Fabales; family Fabaceae; genus Oxytropis; species Oxytropis ochrocephala. The sequence continues at coordinate 56,929,685 of CM037091.1, forward strand.
GGAATTGTAACGCCTGTCCAGTTGAGAGGAAACATTGAAAGGTTCGGTATTGGGTACATCCCAAGTCTTGGCCGTCGGAGAGGCGGCATCCGACGGGAGGAGAAATGGTGGCCAAACTCAGAGGAAGGGCACCCAATCAGGGGAGGATGGTCATCGCTAATCTTAAGAACAACTTCCGGAGTGCTGGTATGCTGAACCCTGACCAAGTAAATGTGGTTGAAGAAGGATCAAGCTCAAGTGGCCGTCTTTGTAGGTGCAGCTTATTTCTTTGTCTTTCTTTGGAGAGAAGCTGCAAAACTGGGAGATCATGGATTTCCCCGTATTTTCAATTTAAAGTAATTATCGTTGTAATGCAAATCCCTCGGCTCTGCCCAAGGCCTTGGGATATTTCATTCGGGCACGCATGTTTTCGTCAAAACTCATCAATCAATAAAGTGTTATTTTGAATTTTCAATAAAATTTCTGTCTTCATCTCTTATCTGTGTGCTTTTTCTTTGTTTTTATTCGCCGCTCCATTCTAATGCAGATCAAAAATAAACTCTGAAAATAATAATGCCCATAACTCATACTGTGACTTTGATTACCCGGTTAATCAAGTCGAGGAAGATGTTGAAAACGATTGGGATGCTCCTCCAGAAATCATGAGAATGGTAGAACAAGAAGAAAAGGTCATTGAACCCCATGAGGAGTCTACAGAAATGATCAATCTGGGTACTGAGAAAGACACAAAGGAGGTCAAGGTTGGTACCGCAATGGAGGATAAAGAGCACAAAAAGTTGATTCAGCTCCTGTTCGACTACGCTGACGTATTCGCATGGACTTATCAGGACATGCCGGGGTTGAGCACACGCACATTGTTGAGCATAGATTGCCGGTGAAATCGAGAATGTCCCCGGTGAAAGCAGTTAAAGCGGATGAAGCACGAAATGTCTTTGAAAATTAGGGATGAGGTCAGAAAGATTTGATCACGGGGTTCTTAGTGTGGCAAAATATCACGAGTGGGTAGCGAACATTGTTCGATCCTAAGAAAGATGGAAAGGTTCGAATGTGTGTCGACTCACCGTGACTTGAACAGAGCAAGCCCTAAAGATGATTTCCCTCTACCCCATATTGGCGTCTTGGTGGGCGAGATCGCTCAAGATTCGATGTTCGCCTTCATGGATGGATATTCAGGCTATAACCAGATCAAAATGGCTCCAGAGGATATGGAGAAAACCACCTTCATAACCCTTTGGGGAACCTTCTATTACAAGGCCATGCCTTTCGGGTTGAGGAATGCCGGGGCAACCTACCAAAGAGCGATGGTAACCCTATTCCATGACATGATGCATAAAGAGATTGAAGTCTATGTGGATGACATGATTGCCAAATCAAAGACTGATGAAGAGCATGTGGTTAACCTGCAGAAGTTGTTCGAGCGTCTCAGAAAATACAAACTCAGGTTGAACCCCGCCAAGTGCACTTTTGGGGTTAGGTCAGGGAAGTTGTTCACTACAAGAAAAGTCTGATTTAGCCACCAACATTTGCCACAGACTTTATTCCGTCGGTAGTTTGCCACGGACTTGCGACGGATATTAATTCGTCAGTCGTTTGCCACGGACTTGCGACGGCAATGTATAAAAAGCAAGAGGCGCGAAGTTTCACTGAGTTTGCCATCGACTTAGAAAGCGGTGCGCAAATTTGCGACGGACTAGCCGTGGCAAGCCCGTCATAAATGACTTCGCTCAAACCCCAAATACAGCGTTTCTATTTCTTCTTTCTATTTCTTTCTCGTTCGCTCCTCTCCTCTCTGAACTTCCTTCACCGTTCCTTCTCCTCCCTCACGTCGCCGGCGCCCTCCAGCAATCCTCCCTCTCGCGTCGCCGGCCATCACCGTTCCTTCTCCTCTCTCCTCTCATCGTCCGTTTTTCGTTCTGCTCCTCTCATCGTCCGTTTTTTGTTCCGCTCCTCTCATCGTCCGTTTTTCGTTCTTCACTCTCGCCATGTCCGATTGCGACTTCATCTTCTCGTCGTGCGCGGTGAGCCTTCATCTTTTCTCGTTTTTGATTTTTTCATTGTCGGCTTTCGATTTTGCTTTCTTTTTCGAGTTTCAATTCATTTCCTTTTTCTATTTCAATTTCAATTAGAGATCTCAGATTCATATTATTCATTGTTTCCGTTTTCGTTTTCAACTTAGGGATTTAATCCCACAGATCTTGAGAAGGTTAAGATCTAGATATTTTTTTGTTCATTTGTATATGTTTGATAGATTCAGCTATAGATCTGGAAGCATCGATTGTTGGTAGATTTCAACTTAGGAATTAATTGCAATTTAATTGTTTAGGTGAAACCTTAAGGTGAAACCTTAAGGTTAGGGTTTACAGTCGGATGAAGAAGTTGAGAAGAAGTGTTTATTTCTCTGAAAATTTGACTAATCACATGTTATTTTCTGTTTTTGTAAGTGTTGTATGTTCTTAGAAGCTTCTACTTTACACAACTCATCTTTGCTTAGTTTTGCAGACACATTGCTTAGTTACGGGAAAACCAAAAGCCCTTCAATACTCTTTGGATCTTTTCTATTTTCTTCATGGAGATCTTAGATGGAAACCAAAGTAAGCTCAACTGATCTTTTTTTGTTATTGCTTGCTTTGCCACTTATGTCTTTGTTCATTTTGGATGGACTTGATGTGTAATATATGATGCTTTTAGGTAAATTTTGTGTTTTCTGTCTTCCTCTAAGCATATAATAGTTTATTTACTATCAAATTGCCATTTTCAAAAATTATGTCTACATTATGTCTTAATCTATACATAAAACCTGGTGGCAGGAACATGTTAAGAAGTGGAAAAAGGATCATGGAAATGTTGAGTTGGGAAAAATCATTCTTGATATGGTAATTAAATTCCTTTTTCAAGTTACTAGATGCTACTCACTTGTTTATAGGCATGCAATGTAACTTATTTTTGAAAGTGTACTTTCTCTCAATTAAAAGGTACTTGGTGGAATGAGAGGAATGGCAGCTTTGGTGTGGCTGGGCTCAGCTCTTGACCCAGATGAGGTATATATCTAAGTTACTCTAGCTTTGCTCTTAGAACATTTTTGAACTATTGAAATAAGTGAATTATGATGAGGTAAAGACAATTGATTGTTTGAGACAATTGATTTTACTAAATGGATCTCTGAGATCAGCATTTATGTTCATTAACTGAGCTTGTGATATTGTCGAATCATGTTCACGCTAGAATAAAAGGAGATGTTGGTGATTTGTAGAAAACGCAGGGTGGAGGATACTATATATCTAGAGGAATCTGCATTTTCCACGATATGGGAATCAAAAGAGTCCTCAAAGTGTGGATGCACAATGGTTAAAACATTTTTGTCAAGATAACATTTTTAAGAGTCAAGAGAGTCCTCTAAGTTCTTGGCTTGATCTGTAAAATGAAAGGAATGGTATTTGTATTAATTGATTTTATTTGGCTCTTAACTGGCTGATTTGATTATTTTCTCTTGATTTTGGTATGATTTCGTATGAAAGTGTATGGAGACAGCATACACAAAGTTTCTGTTTATGGATTAAGTTGAATAGAATTTTTATGGCTTTTAACAAATAATTATAGTTGCATAGAATTTATAAATAAAACCAGACTCCTCTGTGTTGGCTTTAAGATATACTTTAAAAGGAGATGAATTAATGTACTTACACATGCATGGATTTGATTCCACTTTTGAAGGTTTGTGATTGGAACTTAATCGTAGATCGTCAACCCTTCTTACAAACTTCAGCTCAGTGGTATATTCTCGATCTCTCTTCTCAACATTTTAATGAGCTATGTTAATGAACTATGCTTATTCTATTTATTAACTATCTGGACAATTGCTTAGGTTTCTGAGGGATTTGGTTTGTACTGTGTGAAATTGAGTGTGCCTGTTCAGTATGTAGGGATTTGTCTCCAGTAAGATTATTCTTATTGCTTAGGTTTTTAACTCCTTGTGTTTTCACCCATCACTTGAAATTGAGGACAATAGTAAATTTATCCAAGAGTTGTTTGCTACTTCAGATCACCCATCACTTGTCAGAACCAAGAAGAACTTGGTAAGTATTGAATCTTGATTAGTCTTAGCAAATGTGCACTATCTGAAACTTATTTTGTGAACACTATAATCTAATATCGTAGATTATAGTGGGAGGAACAATTGCCTTGTACTTTGTTTTACTCCAATTAATGTGTTTTTAGTTCTCTTCATAATTCTACTCATTAATGGTGTCGTTATAATTTCTTCGCCTATATAAGTGCATTGAACTTTAATACCGGTTGGAAAACGCATTTACCAAAGCAAGTGTTAGAAAGCAGCTCATGAATTTGATAACATTGACAGGATCCTCAAGTCACCATGATACCGAGAGACTAATATCACGAGTTATTGGTTGAATGGAGGTTCTTCCTATGTGCATATTTATTTTATTCGCTATGGGTTTGGCGTCATTTTTGATATGGAAGAATGAAAATTTCAATAAATCAAGAAATCGGAGGAGAGAAAGGGAGCAAGCAAACAGCGGGGCGCTCATGAGGGCCGAATTATGGAAGACATGTCTTAAAGGAATTCATCTGCTTGGTCGCTTGCTTTACGAGAATGATTTCGTTTCTTGTGCTTTTCGTCTTTGCTCATTGCCAATGTAGTTGTTAATGGAGGTGGCATATTCTACTATTACACTCAGAAGCTACATTGCACATATCTTTTATATTCTTGTCTTGCATGAAACTATATGAAGATGAGATTAGATTAAACAAGTTATAACCATGCTTTCTGAAGTAACAAACAACGCCAAAGTTCCTAGACTGTATGCATATTTAATTTGCACTTGTTTATGTTTCATTTATTTACTTGATTATTTTGGATCCAATATTAGGATTTCTAATAACATCTTTGTAATTTGCACTATACTAAGAAACGGGTTTGGATTCAAGCCTTCATGCGCTCTCTTTATCCACAATCATGTCCCCAGGTAAAATGCCGCCAAATAAGCAAAACCATGACACTTCCCTCTTAAATGTATCCCTTCTCTCTTAGTTGGTTGCAAACATTCATTTGCACAATTATTTGTATTTTGTTGGGGATAGGCGGCATTGGGCATGAGAAGGTTTGAGTCCAAATTGTCTCATATGCCAACATTGAAAAGCCTTTGTTAAAGTGAAAGCATTTATTATGATATAGTACATGAATTGGGGTATTTAATAGTATTAACCCCCTTTGGTATTATGATAAAACACGCTATCTCAAGCTTTCCTCTTGTTATAAATATACTAATTCTTTTTCATTTTTGGGTCTTTGAGCAGGTGGACATTTACTGCAGTCACTTTGTTTACTTTGGGGTAGCACTTCAACTCTCTAACTCTTCTTGTATTACTAATTAAATTGCACTTCTTTGATCCTTTTGAATTTAGTCTAGTCAGAATATTGAAATTCATTACAGAATATTGAAAGTCAGAATATTGAAATTCCTTCTTTGATCCTTTTGAATTTACTCTACTCAAATCCTTGTGCTTTTGTCTTTGAATTTAGTCTAGTCAGAATATTGAAATTCATTGACAAGAAGATGGCACATATCTCGTTAACAACAGCATGCTTGTACTTGTTTTTTTATCAATGGCTTCATTTATATAATCATTGAAATTAAGTGTAGCTGGATTTGAAGTTATTGTAGTTTATTATTGGTTTGTTCAACTGGAGAAACTTCAAATGTTGATGATGATCTTTGGCTTTCTTCAAAGTCTTATTACAAACCAATAATTGAATGTTGTGGAGGCACTGAGCTTGCGTCTAGTTACCTCATGGGAAGTCATCTGCAGCCTCAAGCTTTTGGAGCATTTAGCAACTGTATCAATGACAAGCGACATTGTCATCCTTGATGAAAATGGAGTTCCTTATGTAAGAACATTTTCTGGAGTTCCTTATATTTGGGTATAGACAATTTAGGTTTTCTAATTTATTTGATCTCTTTGACCAATATGAATGCCAAAGGATGTTCCTTGTGTTAGTGAAGTGGGCTTGTTCCTCTGTATATATGGGAGCAAGCGATAGATTGCTTAACGCCGATCACGAGGAAATTTACTTTAAGGGAATGCCCATTTACAAAGGAAAGGTATACGAATTGAAATAGACCACATTGTAGTTTTGATTATTATTCATTTAATTTTTAATCGATATCTCGTGATGTCGCATGAGTTCTTAGGAGACAGCGATATAATCAAAAGAAGCGCATGAGGACATTTTGTTGTACAAGGGGGCCGATGATACCATGAATCTTGGTGGAATAAAGGTACCACATACATAATACACAATATTTATGTTTGTAGCTCCTTCTTGCATATCTACACTTATTACAGACTAGGCTTCTAAAGGACTAGCTAGCTTAGTAGCATGTTCAATGCACAACATTCTTGGATTGGCTATTTTTCTTATTTTAGAATTTTCTGTTTCTAATATGCGAGACAAGTTAAAGTAGAAATTGGTAGCGTCGTGATGTGGGTGATGAATGCATTTTAGAGGCAATTTGCAATCGATGTTGCTCCCGCAAATGGAGGCCCGGAACAACCGATTATATCTCGTAGTTTTAAATCTGTAGGGTTGAGGTGTTACAATATGTTAGAACTTTTCATGACCGAGAGTACTTGATTAAGTTGATTTGCTCATGCTTTCCCACGACATTGTTATTTAGGGTACAAATTTTGTTTTTTTATGATCTTAATTGAGATAGTATAAGCATAGTTTTCAGATTGTTGGTTGCATGATAGTGCCACACAACTGGCGATTGCAAAACTTTTGGTGAGTAGATGCTGTTGCAAAACTTATCGCCTCGGGTACTCCCAATTTCATGAAAGCAGAAGATGGAAATGATTCTTTGGATACCATAATCGGACAAGCAATTGTGAAGAAGTTGGAGTAGTAGGAAACTCTGCTCCATTTATTTTTTTAATTTATTTTTAAAAATTTGCGACGGATTTGCGACGAAAATTTGCCACGGCTTTGCGACGGAAAAATTTGCCACGGATTTGCGACAGAAAAATTTGCCACGGATTTGCGACGGAAAAATTTGCCACGGAAATTCCGTGGCAAAGCGATTTTCGCGACAGCGTTTTGCCACCAATTTTTGTCCGTGGCAAATGTTGTTTTTGCCACGGAAATTTGTGCATTTGCGACGGAAATGTCCGTGGCAAATCAGCGATTTTCTTGTAGTGGTTGGGTTTCATTGTTAGCCAGAAGGGAATTGAGGTAGACCGGACAAAGCACGAGCAATCCACGGAGATGCGGCACCTAAAGCAGAGAGAAAGAAGTTCGTGGTTTCCTGGGAAGACTAAATTACATTTCTCGATTCATCTTCCAGTTGACTGCAACTTGCGAACCAATTTTCAAACTGCTGTGCAAAAACCAAGAGATGAAGTGGAATGATAAATGTCAAGAAGCATTTGAGAAAATCAAGGTGTACCTCCAAAATCCACCCGTCCTAATGCCACCCGTGAACCGCGCGGCCTCTCATCCTATACCTCACTGTGCTAGACAATTCTATGGGCTGCGTGCTGGGGCAACACGATGAGTCAGGAAAGAAAGAACACGCGATCTACTACCTGAGCAAGAAGTTCACAGACTGTGAGGCACGGTATTCACCATTGGAGAAGACTTGTTGTGCTCTAGCCTGGGCTGCGCATCGACTGAGACAGTATATGATGAGTCACACTACCTGGTTGGTGTCCAAAATGGACCCAATCAAGTACATATTTGAGAAACCTGCACTCACAGGTAGAATTGCTCGTTGGCAAATGCTTCTGTCAGAGTATGACCTCGTGTACGTAACCCAGAAGGCGATTAAAGGTAGCACACTGGCAGACTACCTGGCACATCAACCGGTTGAGGATTACCAATCAATGCAATGTGAATTCCCAGATGAAGACATTATGGCATTATTTGTGCGGAAATCTCAAGATGATGAAAGGTGGAGAGTGTTGTTTGTGGTGCCTCTAACATGTGGGGCACGGGGGTGGGAGATCTCGATCTCTCCAGACAACCGCTTCATACCATTCACTGCCAGACTAAGCTTCTATGTCACAAACAATATTGCAGAGTATGAAGCGTGTATCTTGGGTATCCAGGCAGCTCTCGATTGGAAAGTCAAGAGGCTCGACGTGTACGGAGATTCAGCTCTAGTTGTCCATCAAGTAAAAGGAGATTGGGAAACAAGAAATCCTGATTTGGTTCCTTACTGTGACTACATTCAAGAATTAATCAAGCCCTTTGAGGAAATCACTTTCCAGCACATACCCCGCGGCGAGAATCAGTTGGCAGATGCCTTGGCAACTTTGTCTTCTATGTTCAACGTCAGCTGTGACAAAAGTTTGACGACCGTCGAGAATCCGGCCTGAAGGGCGACACCGCTTATCACCACTTGTATGGCGATCGAAGAGGAATCGAGATAGTAAGCCTTGGTACCATGACATCAAGCAGTATATCACAAGCAGAGAGTACCCTCCCGGGGCTACAGAGAATGACAAGAGAACCTTTAGGAGGCTGTCAGCAAGTTTCTTCTTGAGTGGAGACGTCCTCTACAAGAGAAACCATGACTTGGTACTCCTCGGTGTGTGTAATGAAGAAGAATCGATAAAGATTATGCGAGATGTTCATGAAGGCTCATTTGGGGTTCATTCCAGTAGCACGCAATGGCTAGAAAAATCACGAGAGAGCTGGATACTCTTGGTTCTGAGATGGAATCGATTATTCTGATTTTGTGAGAAGATGCCATAAATGTCAAATCTATGCGAGATCACACCCATGTACCCCAACTTCTCTCGAATGTCTTGAGTGCACCATGGCCATTCTCAATGTGGGGCATGGACATCATTGGTCCCATTGAACCCAAAGCTTCCAATGGTCACCGTTTCATCTCAGTTGCTATTGACTACTTCACTAAGTGGGTGGAGGTCGCTTCTTATCCCAATGTAACGAGCTTAGTGATTGCTAAGTTCATCAAGAAAGATTTGGTTTGCCGCCACGGCCTTCCAAATAAGATTATCACTGCATAACAGCGATAATTTGAACAACAAAATGATGAAGGACTTGTGTGAAGACTTCAAAATACAGCATCACAATTCTTCTCCTTATCGCCCAAAGATGAATGGGGCAGTTGAGGCAGCTAACAAGAACATCAAGAAGATTGTGCAAAAGATGGTGGTAACATACAAGGACCGGCATGAAATGCTCCCTTTGCCCTGCATGGTTCTGAGAACAGTGCGCACCTCGGCAGGGCAACCCCTACTCATCGGTTTATGGGTGGGAGGTCCTCCCATTGAAGTTGAAATACCATCCCTGCGGGTGTTAATGGAGACAAAACTTGATGAAGCAGAATGGGTTCGGTCACGTCTTGACCAGTTGAACCTCATTGAGGAAAAGCGGGTGGCCGCAATGTGTCATGGACAGTTGTACCAACAGAGGATGAGGAGGGCTTTTGACAAGAAAGTCTGTCCTCGTGAATTCCAAGAAGGAGACCTTGTACTCAAGCAGATCTTGCCGATCCAGACAGACTCTAGGGGCAAATGGGCTCCCAAATATGAAGGACCTTATGTGGTGAAGAAGGCATTCTCAGGAGGAGCTTTAATTCTAGCGAACATGGACGGAGATGAGATCCCAAATCCAGTGAACTCAGATGTGGTCAAGAAGTATTATGCCTAGAAAAATAGACGAAAAAAGAAAAAGATAAGCCAAGAAAAAATCAGCTCGCTAGGTTGAAAACCCCGAAAAGGCGGCCTAGGCAAAATCAAAGCGACCCGGTGGATTGAAAACCCAAAAAGGCGATCGAGGCAAAAATTAGGGTCGAAAACTTGGGCTTGAGAAAAGAAAAGGCAATCGGCATTCCCAAAGGTCGGATAAAGGGTTGATCGGGGTTATGAGTATGGGACGGTGGGCACCGTTACTTCCGAGAGGCGAAATCATGAGATCTGTTCCTTTTCCTTGTATTTTTAGTTTAAAAGAAAGATTGCAATGTACTTTCAATTGGCGTGACTTTTCGCACGTCCAATTTCTATGTCAATAAAAGTCCAACTTTTCTTTCATATGTGTGCTTTTCGTGTCTCCGCTTTCATCTATTCAGTTTCTTTCAAAATAATAACTTTTATGATTGATGAAATTGAATTGCAAAACGTGTGTACATTCAGAGCATTACAGGATCATTACGAAATCTTTGAAAAAATACAGAAAGAAATGATTTCCCAAGTGAATAAAATTGCAAAAAAGAAGTCATGACGAACCAGTGCGCAATCCTCGCGTGATCATCGTCCTGGAACAACTTCCGTCCGGCAGATCGATTTAACCAGCAAAAAAAAGAATCACAGAAGAAAAACAAATAAAGCGAAAAAGAAAGCTACTTAAAGAAAATAAACAAAAAAAATCACAGAAGGCGGAACATAAAAGAACACAACATCCCCATATCATTCATCATTCTCATATCATCCATACCATTCATCACTCCATGGCATCAAACAGTACATTACGCTTTCAAATTCGCATCTCCGAAGAGCGAAGGAATAACAAAAGAAAAGAAGAGAATGAAAAATCAAACAGAAGAAGCATCCCACCAATATCAATCATTACATCCATGTGCACCAAAATACCCAAGTGCATGCATTTCATGCACCATCCAAGAGAAAAGTTACCATGGACCAGAGAGTGCCAAAAATCTCATTTTTTTTTAGAAAATCGCCATGACACCGAGTTAGTAAACTCCATCAACCCAGAGTTCGTAAACTCCATCAATCCAGAGTTCGTAAACTCCATCAACCCAGAGTTAGTGAACTCCCACAGAGTTAGTGAACTCCTTCCATAGATCACAACATCGTGTACGAGCACGCGATGGATCCATCAGACTTCGTTAAGTCCTTCGGATTAGTTGTGTCAGCCTAAGGCACAGCGTAAATCCATTGATCAAATCAGTTCCGGACCTGATGTTGATCGGCCGCTCGAAAAGGCCACCCCCAGAGTTCGTAAACTCCGTCAACCTAGAGTTCGTAAACTCCATCAATCCAGAGTTCGTAAACTCCATCAATCCAGAGTTCGTAAACTCCATCAACCCAGAGTTATTGAACTCCCACAGAGTTAGTGAACAAAATTAGTATTATTTCTATATCTTTAGTATTATTTCTCAAAGGGAAAATAACAAAAAAAAAATTCGAAATTTTCTAAAGCGGACAAAATTAGTATTATTTCTATATCTTTATTTCCACTTTACCAGCAAATATGAAAAGGCCAATTCATATTTCTTGGCAAAATGTGAAATAAAGAGGGGCAGCTGTAATACCCCAATTTTGTCCGACTAGTTTATAAAAAACAAAATATATTTTTTGTGTAAACACCCAATTTTAATGGGTATTTTTCTCGTTTTAAAAAAAGGGGCTCAAAAATATGTTTCGACATGCTCATATATTATTTCTAATCGCTTATGCGCGATAGTTTTAATGATCTTGTAATGTTTGTTTCTTGTTGTTGCGCGTGTTATTCTTAATTGGATACACGTGTTTAGTGATCATGCGTGTCATAGCGGTTGTTTTATCCTTATTGTAATTATTGGTTGAACTTTTATTTATTATTAGCATTATCAAAAAAAGGACACAACAAAAATAGTCCAATTATTTGTTCTATCCAAATCTGTCGACTTTATTATAATAATATACAAGTGTACATTTTTTCAATTACAAATGAAATAAAATAAAAGTGAGGCTAGCTAGTAGTGTTTGAACGCGACAACAAACAAGCAAGACAAGGAGAAAGAGCCAAATTTGTTGCAAAGAATAGGCCTAAGCTTCAAAGCTTCAAATGGAGGGTCTCATCTTTCTATGCACATCCCGATCTGAACAAGTTACCATAAATAAGGTTTAGGCAATGACAATAGTCAAAACAGATCTATTTTCATGATGCAATGATGAAGAAAATTGTATCTGATTTATTCAAACACCAAAAAGTGAAACACCTTGGGAAATATAATCGAGTTCTTTGGGTTAAAATTGATTTTACAAACACATAATCCCATACAAGTCCATATATAAATACAGATCAAAAACTCAGAGGAGAGGGAGAACAACAACCAAGCACAACACAGAAAAACTGATACACTGAAGCAAAAAATAACACAGGCCAAACACACACAAACACACTCAGAAAACCAAACAGAGAGCAAAAAACACAGAGAGCAAAACACACAGAGAGAAAAAAGAAAAAAACAAGCATACTGAGATAAAAAAAAACACACAAACACGCAGAGAGAAGGGGAAAGGGAAGCTCCTCACCTTTACTGCCGGTGTCTCCGGCGAACCACCGCCATCGCCGCCGCACCTCTCCTCATAACGCCCTCTGTTTCTCTCCCTGGACCTCAGTCGTTCTCTTCAACCACCACCGTGAACCACCGCCAAACATCAAACACCAAACCCAAAACCACCGCCCTGTATCTCTCTCCGCCGCGCCTTCGCTTCGTTTTCCACCAACCTCGCCGGAAGACCTCCGTTCGACCTTTCCATCGAACACCACAGCCACCGTCCCTCACTCTCTCACCGTCGCGACCTCCATCTTTCTGGTTCGCTCCTCTCTCTCTCTCTCTCTCTAACGCGTCTCTCTCTCTTTTCTTCTTAAAATGGAACGGCGCTGAGTTGGGGGGGAAGGGTTTTAGGTTTTTCTTCTTTCAGCATTATGGTTAGGGCTTTGTTTATGGGCTTTCCTTCCTTTTTTTTAAAGTTTAAAAATCTGATTACTAATAACACTCCCAGTATTACTAACCCAGAACCCCCCACATTTTCTTTTCCTAAAAAATGCTAGTCACACTCCCTTTACCTATGTTTAGCACCCATCCTTCTTGCTTTTATTTGTTTTTAGTTTATTATTACTTATTGTTATTACTATTATCATCGTTACTATTTACCTCATGTTGTCATCTAATAGCATCTCTTTTTGCTTATCATTTTGTTATCACTATTATGATGGTTTATGTAATTTTTAAACTAGGAATAAACACTTAAGGTATAAATATGGCTACCTAAATCCACTTTTACTCATGTCCTGTTCAATATTCACTTTCAAAATAGTCATGCCAAGTTAACCCATTCGAACATTGTAACTACCTCTTATTTTCAAAAGAGTTAGTAGTATGACCACTCTAAACCGTTGTTGTTTGGTCATCACGAACACTTGAACCAAAAACGAAACCAATTATCATTAATGATCACTTGAGCCGTTGCCGTTTGGTTGTTAATGATAATTTCATTTTCAAAAGAGTTAGTAGTATGACCACTCTAAACCGTTGTTGTTTGGTCATCGCGAACGCTCAATCCAATTGCGCATTCCTTTTATCACGGCGTTCTCTCAATTCAAACCAACGAAAATAATTTTTCAAAAACAAATATTTTCAAACATCAAAATCAAAACTAATTGTCACCGATGATGACCACTCGCGCCGTTGCGTTTGATTGTGAATGATAATTTAATTCCGTGGGAGCTAGTAGTGTGGCCACTCTAAACCGTTGTTGTTTGGTCTTCACAAACGCTCCCCCTTCAATTGCGAAAACCTTTTTCAATGCTTAAAATAAAAACCGGTTGTCATCAATAGTCACTCGCGCCGTTGCCGTTTGATTGTTGGTGACGATCCCATTTTCAAAAAGAGTTAGTAGCGTGGCCACTCTAAACCGTTGTTGTTTGGTCATTGCGAACGCTCAACCCCTTTTCGAAAAACTCTAAAAAGATTAAAAAACAAAAACCTTTTTCAAGACAAACAAGAACTACGTAGCTTTGAATTCTCCATCGCACTGGGAGATACGTAGGAGCGAGAGGCTAACTCTCGTCAAGCGCCAAAAATAAAATTTTCATTAAGTCTTCTCATATCCTTTTCAATAAAGAGGCAAATTTAAGTATTTTCCAAATCGACACTTAAAACCACACGTTTAATTAAAGGTTCCCTTTCGATAGAAATGAGATGTGGGGTGCTAATACCTTCCCCATGCCTAACCGACCCCCGAACCCAAATTTTCCGGTTTCTAAAAGGACATTCGCTTTCCAAAAAGGTTTTCTTCAATATTTTCCTTATAAAAAAATATTGGTGGCGACTTCATTGTTTTAAAAAGTTGTAAACGAAGAAAGATCCTCAAGGACTTTTTAGGTAATGAGGAGGAACGATGAAAAGAGAAGAAAATAGAGAGGAGAGGGTTATGGGGTGACGGTGAAGAGAAAGGGGAAGGAGGGAAATATTCTATTTCTTGCTTTGGGTAAGTGATTTTGGTACCAATCTTCTCCATTTTTCTTTCTCTATCTTTTAGTGTAAATTTCACACCCTAATTCCTTTCCATTTTCACTTTGCCATAAATGGGTTTTTGGAGCTCAAAATGTTAGGAAGCTATTTTGGTGGTTTTAGTGTTGTTGAAGGAGAGAGTACTTGGGTTCTTCAATTTGGAGGTATGGGGGCTCTCTTTCATGGCTAATAATTTATAAACCTTGAAATCATATGGCTTAAGTGTTAGGAGTAGTTGTTTAATTAATTAATGAAGTAATTGTGTGTTTGGGTGTTGTTTGATTGTGTATGTGATTACATTAATTGTTGTATTTGTATTTAATTTGGTGATACCATGATGCTTGATGTTGGAAATAAATGTGCTGTTAAATGTGCATGCCATATGTTTGATAAAATGCTTCAATGTGAAGAAATATGTGAATATGTGATTTAATGATGTTGATTAAATGCCTAAGTGAGTGTTGTTAAAGTGAGTGTTGAATTGCTAAATAATATGGAGATAATTAGATGCTAATTAATATAATTAAATAGGGGAAAGTATGTGATTATGAGGTGTTAAATTAGTCCCTAAGTGTGGAATTGGTCCTTGAGGTGTGTAATACCCTAATTTTGTCCGTCCCTTAACTCAAGCCAATTTCAAGAATTGGAACTCAACTAAATCAAAGTACCACTGTTTAAGTTAAGCGAGCACTTATTTGTTTAAATCGTGCGTTCTTCGTTTTTAGTAAATGCGTAAGTAATGTTTTTAGGTAATGAGCTCATTTCTTCTATTTTGAGTCTCGTTTTAGCGTATTCGTCTAGTCAGCCCGTTCTCGTCTTTGTGTTTGACCAGACTCTTTTTATTATTATTATTCTTTTCTTTTTATCAGATTAATTTATTTTGAGCATACATATATAGTCCAAAAGGTCAAAAAAATTCTATCTAGTTTATTTATAATTTAAAAGTGTTTAAGAGTCCAAAATGTCAAAAAATACTATTTAATTTTTATCACAACTTAGAAGAGTCCCAAATGTCCAAATGTCCAAAAAATACAAAAAAATAATAATACAAATATACAAAAACAAATAAACTCGAAAATACAAAAATAAAAAATAACAGTAAAGAAGAAGAAGCAGATCTGGGTGTGCAAGTTTGCTCTCTCCAAGTCTTTGGGCTTGGATCCGACACGAAAATAGTCAAAACCCAGTCAAATGTAATTAAATGCCTAACCTAATTTTTAACTATAAATAGGCAGTCAATTAACAGTCAAAGGGGACACGAATTTCAAGGTAAAGACCACCAAAAAACAGATTAGGGTTTTACACTGAAACCCTAATCACACAAACTCTTTTTGAGATCCAGGCGATAAAAAGAAAAGTGAGCAAGCAGCGAGTTCAAGCAAAGCAAGAGTTGCAGAGTATCAGCACACTAGAGAGCATATCAGAAGCGGTAGTAATAGGTTGGTATTCGAAATCCCAATCATTCAAATGCTCATGTAGTATAATGAATCTGTGTTTTCGTTCTTTTTATTATCAAAATACAAAAACAGATTTAATGAGGCTTGTAAGTTTTATTTTCAGTGATGTTTTCATGCTGTTGATAATATTTTAAGTCTGTATAAAGCGAGAACGTGTTTTAATAAGAACAATAAGCTAATGAGTCTAAAAAAATGCACACAAAGCAAATTAGAAAAAACAACTAAGCAGGAGATCCAATTAAAATCACAAGGAGGCAGCATCACAGCTCAAGAAAAATTTGAAAATAGAACAAGATGGGGTAGAATAGAAGCCAGACCAGAGAAAGCGTAAAAAAAAATAATATAGACTTAAAAAAAAAAAAAGAAAGGAAGGCAGGAACTCGTAAGGCGTCGCGGAGGCTTCGCCTTCTTCTCGTGGCTCCGCGAGACCCCATAAACCAACCACGAGGCAACCGAGACGAGAAAACCACCCAACCACCGTCGTTCTCGCGCTCTCTCTCCATAAACCGAGTCACTTCCACCGATCCGTTTCCCCTTCTCACAAACCGAACCCCCAACCACCATGAAACCACCCAAAAAGCACTAGATCAGAAACCCCTTTTTTAAAATAACAAAGAAAGGAAGAAGATCGAAGAAAAGAGTGAAAACGGACCTGAAAAATTCCCTGGCCGTCACCTCCAGAAACTAAAAACCCTCTCTCCCTATCATCACGTGCCGCGCAGTGAACCACGCCAGTAAACCTCTCTCCCTCCCGTGAACCCAGTAGCAGTAAACCCCTCTCTCACCTTCTGAACAACCGGCGAAATTTTCGCCTTGGTTTCCTCTCTCTCTCTCTTGCCGCCGCGGCTGGGATGGAATGAAGGAGGGAATAAGAATCAGATTAGGTTTAATGAAACCCTAGTTCACTTTAAATGCCTCTCTTTTTATTATTTAATTTAATTTAAAATTAAAAACAAATCAGATTTCTTTTTGCACCACCCTAATTCCAGCGTGCACCTCCTCACTCAAGCCCGGGTTGCGCATCTTTGGGCCTCCTATGCGGCCCGGGCTTCTTTGTTTACACCCACTGTTCAGTTACACAACCCCCCTGCAACTAATAACACCCCCATTTTTCAATTTTCACCTTTTTTCTCGTTTTTCTTTAATTCTCTTTCAACCCAAATAATTTCTCATTAAATCAAACTTTGTTAGTGGTCTTGCGAAGCCTTTGCTTGCATGATCACTAACAATGAGGAACTAGTGGTGATCACTTGGAGCCTTTGCTCAATTGATCATCACGAACGCCTAATTTTTCTAAAAAAAAACTTTCAATAAATTAAATCAAAACTTTGCTAATGGTCTTGCGAAGCCTTTGCTTGCATGAATCATTAACAATGAGGAGTTAGTGATGATCACTTGGAGCCTTTGCTCAATTGATCATCATGAATGCCTAATTTTCTAATTACTTTCAATAAATCAAAAAACTTTGCTAATGGTTTTTGAAGCCTTTGCTTGCATAATCATTAACAATGAGAACTAGTGGTGATCACCGGAGCCTTTGCTCAATTGATCATCATGAATGCCTAATTTACTTTCAATAAATCAAAAAAAAAAAACTTTGTTAATAGTCCTGCGAAGCCTTTGCTTGCGTGATTATTAACAATGGAGTGCTAGTGGTGGCCACTTGGAGCCTTTGCTCAATTGACCATCATGAAAGCTCAGTTTTCACAATTAAACAAAATAAAAATATAAAAACCTAGAACTACGTAGCTTTGAGTTCTCCATCGCACCTGGGGATACGTAGGAGCGGATCCCCTCCGTCAAGCACGACAAACTCAAAACAATTTTCCTTCCAAAAACCCAAAGCGGCTAACTCTCGTCAAGCGCCGCAAATAAAAAATTCCTTAAGTCTGTTTAATTGAGAGGCAAATAAAAGTATTTTTCAAATCAACACACAGAACCACACATTAATTAAAGGTTCCCTTTCAGTAGAAAGGAGGTGTGGGGTGCTAATACCTTCCCCATGCCTAACCGACCCCCGAACCCAAATCTTTAAGTTTTTCAAAAGACCATCTGCCTTCCCAAAAAGGTTTTTCTTCAATATTTTCCTTATAAAAAATATTGGTGGCGACTTCATTGTTTAAAAGGTTGTAAACGAAGAAAAACCCCTCGGGGACTTTTTTCGCAGCAGTGCGACTTCACTGGGGACTAAAAGAAAAAAAATTTCAAAAAAGAGGGTCGAGCCTAATTAATTAAATATGTGATTTGTGTGTTTGATTTGAATATCTTGTTTTGCCTCTATTTTTCTTATTTCTCATACAAGCATTGTTGCATTCATATGCATTCGCTTCTTCCTCTTCTATGATTGTTTCCCTCTTATCTTCTTTGCTTGTATGCTTAGTTCCTTCACGCATTTCCCCCCACTCTAATCATGCTCCCTCTTCTTTGCTCCCTTTCTTGAGGTAAGCAATGCAAGTAGTTGTTGCTAAAACCATAGGCTGGCTTATTTGATATTAAACCCTAGGGTAGACAACATACTATTATTTGCCTCTGTGCGATCTATGCAGGTTTGCATTTGCAGGTGGGGGAAAGGTAGTTATTTCTAAGTATTGTGCCCTCAGCACACACACACACCCTATACTTGTGAGCGTTGAGTGGGGCCTAAAACCCAAGGTCTGAACAAAATCCTAGGAGAGAGTGGGAGCGACGACTAGTGGATCGCCATTCGTAGACCTTTGTGCGTATGGCTCTCATGAAAGTTCCGCCCAAGAGTACGCTTTGTCATGATGCCTCACACTCGGTAGCTTTCTACGATTGTGGGTGTTATCATGAGGAAGACTTTAGCTCTTGGTTGCCATTGTGAGGAAGTGATTAGAACTTACATGAGAGGATTACCCTTTTCGTCGACTTTAGACCCCAGGATTCCCACCATTCGTAGGACACGGGGGCACGCCTTTGTTTGTTGCATTTAGCTTAAGCATTCCTTTTTCCCAAACTTTATTTCGAAAGTTGCAAATTTTCTTTCATAAACACCTACGTGAGGTGGCATGCAGCGTGTATCTTCGAAAATGTTCAAAGTGCCACCAATTAAACCTCATTTTATTACCATTTTTCCATGTCATCATGTCGCATTTGCATCATTCTGCACCATTGCATTTGCATCTAACAAAATCGTGAAAATTCATCATTTGCATTCTTCATGCATTAACGTTTGTTTGCCGGAGATCGCAACATAACACTGAACCGTTGTCATAGGTGTGTAAGAAGCAAACATGGAATCAAAAGGCAAAACTACATTCAATTCAAGGTTTCCCAATGTAAAGAAGATTGATGTAACTAGTTTGAAGAAGTATGCTTCTCTGTTAGGTCCTATTGAGCTCTCGCCCTTCGACAAGACTTATGGGAACATCCATGAGTTATTACAACTAGAAGTGCAAGAGAGTGCCATCATTTGCTTTAAGTTGGTTCTATGATTGAGAGATTAGATGTTTTTTTTTCAAGAATTTCCAAATGGCACCTACCTTAGAGGAGTATGAGAAGATTCAGGTTTTGATCGCTCAGAGATTAAACCTTACCGAAGATCAAAAGCGTATTATTCGGATGAAAACTCGCTTCCTTGTTGCAAATCGATGTGTAGAAGAAGTGCGGTCCCATAAAGTTGAGCGTAACAAGATATCCGGGTTTCCTCAAGGTTACTTCGAGAGTTTGATGGCTAGTCATTCGAAGATCAAAGAATTGGGCTTCTTTCAAGCAAATATTAGCTTTGACCATCTTTGGCATCGTCCCTTTCCCTCAGTTGAGAAGCATATAGATGAGGCTGCTTTGTTGGGGTGTTCACGGCTTTCAAGAGTGCAAAAGCCCCATCAATCCAGGTTCTGCTATTCTCGCCGAGACCTATCGTGCCTTCACTCGCCATCATGAGTTCCGAAAGGATAAGATGTGTTGTTCCTCCCCCATTCTATACGCTTGGTTGATCAATCATGTATGTGTTAACAAAAGTGAGGTTGAGGATCTCATTGTCTTATGCCTTGGGTTGCGATCCTAAGACTATGAGCCCTCGGGAATGGAAGGATACTCTTAAGAACCTTGATGCTCGTCAGATTCGTTGGTTCTCACACAAGTGTTGGGAGGACAAACCCTCAGTAATATTCCAATGTGGTAGTTTCCAGAATGTTCCTCTCATGGGAACACAGGGGTGCATCAACTATAACCCATCTTTGACCTTAAGGCAACTCGGGTACCCTATGCGAGATTCACCCTCCAAGCTATGTTGTTCCGTTTTTACCTCCATGCGGGGATCCCAAAGACGAGGACTTACTTGGCGAGTCTCGCAAGCTTGGGAAACCGTAGTGCGGAGAGACAAAGGTGAGCTATCTAAAAGGACCACTACTATATCCTTCACCCAATGGCTCGAAAAGAGGATTAAAGAAAATCGATCATCCAATCAAGAGGGGCCATCACTTGAAGAGAAAAAGCCAGAGCCTCACGTTCCCCTCATTGAAGAGCTAGAAGAAGTTAAGTTGGCATTGTCTAAAGCGGAAGAAGAGAAAAGGACCTTGCAAAACAAGTTGGGAAGAGTGATGCAAGACAAGCGGAAGCTAGAGAACGAAAATGCTCTTCAAGCCGCAACTATTGAAGCGACCAACAGAAACTTGTGATAGAAGAAGAAAGCAAGAGGAGGTTGAAACATTTGAAAGGTGCTAAAGAGGAAATAAAGAGGTGTACCTCAAAGATGAATGAAGCTACGAGGCGTATGAATGGAAGGAACTATATGACAGTCATGGAAGAAGGAGAAAATGATCAAAGATGCACTAGCTAAGTCAAGAAAAGAATTCCAAGTAATGAAGTTCGAATTGGGGGACCAAATAGAAAGCATCAGGCAAGATAGAGAGTCTATCACAGGGATCTTGAAGGAGTACCAACAAGCATTAAGGTTTGAACAAGGAAGGTCGATTTAATTGAAGAGAAATCTTAGATGCCTAGAGGAATCTTATGAGCAAGTGCAAGTAGAAAGCCGGTATTGGGAGCAACGTTTCATGGCCTTAATTGGCAGAATAGAGGACCAAGAGATTATCAAGGAGCTAAAGGATGAGATTCGGCTTTGGAGGAGTAAATTTTCAAAGCTAGCCAGGGCTAGCTAACCAAGTGTGAGGATGTTCCCAAGAAACTAAGAAGAATTTGAAATAGAAATGAATCCTTCCAACACTCCGGCCCAGGTGTACGAGTTTGTCGAGTACTGCAGGATCCTAACAGAAGAACTCATGGAGAAAGCCAAAAGGGCAGCCGAAAGCAAGAAGAGAAAGAGGGAGGAGAAGCTGAAAGCTATTTGCCTTTGAATTCCACCTTAGAGTATTGTAATAGTCCTTAGGAAATTGTAAACTTTCTCTAAAAAAGTTGTAATTTTCTTTGGAATATAGTACTTTTCTGTCAAAAGCATTTGTTCTCCGAATATTGTATTTTTCCTTCGAGTTTGAAGTTGTAGTATTCTATCCTTTCGAATGAAGTGCGTTTGTTTTGCCCATTGCTTCCAACCTCGTCGCATCCAAATTAAAAATATAAACACAAAAATAAAATGAAAAGAGAGTGTTAGAGCTTTAAACTCACACGCCTATGACAACGCGAGGTGTATTACGATTCCCGGCGCCAAAGCAAACATAAAATCATACATATCGCATTGCATTACATTCATTTATTCATGCTCGTGTTCATAAGTGTGTTTCGTCAATAGAAAAAGGCAAGCTGGTTCGCCAACATCGATATCTGACTCGTCTACAAGCAAGGCTCATGGCAAACTAACCGGAATGACTCGGACCGCCCTATTATCGAAGACCTAGGAACAGGTGAATCGAACCATGATACCCCAATCGCCGACTTTCCGATCCGAGCAATTGGCTCGGGAGAATCGAGAGTTGAGAAACGAAAATGGGGGCAATGGAAGCACGGGATGGTGAAATGATGGCGATACTACGGGCCTTGAGGAAGCGAATCGCATTGAAAGTCCCGCCGTCGCCGCAGAAGGCTGCTTTGTCACTCTTCCCCTCGAGGCTTTGTCACCTTCGCTCATACTTGAGGGCCAACAACCGAGCCAACCGGTCATGCATGGGATGCCTTGGGGACTCCCACCGGATACACACCTCCGTGAGCGAGGCTAATGCGCAGAAGTAATCTCCCAGGGTTGCAGAGCAAGTTCAACCCATCTCACCGCAAACAATGGAGGAGCGAGGCGCCTCGAGCCCAAATTCGATTCCTATTCCGCGAGGAACTCCGTTTGGCTTTCATTCACCAAAGAATGGCCCATCCCCAAGTTCGAGGACCCATCCTTGGGAATACGGTTCACTCACGTGACTCCACACGTGAACCCCACCGTAGTGACGATGAATAATCCTCATTACGGTGTGAATGTTTTCCTCGAATTACCCCTACGAAAACGTAAGTCGATATCGATACTAGAGGAGAGACTCAAGAGTAGTAGAAGGAGCGTGTTCACGGGCCGAGAAATGCCCACGAGCCGTGTTTGGTCCCTAATCTAGTCTTGCCTCCTAAATTCAAAGCGCCAATTTTGATAAATACAGAGGACGACTTGCCTGCGATCGGTCATGTGACAATGTATCTCTTGGGAAAATGATCGCTATGCTCGGGATGATAACTCGATGATGCATCGCTTTCAAGAAAGCTTGCTGGAGCTCCCCTTGACCGTACATGCGTTGGAGCCAACCAATATCCATTCTTTGGAAGGACATGGCGGATGCTTTTATGCGTCAATACCGATTACAACAATGATCCGCTCGGACGGGACTCGGCTACAATGCATGTCCAAGAGAGATAATGAGTCGCTCAAGGAGTACGCTCGGAGGTGGAGGAACCTTGCCGCTCAAGTCAAGCCCCCTCATGGACAAAGAAATGGTCCACATGTTTATGGATACCCTTCTGCGGTGTATTATGATAGGTTGGTTGGCGGCGTAGCCTCAAATTTCTACGAGATGGTAGTCACAGGGAAAGAGTAGAGAATGGTATGCGCAGATGGAAGAATAACTCATGGCCCAAAGACCTCCTTCCAAATAAAAACCTTTTCTCGGACCTACAAGAAGAAAGAGGTGAAACCAATGCGGTTATCGGAGCGGTGGTCCGTCACACAAACAATCCTCCGCAAGCTATTCCCTCCTCCTCTCAGCACCACCAAGACACGACCATTTCAATCAAACTACCGATCACGGAACTATATAATGAAAGGAAGCCCGTGGTCTTTGATCCTATTCCCATGTCCTACACGGACTTGTTTAATTATCTCATCACCAACAAAATAATCAACACTCGTCGGATGAAGCCGTACCAACCTCCCTATCCCGGGGATACAACGCAAATGCTACTGCGCTTTCATTGCAGGGGCGTAGGTCATGTGGTGGAGGAGGATTGTAAAGCATTCAAGTATGTGGTGCAAGAATTACTTGATGCAAAGACTATATCATTTCAACAACCTAATGTGGCCACCAATCCGTTGCTGGGGCATGGAGGACTGCTTGTTAATGCCGATTGACCATCGGAAGTCGGTGTCCGTTAGAAAAGTTGATTGCATTCGGATGCCTTTGAATTTTATCCATGCTTTGAGTTATGCCGTCTTGGTGTCATCGAGGAAGGGTGTGCTAGGAAAGACGCTTGTGATAATCCTCGTTGCATCGGGGCATGTGAAGGCTTTAAGCCAATTCTCCAGATCTCTTGGACGGACACACGGTCCAAGTGGGAATCCAAGAAAAAGAAGAAAATGTATCTACTTTGCAATCAGGCAATGGAGGCTTCAGGACCGATTGAAATTCCTCGCAGAACACGAATTCGGCCAGTGTGATGAGACCCTCGACCATTGTTATTCCAAGACTGCTGCCGCTACCCCTAGTAGAGAGACTAGGATGACTCCATGGAGCCGCAATGTGCAAATGCGTGCAGAGGTCCCTAAAGGCACTTTGGATATAACAAACATTCTTTGGAGGTAGTGGTATCACAAGGAGTGGAAGGGTGTACGCTCCCGAAAATCTTAGGGAGAGCAATCAAAAGCACAGATGAAGAAAGGGCCCGTAAGGGAAAGAACAAAGAAACGGTAGAAGTCGGACAAGTATCGCAAAAGAAGCTCGGGAGTTCCTAAAAGTAATGAAACAGAGTGAATATCGGGTGGTAGACAGCTTAAATCAAACTCCATCCAAGATCTCGATGCTCTCTTTGTTGCTTAGTTCAGGCGATCGTCGTCTTTGACCTTTGCTGAAAATCTTGAACGAAGCCCACGTCTCCCCAGGACATCACGGTAAAACCTGACAGCGGTATTGTTGGCAACATTGTAGCATCCAACTACTTGACCTTCTCGGACATCGAGCTTCCCCGGCAGAAAGAATCATAATCAAGCTCTTCACATCTCGATCAAGTGTGGGGACTATATGCTCGCGCAGAGTGCTCATTGATAATGGCTCATCCTTGAATGTGATGCCTAAGTCCACCATGAATAAATTTGAATGTAGACCGCTTCATATCCGGCCGAGAGTTCTACCTTGGTCAGAGCATTTGATGGGTCAGTGAAGGAAGTTTTCGGAGAAGTAGAAGTGCCGCTGCAGGTAGGCCCCGAAGTGTTCTATGTTGTCTTCCAAGTGATGGACATCAGTTCCTCCTATAGCTGCCTGCTAGGACGTCCTTGGATACATGCTGCCGGGGCAGTGCCATCCTCGCTTCATCAGAAACTCAAGTTTGTGGCCGAGGGAAAGCTGATAGTGATCCACGGAGAAGAAGAAACACTGATAAACAGATCACCACCTGAATGTTACGTGGAGGCGGCAGAAGAGTCCCTTGAGACTGCCTTCCAAGGGTTGGAGATCTCAAATGCTGTCTTCGTTGAAAGTGAGCCTCTGCAGAAGCCTAAGTGGTCCAAGGCTGACATGATGACTGCAAAGGTAATGCTAGGGCATGGGTATCAGGTCGGCAAGGGCCTGGGAAAAGCTGCTCAAGGGATTATAACACCTGTCCAGTTGGGGGGAAACATTGAAAGATTCGGTGTTGGGTACATCCCAAGTCTTGCTGATCGGGAAAGGCTAGCATCCGCGGGGAGGAGAAATGGCTGGCCAAACTCAGAGGAGGAACACCCAATCAGGGCAGGATAATCGTCGCTAACCTCAAGAACAACTTCCGGAGTGCTGGCATGCTGAACCCTGACCAGGTTAATGCGGTTGAAGAAGAGTCAAGCTCGAACAGTGGTGTTCCGCTTAGTGTCGTATTTCTTTGTCTTTGTTGAGAGAAGCTGCAGAACCGAGGAGACCATGGATTTCCGTGTTTTTCAATTTAAAGTAATTTTCATTGTAATGTAGATTCTCGCTCGCCCAAGGCCTTGGAACATTTCATTTGGGCACACATGTTTTTGTCAAGACTCATCAATCAATAAAATGTTATTTTGAATTTCCAATAAAAAAATTTGTCTTCATCTCTCGTTTGTGTGTCTTTTCTTTGTCTTTATTCGCCGCTCCATTTTAATGCAGATCGAAAATAGTCTCTGAAAATAATAATGCCCATAACTCATACTGTGACTTTGATTACCCGGTTAATCAAGCCGAGGAAGATGTTGAGGACGATTGGGATACTCCTCCGGAAATCATGAGAATGGTAGAGCAAGAAGAAAAAGTCATTGAGCCCCATGGGGAATCCACAGAAATGATCAATCTGGGTACTGAGAAAGACAAGAAAGAGGTCAAGGTTGGTACTGCAATGGAGGATAAAGAGCGCAAAAAGTTGATTCAGCTTCTGCTTGACTACGCTGACGTATTCGCATGGAATTATCAGGACATGCCAGGATTGAGCACAGATATTGTTGAGCACAGATTGCCAGTAAGATCAGAATGTCCCCCGGTAAAACAGAAGCTGAGGCGAATGAAGCCTGAAATGTCTTTGAAAATCAGGGATGAGGTCAAGAAACAGTTTGATGCAGGATTCTTAGCTGTGGCAAAAAATACCCGAGTGGGTTGCAAACATCGTTCCGGTCCCCAAGAAAGATGGAAAGGTCCGGATGTGTGTCGACTTACCGTGATTTGAAACAGAGCAAGCCCTAAAGATGATTTCCCCTACCCCACATTGATGTCTTGGTAGATAGTCTCGCTCAACATTCGATGTTCTCCTTCATGGACCAGGTATTCGGGCTATAACCCGGATCAAAATGGCTCCAGAGGATATGGAGAAAACCACCTTCATAACCCTTTGGGGACTTTTTCATTACAAGGTCATGCCTTTCGGGTTGAAGAATGCCGGGCAACCTATCAAAGAGCGATGGTAACCCTATTCCATGACATGATGCATAAGGAGATTGAAGTCTATGTGGATGACATGATCGCCAAGTCAAAGACGGATGAAGAACATGTGGTTAACTGCGCGAGGTTTGTTTGAGCGTCTCGAGAAAATACAAACTCGAGTTGAACCGCGAAGTGCACCTTTGGGGTTAGGTCAGAAAGTTGTTGGGTTTTATCGTTAGCCGTAAGGGAATTGAGGTGGACCTGGACAAAGCACGAGCAGTGCCGAGATGCCGCGCTAAAGCAGAGAAAGAAGTTCGTGGTTTCTCGGGAAGATCGAATTACATCTCTCGATTCATCTTCCGGTGATCGCAACTTGCGAACCAATTTTCAAATTCTTTGTGCAAAAACCAAGAGGTGAAGTGGAATGATAAATGTCAAGAAGCATTTGAGAAAATCAAGGTGTGTACTCCAAAATCCACGACCCTAATGCCACTGTATCCGCGGGCCTCTTATCCTATACCTCACTTTGTGCTAGACAATTCTATGGGTTGCGTCTTTGGGCAACATGATGATTCAGAAAGAAAGAACATGCGATCTACTACCTGAGCAAGAAGTTCACAGACTGTGAGACAAGGTATTCACCATTAGAGAAGACTTGTTGTGCTCTAGCCTGGGCTGCGCATCGACTGAGACAGTATATGTTGAGTCACACTACCTGGTTGGTGTCCAAAATGGATCCAATCAAGTACATATTTGAGAAACCTGCGCTCACAGGTCGAATTGCTCGTTGGCAAATGCTTCTGTCAGAATATGACCTCGTGTACGTAACCCAGAAAGCAATTAAAGGTAGTTGCTGGCAGATTACACCGGCGATCACCGGTTGAGGATTACCAATCAATGCAATGTGAATTCCCAGATGAGGACATTATGGCATTATTTGACGAAGGGAAATCTCAAGATGATGAAAGGTGGAGAATGTTGTTTGACGGTGCCTCTAACATGTGGGGGCACGGGGTCGGAGCAGTGCTGATCTCTCCGGACAACCGCTTCATACCATTCACTGCCAGACTAAGCTTCTATGTCACAAACAATATTGCAGAGTATGAAGCGTGTATCCTGGGTATCCAAGCAGCTCTCGATTGGAAAGTCAAGAGGCTCGACGTGTGTACGGATTCACTCTAATTGTCCACTGTAAAGGGGATTGGGAAACACGAAATCGACTTGATTCTCACCGCGACTATATTCAAGAATTAATCAAGCCCTTTGAGGAAATCACTTTCCAGCACATACCCCGCGGCGAGAATCAGTTGGCAGATGCTTTGGCAACTTTGTCTTCTATGTTCAACGTCAGCTGTGACAAAAGTTTGACGACTGTCAGAATCCAGCACAGGGGTCTACCCGCTTATCACTACTGTATGGCAGTCGAAGGGGAATCAGATAGTAAGCCTTGGTACCATGACATCAAGCAGTACATCACAAACAGAGAGTATCCTCCCGGAGCTACAGAGAATGACAAGAGAACACTTCGGAGACTATCAGCAGGTTTCTTCTTGAGTGGAGACGTCCTTTACAAGAGAAACTATGACTTGGTACTCCTCGTGTGTGTATGGCGAAGAGAGTCAAGTAAAGATTATGCGAGATGTTCATGAGGGTTCATTTGGGGTTCATTCCAGTGGGCACGCAATGGCTAGAAAAATCCTGAGAGCTGGTTACTACTGGCTGCAGATGGAGTCAGATTGTTACAGTTTTGTGAGAAGATGTCATAAATGTCAAATCTATGCAGATCACACTCATGTACCTCCGACTTCTCTGAATGTTTTGAGCGCACCATGGCCATTCTCAATGTGGGGCATGGACATCATTGGTCCCATTGAACCCAAAGCTTCAAATGGTCACCGTTTCATTTTGGTTGCTATTGACTACTTCACCAAGTGGGTAGAGGTCGCTTCTTATCCCAAGGTAACAAGCTCGATGATTGCTAAGTTCATCAAGAAAGATTTGGTTTGCCGCTACGGTCTTCCAAACAAGATTATCACTGCATAACGGCAAAGAACTTGAAATGCAGAATGATGAAGGACTTGTGTGAAGACTTCAAAAATACGGCATCACAATTCTTCTCCTTACCGCCCGAAGATGAATGGGGCGATTGAGGCAACTAACAAGAACATCAAGAAGATTGTGCAAAAGATGGTGGTAACATACAAGGATTGGCATGAAATGCTCCCTTTTGCCCCTGCATGGTTCTGTAACCCTCGGTGCGCACCTCAACCGGGCAACTCCTACTCATCGGTTTATGGGTCGGAGGCGGTCCTCCCCATTGAAGTTGAAATACCATCTCTGCGGGTGTTAATGGAGACAAAACTTGATGAAGCGAGAATGGGTTGATCCGTCTTGACAGTTGAACCTCATTGACGAAAGCGGGTGGCCGCTATGTGTGTCATGGGACAGTTGTACCAACAGAGGATGATAAGAGCTTTTGACAAAAGAGTTCGTCCTCGTGGATTCAAAGAGGAGAACTTGTACTCAAGCGGATCTTGCCGTCTGCATGTGGACCCGGGGCAAGTGGACTCCCAAATATGAAGGACCATATGTGGTGAAGAAGGCATTCTCAGGAGGAGCTCTAATCCTGGCGAGCATGGATGGAGATGAGATTCCAAATCCAGTGAACTC
Source organism: Oxytropis ochrocephala (assembly GCA_020916435.1). NCBI lineage: Eukaryota > Viridiplantae > Streptophyta > Magnoliopsida > Fabales > Fabaceae > Oxytropis > Oxytropis ochrocephala. The sequence goes on from CM037091.1 coordinate 56,958,332, forward strand.
AGATGTGGTCAAGAAGTATTATGCCTAGAAAAATAAACAAAAAAAGAGAAAGATAAGCCAAGAAAAATCAGCTCGCTAGGTTGAAAACCCGCAAAGGGCGGCCTAGGCAAAATCAGAGCGACCCGGTGGATCGAAAACCCGCAAAGGGCGATTCAGGCAAAAATTAGGGTCAGAAAACTTGGGCTCGAGAAAAGGAAAGGCAATCAGCACTCCCAAAGGTTTGGATAAGAGGGTGATCAGAGTTATGAGTATGGACGGCGGGCACCGTTACTTCAGAGATGAAATCACAAGATCTGTTCCTTTCTCTTGTATTTTCTCAGTTTAAAAGAAAGATTGTAATACACTTTCAATTGGCGTGACTTTCTGCACGTCCAATTTCTATATCAATAAAAGTCCAACTCTTCTTTCATATGTGTGCTTTTCGTGTCACTGCTTTCATCTATTCAGTCTCTTTCAAAATGATAATTTTTATGATTGATGAAATTGATTTGCAAAACATGTGCACATTCAAGAGCATTACAGGATCATTACGAAATCTTTGAAAAATACAGAAAGAAATGATTTCCCAAGTGAGTAAAGTTGCAAAAAGAAGAGACAAACAGCATAACAAATCAATGCGCAATCCTCACGTGATCATCGCCCCCGGGACATGACCTCCGTCCGGCAAGTGGATTTAATCAACAAAAAAGTGCCAAAGAAAAAACAAATAAGCGAGAAAAAGAAAGCTGCTTAAAGAAAAGCAGAATGAAAAAGAAAAAGAAAGTCACAAGTACGGAACACAAAAAACAAAAAAAAAAAAAAAAAAAAAAAAAACATCTTCATATCATTCATCATTCTCATATCATCCATACCATTCATCACTCCATGTCATCAAACAAAGAGTGCATTACACTTTCAAATTCGCATCTCAAAAGAGCGAAGGAATAATCAAAGCAGAAAGAGCATCCCACTGGGATCAATCCTTGCATTCACATGCATTTCATGCACCATTCAAGAGAAAAGTTACTTTGGACCAAGGGTCCCAAAAATCTCATTTTGAAAAATCACCACAACACGGAGTTCAGTAAACTCCATCAACCCGAGTTCGTAAACTCCATCAAACCGAGTTCGTAAACTCCATCAAACCGAGTTCGTAAACTCCTCAACCCGAGTTCGTAAACTCCATCAAACCGAGTTCGTAAACTCCATCAAACCGAGTTCGTAAACTCCATCAAACCGAGTTCGTGAACTCCATCAACCCGAGTTCGTAAACTCCATCAAACCGAGTTCAGTAAACTCCATCAAACCGAGTTCGTGAACTCCATCAACCCAGAGTTAGTGAACTCCCACAGAGTTAGTGAACTCCTTCCACAGATCACAACATCGTGTACGAGCACGCGATGGATCCATCAGACTTCGTTAAGTCCTTCGGATTAGTTGTGTCAGCCTAAGGCACAGCGTAAATCCATTGATCAAATCAGTTCCGGACCTGATGTTGATCGGCCGCTCGAAAAGGCCACCCCCCAGAGTTCGTAAGCTCCGTCAATCCAGAGTTCGTAAACTCCATCAACCCAGAGTTAGTGAACTCCTTCAGAGTTAGTGAACTCCTTCCACAGATCACAACATCGTGTACGAGCACGCGATGGATCCATCGAGACCGTTAAGTCTTCGGACTAGTTGTGTCAGCCTAAGGCACAGCGTAAATCCATTGATCAAATCAGTTCCGGACTTGATATTGATCGGCCGCTCGAAAAGGCCACCCCAGAGCTCGGACTCGACGAGAGTCCGTTAAAAGGTTTTAGGCAACCTCCGAATTTCCAATTTACCGCTTTTCCCAATTTACCGCTTTTTCCAATTTATTGCTTTCTCGTTAATGCGACAAGTGTTAACCTCCTCTCTCAAAAGAAAAATAACAAAAAGATTTGAGTTTTTCTGAAACGGACAAAATTAGTATTATTTCTATATCTTTATTTCCATTTCACCAACAAATTTGAAAAGGCCAATTCATATTTTTTGGCGAAATGTGAAATAAAGAGGCAAATTGTAATAATACCCTAATTTTGTCCGTCCCCTTAACTCAAGCCAATTTCAAGAATTGGAACTCAACTAAATCAAAGTACCACTTTGTTTAAGTTAGCAGCACGCATTTGTTTAAATCGTGCGTTCTTCGTTTTAGTCGCATGCGTAAGTAATGTTTTTAGGTAATGAGCTCATTTCTTCTATTTTGAGTCTCGTTTTAGCGTATTCGTCTAGTCCGCCCGTTCGTCTTTGTGTTTGACCGGACTCTTTTTATTATTATTATTCTTTTCTTTTTGTCACAGTTAATTTATTTTGAGCATACATATATAGTCCAAAAGGTCAAAAAATTCTATCTAGTTTATTTATAATTTAAAAGTGTTTAAGAGTCCAAAAATGTCAAAAAATACTATTTAATTTTTATCACAACTTAGAAGAGTCCCAAATGTCCAAATGTCCAAAAAATACAAAAAAATAATAATACAAATATACAAAAACAAATAAATTCGAAAATACAAAAATAAAAAAATAACACGCAGAAAGAAGCAGATCTGGGTGCCAAGAATTTGCTCTCCAAGCTGCTGGGCTTGGATCCAGACCTGAAAATAGTCAAAACCCAGTCAAATGTAATTAAATGCCTAACCTAATTTTTAACTATAAATAGGCAGTCAATTAACAGTCAAAGGGGACACGAATTTCAAGGTAAAGACCACCAAAAAACAGATTAGGGTTTTACACTGAAACCCTAATCACACAAACACTGTTTTTGAGATCTGGGCAGTAAAAAAGAAAAGTGAACAGCAGCAGTTCAAGCAAAGCAAGAGTTGCAGAGTATCAGCACACTAGAGAGCATATCAGAAGCGGTAGTAATAGGTTGGTATTCGAAATCCCAATCATTCAAATGCTCATGTAGTATAATGAATCTGTGTTTTCGTTCTTTTTATTATCAAAATACAAAAACAGATTTAATGAGGCTTGTAAGTTTTATTTTCAGTGATGTTTTCATGCTGTTGATAATATTTTAAGTCCTGTACAAACTGAGAACGTGTTTTAATAAGAACAATAAGCTAATGAGTCTAAAAAAATGCACACAGCAAATTAGAAAAAACAACTAAACAGGAGATCCAATTAAAATCACAAGGAGGCAGCATCACAGCTCAAGAAAAATTTGAAAATAGAACAAGATGGGGTAGAATAGAAGCCAGACCAGAGAAAGCGTAAAAAAAAATAATATAGACTTAAAAAAAAAAAAAAAAAGAAAGGAACCGAACCTGTAAGACGTCGCCGGAGGCTTCGTCTTCTCCGGCGAAGCTCCGGCGAGACCCCCATAAACCAACCACGAGGCAACCGAACCAGAAAACCACCCAACCACCGTCGTTCTCGCGCTCTCTCTCCATAAACCGAGTCACTTCCACCGATCCGTTTCCCCTTCTCACAAACCGAACCCCCAACCACCATGAAACCACCCAAAAAGCACTAGATCAGAAACCCCTTTTTTAAAATAACAAAGAAAGGAAGATCGAAGAAAAGAGTGAAAACGGACCTGAAAAATTCCCTGGCCGTCACCTCCAGAAACTAAAAACCCTCTCTCTCCCTATCACCGTCGCGCCGCCGTGAACCACGCCGTAAACCTCTCTCCCTCCCGTGAACCCAGCGCCGTAAACCCCTCTCTCACCTTCCTGAACAACCGGCGAAATTTTCGCCTTGGTTTCCTCTCTCTCTCTCTTGCCGCCGCGGCTGGGATGGAATGAAGGAGGGAATAAGAATCAGATTAGGTTTAATGAAACCCTAGTTCACTTTAAATGCCTCTCTTTTTATTATTTAATTTAATTTAAAATTAAAAACAAATCAGATTTCTTTTTGCACCACCCTAATTCCAGCGTGCACCTCCCCTCACTCAAGCCCAGTTTCGCATACTGGGCCCTCCTATGCGAACTGGGCTTGCTGTTTACACCCCCCTGTTCAGTTACACAACCCCCCTGCAACTAATAACACCCCCATTTTTCAATTTTCACCTTTTTTCTCGTTTTTCTTTAATTCTCTTTCAACCCAAATAATTTCTCATTAAATCAAACTTTGTTAGTGGTCTTGCGAAGCCTTTGCTTGCATGATCACTAACAATGAGGAACTAGTGGTGATCACTTGGAGCCTTTGCTCAATTGATCATCACGAACGCCTAATTTTTCTAAAAAAAAACTTTCAATAAATTAAATCAAAACTTTGCTAATGGTCTTGCGAAGCCTTTGCTTGCATGAATCATTAACAATGAGGAGTTAGTGATGATCACTTGGAGCCTTTGCTCAATTGATCATCATGAATGCCTAATTTTCTAATTACTTTCAATAAATCAAAAAACTTTGCTAATGGTTTTGCGAAGCCTTTGCTTGCATAATCATTAACAATGAGGAACTAGTGGTGATCACCTGGAGCCTTTGCTCAATTGATCATCATGAATGCCTAATTTACTTTCAATAAATCAAAAAAAAAAACTTTGTTAATAGTCCTGCGAAGCCTTTGCTTGCGTGATTATTAACAATGGAGTGCTAGTGGTGGCCACTTGGAGCCTTTGCTCAATTGACCATCATGAAAGCTCAGTTTTCACAATTAAACAAAATAAAAATATAAAAACCTAGAACTACGTAGCTTTGAGTTCTCCATCGCACCTGGGGATACGTAGGAGCGGATCCCCTCCGTCAAGCACGACAAACTCAAAACAATTTTCCTTCCAAAAACCCAAAGCGGCTAACTCTCGTCAAGCGCCGCAAATAAAAAATTCCTTAAGTCTGTTTAATTGAGAGGCAAATAAAAGTATTTTTCAAATCAACACACGTAACCACACATTAATTAAAGGTTCCCTTCAAAGAGAAAGGAGTGTGGGGTGCTAATACCTTCCCCATGCCTAACCGACCCCCGAACCCAAATCTTTAAGTTTTTCAAAAGACCATCTGCCTTCCCAAAAAGGTTTTTCTTCAATATTTTCCTTATAAAAAATATTGGTGGCGACTTCATTGTTTAAAAGGTTGTAAACGAAGAAAAACCCCTCGGGGACTTTTTCGGGCGCAACAAGGTGTTAAATTAGTCCCTAAGTGTGGAATTGGTCCTTGAGGTGTTAAATTAGTCCCTAAGTGTGGAATTGGTCCTTGAGGTGTTAAATTAGTCCCTAGGTGTCAAAATGGTCCTTAGGTGCTAAAATAATCCTTATGGTGATAAAATAGTCCCTATGTGTCTAAATGGTCCCCGAGGTGTTAAAATAGTCCCTAGGTGTCAAAATGGTCCTTAGGTGCTAAAATGGTCCCAATGGTGTTAAATTGGTCCTTGGGAGGTGATTTGGCCCCTAGGTGTGGGTTTAGTCCTTGGTGTGACATTTAGTCCAATAATGAGGTGTGTTGTGTTGTGGTGAGGACTAAGAGGTGTGTAGGCTTCGGCCAAAGCGGTGTGTAGGCTTCGGCCAAATATTGTGAATGAAGTTGAGTTGCGAAGTGAAAAGCGAAGAGTTAATGATTGTTGTGGTAAATATACTGTGTTGTGGTGCATTGTCATGGCATCACATAAATCATGCATATTCAGCGACGATGTGGGCTTCGGCCAAAGTGACGAGGGCTTCGGCCAAAGTGACGTGGGCTTCGGCCAAAGTGACAAGGGCTTCGGCCAAAGTGATGTGGGTTTCGGCCAAAGCGACGATGATGGATCCACATGCATATTGCATATCATACATTTGCATACATTCCGATGATTGCTTGGGTGTTCTCAATTAATGGTATATTTGGTGTAACTGTATATTTCTGACGTAACTGTATTTGGTGTAATTGTATTAATGGCGTATTGAGAGTGACTGTATATCTGGTGTACCTATTCTACCGTGTTTCTTGTTTTATTTCTTATTATCTATGTATTGAGACTCACCCTACTGCGTCGTGTTGCCTCGTATGTCGGCAACCTGCAGGTGACGGTGACTAAAGGTGTTTAGAGATCCTTTTTCTAGTATGGTCGAGTCGGCTCTGATACGTAGCACCGGGGGGATGTTTAGTTTATTTGTTTCTTTTATATTTTGAACTAAGATGTTAAGTTGTTACTTCCACTGTTGTAGTATTTTGTCTTCGGGCGATGTTGGTGCTATGTATCATTTACTGAAGCTCATTTTAACTAATATTCTGGAGTTTCACTTTATTTACTATGTTGGAGTTATGTAAAGGTGTTTTGATTAAATGTAGCACTCTCTTTATGGTGCGTGGAAATTTTTGAAAACTCTGATTATTCTAATTGGCTAAATAGTAGTATATTAGAAAGGGGGTGTTACATTAGTGGTATCAGAGCAGTTCGGTCCGTCCGGCCAAGTTGTCGAATCTGTCAACCCTCGAGTCTTGGTACTCGTTCTAAATCATAATTATGTTGCTGTTTATTACTGTTAACTTTGTTGGTTTGTTAATTCATTGACGTGCCTTGTGACTTATTTGTTGGATTACGATTGAAAGTTATATTGTATTATTGAGGTATACGTGACTGAACTGTGTAACTGGTGGTTGTAGCATTGATTTTGTCTGCTCGCGTGATCGTTGTTTGTATCATTAAGATATGTGTGATTAAAAGAGTTCTAACGACGTCAAAGGAGTGAAAGTCGTGACGACGCCTTCGCACCCCGGACTGCGTTAAAAATCTTTTAATGTGATAGTTATAAATTTGAAAGAAAGTAGTTTTTGTGACCTTAATTAGTTGGTTGCATGAGTAGGAGGGACTGATCACCCCAATCACTCATCCCCAATGAAAGAGGCGACAATAACTCATGGTTAATGTTAACTTTGAATGCATGCACTAATTTTAATTTGGTTGATTGCTTGATTAGCTTGTTAGGATATAGAAGGTACTTTATATGACCTAACCTTGGTGAGTTATACCCTGGACAATAATTTGAAGGATTACTTGTTGAATATTGTTGCGCTTGCATTGACATTTCTGCTATAGGTTGATTGTTGCTGTGATGTATAGAAATTTGATTTGACTTGTGCTTAATTGTTTCGAAGATGGTATGCTAAAATGAAATGTTGTATAATACTATATTTTCATTTTCTCAAGTAAGGTGGTATAACTTGAAGTTTTGACATTTTCAGTGTTTCGATCTGTTTTGTTTCGTGAGCATGATATGTTTTGTCAAAATTAAATGATTAGCTTTTCTTACCTTCTGAGTTTACGTCGGAAAGTAAAAGATTAAACTAGTAAGTAGTTATTTATGTGGTTGCACACTCGAGTGATAGTAAGGTTGGGGGTTTGCATATAATTTCCTTTTGACAAAACTGTGAGTTCTATGTTTTTCAAAAACGGTACTTGGAAAATTTTATGCTATAGGAAAATGAATGGGATGTCAAATTAGTGTTGAATTTTGTTTCCAAGTTGTTCTAAGATTTTTATTTCAAAATGTGACACAAATTCGGCTTTTGAACCGATTAGGTTGTGATTTAATGATGTTTGAATAATTATGAGATTTTACATAAATTGCATGATTAGATGAGTTAGAATTTTTGTGTTATGTGAATGTGAATCCAATAATGATTGTCAAGGTCTTGGGAACAAATGTAAACAATTTAGGTACTCCTTGACTGTGAACTACAATTGTATAAATGTTTGGTTTTATGACGTAGCTTGGATTTTGTTGTTGCTATTACTATTATTATTTGTCACACCTTGATTTGTGTTACGTGGTTCCTAAAATCTAATGATGAAACCGTGCAACTAGGTTTTGTGCACTTCTATTACTTGATTAGTTTTCTTTGCTAAATGTTGACAAGGGTATGTAATTTCATTTGGTTAAACTAATATCAAGTCTTGAATCAAAGCAATTGTTTTAAGAAGCATGTGTTGGTTATATTATTTTGTGATATGAAATCAATTAAAATTGGTAGAATTATATGTCCATGATATTTTCTAGGGAAGTTGTAAAATCGCATATTAGCCAAATCCCTAGGAATAAAGAGATTGAAGATGATACCTACGTGTTTAAATCTTTTCGGACTTGAGTGTTTAAATCGTTTGCATGATTGGTTATGCTTATTTGGTGCTTGATGAAATGCATAAGTATGTGATGATTATAATTGGTTTGGTGATTGATCATGATGAGTTTTACTTGTTTACGATTTCGTGCGTGTCTGGACACTGTTTCAGTCTTTTGAAAACTGGTACTGTTTGGTTGAGTCAAAAATTATGTGGCTGAGTGTTTTCGAAAATAGACTTAAAGCCGGTCGTTTTGGCACTAGTTTCGTTAAATTCGGAGTTGTGTAGCTCCAGTTATGAGTCTCCAAGTTCGGGTCAAATTTCTAGAGTCAAACTGTGAGTAGGTTCGGTTTTTGCAAGTTTTATGTCCTCAAATGAACTCCGTTTTGAACGATTCTTTTTCCATTAGAAACTATACTCAAAATGCTTTTATTCGGGCTGAAGTTTTGTCTCATTTGGTCAAGTTTAAGTCAGTTTAGCGTGAAATGAAATAGGAGGACAGAATCTGTCAAGTCTGGAAACTGTTTGGGTTGTTTCTAAAAACTGTACTAATTGGCTCATTGTTTTGAAACTTTAATGATATATTCAGAAACTACACATCAGTGGCTTTCCAACAAGTATTTATGTGTCGAAATCCGAGGTCGTTTACTATTTTAATTAATTCGCCAAAGTAGGCGCAAAGTTACAGAATTTTCTGCACCCGAGTTTAGGTGGGCTAAATTGAACGTTGAATAAAATGATTGATTGTGGAATAGGTTGAACTTGAATTTTGTTGTTATGATCGTGTTAATTGTTGATGTGAATGATGATTGGATATATGATAAGTTGTTGAGATTGGTATTGTTGTGTTAATTACGGTTGTTAGGGTTGTTGGGCCTCTGGCCATAATTGTTGTTGTCTCTTGTGTTGGGTAGTCGGGTAGGGTTTTGACAACCTACGGGTTAGAATACCTAATTGGGGAGTAAGAGTGTAGGGAAGAGTGTTTGATCTGTTGTGTGTACGATAGGACTTGGATGATAACGGTTAAAGGAGATAAGAAGAGTGGATGTTGATTTCATGAGTTTAGCATAGATTTTCGAGGAGGATAGCAATCGTTCATACAAAATAGTGAAGGAGAAGAGGAGTTCTCAGTTTCGTGGGAAGCCCTATGATGTTTCAGGTGGTAAGGGCAAGGGAGAGGAGAGTTCGGGCAAGAAGCCAAGTGGGGGAGACGCTGCTGCGGGTACTGTGTGTCACAAGTGTGGTAAGCCGAGGCATAAGAGTCCAGATTTCATGGTCAATAAGTGTTTCAAGTGTGGTAAGGAAGGTCATGTAGTTGCTAAGTGTGAGAAGAAGGATGTGGTCTGCTACAACTGTGGGGAATTGGGGCACATTAGTACCAAGTGTCCAAAGCCGAAGAAGGAGAGGTATAGTGGGAGAGTGTTTGTCCTGACGAGTTCGGAGCCTACGGAGGAGTGATGGTAGTATTTAGAGGTACGAGTTCACTTAGGGTGCTCTATTAGAAATTTAATGTTTGTTGTGGAGAGTGGTTAAGTTGCAGGTCTATAATAGTTAAATTTTCGAGGACGAAAATATTCTAAGTGAGGGAGAGTTGTAACGCCCCAAAAAAATTAATTAGGTGATTATTTAACTAACTTAATTAAGTGATTACTTGACTAATTTAATTAAGTAGTATTTTAGTTGGCCATATTTAAATAATGGTAAGTTAATTAATTAATTTGGAGTTTTGTGTTATTTAGGAGGTGTTATAGTGATTAGTTATATTAAAATAATAATAAAGTGTTTAAAATAAATAAGAGGTGGTGGTTAATAAATAAGGGAGTAGTGATTTTATTATGATAGGGAGTGGTTGAAATAAATGGGGGTGGTGCAATTAATAGGCCCATGATCCAATAGGCCCATTTAGTGTCTTAAAAAGAAAAGTCAAAGAAGGAAATGAAATAAAAGCAAGGGGAACGTGAGAGAGAAGGGAGGAACAGTGAAAAGAGAAGAAAATAGAGAGGGAGAGGGTTATGGGGCTGACGGCAGTGAAGAGAAAGGGGAAGGAGGGAAATATTCTATTTCTTGCTTTGGGTAAGTGATTTTGGTACCAATCTTCTCCATTTTTCTTTCTCTATCTTTTAGTGTAAATTTCACACCCTAATTCCTTTCCATTTTCACTTTGCCATAAATGGGTTTTTGGAGCTCAAAATGTTAGGAAGCTATTTTGGTGGTTTTTGTGTTGTTGAAGGAGAGAGTACTTGGGTTCTTCAATTTGGAGGTATGGGGGCTCTCTTTCATGGCTAATAATTTATAAACCTTGAAATCATATGGATTAGGTGTTAGGAGTAGTTGTTTAATTAATTAATGAAGTAATTGTGTGTTTGGGTGTTGTTTGATTGTGTATGTGATTACATTAATTGTTGTATTTGTATTTAATTTGGTGATACCATGATGCTTGATGTTGGAAATAAATGTGTTGTTAAATGTGCATGTCATATGTTTGATAAAATGCTTCAATGTGAAGAAATATGTGAATATGTGATTTAATGATGTTGATTAAATGCCTAAGTGAGTGTTGTTAAAGTGAGTGTTGAATTGCTAAATAATATGGAGATAATTAGATGCTAATTAATATAATTAAATAGGGGAAAGTATGTGATTATGAGGTGTTAAATTAGTCCCTAAGTGTGGAATTGGTCCTTGAGGTGTTAAATTAGTCCCTAAGTGTGGAATTGGTCCTTGAGGTGTTAAATTAGTCCCTAGGTGTCAAAATGGTCCTTAGGTGCTAAAATAATCCTTATGGTGATAAAATAGTCCCTATGTGTCTAAATGGTCCCCGAGGTGTTAAAATAGTCCCTAGGTGTCAAAATGGTCCTTAGGTGCTAAAATGGTCCCAATGGTGTTAAATTGGTCCTTGGGAGGTGATTTGGCCCCTAGGTGTGGGTTTAGTCCTTGGTGTGACATTTAGTCCAATAATGAGGTGTGTTGTGTTGTGGTGAGGACTAAGAGGTGTGTAGGCTTCGGCCAAAGCGGTGTGTAGGCTTCGGCCAAATATTGTGAATGAAGTTGAGTTGCGAAGTGAAAAGCGAAGAGTTAATGATTGTTGTGGTAAATATACTGTGTTGTGGTGCATTGTCATGGCATCACATAAATCATGCATATTCAGCGACGATGTGGGCTTCGGCCAAAGTGACGAGGGCTTCGGCCAAAGTGACGAGGGCTTCGGCCAAAGTGATGTGGGCTTCGGCCAAAGCGACGATGATGGATCCACATGCATATTGCATATCATACATTTGCATACATTCCGATGATTTCTTGGGTGTTCTCAATTAATGGTATATTTGGTGTAATCAGTATATTTTCGATGAATCGTATTTGGTGTAATTGTATTAATGGCGTATTGAGAGTGACTGTATATCTCGTGTACCTATTCTACTGTGTTTCTTGTTTTATTTATTATTATCTATGTATTGAGACTCACCCTATCTGCGTCGTGTTGCCTCGTATGTCCAAGAACTGCAGTGTGGTGACTAAAGGTGTTTAGAGATCCTTCTTCTAGTATGGTCGAGTCGGCCTCGATCACGTAGCACCAGGGGATGTTTAGTTTATTTGTTTCTTTTATATTTTGAACTAAGATGTTAAGTTGTTACTTCCACTGTTGTAGTATTTTGTCTTCGGACGATGTTGGTGCTATGTATCATTTACTGAAGCTCATTTTAACTAATATTCTGGAGTTTCACTTTATTTACTATGTTGGAGTTATGTAAAGGTGTTTTGATTAAATGTAGCACTCTCTTTATGGTGCGTGGAAATTTTTGAAAACTCTGATTACTCTGATTAAGCGAAGAGTTAATCGATTCCCTTTGACTTCACTTTTCATGTGACATCCGGGGCTGAGGAGGGCGGGGAGTGATCGCCGGTGCCCAAAAAGGTGGCATGGCAAAGAGCGGCTCTGGCAAACTTCAAAGCGGCGGGCGCGTGAATGAACCGAACACGCACCGGAATGAGAGGATCCCGAGGTTGTGCGAGTTTGGGATGCATGTTGAAGGAAGGCTTAAAAGAATTGATTTGGACTACCTATACCAACAAGGTGCATCTTCTTTTCGGGAGTCCACCCCATAAGAACTCCATAGTTAAGGGTGCTTGGCTTGGAGTAGTAGTGGGATGGGTGACCTTTTGGGAAGTTTTCCGGAAAGCATGCAAGTGAGGACAAAGCATGCTGAAAAGACTCGTGTTGGCTTGTGGGGGCAGTCGACACTTCTAAAAGCAGTCTGAGATGTTACAAATGGTATCGAGCAGTGCAGACTCTCTCAAGACGGTGTGGTTCGGGGGACGAACCAAGCTAAGCCAGTGGGCATGTGACATCGGGTCGAGGAGGCGGGAGTGATCGCCGGTGCCCAAAAAGGTGGCATGGCAAAGAGCGGCTCCTGACAGCTTCAAAGCGAAGGGGCACGTGAATGAACCCAATACGCACCGGAATGAGAGGGATCCTGAGGTTGTGCAGGTATGGGGTATCTGCATTGAAGGAAGGCTTAAAAGAATTGATTTGGACTACCTATACCAACAAGGTGCATCTTCTTTTCGGGAGCTCATCCCATAAGAACTCCATAGTTAAGCGTGCTTGGCTTGGAGTAGTAGTGGGATGGGTGACCTTCGAAGTTTTCGTAAAGCATGCAAGTGAGGACAAAGCATCTTTGAAAAGACTCGTGTTGGTTCGTGAGGCGATCAACGATTGTAAAAGCGATGCAGGATGTTACAAAGTACAAGCATGCTGATATGGTTCCTACAGGGAGTAGAAAATGTTGTTGCAAGTTTCGTCTAAAGGGAAAGTTTATAAAAAAACTTGGAGGATGGATATTGACTGTTATGTGTGGCATACATAACCACGCATTCTGCATTTACCCTCAAGGTCATCCACATACCTACGCGTCGGTTATGAAGAGAGGTTCCCAATGCCGGGAACTTACCTACTGGACAAAATGGAAGAAAGACATAGCAAAGGATTGGCTCAAGCAATATACAGGATGCTTGCAACAGTATAAAGTTTTAAACCCCTATTACATGTTCCTCATGCTGTTGACTTGAGCAAAGATTGATTTTGATGTTTATTTGAATTTCTTTGTGAATTTAATGTTTGTTTATGTATAAGACAATTCTATTAAGACAATATCATGTTTTATGCTTTAATTGAGTGATTTAGTTTGACTCAAGTAGTTATTTTAGATGTGGAATTACAAGTTTTTTGGAAGAAAAAAAACGGTTGCACAGGTTGCAGTCCAGAAACTCACTGTATTTGACACAAAGTCGAACTGGTTCGTATTTGACACATCTGAACCATACAAAACAACCGGTTCAGATTTGGAACAATTGAACCGTGTATTTTACAATACTCGATAGAGGTCCAATCGAATTGGTTCGATCAGTCGTGCACCGAACCGTGCATGTTTTAAATGTCATCTGATTTCCATGTGGGGGCAATTTGGGATTAAAGTAAAATTGAGGGTGTCTAGTGAGTAGAAGAGGGGTTGAAAGAAGTATGGGCCTATTTTCGGAGTAGTAGTTAGTAAACATTCAATGTCGCGCAGTGGCAAATGTTGGCTGTTGCTTTTCCCACACCCCCTCCTACTCTAAACACACCCCATAAGGGTGTGAAAAGACCAAAAGACCTATTTTTTTTCAGAAATTTTCACCTGTTCGAACACGGGCCTTCGAACGGGTTCGAACGAGGCCGTTCGAGTGTGTTAAATATGGACAGACACCCCTTGGGCGTTTTTTCACCCGTTCGAATAGGGTCATACGAACATGTTCGAATGGGTCCATGCGAACATGTTCGAATGGGTCCATGGGAACATGTTCGTATGATGTTGTTCGAACAAGTGTTGCAGAATTGCTGCAGGATGACAGGCATTGGACGTCTCAGATTCCACCGACAGTTTTAATCAACGGTTTACAATCAGTCAAATGTGTCAGATAAAGGAGTGGATGTAAATCCCTTTGGAAAATGTGCCTGAACGGATAGAATTTAAACGGCTCAGATTTGTGATCTAAAAATGAAATCAACGACTGACATTTCACCACGCCTATTATAAAAGGGGGTTCACATCCTCAGACCTTCTTCACCAAACCCTAATCTGCTTCTTCACCAAAACCTTCTCTCCTTCTTCCCAACCCAGCTAAAATGGAATGACAATTGTGCTCAACCCAAGACTAAACGACAAATTCCTAAATGATTTCTTCACCACAATGGGATTGTCACCACCGAGCGAACATGGTGCTTTGTGTTTCGTTGTCCTAACCATGTCTTCTGCGGGATGAGTAAGGACATCACCTTCGCCCAACCAAGGAAAAGGCTAAGAGGAAGATTCGCCCCAGGAGCGCGTGGCGTAAAGACGTGGAGCGTATACGTTTCAAAAGTTCAATTGTAGAGATGATGGGACCTGTCCAAAGATTCGATCATGGAGATCAAAAGCGACGACGACGTCCGCGCAATGATGGAACACCTAGCTAACGTCCGATGGGGGGCGACAAATCTTAGAGCTGTACGTGGACACATGACGCACTACAGAAGAAATCATGCATCTTCTTCGAAGACCAACCGCATCATCTTAGAAATTCCTTTTATGTTTTCCATGTCGTTTCGTTTTAAATTTCCTATCATTGTATTTTTGCAATTTGTGTTTTTCATTTCGTAGTTAGTTGTTTGCTTATGTTGGTGTTATGTATTTCGTACTTGATGTATTTCGTATTTGGTTTTCATGTATTTCGTATTTTGTAATGACAATAAATTTGCGCAAACGTAAAGGGAATTTCAAATTAAAAAACCAAATGAAACAAAGTAGTTAAATTATACAAAAAATGTAAACATATATCCCCCTATGACATCTCCTACTGGGTGTTGCGCCCCCTCCTCCTCTCATACACATTCCCAAACCTCCTCCTAAACCCACGGAAGGGGTTGAGCAACCTCTTGATGCGCTGAAACATGCTCCTGACTGGCTCCGGGACATGATCATCGATGGCCCCATCAATGTCATCAACCAAATCAATCAGATGAAGGCCTAGCAGTAGATGAAGGCCTAGCAGCAGATGAAGGCCTAGCAGACGAAGGCCTAGCAGATGAAGGGCCGACCAACTCATAGGCCGGAAATTGAGCATCACGCTCAATATCCTGCCCAATATCCTCTGGAAGTGGGGGAGGAGGAACATCAACCCTACCCATACCCCTAGCACGCCCCCTAACTCGGGAGGGTTCACCGGCTTCTTCCCTCATTTTGCGGTTTGAAACTGTAGGAGGTGGCCGACCGGCTTGTAACACCCCTTTTCTACCCATCAATTTACACGTCATTATCAGAGTAATTTCCTTTTCAAAAATATTAATTTAATTGGTAGAAAAGAAATGCTACCTCGTCATAAAAACTCATCATTTGCACTCATTAAAGTTTATGCAAAGCAAAACCATCGTCATAAAAATTAAACTCCAAAACAAAAGGAATTTTTCGTCACACAGTGGAATAAAAATCATCGCTCGCTAAAACCACTCGCACACGCCTCACATCAACCATAAAATCATTAAGCGGTTAATTAATAAACTAACAAACTTAAACTACGCCCCTAGGTGCTCTGAAGATCGTAGAGCGACTTTACAGACATCCCAACGGCTATCAAAGAAGGCAAAGCAGGACCTTCATTGGGGGTTACTGCGGCGTTGCCACAATAGAGCAACATTCCAAGCGTAAGGGTGAGAATTTCAATGAAACATAATCGGATACATAATAGAGAAATGAGAGCAGCAATCACATAGCATCATCAACATCACCAATTCATGGTCACACAACAACGACTCCAATCACAAACAACAACAAAGATACGGTCATGATTATGCATGAAGATGCAACCCCCACTGTGGCATATGCATGATGGTACCATATCATCGCAAAATGGCCAAGCCTAAACATCGCAAAAGTGGCCGAAGCCTAAACATCGCAAAGTATGCACATGCCATGAGACTCTATGAAACACATGTGCAACTCACCAAAACTCACCTAGAGTGCCTCATCATCGTTATAAAACACTCATAGAGTGTATTCCTTCACAAATCATCACAATCATTATACATCATCACTATAATTATACTCATAGAGTTTACACATCATCAATCATCACGAATCACAATACATCATCATCAAGCAATTACTCATAGAGTACACTCTTCGCAAAAACATCATTGCTCATATTACATCATCATAACCCACATATCCTCATCATCATTCAATACATATATATATATATATATATATATATATATATATATATATATATATATATATATATATATATACTTCATTTGTCTTTTAGATTAGGGTGTTATAAAATAGTGCAATCGATTGACTATGGGATTACTCAGTAATCGATACTACTTGCAATGTGCATTGGCCACCTTTGCAAGACTCTCGATGATGCCCTTGTAAATACACCAAATGAAAGAAATTCTGACCTTAGTGGTAAACCACAGTCTAGCCATAGTCAATTAGCACACTAGTAGTATAACATCTCACCGAGACTCATTTATATAAACATAGCATCACAAATTTTCTTTTTGTCAAGAACCGTCACGTTTCCATTCGGGAAGACACCTAAGATTTTCAAAAGAGGAATCGATTCATAGCTACTTGTTTTCAAAAGAGGAATCGATTCATAGCTACTTGTTTTCAAAAGAGGAATCGATTCATAGCTCTCATTTTTAAAGAGGGAAATCGATTCAATGCTTCATTTCTAAAGAGAGGAATCGATTCCTTGCTTCTATTTTGAAGAGGGAAATCGATTCTTGCCTTCATTTCTAAAGGGAGGAATCGATTCATTGCTTCATTACTAAGGGGGAAATCGATTCTTGCCATCATTTTTAAAGGAATGAATCGATTTCTAGCTTTGTATTTAAAGAAGGAAATCGATTTCTGGCTTCTATTTAGAGCCCATAATCGATTTCCAAGTTACATTTTTTTGAGGAAAACCATCGATTCTCTAAACTCACCATTACATACATCATCTAGAGACAATCAAATCAACCACAACAAATCAATCCCAATTTCATCAATTTCATCGAAATCAACCAAACTCCTCAACAATAATAAATCAATCAAACATCAACAATTCCAGCCACAAAATCAAATCCCACAACCCCTCAAAACCCCACTATATACTCGATCATGTTAAATCAAAACGCTCACCCTTACCTCTTAAACGTAAGTTCAAGAAGACGATTGAAAGCATCACACGTAACCACAAAGAACACACTAACCAAATCTTTGAGGACTGCGAAATTCTTCTTCTTCTTCTTCTTCTTCTTCCTCTCCTAGCGCCAAGCAAACCCTTCTCCTCCTCCTCGCTCTCTCTAAATTTCGTTTTTCTTCTCCGAATGAAAAATGGGAGTGAGGGTTTCACATAACCCTTGGGGTTGAGCTGTGGGCCTTTCACGCATTGGGCTCACAGCTACACCCCCTACTACTACTCGATCCCACTCCTACACAAAACATGATATTCACCTTTAATTTAATTAACTCACGCTCAACTAAATTAATAATTCAACTAATCAAATTAATTAAACTAATTAAATTATTTTATTTTATTTTATTTTTCGGGGTGTTACAACTCTCCCCCCCTTAAAAGAATTTCGTCCTCGAAATTCCAACGATTCCAAGCCGACAACAAAAAGTATTCCCTACTAGAAGTCCTTGTTGTTCTAAGGGTTGTTATCCGTTATTCTATATTCTGGTCTCGAATTCTCCGAACTCAACTAGAGTTCCCTAGAGCAATGCACACATCTCTACACTCTAACTCTGTACTAAAACTATTATCTCGAAGTCGCCAAGTTTAACTCGACTACCCAACACAATCACATAAGATAGTCTCAGTGACAATCACTATGGGTTTATTCGATGAAACCCCCATATCTTAAAGCTCACTTTATAAGCTTGAAAGCCAAGTGGTATCCCATACAAATAATTAATCTACTTTTCACAATTACTAATCATACTATAGTAGGCTTATAGAAGCAACATTTCGAATGTTCTCAACAAGGCATGGCTTACTACCGCTCCTCGGTCTCAACTTAAGGTATGTATCCTCATCTCTTACCTCGCTGGACTATGTATTTTTAGTCCATGCACAAAAATCGCAAAACTCTAATGAGAACACCAAACCCAAGAAAGCAGTTTTAGACTCTCATTAGAAAAGAACAACAGTCATTCATATACACTTTTAGTGCAATTAATGAATATTATACCACCGTGTCTCATTATAAATTATTACACAAAATATCACGTGTTGTAGCCTCACGGCTACCTCGTATCACTCACTCGCCCACCACTCATCAAATACTAAAACATCGTCTCTAAGGCAAAGGATGACCACATCCACTTACTCTTATTCTCAACATAACGACGCTTGAAAAATATAGAAACAAAGGCCTATAAAGTTTAATATAACGGCATACTCAATTCAAGGACACAACGCGACACCAATAAATAAACCGCACATCTACAAAGACGACAATAGCAACTCAAGAAACATAAAACCAACACTTTAATTTTTGGGAAAACGACGCCCACCTTTAGTAAACATCCTCGTAAGATTTTGGGTAAGCGAAAGGTGCTTAAAATCGAGTATACAATACATTTAATTTGTAAGAACGATGACAACACCGTAACATTTTTATTTATAATAACAACAATAATCACACCCTTTTTATTTATAAAACATCGTAAAACTTAATTCAAAACGACAACAAGACGAAGAAGAAAAAATAAACAGCAGACTCTTTCTACAAGAAAAACCACATCAAAAACAACAAAGAAACAATTGTGAAAACAAAGAACATTAATAAGGTGTGAACAAAGTGGTCTTCTAGTGTGCAAAGAACAAAGAAAAACAGAGTGAAAATAATGCTTCCTTTTAGCGCAACAAAGCAAAGTGAAAGCGAACGTTTACAACATAAAAACAACGCCTCATTTTCATAAAACAAAGAATACAATTATTTCATAAAAACAAAGAACTCATTTTATAAACATAAACCGCAACACAAAGAACTCATTTTTAAGCAAACAGCAGCTGTTTTTATGTAGCAGATGCACAAAGATTTTGTTTTGAAAAACATCAAGACAACAACTCTTTTAGTTGGCAAACAACAACACTTTAAGTTGACAAAACAAAGAAAGATTTGTATTCTTTTCAAAACAAAGAACAGCAGCACAATTTAAGTCACCACACATAGCATTTTCTCAATTTATTCTCAATTTCGTTTACCATCTAAACACATATTTCAATCACCACATACAACTCAACATTCAATTAAAACTAGAACATATCATACATCATATCTCAAATCGATTTCTAGGTACTCAATCATCCGCCTCAATCATTTATATATATGAAAATCGATCCTAACCCCATCAAATCACCTAACTCACAATTTCAATCCTTCATCTCATATAAAAATCCCAACACAATCGATTTCCTCAAGCCCTAACTACCCATACACCCATCAAAATCCATTATTAACGTTAGACCCACCTTTACACATGTATATTGAGACTCATCACAACATTGCAAAGCAAGTTGTAGTGATAACACAACTTAAGGTAATCAACGTAACATCAATCCTAAAGCATTAATTCACAAGTAAAATATACTAACACAAAACACTTTATGCTTAATTAAAGTAAATTAAATACATTTGTGAGCATAAACAATTTTCAACTAGTTTAATAGAATCTCAAAAGCGGTCTCAATACAAATTTTACTCAGTAAATCATAAAACCATGTAACGCAAATCATAGAAGAACGAAGGTACCAAAAATAGATCACGAAAACACAAGATGGCACCAATTTTAAATTCACAAAAGTATGAAGGTTATAAATCAATACATAAAAGATAGATTTCACACCTGTCACACACATTGCGAACAATTAAACACAAAGTAAAAGCAAGAATAAACTAGAAACATAGAATATAGTCAATATTTGAAATCATGACATTTATCTATACTCCAGAAAATAAAAGAATTCGGTAAGTCTAGCACTTGGTAAAGAAAATATTTCTCATAGTAATCAAGGCATTAGAGGTCGTTCGTTTGTGAAATGGCAACTCAAAAATATTTTCTCTTGGGGTCATAAAGAGTTAGTGACATGCTTCGTAGGAGAGAAAATAGAGCATACAATACTACATCACCGATCAATTTTGCACATCGTTAATATATAATTAAACACGAGCACTAACATCAACAGCTTTAACTTTAGAGTTTCATACATGAAGTTGTGTTTCAAAGAAAAGTGCTAGAACATCTCTAGGCCCCTATAAAAGAAAGAAATCAGATAACACAATGCAATTAAGTAAATGTCATTTCATCTGCCGGTGGCTTCACAACATCCCACATTTAGAAAAATCGAGCAATTGAGAGAAACGAAATAAATAAATAAATATTGTAAAATGTAGTTATCATTAAAATCTTTTCATCTACAATCTCGCCAAAGGAATCAACAACTATAGCAATTACGGGGAAAAATTATACTTATAGTAATCAGAATATCACAACACGCTAGTTGTCCAGTGAAAACCTTATATAGATAACCAAGCAATTCGTAAGCACTTAGTTTAGAGCATCATAAGCAAATAAAAGAAACACGTTATAAAAACTTTGAATAAGACATAGTAATGTTTACTTAGACAAGATAAACACATTTTTGAGTATTCCATAAAATAGTGGTTAAACACAAGAGTACCCGCAGAGTCAATAAACATTTTAATTTTCACTCTCCAAAACAACATAATGCAACCAACCACAACAAAGCCAAGTCATAGAAGCACAGACTAGTAAAGTTAGAATTCATAGAACAGCTTACTAAACAAAAATCACAGATTGTATGAATTCAAAGATCACGAAACAACAAAGTCACAAAATAGGGCCTAAATACAAGGTTCACACGTAAAACACTCGATTGGCCCACAACACACCTGGCCTAAAGGGAATATTGAGCTCTATGAAAGTCACTTGGATTTTAACCCTCACTAACAACGGTAATATTGATGATCCCTGCCTACCATTACGAGTACCTATCATTCGTCCTATTACCTCGAGAATGTAACCAACTAACTGGCCTGGTCTCACAAACTATCAACAATCAAACAAGCAAAGCATGAAACTCTACTCGAGTTCACCAATCGAAACACAATAGGCAATACAATAGTCCGGTTAGGGGTCGACCGCACTACAAAGATAAACAATAGATTAGGACTAAAAGACTCTACGATCGGACAACTTGGTGGACAGATCGAATCTGCTCCGATACCACTAATGTAACACCCCTTTTCTACCCCTCAATTTACACGTCATTATCGAGTAATTTCCTTTTCAAAAATATTAATTTAATTGGTAGAAAAGAAATGCTACCTCGCCATAAAAACTCATCATTTGCACTCATTAAAGTTTATGCAAAGCAAAACCATCGTCATAAAAATTAAACTCCAAAACAAAAGGAATTTTTCGTCACAATGGAATAAAAATCATCGCCGCTAAAACCACTCGATACACGCCTCACATCAACCATAAAATCATTAAGCGCTTAATTAATAAACTAACAAACTTAAACTACGCCCCTAGGTGCTACAAAGATCGCAGAAGCGACTCGACTGACATCCCAACGGCTATCAAAGAAGCGGCAGGACCTTCATTCGGGGTTACTGCAGCGTTGCCACAATAGAGCAACATTCCAAGCGTAAGGGTGAGAATTTCAATGAAACATAATCGATACATAATAGAGAAATGAGAGCAGCAATCACATAGCATCATCAACATCACCAATTCATGGTCACACAACAGCGGCTCCAATCACAAACAACAACAAAGAGACACGTCATGATTATGCATGAAGATGCAACCCCACTGTGGCATATGCATGATGGTACCATATCATCGCAAAATGGCCAAGCCTAAACATCGCAAAAGTGGCCAAGCCTAAACATCGCAAAAGTATGCACATGCCATGAGACTCTATGAAACACATGTGCAACTCACCAAAACTCACCTAGAGTGCCTCGTCATCGTTATAAAACACTCATAGAGTGTATTCCTTCGCAAATCATCACAATCATTATACATCATCACTATAATTATACTCATAGAGTTTACACATCATCAATCATCACGAATCACAATACATCATCATCAAGCAATTACTCATAGAGTACACTCTTCGCAAAAACATCGTTGTTCATATTACATCATCATAACCCACATATCCTCATCATCATTCAATACATATATATATATATATATATATATATATATATATATATACTTCATTTGTCTTTTAGATTAGGGTGTTATAAAATAGTGCAATCGATTGACTATGGGATTACTCTGTAATCGATACTACTTGCAATGTGCATTGGCCACCTTTGCAAGACTCTCGATGATGCCCTTGTAAATACACCAAATAAAGAAATTTCGACCTTAGTGGTAAACCACGGTCTAGCCATAGTCAATTAGCACACTAGTAGTATAACATCTCACCGAGACTCATTTATATAAACATAGCATCACAAATTTTCTTTTTGTCAAGAACCGCCACGTTTCCATTCTGGGAAGACACCTAAGATTTTCAAAAGAGGAATCGATTCATAGCTACTTGTTTTCAAAAGAGGAATCGATTCATAGCTACTTGTTTTCAAAAGAGGAATCGATTCATAGCTCTCATTTTTAAAGAGGGAAATCGATTCAATGCTTCATTTCTAAAGAGAGGAATCGATTCCTTGCTTCTATTTTGAAGAGGGAAATCGATTCTTGCCTTCATTTCTAAAGGAGGAATCGATTCCTTGCTTCATTACTATGGGGAAATCGATTCTTGCCATCATTTTTAAAGGAATGAATCGATTTCTAGCTTTGTATTTAAAGAAGGAAATCGATTTCTGGCTTCTATTTAGAGCCCATAATCGATTTCCAAGTTACATTTTTTTGAGGAAAACCATCGATTCTCTAAACTCACCATTACATACATCATCTAGAGACAATCAAATCAACCACAACAAATCAATCCCAATTTCATCAATTTCATCGAAATCAACCAAACTCCTCAACAATAATAAATCAATCAAACATCAACAATTCCAGCCACAAAATCAAATCCCACAAACCCCTCAAAACCCCACTATATACTCGATCATGTTAAATCAAAACGCTCACCCTTACCTCTTAAACGTAAGCTCCGAAGAAGACGATTGAAGGCATCACACGTAACCACAGCAACACACGAACCAAATCTTTGAGGACCTGCGAAATTCTTCTTCTTCTTCTTCTTCTTCTTCTTCTTCCCTCTCCTAGCGCCGCGCAACCCTTCTCCTCCCTTGCTCTCTCTAAATTTCGTTTTTCTTCTCTGAATGAAAAATGGGAGTGAGGGTTTCACATAACCCTTGGGGTTGAGCTGTGGGCCTTTCACGCATTGGGCTCACAGCTACACCCCCTACTACTACTCGATCCCACTCCTACACAAAACATGATATTCACCTTTAATTTAATTAACTCACGCTTCAACTAAATTAATAATTCAACTAATCAAATTAATTAAACTAATTAAATTATTTTATTTTATTTTATTTTTCGGGGTGTTACAACTCTCCCCCCCTTAAAAGAATTTCGTCCTCGAAATTCCAACGATTCCAAGCCGACAACAAAAAGTATTCCCCTACTAGAAGTCCTTGTTGTTCTAAGGGTTGTTATCCGTTATTCTATATTCTGTCTCGAATTCTCCGAACTCAACTAGAGTTCCCTAGAGCAATGCACACATCTCTACACTCTAACTCTGTACTAAAACTATTATCTCGAAGTCGCCAAGTTTAACTCGACTACCCAACACAATCACATAAGATAGTCTCAGTGACAATCACTATGGGTTTATTCGATGAAACCCCCATATCTTAAAGCTCACTTTATAAGCTTGAAAGCCAAGTGGTATCCCATACAAATAATTAATCTACTTTTCACAATTACTAATCATACTATAGTAGGCTTATGAAGCAACATTTCGAATGTTCTCAACAAGGCATGGCTTACTACCGCTCCTCGGTCTCAACTTAAGGTATGTATCCTCATCTCTTACCTCGCCTGACTATGTATTTTTAGTCCATGCACAAAAATCGCCAAAACTCTAATGAGAACACCAAACCCAAGAAACAGCTTTTAGACTCTCATTAGAAAAGAACAATATCATTCATATACACTTTTAGTGCAATTA
This sequence comes from Oxytropis ochrocephala, assembly GCA_020916435.1. Lineage (NCBI taxonomy): Eukaryota > Viridiplantae > Streptophyta > Magnoliopsida > Fabales > Fabaceae > Oxytropis > Oxytropis ochrocephala. The sequence goes on from CM037091.1 coordinate 56,982,572, forward strand.
ATGAATATTATACCACCGTGTCTCATTATAAATTATTACACAAAATATCACGTGTTGTAGCCTCACAAACTACCTCGTATCACTCACTCGCCCACCACTCATCAAATACTAAAACATCGTCTCTAAGGCAAAGGATGCCCACATCCACTTACTCTTATTCTCAACATAACGACCGCTTGAAAAATATAGAAACAGTGCCTATAAAGTTTAATATAACGGCATACTCAATTCAAGGACACAACGCGACACCAATAAATAAACTGCACATCTACAGACGACAATAGCAACTCAAGAAACATAAAACCAACACTTTAATTTTTTGGGAAAACGACGCCCACCTTTAGTAAACATCCTCGTAAGATTTTGGGTAAACAAGGTGCTTAAAATCGAGTATACAATACATTTAATTTGTAAGAACGATGACAACACCGTAACATTTTTATTTATAATAACAACAATAATCACACCCTTTTTATTTATAAAACATCGTAAAACTTAATTCGAAAACGACAACAAAGACGAAGAAGAAAAAAATAAAAAAAAGCAGACTCTTCTACAAAACCACATCAAAAACAACAACCAAAACGGTGTGAAAACAAAGAACATTAATAAGGTGTGAACAAAGTGGTCTTCTAGTGTGCAAAGAACAAAAAAACACAGAGTGAAAATAATGCTTCCTTTTAGCGCAAAGAAGTGAAAATGTAACGTTTACAACATAAAAACAACGCCTCATTTTCATAAAACAAAGAATACAATTATTTCATAAAAACAAAGAACTCATTTTATAAACATAAACCGCAACACAAAGAACTCATTTTTAAGCAAAAAAGCAATGTTTTTATGTAGCAGACAAAGACATTTTGTTTTGAAAAACATCAAGACAACAACTCTTTTAGTTGGCAAACAACAGCACTTTAAATTGACAAAACAGCAACATTTGTATTCTTTTCAAAACAGCAACAGCATACAATTTAAGTCACCACACATAGCATTTTCTCAATTTATTCTCAATTTCGTTTACCATCTAAACACATATTTCAATCACCACATACAACTCAACATTCAATTAAAACTAGAACATATCATACATCATATCTCAATTCGATTTCTAGGTACTCAATCATCTGCCCTCAATCATTTATATATATGAAAATCGATCCTAACCCCCATCAAATCACCTAACTCACAATTTCAATCCTTCATCTCATATAAAAATCCCAACACAATCGATTTCCTCAAGCCCTAACTACCCATACACCCATCAAAATCCATTATTAACGTTAGACCCACTTTTACACATGTATATTGAGACTCATCACAACATTGCAGCAAGTTGTAGTGATAACACAACTTAAGGTAATCAACAGAACATCAATCCTAAAGCATTAATTCACAAGTAAAATATACTAACACAAAACACTTTATGCTTAATTAAAGTAAATTAAATACATTTGTGAGCATAAACAATTTTCAACTAGTTTAATAGAATCTCAAAAGCGGTCTCAATACAAATTTTACTCGTAAATCATAAAACCATGTAACGCAAATCATAGAAGAACGAAGGTACCAAAAATAGATCACGAAAACACAAGATGGCACCAATTTTAAATTCACAAAAGTATGAAGGTTATAAATCAATACATAAAAGATAGATTTCACACTGTCACACATTGCGAACAATTAAACACAAAGTAAAAGCAAGAATAAACTAGAAACATAGAATATAGTCAATATTTGAAATCATGACATTTATCTATACTCCCGAAAATAAAAGAATTCGGTAAGTCTAGCACTTGGTAAAGAAAATATTTCTCATAGTAATCAAGGCATTAGAGGTCGTTCGTTGTGAAATGGCAACTCAAAAATATTTTCTCTTGGGGTCATAAAGAGTTAGTGACATGCTTCGTAGGAGAGAAAATAGAGCATACAATACTACATCACCGATCAATTTTGCACATCGTTAATATATAATTAAACACGAGCACGAACATCAACAGTTTAACTTTAGAGTTTCATACATGAAGTTGTGTTTCAGTAAAAGTGCTAGAACATCTCTAGGCCCCTATAAAAGAAAGAAATCTGATAACACAATGCAATTAAGTAAATGTCATTTCATCACGGTGGCTTCACAACATCCCACATTTAGAAAAATCGAGCAATTGAGAGAAACGAAATAAATAAATAAATATTGTAAAAATGTAGTTATCATTAAAATCTTTTCATCTACAATCTCGCTCAAAGGAATCAACAACTATAGCAATTACGGGAAAAATTATACTTATAGTAATCGTAATATCACAACACGCTAGTTGTCCAGTTGAAAACCTTATATAGATAACCAAGCAATTCGTAGTAAGCACTTAGTTTAGAGCATCATAAGCAAATAAAAGAAACACGTTATAAAAACTTTGAATAAGACATAGTAATGTTTACTTAGACAAGATAAACACATTTTTGAGTATTCCATAAAATAGTGGTTAAACACAAGAGTACCCGCAGAGTCAATAAACATTTTAATTTTCACTCTCCAAAACAACATAATGCAACCAACCACAACAAAGCCAAGTCATAGAAGCACAGACTAGTAAAGTTAGAATTCATAGAAAAGCTTACTAAACAAAAATCACAGATTGTATGAATTCAAAGATCACGAAACAACAAAGTCACAAAATAGGGCCTAAATACAAGGTTCACACAGAAAACACTCGATTGGCCCACAACACACTGGCCTAAAGGGAATATTGAGCTCTATGAAAGTCACTTGGATTTTAACCTCACTAACAACGGTAATATTGATGATCCCGCCCACCACGAGTACCTATCATTCGCCCTATTACCTCGAGAATGTAACCAACTAAACTGGCTCTGGTCTCACACCTATCAACAATCAAACAAGCAAAGCATGAAACTCTACTCGAGTTCACCAATCGAAACACAATAGGCAATACAATAGTCAGGTTAGGACCGACCGCACTACAAAGATAAACAACGATTAGGACTAAAAGACTCTACGATCGGACAACTTGGTGGACAGACCGAATCGCTCCGATACCACTAATGTAACACCCTTTTCTACCCCTCAATTTACACGCCATTATCGAGTAATTTCCTTTTCAAAAATATTAATTTAATTGGTAGAAAAGAAATGCTACCTCGTCATAAAAACTCATCATTTGCACTCATTAAAGTTTATGCAAAGAAACCATCGTCATAAAAATTAAACTCCAAAACAAAAGGAATTTTTCACACAATGGAATAAAAATCATCGCCGCTAAAACCACTCGCACACGCCTCACATCAACCATAAAATCATTAAGCAGCTTAATTAATAAACTAACAAACTTAAACTACGCCCCTAGGTGCTACAAAGATCGAGAGAGCGACTCGACAGACATCCCAACGGCTATCAAAGAAGGCAAAGCAGGACTTCATTCGGGGTTACTGCGGCGTTGCCACAATAGAGCAACATTCCAAGCGTATGGGTGAGAATTTCAATGAAACATAATCGGATACATAATAGAGAAATGAGAGCAGCAATCACATAGCATCATCAACATCACCAATTCATGGTCACACAACAACGGCTCAATCACAAACAACAACAAAGATACATACCATGATTATGCATGAAGATGCAACCCCACTGTGGCATATGCATGATGGTACCATATCATCGCAAAATGGCCAAGCCTAAACATCGCAAAAGTGGCCGAAGCCTAAACATCGCAAAAGTATGCACATGCCATGAGACTCTATGAAACACATGTGCAACTCACCAAAACTCACCTAGAGTGCCTCGTCATCGTTATAAAACACTCATAGAGTGTATTCCTTCGCAAATCATCACAATCATTATACATCATCACTATAATTATACTCATAGAGTTTACACATCATCAATCATCACGAATCACAATACATCATCATCAAGCAATTACTCATAGAGTACACTCTTCGCAAAAACATCGTTGTTCATATTACATCATCATAACCCACATATCCTCATCATCATTCAATACATATATATATATATATATATATATATATATATACTTCATTTGTCTTTTAGATTAGGGTGTTATAAAATAGTGCAATCGATTGACTATGGGATTACTCGTGTAATCGATACTACTTGCAATGTGCATTGGCCACCTTTGCAAGACTCTCGATGATGCCCTTGTAAATACATTCAATAAAGAAATTCGACCTTAGTGGTAAACCACGGTCTAGCCATAGTCAATTAGCACACTAGTAGTATAACATCTCACCGAGACTCATTTATATAAACATAGCATCACAAATTTTCTTTTTGTCAAGAACCGTCACGTTTCCATTCGGGAAGACACCTAAGATTTTCAAAAGAGGAATCGATTCATAGCTACTTGTTTTCAAAAGAGGAATCGATTCATAGCTACTTGTTTTCAAAAGAGGAATCGATTCATAGCTCTCATTTTAAAGAGGGAAATCGATTCAATGCTTCATTTCTAAAGAGAGGAATCGATTCCTTGCTTCTATTTTGAAGAGGAAATCGATTCTTGCCTTCATTTCTAAAGGGAGGAATCGATTCCTTGCTTCATTACTAAGGGGGAAATCGATTCTTGCCATCATTTTTAAAGGAATGAATCGATTTCTAGCTTTGTATTTAAAGAAGGAAATCGATTTCTGGCTTCTATTTAGAGCCCATAATCGATTTCCAAGTTACATTTTTTTGAGGAAAACCATCGATTCTCTAAACTCACCATTACATACATCATCTAGAGACAATCAAATCAACCACAACAAATCAATCCCAATTTCATCAATTTCATCGAAATCAACCAAACTCCTCAACAATAATAAATCAATCAAACATCAACAATTCCAGCCACAAAATCAAATCCCACAAACCCCTCAAAACCCCACTATATACTCGATCATGTTAAATCAAAACGCTCACCCTTACCTCTTAAACGTAAGCTCCGAAGAAGACGATTGAAGGCATCACACGTAACCACAGAGAACACACGAACCAAATCTTTGAGGACTGCGAAATTCTTCTTCTTCTTCTTCTTCTTCTTCTTCTTCTTCCCTCTCTAAAGCCGCGCGCAACCCTTCTCCTCCTCCCTTGCTCTCTCTAAATTTCGTTTTTCTTCTCTGAATGAAAAATGGGAGTGAGGGTTTCACATAACCCTTGGGGTTGAGCTGTGGGCCTTTCACGCATTGGGCTCACAGCTACACCCCCTACTACTACTCGATCCCACTCCTACACAAAACATGATATTCACCTTTAATTTAATTAACTCACGCTTCAACTAAATTAATAATTCAACTAATCAAATTAATTAAACTAATTAAATTATTTTATTTTATTTTATTTTTCGGGTGTTACAACTCTCCCTCTTAAAAGAATTTCGTCTCGAAATTCCAACGATTCCAAGCCGACAACAAAAAGTATTCCCTACTAGAAGTCCTTGTTGTTCTAAGTGGTTGTTATCCGTTATTCTATATTTCGTCTCGAATTCTCCGAACTCAACTAGAGTTCCCTAGAGCAATGCACACATCTCTACACTCTAACTCTGTACTAAAACTATTATCTCGAAGTCGCCAAGTTTAACTCGACTACCCAACACAATCACATAAGATAGTCTCAGTGACAATCACTATGGGTTTATTCGATGAAACCCCCATATCTTAAAGCTCACTTTATAAGCTTGAAAGCCAAGTGGTATCCCATACAAATAATTAATCTACTTTTCACAATTACTAATCATACTATAGTAGGCTTATAGAAGCAACATTTCTGAATGTTCTCAACAAGGCATGGCTTACTACCGCTCCCTGGTCTCAACTTAAGGTATGTATCCTCATCTCTTACCTCGCCAGACTATGTATTTTTAGTCCATGCACAAAAACTGCCAAAACTCTAATGAGAACACCAAACCCAAGAACAGTTTTAGACTCTCATTAGAAAAGAACAACAGTCATTCATATACACTTTTAGTGCAATTAATGAATATTATACCACCGTGTCTCATTATAAATTATTACACAAAATATCACGTGTTGTAGCCTCACAGCTACCTCGTATCACTCACTCGTCCACCACTCATCAAATACTAAAACATCGTCTCTAAGGCAAAGGACAGCCACATCCACTTACTCTTATTCTCAACATAACGACCGCTTGAAAAATATAGAAACAAAGGCCTATAAAGTTTAATATAACGGCATACTCAATTCAAGGACACAACGCGACACCAATAAATAAACTGCACATCTACAGCACGACAATAGCAACTCAAGAAACATAAAACCAACACTTTAATTTTTGGGAAAACGTACGTCCACCTTTAGTAAACATCCTCGTAAGATTTTGGGTAAACAAAGGTGCTTAAAATCGAGTATACAATACATTTAATTTGTAAGAACGATGACAACACCGTAACATTTTTATTTATAATAACAACAATAATCACACCCTTTTTATTTATAAAACATCGTAAAACTTAATTCAAAACGACAACAAGACGAAGAAGAAAAAATAAACAAAGACTCTTCTTCTACAAAAACCACATCAAAAACAACAAAGAAAAACGATTGTGAAAACAGCAACATTAATAAGGTGTGAATAAAGTGGTCTTCTAGTGTGCAAAGAACAAAGAAACACAGAGTGAAAATAATGCTTCCTTTTAGCGCGCAAACAGCAAAGTGAAAGCGAACGTTTACAACATAAAAACAACGCCTCATTTTCATAAAACAAAGAATACAATTATTTCATAAAACAAAGAACTCATTTTATAAACATAAACCGCAACACAGCAACTCATTTTTAAGCAAACAGCAGCGTTTTTATGTAGCAGACAGCAGCATTTTGTTTTGAAAAACATCAAGACAACAACTCTTTTAGTTGGCAAACAACAACACTTTAAGTTGACAAAACAGCAGCATTTGTATTCTTTTCAAAACAGCAACAGCGTACAATTTAAGTCACCACACATAGCATTTTCTCAATTTATTCTCAATTTCGTTTACCATCTAAACACATATTTCAATCACCACATACAACTCAACATTCAATTAAAACTAGAACATATCATACATCATATCTCAAATCGATTTCTAGGTACTCAATCATCTGCCCTCAATCATTTATATATATGAAAATCGATCCTAACCCCCATCAAATCACCTAACTCACAATTTCAATCCTTCATCTCATATAAAAATCCCAACACAATCGATTTCCTCAAGCCCTAACTACCCATACACCCATCAAAATCCATTATTAACGTTAGACCCACTTTTACACATGTATATTGAGACTCATCACAACATTGCAGCAAGTTGTAGTGATAACACAACTTAAGGTAATCAACAGAACATCAATCCTAAAGCATTAATTCACAAGTAAAATATACTAACACAAAACACTTTATGCTTAATTAAAGTAAATTAAATACATTTGTGAGCATAAACAATTTTCAACTAGTTTAATAGAATCTCAAAAGCGGTCTCAATACAAATTTTACTCGTAAATCATAAAACCATGTAACGCAAATCATAGAAGAACGAAGGTACCAAAAATAGATCACGAAAACACAAGATGGCACTAATTTTAAATTCACAAAAGTATGAAGGTTATAAATCAATACATAAAAGATAGATTTCACTTTGTCACACATTGCGAACAATTAAACACAAAGTAAAAGCAAGAATAAACTAGAAACATAGAATATAGTCAATATTTGAAATCATGACATTTATCTATACTCCCTAAAAATAAAAGAATTCGGTAAGTCTAGCACTTGGTAAAGAAAATATTTCTCATAGTAATCAAGGCATTAGAGGTCGTTCGTTTGTGAAATGGCAACTCAAAAATATTTTCTCTTGGGGTCATAAAGAGTTAGTGACATGCTTCGTAGGAGAGAAAATAGAGCATACAATACTACATCACCGATCAATTTTGCACATCGTTAATATATAATTAAACACGAGCACGAACATCAATGAGCTTTAACTTTAGAGTTTCATACATGAAGTTGTGCCAAAGTAAAAGTGCTAGAACATCTCTAGGCCCCTATAAAAGAAAGAAATCGATAACACAATGCAATTAAGTAAATGTCATTTCATTCGCCTAGGTGGCTTCACAACATCCCACATTTAGAAAAATCGAGCAATTGAGAGAAACGAAATAAATAAATAAATATTGTAAAAATGTAGTTATCATTAAAATCTTTTCATCTACAATCTCGCTCAAAGGAATCAACAACTATAGCAATTACGGGAAAAATTATACTTATAGTAATCGTAATATCACAACACGCTAGTTGTCCGTTGAAAACCTTATATAGTTAACCAAGCAATTCGTAAGCACTTAGTTTAGAGCATCATAAGCAAATAAAAGAAACACGTTATAAAAACTTTGAATAAGACATAGTAATGTTTACTTAGACAAGATAAACACATTTTTGAGTATTCCATAAAATAGTGGTTAAACACAAGAGTACCCGCAGAGTCAATAAACATTTTAATTTTCACTCTCCAAAACAACATAATGCAACCAACCACAACAAAGCCAAGTCATAGAAGCACAGACTAGTAAAGTTAGAATTCATAGAACAGCTTACTAAACAAAAATCACAGATTGTATGAATTCAAAGATCACTTAAACAACAAAGTCACAAAATAGGGCCTAAATACAAGGTTCACACAGAAAACACTCGATTGGCCCACAACACACGGTCTAAAGGGAATATTGAGCTCTATGAAAGTCACTTGGATTTTAACCCTCACTAACAACGGTAATATTGATGATCCTGCCCAGCTACGAGTACCTATCATTCGTCCTATTACCTCGAGAATGTAACCAACTAACTGGCCTGGTCTCACGCCTATCAACAATCAAACAAGCAAAGCATGAAACTCTACTCAGAGTTCACCAATCAGAAACACAATAGGCAATACAATAGTCCGGTTAGGACTGACCTGCACTACAGCATAAACAACAGTTAGGACTAAAAGACTCTACGATCGGACAACTTGGTCGGACAGACCGAACTGCTCTGATACCACTAATGTAACACCCCTTTTCTACCCCTCAATTTACACGTCATTATCAGAGTAATTTCCTTTTCAAAAATATTAATTTAATTGGTAGAAAAGAAATGCTACCTCGTCATAAAAACTCATCATTTGCACTCATTAAAGTTTATGCAGCAAAACCATCGTCATAAAAATTAAACTCCAAAACAAAAGGAATTTTTCGTCACAATGAATAAAAATCATCATCGCCAAAACCACTCGACACGCCTCACATCAACCATAAAATCATTAAGCGCTTAATTAATAAACTAACAAACTTAAACTACGCCCTAGGTGCTACAAAGATCGTAGAGCGACTCGGCTGAGACATCCCAACGGCTATCAAAGAAGGCGGCAGGACCTTCATTCGGGGGGTTACGCAGCGTTGCCACAATAGAGCAACATTCCAAGCGTATGGGTGAGAATTTCAATGAAACATAATCAGATACATAATAGAGAAATGAGAGCATGCAATCACATAGCATCATCAACATCACCAATTCATGGTCACACAACAACACTCTCAATCACAAACAACAACAAGACATACCATGATTATGCATGAAGATGCAACCCCCACCAGGGCATATGCATGATGGTACCATATCATCGCAAAATGGCCGAAGCCTAAACATCGCAAAAGTGGCCGAAGCCTAAACATCGCAAAAGTATGCACATGCCATGAGACTCTATGAAACACATGTGCAACTCACCAAAACTCACCTAGAGTGCCTCGTCATCGTTATAAAACACTCATAGAGTGTATTCCTTCGCAAATCATCACAATCATTATACATCATCACTATAATTATACTCATAGAGTTTACACATCATCAATCATCACGAATCACAATACATCATCATCAAGCAATTACTCATAGAGTACACTCTTCGCAAAAACATCGTTGTTCATATTACATCATCATAACCCACATATCCTCATCATCATTCAATACATATATATATATATATATATATATATATATATATATATATATACTTCATTTGTCTTTTAGATTAGGGTGTTATAAAATAGTGCAATCGATTGACTATGGGATTACTCTGTGTAATCGATACTACTTGCAATGCATTGGCCACCTTTGCAAGACTCTCTGATGCCCTTGTAAATACACCGTGAAAGAAATTTCGACCTTAGTGGTAAACCACGGTCCAGCCATAGTCAATTAGCACACTAGTAGTATAACATCTCACCGAGACTCATTTATATAAACATAGCATCACAAATTTTCTTTTTGTCAAGAACCGTCACGTTTCCATTCGGGAAGACACCTAAGATTTTCAAAAGAGGAATCGATTCATAGCTACTTGTTTTCAAAAGAGGAATCGATTCATAGCTACTTGTTTTCAAAAGAGGAATCGATTCATAGCTCTCATTTTTAAAGAGGGAAATCGATTCAATGCTTCATTTCTAAAGAGAGGAATCGATTCCTTGCTTCTATTTTGAAGAGGGAAATCGATTCTTGCCTTCATTTCTAAAGGGAGGAATCGATTCCTTGCTTCATTACTAAGGGGGAAATCGATTCTTGCCATCATTTTTAAAGGAATGAATCGATTTCTAGCTTTGTATTTAAAGAAGGAAATCGATTTCTGGCTTCTATTTAGAGCCCATAATCGATTTCCAAGTTACATTTTTTGAGGAAAACCATCGATTCTCTAAACTCACCATTACATACATCATCTAGAGACAATCAAATCAACCACAACAAATCAATCCCAATTTCATCAATTTCATCGAAATCAACCAAACTCCTCAACAATAATAAATCAATCAAACATCAACAATTCCAACCACACAAAATCAAATCCCACAAACCCTCAAAACCCCACTATATACTCGATCAAGTTAAATCAAAACGCTCACCCTTACCTCTTAAACGTAAGCTCCGAAGAAGACGATTGAAGGCATCACACGTAACCACAGCAACACACGAACCAAATCTTTGAGGACCTGCGAAATTCTTCTTCTTCTTCTTCTTCCTCTCCTGGCGTCGCAAACCCTCTCTCCTCCTCGCTTCTCTCTCTAAATTTCGTTTTTCTTCTCTGAATGAAAATGGGAGTGAGGGTTTCACATAACCCTGGGGTTGAGCTGTGGGCCTTTCACGCATTGGGCTCACAGCTACACCCCCTACTACTACTCGATCCCACTCCTACACAAAACATGATATTCACCTTTAATTTAATTAACTCACGCTTCAACTAAATTAATAATTCAACTAATCAAATTAATTAAACTAATTAAATTATTTTATTTTATTTTATTTTTCGGGGTGTTACACGGCTCGCTCCGATGGTTCAGCTGCTGCACCACCTCTGCTCCTCACCATATCTGAAACAACAATCAACAGAACCAATTAAATCAAATTAACAGAACCAAACAGAATCAGGCTGAGAAAGTTCACTGTCAAACGACTGTTCGAACGGCTACATGCGAACCTGTTCGCACAACCCCGTTCGAACATGTCAGTTTCAGTTTACAAAATACAACGGTTCGAATGAGGTTGTTCGAACGGTGTTCGCACAACCTCATTCGAACACCTTCGTTTTCACGTGTTCGAGGGTGCTCGTTCGAACAATTCTGCGTAACAGAAAAAAAAAACCCAAATGAGCAGAAGGAGGAGAGGCATACCTTGAAGAAAATGGAACGATTAGAGAGTGTGAGGGGAGGAGAAAATAACCCAGCAACTCTTGAGAGTGTTGGTGGAGAAGATTGAGTGAGAGATTGGGTGAGTTTGAGTGAGTTGGGAGAATGTGAGTGAGAGGGAAAGTGAGGTTAGGGTTCGGTTGAGGGGAGAGTGAGAGTGAGAGAAGGAGACGAGGGGGTGAGTGAGAGAGGAGGGAGGGATGTGTGGGTGTTTTTAATTTTAAAAGGGGGTATTTTGAGAATTTAGAAATTGATGGGATGTTTTAAAGTAGGAGGAGGGGTGTGGGAAAGCACGAACCCAAATGTTTGAGCGAAAGCCAGCAGGTCTTGTGGGGACACAAATATGATCCCGTCCCATCTGTATTTCAGGTTTTGCTTGTTGCTTCTTATATTTTTAACATCCGGGAATGCATCTTTGTGTGTTGTTTGTTTTTTTTTTTCAAAACTACATGTTTATTTTACAATGCTTTTGTAAAATTAATTAAGTGTGTTATATTATGTTCCTTTTGGAATTATTTAACTAAAAATTTGCTGTTTTTACGGATGTATTTTTAATAAATATTTAAAATTTTCAAAAATATTCTCAGCCATTTAAAATCAAAATTAATTAAATTTACATTTTTTCTAAGAATATTATTATTTTGAGTTCTTAGCCGAATTTCTATTGACGAATTAAAATTATTTTTTTAGAAATTTAATTTTGTTTATACCTACAGTATTTTTTAATTTATAGTTACTTTTTTTCTTATATTTGATTATTAGGTATATCCATTGTTATACCCCAATTTTGTCCGAGCTCTTGTTTAGTATTTTAATTTACTAAGTCGCATATTTGTAAGTCTCAGAATCCGATTAGCGTGTGTCAACATTATTCGAGTCTGCTCAGGCACCTTTTATTTAAAACGAGCTAAAAGTATTTCTTCGGGACCTATTCGTTTATCACCAAAAAGAAAAGGAAAAAAGCAAAGCAGTGTCTGAGAGTTCGCGGCAACTCATTCCTCTCCGATCTGTAATCTAATATGCCCTCAGCTCAGGATCCATTTTACGTCGTCAAGTCCGAGGTTCAAGAATCTATTGATAAGCTACAATCGCTTTTGAGAAATGGGAATATAGGTCGCGCTGTGGCGAGTACATCTTGCTAAGGATGCGAAAGCATAGAGTGGCGGTGGATGAATAGGACAAAGCAATTTCTCAGAGCATCTAAAGATCCTTCTTGGTATGGCATTGATGAAGTGGAGGTTGAAAGCCGAAGGAGATGGACAAGTAGTGCCCGCATACTAAGGTTGGCACAATGGAGAAAAAGTGGAAGTCGTAAAGGGCTCAAGGACAACAAGCCATGCTAGTACTAATGGAATGCACAAAGAGCTAATGAGGCTACCGAATTCTCATCAAGCTAATACATCCAATCAGTATGGTGCCAATAATAATGATGATTTCATACAATCAGAATCAGATGGACAGATGCTTCTTATAAAGCAACAGGATGAGGAGTTAGATGAACTTACTTTAAGTGTGCAAAGAATTGGAGGCGTTGGACTTACAATACACAACTCACTGCACAGGAAAAGATTATAGATGAACTTGGCAACGAGATGGACAGTGCATCAAATCGTCTAGATTTTGTCCAAAAAACAAGTGGAAATTAACACTACATTCCATCCCCCCAATACTATTCACTCACTAATTAAAAACATAAGGCAATAACTATCATCACCGCCTACGAATTGCAAAGCTGGGAAATAGCCTGCAAATTTGAAGATTTGCCAAATTTAAGATTGGTTTCCAAACGAGCGGCATAGCCTCACCATTTACAACCAATCCAACGCCACTCCGGGGACACAAGCTCTTAAGCTTGAATTTGGAAAGTTGGGTAGTATTATTTGTCCCACATCGGATAGCCAAGGCCATAGAGTGGTAAGCAGATGCTATAAAAGAGGTTGAGAGGTAAAAATTAGGGGAGGAGATCATTGGCGGGTTAAGTGATCTATTGGGTCAAAGCGATAGCGGCCCATTTCACTAAAAACCTGTCTTTGATCATTTGGACGTTTTGAGTCGGCTTTCCGATTCTCAAAGCGGTTCTTGCGGGCTTGGAGTCAAAATGGACCAGATTGGAGTCCGGTTGGTGGTCGCTTCGGTCGGTTTCGCACTCGTCGAGTCCAAGGTTAGTTTTGTATTTATTTTGTTCATTTTTATATACATATTTATTTATCATTTATTTGTAATATAATTTATTTATTTATTGTTTATGTATATATTTATTCATATTTATTTACATATATAGTTATTTATTCATTTATTTTTTGCCTAGTCTTTATTTAATTATCGGCTTTTATCTTCTTTTTTATTTATGCACAAATTAGTTTATTTCTTCAAAATTAAATAAAGACTAAGTTCGGTTGTACAACCAAGTTAGTCATCATCCTAGGACCAATGTACATCAGATTCAAGAATCCTAAAAACGTATAAGTAAATAAATAAATCACTTTTTCCTAAAAATAGGGGACTAAGTCGGTTGTACAACCGGTTAGTTAGTGCGTTCTAGAACTAATGAGTCAGATACATTCGGGAGTTCTAGAATACCTATTCTAAAACGGACCCACCTCATATCAAACAATCTTCTCTCAAAAATTCAAAAATCATTTTCAAAAAGTAGGGGACTAAGCCGGTTGTACAATCGGGTTAGTCAGCGTCCTAGGAATCAGTGAGCTGTACAGTTCAAGGAATCCTAGGACCCCTACACTAAAAAAACACCAACCCACAAACCTTTTTCAGGAAGAACTACGTGGCTTTGATTCCTCCATTGCATCCGGAGGTACGTAGGAGCGAGACTCAACCCTCGTCAAGCACTAAAAAACAAAAACCTAAATAAGTCTTTTTTTACAAATAAAAGGGTAATTATTAAATAACTCTTAAATTAATTAGACAATAGGATGTCGTGGGGTGCTAATACCTTCCCCACACATAACGACTCCCGAACCCTAACAACGCCTTATCTTAAAACTTAAAGGGATTTTCCGAATTTGCCCTTAAACTAAAATTTGGTGGCGGCTTCCTATGAACCTTTCGAAGAATCCTTTCCCGGATTTTTCGGTCGCTACAGCTGGCGACTTCACTGGGGACTTAACTTTTTTAGAGAGTCAAAACCTAGCTAATTATTTAGGATTAATTTAATTTTTACCCTTCCCTTATTTATTTATTTATCTTTGCATGTTATACTTTTATGTGATATATAAACCCTAGGATAGAAGACGATATTTTGTATGTATGTTTGTTTTGTTTATGACTTTGGGTTTGTCTTTAATTGCTCCTACACACACTATAACTATACACATCACACACCTGTGAGAAAAGTCCTCTACCCGGACTTGAGTGCAAACCTAAGTTAGAACGAGATTGCGTAGTGATGGCCTGCGGGACGTACGTCTCGTTGGGTGGTCATGAAAATCTCACCTAGAGTTTGATTCCTTTTAAGGATGCTATCCCTTCTAATAGCTTGCCTATTGTTGGGGTCAAGATTCTTGACCTGGGTCCTTGGCTCTAGGGACCATGTGTAGGATTCTTTAGAACCATCCTTGTGAGGTTCACTATAAAAGAAACCTTAGACCCACTCCGTAAGTCACCTTTCTAGGTCACAAAGGAGCTTCATACCCTTGCATTCAAACAAATATTTGTGCTTACCGCCTTTTATCCAAAAATCAAAAAATCAAAAAGTCAAAACCCAAATCATTATTTACCGCAAGTTTCTTAGAAACCATACCTCATGCATTTTTTCTTTGCATTACAAAAACAAAAATAAACATCTTATGTTACGATCGCTCGAGAATTAAAAGCTTTATTTTGGAGAGAAGTTATGCATGCTAAAGTCAAAGTCAAACTTTGTACTTTACTCTCCAAACGTAAAACTTATAATTCCCCGACGCGATAAATAAAATCATATATTATCATTTCATACATTATCATTACATTCGCATTTCACATACATTCATTCGCATTTCATGCACACTCATTCATTTGCATACTTACATCATGCATTACAAAAAAATGAGCATAATTCTAGAAAAAATTGTGATGAGAGGTGAGACATTCTTGTGAGGTAAATCATTCTTGTGAGGTAAATCATTCTTTTTGAAAAAGTTTAGCCATACTTAGTTGCAAGCTCAAGGCGTTTCAAGGCCCTCAATTTTCAAATTAGCAGCACGTTTACATCAAAGCGTTGCATCTTATCCACCCCATGATGAATGACCGAAATGGTCCGCCAAAATTTTCTTTCATGTTTTAACTCGTGTTAACTCTCTACGAAGCGTTCATGTAGTAACTTATGTGTGACATGTGTCTTCATTCTTGTTTGAGTCAGTTAATGTCCTTACCTTGTCATCGCCCCCCGTCCAAGTCTAATCCCACCCCGACTACCCTAAAGTACGTACTCCCCTACCTAGTCAAGTTTTTGGTTTGTTCTCACTGATGAAATAACACTTTAGGTCCTCCATACTGGGGCAAATTATATGATTTCTAAAATACCTTGTCAACATTGTATTCTCTTGGTGCGACTCCTTTACAAAAAAAAAAAATCAAAAATGCCCGTTAGGTTGAAAACTCGTAAGAGCAGCCTAGGCAAAAATTAGGGCATAAAAAAATAAAGAAGGAAAAAAAGAGCAAATATATAAAAATAAGTAAATTATTGTCCTTGAGTTAATTTTTGAGAAACCGAGCAATCACGATTTGAAATGAAGTTTGGACCATCTTCCCATATCCTCAAGAAATCCTTTGCCACCCACCTTAAGCCAAAAAAAACAAAAACTTCCAGTCACCTTAGACAAAGATCTATCTCACATCGAAAATTGTGTATCACCTTTATCAGCTCACCCAGCTCAAAAGAAAGAGAAAGAAAAATCACAAAAAAAAGTGAAAAAAAAGGATTGAAAAATCCCAAAAAAAAACAAAAAAGTAAAAGTAGTAAGAATCGTGAGTTGATATTTCGTACAATTAAATGCATCAGAGATCCTTGTCGGAAATAAACCCTCAAACACTTCCCAATCCATCTAAACAGATCCATTCTACCACGAGACATGTAAGAGATTATTGTCTCAATAGACCCTCAAACACTCATTTGAGCCTAATAAACCCTTCTTTCATAAGCCATTAGCCATTAGCCAAACTACACTGCTGAATAAAATCATTTGTCTCATCAATCCTCAAACCATTCCTTTGGCCTCAATATCCTATCCTCCATAAACCCTTAGCTACATTACAATTCTAAACAAGTTCACCCAACCGTGAGGCACATCAATTACCCAATAAAATCTCAAACACTCCTTTGAGCCTAAAAACAATTTCCTTCATAAATCATCACCCATTAGCCAAGTTACATCACCAAATCATTTGTCCCATCAATCATCAAACACCTCTTTGAGCCCAATTATCCCTTCCTTCATAAATCATTAACCACCGGCCACATTACAACCCTCTAGAGTTCGTTCTGATCATTGACTGATTGCTTTTGTCTTCTCAAAGTTTAAATTTTAGGACAAGTAAGTTCATTTATTTATAATATGTTTGCTCAAAAAAAAAAAAAAGAAATATATCTCAAAAAAAAAAAAAACTCAAAAGAAAAGAAAAATCAAAAGGCTTGCACCACAAGATTCATTCAAGTTACAGTTATACTAAGACAAGGTCTAGTGATCACCAAGTGTAGTTTTCATCATAGCAAACTCAAGACTATTGTAGTCTGAGAGTCATTTTAAAGATAACCAAAAGTTTATACTAGGATCGTCACCTAGATCCTAAAGTGGGGCATCCCTTTCACCATCTATTCCATTTGAACTTGGGGGAATTTTGTACAGTGTCCATCCCATACCACACCCAGCCTATAGCCATACCAGACAAACTCCAAAAACCCATAACCCTAACTCCGTCACCTTTTCCAATCTCACTAAAGCCAACCATTCGAAATACCATTCCAAGTGGGGCAATCCTGTCGCTCTTTACTCCACCTTCAAATGGGAAAATTCACCCTACACCCATCTCATACCCTCGCCATATTCACAGCCAAAAAATCATACCGGGGCAATTTCTCAACTCACTATCCTAAATGTTTCTACTCTAGTTGGGGCAATCTTGTCCTTACCATAATAAGGGAAACGTCAAACTCTATAGGTTGAGACAACATCTCCTACTTGCCACCTTTCATTCCAAAACCAATGCATTCCCAATTCATCACCTTCTACACCCCTAGCTTGTCACCACTAGACAGGGGCAGACACCCACCGTCATCAAATCTAAATTGGGGGCAGTCCTGCATTTCTTGGCTTGGAAAAAAGTACCTTTCATGACCTTGACAAAGGCCAGTCAGTCATTCACCCCTTCATGTGCCACAAATGTCCACACCCTAGGTCTTTAGAACCCCAAGTTAACTGACTCATTCATCTATATTCGCACTACTATACATCTTCACAAAACAATGCTTCAGAGAGAGAAAACACAAGTTGATCATATGATGCTAAAAATCCACTTAGGTAACTTTGTGGACATAAACTTTGGCCATCATGGGGCATCATAATGGAAGAGAAAATGAACGAGCTTGCAAATACTGATCAAGTACCTTTTCAGTCGTTAATACGTAGATAACGACTTGAGATTGCCAAGTTTGAATCAAAACTAACTTTTCCAAAAGAATGATCAATATTCATCTCCGCCCCTCGTATCCAAAGCCTCACATCTCATCATCACAAAAAAAAATGTTTCTACACCCAATCAATCATTTCATATCATCGCACCATGAACCATAGCATTTGCATTCAATCATTTCATTTGCATCATATTCACATTTACATTTCATGCATTTATTGTGTAACAAGCAAAAAAGCAAAAAAACAAAAAAGAAAAAATCATTCCACCGAATACCAATCATTGCACGTACGCGTGCACTATTAATTGCACTGCCAAAAGAAGAAAGCTTTTCCCCCCTCGGGTAGATGCATTTGTTAGGTGTGCTCGGATAAACACGATAGGTGTTAGTCCCTATTTTGTTCCTCTAATATTAGCGCTTTAAGCGTTGATCTCATATCATATCACAGATCACCAAGTTGATCCCTCAGACCCCGAGTGGTCCTTCAGAGCACTACGCTCCTTCAGTGCCCTAAGTGGCCCAGGTCGCAACGTCGGAGTCGAGCCCGGCGGACCTTCGCAGACCCCGAGTGGTCCTTCGGACTAGTTGTGTCGTCACCAAGACACGTGGACGCCCTTCATGGTCAACATATCGATTCTAGACCGATCTTGACCCATCATGGCCGCTCGAATATAAAGGCCCACTCGCACCGCTTAACTAGTACCGTAGCTAGTTGCGCGCTCCTTCGCACTACACGATGGTCCTTCAATTAAGGCTCAGGCAGCCTTCCGCACCTCGAGTGGTCCTTCAGAGCCTTAGTGCTCCTTCAGTGTCCTTGTTGACCCTTCATTCAACTCTCTCTGTTAACGCGCCAAGTATTAACCACTCCCTCTTATCTCTCAAACCTTCCACTTCCCCTTAAACGGACAAAATTAGCGTCTATCTTATCTTTATTCCTATTCCTACTACGAAAGTTCGAGAACTCATCACTTTCTAGTAAAATATAAATAAAGAGGGGCAATTGTTATACCCCAATTTTGTCCGAGCTCTTGTTTAGTATTTTAATTTACTAAGTCGCATATTTGTAAGTCTCGAATCCGATTAGCGTGTGTCAACATTATTCGAGTGCGCTTGTGCACCTTTTATTTAAAACGAGCTAAAAGTATTTCTTGGGACCTATTCGCTTATCACCAAAAAGAAAAGGAAAAAAGCAAAGCAAAGTTGTCTCGAGAGTTCGCGCAACTCATTCCTCTCCGATCAGTAATCTAATATGCCTCGGCTCCGGGATCCATTTTACGTCGTCAAGTCCGAGGTTCAAGAATCTATTGATAAGCTACAATCGCTTTTGAGAAATGGGAATATAGGTCACGAGCGAGTACATCTTGCTAAGGATGCGAAAGCATAGAGTGGCGGTGGATGAATAGGACAAAGCAATTTTCAGAGCATCTAAAGATCCTTCTTGGTATGGCATTGATGAAGTGGAGGTTGAAAGCCGAAGGAGATGGACAAGTAGTGCCCGCACTAAGGTTGGCACAATGGAGAAAAAGTGGAAGTCAGCGTAAAGGGCTCAAGGACAACAAGCCATGCTAGTACTAATGGAATGCACAAAGAGCTAATGAGGCTACCGAATTCTCATCAAGCTAATACATCCAATCAGTATGGTGCCAATAATAATGATGATTTCATACAATCAGAATCAGATGGACAGATGCTTCTTATAAAGCAACAGGATGAGGAGTTAGATGAACTTACTTTTTAAGTGTGCAAAGAATTGGAGGCGTTGGACTTACAATACACAATTCACTGCACAGGAAAAGATTATAGATGAACTTGGCAACGAGATGGACAGTGCATCAAATCGTCTAGATTTTGTCCAAAAAACAAGTGGAAATTAACACTACATTCCATCCCCCCAATACTATTCACTCACTAATTAAAAACATAAGGCAATAACTATCATCACCGCTACGAATTGCAAAGTCGGGAAATAGCTCGCAAATTTGAAGATTTGCCAAATTTAAGATTGGTTTCCAAACGAGCGGCATAGCCTCACCATTTACAACCAATCCAACGCCACTCCGGGGACACAAGCTCTTAAGCTTGAATTTGGAAAGTTGGGTAGTATTATTTGTCCCACATCGGATAGCCAAGGCCATAGAGTGGTAAGCAGATGCTATAAAAGAGGTTGAGAGGTAAAAATTAGGGGAGGAGATCATTGGCGGGTTAAGTGATCTATTGGGTCAAAGCGATAGCGGCCCATTTCACTAAAAACACCGTCTTTGATCATTTGACGCGTTTTGAGTCGGCTTCCGATTCTCAAAGCGGTTCTTGCGGGCTTAGAGTCAAAATGGACCAGATTGAGTCAGGTTGGTCGCTTTCGGTCCGGTTCGGCACTCGTCGAGTCCAAAGTTAGTTTTGTATTTATTTTGTTCATTTTTATATACATATTTATTTATCATTTATTTGTAATATAATTTATTTATTTATTGTTTATGTATATATTTATTCATATTTATTTACATATATAGTTATTTATTCATTTATTTTTTTGCCTAGTCTTTATTTAATTATCGCTTTTTATCTTCTTTTTTATTTATGCACAAATTAGTTTATTTCTTCAAAATTAAATAAAGACTAAGTCGGTTGTACAACAAGGGTTAGTCATCATCCTAGGACCAATGAGTCAGCATGATTCAAGTAATCCTAAAAACGTATAAGTAAATAAATAAATCACTTTTTCCTAAAAATAGGGGACTAAGCTCGGTTGTACAACAGGGTTAGTCAATGCGTTCTAGAACTAATGAGTATGCAGATTCGGGAGTTCTAGAATACCTATTCTAAAACGGACCCACCTCATATCAAACAATCTTCTCTCAAAAATTCAAAAATCATTTTCAAAAAGTAGGGACTAAGCTAGGTTGTACAATCGGGTTAGTCAATTCTAGGAATCGATGAGTCATGCAGTTCCAAGGAATCCTAGGACCCCTACACTAAAAAAAAAAACACCAACCCACAAACCTTTTTTCAGAAGAACTACGTGGCTTTGATTCCTCCATTGCATCCGGAGGTGCGTAGGAGCGAGACTCAACCCTCGTCAAGCACTAAAAAACAAAAACCTAAATAAGTCTTTTTTTACAAATAAAAGGGTAATTATTAAATAACTCTTAAATTAATTAGACAATAGGATGTCGTGGGGTGCTAATACCTTCCCCACACATAACGACTCCCGAACCCTAACAACGCCTTATCTTAAAACTTAAAGGGATTTTCCGAATTTGCCCTTAAACTAAAATTTGGTGGCGGCTTCCTATGAACCTTTCGAAGAATCCTTTCCCGGATTTTTCGGTCGCTACATCCATTGATGATTTTGACCCCCACAATAATCATGTAAAGCTCCATCACCAAAGGGTATAATTTGATAAAAGTAGGGGCCCAATTTTTAAGATTTGAACAGGGTATCTCAATTGTTTGGGACGACTTTGCAAAGATCCAGTGGGGGTGGTACCTGCACACACTCCAATGCTTAAGTTAGCACGGAGAGGAATGAGAATGAGGCTTTAATAATGTGTACCTGATCCTATGATTGGACAGTGAATTTATAGGGAACAGTTCCTGGTAACGTGGATTCCCCTATCAGGCGTGTGTGGGCACGTGAGGTATCATTTGTGGTCATAGGTGAGGCATTAAGGCAAGGAACACCTATTGACAGTGCGTTGAGAACTTGGGCGATCTCCACAGTTGTCTGTTATTGGGGAACGTGAATCTCACGCAGTAAGGCGAATTGGGCCTTTTGGACAGCCCATAATTTGTTGGGCCGAGGTTCAGTTCAGAACTTTTCCCCGAAGCCGAAGTCACTTCGAGGAGAATTAATTTGGCTTGATATCTAAGCTGTTCAACGCAATGATAAACGAGAAGGTGATATCGAGGATTGAAGTTGGTCCGATCGAATTGTCCCCTTGTCTCGTGAATCAAAGTCGGTCACTTTTTCCTCGACCATTATGCGTGTCAGGATCATGCATTCTCTATTTTGAATCAAGACCATTGATCTTTTGTGCTGCTTTGGTCTTTGTCCCAATGTAATCATTGCTTCTAGGGTTATGACAGTTGCTTCTAGGGTTATGACAGTTGCACTTCAGCCCATTGCACTTCAGCCCATTGAATTTCCTGCTTTGTGTTTTTCTCTTGTTTTCTTTTTGAGTTTTCTGGCAGACATTCAAAGTTTTTGGTGTTTGAAGATTCCAAATGATCTTCGAAGTTTCTGGCGAGCTATAGAGAATCTTTTTACTCTGAGGTCTCACCCCGACCTCATTTCTAGAAACCACTCATCCTTTTTCCTCTAGGTATTGTCGAGTTCCTTTCTTTTATTTTAAATTTCTTCTTCCCCACCATGGATCCCAAGCCATTCACTTCGGAAATCTTTCCGTTGAGACCTCACCGGGTCACCGAGCGATTAGCTCCTCCACGCCACAACGTGAGGACTTATCGAAGGGAGAAGGCTTGTCGAGTCTGACTTTGGCTTCTTATAATCGTGGTTGCTCTGCCGAGATTGAGGCCTTGATCGCCTGAGGTGGTGTCTTGGCTCCTCAATCTCGGCTTAAAGCCTTTACGCGTGTCCTTGAGGATTGCTTTAAGTACGTTTGTACCTCAGGCGAAGTGCACTTTGGTGGTGTGGAGTCAATAATAGGTTTCCTGACTCTGATCTCCCGCCTTGCAAGTAGAATCTAGCCGACCCTGCTAGGAAGGATGACCCCACGTGGCTACTGATAGCTAGGCCAGGAGCGAGGGTCCTGGTGGCCCAAGGGTGGATCCTAAAGGCAAAGTCGACACTAGCTGGGTGACATATGACCCTTATGTGTGTGTTTCCCATGAGGTTTGCACAATAAGCAAACCTTATGATGATGATGATGGTGATGACGACTTGGAACTAAATCAAACTAAAGAGTTCGAGTTCGACTTCGGGTGGTCTTTTAACCTCACGCCTCTGCGTTAAGGATATATTGCAAACGATTGTAACGATGTTCTCATGCAACCTTAGTAGGGGTGCTTTAGTTTGGTTTTCGACTTGCCTTAGCTACGTTGGTCCTTTTACAAGGATCTGTAGTAACACACCTACATCATCTGAGTTCATATCTTTTTACCTTCTGCCTGATATATTTCGTTTCAACCAACGTCTTAGTTTGTAATACTCTTAGTGAAGGTTATTTTTGCCATGACTCTTATAACACATTAAGCATAAAATAGGTCCAAAGTATTGAGCACAAGGTGTATCTAGGAATACCCATTCATTGCTTTGAAATTTTACAAATTTCAAGTCCAAGTTATAATACTTCTTCAATTCAGTGGAATTTCATGTACCCTGAATTACCTCTTTGCTCAGTGTCTCGAGCTTGTATGCTCCATTCCTAGTTTTCACAACAACACGGTAGGGGCCTTCCCAATTCGGGGAGAGCTTCCCCTGACTGACATTCTTCTGACCTACGTCGGCACGCTGTAAGACTAAATCGTCAATCAGGCTCTATTTCCACTGATAGTATTCACTACAAGAATTACTTGCATTACTGGCTAAACATTTCTCGCGTAATCGACCGCACAAGAATTTTTTCGCGCGAATTTGGCAATTGTCGCGATTTAGCTCGCCAAGACATTTCTGGCGGATCCCATAACATTTCTGGCGGATTTAAACAGCCAGTATTTTTACTGGCGGATTTTTTATTCATTTGTGGCCGAATTTAATTGAGAAATAAAAAATATTTTGTAAATAAATATATCCGCCAGTAACGGTACTTACTGGCGGAATATTGTGCCACAAAACTACTTTAACGCCGCATTGACGTAATTTCGCCAAGAAACTCATTTCCCCAAGAAATTTTTTTTTCGCCAAGAATCACCAAGAAGCAGCAGAGTTCTTGTCCACACAATGTTGCTTCGTCACATCAGATGCTGCCAAGATTCCATGCGTTCGCAAGAAATGGCGATTCAGCCGATCATCACTCTTTGCATGTCAAATCCGCGCCACTTTTCCACCTTGCTAGTTGCCACGCGTCCGCCAGTAAGTGCAGAGTCCGCCAGTAATGCATTAGCTTTTGAAATTCATTGCAGATTTTCCAATTCTATCCGTTGGTTCATCTTCTACTTAAACTTCCAACCCTGTCATTTCTTATTCATTCACACCATTTCACTCAAATCTCTCTAGAAATTTTTTCATTCATTCACACCATTTCTCTCCAAATTCTACACGAAAATTTTCAGATTTGTTGAAGGTATGTTTGTAACATTATATTTCATATTAGGTAGTTTTAGTTAGTATTTTGTTTTAAAAGATGAGTTATTAATGTTTCTGATATTATATTTGTTAGCTTCCTTAAGTTTGGTTGAAGATTTGTTCGAAAGAAACCAGAATTAGCATCAAGCCAGAATCTTCTCTTCACTACCGATTAGTTATCAAGTTATTTCTTACTAATTGTTTATAGTTGTAAATTTTTTAAAATCTGTTAATTAAAAACGAATTATTGTAATATATTATAAACTAAGATATTGGTAAAAATGACTTTTTTTATAATCTATTTACTGTTGTATATTTTTAAAATCTGTTTATAATTAAAGTAACATTAAAATAACATATTATAAAAATATATAATATACTGATATTCTATAAAATATATTAAAATGAATTATTATAACAATATACTGATTTTTTAGGCTATTTTACAATAAAATTATTATTTACGGATTAAAATAAATATAACATACTATTTTTTTGACCAAAAAATTTAATCTACTATTATTATAGTCTTTTATTATGGCCAAAAAAATATAAATGTGTTATAATTAATATTACTAACTAATATACTGTTATTTTTAATATACTGATATTATAGTGTTATTTTTAATTAATAACTGTTTATTAAAAATAAATAAAATAAAATTAGATAAATTCGAAAAAAAAATTTGTTAAAAAAAACGCATTTTAAAAATATTTAATAGATTACTGGCGGAATTTGGTTGTTTAGTGGCGGATATTGATCAAGAATTATCGGTCGATTTTTTAGCGATGATAATCTTGGTGAATATCCGCCAAGAATATGATTACCGCGACCGCTTTTTCTGGCTGATTATTGGTGGACTACATCCGCCAGTAAAGTGCAATTTCTGGCCGATTTTAACCATTACTGGGGGATTGAGTTAGCCAGTAATACACTAAATTCTTGTAGTGATTTGTTCATCGTTGATGTTGGGCTGTGGGATGGATTCTTGGATCACCGAGCGATTGTTGTCGGGTTTCTTTGTACTGGTCAGCTTAGCTACGATGTCAACCCTGCTATTTTATTCCCTGGATACATGTGTTAGTTCAAATGACTTGAATTTCAGCTTTAGTAGTTGTACCTTTTCTAAATATTTGATCAGCATTTCGTCCCTAGCGATGAAGGCTCATGAATAGCGAGTCACTCCGAGCTTTCATGTTTTCTACCCCTGCTTCGGCTGCCAAAATCATTCCTGCTATTAGGGCTTCGTATTCAGCCTAGATGTTGCTGGCCTTCCAGTTGAACCTGAGGGATTGTTCCAACAGCACTCCGTTCGGCCCTTCAAGGGTTACTCCGGCCCCGCTTCCTCTTAAGTTGGAAGAGTCGTCGACGGAGAGGACCCATGCCTCATCACTCTCTTTTTGCTCATTGGTTCCTTCGTCCACTAGTTCTGCTGCGAAGTCTGCTAGTGCCTGCTCCTTGATCGGTCCCCTGGTTTATATTAAATATCATACTCGGAGAGTTTAACCGACCAGGCCACCATCCTTCCAGCCAGATCGGGTTTTCCGGGCACTTTTCTAACCGGGAGGTTGGTTTTTACTATGATCTTATGACTTTGGAAGTATTGTCGGAGTTTCCTGGCGGCTATTACTAACGCGAAGGCTGTCTTTTCTATCTTCTGGTATCTGGTCTCTGGCCCAAGCCATACTTTGCTCACATAGTAAATCGGTCGCTGCTGCTTATTTTGTTCCTGAATGAGTACTGCCCTGCATGAATTACCAGAGATGGCCAAGTATAGTAACAGCGGGGCACCTTCCGTAGGGCCCGTTAGTATTGGCGGTGGCGCTATGAACTGTTTGATTGATTGGAAGGCTTGCTCACATTTTTCAGACCATCAAAAAGAGGTGTTTTTCCTCAATAGCTGGAAGAGGGGTTTTACTTTGTCAGTTGATCGAGACATGAAGCATGACAGCGTGACTATTTTCCCTATCAATATCTGAACCTCCTTCGCCTCTTCTAGGCTTCTCATGTAAATTATAGCTCTGCACTTGGCAGGATTGGCCTCAGTTCCCCCGTGGGTTAGGACGAAACCTAGAAGTTCTCCAGCTTGCACGCCCAAGGAGCACTTGTTTGAGTTGAGCCTCATATTGTGTTTTTTCAGTAATTTGAAGACCTTGGTTAAGTTGTCGAGGTGTGCCTCGTCGGTTTCGGCCTTTACCACCATGTCGCCAATGTAGACCTTGATCGCCTCGCCGATCACTTCCTCGAAGACTTTGTCCATTAAACGCTGATACGTTGCCCCTGCATTTTTTTGGCCGAAAGGCATTACCTAGTAGCAGAAGTTGGAGCGCTCGGTCATGAAGGTCATTTTCTCCTGATCAATAGGGCTCATACGGATCTGATTGTATCCTGAATAAGCGTCCATGAAGCTTAGTAATTTGTATCCTAACGCTCCATCGACGAGGCTGTCAATGTTGGGCAGAGGTTATGAGTTTTCTGGACAGGCTTTGTTGAGATTAGTTAACTCTACACACATCCTCCGCTTGTCGTTTTCTTTCTTCACCATTTCTGGGTTTGCGAGCTAGGTGGGGTGTGTGGCTTCTCTGATGAATTCAACCTTGATGAGCTTGTCGGTTTCTTCCCTTATAGTTGTTGTCTTCTCCACACCCTCTTTTCTTTTTCTCTGTGCCACAGGTCTAACAGATGGGCTTAGTGATAAACGGTGGCAAACAAAATTACGATCAATATTTGGCATGTCATGTGGGAACCATGCAAATACGTCCAGATTGTCTTCTAGGAACCTGGAGAGCTTCTACTCTGCTTCTAGGGTTAGGCTGGCTCCGATCTTCGTCTTCTGATGATTGGCTGGACCGACCTTTATTTTTTTTAAGTCATCAGCTGGCTTTGGTCATGTCTCCTCTTTGGCCGGGTCGTATAGCCTAGGATCCGGATCTAGAAATCTGCAGTCCTGGGGCTGTGGTGGCTTTTTTTGCTCTGCTTGCACCGTTGCACTTTTGACGTAGCATCTCCGAGCGGTTACCTGATCGCTTCATACAGAATTGTGGGTACGAGATTGCTGCTGCCAAGGCGTTGAGGACCGGTCATCTGAGGATGATATTGTAGGCTGAGGGCGCTCTGACCACTAAGTACTGCAATATCACCGTTTTTTCATTGTCGTGGTCACCGAATGTAGTGTGCAGGGCAAGGTAGTCGCACACCTCTGGCTGTGTGTCTGCGCAAAACTCGCCAACAATCCAGAAAGGCTTTGAGCGCTTTCATCGGGTATCCGAGGTCACTAAAACAGGTTCAATACATCACATTGACTGAACTCCCTCCATCGACCAGTATTTGGGCGATGGTGGAGCCTCTAACTGCAGCGGATATGACCAATGGATCCCCTCGTGGATCTAGACTTCCTCGAAATCGCTAGCGCCAAACGCAACAATCGAGTATTCTAGAAAACAAAAGTATCATCAGTGTTTAAATTCATCACGGATCGAGCATACCTTTTTCGTGAATTTGACGAGGCTCCTCCCCTGAGAATCCACCAGTTATGGTTATGATATGTTGTTCCCTAGTTGTGGCTCCCATCGTTCTTCCTAGAGCATTCTTTTTCTTCTGGCGGTGGCGTTGTCGGGGCCTAGGGTGTTGCGTGTCGGTGTGGCCCCATGCTAGTGGTTTTGTGCCATGCAACTGGGATATCTTCTGGAGGATCAGGGCCAATTTCCTCGCATCGTTGATATTCTCCTGTAACCCCTTCACTTTGGCTTCCTAAAGTTGGATCTGTTTTTCCAGATCTTCATACTTGCTCCTCTGTGCTTCACTTGGGATTGCAGGACTTAGAGCATTATGGAGAGGTTGTCGATGTTCAAATTGTTGTGGTGGGCGTATATTTATATCATAGGGGGTATTAAAAAACTAAGAATATGAAGAAAGAAATATGTGATCCGATTATTGGCCACAATGAGCGTATATTTATATTACAAGGGGGTATTAAATGACAATAAATACACTTTATGGTTGAATCGACCGTTACAAGACAAATGGGAGAGAAATTCGGGATCTCCTTAATGGTTGTGTTGACTGCCATAATGGAGGCCTAGCTGAACAGAGGTAGCCGAGCATATAGTGGTCGACCGACCGGTTAGTTTGATTGGGCCGAGCTGCTAATAATTCCGATCGATCAATTTGGGAACAATATTAAAATTAAACTCATGACACAACTATGTATTATCTTTCTAAACGAGAGGTAACTTAAGCTTAAATTATTATTATTATTATTATTATTATTATTATTATTATTATTTAAATAAATAAATAAATAATTTTGGTCAAAAACAATATTATTTAAATAAAAAAAGAAAAAAGAAAAAAAGAAAAGTGAAGAAAGGGAGGGTTATATAAGCGGAGCGCAGCGTATCCCTACGGAGGCGTGGCGTGTGGTGTGGTGTGGTGTGGTGTGGTGTGAGTACTTAAACGGAAGAGGCTATTTTACTTGAACCCTGTGCTCTGCTCTGCTTTCTGGTAGTAACACCAAACGGCTATTTTAATTAATTGGCGTTACAATACAACCCAACCCAACCCAACCCTTTTTTACTCCTTCCTCCTCCCTTCCTTGATCTACTACATACACACTTCAAATAATTAACCCTCTTTCTTCCTTTCCCTACCCACACAAATAAAAACACAATCTTTTTTCCTTTTTTGGGTTTTTCTTCACTATGTCTGACGGCTATTATAATTCTAAGAAGACTGATGATATCTGCGATGATGTTTGTGGACAGGTACCTACTCCTTTTTCTCTTCTCTTTCATTTTTTTTTCTACTCCACTAAAAATCTTGTTTTTTTTTTTTTTGTTTTAATCAATCACTTTCCGTGGTTTCGTTTTGTTAATTGTTGCCAATGCAAAAGGGGAACATGGGTTTTTTTTGTTTTCTGGGTTTTTGTCAAAATTGAATTTTCGATCAATTTAAGGACATAATCGTCTCCCCCCTTTCTCTCCCTTCATCCGCTAATGTATTCGTATTGATGTTTTGAGTGTTTTTCGACTCATGGGTTTATCGCTTTGATTGATGCACCCACCATCTTGTTCTAAAATTTGAATTCAAGTTTTTTTTTCTTTACAATTTTGAACCTCAGAGGTTTGAACTGTTATAGGTTTTCTATTATGTATTTTAACTTTGAAAGTTTTGTTCTTTCATTGTTTATGTTGCTAAATCATATGAATGAACCCTCCATGTTTTGTATGTCCTGTAACCTCCCATTTGTAGTGCTAATAGATTATCCCCAATTGTTAGTATTTTGATATGAAGATTTTGATATAAATTGCAAAATTGTAGTATTTTGAACTATTTTATTTTCATATGATGTCATTGTATTGCTGATATAAATTTACATTATATATATATATATATATATATATATATATATATATATAGGTGGAGTTTGTGAGATTAAGTTGTAGTAATTTTTGGATGTGAATGCAGCAGGGAGCTCCTTCAGCACTGAGCATGTCAAGACTGAGGTGTATTTTAAGGGGTTTGGACTTCAAGACTTACATGTTTCTGTTTGTGGTCATCCCAATCGGCATCTTTCTCCTTTATCTGCACGGTCAGAAAATCTCATACTTCTTAAGACCATTGTGGGAATCTCCTCCTAAGCCCTTCCATGAAATCCTCACTATTATCATGAGAACGTTTCGATGGAGTCTCTATGCAAACTTCATGGATGGGGAATTCGCGAATCACCTAGACGAGTCTTTGATGCTGTTTTGTTTAGCAATGAAGTCGATATGCTTACTATCCGATGGAAAGAAATGTATCCTTATGTGACACAGTATGTGCTTCTTGAATCCAACTCAACGTTCACGGGATTCGTCAAACCATTGATTTTTGCTAGCAATAGGGACAAGTTCAAGTTTGTCGAGCCGCGGTTGACATATGGGGTGATTGGTGGAAGGTTTAGGAAGAAGGAAAATCCTTTTGTTGAGGAGGCATATCAAAGAGTTGCTCTTGATCAGCTTCTGAGGATAGCAGGTATTGAAGACGATGATCTCTTGATTATGTCCGATGTCGATGAGATTCCAAGCGCTCACACGATTAATCTCTTGAGGTGGTGTGATGACATACCTCCGGTTCTTCATCTTCAACTGAGGAATTACTTGTACTCTTTTGAGTTCTTTCTCGACAACAAAAGTTGGAGAGCGTCGATTCACAGGTACCAGGCCGGGAAAACAAGGTATGCACACTATAGACAGTCTGATATACTGTTGTCGGATGCTGGCTGGCATTGCAGCTTCTGTTTTCGCCATATTAGCGAATTTGTATTTAAGATGAAAGCCTACAGCCATTACGACCGGGTACGGTTCCCTCATTACTTGAACCCCGAGCGGATTCAGGAGGTGATATGCAAAGGAGCTGACTTATTCGACATGCTTCCTGAAGAGTATACATTTAAGGAGATAATTGGGAAACTAGGACCTATTCCTCATTCTTATTCAGCAGTACATCTTCCTGCATATTTGTTAAATAATGCAGATAGATACAAGTACTTGTTGCCTGGTAACTGCAGAAGAGAAAGTGGCTGATTCACTACTTCCTAATTGAATGTTTTGTAGCTATGAATGAATGTGGATCATTCTTTAGAGAGGGGTTACTCTACTCTGAGAAGCCTGATAAGATTTTGAAATTTGACAGCAGGAACTTCCTTGAGAGAAGCCTATTTTGAAACCTTTGAAGAGGCGTGTGAGGTGAGGAGCGTGCGAGGATAAAACTGTCTTTACGCCGTTTTGGGTAGATTTTGTACGTTATTTTATTTTTGGGTATGCATCCCAACCTCTTTTTGGAGAAATTTAGATATACTGGACTAAGTTATACAAACATTCCAACCACTTTGGTTGCTCAGCTCACTGATTTAACTTTTAGTTCAATTTCTTCTCATTCTCAACCTTCATTTTGAATTGTGTTGATTTTAGATTCCTTTTCTCTAATATTTATACTCTAAATCTTCTGTCATAGTATTTCGTACTATTGTTGGAAACAACAATGCAACCTTAGTCAATCTTGGAATCTTGGAAACTGGTTTGCATAGTTGCTGTAAATTTTTACACAATCAACCAATCAGAAATCACCTTATGATTTTTGATCGATAGACTGTATAGACTGGAAAATATGTTTACACATAAAGTAGGTACTTTTTTATTTCCCATTAATTCAATTTGAGTCTGTGTTGACTTGACTTGGTGACATGTTATTTTTTAAAGAATTGGAGGAATGAAGTGTCATTCCAGCCTCACACAGGAAAGTGGCTTGAACAACCATTTTCGTTGAGTAAAGACCACGTCTTCAAATTATTAAGGGTTTTTTTTTTTTGGACCCCCACCCTCTCCCCTTAAATCCCCACCCACACTGAAATTCCCAAAATGTCTTTCAAAAAATCTGTTTTTTTTACAAAGTTACACGAACCGTATATATCGTTTTTGGGGCCTATATACGATGGGTAAAATTTTGACATCGTGCATATATGTTCATTGTGCGTATATATACGATTGATGCGTTTTAAGTCAATCGATATATACCTGAGGAACCTATATACAATGCGTTAAAAATGCACATCGTATATATGTCCCAAAGAGATATATACGATGGGCTTTGTTTTTGTTAATAGTTTTGATTTTATTACCGGTTATAATTTGAAGTCTCGTGATTTGATTAACATCAGCGGTGTAGATATATTGGATAAAATAAACGCAGATAATTACAAAAACGCGATATAGTAATATATACACGTGTAATACAAAAATGTGTGAATCTATCTACAAGTCGTCAATAGAATCATCGGTTAAATCTATACATCTAGACGCATCACCGTGAGTGGGGAGGTCGACGGGAGGACACATAGATCGCCATAGGGTAAACGCGTTCGGCATACGGATGCAACCATGAAGCGGCACGGTGAGTACCACTGTGGGGCAATAGGAGAGGCAAATGACAAGTGGGAGAGATTGAAAGATGCAACCAAAGTGTACATTTTGCTCGTTCGTAAGCAGATATGATTTTCAACTTAGATGAACTCGTAAGTGCCTCTCAAAGGCGAGATAAGTGAAATTCATAGGCAAAGAAAATCAACCAATGCAACATTATACCCGGTTGCAACCATATACCCCATCTCAGCAAATCAAACCCCACTGACTCGGTGACGTCCAGATGACTCGATAGTTAAAGCTTTGCGAAGCTCTAACGATCGGTTCTTCCCAAACATGTCGAATACAAGGTTTCCGTCCTTTGTTTCGAATCAAAGCTTGCCTAATCAGAGGCCGTGAGTCCTCACCCATGTCAAGTCCAACCCCGATCGCTCTAAAACCGCAGATTACAGTCACCTTCAACATCAACAATTTTTTCAACATAGTAGCGCGCACGTGTCTTTGGAACAAACGGTAAGTGGATTTTAGTCTCGGTATCTCGTGATAATACTCTAGAAGCACCCCGAGATAATTTGGTTGACCATTGTGTAGGAATTTTGGAAGCCCCTGATTCTTGATGCTTTTACCTTCTCATCCACGTGCTCCCACCCGTAAGGATCACGCTTAGCATCAAAAATTTACGTGTTTTCTTCTTTGGTGCACCTTTCGTTCGACTTTTGATTTAGGTGCAACCATAGAAGAAGTAGTATGGAAAGCTATCTCATTCACCGCGCCTCTTAATAAGATATTTTTCCTCCTCACCGACTTTATCAAATCTTGCCTTGATAGCATCAAAACCGATATGAAATATCACGGGTAGATGATTTATCCCGAGTGGATTTATCATCTCATCGCATCCAAACTCAAGTGTTTCCGGTGATCAAGAACAACAAAGAAGCGGAATAGAATTGCTTAAGCATGAAAAATACCGATCTCACAAGCACAAGGAAGTAGATGTGTCTTCCTTTGAATGCACCGACACCGCCCTTTGTCATAACCAACCCTGCATTTTGACCTTTCAAACTCTTTCACCATGTGACCCAATGCAGATAACGAAACAAGTCCTTGAAGATTTTTAAACAGTGGAATATTAGACTTGACTTCGATTCTGCTGATGCTTCTTTGAAAAGACCCAATAATTTGATCAAAATGTATTGTCAGCATGTCATCAATAGATATCAAACATTTTGATAGATCACCCTTCGAAGTCTTCAACTGTCTTTTCAAAGACCAATGCAACGATTCCGCTCTAAAATAATAAACAAGTGTCAAAGAAATTTAATCGACGATAAAAAATATGTCCACGTGTCAAAAAAATTCGAGTAACGGATAGAAATAATAAACAAGTGTAAAAGAAATTTAATCGACGATAAAAAATATGTCCACGTGTCAAAAAAATTCGAGTAACGGATAGAACTAATAAACAAGTGTCAAAGAAATTTAATCGACAATAAAAAATATGTCCACGTGTCAAAAAAAATCGAGTAACGGATAGAAATACCTGTTGGTCGTGGAATTCCCCAAGTGTGGGATCTGGTTAGTCCATGCTGAGATAAATCGCTCCTTGTGCGGTGTCAACCATGTGTCGTGCACATATTTAATGAGAGCAGGTTTATCAGAGCAAGCAGCCTCAAAAAAACTCAGATTAGATAAGTACTCTGACTCATCAACAGAATCAATAATACATAGCCAGAGAGATTGGACCTCCTCCCGTCTATCCTTGTGCACCAACTCTTTAATCTTCGCTTTGACATTTTTTGTAACATGTCAATGACACAATAAATTTGTAGAAGAAGGAAAGACATCAAGAATAGCGTACATACATACTGGTACAGAGATCTCTGTCACAAGAAAACTCGAGGATGAATAGAATGCAAATCACAAATATCTTTCATTTCTTTGCAATACCCAAGAAAATGAATAGCAAGCTCCCGTCCAATATAGACAAATGCAACATGGAAACTCAACTCGGTGTTAGTCACTCCCACAACTGCAAAAGAGGCAAGTTGTATCTGTTGGTCTTGTAGGTTGAGTCAAGAATGAGAACCTTCGGAAACAACCCGAGTAACTTGATGTGAAGTGGGATGAGCCCACATGATATCACCGACTACATCGGACCCTAATCTTTCTACTCCAACATAGATAATTATGTGATGCAATCAATCTCGCACTCTCCCGAATGTCCGTTTCTAGGACCCCTCTGTAGACCGGTGTTTGTGACGCTTATAACTCGACGCGAAGAGTAGTCACATTCTTGGATCTAGCTTCTTCAAAGTAGTAATAGTAGCTTTGGTCCGACATCAAGATCCGCATGCTCGTTAACTCAGATCATTTTGCGCGCTTAGACAGACGCCCAAATAAACAAGTACCAATGGAAGTTTTAAGCAACTCGTATGCGTGTGTCTACCACATTTAACCGTCACACACCAACCCCACACGGCGAACAAAGGTAAGTAGCCTTCAATCTAAAAGGATGACCTCTCCTTTTAGAACCGAAAACCCTTGAATCATTAGTAAACCCGCCTTGCTTCTCACACCAAAAACAATCTTATCTCGCTTTCCCTCTTTCTTGCTTTTGGATCTCACAATAACAACGACTACACCGATACTTCTACCAACAGATTTGGCCCACTCCTCCACAGCCTGGCGTGTAGAAAATATCTACAAAATATATAACTTACTAAGTACTTAAGTAATTTAATTCCATTTACCAAACTTGAGTAACAAAAATATACCGTATACGTCGTGAAAGTCAATTGTAGTATCAATATCAACAGAGAGCCAACCGAGAGGTGATCTGGCGTCAGAGGCGGGTCAATATCTGTTCCAACAAAACAGATAGCAACTCAGGAAAAAACGAAAAAAATAACCAGTCGTATATACCTCCTCAACCATGTATATACGATGGGTATTTTTTTCACATCGTATATACATGGCCCAGATGTATATACGATTAGATCTTCAAGCCCACTCGTATATAACCTATATACGATGGGTAGTCAACGAAACATTTAATAATGCAATCGTATATATGCCTTGAAGGACATATATACGATGGGTAGTCAACGTAGCATTTAATAATGCAATCGTATATATGTCTTGAAGGACATATATACGATGCACACTTTTTCTGGTCAGCGTTCATTAATTAATGTAATCGTATATACCTTCCATTGAGGTATATACGACGCGAGATATTGTGGGTCCCAGTCAAAGAGAATTTAATGAAAGTCAAAATGTGATTTATGGTAGGGGTAAAATCGGTATATCACATATGGGTGGGGGTGGGGGTATAAAAAAACAAAGCCAATTATTAATCTTCTTACCGGTTACTTTTTTTTTCTTTTTCTAATGCTCTTATATCCTTTTCTATGCTTGACCCTTTTTGTATTTGTTGTAATGAAAATTGATTTGAAAATTTTGAACGAATTGATTTGGAATGAAGTAATTGGAATTTAAAATTATTTATATTTGAATGAATTTATGCCAAATCGAGTTATATACTCCCCCCGTTCCCGGTCTTTGGTACTTTTAAATTTTTTTTTTTTGTTTCAAAACAATAGTACTCTTAGAAAACCAATGTACAATTCACTATACTTTTTCAAATACATCCTTCATATTTATTGAGTCTTTTAGAGTTCCAAAAATGAATTAATTATTTCAATACACCTTTATTATGACTTCAATTATCTCAAGACAATTATAAAAGGAGTATTTTAGTATTTGGCTAACACAAATTAATAGTATCTTAATTTGTGTGTAATAAGTCAAAAGTACCAAAAGATTAGGAAGGGAGTAGTAAATTTGAAAGTAAAAGTCAGTTTTAGAAACAAAAAAAAGCTATGAATTTTACACCTAAACATGCCAATAGCAATCTGAGTCTTCAGAATCGCATTAAAGCTAAGGATGCAATTAATGTTTGTATTGTGACTTGTGAGTTTTCGTTCGTGATGATGAACTACTGTTAAGATGGTTTGTATGAGATTAATTGCTAACATTTGTTTGTTGACTTTTTCTGTTGGATGTGTGTGATAAGTTAGAATCTTTTACTAATATGCGTTCTTGTTTTAGTAACAAACAAAAAAGAAGCAAGACAATTGTAGAACGACTAATGCTCCTTCCCACCTTTCAATAGTATTTGGCTTTATCAAGTAAAATAAATAAATTGGTATTCATTCCTCTCTGAGCAACAAAAGAAAGCCAAAGTTTGAGTTTGTTTTTGTTTTCGTTTTTCTGAATGGGTGGAATACTTAAAAGTAAATGTTGAAGTAGTACACGTATATCATTTTTCTACTTGCTTCCTAAATATAGAGGGTAATTTGTTGAGAGGCAAATAATTAGGAAAATACTCCTCTTGTTTTCAGTTATTGATGTTTAGGAAAGTACTTCTCTGGAAAACATACTGGCAAACTCCAACATCCTCTGTTTGTAACTTCACCTGACTCAGCACCTCTTACCAATAAGAAGAGTATTTTTGGTTTGACGGTGGGAGTACTTAGAAGTGCTTTTAGAGGGTTAAAAATTATTTTGGTGTGGTAAATTGATGTTTAGCTCTTACACCTAAAATCAATTTTATTAGTCTAGAATTGATTCTACAAGAAGCTAGAATTGTTGCTTCTAAGGTGACATGTAGCCCTTGAAAGTTTTGGCTCATACTTCTTCCAACCCCGGAGCTACTGAGTAGACACCCCATAAAGGGGTGAAAAGACCAATATGCCCTTAATGAACTTGGAATTTCTATTTATTTTTTTAAAAAAATTAGTACGGTTCGACGCACGCTTGGCCGAACCAGTTCGAATCTGGCTGCGCTAAGTGTGTTAAATTTTACCCAGACACCCCCAATTAGGTTTTTAACGGGTTCGACCAAGCGTGGGTCGAATCAGTTCGAGCATGTGAAGGCCGAACCACACTGTTCTTGGTTTTTTTTTATTTTGCGTTTAACGAAACTACTTCAAACGATAAATTAGGAATTTGGCAACGATAACTTACTAACATTTAACGAATGTAACGATAAATTGAATACTTAATTATCGACTACTAATAAGTATAACAAAAACTAAACAAATATAAGACAGAAAATATAAATACTTAAATAACAAAACAAAATAAAATAATAAATGATTTAAAAACACTGTATATCACGCCCTCGGGCTGCCCCTCGCTAGAAGTGTCACCACCTCTAGTGTTAGCCAGACTGAAAAGAAAAAAAATGAGTAGTTAAAAATCAGTTAAACTTAAATAACTCAGCATCCAACAACAATCAAGGAGGTACGATCCTGCCAAATGCGCATGGCCGAACCACCCATAAATAGTGAATAATAGTTAAAAAACTGTTTTAAATTCAAGAGTATTTTGGGAATTAATGGTGGTATGGGATGTCTAGTGAGTAGAGGGAGGGGGGTTAGAAGAAGTATGGGCCAAAGAAGTATTTGTGCATTGAATTTTTAAAACTATTATTTTAAAATAAAAATAAAAGTACCAAAAATCACGAAAGGAGGAAATACTTATTAGAGTAGCATCATAAACCTTTAAACAGTACATATTTATACGCGTAATTGAATTATGGGTTTTTGTTTTCGTACCCCCCTCCTTCCCTATCTCACCCCCGTAATATCCCAAATGGACAAAAATACCCCTACTTTTTCCCAAAAATTACATGGTTTGTTAAAAAAAAAAATTGGAATTACCTCTAATTCCGAAAAGATTTTCGGAATTACCTATTTCTGAGGTAATTCCGAAAATTACAATTTTTTTATTTCGAACGAATAATTTAGGCTAAAAAATCGGTTTTCAGACAACATACTCTGATAATTTTTACGGGATTACGGCCTCAAAATCCCAAATTCCATCGTTTACTATTTTTTACGATTTTTTTTTAATTTTTCATAGTCTCCAAAAAATCTAAAAAAATTTGTATAGCCTTATTTTGGTTTTGTTAGATTTTTAGTGGTGTTTTTATATTTTTTTAGAGTAGTTTTGACTATTTTTAGTAGTCTTTTAGTAATAAAAATTAAAACAAATCGTATATATACGCACCGCCTGGTCCTGGATTGGCGGGATGCCTAGATGTCGCCTCGCTCCATGCAATTCACGTGCTTATTTTCGGTCATTTTTAGACATTTTGGACCCATAGTTGTATTTGTACTCT
Source organism: Oxytropis ochrocephala (assembly GCA_020916435.1). Classification (NCBI taxonomy): domain Eukaryota; kingdom Viridiplantae; phylum Streptophyta; class Magnoliopsida; order Fabales; family Fabaceae; genus Oxytropis; species Oxytropis ochrocephala. Next base: position 57,021,249 of record CM037091.1, read on the forward strand.
ATTTTATGTTGGTCATTTTATATATTTTGACGTATTGTTATTAAATCGTAAATCGTTCAGTATCATATTTCCAATAAAACGCGTTTAAATCTTAAGACCAAAATATAAACTATTAAAAAAATTAAAAATTTCGGAATTACCTTTTTTTAGAGTAATTAAATTTTTCATGATTATGAACCTAATTACCTTTTTAGAGGTAATTCAAATTTAATTTTTTTTGAACAGGAATTACCTTATTTTGAGGTAATTAGAAAATTTTAATTTTTTTAAACGCAGGGGTATTATTGGATTTTTGAAATATGGGGGTGTGATAGGGAAGGAGGGTACGAAAACAAAACCCTTGAATTATAGGCTCTATTTATGCAAGTCACCTAAGTTTCCCATTACCATGCCATCTAAATGTTGATGATATATCCAGTATTCACATACAACCATTCAAATATGTGGTCCAAACTACACTGTTTTGGATTTCATACCACTTCCATCGACATATGGAGTCAACAAAATTTTATATTGGCCAATACAAGCGACAAACCATTAAATACACCATTTTGGATTTTACCACTAAACTACTCTCTACGTCCCAAATTGTTTGCAGTTTAAAGTTTTTGCACACCCTTTAAAAAAATGATTAAGAGTCTAAATTTTCAAAAAGTATTATCTAATTTACCAATTCACCCTTTATCTCTCTACATTAAAAAATGTAAATCATTTATTAAATGTAAAAGGTCATCATCATTAATAGAGCTATTATTGGAAAAGAAAGAGATTACATTGAAAATCTAAAACAACAATCAATTTGGGACAAATTGATTTTGCTAAAACAACAAACAAAATTAGACGGAGGGAGTATTAAACCAAAACATGATTTGCAGCTTCCCGAGGCATAAACAGTCATTGTAACTACTGAAGAATGAAGCAGAGAAAGGAACTGAATAGAACACTAAGAGGCACCTCATAACCTGTCCAACCAGTCAAAGATACTGTCTTGAGAACCAAAATTCAAATTCTGCAAGCAATTTGACAATCCACAAAGCATGTCAGTAAATTATATAAAAAAAAATGGAGTAAGGGTAATGAGAGGCTTACCCAAAGATCAAAGTCTGGAGTATCCAATTCCAATGTATCCAGGACAGAAGAAGTTTCACTAGTTATATTATCATTTCCTGGCATTCTGTTTTCATTTAAAGCAAGGTCATCCCCAATTGAGTCCAATCCAGGATCATTCGACAGATCAGAAGGATCAAAAATCTCCTTGCACAATAATATGTCATCCAAGCCATCATATTCAGAGGTATCCAGAGCCTGTGGTTCACCAGCCAACAATGCAGGGTTGCCTGTATTGTCCTGATCCTGAATATCAGATAGTGGGGCATGCGATTCTCCAGGGATAAACATGGCATCCTAATAACCATAGAATGAAGACATGGTCAAAATACTAACAACAACAACAACATCATCAAGTAAATCGTTATGCCACTAGTATACTCACAGCTTATTAGAACTTAAACAAACTTCAAAAAAATCAAGACAACTAAAACTAGTATTATAATTTGAGGTGGAATATTAAGGCCTGTTTGGTTTCCATTTCCATTTTCTGTTTCCGTTCCCTGTTTCTAATTTTAATTACAAAATATCACCTGTTTTTCTGTTTAACAAAGTTTATCTTTTGTTTCCTAAACAAAACTTAATGAACAGGAAACAAAGTAGAATCAAAGTGGTAATTTTGTAGTTAAAATTGAAGACAATGTCTTCAGAAATAAAACTGACGCTTAGATTAGACTTCTATTTTCAACCATGTGCATCATATATTACTACCAACCTCAGCAAATGACAAAAGTGCAGTTTCATAAATATTATCATCATTCTCAACACATATTCCAGCGCGCGGTGGATTTGGGGGATTTGGTTTTGGAGTCCTTGGACTTGTTCGCAATGTTATATTGTCAGGTTCTTCAACCATTGGATTCTCCTCATTTTTCTCAATCTCTTTATATAAAATTTTTGAAACCACGTATTCTCCATTCTTCTCCTCTTCGTCAGTCCCTAAATGGTACTGATGCATTCGCCAACTGGATTTGTAGGACTTGGACCCTTTCTCAGATCTTATATAAAGAACCATGATCTTCTTGAATCCCTTATGTACTCCATCTTCTATTACAGCTTTGGTCTTACCAGTCTTGTGCCAGCGTACATGCTCTTCAGTCGAACCAAGATGATGAATCTTTCGACGCTTTCGTTGACCAGTAGTATATGCATTGATTGTTTTGTGAAAGAAATGGATACTGCTCCCATCTTTCTTAGCACCTGTTAAACAAAACAGTCACAATAATGTTACATAGTTCCAGAAAAAAGCCGTTAATGTCAATCTTTGAAGCATGGGTACTTCAAAATTAGAGCCGTACACATACCGAGTACGTACCCGGTACCGGTAATCATTGGGTACTCATGGGTACTTACGGTCTATATTTGTGGCCCAATATATAGATATATGTTGGTCGTATAGCAAAAAATTAGATTTTTCATTCTTTTTTAGGTGATACTGAAACTTTTCCTATAAAATTGTATATCCTTTTTCTATTTACAACTATATAAATAATTTTTTCCTATATCTCATTGTATATTTTTTTTACATGTTCTACTTATTTGTGTTTCCTATCTTTTAGTTATGTTTATATCAGATTTATGTTACTTACCTGTACCTTGATTTTTTGAAAAACCCTGTATCTCGTACCAGTACCAGTACCCATACCCGATGCTGATACCATACCCCATGCAACATAGATGTCAATGAACAAAATTATTTCTATTCTAGTAGTCTGTTGGGACCACATAATCAAATAAGATATGCAACCTACATTACCAAGTGGTGTACTGGTGTTGCACTTACCCAGCTTGCTAGGGGAAATTTTTGCATTGGCTCTTGCAATGATAATAATATCTAGCATGCTAGGAATATTCATATTTCCATTTTCCATCACAAAAATTGTAGCAAAAATGGAGTTGGAGCGACTTCACCCCCCAAACAGTTATGCAAAAATCCTGTTCTGACCATATTAATCCCCTTATTTTGGGAAAGGTTCTTGGTAGGCCCAATATTAATGTTAGGCCCATTATTAATGTATCGACAGAATATATTTCTAGGAGGGAAAATAAGGGAGAGGGATATAGGAAAAGAGTAACAGACCGAGGGAAAAAGAGATTTGAATAGTGGGAGAAGAGGTTCCCATCTCAGTAGGGGGTACTCTCATATCTGAGAGTGTCATTTATCTTTTCATTTTAAGTTTCCATTTCTCCAAGGCTACTCCTAGCCATTGTAGTGTGTAGTTTTCGTTTATGTGAATCAGTTTAATACATTTGCATTCTGTTGAATTTTCCTATTCTGTTTGGGTTGTATTAGTTCTACGTGAATGTTTTATAGGGGTGGCTATATTGAAATTAGTAGGATGTGCAAATGCATTAGCAAAATGGAATGGGCATAAATTGGATTCAAATCAAGAGTTGGTTGATCTTGGTGTGTCTGATCCTGAGTTCATTCTTCTCAGCATTCTGTATACGTACTGCTTATCTTTGCTTATGAACTGGATCCTATGATTGACGTAAGCAGTACGTACGCATAAATTGGATCCTATGATTGACATCTCCATCTATTTGCTTATCTTTTTGTATGATACTTAAACAATGGGACCCGTGGTATGGTCTTGACTCAATTTAGTTGAACAGTTCATTGATCAAATATAGTTGACAGAATTTCCGATGTTTATGTTTTCGAAATCAAAGGTCAGATAATTCTTACCTGGAAGATTTTCAGGATGTGTATAGCAAATGCCTTTATCTCCTTCCAATGTTGGGATGAACTCATCGATAAAGGAGTGTGGCTTTGCGTCCCCAAAACCACATTTAGCCGCTAAATGTTCCAACAGTTCTACATCAGAAGGATCAAACTTTATACCAAGAGGAAAGCCAGGCCACTCCGCAGAAACCTACACAAAGCAGAGCAATATTTCTAATGAAATGTCTACATTCTGCAATCCTTCAACCCATACTATACTTTCCAATAATTAATCTTAGTATGAAGATAAAGTTTGTAATCTTTTTCCACAAGAACGTTGAATTCTTAAATTAACCATATACGTCAAAAGAATAAAATCATAGGCTATACGATTTATGTATTGGGGCATAAGCAAAGTCAATAGTATGATAAAGAGTTCTACTTTAAATGCAGAGTTCATTTCATCTAACTTTTCTTCAATTTTGGTGCATGTGTTCATGTGAATAAGTTATTATGAACTCGTTGAATATAATGCTGAAATATAACATACATCACTGTTATCGATCCGATAAGAACAGTTTGGGCATTCATGTAAGCACCACAGTCCTTAATCTGATCAGCTGAAGATAGTGTAGTGCTTTTTACTTTCTTGGCAAATCCTGCTATGTCAATAAGCCAGCCCCTGCAGAACAAATTAACAAACATACTTTAAGTACATTAACCCATGAAAAACAAAATGTTATCTGCAGAAATTTTAATATATGATAACATGTAGTTTAAAAACATAGTTGTAAGAAAACAAAATACAGCGCCAGAATGCCAGAAGAGAAACTACTAGCAGGCCTAGAGAAGTTAGTTGCAGAGGAACCATAATAGTTATGAAGACATAAACTACTAAGTCAACAGCAATTTTTTTTATAAGAACTAAGTCAACAGCAATTAAAGGAATGAAACTTGAATTTCTGTCGCATAACATCTTTAACAAAAAGTAATCAGCTTCTTCTCATTATCTACGGATGAAAACAAAAACAAAAACCAGTATATACAAGGACATGAATGATATTACGAGTTCCAACCAAGTAATGAAAAATCCCTCAATTTAGTCTTTGAACCTACACTCTTTCTCCTACTTGGTCCCTAAAGTATATGAAAACATCAAACATTTCTTTGACTTTGTGAAATCTGTCAAATTACTCCTTCAAGTTTGGTGAAATCAGTCACAAAAGGGACAACTTGTGAATCTTTAGAGGCTAATTTGATGGACTAATTGTTATTTTATATACATTAGAGATCAACAAGTAAGTGAGAGTGTAAGTTCATGACTAAAAGCACACAGAAAGCACCAGAATAAACTAGGGGACTCAGTTGAGAGAGAGAAGGTAGTTTGGGGTGAATGAGTCTTTCTAACTAGTTTTTGGTTCATTGGTACATTGTATAAAATAGACAAAAATTTCCCAATAGTATTCACGTGTCTCTCTAATTTCCATTTCCAGTATATAACATTCAAAGGCTTAAAAGTAGAATCATTGATTGAGCAGCATCCGCATGAGTCACATTTATTTACCATTTTCTGCAATATGAATAAAACCTAAATACTTGCATGTGTTACTTAAAACCCATAAACCCCTAAAATAGGGATGCCAACATATTTACCTAAACACACTATCATTACACATAAAGAAAAAAACAATCTTCCATATCCATCATTGACCATCATCACCAACCCCAAAAGCCAGAGAAAAGTAACCATCTTTTTTTCCCAAAAAAAAAAAATGAACAAAACCCTACATAATATCCACCCGAATTAAAACGAAACAAAATAGAGAAGTTGCATTGGCAGCAGTAATGCTAAGCTTACCTAGCCATTGATATCGAAGAAGTGAAAGAAGACGCGCATTCGATGTTGAGAGCGAGAGAAAGAAGAAGAAGAACGTATTCAGCTTCGATAACGTTTCCCTTTCTTTCTTTCCTTTCCCCCCTTTTCAATCGACAGAGTGTAGTTGTGAGTGAGCGGGAAGTTCTAGTGTGGAGGAGCTTCGGGTTTCGAACCTGTGCTTCGTTGAAGAGTTTTACAACTGAATGAAGAAACGAGCCTGTGGTTTGGCTGGTCCTACCGTGGACCGAAGCAAAAACCGAGACTTTTGGTTCGGGTTTTGAACAGTAGTTGGAGCTTCGAAAAGCGAGTAAGTTCCATTATGAAAAACTTGTTACCCAAGTTAAACATTTTTTTTTGACCAAAAAAAAAACATTAACATTTTTCACAATATATAGCCCAAAAATAAAAAATAAGACCTTCAGTTTTTTTTGATTGGAAAAATAGGGGTTTGGATTGTCTAACTTGGTAATTCCTCCTACATTTCTCTAACTTTAGGCAAAATGTGAGATAATATAAAGACAATGTGGTAATTTAAAATGGAGAAAGAAGAATGAGAGAGAAAACAAATGATGAGAGAGATAGAGAGAAAGTTAGAGAAAGGTAGGAACACCCAAGTTAGACAATCCAAACCCAAAAAAATATATCCTTCGCTTATCTTTTTAATAATTTACTTTTCAAATATATAAATAATATTTTTTGTTATGAAAATTACTATTGGACAAAGCCGGCCATTGGGCCGTGTGTGTACCCGTGCTACCGCACAATATGTAATGTTGTAATTAAAATATAAATACTATAGTAACTACGAAAATATGTTCATATAACAACAGAAAAAAAAAATTAAATGCTCAAATTAGTTAATACACAAATATTTTCATATAACAATTGAAAAACAAAAAAAAAATTATAGTGCTCAATTAGGAGCCTAGTTTTTAAACTTTAAATAGGACCTCAAAATTGTTTGGGACGGCCCTGCTATTGGATGTCCATTATTCTTCCCCTACCTTCTCATTATTATCTTGTAAGTGGTCTTTTATGAATGACTACTTACTTACCATTTACCAATCCTCATTCTACAAATAGGATTCACCCTCATATGAGGAGACTAGATAGTAAAAGAGAAATACAAAGACTCTTATCTCGTCTCCTTCTCTCATTCTCTTGTTCTTCTTCTTCTTGCTATAGCTTTGGTCATTTCAACATGTTATCAGCATGAAGCTCTAGCATATGATTGATAGCATAATCATCTTGAGGATTTATTGCAACAATAATTTTTCTTCTTCTTCTCATTATTTTTTAATTGTGATTTTATTTTTGTTTTATCTCATTTTGTATTATTTATCATTTTGATGAAATTTGTGATATAGTTACTGAAGAACAATAAATTCATTATCCAAACATCCCTGAACGATTGCACAAATAATTGTTTCTATGTATCATTGTTCATGATATAGTTCCTGAAGAACTTAGAAATTTAATATCCAAACATCACTGAATGATGATTGCTCATAGTATGGTTTTTATTGATTATCTTTGAAGAAGTTTTGTGGTATAGTTCCTGAAGAACTAATGAATTGGTAGTCTAATATCCTTGTAGGATTGCACAAAAAATTATTTTCTTTATTATTGTTAAGAAAGAATAACTTAAAAAGTGTGATTTTCATTGATTAAATTTTGTTTATTATTTTCTTTGAGTGTGATTTTTTTTCATCAATGTTTAGCTTTTGTGGTATAGTTCTTGAATAATTAAAAAGTTTATTTTTCATTGATTATCGTATATAACAGATTTGTGATCGAGTTCCCGAAGAACTTGATTTTACACAATGATTACAATCTATAAGATCTATTTGATCTTAGTATGTGTTGAAGCAAACGAAATCAAGAGAAATGATATATAATTTATGTCTCAAATGTTCTCATGAATTACCAAAATCGGAAAATATTTTCAAAAAAATATTATGAATCAAGATTATGTGATTGTAAAGAATACTCACAAACCACTCAATGAATTGAAGTTCATTCTCAAAAGTGAATGATTCACATTATAATTTTGGTATAAGAAAGATGTGCTGATGACCATTGATGTGGTAATTGTTATCATTATCCTTTTTAAGTGTCATTTGTATCATTTGTGATTATGACCTTTGTTATTCCTAATAGCGGTGTAGTATCTTATGGAAAAATGTAACATTTCTTCTTTCTTATGCTTGGAATTCCAAATAAAAATATTGCATGAAAAAAAGGGAATAAGAAGAATTGATTGTATGACTAGATCCTAAAGAACTAGACACTTTTATGTTCAAAAGAATTTGTATATTTGCTTTGCAAATATAGTTCTCTAATGAGAGAGACTTTTCATGCTCTTTGTTTTCCTTCTTTTGAGTAGCAAATATAGTTTTCTACTGATATTTTGGTTTTCGAGAAATTGTATTTTATATATAGTTCTTAAAATTCGATCTGTGTAGGCATATACTATTATAGAGACTTAGTTTTCTCATGTCCATCTCTTATCATATTTATTTTATTTTAGGATAGAATGAGTATTGACACTAGCATCAATAATGGACAAATGTGTTTCGCTGATAGTGGAACTACCCATATAATTTTAAAGGATAAAAAATTTCTCCTATTTAGTGTAGTGAGAAATCGGGTTAGTACTATATATGGCTCTTCAAATATAATTGAAGGCTCCAGAAGAGATACTACACTGTTATCCGGGGGAACGAATTTACACATTGAAAATGCATTATATTTCCCTAAGTCTCACAAAAATTTATTAAGTTTCAAAGATATTCATATAAATGGATATCATATTGAAACGAGAGATGAAGGAGATATTGAATATCTTTATATAACGTGACATACGTTGAAAAAATATAAGTCTACTGAAAAAGTTGTTTGTCATGTTCTCTGGTTTGTACTACACTTATATCAGTGCAATTGAAGCACATGTTGTTGTAAACCAGAAGTTTACAAATAATAAAAAACATTGTTGTTTGGCATGACCAAGATTCATAATGATGTGAAATATAATTGAAAACTCATGTAGTCATCAATTGAAGAACTAAAAGATTCTTCAATCCAATAAGAGAAGTTGATAATTATTAGACCATCACCAACAAAAATTGGAGGGGAATATCTCAAATATACTCACCATGTGGTCAACTTAGATATTTTAGGATTTTAATTGATGCATCAATTAGATGGACATATATATTTGTCGTCAATTTACAACCGGAAGTTTGTGAGATTGTTTTCTACTCTAACTTCACTAAGAGCTCATTTATCTAAATTTTCTAGAAAGCATCTGACGAGTATTGAATATCTACCAGAATTGATATTTAATTTCATATAGCAGATGTTCATTCATAAAATGGTCTTGAAGAACCATTCTTTAGATGTCTAAAGTTAATTATATGATCACTGCTTATGAGGTAAGAACTTCCAATTTCTACTTGGGAACATGCAAGCATGCTACAAATGATCGTACCTTTATCAATAAGTGTTGGAGTTCTCTGATGTCTGATGCCCGATCGCTAAGGAGATGGTTGGAACCGGGGTCTTGGCCGCACATGGGTAGTACCTGCAATGACACTCTGACGCTCAAGTCAGCAGTGTGTAGTCGGGCAGGATCACAAGGTGTAGATAACGTACCTGATGTTATGATAGAGTGTTGTATTTATACTGCTTCTGATGGTAGCGCCCAGCCGCTATGCGAGATATGCGCCAGCGCAACAATTGCGCTCCAAGTCTTATGCGCTTGGGCCATGTTGGGTAGTTGGCCCATTTCAGGTTAATGCTCTCCATCAGGCCGTTGGCCCACTCCAAAACAGTTGTCCCCCAAGCCTGGGTCGCTTGAGGGCGCGCTAAGGCTTCATTTGTTGCCCCCCGGTCTAGCCTCGTGCGACCGTCTTGGAATGAGTGTTCAAGACAAATGAGGAGGTGGTCGCTGCCACCCATGTTGGATTGTAGACAAAGGCGTGGTCGCTGCCACCCATGTCTGTGTGTAGTGAAGTGACGTTTGACATGCTTTTCATTAATGAAATGACGTTTGCGTTTCTCGAAGTGATCCACCGGTTGGCTGAGTTATTGTGAATATGAGCAGTCGTGTCGTTTCATCTTCGGCCCAACAAGCGTGTTGGGCCTCTTGTATAAATAGTTCTTCAGGCCAAGTTCATTTTCCACTTTCTCTTTAAAAAACTCTCCAGCAAGCGACCCAAGTGCTCTAGCAAGTGACTTTTCTGCCCGCTTAACTGAAGCGTAGTCCGCTCGGTCACAATAATTTTCCTGCTTTCCAGATCGGCTACTAGATTTCCCAGGTACTTGCCGACCCTTCTTCTTTATTTTTGCTTTTGTTTGAAATTCCACGCCTTGTGAAGGGGGTGTCAGGTCTGGGGACGACCACGTCTCCCCCTTCTCTTGAGCGTGCTAGTTCGGTCGGCCTAACATTTCTCTCCCTTCACAGGTGGATCTGGCTCGAACGAAGCAAACTCGTCGTATCTCTGGAGCTCCTCCTCAATCTATCGCGCATCATATGACGCGGCCGACCCAAGATACAGAGGAGCACCCCGGGTCTGGGTTGTCTACGAGCGACTCGGAGTCTAGCAACTCTGGTTCTACAAGTGGGAGCTCATCTCAATCGAGCTCATCTTAATCTAGATCCCCGCCATCACCGGTCAAGCCCGTTCTTTCTCCAGAGGACGAGCGGGCAAACAACCCGATAGATATTGAAGGCGATGTCCAAATGGAGGACGTTCAAAACGGTATAGAGGATGCCCGTGAGGAGGTGGTCGACGAGGAGGTGGTCGACCATGGAAATGAGGAGAACATCGACCACGGGGCAAACGTTGATGAAGGGAACCTTGATCAGGAGAATACTTTTATCACTATATATATCGCCCAAAGAGGCTAATGAAGGGGTTGATCATTTTACCATTCACGCGAAGCATATCATTACCTATTCTCTGTGTTTTAGCTTAATCCTACTCAGGAAATAGTTAGGAACATTGGCGCCCACGGTGGGGCCCTGGTAAAATTTATGCGTCCCACATCTTACTAAGTTCAAGTATCATTCAATCGATTCACCATTATCACCATGGTGAAAACCAAAAACTCTGCATCCATGCCATCGCCCGAAGGTCAGATCCCTGAATTGAAGAGCTACGCTTGGTGCCCAAACGCTGCGCAGCCCAAAACGCGGAACAAGCTCGTAGAAACGAGGAACAAGTTCTATGTTCCCAGGCACTAGAGGCGCAAGAGGTGCAGTTGCAAGCGTAGCTCACTGAAATGTGTCACTTTTGTCAGGTGGTAGATGCTAACAGAACTCCTTTGAGAGCATTTCAACCATTCTCTGCTGCCATTCAAGCAGTTGTCCTACCACCTCGCTTTAGGGAGCCATCTATCGCCACATATGATGGAACTGGCAAAATAATTTTCTTTCTAAAACTAAAATATTACATACTCAAGCAATTAGTGCCCAAGCTAGTTATGGATATTTCTAACGGTTCATTTGCATAATAAGGGCATCTCCAATGATGAATTAAAGGTTGGTTGTTTACATACGTATTTAAGCAACTCATCGTTTTTATTTCAATGATGATTATCTATCTCATTTGTTTATATTTGATTTTATTTCAACTAAAATAGCATGCACATTAATTTTCAACTATATGAACCCAGATCTCCTGGACGAACTTAGTTTCGATTGTTAAAAACATGAACCGAGAAAATTACTTAAAAGTTGGTTCTTAAATTTATGAACTAAGGGAAAGAATTCCCGCTGCTTAAAAAATAATCTTTTTCCGCCTTTTCCATACGATCTTCGAACATTTTCCATTCGTTGAGACATCTCTCTCTAACCTGATGCAAATTAGAGGTAAAAATCAATGTTCTTATTATACATAGGGATGTAAGTTCAGCTTGAATACCTAAATGTTTGTATTACATGTATAGAAGATAATTTGATAGGAAAACAAAATACTAGCAAACCAAAAATTAAACATACCCCTTCCCAGGGTGCCCTTCCACTCTCTTCTTGCCCCTATTGAAAGAAAAGAAGTCAGTCAATATACACAAGATTCTGACCAAAGGGTCTAGGTTATGTCTTTTGCGACCCAAATGAGACTATATTTAATTGTGATTTTTTGTAATATCAAAGATCGCAGTGCAATGGAAATTGAGATTTAAGACATTGATATAAAGTACATTGTAAAAATCTTTTAAAGCTTTATTTACCTGATTTCCAAGTGAAGGAACACTTTGGTGGACAACCCATTGCGTGTCAACAACTCCTATTTTCTCATGAGCAGGCTGCATCCAATCAATGTAAAATTCATTAGATCATCTGATCATGGTGAAATAGGTACCTTATCAATGAAATTTCTTTAAGTTATTAACCTCCACACATTTTCTGAGAGCAAAATCAAGTCCCCATCCATGAATTAGGTCATTCTACAAAGTACAAAGGCAACAAATAAAAATTGAGTAACATATGAATTAATTATGTTGCGGAAAATAACAATTGTTTAGATAGATAGTTTAATTAAGTCTTTATACATAACATAAATGCTTATATATATATGTATGTATAAGCTATTCTTGTAAGATTTTTTAGAAGTTATCTATCCCGGAGAGTTTGTAGAAACAAACTAATTTTGCTTGTAAAAATGCTATAAGAAATTTTCATAAGCTTTTCAAGATCGTCTCATAATTGCTAATGACTATTGATAAATCTAAATAAGTCAATCTACCTGTATCATGTGCCAAACGCAACGCCATGCATCTCTTGAAAATACGGGAGCCATGATCTCAACAAATCTAAGCATTTAACAAATAAAGCTCAATGAGTTCTATATGACTCTTTTCGAAGCCCACAAAACAATAGAAGAAGAAAAGTACATGCATGTTATTGAGAATTAAATTCTTAGAATCTAAACATTTTCTTACGCGGCACAAGGTGGCAAAGGTGGATTACTACACCAACCATCTCTCTCCTCAGCATCCCTTGCAAGAGATTGAAAAAAATATAACTTAGGTTATAAGACCGAACAATAATAATAAATAAAATACTAAACAAAGATAAAGGTGTGATATAGGATAATAAAGTTTTACAAACAGAGAAAAGAGAAAACAAAAACAGACCAAACTGATTGTATTGATTATTTTAATGATTTACAAGAGGTTGATTATCTTATATAGGTAAGGGCTAAGCTCTGCATAGAGTTGTAAAAACTCTACCAAAACTCAACTAATGCTGACTCACCAGCTAACTCTAGGGAACTTTAGTGAAAATATACAGCTAACTGATCCGAATTAAAAGAGGAGTAATATCCTCATACACCCCCCACACACTCAAGATTGGTGTGAAGTAGGATCTGGAGAAACAACATTGAGCTTGTCCTTAAACAGCAGAACAACACATTGATCAAGACCAAGCACATGGAAGTCAGTTAGCTGCTTGGAGATCACTCTATCAAGAACGAAAAATAGGTCAACATTCATGTGCTTTTTCCTTGCATGAAGTACAAGATTGTTGATTACTATATTTATTATGTTTAGTTGGTTGTTGGTAGTGGAATTAATTAGGCAGGATGATTGTGTATATATATGTATGTATTCAGAACTCAATTCTTCAAGAAATATACTAAGTTTCAATATGGTATCAAGAGCCAATTGAGACAAATCTCTTACCCGGTGAACCCACTGTTTTCCGGTGACAAATTCACTCTACAGAAGCCGTGTTCATCTCCAGTTTCTGCTCCTGTCGCCGTGTTCCCTTTTTCGGCGACCAGAACCACCACCACCACCGTACCGGAAATTTTTTTGGGCGAGTTTTCCGACGGAACCACCACCAATAGCTGCGGAATCCACCGACCTACAAAACCTCCAAAAGCATCGTACCTGAAAACCCAGAGACACGCTCCCACACGCCTTTCTTCTCTCCGGCGAGATCCACCACCACCGTCGCTTCATCCGCGCGTGACGGCGCGTCCGACTGTTTTTCGACCTCCGTTTTCATCGCCGCCGTCGCCTTCCTCTCCTGGTTCCATATCCGCCCTTACTTGTGTGTTTCGAGCAACGGTGGTACGTGTTTCTGTACAAACAGTGCTTTCTCTCTCCTGTTTGACGTGTTTTCTCTCTCTTAGGACTGATTATGACGACCCCCACCGAAACCTCAAAGTCGTTTCACCGGTTTTGTGACCTCTCCTCTCACTACAGAGAAGCTAGATGGCTCCAACTATGACACTTGGGCTTCCGATATTCAGTTATGGTTGGTAGGGCAAGGTTACAAGGATCATCTCACCAAAAAGGCTGAAACTGTGATTGACACCACTGAACGTGTGAAATTTGAAAAAATTGACGCTCGCCAGCAAGATTATCAAATCCACCATTAGTCCCGCTATCAAACCGATTTTCCGTCCTCACCTCACGTGTGAATCGGTTTGGAGTCAAGCTAAGGAACTCTACACTAATGATATTCAACGTCTCTACGGGGTGTGTCATGATTTAATGACACTCATTGCACCACAGACGTTTGATGGTCCTATGTCTACCTATCTCGGTCGTGTTCATGCTGCCCTCCATGACTTTAATGAGCTATTACCTCCTGCTGCATCTAATGCTACTGAAAAGATGAAGGAACTTGAGCAATAAAGCATTTTTTTATGCTTCTCGCCCTTTATGGCTTGCCTCAGGATTATGCTGCCACCCGTGATCAGATTTTGGGATCTGCTGCTGTTCCTACTATGTCCAATGCATCATCGATTCTTCTTCGAGTCCCAGTGAAGTCTACTCCTGAGGTCTCGGCACCCTCTGGGCCAAGTGACACCGCTGCACTTGCATCTCAGAAGAACAATCAGGGACGATCTCGTGGTCCTCCATCCAAGTTCAAGAGTCGGCCCAAGTGTGATCACTGCCACAATTTGGGGCATACAATTGATCGATGTTGGAAATTACATGGGCGTCCCCCACGCACTGTTAATGCAGCTTAGACTCCTCCGGTAGAGATATCTGAGAACACAACTAAAGCTAAGCCAACTTCATCTGACTATGAAGAGTTTCTCCAATGGTTTGAGAATCGCCAGAACTCGGGATCCGTTGCTTCAAGTGCACACACTGGTAAATCATTTGCATGCGCCTCTCAATCATCTTCCCTCGGCCCTTGGGCCCTTGATAATGGTGCCTCTGACCATATCACTGGTAATAAAGCTCTTTTGTCCTCTATTTCTACATCTGGTTACTTACCTACCCTAACCTCAGCTAGTGGAACTAAAACTCAAGCACGAGGAATTGGCACGACCCAACTCCTCCCCTCTTTATCTATTGACAATGTCCTTTATGTTCCTGAATGCCCCTTTAATTTAATTTCTGTTAAACGCTTGATTGAGTCTTTTGATTGGTTGTTACCTTCACTAAGAAACATGTTTCCTTGCAGGATCGGATCTTGAAACGGATGATTGGCGACGGATGTGAGTCAAATGGCCTTTATTACCTCTCCTCATCTAAAGCTTGTGCAACCACCGATTCTCTCTTACAAGACATACATGCTCGGTTGGGTCATCCTAGTCTTGTAAATTACAAAAGCTGGTACCGAGTCTTACTAAACTGTCTACTTTGGATTGTGAGTCTTGTCAATTGGGAAAACACACTCGTAGTCACTTTCCTAATAGAGTCAATAAACGGGTTTCGTCCCCTTTTGCTTTAGTCCACTCTGATGTTTGGGGTCCTTCTCGTACTATCAATACCTTTGGATCTAGATATTTTGTTACTTTTATTGATGATTTTTCCCGTTGCACGTGGTTATTTTTAATGAAGAATCGGTTCGAGTTATTTTCTATCTTTGACCAATTTTATAAAGAAATTAAAACTCAATTTGGTGTGTCTATTCAATCTTTGCGTAGTGATAATGCCCAAGAATATTTGTCACAACAATTCCAAACTTTTATGGCATCTAATGGTATCCTTCATCAAACGTCTTGTGCTTACACAGTGCAACAAAATGGGATTGTCGAACGCAAAAATCGCCATCTCATTGAGACTACTCAGACCCTTCTCCTTCATGGTAACCTTCCCACTCGTTTTTGGGGGGATTCTGTCTTAACAGCTTGTTACCTTATAAATTGCATGCCCTCCTCTGTTCTTGATGACCAAACACCACACTCTATCCTCTTTCCTCATACTTCACTACACCCTCTTCAGCCACGTGTATTTGGGTCCACATGTTTTGTTCACAATCTCTCTCCCGGTCTTGACAAACTTTTCGGCTGCTCACTAAAATGTGTCTTTCTTGGTTATCATCGGTCTCAAAAAGGTTATCGTTGTTATTCTCCTACTCTTGGCGTTACCTCATCTCCGCCAATGTCACATTTTTGAGTCTATCCCTTATTTTGAGTCGACCGATTCAACTAAGGAGCCACTTTCCACAGCCCTTCCATTGCCTCCTTTGTCAATCTCTCTTGAGTGTCTCACCACAGAGGCCCCTCCTGCGGCACCGCCACTACAAACATATCATCGTCGTCAGCGACCATCTGTAGTACACATTCTCGCCCCAGTGTCTGCCCCAGAGGCCATACCGGACTCACGACCAGCCGCCATCTCCCATTCCAGATCCGATTCTCGCCACCGAGCCCGACCTTCCCGTGCTATTCAGAAGGTATACGGTCTACTCGTAACCCATCCTCTCATTACATTGCTTTGAGTTATCATCGTCTTTCACCTTTGCATTACACTTGTCTTGCTTCTTTGTCTTCTTTTAGTATTCCTAAATCTGCAGATGAAGCTTTATCCCACCCAGAGTGGAGGCAAGCAATGATTGACGAGATGTGTGCACTCCAAAGTAGCGGTACTTGGAACCGGTACTCTACCTTCCGGGAAGTCGTAGAGTCATTGTCGTTGGTTGTATACGGTCAAGGTTGGGCCGGATGGTAAGATTGATCGTTTTAAGGCTCGATTGGTAGCCAAAGGATACACTCAGATATTTGGGCAGGATTATAGCGACACATTTTCACCAGTCGCTAAGATGGCCTCAGTTAGATTGCTTCTTTCTATTGCGCCTATCGACATTGGCCACTTTATCAACTTCACATCAAAAATGCTTTTTTGCATGGTGATCTTGATGAGGAAGTCTATATGGAGCAACCACCAGGGTTTGTTGCTCAGGGGGAGTCCTCGAGCATGGTTTGTCGACTTCACAGGTCACTTTATGGTCTTAAACAATCTCCACGGGCCTGGTTTGGCAGATTTAGTAATCGTGGTACAATGATTTAGCATGACTCGTAGTGAAGATGACCACTCTTTATTCTATCGACATTCAGCTCATGGATGCATCTATCTAATTGTATATGTTGATGATATTGTTATAACCGGTAGTGATCAGGAGGGCATACTCCAATTAAAGCAACATCTTTCTAGTCGGTTTGCATTTAAAGATCTCGGCCGACTCCGTTACTTCTTGGGCATTGAGGTAGCCCAATCTAAGGATGGTATTGTAATCTCACAAAGGAAATATGCCATGGATATTCTGGAAGAGACAGGTCTATTGAATGCCAAACCGGTTGACACTCCTATGGATCCAAATGTCAAACTTCTACCTAATCAGGGGGAGCCACTTTCAGATACTGGGAGATACAGAAGATTAGTCGGGAAATTAAATTATCTTACTGTCACACGTCCGGATATTTCCTTTGCAGTCAGTGTGGTAAGTCAATTCTTGAATTCTCCTTGTCAAGATCATTGGGATGCCGTGATTCGAATCCTTAAGTATGTTAAAAGCGCCCCAGGAAAAGGTCTTATTTATGAAGATAGAGGGCACACTCAGATAGTTGGTTACTCAGACGCCGATTGGGCAGGCTCACCCATTGATAGACGATCCACTTCTGGGTATTGTGTGCTAGTTGGAGGAAATCTGATATCCTGGAAAAGTAAGAAGCAGAACGTTGTTGCAAGATCTAGTGCTGAAGCTGAATATAGAGCTATGGCCCTAGTGACACAAGAGCTTATATGGTTAAAACAATTACTCAAAGAGCTTCACTTTCAAGATGATGAGAAGATGTCTCTAATGTGTGATAATCAAGCGGCATTGCATATTGCTTCTAATCCGGTCTTCCATGAGAGGACTAAGCACATTGAAGTAGATTGTCACTTTGTTCAAGAAAAGATTGAATCGGGAGACATCTCCACAAGTTTTGTTAAGTCGAATGATCAGTTGGCCGATGTCTTCACAAAATATCTTAGAGGTCCTCGAACCAGCTACATATGTAACAAGCTCGGTGCATATGACCTATATGCTCCAGCTTGAGGGGGAGTGTTGATTACTATATTTATTATGTTTAGTTGGTTGTTGGTAGTGGAATTAATTAGGCAGGATGATTGTGTATATATATATATGTATGTATTCAGAACTCAATTCTTCAAAAAATATACTAAGTTTCAATAAAGATTATGAGCAAGTGCCACATCACTTTGCTTGTCACATAGAACCTGAGGAACAAAATGAAGAATGCCCAATTTTAAGAGAAAAGGCTCAATCCAAATAATCTTAGGAGAGGCAAGAGCAAGACTTATGTACTCTGCTTCATCCCTTGAGCGAGCTACAACTGTTTGATTTTTGGACCACCACAAAATGAGGTAGGGCTATGACACACAACAACACCAGATGTAGAGTTCCTATCGTTAAAATCAGAAACCCAGTAAACATCACACCAAGCATTGATTGCGTGAGGGGGAGAGATCAGTCGTGGTCATGATGGACACTTCCTTTGAGGTAACGAAGGATCCTCTTAACTGTAGTCCAATGAGACTCAGAGGGTGCTGTTATGATTTGTCAGACCTTATTTACTACAAAACTAATTTTTGGATGTGTGATAATGACATACTAGAGGGCGCCCACAAAATATTTGTAAGTAGTAGGGTCGAGCAAGTAGTCACTGTCTTGCTTGGAGAGCTTGTAGTTGGACACCATGGGGGAATGGGTTTAGCTTCTACCATATTAGTCTTGAAAAAAAAGTCTTTGATATACTTGCTGAGTGAGTGGAATGGACCCATTAGACTAGTTTTTGACTTCTATGCCAAGAAAGTAATCTAGGGAGCCTAGTTGCTTTGGTGAGAACACTAGTCAAGCTGCTGAATTAGTCATTTGATAAGCTCATTTGAGGTTCAAGTAAGGATAATGTCATCCACATGTACTAGAAGGTAAACCACGACTGAATTTTTTGTGCAGATTAACGGGGAAGGATCACAGATGTTGGCTCTAAAATCAAACTAAAGCAGTGTAGTTTTCAACCATCAAAACCACCCCCTTGGGGCTTCTTTGAGGCCATACATGGCCATGTGTAGCCTGCAAACCAAGCATTCTTCTGTTGCTTCAACGCATTGGGTGAAGACTCCATTTATGTGTGAGAGCAATTGTGATAATAAAACAAATTGTGTCAGGTTTAATGACTGGGGAAAATGCCTCATTAAATTATATTCCCAATGTTGATGAAACCCATTTGCAACTAGCCTTGCTTTGTTCTTGTTTAAGGAACTATCAACATTCTCCTTAACCTTAAAAACCCATTTACCACCGATGACATTCTTGGCAAGGAGAAGAAGGACACCGGACCAGGTGTGATTCTTCATTAGGGAAGCATAATCATCTACCATGGTTTCTTACAAGGCAAAGCATCTTTGTAGAGCGCTTTTCACACTCTTTGGTTCAATGTGGGAAAGTAGAAGGGAATGGTGGAGCCTTAGTTCAAAAATTCTAGATTTTGCACGAGTTTGCATGGGATGAATGTTAATTGGTGATGAGAGAGTAGGTGAGCAAGGGGATATGGTGGGACTAACTGTTTGGGCAGTGAAAGGGTAAAAGAGTTTGTAGAATATGAGGTTAGTGAGTGAGTAGTTGGTTGAGTGACAAAATTAGGTGTAGGGGAGGGAGATGCGACAAGTGTAGATGGGAGAGGAGGTGATGCAGCTACAGAGGGAGGAGATACATTAGGGATGAAGGCTGGTGTAGATGTAGAGGGTGGAGAGAGTGAAGGTGATGTGCTTGGGCTTTGTTAAAAAGGTCCCTATGAGGGTATTTGTACTCATTAGAAGTAGCATCCTTGGAAATATAGATCCTCCCACTTGGGAATAAGAATTTGTATCCTTTGTGGGGTGAGGAGAACCCAAAAAGACACACTCATCATGAAACCTAAATTCAAGTTTGTGAGGATTGTAGAGTCTGTGGAAAGGAAAACAACTACACCCAAAGGCTTTGAGAAAGGAGTAATCAGGAAGATGACCAAAGAGGACTGTGAAAAGGAAAGCGGTGGAAGGAAGTTTCTTAATTAGACAAAATGCAGTTGAGAAGAGGAAGTTTGGCATGAGAGAGGAGGTTAGACAAAGTTCAACAATGTGTTTATTTTTGCGCTCCACTACACCATTTTGGGGATGAGTGTGAGGGAAAATTATTCTGTGAATTATACTGAACTCAAAGAGATACTTGGAGAAGGGCCTAAACTCCCTTCCTAAATCTGTCTAGAGAACCTTGAGTTTGGTGTTAAAATGTAACTCAACCATGCTTTTTAATTTTTTGTAGAGATTAACGGTTTCTGATTTATACTTACGTAAGTAAATCTAAGCAAATCGTGAAAAAGCATATGATAGTAACAAAAATTGTTAGAAAATGTTGTGGGGAAGGGAGGGGAAGGGAGTATATGAGACTTGCCAAGAAGCATCTCTATTAGGCATTTGCATATTACAAAGTTGTAAAAAAAATGTTAGTGAAATACGAAATTATTGGTAAAAAAAGTAAAGAGAAATGTCACCAAGTGTGATTCCAATTATATAATGATTTAGATGATTTTACATTGTGATAGCAAAAGGGTTTTAACCATTGACCTGAAGGAACACACTCGATTTTGGGGAAAAGTCTATTCATTTATTGATCAATGAAGCTTTATACAAAGAGAAGTTTGTTAATCTGTTTTACAGTTAGTAACAGATTAACCGATCAACATAAAGACTAAAAATGGGCTAACTACGGGCTAAGATACAAGCAATACAAGTAGAGGCCCAATATACAACAAACATCCCAAAACAATTCAAACTAAGCTATTTACACTATCATATCCTCCCTTGAACTGAATGCCATAGGCAACAGTTCATCAATTCTTCTCACGCATACCCATCCATTTCCTCATCTGCAGAAAGCTAGCAAGTTTCAATGGCTTGGTCATCACATCGGCTATCTGTTCTTCAGTGCAGCAGACACCAATTCTATCACTTTGTCATTTACCAAGTCTCTCAAGTAGTGAAACCGAACATATCATGTTTACTTCTTCCATGGAGGACTGGATTTCTTGAGAGTTTAATAGTAGAGCTATTGTTGCACATTATCAAAGTGCAGGAATTTAGTGGCTGACGTAGCTTCTCCATGATTCTTCTCAACCAAACAGTTTGTGCAGCACACATAGCAACAGATATGAACTCTGCTTCATTTGTTGAAAGGGTCGCCACTGATTGTTTCTTTGAGGTCCAAGCTATGACACCAGTTCCCAGCAAAAACACGTATCCAGAAGTGCTTGTATACCATACAAAGCTCTCCTCAACTTGTATACCATGTTTTCTTGACCCTTTTTCACATAGCCAAGAGGCTGCTCAATGTATACAGTTTCAAGTAATTCTCCTTATAGGAATGCGTTCTTTACATCAAGTTGATGCAAAGTCCATCCTTTAATTGCTGCCAAGGCTATAATTGTTCTGATAGTGTCCCATCTAGCCACAAATGTGAACATTTCACTATAATCCACTCCTTGTCTCTGTGAGTAGCCCTTGGCTACTAACCTTTCCTTGTATTTCTCAATTTTCCCTTTCTCATTATACTTGGTCTTGAAGATCCACTTCACACCAATAGGTTTTGCTCCTTTGGGCAGAGTAGTCAACATCCAAGTATTGTTCTTTTCAATGGAATTGATCTCAGCCTTCATTGCTTCCCTCCACTTAGAATCCTTCACAGCTTCATCATAAGTTGTAGGGTCTTCTGCTTGAGTGAAGAAATCTAGATTGACTTCATCTAGCTCTTCACCAAGGATGTAGTCATTGTGGTAAACAGGTTGCCTTCTTGTCCACCCTTGCTGTTGCTCCTCCTCTTGATCATGAGATTGATCTACGCTTTCATTTTCTAGTCTTTGGAGTAGCACTCTTAGTTTTCAGTGTATAGCTTTTGAGTTTGTTGTGGGATCTTCATTCACAACTGCAACTTCCTTGTCATCACCATTCAAGTCAGGCACCTCTAATTTTCCACATTCAGTGCCTTCATTCCAATTCCAAGCGTCCTTCTCAGCAAATACTACATCTCTGCTGACAATTATCCTTTTAGAGACAAGTTCTAGCAATCAGTAGGCCTTTGATTCTTCACTCATTCAAAGAAGAACACACTTCAATGTATTATTATGAAGCTTCTTTCTTTGTTGGTTGGGAATATGAGCATAACACACACACACACACACACACACACACACACACACCAAAACACCCTAAAGTTGTGAACATATGGCTTTAGGCCACTCCATGCTTCTGCAGGTGTCATTTTTGGTACTGCAATTGTGGGACTTCTGTTCTGTACATAGACTGCCCAACTGACAGCTTCTGGCCAAAATTTCTTAGGCACATTTCTACTGCTAAGGTGCTTCTCACCATGTTCATTATGGTACGATTCTTCCTTTCAGCCACACCATTTTGCTATGGTGTATAGGCTGTTGTCAGCTGCCTTTTGATTCCTTTAAAGCTGCAA
This sequence comes from Oxytropis ochrocephala, assembly GCA_020916435.1. Lineage (NCBI taxonomy): Eukaryota > Viridiplantae > Streptophyta > Magnoliopsida > Fabales > Fabaceae > Oxytropis > Oxytropis ochrocephala. Next base: position 57,043,656 of record CM037091.1, read on the forward strand.
AAATCATTGAACTCTTTTGATGTAAATTCCCCTCCTCGATCTGTTTTGAGGCACTTGATGCTGCTACCACTTTCATTTTCAACATTGGCTTTGAATCTCTTGAATAGTTCAAAGACTTCTGACTTCTCAGTAATGATGTACACCCATGTGTATCTGCTGTGATCATCAATGACGGTAAGGAAATATCTTCTTCCACTGTGTGATTCTGGTTAGATAGGCCCACATACATCAGCATGAATGAGTTGGAAGGGTTTGTCTGCTCTCCAAGTACTGATCTTAGGAAAATTTTCTCTATGCTGCTTGCCAATTTTGCAACTAGTACATATCTCAGTCATGTCTTCAATATCTGGAAGACCATTTACCATCTTCTTTTGAGAAAGAAGTCTTAGTCCCTTAAGACCAAGATGCCCATGTCTAGAGTGCCATAACACTGTTTCTTCATTTCCTGTGACTTTCAACATTGTTGGAACAAGACAGCAGGTTTTATCATAAACATTCTATTTGCAGACATTTTAGATTGCATAATCATGCCTTTCACAGGGTGATATACCATACAAGCATTATTTTCTAGCACAACAGTGAGGCCTCTCTCTTGCAACTGGCCTAAACTGATCAAGTTGTTTTGCAAATTTGGAATGTAATAAACCCCAATGATTATCAACACAACCCCTTCAATTTCAAGGTTAATATTACCTTTTCCTTTGACTAACAGTTTAGAGTCATCTCCAGTCTCTAATACCACACATGTGGTTACTACATCCAGAGTCAAGAAACCATACCTTCACTACAGGAGTTTCTTAAGTGGACTTCATTGATTCTTCAATTTCTTCTATCACAGCCATCAGTATTAGGGGTTCTTCACATTCATCTTCAGCAAAGTTGGCCTTTTTCATCCCAATCAGGGCATTCTGATTGGTAATGTCCCTACTTTCCACAATTGTAGCACTCAACATTTTGCTTATTCGATCCATTTCTTCCTCTGCCTCAACCCCCTTGGTAGTTTCCTCGCCCTCTTCCTCGAGTCTTGAAGTTGCTTGGTGACATTCAAGGCTTGTTCATCTTCTTTCTCCTCTTCCATGTTCTCTTCATGCACAAGGAGGCTTCCTTGTAGTTCATCAATTGTCAATGTCTCCACATCGTTCCCTTTTTCTATCGCACACACCACATAAGCGAATTTCTTTGTCATCGATCTTAAAATTTGCTCAACCATAACTTGTTCTTCCATCTTTTCACCGTGCATCTTCATTCGCGTCACAATTGCAAGTGTTCTTGCCAGGTATTCGTTCACCTTTTCCCCTTCTTTCATCTTTAGGGCTTCAAATTCTTTCTTCAGTTCCTGAATTTGAGCACGTTTAACCTTCATATTTCCATGAAATTTGCGCTTGATGGATTCCCAAATCGCCTTGGAAGTGTCTTTATCAAAAATGGTTTCTATGATACTCCTATCAATCGAAGAGAAAAGGTAGTTTTTGCTTTCAAATCTTTCAGTTTTCCTTCTTCATGAATCTTACTTTGTTCTTGCGTTGGTTCGTCCGATAGCTTCGGTATTCCATTCTCCACAACAACCCAATACTCCTTTGATTTGAGCAAATTCTCCATAAGAATTGCCCAATGTTCATAGTGCCCGTCGAATTTCGGTATTGCTTGTTGAGCGTAATCGTTGTTGTTGTTGTTGTTCGTGTTTTCCGCCATTGATTCTTGATCTTCACATGCACTTCAATTGCTCGATGAAGTGCCTCACAAATCACTCGTGTTTTCGTTCTCTCGATTTCTTGCTCTCTCTTGCCGCAGAATGTGCCCCAAAGAGGAGGAGCTCTGGTACCAGTTGTAAGGAACACAATGATTTTTGGGGAAAAGTCTAATCTGTTTATTGATCAATGAAGCTTTATACAAAGAGAAGTTTGTTAATCTGTTTTATAGTTAGTAACAGATTAACCGATCAACAGAAAGACTAAAAATGGGCTAACTATGGGCTAAGATACAAGCAATACAAGTAGAGGAGCAATATACAACAAACAACCCAAAATAATTCAAACTAAGCTATTTACACCATCATGACCTACCCCTCCCCATTATCCCGATCCCAGTGGCTTTGCAATTTCTCTTTTAAGCGAGGCTAGTCCAGCAGCTAGGATTGGCTCCAAACCTCCTCCCTCCCCCTTTTTTCCTTCTATTTATTTGTGTTTTAATTGTATTTTAATGATTTTGTTTTTTTCCAAAAATAATTTTTCTTTTCAAATTATTTTCTCATTGTGTTAATAAAATAAGTTGAAATAGGTATTTTGGATTATTATCTACATTTATTTTATTAATGGAAAAAGTTGACATTTTGAGTTAATAAATGGCTAAAATACATTTTTGGTCTATTATCTTTCACATTTTGTTTATTTTTGTCTTTCATCTTTTAAAATATTTGTTTACGTCCTTTATCTTTTCAAAGTTACTTAAAGTGGTGCTTGCGTTAAGCGACTCTTAATTATGAGTTATGTGGATGTGGATAGTTTGACATGGATAAAGAGGAATCAAATTGGGCCTCCCGGCCTGACCCACTAGGTCAAAACGTTGAAGTGGGTTGGGTTGGGCTAGCCCAATTGTCACTTGGATTGTATTTTCTGTAGCCTAACCCAACCCCAAACACTTGGGCAGCAGGCTGGCCCGCGACCCAATCAAACTTTAACAATGTAAAACATAAAATTTGTTCAAAAACACATAAAAAAAGGCCCAACTTGATCTGTCCATGGGACAACTGGGCTAGGTCAAAACATCCCAGTTCGTTTTTGGCCTCTATTTAATGAGCCCAACCCAGTCCAAAACACTGGGCCATCGGTCAGCCCATTGGGTTGGACCAAAATCGTTAACTCATAATTTGATAGGATATTACTTTCCCCACTCGCCACTCCCCACTCTCCCTCCTACTCTTTCACACCCCTAAACAAATTTTATTCCAAAAATAACCTCGCGTGAAACGCTGTGGAGGACGTGCTTAATGACGGTTCGAACGACCTTGTTCGAACACGTTCGAACAACATCATACGAACGCAATAAAATTGGGGAATGTGGTGTGAGAGTCCATTATTGTTGCCTCGGTTAACAATATACGAACGAAATAAAACAGGGTGTTCGAACAAGGTTATATGAACATGTTCGAGTGACCCCATTCGAATAGGTAAAATTACGCACAAGAGAGTGTGAAGTCAATATTTAACTCACGCGGATGATGTCGTTCGAACGGGTTCGAAGACCCGTGTTCGAACACGTGAAATTTCTTGAAAAAAAGACGCTTTGGCTAGCCTTTATAAGGGTGTGTTTTGAGTAGGGGAGTGAGAAAAGCAAAACCCAATTTGATAAGCACCCTTCTCATTTTGATGTCTCATCTTACTTTGGGTTGGGTTGACGGTCACATTTAAAATTAAGGGACAACATAAAGAATAAAGAAAACTAAAGATTTAACAAATTGATTTACTTACTTATGGACTTCACCATCATCCCTTTTCCTTGTCATTTGCCATGTAAGACTGCTACTTGGGTCTAGACCAGGCTGTGAGATCTCCAAACCATGCTTCCTTACCATTTTTAAGTACCTATAATAATTAATATATACAGTGAGTGATTTTTAACTCTTTATTTTTCACTAACACATATGTATAGGTAATAGTTTTGATATATATATATACTTACTCCTCTGCATTAAAATGGTCCATGCCTAGATCCTCATCCCAAATGAATATGTAGTCATAGGGAGCCACAATATCAGGATGCAGAAATCGTTTAGCATACCACCTTGTACCAAATTAATTTCATCAGCATGCATCAGAAAAACTTGTATCTATATATTGTAGCTAGCACATTTATTTAAAGAGATGTTACTACCAACCAACCAACCATTTAGTTTGTTTTCTAGCACTGATATGGATTGCTTTCTTTGACCACTCAAACTCATTCCACTCACTAGCTCGGCCATCATAGTGAAACAACACAATGGTGAAGTTTTCAGAAAACTGTATGCATATGCATGTAAGAGAGATATATAGAAGATGAGCACATGATATATATGCATATATGATTAAAGAAGAAATTAATAATGCAAACAGAAATGACGACCTTTTTAATTGCAGCATCAATATTGTATCTCTGATCATAGCCAACAGTAAAAGATACAAGATACTTGGCTTCGATACTTAGGTCCTGTAAGTGCCAGCCACTTCCATCAACATCCAATTTTAAATTGCGGTCACCATTGCAACATTTGAATTGATTTGCTCACCTGATTAGGAAGACCCCATAACTTACGAAGATACAAATCTGATTCAGATTCCACAAGTCTTGGTGGTAGCCTTTCAGCTCCTCTAGGATTTGTAGGAACCCAAATCTACATCATCATCATCATAATCAAATCTACCTACCTAGTCAGTCAACTACAACTATGATGCCGCGCCGTCACGGTGGTGCATGTAGAACCATACATACATACATACATACATACCTTTGTGTCATCAAATTTGTGTAGCTCATTCGATATCTTCCTATCACCCTTAATGGAAGCCCAAGCATCCCAAATCGAACTGCTAGGAATTTTAGAGTACTTCTCCTCAACATATGTCAGATCAATGGATGGGAAAAGGCTAGATGGCAGATTCATCTAAAAATTCAATTCAATATATTATATGTTAGATAAATCACTTGACTTGCCATCAAAGAAACTTCAATGATATTGTGGAAAGATTAAACATATATATATATACACCTTTGTTAATGATAGTGTTGGAAATGATACTCCTAGAAAGAAGCCAAGAACAACTCCAACAATAGATGCTATAGTCAGCTTCATTGTCTCGTTTGATTTTTTTATGCTTCCACTATATCCCAAAACAAACAAAATATTATTATATATGGTATAATATTGTATCTCGTAGAAACATCAATTATTCAATGAACCTCCTAAGACTGTATTATCTCTTATAAGAACAAATTTTGAAGTGGAAAGGTAAATTAATGAGGAAAGAATATACTCTCAAGTCAGACCTTCTAATGGGAGTTCCCATAGTATCAATATCTTTTGTCGTATGCACTCATTGACAATGCTAGATGTGAGTTTCCTTTGAAAAAACGAATCTTATTCTTATATGTGGCCAAATGATCACCCCTGAAAAAGTCATTATACAAACATGTTAAATATACATATCACTTAAAATGATTTCTATATGATATACCCAAATAGTAGCACAATCCTATGATGCATGTTCTTTCGCAAAACAAAAATGACATCATCGATCTAAGCCAAAAAATTTCAATTGTAACTTTCCTTGTCAGGTAAAGGTGCACATGCAGTAGCATCCTCCTTAACTTTTCTATTTTTATCAAACAAAAATATAAAACAAGATACAACATTGTCAAATACGTGGCTTCGACATGTTCAAAAGACAACATAGAAATAGAAAAAACATACAAAGATGGGAATGGGAAAAATAACACATTGATTGAATTTACATAACAAAAGGATTACTACATATCCATAATTAAGAAAGATGCACAATATTATTTTGTTAAAGAGAATGATGAACATACATACCTCCTCAGATGAATTAGAAGATAATATGGCGGAGAGTGAATGAGGTTATGATTTGATTCTGTTTTTGAATGGACGATGAAAATGACATGTCTGTCGTTTAAGTTTTAAAGTGTATTGATGAGGGCAATTAAAGAATAAGACTGAGCAACTTGATTTGTGTACGTAGTATCGTAACGTATGCTTAGGCATAGCACGGCTTCAAACTTTGACTATGGGCCACCATCACCCAAGCCTGCCTAACCCTCTCACTACTACAATTTAGCTCATACAAGTTGAGTACCTATAAAGTCTATACTATTAATAATCTATCTATACTATTAACATTTACAAATATATTCATTTAATATTTCACCACATGTCAGCTCATGAGTAATTTAACATTCAATACTATTTTGAACAATCTTCTACGATACACTATCCATCCATTTTCTATTTTTGACCATCATGAAACTTTTGATGCACTATTCTTTTGTATTGCACACATACACTACAAAAGAGTGTTCTCTTGCCAATGTTCACTTGCTCACTTGCCACTATGCCTCCTCTCCTTTACCACCTCCTTCCCCTAAACCCTCTCACAATTTTACTTTGATTCTTCTGGAAAATGAGATGAAGCAACTAAAGAGTATTAGTTTGCCCATTTTTTATTCACACAAACTTTATATCACAAACCTTTTCTCCTTAATCACCATCTCCTCTTCATCATAAAAAAGTGCGCTGTTAATTTTTTGTTAATTTCTTTTCTTCAACTTCATTCAGCGATAATAAGTTGTATAATATTGGTGGGTTTTATTTTTTGGAATGTTGCTTCATGTATATTCAGGGATATAGATCGGTTCAAAGGCATGGTGGTGAGGGTTGAGTATATACTGATGAACTCTTCTTCATCAAGGTAAATCCCATAGGAATACATATTTGCATCTCTTTATTCATTATTCCAAATATTTCTCAACTTTGATGCCTTTTGATGGTCAATTTTTTTTTTTTTTTTTGCAATGGGGCGCCATGGACAAAAAATGGAAATTGCATGTTGGCTTAGATATATGATTGTGAATCTTTATTTATTTATTGTAGGTGTTGTATAATATAGATTCTTGTGACGTGCCAAGGAACACCACCCTGAATGGTTAGTTTGCTCAAAATGTAAGTATCTCAAACTCCCCCAAGATATAACAACCTCTTACAACACAAAGTCTAGGAACATGTTCCGGGGTGTATCAGCAAAACCGAGAGGTTCTATTAGCATTGGGCCGTCGGCCCATATCAGCGAACCGGCCCAAGCTCGGTTGCTTGGAGCGCACTTCGCGGTAGCCGGCCAAAAATCTCGCAACGGTCGGTAATCTCCACAGTATAAATGCCGCACGCATTCTCATTATCAGGTACGTTATCTTTACCTCGTGATACCGCCCGAGCGAACACCGACTTGGCGTCGAGTGTCATTGCGGTACCACGCGTCGCGACCAAGACCGGTCCTTTCCTCACTCAACGGCCGGCCAACACAGCGAACGACAACGACTCTTCATTGGTCAAGGTACGATCAATTGGCGACCACAGTGGGAGGCTACCTAGACTATGGCTCCCGCGCGCGACCCGACGCGGGCCTCATCTCGACGGAACCCCTCGGGCAGCAAAGATCCTCGTGAGCAAACCGGAAGGAGTGCCCATTATTGTGCACGAATCACAAGGAAACCTCGCAAGAAGAACCGCCGGTGCGGGGTGGCCAAAGTCGGTGGTCCAACCGGCCCAAAGAACACGTCGCCGCCAAGCCGCCGAGGCGTGGATCGCAGAGCCTTTGCCAGAGCACATCACTCAAGCCGTTCTTCAAGCATCAGAGAACAAGAACCACTCATCGCAGATAGAGACGAGTTGATCTCCGTTATGAACGCAGGTCGATTCCGGCCCGCCCACCTAGCGGTGAGCGGAGAACCTCTCGCTTCAAGGTCGTCCATCGCGTAGACGCCGAACGCCCCCTCGAAGGAGCGTCCCTCACCGAGGAAGTACTTCTCACCGATCCCCGGCACGACGAACTAGGGCGCGTAGATCGCCCCCAAGCAAGAACGTGCACAGACGCCGTTACCATTCTTACGATTATGGATACGAAGATTCCGGCTCTACGTCCCCGAATCCGGCCGCCGCGCCTACCGTGTATTCCTCCGCGAGTCGTCGGTTCGCGATCGAGAAGTAGATCCTGAGATTCACATGATGAGTTTTACAACACCATCTCCTCGTGGGAGGGTCTGATAAGAATCTTCCCTCAGTCGTTGGACGGCCGGGCATTAGAATGGTGGGAATCGCTACGTCCCAACACCATCTCCTCGTGGGAGGGCCTGATAAGAATCTTCTTAGCCCACTACACAGCCAACCGTTGCCAATACCGGTACGAGGAGCACTTAGACACGGTCGTTCAAGGAGACAATGAAACGCCGCGCAAGATATCGACCGATTCAACACTGAGGCCGAGACGATTCGCGACCTATCTGACAAGGACAAGCTGAAATACCTCAAACGTGGTATTAGACCGGACCATAGGTTCGCAGAAGAGTTCACCCTGAATCACTATCAGGACCTCAGCATGTTCCTAAGGCGGGCCAATGATCATATGGCCTACGAAGAAACTCGTCGCGAAGGAAGCGCGGCGCGCGTCCCAAAGAAGATCAGAATAGACCGGCCAAGGGGCAAGAAGGCCGCCGAGACAACAGGCCGGACTATAGAGAGAAGAAGTACGAGCAGCGCACTCGTTTGAACACGCCTATTGCACAAATTTACATGGAGTGCCAAAACAATGAGTTTGTGGGAGTAAAGCGGCCTGACCCTCTCGTCCTCAAAAAGGGGGCGCGCCCGACTACAAAATACTGTCGCTATCACAAGGTTCGATTCCCACGGAAGGCAAAAATTCTACAAGGGGGGTAGAAAAGATCTTGAGGTAATAGCGCTGGGGTGGCCGCTGCGGTGGACATGGGCTGTTACATAAAAAAAAGTAACACCCTAAATGATTTAATTAATTACTTGATTAAATTATTTATAGTGTTGCATTATTTTAATTATATTGAATTATTAATATAGTCTTTTATTTTTAATTGAAGGAGTAGTAATCAGAAGTGCGAGGTGGTATGGAATGACCCAAGAGCCCAAGCCCATTGACTTAGGCTCCTAGGCATTAGGGAGTGATGCAATTCGCATCATTTGTGAAAGAAAGAAAGAAAGAAATGTAAGAAGAGAAGAGAGAAAGAAAGGAAAAACGACACAACCCTAGAGAGAAAGAGAGAAGAGCAATCGCACAAGGGAGAAGAAGGAAAGGAAGGAGCGGTTGCTGTGGTTTTTGTACGTGACTCAGTGAGAAGGACGTTTCTACGGTTAATTTGAGGTAAGGGTCGGTCTTGCTATATAATCCGGGTTATAATGGGTTGTGGGTTAGAATTAGTAGATTAATCGTGTGTTTGATGTATGTTGGTTGTTTTAGAATTGTTTGATGCGTTTTTGATGTTTGGTTGTTATTAGAGTTGTTTTGATTGATGGATGAGTATGATAATAGAGCAAGGAATCGAATTGCATGTTGATTGTGGTTAGAAAATGAAATTAATGAGTGTATCTGGATGATTCTGAACAGTGATGTTGTAATTGTGAATCTTAAACCAATAGAAGAATCGATCGTTCTTCCTCCCAAAATGAGAGCTAGAAATCGATTTCCCACTTTGAAAAGAAGCTAGAAATCGATTTCCCCCTTTTAAATGAGAGCTAGAAATCGATTTCCCACTTTGAAAAGAAGCTATAAATCGATTTCCCACTCTGAAATGAGAGCTAGAAATCGATTCCCACCTTTAGTAATGAAGGTAAGAATCGATTTCCCCCTTTAGTAATGAAAGCAAGGAATCGATTCCTTCCTTTAGAATTGAAGCAAAGAATCGATTCCCTCCTTTAGAATTGAAGCAAAGAATCGATTCCCTCCTTTAGAATTGAAGCAAAGAATCGATTCCCTCCTTTAGAATTGAAGCAAAGAATCGATTCCCTCCTTTAGAATTGAAGCAAAGAATCGATTCCCTCCTTAGAAATGAAAGCAAGAATCAATTCCCTCTTTTAAAAAATGAAAGCCATGAATCAATTCCCTTTTGAAAACAAGTAGCTATGAATCGACTCCTCTTTTGAAAGTCTTAGATGCTGTTGTAGTCCTGATGGAGTTGTTTTAGTCCTTAGGTGCTGTTGTAGTCCTGATGGAGTTGTTTTAGTCCCTGAGTGCTGTGTTGGTCCTTTATGTGCGATTTGAGTCCCTGAGTGCTGTGTTGGTCCTTTATGGGCTGTTTGAGTCCCTGAGTACTGTGTTGGTCCAAAAGGTGTTGTTTTGGTCCCTAAGTGTTAATTTGGTCCTAAAGGGTGTTTTAGGTCCCTGAGTGAGGTTTAGTCCTCCAGTTGTGATTAGTCCTTGGGACATGATTGGGATGAGCTAGTGAATGAGGTGACTGATGATGCCATGGGGGCATGAGCCATGGGGGCTAGAGCCATGGGGGCTAAAATTAAAATGACCACGATATGAGAGGTGATGATAAATGATGAACTGGAGGCCGCGGTCTTGACGTATAAATGAAATTGATGATGTGTGTGTTCATGAGTCACATGCATACATACATTCCGATGCCGCGATGCGCGACGATATATTGTAAAGGCTGCGGTCTGGTGTTTTATTTCGGCTGCGGTCGTGAAGTATAATGATTAATGATGAGGCCGCGGTCTGGTGATAATGGTACCACATGCATCGTTGCATTGCATTACATCCATGCTCATAAATGATATTGAACGAATTGTGATTGATTGTGATTGATTGACTTCTATGAACTGATTTACTGCTTATTATCACCCTTATTATGTAGTTTGAGACTCACCCCTTTTTGTCGTTGTTTGCCACAGGTAGCCATGAGTGAAGGCTTAGTCCCTTCACTTCCCCGAGCCTGGTCGATGCCGCTCGACACGTAGCACCTAGGGGATGAGATTTAGACTTTAGCTGTTTGTTTTGCTCACTGTTGAGCTTTTATACTTGATATTCTATGTATTGTTGAGACTGTTGATTATTCTGTTGAGATAGTGTTTTTATTCCGCTGCGTGACACTTATTTTTCTAGTACGTGGTTTTATTGATAAAGTTTTGAGAGTTCCATCCTTTGAGTTGGTGTTACGTATTCTTTAATTAAAGAGATGTGTATTTCATTGAGTAGTTGATATTAATGAAGTATGTGTAGCATCCCATTGGATGATTTCATGTGGAGATGAATTTTTTTAAACTCTGATTTTTAATTTAAATTTAGGGTAGAAATGGGGTGTTACATTAGTGGTATCGAGCAAAAGTTCGTGCCGTTCGCCAAGTGTGTCTGCATTTGTCATGATGTGTATGACAAGAATGTGTCTTGAATTAGTTACGAATGGTTGTTTATCTTTGCAGTGCTAGGTTGATATGGCCGTAAGAGTTGATCTTTGCACAGACTTGCCGAGGCTTTGCAAGCCATAGCACAAAGTTATGGGGACTCAGCAGAATCATCGAGACCCGCAGATTTGGCAACATTCCGGAGGAGAACCTCCTACCTTCTTGGGGGAGGTACAACCCGAGATGGAGCACCGCTTGGTCAAGGAGATTGAGAGGATCTTCAGGTGATTAGCCGCAATGATGAGCGAGAAAGTCAGTCTGAGTACACACACTTTATCCGAGGAGGCGATGGTGGTGGTTGGAGACCGGTGAGAGGTTAGAGGGTCGCGCATGAGGAGATTACTTGGGGTGTGGTTCGAAGGGAATTCTTAAGGAAGTATTTTAGGAGGACGTTAGAGGTAAGAAAATTTGGAATTTCTTTGAAATGAGGCAGGTAATATGATATTCGTGAGTATCTTTGCTAAGTTTCTGAGTCGCCAAGTTCTATCCACACTACTCTGAGGCTGGGTCTGAGTTCTCAAAGTGTATAAAATTTGAGAATGGATTGAAAGCTGATATCAAGCAGGCTATAGGGTACCAAAAGATTAGAGTATTTGCTGATTTGGTAGACTGCTGCAGGATTTATGAGGAGGACAGCAATGCCCGCTCTAGGGTCATGAGAGACCAGAGGGGTAAATTTCATAACAGGGGTAAGCCATATGAGACATCTCACTGGATGGGGGCAAACAGAGGTATGCTGGTAATAATAGGTATGCTGGTGGTAGCAGGTCTGCTGAGGGTAAGAGGTCTGCTGAGAGTAAAAAGCCAAGTGGGGGAGATGCTCCAACTGATATTGTGTGCTTCAAGTGTGGCAAGTCGGGTCACAAGAGTTTTGAGTGCAAGGCAAGAGTATGCTTCAAGTGTGGGAAGGATGATCACATGGCATCCGAGTGTGATCGTAAGGAAGCTGTGTGTTTCAACTGTGGTGAAGCAGGTCATTTTAGCTCCAAGTGCACTAAACCAAAGAAGGAGAGGTCCACTGGGAGAGTATTTGCGCTGGCAGGTTCAGAGGGACCCAATGAGATTAGAGGTACATATTTCATCTATGGTACACCTTTAGTTGCTATTGTTGACACGGGTGCTACACACTCTTTTATTGCTTCTGTCTCTGCTGAAAGATTGAATTTAGTTCTGTCCACTATGGAGAGAGGGATGGTTATCGATACTCCGGCTAAGGGTTTGGTAACTACTTTCTAATGTGTGCTAGGTGTCCTCTGTCGGCCGTGAGAGATTTTTCGATTGATCCGATTTGTTTACATTTGGGTGGGTTGGATGTGATTAGGTATGGGTGGTTAGTAGATAACCATGTGCACATCAACCGTTTCAACAAAAGTCTGTTAGCTTCCTTCTTCCGTAAGAGGAAGAGTGCATTTCTTGTCACGAGCAATTGCGTGGGGTAATGAAAGAGGGTGGTCAATTTGTTTGCTTTGATGGCGTCCATGTCTGCTGAGAACCAAGTCGTAGTTGATGGGTTGCGGTGGTGTGTGAGTTCCACGAAGTGTTTCTCGATGAGATTCCTAGTGTGCCACCGCAGAGAGGAAGTTGAGTTTGGGATTGAGCTTGTGCACGGTACTAGGCTCGTGTCATGGCACCGCATCTAGGATGTCGGCTTCCGAGTTATGCGAATTGAAGAAAGCGAGTTAGAGGAGCTTCTTGAGAAAAAGTTTGTGAGGCCTAGTGTGTCACCATGGGGAGCTCCAGTTTTGTTGGTTAAGAAAAAGGATGGGAGTATGCGTCTGTGCGTGGATTACAGGCAACTGAACAAGGTAACTATTAAAAATAAATATCCTCTCCCGAGGATTGATGACCTGATGGATCAGCTGGTGGGTGCTAAGGTTTTTAGCAAGATTGACTTGAGGTCAGGTTACCACCAGATAAAGGTGAAGGATGAAGATATCCAGAAGACCGCGTTCAGGACGAGGTATGGGCATTATGAGTACTCTGTAATGCCGTTTGGTGTCACAAATGCACCAGGGGTGTTTATGGAGTACATGAACCGAATCTTCCATAGCTACTTGGATCGGTTTGTGGTTGTGTTTATTGATGATATTCTGGTGTATTCTAAGTCTGAGGAGGAACACGCAGAGCACTTGAGGTTGGTGCTAGAAGTGCTGAAGGAAAAGAAGCTGTATGCCAAGTTGTCAAAGTGTGAGTTCTGGTTGCGTGAGGTGAGCTTCTTGGGTCACATTATTTCTGGTGATGGTATAGCTGTGGACCCAGCCAAGGTTGTTGCAGTGGGAGAGCCCAAATTCTGTGACTGAGATCAGGAGTTTCTTGGGTTTGGATGGTTACTACAGGAGGTTCATTGAAGGGTTCTCTAAGCTAGCCCTTCCGTTGACTCAATTGACTGTAAGGGAAGAGCCTTTGTGTGGGATGCAAAGTGTGAAGAGAGCTTCCAAGAGTTGAAGAGAAGGTTGACCACGTCTCGGTGTTAGTGTTGCTCGTGCCGGAGCAACCTTTTGTATATCTTGTGATGCTTCCAAGATGGGTTTGGGAGGTGTGTTGATGCAGGATGGAAAGGTAGTTGCTTATGCGTCCGACAGTGATTGAGGACACATGAGAAGAACTATCCTACTCATGATTTAGAGTTGGTCGCTATTGTTTTTGTGTTGAAGATTTGGAGGCACTATCTCTATGGTACAGCATTCGAGGTGTTCGGTGATCACAAGAGTTTGAGGTACTTGTTTGACCGTAAGGAGTGAATATGAGACAGCAGGCGTTGGCTAGAGTCGCTAAAGGATTATGATTTCGGCTTGAACTATCATCCCCGCAAGGCTAATGTCGTGGTCGATGCTTTAAGTCGAAAGACCTTACATATGTCATCTATGATGGTGAGGAATTGGAATTGATTGAGCAATTCGTGATCCGAGTCCGTTTGTGAAGTGACACCCCGCAGTGTCGATGGGTATCTTGAGGATTGGGAATGACTTCTTGGTTAGTGTCGAGACGCCCGAAGTTGGACGTGAAACCGGTTGATTTGTTGGTAGCTGGTGATCAGGCAGTGGATGGGGATTTCAGGTTGGATTCCCAAGGGCTGTTGAGATTCAGGGATAGGATTTGTGTCCCTGATGATGCTGAATTAAAGAAAATGATACTTGAGGAGAGCCATAGGAGCAAGTTAAGCATTCATCCGGGTGCTACTAAAATGTATCATGATCTGAAGAAACTGTTTTGGTGGCCTGGTATGAAGAGGGATGTAGCACAATTTGTATATGCATGTTTGACTTGCCAGAAGTCAAAGATTGAGCACTGAGCTCATGGGTGATGCAACCGTTAGAGATTCCGGAATGGAAGTGGGACAGCATTTCCATGGACTTTGTGACTGGGTTGCCAAGCACTGTGAGAGGGTTTGATACTATTTGGGTGGTTGTAGATAGGCTGACCAAGTCTGCTCATTTTATTCCTATCAACATCACCTATCCTGTGCCAAAGTTGGCTAGTATTTATGTTCAGGTGATTGTGAAGCTTCATGGGGTTCCGAAGAGTATTGTATCGGATAGAGACCCGAGGTTTACATCTGAATTCTGGAGAAGCTTGCAGGAGGCATTGGGGTCTAAATTGAGGTTGAGTTCAGCTTATCATCCTCAAACTGATGGTCAGACAGAGAGGACCATCCAGTCCTTGGAGGACCTTCTGAGAGCTTGTGTGTTAGAGCAGGGAGGTGCGTGGGATACACATCTCCCTTTGATTGAGTTCACTTATAATAACAGCTATCATTCGAGTATAGGGATGGCTCCTTTTGAGGCACTGTATGGGCGGAGGTGTAGAACTCCTTTATGTTGGCATGAGTCCGGTGAGAGTGTTGTTCTTGGACCGGAATTGGTTAGGGAGACTACAGAGAAGGTAAAGATGATCAGAGAGAAAATGAAAGAGTCCTAGAGTCGGCAGAAAAGTTACCATGATAGGAGGAGAAAGGAGTTGGAGTTCCAGGCTGGTGAGCATGTGTTCTTGAGGGTCACGCCTATGACTGGTGTTGGGTGTGCCTTGAAGGCAAAGAAGTTGACTCCTAGATTTATTGGACCGTACCAAATCACTGAGAGGGTGGGAAAGGTTGCTTATAGGGTGGCTCTACCACCTAATCTTTCGAACTTGCACGATGTTTTTCACGTGTCACAGCTTCGGAAGTATATTCCAGACCCGTCTCATGTGATTCACATGGATGATGTGGAGGTACGTGAGAACCTCACTGTGGAGACTATGCCAGTGAGGATTGATGATAGAGAAGTGAAGGTCTTTGAGAGAGGAAAGACATTGCCTTAGTCAAGGTAGTGTGGTTGGGAGCCGCTTTGGTGAGAGTATGACTTGGGAGCCGGAGAGCGGGGATCGCGGAGTCGTATCGAGTGGATTTGTTTGACTCGGTATGAATTTCGAGGACGAAATTTCCCAAGTGGGGAGAGTTGTAACACCCTAAATGATTTAATTAATTACTTGATTAAATTATTTATAGTGTTGCATTATTTTAATTATATTGAATTATTAATATAGTCTTTTATTTTTAATTGAAGGGAGTAGTAATCGGTAGTGCGAGGTGGTATCGAATGGCCCAAGAGCCCAAGCCCATTGACTTAGGCTCCTAGGCATTAGGGAGTGATGCAATTCGCATCATTTGTGAAAGAAAGAAAGAAAGAAAGAAACGTAAGAAGAGAAGAGAGAAAGAAAGGAAAAAACGGCACTGACCAGAGAGAAAGAGAGAAGAGCAATCGCACTGAGGAGAAGAAGGAAAGGAAGGAGCGGTTCTGTTGTGGTTTTTGTACGTGACTCGATGAGAAGGACGTTTCTACTGTTAATTTGAGGTAAGGGTCGGTCTTGCTATATAATCCAAGGTTATAATGGGTTGTGGGTTAGAATTAGTAGATTAATCGTGTGTTTGATGTATGTTGGTCGCATTTTAGAATTGTTTGATGCGTTTTTGATGTTTGGTTGTTATTAGAGTTGTTTTGATTGATGGATGAGTATGATAATAGAGCAAAGAATCGAATTGCATGTTGATTGTGGTTAGAAAATGAAATTAATGAGTGTATCTGGATGATTCTGAACAGTGATGTTGTAATTGTGAATCTTAAACCAATAGAAGAATCGATCGTTCTTCCTCCCAAAATGAGAGCTAGAAATCGATTTCCCACTTTGAAAAGAAGCTAGAAACCGATTTCCCCCTTTTAAATGAGAGCTAGAAATCGATTTCCCACTTTGAAAAGAAGCTATAAATCGATTTCCCACTCTGAAATGAGAGCTAGAAATCGATTCCCTCCTTTAGTAATGAAGGTAAGAATCGATTTCCCCCTTTAGTAATGAAAGCAAGGAATCGATTCCTTCCTTTAGAATTGAAGCAAAGAATCGATTCCCTCCCTTTAGAATTGAAGCAAAGAATCGATTCCCTCCTTTAGAATTGAAGCAAAGAATCGATTCCCTCCTTTAGAATTGAAGCAAAGAATCGATTCCTCCTTTAGAATTGAAGCAAAGAATCGATTCCCTCCTTAGAAATGAAAGCAAGAATCAATTCCCTCTTTTAAAAAATGAAAGCCATGAATCGATTCCCTTTTGAAAACAAGTAGCTATGAATCGACTCCTCTTTTGAAAGTCTTAGATGTTGTTGTAGTCCTGATGGAGTTGTTTTAGTCCTTAGGTGCTGTTGTAGTCCTGATGGAGTTGTTTTAGTCCCTGAGTGCTGTGTTGGTCCTTTATGTGCGATTTGAGTCCCTGAGTGCTGTGTTGGTCCTTTATGGGCTGTTTGAGTCCCTGAGTACTGTGTTGGTCCAAAAGGTGTTGTTTTGGTCCCTAAGTGTTAATTTGGTCCTAAAGGGTGTTTTAGGTCCCTGAGTGAGGTTTAGTCCTCCAGTTGTGATTAGTCCTTGGGACATGATTGGGATGAGCTAGTGAATGAGGTGACTGATGATGCCATGGGGGCATGAGCCATGGGGGCTAGAGCCATGGGGGCTAAAATTAAAATGACCACGATATGAGAGGTGATGATAAATGATGAACTGTAGGCTGCGGTCTTGACGTATAAATGAAATTGATGATGTGTGTGTTCATGAGTCACATGCATACATTATTTATGATCGCGACGATATATTGTAAAGGTCATGATGCGGTGTTTTATTTCGGCCGCGGTCGTGAAGTATAATGATTAATGATGAGGCTGCGGTCTGGTGATAATGGTACCACATGCATCGTTGCATTGCATTACAACCATGCTCATAAATGATATTTAACGAATTGTGATTGATTGTGATTGATTGACTTCTATGAACTGATTTACTGCTTATTATCACCCTTATTATGTAGTTTGAGACTCACCCCTTTCTGTCGTTGTTTGCCACGGTAGCCATGAGTGAAGGCTTAGTCCCTTCACTTCCCGAGTCGATGCCGCTCGACACGTAGCACCTAGGGGATGAGATTTAGACTTTAGTGTTTGTTTTGCTCATTGTTGAGCTTTTATACTTGATATTCTATGTATTGTTGAGACCGTTGATTATTACGTTGAGATAGTGTTTTTATTCATTTGCGTGACACTTATTTTTCTAGTAGTGGTTTTATTGATAAAGTTTTGAGAGTTCCATCCTTTGAGTTGGTGTTACGTATTCTTTAATTAAAGAGATGTGTATTTCATTGAGTAGTTGATATTAATGAAGTATGTGTAGCATCCCATTGGATGATTTCATGTGGAGATGAATTTTTTTAAACTCTGATTTTTAATTTAAATTGCCGGGTAGAAATGGGGTGTTACAGGCCGAGCGTATCGACCAAGCCAAGCCCATCATTGGCCGTTCTTTGTGTCAACCAAGAAAATGATTGGATCGCCCCCATTCTGCGGTACATTGTAGAAGGAGAAGAGCCAGGCGACCAAAAGCAGACAAAGTTGGTCAGGTTAGGGGCGACCAAGTATTCAGTAATAGAAGGAAAGTTGTATCGAAGAGGATTCTCGTCTCCATTGTTGAGATGCCTATCGTTGGTCGAGGCCAACCATGTGTTGAGAGATATCCACGAGGGTGTTTGTGGGAGCCATCAAGGTGCACGATCCATAGCAAAGAAAGCTCTCAGAGCCGGTTATTACTGGCCGACCATGGACGAAGACACCAATAAATTAGTCCAGAAGTGCAAAAAGTGTCAAGTGCATGCCGACGTCCATGTCGCACCTTCTTCAGAGTTGCAAAGTCTCGCCTCACCTTGGCCATTCTCCTGGTGGGGCATGGATCTGCTAAGACCGTTTCCACCTGTCCCTGGCCAATTCAAATTCTTGATCGTGGCCGTTGATTATTTTACGACATCGGCTCAGGTCCTTGTGACCCTATCTTTCGCCTCGAGCGATTGTGCCTTCCACTCTGGTGTCCGAGATACTCATCTCCACCAGACGACGAAGGAAGAAGTCCTTGTGACTTCGCCCCTCTTTCGCCCCGTGCGATTGTGCCTTCTCTTTCTGGTGTCTGAGGTACTCATCTCCACCAGGAAGAGGAGGACTTTCCCTTGAGGTCCGAGGGTTCGCCCCACACCAAAGGGTGAAGGAAATGAGTCCTTGCGGCTTCAGTCAAAGTGAAGGCATGGATCCACAGCGATCCCGGTAAGAAGACCTCTCGATGTCGTAAGCGGTGTTCCATCAGAGTGTCCGACGACATACGACCTCACACTCGAAGGTACGCAACTACTTAAACATTTCGATTACACCTCGCTGTGGCTATCTACTGATAAGTCATATTTATATGAGTTATTTATGCTCTTATTACTTAAATTAATGCAAGTTCTTAAGTAATATTATTGTTTAATTAAGTAAATATATGTTGTTTAGTGTAAAAGAGGGTTCGGAAGTGATTATGTGACAAATTGGCACTTTGGGTGCTTTCTTGTTATTTTTAATGTGTTTGTTCAGTGTTATAGCATCAAGCGTTATAGCGTCAGACGTTATAGCGTTGGATTCTGCAGCTGATGAGAGAGAAAACGAAAAAGCAGTTTTTGCAGCATGTCAAATCACTGAAAGCATATCAGAACAGTTCCTGCAGCAGCCACCAACTTTGTACTTTATAGGACACTTGTCTATTTTGTAATGGAAGATGAAAATAGTTGGTGGGGATGGCTTGTCACCTTTTTTTGGGAGATATTTTCTATATAGAGAAGTCAAAAAACTTCATCTTCTTCATCTTGGTTTGCTGGTATGATGAGAGGAGGGTTAGAAATAACTCTCTTGCACTCCATTTTCGTCCAAGCTCCATTTTCACAATAAAATGTAGATTTTCTGCAGTGCTGAGAGAGACGTTATAACGGCAGACGTTGTAGCGGCACAGGAGCTGTCATCATTTGGAGTATTTTCCATCTCTTTGTGATTTCGGTTTTATGGCTTTAGGTAACACATGCTGTATTTCTTGTGTTGTTGCTCATCATGAGCTGATTCTCTTGTAGTTGGATTGCTTTGAGCTTTGTAATGAATCTTTAGTATTTCGTTATTAACGTTTAATGTTTTGCGTTTCAATCTTTGTATTTTAATTCTTCCAAACTTGTTTTAGAATTGATCAGCTAAAATGGGTATATTTACGGGTACATACATGGTCCATGAATCGAACTCAAAGATTGATATGAATGAAAGGTTGTTTAAAGACATTTAACCAACGTTTGCTAAATCTAGACATAGAAAGGCAATAGTTCATAGGGCAAAAGCTGTGGGTTATTTATTATACAGGGGTGAACTTATTTAGAACTTAGACATAGACTTCTTGTAACGAAACCCTGGCGTCAGTGACTGAAAAGCACAAAATCAATTGCGACAGCGCTTGACGCTATAGCGTGTGACGTTATAACGCTTCACTTCTGGGAATTTACTTAGCAAAGAGAATTCCAACTACTCTCATTCTGAATTTCTACTTGCCATCTATCTTAGTTGCTTTTGTACTTTTATGTTGATGACAGTAATGATTCTACAACTTGTTATTGTTACTTGCTTTACTCACTAGCTAATTTACTAATTTATTTTTAGAAGTAAACTCAACAATCTCTGTGGAGACGATCTTACTTATCATTATATTACTTGCTGCGATTGTGTACACTTGCACATCACCTTTTCGCACAACAATTTTTTGGCCAAACTTTCAGATTCACACCCCCCCACACACACACATTGTTTTTCACAACATCTAGAAATATTACTGCTCAATTGTGAGTGTGTGATCTCTAAGTTCAGTTTAGTTCCTAGCTAGGTTCAAAATTTCTCCTAGCCTTGGAAAGAGTGGTCTTCTTTTGGTTTAGTCAAAGAATTTTTCAAAAAGGAGAATAGACTAACAACTTCACATAAGACTTGAGGGGCTTCAAAGCACAACAAAGGGCTTGATTAGACATTTCAGATCTTTGACCAGTGCACTAACTTATGATTTGGTGATTTCTCAGCGTTATAGCGTTGGATGCTATTACGTTGGTGACTTGAAGAATAAATTTTAGCTATAATGCCCTCATTACTGAACTCCTTTATTTGCATTTATTTATTATTTACTTTTTTTTTCTTTTCTCTTTTTTTTTATTTGCATTTTTGGAACAGTTCAGCATTTGTTTCGGGCAAATGCAGCTAATTACAATATACATGACCAATTGACAATACATTTGTAACAAGTTGTGAGCCTAAAGCACTGACCATCCTACAATCTTCATACCTAGCTTTAATATAACCGATGCACCCCCAAACTTAGCTTCAAAAGCTACTCTCAATTTTTAATAAAAACTTGACTAAACCTTGGTTAACCAAGACTAACTTCAGCATCAGATAGTCCCTAGCCAACTAGGTTCCTTGCTAAGCCTAGAGTTTTGTGTAGCAGCAGCAATAAAACCAGTCATTGTTCAAACAAGGCTACTCCACACATAACACAAAATCATCATTACATTTAGCCCAGGAAGATACACATTCTATTACTGAAAGACTAGGAATTGCAACTGATCATGCTTTCTATGCAACAAAAATAACATTAAACACATAACATTAACATTTCACATATAACATTAAACACATTTAAGGGCCTCCCCTCAACTTAAGACTCAGCAGTGTCTTTACTTCTCATGCAATTCTAATGGGAGAGACCTTTTGGACACTACAATACTGAAATTAAAAACATTTAACACAACATAATTTTGAAATCATACACAATTGCTGGATGTTATTACAGATGCTACAACATCCAACAAGTTTATTTGAAAACAAACAACACCACAACACAACACAACATAACACAACACAACACAACACAAGAGGGAAGAGTTACTGATTGGTGAACACAACACAATTCTTTTCTCGGTTCGGTTTTATTTATTGCGGTGATGGGCGTTACAAATGTCAGTGCTATAGCGCTTCACAATTAAAGCTCACTTCATCAATGCCATGGGACAACCCTGCAACATCAAAATAGAAACGAAAACAACAAATATTAGAATAAAAAATCTGGGTTGCCTCCCAGTAGTGCTTGGTTTAAGAGTCCTCAGCCAGACTTGGAATTCAAAACCCAAGTTAGGGTGGATAATAGGACAAGAAGAAAATATCATCCTTCCGCTTTCTCTTTTTGGTCAGAAATCTCATGTATTTGGCATATGGAAGCAAGTGTTCCCATGCACCAACCAATAAGCACTTGGGATAGGAATTTCCCCTTTCTTGAAAAATTTGAAACTCATTTTGTGGAGGGATATTTTCTTCAATTACCAAAGGTTGATTCTCAATTGTCACATGACTCTTGTCATACCTCAACCTTGGATTTTCTCCCTTGTCACTATTTTTGAATTTTTCTTTTTCTACAACTACACAATATTTTTGTTTTTCTTCCACTACTTCCAAATGACCACGTTCAAGTTCAAACTCTACACTCTTTTCTTCCTTTTGCTCAACCATATCTTAAATACAACTCTTTTCTTCTAGCTCAACCACTTCTTCAACACAACTCTCTTCTTTTAGATGCTCCATAATTGTGTTAATGTTAGCCTCTATATTCTTACATGAAGCTTCAAAGTTGTCATGATACATCTTCATATAATCAATGGAATGAGCTAAGAGTTCTTTGAAATTATCTTCATTTTGCTCAACCACCTCTTCAATACAACTCTCTTCCATATTGCATGACACTTGAGAGTTGTCTCTATCAAATTTGATATCCTCAAAGAATTGAGCTAAGACTTCTTTTAATTCAAAGTTGTCTTCATGCAATCCTTCGTTTTGAGCTTGAGAATATGAATCTTGCTCACACACAACATTTCTCATGCTATAATCAATATTTTGGGGAGTCATCATGGGCATGAAATTTGTCTCATAACAGCTGTAACACCCCCTTACTTTTTATACTACTTAGCAATTTAAATCAGAGTTTTCAAAAACCACTCAAAGGAGTGCTACATTTTTCTACATGAATTCAACCAAGCAAAACGAATATAAAAATAATTGCGCAGCTAAAACGTCGTAGTGTGATGCACCTACAACACCTCGGCCAAGAAGGAACCGAGTTCAACAAGTAACAGGTTATTAGTTACAACATAGTCAAAATAATACATGTTCCAAAGGACATAGGTTTACAACTCAAAACCTACATAATGAGACCACTATGTTACTCATTTGATGTTACACTACCAGAGCAAAATGACGCCAACTACACAGAGTGAGGACTGACCTCTACTCGGGAATACCTGCAAGTTGCCACGAGAGCAGGCAACGTAAAAACAGTAGGGTGAGTCTCTAAACACATATAATAAGGTTTATGACAAGCATTATGCTAAGCAAAACACATATAAACGCCTCAGCACAACACACAAATAACACAATTATTTAGTGCATGAGTTATATGCATGATGCAGACCCAAAACTCCAAGGGCATATGCATGATGGATCCATTAAGACCGAAGTCTTCTGCTTACACCTTAGGACCGAAGTCCTCTGCTTTCTCCATAGGACCGAAGTCCTCTACTTTCACCATTATGCTTATGATTTATGCGACACCATGAACAATGCATAACACGCAGCATATACATCATTCAATTAAATCATAACACATTCTCATTAACTCACCAATTAGACCGCAACCTTACATTTCATATATAGGACCTAAGTCCTCTGCTCACCTCTAGGACCGAAGTCCTCTGCATTCACCATTTTCATTTATTTTAATGCCCCTCAGGGACTTCACCATTTACTACACCTCTACTCGTAGCCATAAGGCCAACAACACACATACGTCATTTTCTGTGCTAAGGCCGACGTCTCTACATCGGCCCAGCGGCTCTAAGGTGTCGCGCGCCTCACTCACCAAACACCTCGGCACCTAGTAGTGGACCAAGCAAATACTCACGAGGACTACAATGTCACTTAGGACCAAAACGCCACTTAGGGACCAAAATGACTACACCATTTAACCACTCACGTGCTTGGCACTCAAAGCGGCGCTCACGGTCGCGTCCAAAGAACACTTGCGCCATACTAGCGTTAAACAACACCTCGGCACCTATAGCACCTCGGGCGCGCTTGGCACCTCGGCACGCCTACACTCCACTCCACTCCTAGTCACTTCACTTGCTCTGCAACACCACCTGGGTTACTCTACGCTTGAACACACCGCACTTAAACACATCACCTCACCTCGGCAAGTACACCTAAGTATGATATACTCTTTATCTCACCATAACACCTCGGTTACTACGCTATTATCGTTATCAACGGACTTCAAGCGACTAAGCCTAAGTACTTTACCTCGGCCTAAGCATCTCGGCCTACTTACCCTACACCTCGGCAAGCACAAACCGATACCTATACCTAGTCTCAGATACTCATACACTTAGTCACTGGTGCTCTATCACTCACCTCGGTTCTTATGTTATCGTTATTACGTTTTGACTTACGATCATTACTTAAGTTTCGTTACACTGGTGGTAGGTAAATACACCTCGACCATCCCAAGTCAACCCCTTCGCTTAAGCCCAGACACACGTTTTCTTCGTTATGCTCACTCAACTCCAAGTCTACACCTCGATAGTCCAACATTTTACTTCTTAAGAACTTCACACTCTCACGTCTCTCACTTTAGCTCACTAGGACTGAGAGTTTTCTCAGCTCCTATTTCACTCATTAGTCCCTCGTATGACCAACACCTCAACATCTCAACACAACCTCACTGAAATGAGCTAACACATAACGTCAAGCACAATCAGAAACACACAAAACATGCAACACAGCTCATAAAACACAACTACACACTACTCACACATAACACTCATCATACTACAGAATTATACGTGAGAAGAGAGCTCCCCTAACCTTGATCGGTTGAGTAGAACACACTCTCTTCACTGAAATCCTCCAGTTAACACTCGCAGCAACTCTTCTCCCTTGAGTTTGAGCTTCTTCCACGCCAAATGCTCTTCCTTCTCTCTAGAAAGTGATCTCACCTACCAACTTCTCTCTCTTACTTCTCCTTTGACTTTTCTTGATAATTTTTGGTAATGCATGCTCCCTCTCCTTCGACACTTTCCTTTAATGCAAGCACTTGGGCTTCTAATGGCTCATGGGCCTCCAATGGCTCATGGGCCTCTACGCCCACCTTCTCCATTCACTTAAGCATCTCCTAAATGAAATAAACTCCTAATTAATACTTGGCTTAATTAAAAAGTTGTAAACCTTAAATAACTCAACTAAATAATTAATTGAACTATTTTGGGGTGTTACAACAGCCCCTTTCATGTTCACTCCCATGGAAATCATAGTTGAAACATTGTTGTTGAGCATTCAATTCATTCATTTCTTGCATAAAGTCAAAACTCCAATGGTCCATGGCATAAAGTGAATTTTTTTCACAAAACAACAAACACAAATAGTAACACTAAAAACAACAAATAGAACACACTACAAACATAAAGCACAATGCAAATTAAAATTTTTTTGCTGAAAAACAGAACACACTAAAAAAACCAACTAAACTTACTAACTAAAAAATAGAAATTAACTTTCACAATCCCCGGCAACGGCGCCATCTACCTAACTCTCTTGACAAGTCTCACTGTGAGTTCGGTCCTCGGACCCGACTTTGCTACGACTATCAGAGATCCAACAGAGACAGTCACAAGTAATCAAAAAGAGGATTTCATATATATCAAAGTCATATTACAAACCGGTATATATGCCGGGAAAAGAAAGAAATAAAGAGATTACACACTATTCGCTACCATCTGCGTTTCAGCGGCCTTCTCGCCTTTCTTCTCCTTCACCGCAACCTCGGCGGTCCGAACTCTCTGCCTAAATTGCTCGGCCTCAGTTGTAACACCCTAAATGATTTAATTAAGTAATTGATTAAATTATTTAAAGTGTTGCACTATTTTTAATTATATTAAATTATAATGTAGTATTTTATTTAATTGAAGGGAGTGGTATTGGAAATACCGGGACTGCAACTATTGGCCCAAGAGCCCAAGCCCAATGACTTAGGCTCCTAGGGTTGGTGCAATTCGCACCATTTGCCAAAGAAAGAAAGAAAACGAAAGTGAGAAGAGAAAAGAGAGAGGAAAACGGCGCAAGAGAGAAGAGAAGGAGAGAGAGCAATCGCACCTTGAGAAGAAGGAGAAGAAGGCTCTTGTTGCTGAGGTTTTGTAGGTGACTTTGTGAGAAAGGCTTTCTACAGTTTAATTAAGGTAAGGGGAGTCTCGCTTTATAATAGAGAGTATAATAGGTCGTATATAGGTCATAGGGTCCTTATTGGTGTTCGTTGATGATGAATTTGATTGTTGTATGCTTGTTTGATGGATTGAATTTGAATAGACCATGAAATCGATTCATATGCTTGTGTTAGGGTTTAGGTTGTGTTAGTTTTTGTTTTGATATATGATTGGTTGTTTAAAATATGAAATTGAAGGTATTAGAATGATTATATAGTGTATTTGAATTGTATATGATGATTGGAATTGGAAGAATTTGAGAATTTGGGATTTTTGGGAGCCCTAGGTGTATAGGGCGCCAAGTTGCTGGAAATATGGCGCCCTGTGCACTGTTCATGTGTTGTGTTGTCTGTTTGTGCAGGTTTGTCACTGCCTGGGCGCCAAGTGTAACACCCCGAAAAATAAAATAAAATAAAATAATTTAATTAGTTTAATTAATTTGATTAGTTGAATTATTAATTTAGTTGAAGCGTGAGTTAATTAAATTAAAGGTGAATATCATGTTTTGTGTAGGAGTGGGATCGAGTAGTAGTGGGGGTGTAGTACTGTGAGCCCAATGCGTGAAAGGCCCACGAGCTTAACCCCCGAGGGTTATGCGAAACCCTCACTCCCATTTCATTCAGAGAAGAAAACGAAATTTAGAGAGAGCGAGGAGGAAGGGTTGCTTGCGCTAGGAGAGGGAAGAAGAAGAAGAATTTCGCAGGTCCTCAAAGATTTGGCTCGTGTGTTGTTGTGGTTACGTGTGATGCCTTCAATCGTCTTCTTCGGAGCTTACGTTTAAGAGGTAAGGGTGAGCGTTTCGGTTTAACATGATTGAGTATATAGTGGGGTTTTGTGGGGTTTGTGGGATTTGATTTTTTTGGCTGAGATTGATGATGTTTGATGATTCCGTATTGTTGAAGAGTTTGGTTGATTTTGATGAGATTGATGTATGTGGGTGGTAGGATTTATATTGGTCTAGTGATTTTATTGTTGTTTTGATGTATGATTGAAATGTATAATGAATTGATGTTTTCTATGCGTTGTATGTGATTGATTGATGAGTGTATCTGGATGATTCTGAACAGTGATGTTGTACTTGTGAATTTTAAACCAATAGAAGAATCGATCGTTTTTCCTTCAAAATGAGAGCTAGAAATCGATTTCCCACTTTGAAAGGAAGCTAGAAATCGATTTCCCACTTTGAAAGGAAGCTAGGAATCGATTTCCCACTTTGCAAAGAAGCTAGGAATCGATTTCCCCACTTTGAAAAGGAGCTAGAAATCGATTTCCCACTTTGAAATGAGAGCTAGAAATCGATTTCCTCCTTTAGAAATGAAGACAAGAATCGATTTCCCCCTTTAGTAATGAAAGCAAGGAATCGATTTCTTCCTTTAGAAATGAAGCAAAGAATCGATTCCCTCTTTAAAAATGAAAGCTATGAATCAATTCCTCTTTTGAAAACAAGTAGCTATGAATCAATTCCTCTTTTGAAAACAAGTAGCTATGAATCGATTACTCTTTTGAAAATCTTAGGTGTCTTCCCGAATGGAAACGTGACGGTTCTTGACAAAAAGAAAATTTGTGATGCTATGTTTATATAAATGAGTCTCGGTGAAATGTTATACTACTAGTGTGCTAATTGACTATGGCTAGACTGTGGTTTACCACTAAGGTCGAGAATTTCTTTTTTGGTGTATTTACAAGGGCATCATCGGAGAGTCTTGCAAAGGTGGCCAATGCTGTTGCAAGTAGTATCGATTACTCCGAGTAATCCCATAGTCAATCGATTGCACTATTTTATAACACCCTAAGCTAAAAGACAACTAAAAAATATATATATATATGCTCAATGATGATGTGGTAGTATGAATTGTGTGAAATGTGACGAGTTCACTCTATGAGTGATTATGATGTTGTGATATGACTTGTGATGTTTTGTGACGAATATACTCTAAGAGTATGACTATAATGATGAGGTAACACGAGTTGTGATGAATTGCGAAGAATACACTCTATGAGTGTTTTATGATGATGATGGTGAGTATTCCAGGTGAGTATTTTGATGAAATGCACATGTGTATATAGAATCTCATGGCATGTGCATAAATGTGAAGAATAGGCTTCGGCCTCTTGCGAAGAATAGGCCGGCCTCCAATGAAGAATAGGCTTCGCCTCTTAATTGTGATGAATATGGTACCATCATGCATTATGCCCTCAGTGGGGTTGCACTTTCATACATAATTATAAGCGTGAATTGTCTTTGTTTGTGATTGGAGCCGTTGTTGTGTGACCATGAATTGGTGATGTTGATGATGCTATGTGATTGCCGCTCTCATTTCTCTATTATGTATCCGATTATGTTTTATTGAAATTCTCACCCTTACGCTTGGAATGTTGCTCTATTGTGGCAACGCTGCAGTAACCCCGAATGAAGGTCCTGCGCCGCCTTCTTTGATAGCCGTTGGGATGTGCGTCGAAGTCGCTCTCGATCATTGTAGCACCTAGGGGCGTAGTTTAAGTTTGCTAGTTTATTAATTAAGCGCTTAATGATTTTATGGTTGATGTGAGGCGTGTTCGAGTGGTTTTGGCGGCGATGATTTTTATTCATTTGTGACGAAAAATTCCTTTTGTTTTGGAGTTTAATTTTTATGACGATGGTTTTGCTGCATAAACTTTAATGGGTGCAAATGATGAGTTTTTATGACGAGGTAGCATTTCTTTTCTACCAATTAAATTAATATTTTTGAAAAGGAAATTACTCTGATAATGACGTGTAAATTGAGGGGTAGAAAAGGGGTGTTACATTAGTGGTATCAGAGCAGTTCGGTCTGTCCGACCAAGTTGTCCGGTCGTAGAGTCTTTTAGTTCTAACTGTTGTTTATGCTGTAGTGCAGGTCGGTCCTAACCGGACTGTTGTATTGTCTATTGTGTTTCAGATTGGTGAACTCTGAGTAGAGTTTCATGCATTGCTTGTTTGATACTTGGTAACTAGGAGGGTGGCCAACTTAGTTGGTGAAGTTCTTGAGATAATAGGATGAGTGGTAGATATTCCTATAAAAGAGTATCACAGTCAGAGCTAGTATAATGTTAGAATCTCACCTAGAACCCGAATGACCCATTTCTCTTGGAGAGGTTTTTCATAGAGCTTGGTCTATTCTTTAGGCCGTCAATTGTGTGTATATTTGGCCCTCTCTATGTGAACTCTTTACTTTTGTTTGTTTTGAAAACTGTCTTGTCCTTTAAACGTTGAATACACGTGATTTGAGCTTTCATGATTTAACCTTATAGTTGTTATTTGCCTTATGTTGTTTTGTGATTTGAGAATAAAATGTTGATTGAGACCGTTTGCCAATTTCAGTTAAAACTAGTTTATTTGAGGGATGATGAGGATTGGACTAATCAGATTTTATGTGTTAAATTAATACTAAGTTGTGTGTTGACACATTCACTATAGCACGTTTGTAATTGTGTATTGATGCTTCTGAATGAGTGCCTTGCGGTGATCGTTTTGTCACTTATTTTAAGTTATTGCTTTAATAGTAATATGTCATCATGCTAATCCCTAAGTATTAAATTTCTTGCTTAAAAGCTAGAACGATCATTTCTCTAATTCGTCTAGTCATAAGGTATCATTTACAATTTTTTTTTTCTTTTTCCTTCCATGAAATTTCTTTAGATTCTCGATATGACGAATTTTAGATCGGTAGCAAATAAAGTTACTCGGGTTTAGTGGGTTGTGATGGGTCTCAATATACATGTGTAAAGGTGGGTCTAACGTTAATAATGGATTTTGATGGGTGTATGGGTAGTTAGGGCTTGAGGAAATCGATTGTGTTGGGATTGTTATATGAGATGAAGGATTGAAATTGTGAGTTAGGTGATTTGATGGGGGTTAGGATTGATTTTCATATATATAAATGATTGAGGGCAGAGGATTGAGTACCTAGAAATCGAATTGAGATATGATGTATGATATGTTCTAGTTTTAATTGAATGTTGAGTTTATGTGTTTAGATGGTAAACGAAATTGAGAATAAATTGAGAAAATGCTATGTGTGATGACTTAAATTGTACTTGTTATTCTTTGTTTTGAAAAGAATACAAATCTTCTTTGTTTTGCCAACTTAAAGTCTTTGTTGTTTGCCAACTAAAAGAGTTGTTGTCTTGATGTTTTTCAAAACAAAATGCTGTTTGCTTAAAAATGAGTTGCTGTGTTGCGGTTTATGTTTATAAAATGAGTTGTTGTTTTTATGAAATAATTGTATTGTTGTTTTATGAAAATGAGGTATTGTTTTTATGTTGTAAGCGTTCATTTTTCACTCTTTATTTGCGCGCTAAAAGGAAGTATTATTTTCACTCAGTGTTTTGTTGTTCTTTGCGCACTAGAAGACCTTTATTCACACCTTATTAATGTTCTTTGTTTTCACAATCGCTTTTCTTTGTTGTTTTTGATGTGGTTTTTGTAGAAGAGTCTGCTTGTTTATTTTTTCTTCTTCGTCTTGTTGTCGTTTTCGAATTAAGTTTTCTGATGTTTTATAAATAAAAAGGGTGTGATTATTGTTGTTATTATAAATAAAGGGGTTACGGTTTTGTCATCGTCCTTGCAAATTAAATGTATTGTATACTCGATTTTAAGCACACTTTTTACCCAAAATCTTACGAGGATGTTTACTAAAGGTGGACGTACGTTTTCCCAAAAATTAAAGTGTTGGTTTTATGTTTCTTGAGTTGCTATTGTCGTGCTGTAGATGTGCAGTTTATTTATTGGTGTTGCGTTGTGTCCTTGAATTGAGTATGCCGTTATATTAAACTTTATAGGCACTGTTTCTATATTTTTCAAGCGGTCGTTATGTTGAGAATAAGAGTAAGTGGATGTGGCTGTCCTTTGCCTTAGAGACGATGTTTTAGTATGTGATGAGTTGTGGGCGAGTGAGTGATACGAGGTAGGCGTGATGCTACAACACGTGATATTTTGTGTAATAATTTATAATGAGACACGGTGGTATAATATTCATTAATTGCACTTAAAGGTGTATATGAATGATCGTTGTTCTTTTCTAATGAGAGTCTAAAACTGTTCTTGGGTTTGGTGTTCTTATTGGAGTTTTGGCGCTTTTTGTGCATGGACTAAAAGTACATAGTCCGGTGAGGTAAGAGACGAGGATACATACCTTAAGTTGAGACTAGGGAGCGAGTAGTAAGCCATGCCTTGTTGAGAACATTCGAAATGTTCTTCGCTTTTATAAGCCTACTATAGTATGATTAGTAATTGTGAAAAGTAGATTAATTATTTGTATGGGATACGACTTGGCTTTCCAACTTATAAAGTGAGCTTTAAGATATGGGGTTTCATTGAATAAACCCATAGTGATTGTCACTGAGACTATCTTATTTGATTGTGTTGGGTAGTCGAGTTAAACTTGGTGACTTGAGATAATAGTTTTAGTACTGAGTTAGAGGGTAGGGATGTGTGCATTGCTCAGGGAACCCTAGTTGAGTTCGGAGAATTCGAGACAGAATATAGAATAACGGATAACAACCCTTAGAACAACAAGGACTTCTAGTAGAGGAATACTTTTGTTGTTGGCTTGGAATCGTTGGAATTTCGAGGACGAAATTCTTTTAAGGGGGGAAGAGTTGTAACACCCCGAAAAATAAAATAAAATAAAATAATTTAATTAGTTTAATTAATTTGATTAGTTGAATTATTAATTTAGTTGAAGCGTGAGTTAATTAAATTAAAGGTGAATATCATGTTTTGTGTAGGAGTGGGATCGAGTAGTAGTGGGGGGTGTAGCTGTGAGCCCAATGCGTGAAAGGCCCACAGCTTAACCCCAAGGGTTATGCGAAACCCTCACTCCCATTTCATTCAGAGAAGAAAAACGAAATTTAGAGAGAGAAGCGAGGAGGGGAAGGGTTGCGGCGCTAGAGAGAGGAAGAAGAAGAAGAATTTCGCAGTCCTCAAAGATTTGGCTCGTGTGTTGTTGTGGTTACGTGTGATGCCTTCAATCGTCTTCTTCGGAGCTTACGTTTAAGAGGTAAGGGTGAGCGTTTCGGTTTAACATGATTGAGTATATAGTGGGGTTTTGTGGGGTTTGTGGGATTTGATTTTTATGGCTGAGATTGATGATGTTTGATGATTAGTATTGTTGAAGAGTTTGGTTGATTTTGATGAGATTGATGTATGTGGGTGGTAGGATTTATATTGGTCTAGTGATTTTATTGTTGTTTTGATGTATGATTGAAATGTATAATGAATTGATGTTTTCTATGCGTTGTATGTGATTGATTGATGAGTGTATCTGGATGATTCTGAACAGTGATGTTGTACTTGTGAATTTTAAACCAATAGAAGAATCGATCGTTTTTCCTTCAAAATGAGAGCTAGAAATCGATTTCCCACTTTGAAAGGAAGCTAGAAATCGATTTCCCACTTTGAAAGGAAGCTAGGAATCGATTTCCCACTTTGAAAAGAAGCTAGGAATCGATTTCCCCACTTTGAAAAAGGAGCTAGAAATCGATTTCCCACTTTGAAATGAGAGCTAGAAATCGATTTCCTCCTTTAGAAATGAAGACAAGAATCGATTTCCCCCTTTAGTAATGAAAGCAAGGAATCGATTTCTTCCTTTAGAAATGAAGCAAAGAATCGATTCCCTCTTTAAAAATGAAAGCTATGAATCAATTCCTCTTTTGAAAACAAGTAGCTATGAATCAATTCCTCTTTTGAAAACAAGTAGCTATGAATCGATTACTCTTTTGAAAATCTTAGGTGTCTTCCGAATGGAAACGTGTGGTTCTTGACAAAAAGAAAATTTGTGATGCTATGTTTATATAAATGAGTCTCGGTGAAATGTTATACTACTAGTGTGCTAATTGACTATGGCTAGACTGTGGTTTACCACTAAGGTCGAATTTCTTTATTTGGTGTATTTACAAGGGCATCACTGAGAGTCTTGCAAAGGTGGCCAATGCCTGTTGCAAGTAGTATCAGTTACCTGAGTAATCCCATAGTCAATCAGTGCACTATTTTATAACACCCTAAGCTAAAAGACAACTAAAATATATATATATATATGCTCAATGATGATGTGGTAGTATGAATTGTGTGAAATGTGACGAGTTCACTCTATGAGTGATTATGATGTTGTGATATGACTTGTGATGTTTTGTGACGAATATACTCTAAGAGTATGACTATAATGATGAGGTAACACGAGTTGTGATGAATTGCGAAGAATACACTCTATGAGTGTTTTATGATGATGATGGTGAGTATTCCAGGTGAGTATTTTGATGAAATGCACATGTGTATATAGAATCTCATGGCATGTGCATAAATGTGAAGAATAGGCTTCGGCCTCTTGCGAAGAATAGGCTTCGGCCTCCAATGAAGAATAGGCTTCGGCCTCTTAATTGTGATGAATATGGTACCATCATGCATTATGCCACAGTGGGGTTGCACTTTCATACATAATTATAAGCGTGAATTGTCTTTGTTTGTGATTGGAGCATGTTGTTGTGTGACCATGAATTGGTGATGTTGATGATGCTATGTGATTGCACGCTCTCATTTCTCTATTATGTATCCGATTATGTTTTATTGAAATTCTCACCCTTACGCTTGGAATGTTGCTCTATTGTGGCAACTGCGCAGTAACCCGAATGAAGGTCCTGCTTTGCCTTCTTTGATAGCCGTTGGGATGTCCGTCGAGTCGCTCTACGATCTTTGTAGCACCTAGGGGCGTAGTTTAAGTTTGTTAGTTTATTAATTAAGCGCTTAATGATTTTATGGTTGATGTGAGGCGTGTTCGAGTGGTTTTAGCGGCGATGATTTTTATTCCATTGTGACGAAAAATTCCTTTTGTTTTGGAGTTTAATTTTTATGGCGATGGTTTCTTTGCATAAACTTTAATGGGTGCAAATGATGAGTTTTTATGACGAGGTAGCATTTCTTTTCTACCAATTAAATTAATATTTTTGAAAAGGAAATTACTCTGATAATGACGTGTAAATTGAGGGGTAGAAAAGGGGTGTTACACCAAGTTCTTTGAGAAAATGACGCATACATGCCTTTATGCTTGATGAGTGTGTGTGCGTGTTCTTTGCTGGGCACCAAGCTCTTTGGGAAAATGGCGCCACAATGCCACCGTGATGTGTCTTTGGGTGAGTCTTTGTGTGTCTTTGTGTTCAGGTGCGAGCGCCAAAAGTGGCTGCCCAATGCGCCTAGTTGTGCCTAGTCCTAGTGCAATGCGCCAAGTGGCTGCCCTGTGGCGCCTGTTGTGGCGCTTAGGTGGGTGTGTGTGTGGTTGTCTAAGTCTTTGGGCGCCATTTTGCTGCCCATGGCGCTAGTGGTGGCGCTGCAGTGTGGCAAGGTGTGTGTGTGCATGTGGCGCAAAGCCTGGGGCGCCAAATGGCTGCCTACTGTTGCGCTGTGTTCTTACTGTGTCTAGGCGGGCGCCAAAAGTCTTTGCATGTTGCGCCGAAAAAGTCCCCGTGGGGTTTTTTTCTTCGTTTACAACATTTTAAAACAATGAAGTCGCCACCAATATTTTTTATTAGGAAAATATTGAAGAAAAACCTTTTTGGAAGGCAGATGGTCTTTTGAAAAACCGAAAGATTTGGGTTCGGGGGTCGATTAGGCATAGGGAAGGTATTAGCACCCCACACCTCCTTTCTACTGAAAGGGAACCTTTAATTAAACGTGTGTTTTTAAGTATTGATTTGAAAAATACTTAAATTCGCCTCTCGATTGAAAAGACTTAATGAATTTTTTATTTGCGGCGCGAGAGTTAGCCGCTTTGGGTTTTTGAAAGGAAAAATATTTTTAGTTTGTTGTGCTTGACGGAGGGGATCCGCTCCTACGTATCTCCAGGTGCGATGGAGAATTCAAAGCTACGTAGTTCTAGGTTTTATTTTTATCTTGTATTTTTTTAATTGTGAAAACTGAGCTTTCATGATGATCAATTGAGCAAAGGCTCCAAGTGACCACCATTAACACTCCATTGTTAATAGTCATGCAAGCAAAGGCTTCGCAGGAATACTAACAAAGTTTTTTTTGATTTATTGAAATATTTTTTAGACAAATTAGGCATTCGTGATGATCAATTGAGCAAGGGCTCCAAGTGATCATCACTAGGTCCTTATTGTTAATGATTTAATGAAAGTCTTTAGAAAAATTAGGCGTTCATGATGATCAATTGAGCAAAGGCTCCAAGTGATCGCCACTAGGTCCTCATCGTTAATGATTCATGCAAGCAAAGGCTTCGCAGGACCATTAACAAAGTTTTTGGATTTGTTGAAAGTTTTTAGAAAAAAAATTAGGCATTCGTGATGATCAATTGAGCAAAGGCTCCAAGTGATCACCACTAGGTCCTCCATTGTTAATGATCATGCAAGCAAAGGCTTCGCAAGACAACTAACAAAGTTTGATTTAATGAGAAATTATTTGGGTTGAAAAAGAATTTAAAAAAAAACGAGAAAAAGGTGAAAAATTGCAAAATGGGGTGTCATTAGTTACGGGGAGTGGTATAACTAAACAGGGGGTGTAAACAGCAAGCCCAGTTCGCATAGGAGGGCCCAGTATGCGAAACTGGGCTTAAGTGAGGTGGGGTGCGTGCAGGAAATTAGAGGGTGTTAATAGTATTCTGAATAAAAATAAATTAAAAATAAAATGAATTTTAGGAGACACTATAAATGGGCCAACCCTAAAAACAAACCCTAATTTTTCATTTCTCTCCTACCCCCTTCACAGCTGCGCCGCAGCAGCCTTTATTTACGAGAGAGAGAGAGAGAGATATGCGGAGCATGGAGAGAGGTTTACGGCGTGGTTCACGGGAGGGAGAGAGAGAGAGATTTACGGTGTGGTTCACGGGAGGGAGAGAGAGAGAGATTTACGGTGTGGGTCGGCCATGGAAGAGAAAGGGGGGTCCGATGAGAGTGGAAGAGGAGAAGAAACCGAAAGATGGACGGCGTGGAGAGGGAGAGAGGGTTTCTGGTGGTGGTGCGACGGCGATAGAGAGAGAGAGGCGTGAAAGAGGAGCTGTAAACGGAGAGGGAGAGGCGTGAAAGAGGAGCTGTAAACGGAGAGGGAGAGGGCGACGGTGAGGGGCTCGGTTTCGGGGTGAAACTCACTGTGGGGTGGGTCTCTCGTGGTAGCTCGCCGGTGACGTTGCCGGAGAAGACGATGGAGTCTTGCCGTGACCCGAGCGTGTGAGTTACGCTTTCTTTTTTTGTCTGTCCTTCCATCTTCCCCTCTTCTCAACATCTGATCCTATCTCTGGTTTTCACAGTTTTATGGATCTCAACTTTGTTTAAACAACCAAATCACCTTTTTTACATCTAATCTACCCTATACCCTTGGTTTGCCAATGTTAAACACATAACCTACATCACTGAACAATCCTGAAAATGCTGATGGTGATAATAATAAAAAAATAATAATAACACACCTAGATTATGAACATTTGATCTTCACATTTCGGCTAGTACATATTTAAATCAACAAACAGACCTAAATCACACCCTAAATTACATGTCTACGGACCTGAAAAAAAATGAGGTACCAACCTAATTATTTTTAATATCTTTTCTGAGAGGAAACAGATCTGGTACTGGTGTTTCTATTGATGACTGTTGATTATAATCTTTGTTTACTGTACTTCGCGCTTGAATCGCTTTTGTGGATCGCTTCTCGATTTTAAAAAAGCGTGTTTTTAGATGATTAGGGTTTGGTGTAAAACCCTAACCTTCTTTTGTGATTTTTTCTTGAAATTTGTGTAGCTGTCTTTGACCACTGTCTGATCTCCCTTTTATACTAGAAAACTAGGTTTAAGCATTTAATTCGTGTTTCTTGGGCTTTGACTATTAGCAGTTGGAGAGCAGCTGAAAAATCCTAATTGCACCTCTGTATTTTTTTTGCATTTTTTCTATTATTTTCGGATTCCTATTTTTTGTATTTTTAGTATTATTATTTTTTTGTATTTTTTTTGGACATTTGGACTATATAACACTTTTAAATTGTAAAATAAAACTAAATAGAGTTTTTTGACATTTTTGGATTATACATATATACTCAAAATAGATTAACTGCACAAGATAAGATTAATAAAAAAGAGTCGGGTCAAACACAAAGACGAGAACGGGTCTGACTAGACAAATACGTTAGAACGAGTACCAAATAGAAGAAATTGACTCATTAACTAAAAACACTAAAATTAACTCCAGTATTGCATTCTTAAGTCTGAATTGAAAAGACAAACCAAATTCCTAGGAAAATGACTTTCGGTGGACTCACTTATGTACGACTAAACTCAAATACGAAGATTAAATTAAAGCACGCACGAAAAGATCGATCATTCGCGTGCCTGCTTAATTTAAACAACGGTATTTCGGTATTTCGGTTCGTACACGATGTTGTGATCTGTGGAAGGAGTTCACTAACTCTGTGGGAGTTCAATAACTCTGGGTTGATGGAGTTTACGAACTCTGGATTGATGGAGTTTACGAACTCTAGATTGATGGAGTTTACGAACTCTAGGTTGATGGAGTTTACGAACTCTAGGTTGATGGAGTTTACGAACTCTGGGGGTGGCCTTTTCGAGCGGCCGATCAACATCAGGTCCGGAACTGATTTGATCAATGGATTTACGCTGTGCCTTAGGCTGACACAACTAATCCGAAGGACTTAACGAAGTCTGATGGATCCATCGCGTGCTCGTACACGATGTTGTGATTTGTGGAAGGAGTTCACTAACTCTGTGGGAGTTCACTAACTCTGTGGGAGTTCACTAACTCTGGGTTGATGGAGTTTACGAACTCTGGATTGATGGAGTTTACGAACTCTGGATTGATGGAGTTTACGAACTCTGGGTTGATGGTGATTTTCTGAAAAATGAGATTTTTGGGACCCCCTGGTCCAAAGTAACTTTTCTCTTGAATGGTGCATGAAATGCATGCATATGAATGCAAGGATTGATCTTGGTGGGATGCTCTTTCTGTTTGATTATTCCTTCGCTCTTTTGAGATGCGAATTTGAAAGTGTAATGCACTACTGTTTGATGCCATGGAGTGATGAATGATATGGATGACATGAGAATGATGAATGAGATGAAGGTGTTGTGTTTTTTTTTGTGTTCCGTCTTCTGTGATTTTTCTTCTCTTTTGTTTTTTTTTTTTTTTGCTTATTCTGTTTTTCTTTAAGCAGCTTTCTTTTTTCTACTTATTTGTTTTTTTCTTTGGCACTTTTTTTGCTGGTTAAACCCATCTACCGGACGGAAGCTGCTCCAGGACGATAATCACGCAAGGATTGCGTACTGATTCGTTATGACTGTTTTGTCTCTTCTATTTTTTGCAATTTTATTCACTTGGGAAATCATTTCTTTCTGTATTTTTCAAAGATTTCGTAATGATCTTGCAATGCTCTGAATGTGCACATGTTTTGCAAAT
The DNA here is from genome assembly GCA_020916435.1 of Oxytropis ochrocephala. Lineage (NCBI taxonomy): Eukaryota > Viridiplantae > Streptophyta > Magnoliopsida > Fabales > Fabaceae > Oxytropis > Oxytropis ochrocephala. Next base: position 57,081,745 of record CM037091.1, read on the forward strand.
CAATTTCATCAATCATAAAAATTATCATTTTGAAAGAAACTGAATAAATGAAAGCAAAGACACGAAAAGCACATATATGAACGAAAAGTTGGACTTTTATTGATATGGAAACTGGACGTGCAGAAAGTCACGCCAATTGAAAGTGTATTACAATCTTCCTTTTAAACTGAGAAAATACAAGAGAAAGGAACAGATCTCGTGATTTCATCTCTGAAGTAACGGTGCCCGCCGTCCATACTCATAACTCTGATCACCCTCTTATCCAAACATTTGGGAGTGCTGATTGCCTTTTCTTTTCTCAAGCCCAAGTTTTCTGACCCTAATTTTTGCCTGGATCGCCCTTTGCGGGTTTTCAATCCACCGGGTCGCTTTGATTTTGCTAGGTCGCCCTTTGCGGGTTTTCAACCTAGCGAGCTGATTTTTCCTTGGCTTATCTTTCTCTTTTTTCGTCTATTTTTCTAGGCATAATACTTCTTGACCACATCTGAGTTCACTGGATTTGAAATCTCATCTCCGTCCATGTTTGCCTGGATTAGAGCTCCTCCCGAGAATGCCTTCTTCACCACATAAGGTCCTTCATATTTGGGAGCCCATTTGCCCCTAGGGTCCGTCTAGATCGGCAAGATCTGCTTGAGTACAAGATCTCCTTCTTGGAATCCACGAGGACGGACTCAAAAGCCCTTATCATCCTCTGTTGGTACAACTGTCCATGACACATTGCGGCCACCCGTTTCTCGTCAATGAGGTTCAACTGGTCAAGACGGGACTGAACCCACTCTGCTTCATCAAGTTTTGTATCCATTAACACCCGCAGAGATGGTATTTCATCTTCAATGGGGAGGACTGCCTCCGACCCGTAAACCAGTGAGTAGGGGTTGCCCCAGTCGATGTACGCACCGAGGTACGATAGCCATGCAAAACGAAGGGAAGCATTTCGTGCCAGTCTTTGTAGGTTACCACCATTTTCTGCACTATTTTCTTGATATTCTTGTTGGCGCTTCAACCGCCTCGTTCATCTGGGGATGATGCGGGGATGAATTGTGATCTTTGAATCTTGAACTCGGCACATAGGTCCTTCATTATTCATTTGTTCAAGTTCCACGCCATTATCGGTGATGATTTTGTTGGGAAGACCGTAAACGGCAGATCAGATCTTTCTTGACAAACTTGGCAACCACGGACTGGTTATACTTGAATATGAGGCGGCTTCAACCCACTTGGTGATCTCTAAAACTTTGCCACGATATAATTGTAACTTGAATGAATCTTGGAGTGCGGCCTTTTGATTTTCTTTCTCCCCTTTTTTGATTTTTTTTTGACAAACATATTTAAGTAAATAAACTTATTTGTCCTAAAGCTAAAACTACGAGAAAACAAAAGCAATCGATCATTGATCGGAATGGATTTTTGGAGATTGTGGGTTTTGTGGAGGAAGGATGATTGGGTTTAATGAAGCGTTTGAAGCTAATGGTAGGATGATTTTTATTCGGCGTTGGCCGACGTTTGATGATTTATGATGGTTATTTGGCTTGATGAGGTGTTTGGAAGTTTTATTCCTGGCTAAGGGTTGGTGGAGGGCGGGATGCCGAGGTCAAAGGGAAGTATTTGCGTTTATTGAGACAAGGATCTCTTGTGTTTTGTGGTAACGTGTATCGACTCACTACTTACATTTCTTTTGTATTTTTGTGACTTTCATTTTTAAATCCCTTTTTTCATTTTTTTTTCTTTTTTGATTTTTTTTTCTTTGATTTTTTTCTTTTTTGATTTTTTTTCTTTGACTCGGGTGAGCTTGATAAAAAGTGATGCATCTTTTTTGATATTTGAGGTGATCCTTGTCTAGGGTGATTTTTGGATTTTTGGCTTTACGATTGGGTAGCATAGTTTTTTCGAGAATATGGGAAGGCGGTCGAACTTTATTCCAAATCACGATTGCTCGTTTTCTCAAAAAATTAACTCAAGGACAATAATTTATTTACTCCTATATATTCACCCTTTTTTTTTATATTTTTTGTTTTTTTTTTTTTTTTTTTTTTTTGAAGGAGAAAATCATCTTTGGGACTAGCACGATTGAGATCTACGTAGTCGGCGCACATTCGACCTTCCCATCCTTCTTGGGAGGCTGGGACAATATTGGCAACCCATTGTGGGTACTTGGCCTTTGCTAGGAACCACGCATCAAAGCGCTTCTTTACCTCATCCCGAATTTTCGGTGACATCTCGGCTTCATTCTTCTTAACTACGCTTGGTGGTGGGCACTCACGGCTTGGCCGGCAACTTGTGTTCAACAATGTCGATATCTAACCCGGCATATCTTTGTACGACCATGCAAAGCGTCGGCATAATCATGCAAGAGCTGGATTAACTTTTGCGTTCACCATCTTCCATGGCGGTGCAGACCTTAACTTCTCTTTTATCTTCTTACGTACCCAAAGTTGGCGATCTAATCGACTCCCCATGAGGTTGAATGATCTTTTCTTCTTGCTCTATTAATCTCATTAATTAGGAGGAGTTTCCCGATTTTCATCAACATCCCCCCGGTTTGGTTAATTGGATGATCAAAGTCGTAATAGGGATTGTTGGCACTGTTATTTTCAGAGACAATTACTGTGGTTCTGCCTTTTGCCGAAGCGAAAAAGCAGAATGAAAAGCGAAACAAACAAGCAAACAATAATAAAACAGGAAAGAGGACACATGAAATATGGAGAAATGATTTTTATTGATGGAAATTCAAAAACAACGTTTTTATTGATGATAATGATTCTGAAAATAAAAACATGCGTGCCCCTAACAACTAGTCCTTATGGCCTTGGGCAGAGCCACAGGGTTGCATTACAACTAATTACTTTAAATTAAAAGTCACAGGAGAATCAGCAGCCTTCCAATTCTTTAATTCTTCACCGACGAACCAGACTCGTCCCACCCTCTTCAGACTCAGAACTATCCATGATGGCAGCAACTTGGTTGTGTTGCTCATCTTCCTCATCCCATCCCATAGACTGGATGTCTCCCAATTGGATTTGAGCACTCGCAGGAGCATCATATCTGACTAAGTAATCAAACTTTCCACTGGGCTCCCCTAGGGTATCCCAACATCCCTCTTTTGCCATGTTGACAACCACTTGGTTGTGTTGCTCATCTTCCTCATCCCATCCTGTAGGCTGGATGTCTTTCATTCGGATTTGAGCACTCGCAGGAGCATCATATCTGACTAAGTAATCAAACTTTCCACTGGGCTCCCCTAGGGTATCCCAACATCCCTCTTTTATAGGCACTACTGTTACGTCTTCATTGATTTCTTCCTCTAGGTTTTCCTTCTCCAAAGCCATTTCTCCTAACTTAGCCTGCAATGCTTTCTTTTTCTCTTCTACCTTTGCTAAAGCAGATTTGACTTCGTTCAGCTTCTCATAAGTAGGGACATAGGGCTCTGGTATCTCTTCCTCAAGCATCTGATACTGACTTCTGGTTTCAGTAGGGTAGTTCTGAGGGAAACCATTCACACCGTAATGAGGATTATTCATCGTCACTATGGCTGGGTTCACGTGTGGGTCACGTGAGTGAACTGTATTCCCAGGAATTGGTCCCTGAACTTGGGGATGAACCATTATTGGCCAATTGAAACCCGCGGAGTTCTGGAGCGATGCGAGGATTGGGATGCGGATCAGGGCTTAAAGCGCCCCGTTCCAACTTCATTCGCAACTACGTCGGTGAGCTTGCCCCGCGGTTCTTGGAGGATCTCTTCGGGATTTGTGTCGTCGGCAGGGGGCGTGTAGCCTAGTGGGAGACCAAAGGAGGCCATTGCACTGTTTGAAGGGCTTGAGGGATCCCCGACCCAGGAGGGGGAGGAGGATTGTCCACCCCAGCAGTAGTAGCTTCAGCTGTACCAACATTTCTTAAGGCACTCAACACTCTTATGACCTCTGCCATTTGAGTTTTCATGATTTCCATCTCAGCTTGAAGGACTTGATTCCCTTGATTCTGACCTTGCTGACCCTGACCATTAGGATTTGGATCTCCTGGAATTCCGGCATTACGATGTGGCGTGGATTATACGATCGTGTCGCCTTGATTGTTGTCCATGTTCCTTGCTTGTAGACGCGTCAAATAGCGATGTCTAACCAGCTTGCCTGATTTTCTGTTGACGGAACACGCTTATGAACACAAGAATGAATAATGAATGCAATGCAATGCTTTAATGCATGAAGAATGCAAATGACGAAAGCTTTTTCCTTTTTCAAGATTTTTTTAGATGCAAATGCAATGGTGCAAAATGATGTGAATGCGAAATGATGTGGATGCGAAATGACATGGAAAAATAGCAATAAAAGGAGGTTTAATTGGTGGTATTTTGAACATTTTCAAAGATACACGCTGCATGCCACCTCATGTAGGTGTTTATGAAAGAAAAATTACAACTTTCGAAATATAGTTTGAGAAAAAAGGAATGCTTAAGCTAAATGCAACAAACAAGGTGTGCCCCCGTGTCCTACGAATGGTGGGAATCCTAGGGTCTAAAGTCGACGAAAAAGGGTAATCCTCCCATGTAGATTCTAATCACTTCCTCACAATGTCAACCAAGAGCTAAAGTCTTTCTCATGATGACACCCACAATCGTAGAAAGCTACCGAGTGTGAGGCATCATGACAAAGCGTACTCTTGGGCGGAACTTTCATGAGGGCCATACGGACAAAGGTCTACGAATGGCGATCCACTAGTCGTTCCCACTCTCCTAGGTTTTTGTTCAGACCTTGGGTTTTAGGCCCCACTCAACGCTCACAAGTATAGGGTGTGAAGTGTGTGCTGAGGGCACGATACTTAGAAATAACTACCCTTCCCCCACCTGCAAATGAAAACCCAGAACAGTCCAGACAGAAGCAAACAATAACATGTTGTCTACCCTAGGGTTTAATATCAAATAAGCCAGCCTATGGTTTTAGCAACAACTAATTGCATTGCTTACCTCAAGAAAGGGAGCCAAGAAGGGGGGAACATGATAAGAATAGGGAGAATGCATGAAAGAAAGAAGCATATAAGCAAAGAGGATAAGAGAGGGAAAACAATCATAGTAGAGGAAGAAGTGAATGCATATGAATGCAACAATGCTTGTATGAAAAGAAGAAGAATAGAGGCAAAACACGATATTCAAATCAAACACACAAATCACATATTTAATTAATTAGGCTCGACACTCTTTTGGAATTTTTTAGTCCCCAGTGAAGTCGCCAGCTGTTGCGCCCGAAAAAGTCCCCGAGGGGTTTTTCTTCGTTTACAACATTTTAAAACAATGAAGTCGCCACCAATATTTTTTATTAGGAAAATATTGAAGAAAAACCTTTTTGGAAGGCAGATGGTCTTTTGAAAAACCGAAAGATTTGGGTTTGGAAATTCGGTTAGGCATAGGGAAGGTATTAGCACCCCACACCTCCTTTCTTTGAAAGGAACCTTTAATTAAACGTGTGTTTTTAAGTGTTGATTTGAAAAATACTTAAATTTGCCTCTCGATTGAAAAGACTTAATGAATTTTTTATTTGCGGCGCGAGAGTTAGCCGCTTTGGGTTTTTGAAAGGAAAAATATTTTTAGTTTGTTGTGCTTGACGGAGGGGATCCGCTCCTACGTATCTCCAGGTGCGATGGAGAATTCAAAGCAACGTAGTTTTAGGTTTTATTTTTATCTTGTATTTTTTTAATTGTGAAAACTGAGCTTTCATGATGATCAATTGAGCAAAGGCTCCAAGTAACCACCATTAACACTCCATTGTTAATAGTCATGCAAGCAAAAGGCTTCGCAGGAATACTAACAAAGTTTGTTTTTGATTTATTGAAATCTTTTTTAGACAAATTAGGCATTCGTGATGATCAATTGAGCAAGGGCTCCAAGTGATCATCACTAGGTCCTTATTGTTAATGATTTAATGAAAGTCTTTAGAAAAATTAGGCGTTCATGATGATCAATTGAGCAAAGGCTCCAAGTGATCGCCACTAGGTCCTCATCGTTAATGATTCATGCAAGCAAAGGCTTCGCAGGACCATTAACAAAGTTTTTGGATTTGTTGAAAGTTTTTAGAAAAAAAATTAGGCATTCGTGATGATCAATTGAGCAAAGGCTCCAAGTGATCACCACTAGGTCCTCCATTGTTAATGATCATGCAAGCAAAGGCTTCGCAAGACCACTAACAAAGTTTGATTTAATGAGGAATTATTTGGGTTGAAAAAGAATTTAAAAAAAACGAGAAAAAGGTGAAAAATTGCAAAATGGGGTGTCATTAGTTACGGGGAGTGGTATAACTAAACAGGGGGTGTAAACAGCAAGCCTAGTTCGCATAGGAGGGCCCAGTATGTGAAACTGGGCTTAAGTGAGGTGGGGTGCGCGCAGGAAATTAGAGGGTGTTAATAGTATTCTGAATAAAAATAAATTAAAAATAAAATGAATTTTAGGAGACACTATAAATGGGCCAACCCTAAAAACAAACCCTAATTTTTCATTTCTCTCCTACCCCCTTCACAGCTGCGCCGCAGCAGCCTTTATTTACGAGAGAGAGAGATTTGCGGAGCATGGAGAGAGGTTTACGGCGTGGTTCACGAGAGGGAGAGAGAGAGAGATTTACGGTGTGGTTCACGGGAGGGAGAGAGAGAGATTTACGGTGTGGGTCGACCATGGAAGAGAAAGGGGGGTCCGATGAGAGTGGAAGAGGAGAAGAAACCGAAAGATGGACGGCGTGGAGAGGGAGAGAGGGTTTCTGGTGGTGGTGCGACGGCGATAGAGAGAGAGAGAGGCGTGAAAGAGGAGCTGTAAACGGAGAGGGAGAGGCGTGAAAGAGGAGGCGAAAGCGGAGAGAGAGAGGCGACGGTGAGGGGCTCGGTTTCGGGTGAAACTCAGCGTGGGGTGGGTCTCGTGGTAGCTCGGCGGTGGACGCGTTTGGGAGAGAAGGCGATGGAGTCTTCTTGCGTGAACCGAACGTGTGAGTTACGCTCGTTTTTTTATCTGTCCTTCCATCTTCCCTCTTCTCAACATCTCGATCCTATCTCTGGTTTTCACGATTTTATGGATCTCAACTTTGTTTAAACAACCAAATCACCTTTTTACATCTAATCTACCCTATACCCTTGGTTTGCCATTGTTAAACACATAACCTACATCACTGAACAATCCTGAAAATGCTGATGGTGATAATAATAAAAAAAAATAATAATAACACACCTAGATTATGAACATTTGATCTTCACATTTCGGCTAGTACATATTTAAATCAACAAACAGACCTAAATCACACCCTAAATTACATGTCTACGGACATGAAAAAAAATGAGGTACCAACCTAATTATTTTTAATATCTTTTCTGAGAGGAAAGCAGATCCGTGCTTTGGTGTTTCGTTGTTGATGGTTGTTGATTATAAGCTGTTTACGTACTTCGCGCTTTTTATTGCTTTTGTGACTGCTTCTCAGATTTTAAAAAAAACGTGTTTTTTAGATGATTAGGGTTTCGGTGTAAAACCCTAACCTTCTTTTGTGATTTTTTCTTGAAATTTGTGTAGCTATCTTTGACCACTGTCTGATCTCCCTTTTATACTAGAAAACTAGGTTTAAGCATTTAATTCGTGTTTCTTGGGCTTTGACTAACTTTGACCCTCCTTGTTTTTTGGATCACATGCCCCAAATTAGCGGTTGGAGAGCGGTGAAAAATCCTAATTGCACTCTCTATTTTTTTGCATTTTTCTATTATTTTAGATTCCTATTTTTTGTATTTTTAGTATTATTATTTTTTTGTATTTTTTTTGGACATTTGGACTATATAACACTTTTAAATTGTAAAATAAAACTAAATAGAGTTTTTTGACATTTTTGGATTATACATATATACTCAAAATAGATTAAGCGCACAAGATAAAATTAATAAAAAGAGTCGGATCAAACACAAAGGCGAAGCGGTCCGACTAGACAAATACGTTAGAAGCAGTACCAAATAGAAGAAATTGACTCATTAACTAAAAACACTAAAATTAACTCCAGTATTGCATTCTTAAGTCTGAATTGAAAAGACAAACCAAATTCCTAGGAAAATGACTTTCGGTGGACTCACTTATGTAAGACTAAAATCAAATACGAAGATTAAATAAAGCACGCATACGAAAAGATCGATCATTCGCGTGCACCTTAATTTAAACAACGGTATTTCGGTTTAGTTGAGTTGGATAAGCGAAATTGGCTTAAGTTAAAGAGGACGGACAAAATTAGTGTATTACCTGCGCCCATGGCGCTGGGAATGCGCGCGTATGCAGGCGTGTCTCGGTTTGTGTCTTAGTTTGTGTACAGGCTGTCTTGCGAGCGCGAGAATCTTTGTGAAAATGGCGCTGTGTGGTGTGTGTGTGCCACGGGCGCCAAGTTCTTTGGAATTTTGGCGCCCATGTCTTTGTGTTGCCTGGCGGGGCGGGCCAGGGGAAAATGGCGCTAGTCTTTGCCTTGTGTCTAAGTGTGTCTTTATTTTGGTCCCTAGGTGTTGTTTTGGTCCCTAGGTGTGAGTTTAGTCCTAAGTGTGTTGTTTTGGTCCCTAGGTGTGATTTGGTCCTAAGTGTCTTTGTTTTGGTCCCTAGGTGTGATTTGGTCCCTAAGTGCTAATTTGGTCCTAAGTGGTGTTTAGGTCCTTGAGTGAGGTTTTAGTCCTCTAGTGGAGTGTGGTCCTTGGGACATGATTGTGATGAGGTAGTGAATGATGTTATTGATGATGCCATGGGGGCATGAGCCATGGGGGCTAAAACTGAGATTGATAATGAGGTGAGAAATAATGTATAAATTGTGATATTATAAAGTGTGTTTGTGGTATGTTCATGGAGTCTCATGCATACATTCGGCTGCGGTCGCGACGTATAATTGTGATGATGAGGCCATGGGGGCCATAGCCATTGGGGCTACTACTATTGATGATGATGCCATGGGGGAAAATGGTACCACATGCATGACTGCATTGCATACATTCTCATAAAAGGCATGTGCGTGGTTGGCTGATGTTTATTATGAATAATGCTACTGTGTGACTGTATGTGTGTGAATACTATGATTAAATATACTGCTTATTATAGTCTTTATTATGTGGCTTGAGACTCACCCCTTTCTGTTGTTGTTTACCACAGGTAGCCATGAGTGAGGGCTTACTTCCTCATTCAGAAGTCGATGCGCTCGATCGTAGCACCTGGGGATGGGTTTAGGATTCTAGTCGTTTACTCTTTGTTGACTATTGAACTATTTTATTTTATATTCCCACGTTGTATTTGAGATTGTTGTTGTCCATCTGAGACTATATTCTATTTCCGCTGCGTAGTGTTTATTGTTTATGGTGCTTGGAATTATTTAATAAAGTGTTGAGAAATTCCATCCTGAGATTGGTGTTGCGTATTACATTGTTGAAATAAAGTATTTGTGTTATAATTGTTATTGTTGTGCTGAATTAAGTGTAGCACTCTATTTGGAAACAATTTTTTATAACTCTGATTTTTATTATAAAATGCCGGATAGAAATGGGGTGTTACATTAGTGGTATCAGAGCAAAAGTTGATCTGTCAAGAGCCGAGTGTGTCATCTGTCATATTATATATGACAACTAGGTGTTCTTAAATTAGTTCTGAATTGTTGTTCATGCTGCAGTGCTAGGTTGAGATGGATAGAAGGGTTGATGCTGCTCTTGTTGAGGCTTTGCAAGCTATATAGCACAGGTTATGGGGACTCGTGAGAATCATCGAGACTCGTAGTCCGGCTACATTCCGGAGGAGAACCCTCCTACCTTGAGGGAGGTACAACCAGATGATGGTGCTTTGGCATGGTGAAGGAGATTGAGAGAATCTTCAGGGTGATAGGCTGCAATGATGAGCAGAAAGTCAGGTATGGTACGCACACTCTAGCTGAGGAGGTTGATGAGTGGTGGTTAGAGGTCAGTGAGAGGTTAGGGGCTGCGCAGGAGGAGGTTACTTGGGCTGTGTTCAGAAGAGAATTCTTGCGAAAGTATTTTCAGGAGGATGTCGGGGAAGAAAGAGTGGTGTTCCTTGGTGAGGCGGGAAGTATGGTGTCATAGAGTATCTTTGCCAAGTTCACTAAATCCAGCTAAGTTCTATCCCCATTATCTTGAGGTTTGTTACGAATTCTCAAAGTGCATCAAATTTGAGAATGGATGAGAGGCGATATCAAGCGGGCTATTGGGTATCGAGAAAAATCAGTGTTTCTTGATTTGGTTGGCTCGCTGCGAGGATTTATGAGGAGGACAACAATGCTCGCTCTAGAGTCATGAGAGACCAGAGGGGTAAATTCCAGAACAGAGGTAAGCCATATGAGGTGTCTGCTGATAGAGGTAAACAGAGGTATGCTGGTGGTAGCAGGTATGCTGGTGGTAGTAGGTCTGCTGATGGTAAGAGGGCTACCGAGGGCAAGAAGCCAAGTGGGGGAGATGCTCCTGCTGATATTGTGTGTTTCAAGTGTGGCGAGCTGGGTCACAAGAGTTTTGAGTGCAAGACTGGGGGAAAAATATGCTTCCGTTGTGGGAAGGAGGGTCACATGGCATCTGATTGTGATCGGAAGGAGGCAGTGTGTTTCAATTGTGGTGAAGCTGGTCACTTTAGCTCCAAGTGTACTAAACCAAAGAAGGAGAGGTCCAGTGGAAGAGTCTTTGCACTAGCAGGGTCAGAGGAGGCCATGGTTATCGACACTCCAGCTAAGGGTATGGTGACTACCTCTCTATTGTGTGCTAAGTGTCCTCTGTCGGTCTTCTGCGAGAGATTTTTAGTTGATCTTATCTGTTTGCCTTTGGGTGGGTTGGATGTTATTCTTTGTATGGACTAGTTAGTAGATAACCATGTGCACATCAAGCTGTTTCAACAAGTTCTGTGAGTTTCCTTCCTCCGAGAGAGGAAGGGTGCATTTTGTTGTGCGCGATCACCACCGCATAAGGTAATGAAGGAGGGAGGTCATCTGTTTGCTTTGATGGCATCCTTGTCTGCTGAGAACCAGGCTATTGTTGAAGGGTTGTAGGTGGTGTGTGAGTTCCCTGAAGTGTTCCCTGATGAGATTCCTAGTGTGCCACCAGAGAGGGAAGTTGAGTTTGGGATTGATCTTGTGCACAGTACTAGGCACGTGTTCATGGCACCGTCTAGGATGTCGGACCGAGTTATCTGAATTGAAGAAGCAGCTAGAAGAGCTTCTTGAGAAGAAATTTGTGAGGCCTAGTGTGTCACCATGGGGAGCTCTGGTTTTGTTAGTGAAGAAGAAGGATGGGAGTATGCGACTCTGTGTGGATTATAGGCAATTGAATAAAGTGACTATCAAGAATAAGTATCCTCTTCCGAGGATTGATGATCTGATGGACCAGCTGGTGGGTGCTAAAGTTTTTAGCAAGATTGATTTGAGGTCAGGTTATCATCAGATTAAAGTGAAAGATGAAGACATCCAGAAGACAGCGTTCAGAACGAGGTATGGACATTATGAGTACTCTGTGATGCCGTTTGGTGTCACCAATGTACCAGGGGTGTTTATGGAGTACATGAACCGTATCTTCCAAAGCTACTTGGATCGGTTTGTGGTGGTTTTCATAGATGACATTCTGGTGTACTCTAAGTCCGAAGAGAGCACGCTGTGAGCACTTGAGGTTGGTGCTAGAGGTGTTGAAAGAGAAGAAGCTTTATGCTAAATTGTCAAAGTGTGAGTTAATTTGAATGAGGTAAGCTTCTTGGGTCACATTATCTCTGGTGATGGTATAGGCATGCAGATGACCAAGGTTGATGCAAGTGTTGCGGTGGGAGAGCCCAAAGTCCGTGGATCGAGATCGAAGTTTCTTGGGGTTGGTGGTTACTACGGGAGGTTTATTGAGGGGGTTCTCTAAGCTAGCCCTTAGTTGACCCAATTGACTGTAAGGGAAGAGCTTTTGTGTGGGATGCAAAGTGTGAAGAGAGCTTCAATGAGTTGAAGAGGAGGTTGACAACATCCCCAGTGTTAGTGTTGACTGTGCCCGATCAGCCTTTTGTTGTGTATTGTGATGCTTCCAAGATGGGTTTGGGAGGTGTATTGATGCAGGATGGGAAGGTAGTAGCTTATGCGTCCAGACAGTTGAGGACACATGAGAAGAACTATCCTACTCATGATTTGGAGCTGCCTGCTATTGTGTTTGTGCTGAAGATTTGGAGGCACTATTTGTATGGTACCAGATTTGAGGTATTCAGTGACCACAAGAGTTTGAGATACTTGTTTGATCGAGAATGAAAGTGAATATGAGACAGAGGTGTTGGTTAGAGAAAATTTGCTTTGAAAGACTATGACTTTGGCTTGAACTATCATCCCAAGCAAAGCTAATGTCGTGGTGATGCTTTAAGTCGGAAAACTTTACATATGTCAAGAATGATGGTGAGGAATTGGAGTGATTGAGCAATTCCGTGATTTGAGCTTGGTTTGTGAAGTAACACCACGCAGTGTTAGATTTGGGTATCTGAGGATTTGGGAATGACTTCTTGGTTAGTATCGAGACGCCCAGAAGTTGGATGTGAAGTTGGTGGATTTGTTGGTTGCTGGTGATCAAGTTGTGGATGGGGATTTCAGGTTGGACCCCCAGGGTGTGCTGAGGTTCAGGGGCAAAATTTGTGTTCCTGATGATCCTGAGTTGAAGAAAATGATACTTGAGGAGAGCCATAGGAGCAAGTTGAGTATTCATACAGGTGCTACGAAGATGTACCATGACTTGAAGAAGATGTTTTGGTGGCCTGGTATGAAGAAGGATATATCACAGTTTGTATATGCATGTTTGACTTGCCAGAAGTCAAAGATTGAGCACCAGAAGCCTACAGGGTTGATGCAACCTTTAGAGGTTCCGGAATGGAAGTGGGATAGCATTTCCATGGATTTTGTGACTGGGTTGCCAAACACTGTGAGGGGATTTGATTCTATTTGGGTGATTGTGGATAGGTTGACTAAGTCTGCTCATTTCATTCCTATCAACATCACCTATCCGGTGTCGAGGTTGGCTGAGATATACATTCAGGTCATTGTGAAGCTGCATGGTGTCCCGAAGAGTATTGTATCTGATAGAGACCCACGGTTCACTTCTGATTTCTGGAGGAGTTTGCAGGAGGCATTGGGGTCTAGATTGAGGTTGAGTTCAGCTTACCATCCTCGGGTGATGGGCATCTGAGAGAGAACCATCCGATCCTTGGAGGACTTACTAAGATCATGTGTGCTAGAGCGGGGAGGTGCGTGGGATACACATCCCCCGTTGATTGAGTTCACTTACAATAACAGCTACCATTCGAGTATAGGGATGGCTCCTTTTGAGGCACTGTATGGTCGGAGGTGTAAGACTCCTTTGTGTTGGCATGAGTCTGGTGAGGGTGTTGTTCTTGGACCTGAATTGGTTAGGGAGACTACAGAGAAGATAAAAATGATCAGAGAGAAAATGAAAGAGTCACAGAGTCGGCAGAAAAGTTACCATGATAGGAGGAGAAAAGACTTAGAATTTCAGGCTGGTGAGCATGTTTTCTTGAGGGTCACGCCTATGACTGGTGTTGGGCGTGCACTGAAAGCAAAGAAGTTGACTCCTCGGTTTATTGGACCGTACCAGATCACTGAGAGGGTTGGAAAGGTTGCTTATAGGGTGGCTTTGCCACCTAATCTTTCGAACTTGCACGACGTGTTCCACGTGTCACAGCTTCGGAAGTATATTCCAGACCCGTCTCATGTGATTCACATGGATGATGTGGAGGTACGTGAGAACCTCACTGTGGAGACTATACCAGTGAGGATTGATGAAAGAGAAGTGAAGGTGCTGAGAGGGAAGGACATTGCCTTAGTCAAGGTAGTGTGGTTGGGAGCTGCTGGTGAGAGCATGACTTGGGAGCTGGAGAGCAAGATGCGGGAGTCTTATCCAGAACTATTTGACTCAGGTATGAATTTCGAGGACGAAATTTCCTAAGTGGGGGAGAGTTGTAACACCCTAAATGATTTAATTAAGTAATTGATTAAATTATTTAAAGTGTTGCACTATTTTTAATTATATTAAATTATAATGTAGTATTTTATTTAATTGAAGGGAGTGGTATTGGAAATACCGGGACTGCAAATATTGGCCCAAGAGCCCAAGCCCAATGACTTAGGCTCCTAGGGTTGGTGCAATTCGCACCATTTGCCAAAGAAAGAAAGAAAACGAAAGTGAGAAGAGAAAAGAGAGAGGAAAACGGCGCAAGAGAGAAGAGAAGGAGATAGAGCAATCACACCTTGAGAAGAAGGAGAAGAAGGCTCTTGTTGCTGAGGTTTTGTAGGTGACTTTGTGAGAAAGGCTTTCTACGGTTTAATTAAGGTAAGGGGAGTCTCGCTTTATAATAGAGAGTATAATAGGTCGTATATAGGTCATAGGGTCCTTATTGGTGTTAGTTGATGATGAATTTGATTGTTGTATGCTTGTTTTGATGGATTGAATTTGAATAGAGCATGAAATCGATTCATATGCTTGTGTTAGGGTTTAGGTTGTGTTAATTTTTGTTTTGATATATGATTGGTTGTTTAAAATATGAAATTGAAGGTATTAGAATGATTATAGAGTGTATTTGAATTGTATATGATGATTGGAATTGGGAGAATTTGAGAATTTTGGATTTTTGGGAGCCCTAGGTGTATAGGGCGCCAAGTTGCTGGAAATATGGCGCCCTGTGCACTGTTCATGTGCTGTGTTGTGTGTTTGTGCAGGATTGTCCTTTGCACGGGCGCCAATTCTTGAGAAAATGGCGCCTTGTGCTTTATGCTTGATGAAATGAGTGTGTGTGCGTGTTTCTTTGCACTGGCGCTAAGTCTTTGGGAAAATGGCGCCCGTGTACCTTTGTCTTTGTGTGTCTTTGTGTCTAGGTGCGTGGCGCCAAAAGTGGCTGCCCAATGCGCCTAGTTATGCCTAGTCTAGTGTGTAGGCGCCAAGTGGGCGCCTGTGGCGTCTGTTGTGGCGCCTAGGTGGGTGTGTGTGTGGTTGTCTAAGTGCTGGGCGCCATTTTGGCTGCCCATGGCGCCAGAAGTGTGGCAAGGGTGTGTGTGTGCATGTGGCGCAGCACAGGGCGCCAAATGGATGCCCTGTTGCGCTGTGTTGTTGCTGTGTCTAGGCGGGCGCGAAAGTCTTGCCCATGGCGCTGGGAATGCGCGCGTGTGTGCAGGCGTGTCTCGATTTGTGTATTAGTTTGTGTCAGGTCTGCTTTTGCCCGGGGCGCCGAATCTTTGTGAAAATGGCGCCTGTGTGGCTGTGTGCCACAGGGGGCGCCAAGTTGCTGGAATTTTGGCGCCCCGTGTGTCTTTGTGTTACCTGGCGCGTTATTAGGGGAAAATGGCGCTGAGTGCCGCTTGTGTCTAAGTGTGTCTTTGTTTTGGTCCCCTAGGTGTTGTTTTGGTCCCTAGGTGACAGTTTGGTCATAAGTGTGTTGTTTTGGTCCCTATGTGGCAGTTTGGTCCTAAGTGTGCTGTTTTGGTCCCTAGGTGACAGTTTGGTCCCTAAGTGCTAATTTGGTCCTAAGTGGTGTTTAGGTCCTTGAGTAAGGTTTTAGTCCTCTAGTGGAGTGTGGTCCTTGGGACATGATTGTGATGAGGTAGTGAATGATGTTATTGATGATGCCATGGGGGCATGAGCCATGGGGGCTAAAACTGAGATTGATAATGAGGTGAGAAATAATGTATAAATTGTGATATTATAAAGTGTGTTTGTGGTATGTTCATGGAGTCTCAGGCATACATTCGGCTGCGGTCGCGACGTATAATTGTGATGATGAGGCCATGGGGGCCATAGCCATGGGGGCTACTACTATTGATGATGATGCCATGGGGGCAAATGGTACCACATGCATGAATGCATTGCATACATTCTCATAAAAGGCATGTGTGTGGTTGGCTAATGTTTATTATGAATAATGTTGCTGTGTGACTGTATGTGTGTGAATACTATGATTAAATATACTGCTTATTATAGTCTTTATTATGTGGCTTGAGACTCACCCCTTTCTGTTGTTGTTTACCACAGGTAGCCATGAGTGAGGGCTTAGTTCCCTCATTCCCGAGTCGGTCTGCTCTGATACGTAGCACCTAGGGGATGGGTTTAGGATTCTAGTCGTTTACTCTTTGTTGACTATTGAACTATTTTATTTGATATTCCCACGTTGTATTTGAGATTGTTGTTGTCCATCTGAGACTATATTCTATTTCCGCTGCGTAGTGTTTATTATTTATGGTGCGTGGATTTATTTAATAAAGTGTTGAGAAATTCCATCCTGAGATTGGTGTTGCGTATTACATTGTTGAAATAAAGTATTTGTGTTATAATTGTTATTGTTGTGCTGAATTAAGTGTAGCACTCTATTTGGAAACAAATTTTTATAACTCTGATTTTTATTATAAAATGCCAGGTAGAAATGGGGTGTTACACTCAGCCTTGACCTCTTCCAACTCGGCCACCAAAGCGTCATTCTCTTCGGCGTCCCCCCTATAGCTGACTACTTGGCTTTCAAGCTTGCCCAGATCATCACCCGCCGACTGGATATAGTCCAGTGTGTCCAAAAGCACCTGGTTGTACTCTAAAGTCTCCGGAAGTAGGACATCTCGAACGCAGATCAATTTATCTTCTTGGTCCAGCAGGTCGCCCTCATCCTAGAGACTCCGTTTGTCTAGCTTCTTAAGTTGGGCCTTATACCACCCGATCTGTGCACTCAAAACTTGCTTCTTCATGGAGCTCCAAAGAAATTTCCCAGCCTCGGCTACCCGACCGCAAGCCTCCAGCTCGGCTTCCGAGGGCAGCTTGATGTCGTCTGCCAAAATGAAATTTAGCCTTTTCCGAGCAGGTTCTTTAGGGGCTGAGGCATTTCCCTCTCGGCATTTCTTTTTGCCCTTTTTGGTCTCCGTGTCACAAGGGCGTATGACAAAAGCCTGGGGAAGTCGGCTAAGCTCAACCCCCTCGGCCAGCTCATTTGCAAGAAATAAACAAGTCTGTGAGCCGACTGCATATAAAATGAAAAGAAATGAACAAATTCAACCACTCAGAGCAAACTTACCAAGAGTAGCTTTCAGCTTCTCCTCGGACTCTGAGGCCGCATCAACAATATCTTTGCAGGGGAACTTCCTTCCCGCCTTTTTTAATCTTTCCGCCCACCGGTGGAGGAGGTTGTACGAAATGGCATCCTCTCCGACCAGCGAAGTGGATTCAACGGCATATGACCCCACATCGGGACCGAAATGGGCAGCAGACTAGTTAAAAGGGAAATTGGGGACATACTCGTCCCGGTTGACGTAGGAGTTAGTGATGGCCTCCTTGGAAGCTCGGTTGGCGGCCAATACGTAAAAGTACAGGCGTTTGTACCCTTTGTTGGAATTGGTCACCGGAGTGAAGAAAGCCTCATTGGTGACCCCTCGGAACCCGACGTGAGCATGGCTGTCCCTCTCATTCTTCTCGAGAAACCTTGTGATCCGAGTAAAAGCAAAAAAGACTAGGAGGGTTGGCTCCTGTTGCAGGTACTTCATCAAGATCTCGAAATTTCGGATGAATCCCCAGCCACAGTTGACTCGGCGCTAAGTGCAGATAGTTCAGCACGACTTGTTGAAATTCGGATAAGGGAATCTGTATTCTGTAACATCCCAAATTTCCTTTAATTTGGTGATTTGGAGCAAATCTTAATTTTAGGGGTAGAATAGTAATTTTACCCAAGGACTAAGAAAATGTGTGACTATTTAATTATGACTAGTATTTAATTGACTAGTTTATTTGAGGTTCTTGTTAGGACCAAAAGAGTAAATTAGAATAATTAAATAAAGGTTCGTTGAGTAATAGTATTTTAACAAATCTTGCCTTACATCCCACCATACACCACATTTGCTCACAACTCACCCTAGCACTCCCACTTTTCCTCATTCCCTTTCCCTATTGTCACGCTGAAAAAAAAAGAAAGAGAAGATGGAACGAGAAAACAGAAAAGAGAACGCCTTGAGCGGGAGAGAAAGAGAAGGAAGAGGGAGAGCCGAGAGAAAGAGAAGGAAGAGAGAGAAGCGAGAGAAGGAGAAGGAAGAGAGAGAAGGCGAGAGAAGGAGAAGGAAGAGGGAGAAGCAGAGAGAAGGAGAAGGAACGAGAGAGAGAGAGAGAAAGGATGCGAGAGAGAGAGAGAGAGAGAGACCAGAGAGAGAGAGGAGTGAGAGAGACAACCAAGGTGGAGCTCAATCAAAGACAGCCCTAGGTTCAAGCTATTGAAGAAAGGAGATGGAGATTGAAGCTTAGGCAACTTCCATGGAAGATGGCTGGGGTTCCAATTCTCAAATTGGGGGTTTTCACCCTAAAGCTTCTAAGGAGTAATAGGTAACATAGAATCCCCTTTTAAAACCTCTCTTAGGTGTGCTTAGGGATTTGATTCATTTTGTATGTTGGGTAGTAGCAAGCTGTCTACATGATTTTGTTTAGATAAATGAATGGTGGATATGAATGCAAGATGTTTGATTTAATTATTGTTTGAGAAATTCAACTTTGAGATATGTGGATGTTGTTGTGATGAAATGATTTATTTTAGAAGTTATGTGAATTATGGTTAGTGGGTTATAATTAAGTGTAATATTTTGTGTTTTGTCTGTGGTTGGAGGTTAGGTTAGATGGAGATTGTAAAGCAAAGGGTGAGGTGTTGTCCTCAAATCTGCTTTTTACGCTCTTCTAGTATTTTGCTCATAACTTCCATTTGCACATACTGTTTTGTGTTGATTTTTGTTTCAGTAGAAACTAGATTGAGTTTACTTCATAATGGACCCCTAAAGCACATAATTACATCAAGAATCGGTAGAGAAATCGTGGTACAAATTACACATAAGAGTTCTAACTCGTATAGACCCTACTATGATAAATTGAGAATAACTCTCTGTATAAAGCTTAGATTGAAAATGTGTTTGTATCTTTGGAAACTAGACTAAATTCCCTTCAATTAGGACATCTATTTTGCGGCATTTGGTTAAGAATTGGTAGAGAAAATTCGGTTATAATTTGAGCAATATGTTTTGTCTTGTTTGTGCACCTAAGCATATTCCTTTAATAAACTGTACTATTTGGTTGGTTATTTTGAAAAATAAAAATCATATTCATAATATAGACATCTTAAGCTTTCCAATGGGTGGCCATTGGATCAAATCTGACATCGTTTGATATTTTAATAAAATCACCGAAGTTGATGTATTTATGCTGAAAATTCTGCATAATTGATTATGAGCATAAAGACACTTGAATTGTGTAGAATGAGTTCCTATGTGTTTAAAATTCTTACCAAACATGATTGTTACATGAATTACCTTCGGCATAGAGTACTGTGGGAGTAGCTAATCTATGAAGTGGGAATCTTTATTTTCATATATTAAATTTGTTTTGACTCTCGGATTTCAAGTATTGATGAATTATTATTTGGTACATATTTGATTTGATGTTTTGGTGATATAATTTGTGAAACTATCTATATATTATTGATATTCTGAGGCGGGGAGCCTATTATTGCTATTTTGAGGCGGGGAGCCTATTATTGCTATTTTCAGGCGGGGAGCCTATGATTTACATTTATCGGCGGGGAGCCTATTTTCGTTCTGTATAAGTGTCTTGTTTAGGATATCTGTGGTATACGCGCACGAAATCTTATTGTTATCTTTTTATGCAAAGTGGTCCTTGTCCGATATTGTGTTTCTTTCATTATCATCTGAGAGTTGTATTTGAATGGAAAGCGGTTGTATGTGATTTAGACTTCTATTTTTGTAGAGAGGATTTTCCATATCTCGCTTTACGGATATGGGTGGAAACATCAAGTAAATTCTTTTCATATATTCTTTGTTCTTGGGTTGCAAAACTCACAATGTTTGGGGTGATGTTTCAGTGTGAGATAACATTGGAAAGTGAAGAGTATATCCGGATTGCTCGTCAAGAGTCCAATGTAGAGTGTCGATCACCGGATCACGGTCGAGTCCTAGCTTCAAAGGATCTTATTGTGGCTAAGCTAGTTGTGTTAAGATAGATTTTTTTGTTTTACATGTGTGTGAAAAAATTTATGTCCATCTTAGTTATACAGGTATATATATTATGTTGGGATGTCCATATTTCAGAGGAAGTGTTGCCAAAATTTTGTTAGAAATTTCTTTGAAATATAGACTATTATAGGATTTGATAAGATGACCGTTCTGTAGGTCAACTTGTTTCTGTCGAGGCTTGCCAGATTAGGGTAGTAATCTGTGCGCCGGTCATGGTCCAATTCGGGTCGTGACATATTCCCATCAAATCCAGAGTCTTCCCATGAAAGAAGAATCCGAGCGTGGCCTTTGGAAAGGCAGTACAGATTGGAAGGTTCTCGGCATCCCGCAGCTTCCATACTTGGCCCTCGGGGGCGACGATGAACTTGGAGTAGTGGGATATCAACCTGTCTCTCACCAGCCGGGCTGTGGTAGCTCAGATGGTCGGAGAAACCCAATGATACTCGTCTGCATCTCCACCGGTGACACGAACCCCTCCCGACCGCACAGGGGATGACATCCTTTCCAAAGACTATTCTCGGTTCTCCTCCAAGACGACCTCAGGAGCAGATGAAGACATCCTTTGAAGAAAATTGGTGAACCGCTGAATTCGGAAGATCAAAGAAGAAGGAAACAACAGCGCGTAGCTAACGGAACTGATCTCGTACGGTGGCCAGAGTAGCGAAGCACGAGCGGCAGGCGTGTTTTGTGATACTCTCGTTTTACAAATGGGCAACCAGAAGAGAAATGACAATCCGCAAAGCTATATATACTGCTCAGGCCTCGGGAACCGAAACGACACATCAATGCATTCCGTCCAATCAAGCGCCGCCTTTGGGAAACATGCGACAACAATTACAATCGCCGCTTCGCTTGTAAGTGACCTTTGACAAGACTCATAAATGTCGCCTGCTGACTGACAAGCCGAGGCCGACCTCAGCACTCGTTCGTCCTCGACTTGGGGGGCCACTGTTCCGACCTAGGTTGCAAACCCCATCGAACAGTTGGGCCTGGCCCAACATCCTTCAAAGAGCTCAACCCAGCGAGCTGATCCAACAGCGAAATACGCACTTCCGCCTGACTAAGAGCCGACGGCCCAGATCCACTCTAAATATCTAACGGCCAGCGCCGAGCATCCTCGTCTATAAATAGAGCACTCGACCTCCAAATCCAAGTACGCTCTCACTCTTGCACATTCCGCCTATTCTCTCACTGACTTAGTCATCGGAGTGTATGCTACTCTCATTCTGAAACCAGCTGACAAGTCCCGAGAAGCGGATCCCTGCTGAACTCCTCATTTGAGGTAACTTCAAAGTTCCAAACAGAACAGATTCTTTGATCCAATGCGCATTAAATGTATATTCAAGGAATAAATGTTGTAGAATAATTGTCTCATGTAAAGAGGAACTCATTGATTATTCCTTGTACAAACAAAGCATGTTTGTTCATGTTAATGAAGCTTGAGAAACTTCACGTAAAAGCATACAAAACTGTCACCAAGTACAAGAGCGAGTCATGGAAGGTCGGCATATGTGTAAGAGAGTACAATGTCAGCTAATGAAGGTTCAATGGGCCAGTTAAAGCACCAAAAGCTGCTGAAAAAGGTTCAAAGGCTACAACTAAAGCAAGCTTCATCATTACATATCTACAAGCCTAGAACTACTTCCCAACGGCTATCTCCAACCTTCTAACGACTATATTGAAGTTTCAAAGACTATATAAAGGCTGGATTACGATATTACAAACCATGATATTTAATTGGAACCTTCACAAGTCAAGCTTCTCAAAGTTATCCAACCTTCTCATCCACACTCAAAGCTACTTCAAGTTATGTTTTGGGAATACTTTCTTGAGTGTGTGTTAGCTTGTTTTTTCTATACAATACAATGTATTAATCTGTAATCAAGCTCCTAAATCATCCCAAACCCCTAATTGTAAGAATCATTGTGTAAGTTTCACAACAAACTACCTAGAGAGAGGTGAGTGTTGTTGGTGATCCTACATGATAGAGGAACCTTTAGGAAACTAGAAGAGAGTTTTCTAGTAGGTATAAATAGCTTGGTGAATCTGTGAAAGAGAACACTTGTCTTTTGTGTGTTGTTCAAAAGAGAGTGGTGGTGAAAGTCTTTTGTTGTTGAGCAAAAGTGCCGCACCCGAAAAAGTCCCCGAGGGAGAACCTTCCTCGTTTACAACTTTTCTAAGACAATGAAGCCGCCACCAATACTTATTTAAGGAAAGTATTAGAAAAACCTTTTTGGAAAAGCGGATGGCCTTTGAAAACTGAGAGATTTGGGTTCGGGGGTCAATTACGCGCGGGGAAGGTATTAGCACCCCACACGTCCTCTCTACTGAGAGGGAACCTATAATTAAATGCGTGGTTTTAGTGTGTTGATTTAAAAATACTTAATTTTTCCTCTCTACTTCTTATTGAAAAAGTCTTAATGAAAATCTCATTTATTATGAAAAAAGGAGGAAAAAGGTTTTTTTAGAAAGAGTGCTTGACGGATGCAACCCACTCCTACGTATCTCCCGGTGCGATGGAGAACACAAAGCTACGTAGTTCTTCTTTGTCTTTTCTTTGAAAAGGTTTTTGTCTTTTATCTTTTTAGTGAGTTTTTGAAATAAGACGAGCATTTAGTGAATGATTAAACTAACAAAGGTTATGAGTAATCACCGCTAAGTACTCTTGAAAATGAGAGTCACTACCACTAGTCAGACGAACAAAGGTTCTGATTTACTATTAGTAGCAACTCGTTTTTTATTTGCTCTTTTGAAAGTGGTTTTCGAAAGAGATTGATTGGCACGAATGATCAAACTAACAAAGGTTATGAGTAATCATCGCTTATTGTTCTTTTGGGAAAAAGACATTGCTATCAATGGCTAGACGAACAAATGTTCTGATTAGCCACTAGCGACAATGGGTTTGAAAATGATTCTTGAAAAGAGAATGTTTTTGTTCTGAAAATGATCTTGGTTTGTTGTTATGAAAATAACTCTTTTCTTTTTTGTTATGCAAATGCTAATTTTATGGTTGCGCTTGACGAGAATGTGGCTCGCTCCTACGTATCCCAAATGGGAATCAAAGCAACGTAGTTCTAACGAGCCCTGAAAGTGAAAGTCTTTTTGCTTTGGTTTTGAAAAGTGAAGGGCGTTCATAATGATCAAACTAACAAAGGTTATGGGTGATCATTACTAAAAAATCACTTAAATGCATGTAAAAATCTCTTTTGAAAAATGAAAGCCTTCATGATGACCAAACTAACAAAGGTTATGGGTGGTCATCACTAACAACTTGCCATAACTTTTGATGCTTAGGAAAATATCTTTTGAAATTGAAAGCGGTCATGATAATCAAACTAACAAAGGTTATGGGTGATTATTGCTAGTAGCTTATGCATATGAAAACATCTTTTTTTTTTAAAATTTAGGCTCTCATGACAACCAAACTAACAAAGGTTATGGGAGATTGTCGCTAGTCACCATTTTCATGCTAAGCTATTTAGAAAAGAAAACAATGAATGCAAGAAGATTTGGAGATTCAAGCACGGCACAATCATTGAAATTGAATCCTTAGGCAAGCAACAACATGGACATAACTTGCAACTAATCTCATTTGAATTCTTGAGAAAATATTAGCCTAGACTACACATATTAGACCACAACACATAAATAGGCAAAGAAGGAACTTGAATTGGGCATTAAGCAAAAATGCAAGAGTAGGCAAGATTGAACCTAAATGCACATCTAATGGAAGATGCTAGGCGAGGACCATACTCAAACATTTCTACAAAACGCAAGGGAATCTAAATGCACATCTAGTGGAAGATGCAATGTAAGGAATGGACCTATCTAAGTATTGATGATACCACATGAGAGTAGACAAGGAAGTTGTAGGCACAAATGAATTCAAAAGAGTAGCCTCAAGTATGATCCTTGGCAAACCATAAACAAGCAAGTCATCTTAGCAATCAAAGTATGTTGAATCACTTTGGTCAATCCTCAACACTTAAATTAGAGTGCACAAGTGCACAAGTGTGAATCCTCTTGCCAATCATCAACAAAGACAAGTTTATTAAAGCAAGCATTTAGGAACAAACCGAAACCCTAATTCTTTTGAAGTTTGCGAAGCACATGAAGGGGTGAAGACCTTCTTATTATTTCACTAAATAACTTAACAAAACAAGCAAGTTAAAGTAAAAAGTTGGGGCAAAGTTTTGGTAAAAGTTTATGAATGCAAGAGGGTAAAAATGTCTTATGAGGTGAAGTGAAAATGTTTTGTAAAAACTAAGTGAAATGGTAAAAACCAAAGTGGTAAAATGTTTTTATGTTTTTTGGTAAAAAGTTAATGAAGTGGTAAAGTAAAAATGGTTAAAAGTACTCAAACACAATCAAAATGACAATTTTCAAGCAATCAAAAGGGGCAAAAACCCTAGTCATGGCCGAATGCAATTGTGCATTGAATCATCAACTTATTTCATGCAAAAATTGACATCACAAGATCTAACCCTAATCTACCATGCAAGGTTCTAAGATAAAACATCAAGCAAATCATGCATTTTATTCACACAAAAATCAAAGGAATCAAAAGAAATCACAAACCCTAATTCTTGAGCTTGAACGTTGTTGCGCCCCGAAAAATCCGGTTTGGACTTCTCGTTTGACAACGTGAAAAATAGTAGAGCCGCCACCAATATTTTAATTTTAAGACCAAAACATTGAAAAAAGGTCTTTTAGTAAGGCGGATGGTCTTTCGAAAACATCACAAGACCTAACCCTAATCCGCCATGCAAGGTTCTAAGATAAAACAACAAGCAAATCATGCATTTTATTCACACAAAAATCAAAGGAATCAAAAGAAATCACAAACCCTAATTCTTGAGCTTGAACGCTGTTGCGCCCCAAAAAATCCGGTTTGGACTTCTCGTTTGACAACGTGAAAAATAGTAGAGCCGCCACCAATATTTTAATTTTAAGACCAAAACATTGAAAAAAGGTCTTTTAGTAAGGCGGATGGTCTTTCGAAAACATCACAAGATCTAACCCTAATCTACCATGCAAGGTTCTAAGATAAAACATCAAGCAAATCATGCATTTTATTCACACAAAAATCAAAGGAATCAAAAGAAATCACAAACCCTAATTCTTGAGCTTGAGAACGCTGTTGCTAGAAAAATCTGGTTTGGACATCTCGTTTGACAACGTGAAAAATAGTAGAGCCGCCACCAATATTTTAATTTTAATACCAAAACATTGAAAAAAGGTCTTTTAGGGCGGATGGTCTTTCGAAAACATAGAGATGTAGGTTCATGGTCGGTTATGTGTGGGGAAGGTATTAGCACCCCACACATCCTTTCTATCGAAAGGGAACCTTTAACTTGATGTGTGGTTCAGACAAGGGTTTGGTTTGAAAACGACTTGTTCTACTTCTTTTCTTTTTTCTTTTTATTTGAAAGGATTTTTGGAAAATGGAGGAGAAAGGAAATCTTTTGTTATCTTTGAAAGCGGAATAAAACAAAGATTTTTAAAAAAAAAAAAAAAAGGGGAAGAGAATTCTTTTTATGATTTTTGAAAGTGTGCTTGACGGGACATGAACCCGCTCCTACGTATCCCCACTGTGATGAGGAATCAAAGCTACGTAGTTCTCGCCTTTTGTTTTTGAGAATGATTTGAGAGTTTTTCGCAATTGGGCGAGCGTTTGTGACGACCAAACAACAACGGTTTAGAGTGGTCGCACTACTAACTCTTTTGAAAATGAAATCATCATTAACAATCAAGCGGCAGCGGCGCGCGGTGATCATCAATGACAATTTGTTTTTTATTTAACGAAGAAAATGTTTTCGCAAAGAAGTCAAGCGTTCGTGGCGACCAAACAACAACGGTTTAGAGTGGCCACACTACTAAATCTCGGGAAAAATCATCATTAACAATCAAACGGCAACGGCGCGAGTGATCATTGATGACAATTTTGTTTTATTGGAGTTTTGAAGAATAGTTTTGGAAACGAGTTTTAAAAAAAAAACGAAGTAGAACAATTTCAACCAAATTCCAAGTCCATAACCAAATGCAAAATGAATGAATGAAATTCAAACATATTCACTAATCAAGCAATCATGAACATGTTGATCATCAATTAAGATTAAGCATTCCAATACAATCAAGAGATTTAATTGTCAAGGATGCAAGATAAAGTTCTCAAAACAATTGTGCGTGTGTGTGAGAATTACTACGGAACGGGTAGCAATCTCAAAGAGGGGGCATTTATCTTAATGGCTCTATGCTACAACAAGTAAGTAGGCTTACGTCTTCATATAAGAGTACATGCATGGGGGAGGAATTGCACACAATTAAATCAACATTTAGTGGCATCATGAACAAGAGAATACATTTGATTATAGGCATAAAATGATCTAGGTTAGCTGAATGAACATGCAAGCAATGATGTGCATGATTAGGCAAATATGCAAATGCATGAACATACAAGGATATGAATGTATGATCATACAAGACTATGCATGAATGAATAGGCATACAAGACTATGCATGAATGAATGATTGAGCATACAAGACTATGAATGCATGAGCATAGTTATTGTGCAAGGTATGGACATTTGAGTATGCATGAACATGTGAATATGCGAGTTAGAAATGAGCATATGAGAATAAGAAAGAGGATGCATGAAGTATGTGAAATGTCTTTGGGTTTTTAAGTAAATGATTCATGATTCAAAGTGGTAAAAAGCTAGATGAGTTATAGTAAGAAGCTTTGATGCAATGTAGTAAAACAAAAGAATGCAAAGTAGTAAAAAGTTTAATGAAATAAGTGGTAAAAAGTTTTATGACATAAGTGGTAAAAAGTGAATGAGATGGTAAAAGTAAAAAGTTAATGAAATGGTAAAAAGTTAAAAAAAACACAATGACACAACTTGCATCTACTCAATCACAATCAAAATGACAAACTTCAAGCAATCAAAGGGGTAAAAACCCTAGTCATGGCCGAATGCAAGCAAGCATGGAATCATCAACTCATTTCATGCAAAAAATTGACAAATTAACACACAAAACAACACAAAAGAAAAGGACCTAATCTATGATGCAAGTTCATAAGACAAACATCAACCAAGTCATGCATTTATTCACACAAAATCAAAGAAAACAATTATTCAACCCCAAATCATAAAATGAACAAGAACACACAAGAACCCTAAAATAAAGTTCATGGCCGAAGCACATGAGGCATGAGAATGAGTTTTCATTTGATGAAAATTATGCAAACAAGATTTAAAATACAAGAAAATGCAAGAAAACACAAGAACAACTCCTTCAAAGCCAAGGAGCCACCTCAAACACCCAAGCCTCCCTAAGTGCTTGTCAATAGTGTTTGAGATGGCTCCTCAAAGCAACAACAACAATATATGAAGGATTTTGGATGAGGAGAAGAGAGATTATGCAAAAAATGAAAAAGAGGCAAGGGTTTTGAAGTTTTACCTTGAATCCAAGCTAGGAAGTGAGTAATATGAAGAACAAGACCACAAATCAACTAAATCCTCAACAAACTTCAATGAAACTTGCGCACCTTGCCTTGATTCTTGAGATTAGATGATGAACAATTGGATTTTAGTAGAAGAGGAGGATGATATGTGAAGTAGGAGTGGATTTGAGAATTGATTTGAGATTAAAAATGAAAAAAATGAAGTGAGTGAGGGGGAGGATTCAGCCAAGAGGGAGAGATGGAGAGATGAGTTATGTGCTAGGGTTTTGGAGTGAATTGTGAGGCCAAAGATCGTGAGAGATGGGCTTAACAAGGTATTTATAGAATGCAATTAGGGTTGAGGGTGTTTTGGTCCTTGCATTCTAGTTGTGCTCTAGGATTGGACTTTAATTTTGAATCAAAGGCTAGGATTGATGATCACATGGATTGAGGGTATTGAGAAAGCACAAATGAGGGAGTGAATGGGCAGCTCAGGAGGAGAGTGGACAGGGTGTGAATTTCCAAAAATGTTTCTCCATAATTTCATATTACAAGATTGCCATTAACTATGAATGAATGGTGGAGATTTGCATCTTAATTTGAATGGAGAGTCATGATTGAGATACACTTTGAAAAATAAATCAAAAATGGAGGGATAATGGGCTAGAGTTGGCGCACATGAGAGGGAGAGTGGTGTCCAAGTTTTGCAAGTTGTCATCTTTGTACTATTGTACTATTTGTCCCCTTCATGAACCTTCCATTATCTCTCCTTTTTTGATTATTCCTTTTAGGATAATTGCACAAAAATACACCCCATGTTGGCCACATACTAGGAATCTTATGAATATGCCATTTTATGAGATCACCATGACAAAAAATTTTATAAAAATCTCACCGCAATTTTGTAGAATATTCCTTTTTGATGCCTTTTTGAATTTGAAATTTTTTACCATGCATGCATGCATGCATGCGCCACATATATGCATGACCAAAAATATTTTGCCTCAAATAAACTTCTCTAAAATTGCACAATAATTTTTGACGAGAAATTATCCTTTGGTGAAAAATGACCAAAATACCCTTTTGCTCTAAAAACCTTGTTTTTTGCTCTCATACCCTAATTCTTTTGAAGTGTGCGAAGCACATGAAGGGGTGAAGACCTTCTTATTATTTCACTAAATAACTTAACTAAACAAGCAAGTTAAAGTAAAAAGTTGGGGCAAAGTTTTGGTAAAAGTTTATGAATGCAAGAGGGTAAAAATGTCTTATGAGGTGAAGTGAAAATGTTTTGTAAAAACTAAGTGAAATGGTAAAAACCAAAGTGGTAAAATGTTTTTATGTTTTTTGGTAAAAAGTTAATGAAGTGGTAAAGTAAAATGGTAAAAAGTGAACAAACACAATTGCACAACTTGCATTTACTCAAACACAATCAAAATGACAATTTTCAAGCAATCAAAAGGGGCAAAAACCTTAGTCATGACCGAATGCAATTGTGCATTGAATCATCAACTTATTTCATGCAAAAATTGACAAATTAATACACAAAACATCACAAGATATAACCCTAATCTACCATGCAAGGTTCTAAGATAAAACATCAAGCAAATCATGCATTTTATTCACACAAAAATCAAAGGAATCAAAAGAAAACACAAACCCTAATTCTTGAGCTTGAACCCGAGGCCACACATACCCACAATCAAGCAATTATTCAACTACAACTCATGAAATAAGCAAGAACACATATGAACCCTATTTTTCCCTTCTTGGCCGAAGCTAATAAGCATGAAAAATGAGTTTTATTTG
The DNA here is from genome assembly GCA_020916435.1 of Oxytropis ochrocephala. Classification (NCBI taxonomy): domain Eukaryota; kingdom Viridiplantae; phylum Streptophyta; class Magnoliopsida; order Fabales; family Fabaceae; genus Oxytropis; species Oxytropis ochrocephala. The sequence goes on from CM037091.1 coordinate 57,111,013, forward strand.
ACCAAAAATTATGCAAACAAGATGGATATGCAAGGGAATGCAAGAAAACACAAAAACAACTCCTCCAAAGCCAAGGAGCCACCTCAAACCCCCAAGCCTCCCTAGGTGCTTGTCAATAGAGTTTGAAGTGGCTCCTCAAAGCAACAACAACAATATGAAGGAGTTGAGATGAGGAGAACACAGATTATGCAAGAATTTAAAGACTAGATGCAAAGATTCAAGGCTTACCTCAAAATCTCACAAAGAAATGAAGAAAGATATGAAATGAACTCAAGAACAAACTTGGATCTACTCTTGACCTTCAAAAATAGCTAGATCTTGGAGATTTGATGATGAAACCTTGAAGAGAATAGAATGGTAGAAGATGATCTAGTGTAGGAATCAAAGAAATGGAGGATTTGATGGTGAAAAATTGAAGAATGGAGGAGTAGTGGTGGTGGGTTGTATTCGGCCAAGAGAGTGGGAGAGGAGAGGGAGTGTGTTAGGGTTTATGTGAGTGAGAAATGAGAGGCCAAAAGATTGTGAGTGATTGCCTTAACAAAGTATATATAGAACACACTTGGGTCTAGGGTTAAATTGGTAATCAAGCAATTAAAATGAATTACAATTCAGCTGAAAACCAAGAAAATGCGCATAAAAAATAAATGGAAATGATTAATTGAACTTGGGCACCAAGCAAGGGGACATTTTGGTCATTGTTCTTGAGAAGTGCTCTAGGATTGGACTTTTAATTTGAATCAAGGGCTAAGATTAATGATCACAAGGATTAGGGACAATGAGTGGAAATGCGAGGGAAAAAAGCTAGCTTTGTGCTAGTTGTCACTTGTACTATTTGTCTCCCATGTGCACTACCTTATCCTTTCATTTTTTGATTATTCTTTTAGGATAATTCCATAAAATCTTACCACATTGGGCCAAATACTAGGAATATAAATGATTGGGCTTCCATTTATGAGATCATCAATCCCAAAAATGATATGGCACCTCACCTTGTAGATTCCCGAAGAATATTCCTTTTGTTGACTTTTTAAGTTTGACTTTTTGCACAAAATCAACATTACATGCACAACACACATGCAATTCGAATAATTTGCCCCACAATGAAATCCTCTAACACCGCCTTGGTGATTTTTGGTGAAAAATTAACCCTTTTGTGTAAAATAACCAAAATGCCCTTTTTTGTAAAAACCCTAATTTGCTTTAACATGCCTTAAAATGCTTTCCTAATCCTAAAATGATTTCTAAAACCCTAAAATGCATTCATGATGCTCTTTACAACCTTTAAAGTTAATGCCAAACCTTGATTTATTTATTTTTGCTTTAAAATGCCTTGATTTATTTATTTCCTAATCCCAAAAATGATATGGCACCTCACCTTGTAGATTCCCGAAGAATATTCCTTTTGTTGACTTTTTTAAGTTTGACTTTTTGCACAAAATCAACATTACATGCACAACACACATGCAATTCGAATAATTTGCCCCACAATGAAATCCTCTAACACTGCCCAATGATTTTTGGTGAAAAATTACCCCTTTTGTGTAAAATGACCAAAATGCCCTTTTGCCCGAAAAACCCTAATTTGCTTTAAAATGCCTTAAAATGCTTTCCTAATCCTAAAATGATTTCTAAAACCCTAAAATGCATTCATGATGCTCTTTACAACCTTTGAAGTTAATGCCAAACCTTGATTTATTTATTTTTGGTTAAAAATTAGGGTTTTGACCTAGACAGACAAAATCAGGGTATGACAGTTGCCCCTCTTTATTTAGATTTTGGCAAGAAATATGAATTGGCCGAGACATATTTCGAGGCAAAATAGTAATAAAGAATTCAGAAATTATACCGATTTTGTCTCCTTGGAAAAACCCGAATTTCTTCCTTTTTCCCATTTTTTCTATTTTTTTTCTTTTTTCGGAAAGATAGACACTTTCGTGTCGATGCGAAAACAGTAAATGAACACTGACGTACGGACAGAAAAGGTAAAATGGACACTAACATGCAGACAGAAAAAGTAAAATGGGCACTTGCGTGCAGAAAGCGGTAAAATGCCCAAGCTGCCTAAAACCTATAATCCTTAAACGAACTCTTGACGAATCCGAGTTTGCACGTGGCTTTGAGGAGCACGCTTCCTGTTGGCCTTTTCGAGCGACCGGGGGGATCGTTATCGGCTCGAGGCGATATCTGAGATCAATGCACGACATCCACTGTATCTTAGGCTTGATACAACTATTCTGTTGCGCCTCACATGGGGCTGCGTTGCTCGTACACGACGTAAGACCTGGGCAGAAAGGAGCGATGATCTCTCTGGGCTCCAAACTGCAATGCGCGCCTGAGCGCTCTCTTTTCTTTTCTTTCGTCTCTTTTTCTTTCTTTTCTTTTTCTTTTCTTTTTCTTTTTCTTTTTCTTTTTTTTTTCTCTTTCTCTTTTCTCTTTCTCTTTTCACTTTTCTCTTTCTTTCTTTTTCTTTTCTCTCCTCTGAACTCCCAACTGGGGGAGTGATTTCTGGAATCTGAAGGCGAGCATTAACACCGAAGTGTTTATCCTCTCTCACTTGTCTGTAGCTGAAAAATGAATCAATGCATGCAATGCAAATGCCATGATTGTTGTTTTCTTTTTCTTTTTCTTATGATGAATGTAATGCAAACGTCTGAATTTCTCTTTTCTCTACTTTATTATTATTATTATTATTATTATTATTATTATTATTATTATTATTTTCTATGTCTGATGAGTGCATGATTTTATGCTTGGTGAATGTAATGCATGACTTTATTTGTTTTATTGCTCTTTTGCTTTTTCAACTCTTTTCTTTTCTTTTCTTTTCTGTTCTTTTCTTTTTTTTCTTTTTTTTTCTTTTTTTTCTTTTGTTGTTCTTTTGCTCTTTTGGCTTTTCTTTTGCTGGTCCGACCAACTCGCAAGACTTGCGTTATGAGACACAACGATCATCTATGATAAGAATTCGAGAGCCGAGCTTCGTCCTCTTGTTCTAATGCAATCAGCGCTTCTTATTTGATTTTTGTGAGCTTACTTGACTAAAAGATCGTCTCTTCTTGTTGTTATTTTCAAAAAAATTGCAATGATCTTAATGCTATGACTTATGCACATTTCCATGATTTATTTATCATCTACCATAAAACGTAGTTTTAAAGCAGAAATGAAAGGAAAGCAATGATAAGACAACAAACTGATAGAGTGAAAATTTTGGACTTTTATTCATATGGAAGTCAGACGTGCAGAATGTCACGCTGACTGAAAGGAGTACATTGGAAATTTTTCTGAAACTAAGAAAAACAAGAGAATGGACGCAACAGATCTTATGAACATTCTTTGTCTCTGGAGCATTCGATGCCAACCGCTCATACTTGTAGCCTTGATCACCCTTTTATCCAAGCTTTTGGAGGCGCTGCTTGCCCCTTTTCATTTTTCCCTTTTATGTCCAACTTTTCTGACCCTAATTTTTGCCTGGATCGCCATTTTGGGTTTTCAATCCACCGGGTCGCTCAATTTTGCCTAGGCCGCCCTTTCGGGTTTTCAACCTAGCGAGCTAATTCTTGCTTGGCTCATTTTTCTCTTTTTTCTCTTTTTTCTTTTATTTTTCTCAGGCGTAATATTTCTTGACTGAATCTGAATTGACTGAGTTCCTGAGTTCTTCACCATCCATGTTGGTGAGTATCAATGCTCCTCCAGAAAAGGCTTTCTTCACCACATATGGCCCTTCATAACTTGGGGTCCACTTCCCACGGGGATCACTTTGAATGGGCAAGATCTTCTTGAGCACAAGGTCTCCTTCATTGAATGCCCTGGGGCGAACCTTTTTGTCAAAAGTTGTCTTAATCCTTTGTTGGTATATCTGACCATGACACAAAGTGCAATTCTCTTTTCCTCTATGAGATTCAAGCCGATCTAAGCGGGTTTGAACCCATTCGACCTCTTCTAACTTGGTTTCCATGAGCACTCGGAGAGAGGGTATCTCAACTTCAATGGGAAGAAGCGCCGACCCCACTACACTAGAGAGAAGGGGTTTCCGGTTGAAGTGCGTCTTGAGGTGCGATGCACCGTGCAAAGCGAGAGGAAGCATCTCGTGCGATCTTTATAGGTTACTACCATCTTTACGCACGATTCTCTTGATATTCTTTTGGTCGCTTCGACCATTGCCCATTCATCTTGGACGGTAGGGAGAGGAATTGTGATGTTTGATCTTAAACTCGTGTACAGTTCTTTCATCATTTTACTATTGATTGCTACCATTGTCGTGATGATTTTATCCGGAGACCATAGCGACACACGTGTCCTTCTTTACAAACTTGGCAACCACAGAACTGGTTACGCTGGAATATGAAGCAGCTTCAACCCATTTGGTGAAGTAATCAATTGCAACCAGGATGAAGCGGTGCCCGTTTGACGCCTTAGGCTCTATGGGACCAATGACATTGATGCCCCACATTGAAAATGGCCAAGATGCAGTCAAGACATTTAATGAAGCCGGTGGCACATGGATGTGATCGGCATAAATCTGGCATTTGTGGCACTTTCTACAAAACTGTAGCAGTCTGAATCCATCTGCAGCCAATAGTAGCCAACCCTTAATATCTTCCTTGCCATAGTATGCCCGTTGGAATGAGTCCCGAACGAGCCCTCATGCACCTCCCTCATGATCCTTTCTGCTTCCTCCTTTGCCACACACCTAAGGAGTACTTAATCATGATTCCTCTTGTAGAGCACCTCGCCACTCAAGAAGAAATTCATTGACAACCTTCTAAGTGTTCTTTTATCATTTTCTGATCTGGGTCAAGTTCTTATCACAGTTGATATTAAACATTGAAGCTAAAGTGGCCAGTGCATCAGCCAGCTGATTCTCTCTGCGAGGAATAATAAAATTACTACATACTTCTAGAAATTGCCTTAAATGCAAATGAGGATCTTCATGAGGAGATCCTCCAAATTGACCAATAGTTTGAAGCATTTGAAACATCATAGGCTTAAATTCAAAATGCATGGCATCAATATGAGGTCTATTTATACTAGTTTGCATGTTTTGATGATCAAACTGAGCATAATCCCTCATAGGTCTATCTCTATCATTAATCATACCTATGTGATCCATGTGGATGAGATTTTCTCTATGAACTTCTTCTTGATAGCATGTTTGTGATCCGGGCCTCCTCTCACCGAGTGTGGCCTTGAGCTTTGTTCTTCAACTGAATGACATGTTGCAAGCTTGTTGATTACATTTTCGAGTCTTAGCAATCTCCCGAATTTTCTTTCTATTTCTAAATCTCAACTATATTACGGTGTTCATTTACAGTTCTCAGTATATATACTAAGTACCATGTAATCGTTGTTGTGAAACTTTAAAAACCAGAATTTATATACAACACTAAATTACTCAATATCGAATTTTCAAAAAGAATTTACTTCAATCCTAACAACTGGCGCCAAAAACTTGGTGTATGGAAAAGGGCATACACTTGTGTGCAAGTATACACTTGTCCAAAAACAAGTAGTAAAAGATCGAACCCACAGAGATTGAAAAACTCACTTTTAAAATTAATATAAAGTAATAAAGTGTAAAGTAACTAAGTAACAAAATAATTTTGGATTTTGTTTGATGATCACAACTAAGTTAGAAAACAAAGAAAGAATGTTGATAGTAAAAGAGAAAAGCTAGTTGGAATGTCTTTATCAAGTAATTTACTTATAAGTGTATGATGTAGTATGTGATGCATTTGCTTGAATCTTTGTTGCATTAGCTATGTGCCTCTCGGTCACTTTCTTTGAGTATCATTACAAGCTCTTATGATCCTTGCTTCTTTGCGGTAAAGAAAGGGGTGTTAGTGCCTTTCTCGCCTCCTTGTCAATTATCCAAGTTGCTAAATAAATTCACTCTTGTATTTTAAGTACCCACAATTATCCTATGGACTATACTATCCTATCTCTAGGACTTAGCATGGTTTTCACAAAGTTTTCTTTATGTAAAGCACTCACCCATATTAGTTCTTGAGTTCTTAATTGTATGCCATCTCTGGTCATTTACAATTCTTACTTATTCTAAGTGATCAAGTTCAAAATAAGTTTGGAAAAAGTATCAAGCAAGAACTAAAGTACAAAACATACATACATGCAACATACTTACTTAAAAGCTCATTAAATGATTAGAACATTCCAACTAAGAAAAGTTTAGCTAACAAGAGACATTGCAAGATATATATAAACTGAATAGACCATGTTTATATATATAGAAATCACAAAAGAGAAACAACAAGAGTAAAGTTACAAATGTTGAAAACCTTTGTATGAAGTCTTCTAGCAATGCACTAGCATTACTCCTTAGCACTATACAAACACTATGAAAATGAGTTAAGGAGGATTTATGAATTCCTTCCTCTTCCTCAAAAAATATAAAAACTAACTATGTATATTGAAATTTTGATCTAACTTATGGATTGTGATATATTTCCAAATGAAGATGTGAGGTCCTTTTATAGCCTTCAAGTGAGGTGCTTCCTTTCTTCATGTTGAAGTAATATTGAGTGGATCATAGCTGTAGTTGCTTTCCAGCAGTTGTTTGCATGGATAAGATCTTTGACAAGTGTATAGGGCGGTTCCATGATGATAGAACATGTGTCCCTATGTTGGTGACTCTTCAAAGCTATGCCTATAGCTATGTGTGAATGGTAGGCGCCTACTATGCAAGGTGGAATGGCATCAGGGAACCAGGCAGGAGGTCATCAATTGCAAGAGGTTGCATATGAAACAGGCTGCTTATTCACCAAGTAGCGCAGATTTGATGCAAACTTAAACCATTGCTTGTCCGCAAGTAATGACAAAGACAAACTATAAAAACTAAAATTCTAGAAGATAGATCAGCTTGATTTTTGGATTTTCATGAGGAGTTCCCTATGAACTTCATTTCTCAACAATCTTTCTTGTGCCTTTATTTCTTCAAAACTACCAAAGCTATTCAAACTCTTTTGTGTATGTGTGAACCCACTGAGTTGAGATTGGTTCCAAGACTAAGTGAAAAAATTTCCTCCTAGCCTTTGAAAGGATTGGTTCATCTTTGGTCACACCCAAATATTTTTTCAAAAGAGAGATTAGACTCACAAAATTTTCTCAAATGTTGGGGAGTTTTAAAATCAAAGGACTTGGTTGAATCTTTCAAAGCTTTTGAGCCAATGCATTTTTCTATTTTTTTGTGTGGATCTTTTGAGCAGATGCAATACTTCTTTGAAGTGATTTGTGCATTGATTTTTTTTCTGCATTTTTGTTTTTTTTTTCTTCAATGCAGTTTACATTGATGCAGCTGCATTGATGATGCTTTTTCTTTTTCTAGCTCATATTACCTTCCTCACTGACCTCCAGATGCAAATGCACTTTGGCACAGGTCTTTGTCCTCCGTGATGCATATATTTTTTTCTTTGCACTTTGGCATGAGTTGAGTTTTTTGAACTATCCTCCAGATACATTTATTCCTGCATGGCACAGGTCTTTGACCTCCAGATGCATTCATGTACTTAGGCATAGGTATAGTTTCAAAAGATTCAGGATATGGCTTGTCCACTTTTTGTATTCTTTTTCTACATTGTTTACTCTTATACTTTTGAAATTCAGCCTTTGTTTTCATAAAACACCCCCAAACTTAATTCTTTAAGCTCTTCTTTCTTTTTAGTAAAGCTTTGTTTTGACCTAAGCTTACCAAAAATTCCCCTTGCATCAGATTGATTTTTAAATAGCAAGGTTCTTTTCACAAACTCAGTTTTGAAGTGTTGAAGTAAAAATAATTTTGGTTTTTCTAAGAAATAAGGCTTCTTTTTCTCTTTTTCATCATAAAAATTCCATGCATAGGGCTTTCACCATATTTTTGAAAAACTGATCTTTTCTACTAAAATACTTAGATACTACTTTGTTAAGTACATCTAATATTTAAACAAACTAAAAAACTAATTAAACATATATATTTACTATATAAAACATTTTAAATTTAAACACACAACATATTAGATAAAAAACATATTAAAACATAACATAACATGCAAATCCCCCCCCCTCCAAACTTAAGGGGTTGCAGTGCCCTCACTGCAAATTTGTTCAGAAATACAAATCATTTGTTCAAAATAGGGGAAATGGATTAGTACAACCAGGGAAATAGTCAGATAGAAACAAAACAAGTTTATAGCAGTTTATGTGAAAACTTGTAAAGTGATACTCATTTCTTTGCTCCACTCCTGATTCTGGTGCTTTGCCTGCTTGGAGGAGTGTGTTTCACCTTCTGCTTCTTCTCCTTGGGTGGCTTGCTTGGTGTTTCTTCTGTAGGTGCAGATGCACCTCCTACTTCAGTGTAGTTGCGGGAATTGGTTTTTGAACCGATGCAGTGCATCGGTGTTGGATCGCATCAGTTTCTTCCTTTTTGGTGTTAATTTTGCTCGCCTTCCCGCAGTTGCTTGAAGAACTTCTCGAGTGTTGTGCAATGCTTCCCTCTTCTGTTTAGCCATTTGTTCCAGAACCAATTTGATTGTTGCCTCATCATGCATAGTTGTTGCCTGTTGTGATGCAGCAGCAAGTGATGCAGGAGCATCACTCTGCATCTCTATAGTTTGAGCTACAGGCTCCTGTGCAGATGATTCTTTTCCTTTGTCTTGCTTGTTGAGTCCTTCTTCTTCTCTTTCCTGCAAAATCTCTTTCTCAAGAGCAGAAATAACATTAGTAGTAATGTTGCTTGGGTCAGAAGGTACTGTTTGTTCTGTTGGCATAACAGGGGTTGGTTCTTCTGTGTGAGTTGTTTTCTGTGGTTCATTTCTTGGAGAGGGTGGTGGAGGGGTTGTTTGTGGTGGTGATAGGACTGGTGGATCATTGAGGGAGGGTAATGGTGATTTTGGGATAGAGGATGATTCTTGGTTTGGTGAGATGATGGGTGTTTTGGTAACTGGTGATGTGATAGGGGTTTGTTGTTGGGTTGATGCTGAGGTTTTGGCATATTTTTGCCTAGCTATTTCTTCTAAGATCACTCCTCTAGCATGTTCCTCCTCTTGTTCATCAATTTCCTCATCACTTTCTTCTTCTTCTTCAACTTCTTCTATTTCCTCATCCATTTGTTTTTCCAATTCCTCATCCTCAGAGTCAGAATCATATAAATCTTCCACAAAAGGTTCTACCACAACCTTCTTCTTTCCTTTTGATTGCTTCCTAGTCACCTTCTTCTTTTTGCTAGGTTCCTCTACTTTCTCCTTTCCTTTCCCTTCTTCATCAGCCTCTTTCTCCTATTCTTCTTCTCCTTCACTTCTCAATACCCAACTTGGAAATTCAGGGGCATTCACTTGGCCCACAAATCAAAAATCTTGTCAAAGACCAATTGAAGCCAGTCATGTTGATCATTTTGAAATTTCCAGACAGCCCTCTCCATACGCATGTAATGCTCTTGCATTGCAGTGCAGTGGCCTCTTACATTCCTCAATTTTTCCTTCACTTCAAGACTCAAATTACAGGAAATTTCCTTTGTTCATTAGCGACTATAGGGACACCTTCTTTCATGCATAATTCGGTTATAAGACAAGGAAAAAAGAAATCCCTTTGATTTTGTTGAGCATGCAAGAATTTCCCTAGCTATCAATCGCCTATGTCTACATTTCCTTGAGAGAGAATCGTATCTAGCAAGATCAATCTCTCTTTGGTCATAGCATATGTATGTGATGTAGCGAGAATTGAATTGGCTATGAACAAATGCCAATTACCTAATGCATTTATCAAATAATTGCTTCTAAGCTTAATCTCATTAGGTGTAAATTTTCCCCCACATTACGGTATAGCAATCCTATTCCTTAATTCTTCCATTTCTTTCTTAAAGGCCTTGGCCACTCTATTCTCAAAATCATTCCCATTATACTTGACATATAATGTTCATTTAATTTCTTGGCATGGAAGTGTACAAGTTTACCTCTCACCATGGAAGTGTAGGAATGTTCTCGCTCCTTCTTGTGGTGTGATTCCAAAGATAGAACTCTCTCACTATGTCTTCAATATAGCCTCCTCTTGGTAGCATGAAGTGGTCCCAATTGAGATTGGCCATTGTGGACATGAATGATGGGCTTGCCTTCTTCAAATCATACCTCTCGGGTAGTAGATGCATGTTCGAGAGATGAACATTGTCATCGTTTACGATTGTTGATTCCTTGGCTTTGCCTTTCCTTGTTGATAATGATCCCGCATGCATGGCTTTCTTTTCCTTACGAGGAATTCGGCCGCTTGTTCGATGATTTCTGTCTTTGATTGTTTCTTCACCATTGTAATTTCTTTGAATTTCTAGGTTTTTGATTGCTTGTGTGTTTGAGAAAAATTGGATTGAGAATGAGAAGGGTGGTTTGTGTTTCAGATGAGAGACATTTGTGAGATTTGCGAATGAAGGGGTAACGGTAACAACAAAAGGCTTTATGTTTCAGGAAGAGGGAAGTTAGTGGATTTATTAGGTAGCCGTTAGCATTGTGTGCTGCGCATGCATCATGCCAAGTGTCTTGCTTTGGCTACCAATGCGTCATTAATCTTGCTTAACCTCCGTTTGATCTTCCTGAAGCCTTATGATTCACACTTAACCAATTTTATTCAAGTTTTTAAATTTATGATGCAGGGCACATTTTCCTTCAATATAAAGTAAAAAGATCGAACCCACAGAGATTGAAAAACTCACTTTTAAAATTAATATAAAGTAATAAAGTGTAAAGTAACTAAGTAACAAAATAATTTTGGATTTTGTTTGATGATCACAACTAAGTTAGAAAACAAAGAAAGAATGTTGATAGTGTAAAAGAGAAAAGCTAGTTGGAATGTCTTTATCAAGTAATTTACTTATAAGTGTATGATGTAGTATGTGATGCAGCTGCACTGAATGCTGTTGCATTAGCTATGTGCCTCTCGGTCACTTTCTTCAGAGTATCATTACAAGCTCTTATGATCCTTGCTTCTTTGCAGTAAAGAAAGGGGTGTTAGTGCCTTTCTCGCCTCCTTGTCAATTATCCAAGTTGCTAAATAAATTCACTCTTGTATTTTAAGTACCCACAATTATCCTATGGACTATACTATCCTATCTCTAGGACTTAGCATGGTTTTCACAAAGTTTTCTTTATGTAAAACACTCACCCATATTAGTTCTTGAGTTCTTAATTGTAAGCCATCTCTGGTCATTTACAATTCTTACTTATTCTAAGTGATCAAGTTCAAAATAAGTTTGGAAAAAGTATCAAGCAAGAACTAAAGTACAAACATACATACATGGAACATACTTACTTAAAAGCTCATTAAATGATTAGAACATTCCAACTAAGAAAAGTTTAGCTAACAAGAGACATTGCAAGATATATATAAACTGAATAGACCATATTTATATATATAGAAATCACAAAAGAGAAACAACAAGAGTAAAGTTACAAATGTTGAAAACCTTTGTATGAAGTCTTCTAGCAATGCACTAGCATTACTCCTTAGCACTATACAAACACTATGAAAATGAGTTAAGGAGGATTTATGAATTCCTTCCTCTTCCTCTAAAAATATAAAAACTAACTATGTATATTGAAATTTTGATCTAACTTATGGATTGTGATATATTTCCAAATGAAGATGTGAGGTCCTTTTATAGCTTTCAAGTGAGGTGCTTCCTTTCTTCATGTTGAAGTAATCTTGAGTGGATCATAATGTAGTTGCTTTCAAGAGCTTGTTTGCATGGATAAGATCTTTGACAAGTGTATAGGGCGGTTCCATGATGATAGAACATGTGTCCCTATGTTGGTGACTCTTCAAAGCTATGCCTATAGCTATGTGTGAATGGTAGGCGCCTACTATGCAAGGTGGAATGGCATCAGGGAACCAGGCAGGAGGTCATCAATTGCAAGAGGTTGCATATGAAACAGGCTGCTTATTAACCAAGTAGCGCAGATTTGATGCGAGGATCGGTCTGAGAGCATTGATGCGATTAGCATTGAGACCTGATCGAACAAAAACATCAAACATACCACAATATATCCAAAATGGCCTATAACTAACTATAACCATTCAAATCACTCAAGTTATCATATATCACATAAAATACTATATAAACTCTTTATTATTACTTAAAAGAGAGCAAATACTAAGTTTAAACATATGAAATACTCTATATAAAATAGAGTTATCACATCATATCGTGGAACAACGTGACCATAGCTCTTTGGTAAGTAGCACCGGCATTCTTCAACCCAAACGGCATGACCCGATAGCAGAGAATGTACCCTGCAGTCGTGAAAGTAGTCTTCTCCATATCCTCGAGGAGCCATTTTAACTCGATTATACCCGAATACCCGTCCATGAAGGAGAAAGGGAGTGTTGTCTTTGTCTTTGTCTACTAGGACATCAATATGAGGCAAGGAAAATCGTCTTTGGGATCGCACGATTCGGATCTCGTAATCGACACACATTCTAACTTTTCCATCCTTTTTGGGCACTGGCACAATGTTAGCAACCCACTATGGATACTTGGCTACGGCTAGGAAACCAGCGTCAAACTGTTTCTTCACTTCGTCTCTGATCTTTAAAGACATCTCAAGCTTCATCCTCCTTAACTTCTGTTTGACCGGAGGGCACTCAGGCTTGACTGGCAGCTTGTGCACCACTATATCAGTATCTAACCCGGGCATATCTTCATACGACCACGCAAAGACATCAATGTAGTCACGCAGGAGTTGAACCAACTTCTCATGCTCACTCTTTTTCATTGAAGTGCCAACCTTGACTTCTTTCTTTTCGCCCTCTGTGCCTAAATTGATGATCTCAACAGTTTCCCCATGTGGCTGAATAACCTTTTCTTCTTGCTCAACCATTCTCATCAGTTTCGGAGGAGTTTCCCAGTCATTCTCAACATCCTCCTCAGCTTGATTAACAGGGTTAGAATCTGTCTTGAATGAATTCGGCACATCTGGTGCCCTTTTTGAGGTATTTAATGTGTTTTGTGAGTGTTACAGTGATAAAGCGCTGTAGCGTCTAACGCTATAGCGTTTAGAGGGCAACTCAGGCATATCTTTGAGGTTGGCCAAATCTTTGAAGCAGGTCGGCTAAGTCCTGGAAACAGAAGTGTGCTTGTTGGCGCCAAGATCTTCACTCAAGCCTTATTCGCAGTGCCAATGTACTAACTGTTGCAACCGGATTTTCATGGATGTTGTAGGCCACCTGGCGCTGTGTGAATGGAGCGATAGCCTTAGTTGGTGCGACGGCCATGCCTCTGTGAATGCGCAAATTCTGGGCGCGTGGACTACTCCAACAACTCCTTCTTCCTTTACAAAAACAGATGCTGGAGAACATAAGAAGATAGACAGAAAGAGTTGGACATTGAGAGTTAGAGACTGAGAGATTTTCGCAGACATCGAACGTTTTAGTTTTCGTTTTCCTTGTAATTTTTCACTTGTTTTTATTTTCGGTATTAACTCAGCGTGAGTGTCATCACGGTGAATGAGTTGTGAACCTCGGTGTGTATCTTTTACCACCGGTTCTTCTCATTTCAGTTTAAGTAGTATGAGTTTTCCAGCTTGTATTACTTTGATGATGCGAAACATGAGCTAAATACTTTAAGTTGGATTGCCCGTAACTTTGTAATGAACCATTAGTACTGTTGTTATAATATTGCATGCTTTGCGTTTCAAGCTTTGTGTTATACTTCTTTCAATCTTGTTTTAGAAATGATCAGCTAAAATAGGTAAATCTGTGGGTTCAGACATGGTCCATGGATAGACTTCAAAGCTTGATATGAACGAAAGTCTATTTAAAGACATTTAAATAGATTTTGCTTCCTCTAGACATAGAAATGCAATAGTTCATAGAGAGCAAGGGCTGTGGGTTTTTATTATACAGGGTGAACTTATTTAGAACCTAGACATAGGATTCTTGTAATGAAACCCAGGCGTGAGTGATCCGAAGGCACAAAAGCAATTGCAACAGGCGCTTGACGCTATAGCGTGTAACGTTATAGCGCTATACTAATTGGGAATTTACTTAGGAAAGGCAATCCGACTTGTTTCTCTCTCATTCTACAACTCGGCTTTTACTGGTTTCTTAAAACCTTCACTGTTTAACTGATAACCTGTTACTCCAAACTTTTGCTACTCGGTTCGCTAAGAGCTAGTATCACTTAAACTCTAAAGTTAATATCAATCCCTGTGGAGACGAACTGTACTTACTATTTTATTACTTGTTTCGATTGTGTACACTTTCACAACTCGGTTTCTCACAACAAGTTTTTGGCGCATTCTTGGGATTGCATTTAATTTTTATTGTTTAAGAATTCTTGCAATCTTAGTGAAGTTTTACTTTGGTATTTGTTTCTGGTGTGATAGCAGGAAACGCTATAGCGTATGCCCAGAACAGAACCACCTGAATTCGAGCTAGACCCTGAGCCTGAGAGAAGATTCAGAAGGTTGAGACAACAGCAGAGGTTACAACACCTCGGGCTAACCATGTCTGAACACAATACTGCTACAACAGGTAGAGGTACCCTAGGAGGAAGAACTCCTAGTCACTTAGGAGGCAGAACTCCAAGAGGAGGAAGAACTCCGAGAGGTGGAAGGCAAGGTCCTTTTACGTTCATTGAACCAGACGATGAATATTGGTATAGAGAAAGGTTCATGAACCAAGGTCCTGATCAGATGGTGAATGACAGAGACAGGCCAATGATGGATTACACTGCTTTTGACCCGACCTCAATGGAAACAAGCATCACCCGACCTGCTGTAACGGCTACTCATTTTGAGTTCAAACCGATGATGTTTCAAATGCTCCAAACTCATGGCCAATTCGGAGGATCTACTCAAGAGGATCCATTTGCACATTTGAGAAATTTCTTGGAAGTGTGTAGTAATTTCATCATCCCTGGCGTAAGTGAGGATGCATTTAGACTCAAACTTTTTCCTTATTCTTTAAAAGATAGAGCCAAAGCTTGGTTAAATTCTTTGGAGTCTAATTCCATCACCACTTGGGAGGAAATGACAAAGAAATATTTAGAAAAATATTTCCCTCCCAACAAGAATGCCAGGATGAGGAATGACATCACATCTTTCAAGCAAAGAGATGGTGAAACATTGCATGAAGCGTGGGAAAGGTGGAAAGAACTACTTAGGAAATGTCCACACCATGGAATTCCGATAGTAATCCAAATGGAAACCTTCTACAATGGGTTGGAGGCACCAACGAGATCTATGTTAGACGCCTCATCTGGAGGTGTGATTTTAAACTCCTCCTACAATGAAGCTTGCAATCTTATAGAGGCGTGTTGCAATAAAGCATGACTCGTCATGGCCTCTTGAAAGATTAAATCCGCCAAAAAGGTAGTTGGGGTCCATGAAGTTAGTGAAGTTTACGCTCTCTCTCGCTTTCAAGTGGCAACTCGACTAATATGATCAAGGATCTTGAGTCTTGCAAACGCTATAGCGTCGACGCTATAGCGCCCAAAAGAAGCAACTGCAGCTGCTATTGAACAAGCTCCCCCTGGAGAAATTAGTTGTGTATATTGTGGGGGAGGTCACCTTTATGAAGAATGCACCACAAATCCCGCTACATAATTATGTGGGTACAACAGGCAACAACCCCTATTCTCGACACCTACAACCCGGTTGGAAGAACCACCCCAATTTCGGGATGGGGAGGTAATAATGCAAACACAAGTAATAATGCTCCAGCTATCCCCCCAAGTTTTCCAGTTCAACAGAATCATCGACAGAATGCGCCTGCTATGGACAACTCCATGGAATCTTTGCTGAGGTCTTTTATTAGTGATTGTAAGACAACTATGCAGACCCATGAAGCATCGATAAAGACTTTGGAGAACCAAGTTGGGCAAATTGCTTCTGCTCTCACTCAGAGGCAAAGGGGCGGACTTCCCTCCACGACTGAAGCTTCGACATCTCAAGCACTGGGCCAAGAGCACGTAAATGCTATCTCATTAAGAAGTGGTGGCGAGTATCCGAACCCACTATGCCCGAGGAAACCGAGGTGCAAAGAAAAAAGAGAGAAACATTCCAGATATTGTGATGTCTAGGCCAGACGTTGCAACATCTAGTGTTGAATCAGGAATCAAAATTGCAACCAAGCTTGTACCTGAATATCCTCCTCCACCCTACCCTCAAAGGTTGAAAGCAGTAAGAGAACAAGCAATTTGGGAAATTCTTAGGCGTCTTTGAAACAACTTCACATAAACATCCCATTGGTTGAAGCTCACGAAACAAATGCCTAACTATGCCAAGTTCATGAAAGGTGTCCTCACCAAGAGAAGAAGGCTAGGAGAGAATTCAAGCTTGATGGCCATGACGGGAGAGTGCGGCATGATCATGCGGAAGAAACTCCCAATCAAATTGAAGGATCTGGCAAATTCACCATACCATGTTCTATGGGTAAATCTTATTTCGGCAATGCGCTATGTGATTTGGGAGCAAGCATCAATTTGATGCCCAAATCCATAGCTAAACAACCGGGAATTGATATCATTAAACTACTACTCGCTACCCTTCGGTTTGCGGATATGTCCATAGCCTATCCCAGGGGATAATAGAGGATGTGCTTATTAAAATTGACAAATTTGTTTTTCTGTGGATTTTGTTGTTCTTGATTTTAATGCGGATGAAGAGGTGCCCATCATTCTTGGGAGGCCATTTCTAGCTCGCCTGCATCAGTAATTGATGTTCGAAGGAGAAATGACTATGAGAGTCAATGATCAAGAGATCAAGTTTAAAGTGATGAGTGATCCCAAGTTCTCAAATGCGAGATCCGAGGAGTGTTCATTTGTAATGTGTCTTGATTACGTGGTTCAACAACAATTCCACAAGCAAGGTGACCACTTGGTCAAGGTTCTTACCAACTCAAAAAAGGGAAGTTTATGGAAGGCGATATGTTACAAGGGAAGGCGATGTCAACAAAAGCTCTAAAGAGAGTGCAAGGAGAAAGGTGCCGAGATGCCAAACATACATCAACCTTGGCAAAAGAAAGGAGCTGCGGCGTTATAACGTCTGCCGTTGTAACATCTTACGAGCGATTGGCTCCAACCGCCGAGGTGGTTGATTTTGTAAGTCACCAAGGCTCAAGCATAGCGAAGAAAAACCAAGTCCACAATCTTCACCTCGGCCAATTGCCACCACACCACAAAATTCACCAAAACAATTCAAAGAAGAAAGCTCATTGAATGGGGACAAGTTTTATCATCCACCTCAAGGCTTAAATCTTTATCTAAGAAGCTCAAATCTAGGCGAGCAAGACCTTTCAAGATGGTGAAGGTGTATCCTAAAAAGATAGTGATCTGTTGGAGGAAACCACTCGCTCCACACTTAAGATCAATGATGAAGGGGTGAAGAAATCTTTGTGGAGCACATGTAGTGAGGGACAAGTTCTCCACCGAGTTACCAAACCTCTAACATCAAAGAGGAAGTCTGGCCGAAGACTCTTAAAGCAAGCGCTCTTGGGAGGCAACCCAATGGTTAACTAACCAAAATTTTTTTGAGTTCTATTTTTGTTTTGTGCGAGAGCCACCTCGGCGAGAGGAGAGGATCCACCTCGGCAAGGTTAGCCCACGAGGTTGCGGCGATGCTACGCCTCCTAAAGAAAGCGAAGAAGAAGAGAAGAAGCAGAAAGCCATCAAATCGACCCGGCCAAGCCGAATAAGCGCCAGAACAAGGTCTGGCTTTAATTTCAAATAAATTCAAACCCTTCTTTTGTAGTTTAGATAGTTATAGTCGGAAATAAATTGTGAAGCGCTATAAGCGTTGTTTTTTTGCGCTTCACAAATGTTAGAACTTGTTTAAAATTTTGTTGAATTGTCTTGTGTTAAGTCCTGGGCCTCTCCCGGTCAATTCAGTGATGAGGACACTGCTCCATTTTATTAGGGGGGGAGGACCTAGAGGTTTATAAAAAAAAAAAAAAATCGCTTTCTGTTTTAGTTAGAATTGCATGATCAAAGCTTTGTTTCCAATTTATGTTTGTTGAAAACCTTACATCGGGCTGATCTTAGTGATGATTGTGTGAGTAAGTAAAGAGTAATCATGCGTTCAAATAATATCTGTGTTTATTGCTGCTCCCACACATAAAAATCTCTGCGCTTAAAGAGAAACTAAGCTAGCCGAGGACTATTTGAGGTTTAGGCTAGTCTGAGTTAACCGAGGTGAGATCAAGGCTTGACTAAAAACTTGAAGAGTTTTTGAAGCAAAGTTTGGGGGTGTTTGGGCTATATAAAGGTTAGGTACAAAGGTCTTAAGGTGGTCAGTGACTTAGAAGTTCAATGTAAATATGTTGTAAAGCTGTAGCCGCCCGAAGCAAGAGCTCGGTTGTCCCAAAGGCAAAAGAGGCAAAGCCTCATATGAAAAAAAAAAAAAAAAATTGCTGAGGAGCCGAGTAATGAGGGGGCTGCAGCTAGTAAATAAATCTGTTTCATAGTCTAAGCGCTATAGCGCCAAACGCTATAGTGTGAGTTGTTCAGTTTCAATAAGTTAGGAGCGCTGACCATAGACCTGAAATGCCTAGTTAAACCCTTTGTCATGCTTGAAACTCCCCCATTTCTGTGTGAAAATGTGAATCTAGTCATTGTTTTGAAAAAGTTCTTGATTTCACCAAAAGAAAACCATTCTTTCCAAGGCTAAAGAGAAATCCAAATCTAGCTAGGAATTGAGATGAGTCAAGAGATCACACACACACTATTGAGCGATAATAAGCTTAGAAATTTGTTGAATTGCATTGGTGTGTTGGTGTGAGTGTGAATCGAAAAGGTTAGCCCCTTGAGAAAGTTTTTGACTAAGTGTTCATTGGAATTGCCGAGTTGATCATGTGATGTGTGTTGTACATATATGTTTGTAGTTGTCTTAGTTAAGTGTCATTACTTGAGGACAAGCAATGGTTTAAGTTTGGGGGTGTGATGACTCATATTTATATGAGTTATTTATGCCTTTATCCATGTAAATCAAGTAAGTTCTCAAGTAATATTAGTGTCTTATTGCTCTAATTAGTATAGTTGTAGGAAAAGAAGGGTTAGAATCTGTCTTGAATGAATTCGGCACATCTGGTGCCCTTTTTGAGGTATTTAATGTGTTTTGTGAGTGTTACAGTGATAAAGCGCTGTAGCGTCTAACGCTATAGCGTTTAGAGGGCAACTCAGGCATATCTTTGAGGTTGGCCAAATCTTTGAAGCAGGTCGGCTAAGTCCTAGAAACAGAAGTGTGCTTGTTGGCGCCAAGATCTTCACTCAAGCCTTATTCGCAGTGCCAATGTACTAACTGTTGCAACCGGATTTTCATGGATGTTGTAGGCCACCGTATTTGTGTGAATGGGGCGATAGCCTTAGTTGGTGCGACGGCCATGCCCTCCGTGAATGCGCAAATGCAGGCGCGTGGACTACTCCAACAACTCCTTCTTCCTTTACAAAAACAGATGCTGGAGAACATAAGAAGATAGACAGAAAGAGTTGGACATTGAGAGTTAGAGACTGAGAGATTTTCTGCATTACTGAACGTTTTAGTTTTCGTTTTCCTTGTAATTTTTCACTTGTTTTTATTTTCGGTATTAACTCAGCGTGAGTGTCATCACGGTGAATGAGTTGTGAACCTCGGTGTGTATCTTTTACCACCGGTTCTTCTCATTTCAGTTTAAGTAGTATGAGTTTTCCAGCTTGTATTACTTTGATGATGCGAAACATGAGCTAAATACTTTAAGTTGGATTGCCCGTAACTTTGTAATGAACCATTAGTACTGTTGTTATAATATTGCATGCTTTGCGTTTCAAGCTTTGTGTTATACTTCTTTCAATCTTGTTTTAGAAATGATCAGCTAAAATAGGTAAATCTGTGGGTTCAGACATGGTCCATGGATAGACTTCAAAGCTTGATATGAACGAAAGTCTATTTAAAGAAATTTAAATAGATTTTGCTTCCTCTAGACATAGAAATGCAATAGTTCATAGAGCAAGGGCTGTGGGTTTTTATTATACAGGGGTGAACTTATTTAGAACCTAGACATAGGATTCTTGTAATGAAAACTGGCGTGAGTGATCCAGAAGGCACAAAAGCAATTGCAACAGCGCTTGACGCTATAGCGTGTAACGTTATAGCGCTATACTAATTGGGAATTTACTTAGGAAAGGCAATCCGACTTGTTTCTCTCTCATTCTGCAACTCGGCTTTTACTGTTTTCTTAAAACCTTCACTGTTTAACTGATAACCTGTTACTCCAAACTTTTGCTACTCGGTTCGCTAAGAGCTAGTATCACTTAAACTCTAAAATTAATACCAATCCCTATGGAGACGAACTGTACTTACTATTTTATTAGTTGTTTCGATTGTGTACACTTGCACAACTCGGTTTCTCACAACAACTACCCCACCCGCAAATGAAAATCCAGAACAGTCCAGACAATAGCATTTTGTCTACCCTAGGGTTCAATATCAGTCCAATATAAACTAGCCTAGGGTGCCAACAACAATGCACTTCTTACCTTAAGAAATGGAGCTGAGAAGAGGGGAACATGATAAGAGAGAGGGAAATGCATGAGCTTACCTTAAGAAAGGGAGCAAAGAAGGGGGGAACATGATAAGAGTGGGGGAAATGCATGGAGGAACTAAGCATACAAGCAAAGAAGATAAGAGGGGAAACAATCATAGAAGAAGAAGAAGCGAATGCATATGAATGCAACAATGCTTGTATGAGAAAGAAGAAGAATAGAGGCAAAACAAGATGTTCAAATCAAACACACAAATCACATATTTAATTACTAAGGCTCGAACCTCTTTTGATTTTTTTTTTCTTTTACTCCCCATTGAAGTCGCCAGCTGTCGCGACGGAAAAAGTCCCCGAGGGAGAACCTTCCTCGTTTACAACTTTTCTAAGACAATGAAGCCGCCACCAATACTTATTTAAGGAAAGCATTAGAAAAACCTTTTTGGAAAAGCGGATGACCTTTGAAAACTGAGAGATTTGGGTTTGGAGGTCAGTTACGCGCGGGGAAGGTATTAGCACCCCACACGTCCTCTCTACTGAGAGGGAACCTTTAATTAAATGCGTGGTTTTAGTGTGTTGATTTAAAAATACTTAATTTTGCCTCTCTACTTCTTATTGAAAAAGTCTTAATGAAAATCTCATTTATTATGAAAAAAGGAGGAAAAAGGTTTTTTAGAAAGAGTGCTTGACGGGATGCGACCCGCTCCTACGTATCTCCCAGTGCGTGGAGAACTCAAAGCTACGTAGTTCTTCTTTGTCTTTTCTTTGAAAAGGTTTTTGTCTTTTATCTTTTTAGTGAGTTTTCTAAATAAGACGAGCATTTAGTGAATGATTAAACGAACAAAGGTTATGATTGACTATTAGTAGCAACTCGTCTTTTATCTTTTTTATTTGCACTTGACGAGAATGTGGCTCGCTCCTACGTATCCCAAATGGGAATCAAAGCGACGTAGTTCTAACGAGCCTTGAAAGTGAAAGTCTTTTTGCTTTGGTTTTGAAAAGTGAAGGGCGTTCATAATGATCAAACTAACAAAGGTTATGGGTGATCATTACTAAAAAATCACTTAAATGCATGTAAAAATCTCTTTTGAAAAATGAAAGCCTTCATGATGACCAAACTAACAAAGGTTATGGGTGGTCATCACTAACAACTTGCCATAACTTTTGATGCTTAGGAAAATATCTTTTGAAATTGAAAGCGCTCATGATAATCAAACTAACAAAGGTTATGGGTGATTATCGCTAGTAGCTTATGCATATGAAAACATCTTCTTTTTTTTTTGAAATTGAGGCTCTCATGACAACCAAACTAACAAAGGTTATGGGTGATTGTCGCTAGTCACCATTTTCATGCTAAGCTATTTAGAAAAGAAAACAATGAATGCAAGAAGATTTGGAGATTCAAGCACGGCACAATCATTGAAATCGAATCCTTAGCCAAGCAACAACATGGACATAACTTGCAACTAATCTCATTTGAATTCTTGAGCAAATATTAGCCTAGACTACACATATTAGACCACAACACATAAATAGGCAAAGAAGGAACTTGAATTGGGCATTAAGCAAAAATGCAAGAGTAGGCAAGATTGAACCTAAATGCACATCTAATGGAAGATGCTAGGCGAGGACCAAACTCAAACATTTCTACAAAACGCAAGGGAATCTAAATGAACATCTAGTGGAAGATGCAATGTAAGGAATGGACCTATCTAAGTATTGATGATACCACATGAGAGTAGACATGGAAGTTGTAGGCACAAATGAATTCAAAAGAGTAGCCTCAAGTATGATCCTTGGCAAACCATAAACAAGCAAGTCATCTTAGCAATCAAAGCATCAAAGTATGTTGAATCACTTTGGTCAATCATCGACACTTAAATTAGAGTGCACAAGTGTGAATCCTCTTGCCAATCATCAACAAAGACGAGTTTATTAAAGCAAGCATTTAGGAACAAACCCAAACCCTAATTCTTTTGAAGTGTGTGAAGCACATGAAGGGGTGAAGACCTTCTTATTATTTCACTAAATAACTTAACTAAACAAGCAAGTTAAAGTAAAAATTTGGGGCAAAGTTTTGGTAAAAGTTTATGAATGCAAGAGGGTAAAAATGTCTTATGAGGTGAAGTGAAAATGTTTTGTAAAAACTAAGTGAAATGGTAAAAACTAAAGTGGTGTCATACCCCAATTTTGTCCGGCTTAGGTCAACACCCTAATTTTCAACCAAAGAATAAATAAATTAAGGCTTGGCATGCATTTTAGAGTTTTAAAAGTCATCCAAGGGTTTTTAGGATCATGTTTAGAATAAAAATGCATTTTTGAGCAAATTAGGATTTTTTAGGGTAAAGGGCATTTTGGTCATTTTTCACAACAGGATGATTTTTCTCGTTAAAAATATACATCCACACAAAAATATATTTTATTCTATCCAAAATAATTTTTGCATAATTTTTGAAGAGAAATTCCTAGTCCAAAATAATTAAACATGCATTTTTCCTATTTTTAGTGCATAAAAAATGCCAAAAGACCATTAAAAATTCCCCAATTAATTAAGTGACAATTTTGATTGTCTAGAATAATTAGGGAGGTTATTTCATGGTGTCCAAAAATATGTGACATGTTTTTAATAGGTGCACTCTCAATTACATGCCCAAAAGATTCAAAATTCAAAAATAAAAGGAGGAAGTGTCCTCAATAAGACAAAATAACAAAAAAAAAAGCAAGTTTTTTTATTTTTTCCCTCCATGATCAGCTGATCATGCGTCCCTCCCTCTCTCTCTCTCTCTCAAGAAGCTTCTACACACTCCATTTCTTACTCACCAAGTTTTAATTTGATCATATCCTCAATGTTGCCCTTTTTGGTAAATTAACCCATACACTTACACTAACCTTTCCACCAAAAAACCCCATCTTACCTTTTTGAGAACATTCCCTCACCAAAATACCCTTAACCCTATTTTACAAAAATCACCATTCCCAAATTAGATTTTTTTGTTCATAAATTTCCCTTTTTTCCTCCTTTTATGCGCCACCTTCACCCATTTCTCTCACACACTTGTGTTTTCTAAATACCCTTGATCCATGTGACCAACAATCCTAACCATCCATTCAAAATTAAGATCCAATCCTAGAGCCCAATCAAAGCAAAAAGTCCTAAATGCCCTAAGGCCTCAAAATCCCTATAAATAGCTCACACCTCCTCTCTTCACCAATCTTGGGCTATCATTCTCACCTTCAAGAAAATCAAGCATCATACTTCTCCTCCTCTCCACCCTCTAGGCGAAGCCTTCTCCTCCTTCCCCCTCCTCCATTACTTCACCTTCATCCACCAAAACACCTTTAATCCACCTCTCACACCCTTAACCTTCCTTTCTCACTCAAGGAGTTCATCACACCACCTTTATCTCCTCCCTTCCCTTGCAAGGCCGAAAACCTCTTGCATTTTTCTCCCCTCCATTTCTTGATTTTCTCTTCCATTTTAGAGAAAAGGTAAAATCCATAACCCTCTTTGCATCATCTCCAAATATTTTGCATTGAAGCTCATTTTCTTTCCTCATTCCTTTCGCATAGCATCATCTTTTCAATGTAGTTTGTTGTGGTTGAGGGTGAGATTTGTTGTCTCACCCTAAAATAAGTTGATTAGTGTTGTTTTAATGTTAATTTTTGAGTTTTCTTGTTAAATAAAATGGAGCAAGGTTTCGCATATACATGATTAAAATGTCTTCAAAATTGATTTTGTTGTTTCTTTGTTTAAATCTTGTTGTTGGTATTTTTCTTTAGTAAGTTGTTGAGGATTTGGCTCTATGATTCCTACTAGTGCCAAGTGCACTTTGATCTTAGTAGTGAAGAGAGCTAGAAATGACTTTTGTTTAACATATTAGTTTATGTGCTCATTATTTCTTGTGTTTTAATTTACCTTTTGTTTATTGATGATCTTGCAAAATGATTCTCACTACATGCCTAGTGCATTTCATTCAAGTGGTGAAGATTGCAAGAAAGGATTCAATTTATTTCATAGTTTATGGGTTTATGTGTTCTTATGGTTTGTGTATATTGTTGTTTAGTTAATGATGATCTTGCAAAATGATTCTCACTACATGCCTAGTGCATTTCATTCAAGTGGTGAAGATTGCAAGAAAGGATTCAATTTATTTCATAGTTTATGGGTTTATGTGTTCTTATGGTTTGTGTATATTGTTGTTTAGTTAATGATGATCTTGCAAAATGATTCTCACTACATGCCTAGTGCATTTCATTCAAGTGGTGAAGATTGCAAGAAAAGATTCAATTTATTTCATAGTTGATATGTTTATGATCTAGCTATATTATTGTTTAGTTAATGATGATCTTGCAAAATGATTCTCACTATATGCCTAGTGCATTTCATTCAAGTGGTGAAGATTGCAAGAAAGGATTCAATCTATTTCATAGTTTAATAGTTTATGTGTTCTTGTAGTCTAGTTATATTGTTGTCCACTTGTTGATGATCTTGCAAAGTGATTCTCACTACATGCCTAGTGCATTTTATTCAAAGTGGTGAAGATTGCAAGAAGGGATTCAACCTTGTATAAATTGTCATTCCATTCTCTACTTCATCTTTTAAATAGTTCTTGTGAATTAATCATAGTTTTGCTTAATGTCCAAAGTTTTCTTTGCATACTTGGTTTAGGCCATGAGCCCATCTTATTGAATAAAATTCTCTATTGTTATACTCTATAGTGTTAGAGTTTTGATTTTTTTGGTTTTGGTCCCCTCATGTGTGTTCTTGGGGTTAGGGTTTTAGGTTTTGAGGTTTAAGTTACTATTTTGGTTTTCTTGGACTTTTAGGTTGAATAAAAATGCCTTGCTAGATGCCCATTTGGCAATTTCCTATGTTAGTTTAGATTTTTGCCTACATGTTCATGCATTTCATTTATATCTATATCTTTTGCATTTTCATGCTCTCTTAAATATGCATATATTAATACCATGTTTTGCATCTCATAAATTAAATACTCATGCATTCAATAATGTTGTATTTTGCATTCCATAATTGCATACTCTTGCACTCATATACTTGTATCATGGTGCATCCAATTGTTCATAGCAAACTCTGTAAATACTCTTTTGATTGCTTTGCTTGTGTCCCAATGGTTGTTTTGGGGTTTTGACTTGGAAGAAGAATTTGAAATGTTATATTCCTTTTCAAGCTTGAAATCCTATGTTTTTTCAAATAAGAAACCTAAGGCATTTTCCTAAATAAAATCATTAACCATCACTCAAGCCGTTGCTTGTTTGATCGTTAATGAGGAGCTATTAGTGGTAGTCACTCGAAGCCTTTGCTTGTTTGTCTATCATGAAAACTCCCACACATTAAATAAACAACAACAAAAACAACTAATTCAAGCTGCCAAAATAACACGAGCTACTAGCTCACCCCCTTTTTTCAAAACTATTTTCAAAAGAATAATACGACGTTGTCGCTTGTAATCACTCGAAGCCATTGCTTGTTTGATTACCGATTCCGAACTCTCTTTTCTTTCGAGTTAATACCGAATGCCACTCGAAGCTTTTGCTTGTTTGGTGTTCGCGAACACTCGAGTCTTATTTCAAAAACTCCAAAAACACTTTCAAAAATCACAAAGCCGTTTTCACACGCAAAGCGAGAACTACGTTGCTTTGATCCTCAGCGATGAAGTGCACGTAGGGACCGGGTTCATGTCCCGTCAAGCACACCTTTAAAAACCCATAAAAAAACAAGAACTACGTTGCTTTGATCCCTCGGCCCTGTGAAGTGCGTAGGACCGGGTTCTGTCGTCAAGCACGCTTTTCAAAAATCTTTGTCTTGTCCCGCTTTTCAAAGATACCAAAAACATCCCTTTTCCCGTTTTCAATAAAGTGATTTCTCGAGAAAAAAAAAAAAATAAATAGAACAATGTATTTCAAATCAAACATTTCAAAACCACATCAAATTAATGGTTCCCTTTCGGTGAGAGAAAGGGCGTGTGAAGTGCTAATACCTTCCCATGCATGCAACCAACCCCCGAACCTACATCTCTAAGTTTTGAAAGACCACCCGCTTTCAAAAAGGTTTTTTTCAATGTTTTCCTAAAATAAAATATTGGTGGCGGCTCTCTTGATTTTCAACGTTGTCAAACCGAAAAGTCCCAAACCGGATTTTTAGCGCAGCAATGTGGCGACGATTTTGGGACTTTCTTTCTTTATTTATTTATTTAAAGAGAGATGAGGTCAAGCCTAATTAATTTGATGTGGTTTAAATTGTTTGATTTGAAAAACTATGTTCTGTCTCTTCCTTTTCTGTTCTTTTTCTTTTCTCTTCTTTTGCATGCACTGTGGTTATGTTTATGCATGCATTCCTCAATTCCCATGATCCCTCTCCTTCGCTCCCTTTCTTAAGGTAAAACATGCATTCCCCATTCTATTATGTCCCCTCCTTCTTAGCTCCCTTTCTTGAGGTAAGCAATGCGTGTAATTTACGTGGACTTATTAGGATGGTTTGTATATTAAATTGGTGTATGCATGTTAAACCCTAGGTGTAAACGACTTTTCTTTTTGTGCTGACTCTATTCGGTTTCTTTGCGGGTGGGGATGGGTAGATTTTAGGAAGTATGTCCTCAATCACACACTTTCACACCTTATGATTTATGTTCTATGAGTGGGCTCCTATACCCGGATCCAACAAACACTTAGGAGAGTGGAGGCGATTAAGGATCTGTCATTCAAGACCTTTGTCTGTCTGATACTCATGAAAGTCTCAATCGGAGTACGCTTTCTCATGACGCCTCACACTTGGTAGCATTCTACATTTGTGGGTGTCGGCGTGAGAATTCTATAGCTTCGGTAGCCATTGTGAGGGTGTGAATTAGAGCTACATGGGAGGAACCTTTGAAGTCGCCCTAGAACTCAGGAATTCCCACCTTTGTAGGACACGAGGGCATACGAATTGTGTGCTGCATGGTAATTTAGGGCATGTTTTCCTCAAAAGGAGATTTTCCAAAGTTTTTCCAAGAAAATACAAACAAATTTTTTTTTCCTTCCAAATAAACCACTGTGTGAGGCGGCATGCAGTGTGTCACCTAAGTTTTTGAACTTCCGTCCACACTCATCGCTTTTATCATCTCTACATGCATCATTCATATCATAATCGCATCATGCCACATTCATTAAAACTCAAATGTTGTAAACATTTGCATTCATATTGCATCTCATTTGCATTTGCTTGCCGGGAACCACCAAATAATGTACCGTCTTGTCATAGGTGCATCAGAATGGAATCGAATAGCAAGGCTTCACTTACTTCTCGCTTCCCAGTTATGGAGAAGGAAGTATGTCAATTTTCTATTTCGATTCCTCGTTTACTTCACTTCCTAAATCAAAGAAAAAGTTTTTGCGCTTATGACAAGACAAGGCATCCCGTGGTTCCCGGCATCAAGCAAACATTGTACATACATTCATATATTCATTCATGCATTCTCATGCAATAAATGTCTAAACAAACAGAAAAGGCACGCTGGTTCTCCGTCACCGATACTTCACCCGACTACAAGCCAAGCTGATGGCTAATCCGCAAGAGCATCCGGAGATTGGCGAGAGTAATCCAGAGCATGAAGATTTAAGCATGCAAATTTTGAACCCCGAAAGCGGTGGCTCGGGAAAACCAAGTGCTTAAGGATAAGGTTGGGGCAATGGAGGCCGGATGCACGAGATGATGGCCATGCTACAAAGTCTAAAGAATGGGCGGTGTTGAAGCCGCCATCCTTTGTAGTGGGTCCGGTTGGTGTCACCTCTTTTGTTCCCCTTGATGATCGCCAAACGCTTCTGATTTGCGATTCATGGGATCCGGTCGATCACCACTGAAATGAATGTGTCAAATCGTACACTCCACAAAGATGTCCTTGGGTATGCCTGCTGGTACATGCCGCAAGTCGTTGGATCCATTCTGCCCGGTGTGAATACGCCCAATCAAAGTCACCTGCGCCGTAGTGCTTGTAGGAGGCTGGGAGGACCGCAGATCCGGATGTTTAGTTCTCTGCTGCGCACTCGGTCCCTACTGGGGCTAGTGACACCACCTCATAATGCTCCTCACTGGATGGTATTATTATGGTATGGGAGTCACCCCAAGGACACATGTTTGAGGGGTCGCAGCCAAATGATCCGATTCGTGCGCTCAAAAAAAGAAAGAGTAAGAGGCGACGGAGAGGTGCGGTGTCGAGCCAAGGAGGCATGTGAGTCGTGTTTGGTCCTGACTTGGTTTTGCCACCAAAATTCAAGGCTCCCGAGGTGGACAAGCACGAGAGGAACTGGACGTCCGGTGAGTCGCATTATGACGTTTGATCACAAGGCTCGGGGCATCAAGACAAGAGAGGCGGACCGATTTTGATCCAATCCCAATGGCGTATCTTGAGTTGTTTGATTACTTAACCTTCAAGAACTTAGTCAAGACTCGTTCAATGAAGCCCCCTTCACCGCCATTTCCCAGAGGTTACAACGCTAATACTACTGCGGTTTCCATGAAAGCGGGGTTGGTCATGCGTGGAGGAGTGTAAAGCCTTCAAGCGTGTGGTGCAAGACCTAATCGATGCCAATTGGATTTCATTCAAGCAAAATGGTCCAAGCATAATCGCAAACCCATTCTTAGGGGCACGAGAAGCCAACCTCTAATGCCATAGAAGATTTTAATGGGCAAGTAATAAGAAAGATTGCTAAAATCATGATGGATCAAGGGTATAAGGTTGGAGTCGGCTTGGGAAAATCTGCGGACAAGGAATCCTTGCGCTGTCCGGCTAAAAGGAATAAGGACCGTTGCGGGTTGGGATACGATCCAAGTCTAGCCAAGAGAAGGAAAGTGGCAGAGGAAAGAAGTGGCGGATGGTTGGCTGAGTCAAAAGGCCAAGATCCCTGGCCCCAGAGCATTCCTGTCTGTGACATCCGCCAGAGCTTCATGAGTGCCGGTTTGCTTAATCACAACCAAGTTGTTGCCATCTGTGGTGGATCTAAAACTGAAGAAGATGGGTGCAGTGCGGTTCGTCATTTGTCTTCTTGGGAAAAGAGGTGAAGAATTGGGAAGCTGCTGATTTCCCGTGACCTTTTAACTCAAAGTAATTGGTTGTAATGCAACCCTGTGGCTCTGCCCAAGGCCATAGGACCAGTTGTTAGGGGCACGCATGTTTTTATTTTCAGAATCATCATCATCAATAAAAACGCTTGTTTTGAATTTCTCAATCAATAAAAATCATTTTTCTCTTCATTGTGTGAGTCTTTTTCTGTTTATTGTTTGCTTGCTTTCTTGTTTCGCCTTTCATTCTGCTTTTTGGCTTCGGCAAAAGGCAGATCCACAGCAATAGTCTTTGAAAGCAAAGCAGCGTCTTGATAAATCCGTATTTTGACTTTGATCACCCCTGTCAATCAAAGTGGGGATGTTGAGGAAGAGCGGGAAACTCCTCGAACTCGTGAGGTTAAAGAAAGAGTTATTCACCTCACGGGAATATAATTGAAGTAATCAACTTGGAGTACAGTGAGAACAAGAAAAGAGGTCAAAGTGGTTACCACCATGAATGAAGAAGACCGCATAAAGTTGGTTCAGTTGTTGCGTGATTACGTGGATGTGTTTGCATGGTCATATCAAGATATGCCTAGGTTGGACACCGACATCGTGGTACACAAGCTACCAGTCGAGCCCGAATGCCCGCCTGTAAAACAGAAATTGAGAAAGATGAAGCCTGAGATGTCCCTCAAAATTAGAGAGCGGAGTGAAGAAGCAATTTGATGCGGGGTTCCTAGCGGTGGCAAGTACGCGATGGGTTGCCAATATCATCCCGGTTCCGAAAAAGGATGATAAAGTCAGAATGTGCATTGACTACAGAGGTCTGAATCGTGCTAGTCCCAAAGATGATTTTCCCCTTCAAACAAAAAAAGAAACACAAAAAAACAAATGACCGAGAAAAAGAAAGTAGTGTCGAAAAAAAAAAATAAAAACAAAAGGCAAACATATAGGAGTAGATAAATTATTGTCCTTGGGTTAATTTTTGAGAAAACGAGCAATCATGATTTGAAATAAAGTTTGACCATTTTCCCATATTCTTGAAAAAAGCTGTGCTACACTGCTGTAAGCCAAAAATCCAAAAATCACCCCTAGACAAGGATCACCTCAAATATCAAAAAGGTGCGTCACTTTTATCACTCACGAGTCAAAAAAAAAAAAAAATAATCAAAAAAAAAAAAAAAAAAAAAAAAAAAAAAAGGAAAAAGGGATTTAGAAATGAAAATCCCAAAAATACAAAAGAAATGTAAGTGGTGGTGATACACGTTACCCACAAAACACAAGAGATCCTTGTCTCAATAAAGCGCAAATACTTCCCTTTGACCTCGGCATCCCGCCCTCCACCAACCCTTAGCACCTCGGCATCCCGCCCTCCACCAACCCTTAGCCAGGACTAAAACTTCCAAACACCTCATCAAGCCAAATAACCATCATAAATCATCATACATTAGCCAACGCCGAATAAAAATCATCCTACCATTAGCTTCAAGCACTTCACCCAATCATCCTTCCTCCACAAAAACCCACAATCTCCAAAAATCCATTCCGATCAGTGATTGATTGCTTTGGTTTTCTCAGAATTTTAGCTTGTGGACAAATAAGTTTATTTATTTAAATATGTTTGTCCATAAAAAAAATCTCAAAAAAAAAAAAAACAAAAAAAGGGGGAAAGAAAATCAAAAGGCTTGCACTCCAAGATTCATTCAAGTTACAATTATATCAAGGCAAAGTTTTAGAGATCACCAAGTGGGTTGAAGCTGCCTTATACTCCAGTACAACCAGTTCAGTGGTTGCCAAATTTGTGAAGAAAGATGCGCTTTGCCGTTATGGTCTTCCAAACAAGATCATCAGCGATAATTGCAGCAACTTGAGCAAAAAATGATGAAGGACACGTGTGCGAGTTCAAAATCCAGCATCATAATTCTTCTCCTTACCGCCCGAAGATGAATGGGGCAGTCAAAGCAGCCAACAAGAACATCAAGAAGATTGTGCAAAAGATGGTGGTAACCTACAAGGATTGGCATGAGATGCTTCCCTTTGCTTTGCATGGCTACAGAACTTCCGAGACGCATTTCAACCGGGCAAATCCTTTCTCTACGGTATATGGGTGAGCAGTCCTCCCTATTGAGGTTGAGATACCCTCCTGCGGGTCTTGATGGAAACCAAGTTAGAAGAAGCAGAATGGGTTCAAGCCCGTCTGGTTCAGCTAAACCTCATTGAAGAAAAAAGGATTGCAGCTTTGTGTCAGGGGCAATTATATCGCGAGAGAATGAGAACGGCTTTTGACAAGAAAGTCCGACCACGTGAATTCGAGCAAGGTGATCGGTGCTTAAGAAGATCTTGCCTATCGCATCGATCCCGTGGGAAGTGGACTCCAAGCTATGACGGACCATATGTTGTCAAGAAAGCCTTCTTTGGAGGAGCGCTGATACTTACCAACATGGACGGCGAAGATCTCAAGAACCCAGTCAATTCAGACTCAGTAAAGAAGTATTATGCCTGAAAGAAATAAACGAAAAAAGAGAAAGACAAGCCAAGTAAGAATTAGCTCGCTAGGTTGAAAACCCGAAAGGGCGACTTAGGCAAAATCAGAGCGGCCCGGTGGATTGAAAACCCGCAAAGGGCGATCCAGGCAAAAATTAGGGTCAGAAAACTTGAGCATGAAAAGTAAAGAAAGGCATACAACTCCCCTGAAGACTTGAATGAGGGAGTGATCAAGGTCAAGGACACAAATGTCAGCACTGCCCCACAGAGACCGGACGTTCGAATTCAGTTTCTCTCTTATTTTCGTGTCTTTTTGTAGTTTTAAAATTCTCAAATGTACTGAACAGTCGACGTAACATTCTGTACGATCGGCTTCCATATCAATAAAGCTCAACTTTTCTCATATCTGGATTGTTGATATTTTTGCTTTTTCTGCTCAAAATAAGCGTTTTTATGATGATGGTGATACTGAACTGTAAAACATGTGCATACATCATAAGGCATTACAAATCATTGCGAAATCTTTAAAAGTCAGGGGAAATAAGCAAATTCCTAAAGATAATTAACCTTACAAAAAAGGGTTGCATTCGCAAACCGTTCCAGATGGCGAACCAGAGAGCAAGCGCGCGTTCGGTTCACAAGCCTCGCAGTTTCCCTCGGCTTTTCAGTCTCATACCAGGAGTATCGGAAGTCGGTTGAACCAAAAAAATAAGCCTTGTCAAAAAGCAAAAATGAACGGTCAGGGAAAAGAGAGGCGATCGGAGAAAAGAAAAACATGAAAAAACAAATAAACGAAAATGAAAAGTCGTGAGAAAACAATCGAGAAAAGAATCAAAAACAAAGGAAAGCAGTCCACCACATGCATCATCACATCAAAATCATACCATTGCACGCTTTTCGCATAACATACTCCTGCATAACATGCCTTTGCATAACATGCACCCATGCTTCATGCATCATTCCTTGCATCAACTGACATATGCAGGTACCTCAATTCAATACGCCAGCGGCGATTATCTCAATCGGTCAATCAGCAGGATTTGTGAATCCTTCAGACCGCGTGTCGCCGGGACCTATGCTTCCGCCAGATCTCGTCGTTATCGAGCACCGACGAATCATCAGACCCCGAGGTCCTTCAGTTTAGTTCAAATCAACAGTCCAAACAGCGACTATGAACTCGACCTTCATCCCGCCAAGTCATCACGGAGCATGACGGATCGGCCCCCCAGACTTCGCGTCCTTCAGACCAGCTGTGCCAGTGTAAAGCATAGTGCAAGTCCATCAAGGTAAAATGTATCAGCCTCCACAACTTGATACAGAACCTCAAAGCCGCTCGAGTAGGCCACCTTGAGCCCAGCGTTCGCCAGAGCCAGCGCTCCTTCAGAGCCCAAACGTTCCTTTGAGCCCAAGCGTTCGTTCTTGAGCCCAAGCGTTCTTGAGCCAAGCGTTCGCCCGAACCAAGTGTTCCTTCAGAGTCCAAGTACTCCTTCAGAGCCGCAGACGCTCCTTCAGAACCCAGGTGTTCCTTCAGAGTGACGAGCGCTCCTTCATCACCGCACTTTTTGTTACTTTCTTCCCCAGCCGGTGTCGGCTTATCAAAGGACGGTACCTTCTCTACTCGTTTCTATTTATTGTTTTACTTCTTCTTTGTTTACGCCACTCGAGGGTCGGCGCCAATTTGTTTCCCGTTTTGCTAGCACCACGTTCATTGCAGCCGTTTTCTGGCTAGTATCCATTCACCCAAAAAAGAAAATTCGGGTTTTTCCCTAAGTTGACAAAATTGGTATAATTTCTGAATTCTTTATCTCTATTTTGCCACGGAATATGTTTTTCGCCAATTCATATTCCTTGTTAAAATCTAGATAAAGAGAGGCAAAATTGTCATACCCCAATTTTGTAAAGCTTTAGGTCAACACCCTAATTTTCAACCAAAGAATAAATAAATTAAGGCTTGGCATGCATTTTAGAGTTTTAAAAGTCATCCAAGGGTTTTTAGGATCATGTTTAGAATAAAAATGCATTTTTGAGCAAATTAGGATTTTTTAGGGTAAAGGGCATTTTGGTCATTTTTCACAACAGGATGATTTTTCTCGTTAAAAATATACATCCACACAAAAATATATTTTATTCTATCCAAAATAATTTTTGCATAATTTTTGAAGAGAAATTCCTAGTCCAAAATAATTAAACATGCATTTTTCCTATTTTTAGTGCATAAAAAATGCCAAAAGACCATTAAAAATTCCCCAATTAATTAAGTGACAATTTTGATTGTCTAGAATAATTAGGGAGGTTATTTCATGGTGTCCAAAAATATGTGACATGTTTTTAATAGGTGCACTCTCAATTACATGCCCAAAAGATTCAAAATTCAAAAATAAAAGGAGGAAGTGTCCTCAATAAGACAAAATAACAAAAAAAAGCAAGTTTTTTTATTTTTTCCCTCCATGATCAGCTGATCATGCGTCCCTCCCTCTCTCTCTCTCTCTCAAGAAGCTTCTACACACTCCATTTCTTACTCACCAAGTTTTAATTTGATCATATCCTCAATGTTGCCCTTTTGGTAAATTAACCCATACACTTACACTAACCTTTCCACCAAAAAACCCCATCTTACCTTTTTGAGAACATTCCCTCACCAAAATACCCTTAACCCTATTTTACAAAAATCACCATTCCCAAATTAGATTTTTTTGTTCATAAATTTCCCTTTTTTCCTCCTTTTATGCGCCACCTTCACCCATTTCTCTCACACACTTGTGTTTTCTAAATACCCTTGATCCATGTGACCAACAATCCTAACCATCCATTCAAAATTAAGATCCAATCCTAGAGCCCAATCAAAGCAAAAAGTCCTAAATGCCCTAAGGCCTCAAAATCCCTATAAATAGCTCACACCTCCTCTCTTCACCAATCTTGGGCTATCATTCTCACCTTCAAGAAAATCAAGCATCATACTTCTCCTCCTCTCCACCCTCTAGGCCGAAGCCTTCTCCTCCTTCCCCCTCCTCCATTACTTCACCTTCATCCACCAAAACACCTTTAATCCACCTCTCACACCCTTAACCTTCCTTTCTCACTCAAGGAGTTCATCACACCACCTTTATCTCCTCCCTTCCCTTGCAAGGCCGAAACCCTCTTGCATTTTCTCTCCCTCCATTTCTTTGATTTTCTCTTCCATTTTAGAGAAAAGGTAAAATCCATAACCCTCTTTGCATCATCTCCAAATATTTTGCATTGAAGCTCATTTTCTTTCCTCATTCCTTTCGCATAGCATCATCTTTTCAATGTAGTTTGTTGTGGTTGAGGGTGAGATTTGTTGTCTCACCCTAAAATAAGTTGATTAGTGTTGTTTTCATGTTAATTTTTGAGTTTTCTTGTTAAATAAAATGGAGCAAGGTTTCGCATATACATGATTAAAATGTCTTCAAAATTGATTTTGTTGTTTCTTTGTTTAAATCTTGTTGTTGGTATTTTTCTTTAGTAAGTTGTTGAGGATTTGGCTCTATGATTCCTACTAGTGCCAAGTGCACTTTGATCTTAGTAGTGAAGAGAGCTAGAAATGACTTTTGTTTAACATATTAGTTTATGTGCTCATTATTTCTTGTGTTTTAATTTACCTTTTGTTTATTGATGATCTTGCAAAATGATTCTCACTACATGCCTAGTGCATTTCATTCAAGTGGTGAAGATTGCAAGAAAGGATTCAATTTATTTCATAGTTTATGGGTTTATGTGTTCTTATGGTTTGTGTATATTGTTGTTTAGTTAATGATGATCTTGCAAAATGATTCTCACTACATGCCTAGTGCATTTCATTCAAGTGGTGAAGATTGCAAGAAAGGATTCAATTTATTTCATAGTTTATGGGTTTATGTGTTCTTATGGTTTGTGTATATTGTTGTTTAGTTAATGATGATCTTGCAAAATGATTCTCACTACATGCCTAGTGCATTTCATTCAAGTGGTGAAGATTGCAAGAAAAGATTCAATTTATTTCATAGTTGATATGTTTATGATCTAGCTATATTATTGTTTAGTTAATGATGATCTTGCAAAATGATTCTCACTATATGCCTAGTGCATTTCATTCAAGTGGTGAAGATTGCAAGAAAGGATTCAATCTATTTCATAGTTTAATAGTTTATGTGTTCTTGTAGTCTAGTTATATTGTTGTCCACTTGTTGATGATCTTGCAAAGTGATTCTCACTACATGCCTAGTGCATTTTATTCAAAGTGGTGAAGATTGCAAGAAAGGATTCAACCTTGTATAAATTGTCATTCCATTCTCTACTTCATCTTTTAAATAGTTCTTGTGAATTAATCATAGTTTTGCTTAATGTCCAAAGTTTTCTTTGCATACTTGGTTTAGGCCATGAGCCCATCTTATTGAATAAAATTCTCTATTGTTATACTCTATAGTGTTAGAGTTTTGATTTTTTTGGTTTTGGTCCCCTCATGTGTGTTCTTGGGGTTAGGGTTTTAGGTTTTGAGGTTTAAGTTACTATTTTGGTTTTCTTGGACTTTTAGGTTGAATAAAAATGCCTTGCTAGATGCCCATTTGGCAATTTCCTATGTTAGTTTAGATTTTTGCCTACATGTTCATGCATTTCATTTATATCTATATCTTTTGCATTTTCATGCTCTCTTAAATATGCATATATTAATACCATGTTTTGCATCTCATAAATTAAATACTCATGCATTCAATAATGTTGTATTTTGCATTCCATAATTGCATACTCTTGCACTCATATACTTGTATCATGGTGCATCCAATTGTTCATAGCAAGCTGTAAATACTCTTTTGATTGCTTTGCTTGTGTCCCAATGGTTGTTTTGGGGTTTTGACTTGGAAGAAGAATTTGAAATGTTATATTCCTTTTCAAGCTTGAAATCCTATGTTTTTTTCAAATAAGAACACCTAAGGCATTTTCCTAAATAAAATCATTAACCATCACTCGAAGCCGTTGCTTGTTTGATCGTTAATGAGGAGCTATTAGTGGTAGTCACTCGAAGCCTTTGCTTGTTTGTCTATCATGAAAACTCCCACACATTAAATAAACAACAACAAAAACAACTAATTCAAAGCGCCAAAATAACACGAGCTACTAGCTCACCCCCTTTTTTTCAAAACTATTTTCAAAAGAATAATACGACGTTGTCGCTTGTAATCACTCGAAGCCATTGCTTGTTTGATTACCAGTTCCGACTCTCTTTTCTTTCGAGTTAATACCGAATGCCACTCGAAGCTTTTGCTTGTTTGGTGTTCGCGAACACTCGAGTCTTATTTCAAAAAACTCCAAAAACACTTTCAAAAATCACAAAGCCGTTTTCACACGCATGAAACCGAGAACTACGTTGCTTTGATCCCTTAGCGATGAAGTACGTAGGACCGGGTTCATGTCCCGTCAAGCACACCTTTAAAAACCCATAAAAAACAAGAACTACGTTGCTTTGATCCTCGGCCCGGTGAAGTGCGTGGGACCGGGTTCTGTCCGTCAAGCACGCTTTTCAAAAATCTTTGTCTTGTCCCGCTTTTCAAAGATACCAAAACATCCCTTTTCCCGTTTTCAATAAAGTGATTTCTCAGAAAAAAAAATAAATAGAACAATGTATTTCAAATCAAACATTTCAAAACCACATCAAATTAATGGTTCCCTTTGGTAGAAAGGCGTGTGGGTGCTAATACCTTCCCATGCGCAACCGACCCCGAACCTACATCTCTAAGTTTTGAAAGACCACCCGCTTTCAAAAAGGTTTTTTTCAATGTTTTCCTAAAATAAAATATTGGTGGCGGCTCTACTGATTTTCAAACGTTGTCAAACTGAAAAGTCCCAAACCGGATTTTTCGGGGCGCAACAAGTGGTAAAATGTTTATGGGTAAAAAGTCAATGAAGTGGTAAAGTAAAATGGTAAAAAGTGAACAAACACAATTGCACAACTTGCATTTACTCAAACACAATCAAAATGACAATTTTCAAGCAATCAAAAGGGGATTATGCAAGAATTTAAAGACTAGATGCAAAGATTCAAGGCTTACCTCAAAATCTCACAAAGAAATGAAGAAAGATATGAAATGAACTCAAGAACAAACTTGGATCTACTCTTGAACTTCAAAAATAGCTAGATCATGGAGATTTGATGATGAAACCTTGAAGAGAATAGAATGGTAGAAGATGATCTAGTGTAGGAATCAAAGAAATGGAGGATTTGATGGTGAAAAATTGAAGAATGGAGGAGTAGTGGTGGTGGGTTGTATTCGGCCAAGAGAGTGGGAGAGGAGAGGGAGCGTGTTAGGGTTTATGTGAGTGAGAAATTAATGAGAGGCCAAAAGATTGTGAGTGATTGCCTTAACAAAGTATATATAGAACACACTTGGGTCTAGGGTTAAATTGGTAATCAAGCAATTAAAATGAATTACAATTCAATTTGAAAACCATGAAAATGCGCATAAAAAATAAATGGAAATGATTAATTGAACTTGGGCACCAAGCAAGGGGACATTTTTGGTCATTGTTCTTGAGAAGTGCTCTAGGATTGGACTTTGAATTTGAATCAAGGGCTAGGATTAATGATCACAAGGATTAGGGACAATGAAGAAACACAAAATGAGTGTGAAATGGTGGGTGTATGCTGCGCAAAACGAGTGGAAATGAGAGGGAAAAATGCTAGCTTCGTGCTAGTTGTCACTTGTACTATTTGTCTCCCATGTGCACTACCTTATCCTTTCATTTTTTGATTATTCTTTTAGGATAATTCCATAAAATCTTACCACATTGGGCCAAATACTAGGAATATAAATTATTGGGCTTCCATTTATGAGATCATCAATCCCAAAAATGATATGGCACCTCTCCTTGTAGATTCCCGAAGAATATTCCTTTTGTTGACTTTTTTAAGTTTGACTTTTTGCACAAAATCAACATTACATGCACAACACACATGCAATTCGAATAATTTGCCCCACTATAAAATCCTCTAACACTGCCCAATGATTTTTGGTGAAAAATTACCCCTTTTGTGTAAAATGACCAAAATGACCAAAATGTCTTTTTGCCCGAAAAACCCTAATTTGCTTTAAAATGCCTTAAAATGCTTTCCTAATCCTAAAATGATTTCTAAAACTCTAAAATGCATGCATGATGCTCTTTACAACCTTTGAAGTTAATGCCAAACCTTGATTTATTTATTTTTGGTTAAAAATTAGGGTTTTGACCTAGACGGACAAAATCAGGGTATGACAAAAAGCAAGTGTAAAATTTATTTGGATAATAGTGGAAACACTCACTTGGAAGTGGGGAGAGGAAGTAGCCTGAGTTGGATGAACCTCTATAACTCTATTGTGTCATTACTTGCTTTTCATATTACTTGCTTAAATTGCTTTACACTAGTTATTGTTTTCAAACACTAAAGAAGGTTAAATACTTTAACCTTCTTTAGATAAGTTTTCAACTGAACCTCAACCTTCTTTAAAAAGAAGATAATGTATGTTTGAAAACAATTCTTTTCTTATAAGTTAAAAGTATCTTATATCATCATAGTTAGTTGCCTTTCACTATAGAAATACATGTTGGTTGTTTGTGGAACTAACATTTAACCTTCTCATCTCCAAGTTTACCATGAGAATACTTTGAGAAGGTTACATGACTTAAATTTTAAAAGGTCACACAATTCAAATAGATTTGAACTTCAAATATGTGTAACAAACAGAGGGAATACTAATTTCCTAGTACTTAAAAATAAAAGCATTCAGAGCTAACCAAATGCACCAATAGGTAGCCAACCAAATGAGACATTTAATCTACTTAGCCTTCTTTCCACCACAATCCTTCCTAACCCACTTGAAATTTTCAAAAAAGTTGATAAAAAGTGAGAGTTGGATGCTTTGTCCAAGTTAAAATCTGCGACCAACCATTTGATGCAAACCTGCAAGTGAATAGAAGATGATATGCTTCCTTTCTAAGTTCTAAGAACAGAGGGCAAGTTGTTCCCTCCACATTAGTAATTACATGTCTATGCAGGAGAGGGCGCGCGTGGGGAGAGAGTTGCACATCAAACACCACCCAAAGGTTAAAACTTTGGACGAAATAGTTGTTCTCCAAAGATCCGTAAGCACCCCATGCATCTCCATGTCCACTCCACCAGCTGAGATCGACTCCACTCGATGACGATAGTAGGAGCGCACTAAATTTTTCTAGGCTTCCAAAGTCCAGCTCCACTTGTCTGCCCTGTCTTGAACCGACTTCACCTTGTTAAAAGTATTCAAACCTTCAGCTTCCTCCACACTTATTGGACTCGAGATGTAAGTCCACAGTAGCCTCCAATTCTAGACATTATCAACCCACACTCTCATACTTTCTATATTCGCTTCTTGAGCCTCACAACCTGCATACAAATAAGAAAACACCATATACAATGGTGCAAGGCCTAGCCAGTAATGATGCCAGAATTTGATAAAAGTCCCATCCTCTAAAGTGTGTCTTATGCACGATCCAAACCACCCCGCAGAAAAAGGTATCAGACCCCAACCACAACAGATCACACCACCACAAGGAGTCCCTAGTACCTCCTCGAGTAACCGCCTCGGGACCATACAAAAATGTTGAATCAACATCTCCATCTTAGCAATATATCCTTGCCACTCGCATTTCCATCTATTAAAAATCTCCACTTCCATTTAGATAACAAAGCTATATTAAATAATTCAAGATTTTTGATGCCAAGGCCCCCTTCCTTATTTGGTTTGCAAATCTTATCCCAAGCAACCCAATACATTCCTCTATCTCCTTCATTAATGCCCCACAAGAAGTCCCTTTGGATCTTTATCATAGCATTGATAACCTTCCTCGGTGCCTTGTAGAAAGAAAAAAATATAAAGGTATACTACTCAAGATTGAGTTAATGAGCATTACCTAGCCCCCTATAGATAAATAGTGACATTTCCACATTGCTAGCCTCTTACTAAGTGTATCCAACATCGGCTTCTAAGTTGTTGCTCTCCTGGGATCAGCACCCACCAAAATCCCCAAGGATTTAATGGAATAGATTTGAACTTGAAATTTAGAAAAATTGAAGTTGCCTCCAAAAAATCATCCAGAATATTAATGCCAAAATGCTTGCATTTGTGAAAATTAACCTTCAATCTAGAGGCAAGCTCAAAACTCCTAAGAATGGTCTTAATACTCCACAAATTATCCCAAGTGACCTTTCAGTCACTAAGTGTCACTTGTGAAATGCATGAGGGAAACTTCAAATTGTCATTAATTGAATAGCTCTGAAACTCCCCGATATCCACCTCCTTACCAACCAAAGCCGACAATCCTTCAACAACAATTAGGAAAAGGAAAGGAGATAGGGGGTCTCCTTCCCCGAGACCTCGATGAACATTGAAGTCATTGGTTGGACTACCATTGACTAACACGGACATCGAATTCGAGAAAGCACATGCCTTCATCCACAGAATCCACCCTACAGAAAATCCCATCCTGTCAATCATATACAACAAAAAATCCCAAGAGATAGACTAGTAAGCCTTCTCAAAGTCAACTTTAGAAAGAATGCATTCATCTTTGTTACGCTTAGCAAAGTCAACAATCTCATTAACCACTACGACGCCATCCAAAATACGCCTACCTCCTAAAAAGGCCGATTGGCAATTAGAAATAACATTTGGCAAAACCCTCTTGATTGTGTTTGCCAACACTTTTGCCAAAATCTTATACAAACATCCAACTGAACATATTGGTTTGTATTCACCTAATCCTTGCGGATTATTATTCTTGGGAATTAGAGCTATAAATGATGTTGTGATAGTGTTGCGTTCGTGTGGTATTCGCAAATATAGTGCAAGTATACACGTCGTACAAGTAATAAAGTGGATAAAAGTAAGAGATCGTTCCCACGAGGATTGGTTATACTTTCAAGGTTCAAGTCTTAAAACACAAGTGAAACAAGTAACAAATCGGGACTAAAAGTTGGTGTTAATACTAGAAATGTAAATAAAGCAAGTAAATAAGTGTTGGTTGTGAATATGGATGAGAATGAGTTGGATTGCTGCATGCATGTAAATCCTCTCTAGTCAGACGTTATAACGTTTACACGCTATTACGTACAAATGTTATTCTGTATAGACGTTATAACGTTTGAACGCTATTGCAAAAGAGCTGTGCTTTTCAGTCACAAAACGTCAGAGCTTCAAGTACTAGAATGTCCTATGTCTAGGTTCTAAGTAGGCCCACTCCTCGTATTTTAAGTACCCACAAAGAATGTTCTATGAACTATTATCCATTCTATGTCTAGACTTAGATAAAAATGCCTAAATGTCTTTAGTACACCTTTTCGTTCATATAAATCTTTGAGTTCTTTTCATAGACCATGTCCTGCACTCTATGAATCCACCTATTTTAAGAGGCCAACCTCAAAACAAGTTTGGAAATATTATCATGCAAAGATTTAAAACATATAAGTGTCAATACTTCATAACATTTAACTAGAAATTCATTACATGCAAAACAACAACCCAACTACAAAATGTTTAGCTCATGCTTGAGCATCTTCTACGAAAGATAAGGAGTTAAAATACCATACATAGAGGAAAAGAAAGCGAGCGCAAAAGATACACCTAAGTAACCTTCCCGCATGCACGCTGTAAAGACGCGTTACAACGTCCGAGCTTCACAAAGATAGTGGTTATGATTTGGAAATGGAGTTGAGTAGAGTTCAAAAACCGAAGTCTGTGTCCAGAACTTCGTTTAGAAAACTCTTTCTGAACAATGGAGGAAGGTAGATGATGAATGTATGGATTGGTATGATGCAGGTGTCTCCTTAGAGAGAGAGATAAGTCTTGTAATTATAGAAAAGGGTCACATGCTTGCGATGTCATTCCCACCTATCAAGCTTGCTTGTAAATAAAATATTGTTGAAATGACACAAGATCGCTTTGCTCTGATCGTCACCATTGCGTCGATCGATGATGAGAGAGAAGATCTTCTGCAGCTCTAGATCTTTGACCATCATTGCTTGTGCACCACACATGAGATTTTTCTTTCTTGCTCTGCTGCCCTTCTTCAGACGTGATGAGGGACGTTGCGACGTTCGGCTTTTTACTGCACAAACACAAGAAGCATCAAAATGCTCACAAAGGCACCAATTGGTGCCAAAATGCACAGAACTCGTAATTTAGGCCCTAGCTAACTAAGAAACAATAAACTAACAGAAAACTAATAGAATCAATCTACTATTCACTACAAAAAAAAACAGTATTAGCGAGGGAAATTAGCGAGGGAATGGAGAAGGGTCGCTAAAAATGCTATACTGAGGGAATTAGCAACGGATAAGGCCGTCGCTAAAGCTGCGCTGTTTTTTTTTTAATAATTCCCTCGCTAATCTTATTCCCTCGCTAAATCCAAATTTCCCTCGCTAATATAATTCCCTCGCTAAAATAAAATTTCCCTCGCTAACTTTTTTAATCTAACCGAAGCTTACCTTTCCTCCTCCCACTTCTTTCTCTTCTCTCACTCATTTCTCTCCTTTCCTATTCCGACCCCAACACCACCACCACCCATATCTCTCCATTTTCGCCACCACCACCTCCACCACCGTCCACGCCGCCACCACTTCCTCCACCATCACTTAAGGTTTGTTTTTTCTCACTCTTCTCTCTCTGTCTCTCTCCGACCTTCCCTCTCTAACTCCCTCTAATGATTTTTCTTTATTTCCTCACCAATAGGAACGATTTGTTGCTCACCAACGCACCGAAGTGCACATCGTCACCGTAACGCCAAGAGATCGTTGGATTCGTGACTCAAAACGGTTAGTTTTTCTTTAATTTTGATTTTAGTGTTTAGGATTGATTTTTAGAATGTTTGAAAATTTATTTGATTTTAGTGTTTAAGATAGATATTGACATTTGTGTTTAGGAATGATTTTTGAAATGTTTAGAAATTGATTTGATTATATTAGTGTTTAGGAATGATTTTTATTTAGAAAGTAATAATAGTGTTTAGGAATTTGATTTGAAGTTATTGAAATATTATTTTTCTTTATGAATTTGATTGATATTAGTGTTTAGGATTGTTATTATGTTGAATAATAATGTATGATAAGTGTATGTTGTTGGAGATGTTAAATGAGAAGTGTATGTTTGTTAATTTGGAATTGATAATTGTTGTAAAGTGTACGTTAATTTTGAAATTGAAATTGTGTTAAATAGTTGTTTTGATGTTTGATGAACCCTAGGTTAGATGACTATATCGGATGTTTTTATTGTGTGTTGTTGATGGAAAAGGGTGAGGTGCTCGTTTTCACTCACCCCCATATTTTGCTCGAAATCATCTCCATTGAGATAATTGCGAGACAATTCTAACAACGGTAAGGTTGGGAGTTGAAATAACTTCCTTCACTACTTGGATGGAAAAGGGTTTTCAGGCTGT
Organism: Oxytropis ochrocephala; assembly: GCA_020916435.1. Taxonomy (NCBI): domain Eukaryota; kingdom Viridiplantae; phylum Streptophyta; class Magnoliopsida; order Fabales; family Fabaceae; genus Oxytropis; species Oxytropis ochrocephala. The sequence continues at coordinate 57,155,450 of CM037091.1, forward strand.
CCTTGACCCCCATATTCGGCTCGAAATCATTTCCACCGAGATAATATCGATGCTACTAACTTGAAATGTTATATGTTGGGAATTTTTATGGGAATCTAACTCGCTTTTTTAAATGCGTGTAGATGAATTGGAATCAATTAAATCGTGGTTGGGTGTATGATAGGTTATATCCGGGAAGATCTTTTTTGAAAGAAACTTTTGTTAAAGGGGTTGAAGAGTTTTTATGGGTAGCGTGGCAACATGAGAAGGCTAAAAATGAAGGAGGGGTTAGATGTCCATGCCTTAATTGCAATGGTATACCTATTAGTAATGCGATGATGAAATTAGGGAGCACTTGTATCGTGAATGAGTTTAAGCCAAATTATTTTATTTGGGAGGACCATGGAGAACGACTTCCAAATTTTGACTTAGGGGCTTCAAGTAGTTCTAGTTTTCGTGTTCCAGCTAATGAGCAATTTCAGTCGATGGAAAACATGATTTGTGATGGTCTTGGGGTGAATGTACCATTTGATGAGCCTCAATATGACGATCATGATGAAGCTCCAAATGAAGAAGCACAAAGATTTTATTGCGTGTTAAAAGAGGCAAACACACCGTTGTTTGAAGGCTCGCCAGAGTCAAAATTATCTATGTGTGTGAAGCTTTTAGCTCTCAAGTCCATGAGCAATATTTCGAATTGGGTTTAAATTTTGTGACTCAAATGATGTTGAGCAGGACACCTAATAAGGATAATTTGCCAAAAAGTTATTATGAAGCAAAAATGTTAGTTTTAAAGTTGGGATTGGAATATAAGAAGATTGACTATTGTGAGGATGGGCACATGTTGTTTTTACGACAACGAATTTGGTAAAACCGTCGCGGCGCTACAAGCGCAGTCATTCTGTGGAAAGTCGAGGTATCATGTTCGTAAAGGAGACAAAGGTAACAATAAACCCATTCCTGTAAGGTTGATGTTCTATTTGCCTATTGTTCCAAGGTTGCAAAGAATGTTTGCATTGGCTGAAATTGCGAAGAAAATGACTTGGCATTATGAGAATAGACATACCTCAGATATTTTACGCCATCCATCCGATGGTGAGGCGTGGAAACACTTTGATCGAGTCCATCCGGATTTTGCCTCGGACTCCACGAAATATTCGACTTGGCTTGTGCTCTGATGGATTTACTCCATATATCCAAGCATCATCTTCTCCCTACTCTTGTTGGCCGGTCATTGTTACCCCTTACAATCTTCCTCCTGAGATGTGCATGACTAAACCATTTATGTTTTTGACTTATCCGATACACTGGTCCAAAAATCCAAAAGCTAACATAGATATCTTTTGGAACTCAGTAATTGATGATCTTAAGAGATTGTGGAAGGGTGTTTGGACATATGATGCAGCAAAAAAGAAGAATTTTTTGATGAGAGCGGCATTGATGTGGACAATTAATGACTTCCCAGCTTATGGTATCCTTCAGTAATCGACGTCGCAAAGTCATCAGGCCCTGTGGCGATGTGTAAATATTGTTTTTCCTTTTACTTAATTTAAATTCATGGTTTGATGCATATATATATATATATATATATATATATGCTTGTTAATTTTTCAACAATTTCAATATGCAGGTTTCTTAAATCGAACACTGGTTCACAAGCGGTCACTCATGTGATTAAGAAATATTATTTGTGAGTTTCGTGAAAAGTTGACATCCATCTCGAGGATGTGGAGAAGGAGTGTTTCAGAGTGTTCTCGGTAAGTATTAATTATGTCATTTCTTATGTTGTTGATTTTAATTTATTGTTTAATGGTTAATATATTCACTAATACATGTTTTGATTTTGTTTAATATAGACCATAGTGGCTTGGAAACACGAAGATGAGGAGGAGGTCAAGAGGGTTTTTGGATTAGAATGTCCAAGCAATTATCGATTGGTGTTACAAATTGAGAGCCAAAAATGAATGCCCAAAGTATATGAGTGAAGATGTTTGGAAACAATACAATTTGAATGGGAAAAGACACATGGAAAGGGAAAGTGAAAAAGCCAAGCGAGAATAGGGCATCGAGAAAAGGGTGGCTCGCTTTCATCGCCTTGGCTCGTCTAACTCGCTCATCATGCTAATAGACTGTAAGCTATTTTAAAATTTTGTTTTACTTTTTAGTTTACATATAAATTGAAATTTGTTTCATTTTTACAGTCTAGGAAGGCTGGTCGCCCTCTCACTATTCCTGAGCTGCATAGAGCAACTCATTTGAGGAAGGATAACAAGGAGTTTGTTGTTTGGCGCTAAAATGACTCGTAATTATGCAACTTGATTTCTATTGTATTTAGTTCTTTTCTTAATTAATGGAGACCTAATTATCATGATGTTTTGTGGTTATGCAATGTAGGAGAAACATGCTGAGTTGATGTTTGAGCCTACTCAGGGGAGCTGGAACCCTGACTCACTTGGTCCACTTTCCCCTGAGATGATGGCTTTGGCAAACAAAAAGCGGAAGAAAGCGATGAGGCAAGTCAAATAAAAATCGACTGTATGGTGCGGGGCACTTGGCGAGACTTGTGAATTTTGCTGATCACTATGACACCAGGTCTAGTAGTTCCAATGCTTCATCAGTTGAGACACAACAACTCAAGCAGCAGGTGGAGCATTTGATGGTCGAAAGCGGCGAGAGGAGGATCGGACTATTGCGAGAGATGCAAGCAAACCGATTGAGGATGCAAAGTGTGAGCGGGAGAGGTTGTTTGCTCTCTTTAATAGCTTGAGGCCACGATCGTGCGATCAAGCAGAATCGATCATCCTGATCATCCCTCTTCCCCATATTGATTTGGATTATGTTATTGTTGTCTATTTGGATTATGTTGTTGCTTTCGATTTGGATTATTTACATTATGCACATTTTAGATTGATTATGGATTTTACTTGAGTATTTTAGAAATATGAAGTTGCATATTTATGATAAGCAAAAAAGTAGGAATTTTTAAATAAAAAAAAATTCCCTCGCTAATCATTAAAAAATCCCTCGCTAATAGCATAAACAAATCCCTCGCTAATTTCCCTCGCTAATCCTTCGCTATTCCCTCGTTAATTCCCTCGCTAATTCCCTCGCTAATTTCCCTCGCTAATTCCCTCGCTAATTTCCCTCGCTAAATTTAGCGAGGAGCATTTTAGCGAGGGATTTGGATCCTCGCTAATTCCCTCGCTAAAGTACATTAGCGAGGGATTTTTGTGCTTTAGCGAGGGAATTGTGCGTCGCTAAATCACGTTTTTTTTTTGTAGTGATTGCTAGAGAACTTGCATGATTTATCTTTGAATAAGTATAAATAACTCAGAAATATGAGTTATCACACCCCCAAACTTAAATCATTGCTTGTCCTCAAGCAATCGAGACAAAACAAAATTAACAGAAATGCATGAAATCAACTACACCAGCAGGTTGCATTCTACTCAATCATTTGATCAAAAATTATTCTCAAGGGGCTAATTCTCTACACACTCACGCACCAATGCACAGTTAAATTCTAGATTCATTACTGCCCAAAGTGAGTGTGTGACCTCTGCATTAATTCCATTCCTAGCTAGGTTCAGAAGCTATTCTAGCCTATGAAGGAGTGGTTTCCATTTGGTGAGAGCAAAACATCTTTCAAAACAAAGAGTAGGCTAACATTTTCACATAAGAAATGAGGTTAATTTAAAGCATGACAAAGTGTCTTAATTGGGTGCTAGGACTAGATTAGTGCAACTATTTTTCCGACTCACACACGCAAATGACTGCAACCCCCTCATTATCGAAAGCGACTTCCTTTGATTCATTCCACTTGGAATTCTTTTTTTCTTCTCTTTTTTTTTTTTTTTACTTCATATATTGAGTTGCCCAAGATTTGTTTGTGGTATTGCAGCCAAAACACAAAGCACTTGTGGATTTTCCACTTATTTACAACAACACACTCTTTTTGGTCTTTTTGGAGTAGGCGTTATAACGTTTATAGGTGGGACGTTATAACGTTTGAAACACAAAACACAACACACACAAAGATAACGTTATAACGTTACGGGTGACGCGTTACAACGTTGCACTCACACTACACCGCACTAACCATCCTACGGTCTTTGCACCCGGCCTTAGTACAACCCGATATACCCCCAAACTTAGCTTCTACTGCTACTCTCAGTTTTTAATCAAGTTTTACAATCACCATAGTCAACCAAAACTAGCTTCAGCATAAAATATTCCCTAGCTAACTAGATTTTTCCTCAAAACTGAGTTTGTGTGGGAACAACAATCAATTCTATTCATCTAAACATGCATCAGCTACTCACACATATTCACACACAGTCATCACCAGATTTAGCCCAAAGAGAAATATTTTTAATGACTAACAGAGTAAGAATATAAATTGATTTTGCATTTGATCTCATGCATGCACATAACAACAAAAACAAAAAAAAACTTAGGACATCAGGATCCTCCCCCCCCCCCCACACTTAAATTTGAGCAGTGTCCCCACTGCTCAATGATGAAATTTTTTTTTAATTTTAAATTGGGGGAGGAACAATCAAACAGAACACAGACAGACAAACAACTACTATCTTTCTAACCATCCAACGTTGAAACAGGCGTTATCACGTTGGGATGCTTGTTTATTCTTACTAAAATTAAAAACTAAAATTACTCTCGCTAAAAATAAAGGGCTAAATTACTTGTTCAAAGCACCAAACCCGAGCCTTCCATTCGCCGCCGAGTGGGGATGCCCGCTTGACCTGGCGCGCTTTCTTCTTTTCCTTCTTCTTTTTTCATTTAAACCTTGCCCAGACAACAAACGTGACAACGTCCTTGGTACACCGAGACGTTATAACGTCTACCACACTTGAATCTCTCCTTCCTTCAGCTTCCATTCCTACAAAAATCAAAAATTTAAAAGATAAAAAATTGTTGGTTAGTTAAAACCATTGGGTTGCCTCCCAAGAGCGCTTGCTTTAAGAGTCTTCAGCCAGACTTCCTCTTTAGCGTTAGAGGTCTTGAAGCTTGGTGGAGACTTTGTCCCTCACTACATGTGCTCCACAGTATTTCTTCACCCTTTCATCATTGATCTTCAGTGTGGAACAAGTGGTTTCTTCAAACAGATTCACTATCTTGTTAGGATACACCTTCACCGACTTGAAAGGTCTTGATCGCCTAGATTTGAGCTTCTCAAGTAAAGATTTAAGTCTTTAGGTGGATGATAAAACTTCTCCCCATTCAATGAGCTTTCTTCTTTGAACTGTTTTGGTGAATTTTGGTGGTGTGGTGGCAATTGGCTGAGGTGAAGATTGCGGGTTTAGGTTTTTCTTAGCCTTCTGCTTGCGTCTTGGTGAATTACCAACTGCAACTTCCTCTTCATTTGGAACCAACTGCTTAGAAGACGTTACAACGGCAGATGTTATAACGTCAGTAGTCTCCCTTTCTTTTTGCCGAGGTTGTTGTAGGGTTGGCATCTCGGCACCTTTCTCCTCGGCATTCTCTTCTTTACAGTTCTCTACTCCTTCCTTAGAGCTCTTATTAACCTCAGCTTCACCTTGTAAAATATCATCGTCCACAAGCTTTTCTTTCTCAGTGTTGGCAAAAGCCTTGACCAAGTGGTCACCTTGCTTGTGGAATTGTTGTTGAACCACATAATCAAGACACATTACAAAGGAACACTCCTCGGATCTCGCATTTGAGAACTTGGGATCACTCATCACTTTAAACTTGATCTCTTGATCATTGACTCTCATAGTCATTTCTCCCTTCTGAACATCAATTACAGTCTGGGCAGTAGCTAAGAATGGCCTCCCAAGAATGATGGGCACCTCTTCATCTGCATTAAAATCAAGAACAACAAAATCCACGGGAAAAACAAATCATCAATTTTAATAAGCACATCCTCTATTATCCCCTGGGATAGGCTATAGACATATTCGCTAACCGGAAGGGTACAAGAGTAGGCTTAATGATATTAATTCCCAATTGTTTAGCTATGGATTTGGGCATCAAATTGATGCTTGCTCCCAAATCACAAGCGCATTACCAGAATAAGATTTACCTATAGAACATGGTATGGTGAATTTGCCAGGATCCTTCAATTTGCTTGGGAGTTTCTTCTGCATGATCATGCCGCACTCTCCCGTCATGGCCACTTTGCTTTGGTCTCGCTAGCCTTCTTCTCTTGGTGAGGACATCTTTCATGAACTTGGCATAGTTAGGCATTTGTTTTGAGCTTCAACCAATGGGATGTTTATGTGAAGTTGTTTCAAAGACGTCTAAGAATTTCCCAAATTGCTTGTTCTCTTGCGCTGTTTCAACCTTTGAGGGTAGGGTGGAGGAGGATATTGTGTACAAGCTTGGTTGCAATTTTGATTCTGGTTCAAAATTAGACGTTGTAACGTCTAGCTTAGAAATCACAATATCACGGAATATTCTTCTCTTTTTCTCCACTTTTGTTTTTCTCCTTCCCTTCTCTTTTCCTTCTCTCGACACCTCATTTTCCTTAGGCATAGTTGGTTCGGGATACTCGGTTCCACTTCTCAATGAGATAGCATTTACTGTGCATTCACCACGTTATTAACATTTGGATTAGACGATGATGGTGTTTCAAAGAGTAGATGGGAGAGATCCATTCGCGCTTTGAGTAAAGAGCCGAGGCTATCTGTCCAATTTGGTTCTCCAAAGTTTTGATTGAAGACTCATGGGTTTGCAATGTTATCTTACAATCACTTATGAAAGTTTTCATCATGGCTTCCAAATTGCTGTTATTATTATTTCGCCCATATCGCCTCTGTTGTTGTTGTTGAGGGGAAATCACGGGGTATTGCGGGGAGCGAGATTGCTAGCATTCAAAGCATTGTTGTTTCTCCAACCAAAATTTGGGTGATTTCTCCAATTTGAATTGTAAGAGTTGGAGTAAGGATTGTTACCTATGTTCTGAGATACAAAGTTTACAGATTGAGGGTTATAGGGACACTCTTCATACACATGCCCTTCTTCACAATAGACACATACTACTCCCCCAAAATGTGTAGGTTCAACTGCTGCAGCTGTCTGTTTCTCAGACGTGGCCACGTTTGGTGTACTCAAAGTTTTGATCATGTTGGTCAGGGTAGCCACCTGAGCAGAAAGAGCAGTTACTTCACTTATCTCATGGACACCAGCCTTCTTTCCAGGAGTAAATCTATCAGATGGCCAGGAGTAAATCTACCAGATTACACCACCTGATGAAGCATCAAGTATCAACCTAGTAGGCTGATCTAGACCATTATAGAAAGTCTCCATTTGAATGACCACAGGAATGCCATGGTGTGGGCACATTCTCAGTAACTCCTTCCACATTTCCCAAGCCTGAAATAGTGATTCCCCTTCCCTTTGTTTAAAGGAAGTGATATCATTTCTCAATTTAGCATTTTTGTTGGGAGGGAAGTATTTTGCAAGAAACTTCTCAGCTAGCTCATCCCAAGTGTGAATTGAATTTGGCTCCAAGGAGTTCAACCAACTTTTGGCCTTATCCTTAAGAGAATATGGGAAGAGTTTCAATCTGAAAGCATCTTCTGAGACTCCAGGGATGATAAAATTGCTACACACATCCAAAATTTGCCTTAAGTGTGCATATGGATCTTCTTGAGGAAAACCCCCAAATTGCCCTGCAGTTTGCAGCATTTGGAACATCATTGGCTTGAATTCAAAGTGACCAGTATGAAGGGTTGGTCTTGCAATGCCTGTTTGTAGATGAGCAGGATTAAGCACGGCATAGTCACGCATAGGCCTATCGCTGTCATTGACCATGTCTTGTGGCCCTTCATTGATGAGCTGCTGCCTCTGCCAGTGTTCATCATCAACATTTGTCTCTGTATGAGTTTGTGGTCCACGACCATGTCCTCTACCTCCTCTTGGAGCATGTCCACCTCTAGAACTTCTTCCAATGGTACCATGTTTAGACATGATTGGTTGTTGCTGTTGTTGTTGCCTCCTTCTTAACCTTTGTTGTCTCCTAAGTTCCCTGAATGTTCTTTCAGGTTCTGGATCAAACTCAGGTGCAGATTCACTCCCTGGTTCAATCGAACTAGAGCTTGAGGAACTAAGCATACGCTGTAACGTCTACCTGTTCACACACAGAAACAACAAACAACACAGTAAAATTCTTTCAACTTGTGTTCTAATACTTTTGAACAATAAAAGTTAACTTCAATCCTCGGCACGGCGCTAAAAACTTGTTGCGTTCGTGTGGTATTCGCAAATATAGTGCAAGTATACACGCGTGACAAGTAATAAAGTGGATAAAAGTAAGAGATCGCTCCCACGAGGATTGGTTGTACTTTCAAGGTTCAAGTCTTAAAACACAAGTGAAACAAGTAACAAATCGCGCACTAAAAGTTGGTGTTAATACTAGAAATGTAAATAAAGCAAGTAAATAAGTGTTGGTTGTGAATATGGATGAGAATGAGTTGGATTGCCGCATGCATGTAAATCCTCTCTAGTCGGACGTTATAACGCTTACACGCCTATTACGCATAAATGCTATTCGTATAGACGCGTTATAACGTGTTCCCGGGTGTATTATCAATTACGAGGATCGCCAACAAAGCAATTGGACTGCGCAATTGACCCATCTCGTCGGCCCAACCACGCCGCTTGGAGCGCATTCTCGCCGCCGAAATCTTCGCGAAACGGTCGGACCGCAGATATATACGCCATTCGCATATGGCATCGTGCACGTTCTCAACCTTGTGCTATCTCGCCCGAGCGACTCTCACTAGATCGTCGGAGTGTCTTTGCGGTACCACCCGAGGTGCTCAACGCGTGAAGCCAGGACCGGTCCTTTCACTCATTCAACGACCGGCCCATTCAACGAATCAATCAACACTTCATCACTTCATTGGTCAAGGTACGATCAATTGGCGACCACAGTGGGAGGCTCGTGCGCTATCCTACCTCTCTCATGGCTCCACGCGACCGGCCCCAGACGCGGGCCACTTCTCGACTCAATCCCCTCCGCAGAATCAGCAGAGATTCGAGGGCGTGGCCGTCACGGTCCACGAATCTCAAGGACTTCCACGACAAGAACCTTCGGTGCACAACGGTCGTGGACCTATCCTCCAACAGGTTCAGCCGCCCGTTCCTGGGGACTTGCCGCCCGAGCTTGTTGAAGCGGGCATTCAGGAACCTCTACCAGATCATGTCACTCGAGCCGTTTTGCAGATCCTGCAAGACAAAAATCAAGTGATCGCAGACCGAGATGCGCTCATCTCTCGCAGACGAGAGGTTCGATTCCGCCGCCCACGCAGGCGAAAAGACGGAGAACCTTACGCTGCGCCGCCGGGCGCCAAGACACCGCTCCCCTCCTCGAAGGAGCATTTCTCGCCGAGAGAGCACTACTCATCGCTCTCCGGCAAGAAGAAGCAGGGCGCATAGGTCGCCCCCGAGCAGGAACGCGCGTAGACGCCGTTCGATGTCCGATGACTATGAAGATTCTAGCTACCGCCCCGACACGGCCGCCGCTTACCGTGTACTCCTCCAATGAGTCGTCCGGTCACGTGGGTCGAGAAGCGAGATCTTGGGATTTCGTGAAGAGCCTGGAAGATTACGTAAATGGAAGAATTAGGGACGTTTCGACGGCCAAGGAGAGCAAAGCGAAGCGACCGAAGGCCTCCTCGCCTTCCACCAACCGCCCATCGGAGGATTCTATGGAATGCGGCAACGAGGCATGCCTCGCAATGCAACCCTTTGGGTCGAACGCATTCGGAATGAACATGGCCCGTTCTCCAGGGAGATCGGGCGTTACAAAATTCCGAGAGACCTCGCAAGCCGCCCAATCTCAACAAGTTTGGTACGAGGAGATCCGCACAAGCATCTCCGTTACTTCAATAATTATCTGCTGCTATAGGAATTGGGACCGACCATGAAATGCGTGCTTTTTCCCCCACCACCGGGCCGTAGAGCATTGGAATGGTGGGAGTCTCGCGACCCAATTCCATCTCCTCATGGGACGACTGATCGAATATTCTTGTCTCACTACACCGCAAGCCCGCCAATATCGATTATGAAGAATACTTGGACTCGTTGTTCAAGGAGATAATGAGCCGAGGCAAAGATATCGACCGGTTCAACACCGAGGCCGAATCCGTTCGTGACTTGTCGACAAGGACAAGCTAAAATATCCGGCGTGGTATTCGGCCAGGACCACCGGTTCGTAGAAGAATTCACTCTTAACCATTACCAAGATCTCACTACTTCTTAACAAGGGCTAACGCCCACATGGCGCATTTGAAGAAACCTTGGCAGCAAGAAAGGCCGTCCGTGCACGACCTAAAGAGGAAAGCAGTAGGCCGGCCAAAGGACATGAAGGTCGCCGCGACAATCGGCCTGACTTTCGAGATAAAAAGTTTGATCATCGCACTCGACTCAACACCTCTATTGCTCAGATCTACAGCGAGTGTGTCGAATAATGAGTTTGTGGGAGTTAAGCGACTGAACCACTCGTGCTCAAGAAGGGGGCACGACCGACTAAAAGATACTGTCGCTACCACAAGAGTAAGGGGCACGATACCAACGACTGTATGGCCCTCAAAGATGATATTGAAGAGCTTATTCAGAAAGGCAAGTTGGGAAAGTATGTGAGGTCAGAGGAAGGCGACCGACCTCAAGAGAAGCAGCAGAAGAAGCCGATCCGACAGCGGGAAAGGGGCCTCCGCCATAGAGAGCACCGAAAACAAGGATCGATCCAAGATCGTGACACTCGGCATCCAAAGGCCGTAATGTAGCGATGGTTATTCATGGTGGAAACCCCGGATCGCAGGGGAATCTAACAAAGCCACCAAGAGAAAGTGGGACGAGTTGTTAATGGTCGCATCCACTTGGCACCACCACCGGTCTCGAAAGCGGACCCCCATCTCGCTCGGTGGACAATGACCTATACGACAGCAAGCCCAATAGTTATGTTCCATTGGTAATCGTGAGTCATGGCAAACACAGAGGTGCAGAGAAATCTCGGTCGATCAAGGTAGCTCGGCCGATATCATGTTTGAAGACTTGATCGACAAAATAAAGGTTGATCGGAGCGAGATAATTCCCGTGCCGAGCCTACCCTCTAACGAGTTTCAATGGGGCGACCACCCACCCGTTGGGAACGATCGAGCCGCTAGTCACGTTTGGTGACGACGCGGGATAGTACTGCATGACAGATTCGGTCGGACGACGTTCCTTGTACTCCCCCTCAAATCCTCGCTATCAATGTATTATTGGTAGGCCGACTTCGGGTGGGTAGCTCGCTACGCCGATTCGTCGGCGGTGCATCCGAAAATGAAATTCTACAAAGAAAGACGACCAAGTGGTTACCCCAGCGGCCGACCTTGAATCAAGAAGAAGCCACGCCTATACCAAGAAATATGTGACGAGGTAGATCGTGGCCCGAACGCTCGAGCACTAGTGAAGGCCATCAAGTCAATGTCATTGATTTGGGACGCCGATATGATCCGCAGACGGCGACCAGAGGACAATGATGATGATCCGCTCGAGAAAGTCAAGAACAGCCGAAAAGACCGAGCCCCATGGAGAGTTGGTAGATGTTCAAGCGGGTGACGACCCATCCAAAGCGGTAAAGCTCGGTAGCGACCTACCGTGAGCAAGTGAAGCAAGATCTTGTGCAATGTTTGAGAGACTATCTTGACTTGTTCGCATGGCGTGCATCGAACATGCCCGCATTCCTATCGAAGTAGCTCGCCATCAACTTTCGATCGATGAGGGGTCGCTTCTGGCCGCTCAAAGAAGACGATCGTAGAGCGAGGAAAATCTCAAGCCGCATTGCAAAGGCCGTTGAGGACCTCATAAAGGCCAATTTCATAGAAGAGATCAAATACACGACACTGGCTATCCAATGTCGTCTTGGTTAAGAAGAAGAATGGAAAATGGAGGATGTGTGTAGACTATACCGATCTAAATAAGGCATGCCCGAAGGATGCCTTCCCGCACTCCAACATCGACAAGGTCGGGTCGATGGGGCCTCGCTACAAACTAATGTCTTTTACGGACGCTTACTCGGATACAATCGATCACGATGTATCCGCGATCGATCGGCACAAGACAAACCTTCATGACCGATCGGGAAATTTTCAAGATACAAGGTGATGCCTTTGATTCAAGAACGGCTGGGGCGACTACCCAATGGATGATGAACAAGATTTTTAAAAGACAGATCGGTCGAATCTCGAGAGTGTACTTGGACGACATGATCATTAAAAGCGTGGACCGACCCGGATCACGTGAACGACCTCGTGGAAATATTTGAAGAAGCTAGGAAGAACTCACTTAGACTAAATCACGAGAAGTGTACCTTTGGGGTGAGGGCGGCAGATTCTTGGGTTTCCACCGATCGAAAGAGGATAGAAGCAAACCCCGAAAAATGTAGAGGCGATCGCCGATATGAGGCCGCCCACATCGAAAAAAAGAAATACAATGACTAAATGGCATGGTGGCCGCTCTATCCGAGTTCATCCCCAAAGCGGCCTCGCAAGTCGCTTCATCATTTAGGATCTTTGAAGAAAGAGGTGGACTTCGAGTGGACCGAACAATGCCCGTGGCGTTGGATGAATTAAAGCAACCTTTGGTTAGCTCCGCCGATCATGACCAAGCCGCTGCGGGCGAGACGTTATATCTCATTTTTGGCCATACGAGAAGAAGTTCTCGTCTTTGTGCTAGTTAGAGAGAACGATCTAAAGCGTAATCCGGTCTACTTCATAAGTAAAGTACTCGAGGCCCGAGTGAGATACCGTAAAATAGAGAAGTTTGCTCTTGCACTCTTAATAGCTGCTAGAAGGTGAGACCCTACTTTGTGGCCCACCAGGTCGTGGTAAGGACCGACCAGCCTATTAGGCAAGTCCTTCATCGGCCAGACCTGGCGGGACGGATGATAAAGTGGGCTGTGGAGCTCAGTGAGTTTGGGATCAAATTTGAATCCAGATCGGCCGCAAAAGCGCAGTGTTGGCCGACTTCATAGCGTAAATGACTCCTACCCGGAAGATCGTCGAACGACACGGATCTTGCACGTAGATGGGTCGCCTAATAGTAAAGGAAGTGGAGCCGCCTAATACTAGAAAATTTCGAAGGCACGTTTGTGGAGGTGTCTTTGACTTTCGCTTTCCATACGTCGAACAATCAGGCCGAATATGAGGCGTGTATAGCTGGCCTTCAGCCCGCCAGAGATTTCAATGTCGACCGGGTTGAACTCGGATCGATTCCCTACTCGTAGTCTCGCAGATCAAAGAATTATATGATGCTAAAGACGACGCGTCTTTGAAAAGTTATCTAGCAAGAGTGAGAGAACCGCTCCAGCGATTCGACCGAAATGAAAGTGGTACATGTGCCTCGAACCGAAAATGTTCGAGCGGATATTCTATCAAAGCGGCAAGTACCAAAATTCGAGGAATCATAGAAGTGTGATTCAAGAAACGTTAAATCGTAGCGTTTCAACCAAGCCAAGTCGATCGTTGGCCGTTACGTGTCAAAGACGGATTGATTGGATCGCCCCATCCTAAGGTACATTGTTGAAGGGAGGAGCCGAACGACCCAAAGCAAGCTAAGTTGGTCGGACTCAGAGCGACCAAGTACTCGGTTATAGAAGGAAAGTTGTGCGTAAGAGGATTCTCCTCTCCATTGTTAAGATGTCTCACGTCGGTCGGCCGCGACCATGTCACGAGGACATTCATGAGGGTGTTTGTGGAGTCACCGGGCGCTCGCTCCATAGCTAAGAAGGCTCTCGTGGTAGGCTACTATTGGCCAAACCATGGACGAGGATGCCAAGAAACTCGTTCGAAGTGCAAGAAATGCCAAGTGCATGCCGATGTCCACATTGCACCTTCCTCGAATTACAAAGTCTTGCCTCACCTTGCCGTTCGCTGGTGGGGCATGGATCTTCTAGGCCCGTTTCCACCCGCTCCGGGCCGTTCAAGTTCTTGATCGTGGCGTGAGATTACTTTACTAAGTGGATCGAGGCCGAGCCGCTTGCAACAATCACATCGGCCAAAGTCGCAAGTTCTTGGACGGTGTGTACTAGCCCGTTTTGGGATCCCCAAAGAATTGATAACGCATAACGGCACCGGTTCACAGACAAGAGATTCAGAGAAATGTTGGCCGACTTAGGGTAAAACAAATGTTTCACCCGGTCGAACACCTCGCACTAACGGCCAAGCCGGCGGCCAACGAGTCATCCTACGTGGTTTAAAGCGAAGATGGATGAAGCTAAAAGAGGAATCGGGTCGAAGAGTCGCAATCCGTTCTATGGGCCTATGGGGCGACCCTCATTCATCGACCAGGGAGTCGCCGCTTCGCAATGTGTGTACTGAATCGATGCCGTGATACCCATAGAAATGGGCGAGTGAATTGGAGGACTTCAAGCCCCTACGGTGGTCGACAACGGCCAGGGCTATCCGAGAAGAATTGGACCTAATTGAAGAAGCGCGCACCCAAGCCTCACTAAGAGAACAATTGATCAAACGAAGGTCGCAGCCAGTACAACACTCGAGTTCAAAAGAGAATTCTCGATCGGTCACTCGTTCTAAGACGGGCCGACGTGGGAAACAGGAATGCACGCCAAGGAAGCTCGCACCAAATTGGGAAGGTCCATACAGGTCATCAAGAAGAGGCGCAAAGGGGGCATACGAGCCGAAACCATGAATGGGGCGACTATCCCCTAACATGGAATGCGAGAAAAAACTTAGGAAATATTACGTTTGAATGTAACAAATAATTTGAATGTAATGACGATCGACCTATGAATGAAAAGCAGGCAGGCGCTCTTTTTCCCACTGGGTTTTTTACAGAGGCCTGACCTTTAGAAATATGATGTGTTCTTTACTTTCTCGCAAGAATGTATGACCGGTCGCTCAAGATTGCCCGCGGCAAATGAGCGATTGAAGACTTATCAAAGTTGATTGGATCGTCGAAACGATCTAAACCGAGCGACCATCGAAATGGTCCCAATCGAGTGCCATCGAAATGGCCCAAGGGTTAAAACCCGCAAACCTTAGGTCGTCGAAACGATCTAAATCGAGCGACCATCGAAATGGTCCCAATCGAGTGCCATCGAAATGGCCCAAGGGTTAAAACCCGCAAACCTTAGATCGTCGAAACTATCTAAATCGAGCGACCATCGAAATGGTCCCAACCGAGTGCCATCGAAATGGCCCAAGGGTTAAGCAATAACTCATCCGATTAAACCGTCAAAACGACCTATCTCGAGCGACCATCGGTATGGTCCCAATAAATGCCATCGAAAGGGCCTGATTGGAGGTCGCCGAGCGATCCAAGGCCCCGTTGGGATATTATAACTTATCAAAGAATGAATGCTTTCGAAATAAGCGCGAACGATGACCGAACGGTCTTAAAACTCGAAGACTTAGAGAAAAGCAACCATCAACGAGCGCTATCGAAGTAGCACGAAACGGCCGCCGAGCGGCCCATAAGTTCGAAATGACGGGCGAATAAATGCAAGAAGTACGCAGACATAGCAATGTAAATTTGAACAGGCGTAATTAAAGGCAAGTAAAAATTGTCATTACAAAAACACGGACGCCTTGGCCGGCCGAAGCGCCCACGAATTGAAAAAGCGCACGAAGGCAAAATTGTTGTGCGAAGGCAAGTTAAATGATTTACAAAAAATTACACCGCTTCGCAGCGGCTTTAAAAGAGAACGGTGGCGGGCGACGACATTGCCTTGCTCGCCGACCGACCTGCAGCGCATGATCTTGTTGTCGTCGACATAGTGCGTGGGCTTGATCATTTTGTCATCAAAATTGATCTTCAGATCTTGATTCAATATCCGCACCTGCCCGAGCGAATTATAGAAGCTTTCGATCGACGCCTCCCGACCGGCCTTGGCTATCATTTGAATTTTTGCCTCAGGCCATGACTCTCTGCCGCGCCTGTGCAGCCTCTCTCTTGTTCGTAGCATCAAGATCGCCCCTTCAAAGTAGCGACACGAGCAAAGAAGCTCCTTGTTCCTCTTTGCCGGCTTAGCACGGCCGCCCTCCCCGTTTGAGGGCCTCCTTCTTCGACTGGACGAGCTTGTCATATCTTTGCTGCGCCTCAGCTAAAGCCTTGTCCTTTCCTGCAAAATTCAGGTCGAAGGGTTGTTAGTCGGTCGAACAAAGGTAAGATGAAGAGTACAAGACTAAGAAAATAAAATTACCGTCAGATTCGGCCACCAACTCCGCCATGAACTTCTCGACCCCCATGCAGAGAGAAGCGCAGAGCGCCATGGGTTTCCTTCGGTACTGTTCCAGATCGGCCGTACTCAAGCTCTTGAGCGAGATGATAGGAACCTCCTCCGTTGCAGGGGCCGGGACCCGACCATCACGCTTGGCCCGCTTGGGTGAGCGATCGGCACTGGGGGGAGGCGACCGAGGCCTGCCGACCGGTTTCTTCCCTTGGCTCTTGGGGGTTTGGGGCAACTTAGAAGACGATTCTGGAGCATCCGCCGGCCGAGGACCGTCATACCTCTTAACTCCTCCTTCAGGCTTCAAAACGGAAGCGAGCAAATCCCAGTTTTTGCCGGCCATTCTTTCTGCAATATACCGAGTCATGAGTTAAAAGAAAAAATCAATAACAGAATACAAGGACAAAAGAGTTCAAAAGCAAACCAATCTCGGCCTCCAGGTCTTGGCCTTCGTACAAGACAAAAGTCGGCCAGGTATGTACGCCGCTTCAGGATCGGGACGCATCATACCCGCCAACGACTTTATCATCTCCAGAGTCTCCAGGTCGGCCTCGCCCAAGTCTTTCACCGTATAGATGTAATCGCCCGGCCGCCTGCAGAAATGAGCCTCATTCCACATTATTGGGAAGTAAGGGGGACCTAGCATCCCGTCCGGTTGAACCTCAGAAACGGCCTTACCAGCCTCTTCAGTGGGAACGATCCAGAAGTACTGGCTTTTCCAGGCCGCTCCCAACGACTCCTGGAATGCTTTGAAAAATCGATGGTGAGTCTTCTGCATCTTGAAGGAGACTTGCTCCCTCTTCTCCTTGTTGGCCTTCTCTCTGATCCAGCTCAGCTCGAAGATAGCAAAGAAAAGCATCATCGACACCGGCCGAGGCCAGCTCAGGTCAAGACACCTCGAAAGTCTTTAAAAACGCCCATGCGTTTGGATGAAGTCCCGAGAAGGGCGACTGATATGGCGCAGAACGTCGCGTTGGAATTCGATAAAAGGAGGGTAATCTTCATCTTCTCGAACACGAGCCGATACATCGTGAACTTGAAGTTGGAAGAATAAGTCGCGATATCTTCGCCTCCTTCATGCCTCTTACCCTCCGCCGGTGAGTCCTCAAGGCGGCCCGTAGATCGGGCAAAGCATCGTGGCGATTGTGATGATGCTCTATTAGAGCGAAGAGTCTCCGATACCCAAGACATATCGGATATATCTCAAGCTACATCGGCTTGGACTTGGCCGACCTTCGTTCGACCTCTCCTATGTTGACTTCCGGGCGTAAATATTGACTTCAGTCGAATCACCTCTTCTCCTTGGACTTCTTGGCTCGGCGCGCCGGCCTCCACCATCTCCTCGTCCACGGACCGGACGCGGCACTCTGCTGGCTCGTCATCATCAATGATAATCACGTCAACTTCTTCTTCTTCTCCTCCACTCGAGAAACAACATCCTCGGGCGGAGGAGAGTTGCTTCGACGCTTCGGCCAGAATGGGACGGACACGGAACCGATATTTCGGAGTGGCCGATCCTCGGCCGGAAGAACGAGAACTCGAGCCGTCTTTGCTCGAGGAACCGCTGAAGAGCTAGAACCTTCGCCGCTCAAGAAGGCGATTTTTAGACTCGCCAGCGGGTATTGGGCTCGCCCGCCCTCGACATGTATGTAGCGAAAGATCTGCGGTGGTTTTCAGGGAATACGGGCGGTAAGTTTCGTCCGTGGCATACAAACACACGTGATAAAGGAACGAGTCGGTCGGTCGAGTAGAGCACTCGTGAGAGGGGCGATTTGGCCATCCCGACTCGACGACACCCCTATCACGAGGCGTGGAAAAGCACAAAGTACTTTCAAGAAAAAACTCAAGTTTAAAGGGAAAGGAAGAGATCGATTCATACCTTAGCGGATGTTGAAGATCGGTCGCAAACAAGAGCGATAATGACTATGAATGCAAGTCGGCGGCATTCGAGTGGTCGTTGGCGAGCAATTCTTGGAAGTGTGAGAAATGAACTCGTGAAGGGCTATTTATAGTGCGATTACGGCGCGCGAAGAGGACCAGGGATACGAAGAGTCACAACGCCGTCTTCTCACCAATGGTTGCCTCCGGACAACCTCGGAGACACCAAACGCCACGTCTTAAATGTCATGAAAAACCAACCGTCGCGGCAAAGACGGCCGATGGTGGACAAGCGGCCGACACCGCCCTAGAGAAAGCGAACGCCGCGCGTTTCTTCAAGATAACTTCACTCCTGGGGCATCGATTCAAGCCTCGGCCCGCTCTTAAGCGACCTAGGCTTCGGGGGCAACCGTTCTCGGGTGTATTATCAATTACGAGGATCGCCAGCAAAGAATTGGACTGCGGCCCACCCATCTCGATCGCCCAACCACGCCGCTTGGAGCACAATTCTCGCCGCCGAAATCTTCGCAAAGCGGTCGGACCTCGCAAGATATATACGCCATTCGCATATGGCATCAGCACGCTTCTAACCTTGTGCTATCCGCCCGAGCGACCTCTCACTAGATCGTCGGAGTGTCTTTGCAGGTACCACCCGAGGTGCTCAACGCGTGAAGCCAGGACCGGTCCTTTCACTCATTCAACGACCGGCCCATTCAACGAATCAATCAACACTTCATCACTTCATTGGTCAAGGTACGATCATAACGTTTGAACGCTGTTGCAAAAGAGCTGTGCTTTTCAGTCACAAAACGTCAGAGCTTCAAGTACTAGAATGTCCTATGTCTAGGTTCTAAGTAGGCCCACTCCTGTATTTTAAGTACCCACAGCAATGTTCTATGAACTATTATCCATTCTATGTCTAGACTTAGATAAAAATGTCTAAATGTCTTTAGTACACCTTTTCGTTCATATAAATCTTTGAGTTCTTTTCATAGACCATGTCTGTACCTATGAATCCACCTATTTTAAGAGGCCAACCTCAAAACAAGTTTGGAAATATTATCATGCAAAGATTTAAAACATATAAGTGTCAATACTTCATAACATTTAACTAGAAATTCATTACATGCAAAACAACAACCCAACTACAAAATGTTTAGCTCATCTTTGGGTGTAACATCCTGCATCGCTTGAATCGTTGATCGCCTCCACGAACCAACACGAGTCTTTTCAAAGATGCTTTGTCCTCACTTGCATGCTTTCCGAAAACTTCAGAAGGTCACCCATCCGCTACTACTACTCCAAGCCAAGCACGCTTAACTATGGAGTTCTTATGGGATGGGCTCCAAAAAGAAGATGCATCTTGTTGGTATAGGTAGTTCAAATCAATTCTTTTAAGCCTTCCTTCAACCGCATGCATATCCCATACCGCATGACCTCGGGATCCTCTCATGCAGTGCGTATTCGGTTCATTCACGCCCCTTCGCTTTGAAAGGCGCCAGAGCCGCTCTTTGCCATGCCACCTTTTTGGGCACCGGCGATCACTCCCGCCTCCTCACCCGGATGTCACATGCCCACCGACTTCCGCTTGGTTCGTCCTCGAACCACACCGTCATCGGGAGAGGTCTGCTGCGCTCGATACCATTTGTAACATCCTGCATCGCTTTGGCGTTGATCGCCCCACGAACCAACACGAGTCTTTTCAAAGATGCTTTGTCCTCACTTGCATGCTTTCCTGAAATCTTCTTCGAGAAGGTCACCCATCCCACTACTACTCCAAGCCAAGCACGCTTAACTATGGAGTTCTTATGGGATGGGCTCAAAAAAAGAAGATGCATCTTGTTGGTATAGGTAGTTCAAATCAATTCTTTTAAGCCTTCCTTCAATGCATGCGGTCCCATACCGCACGTACCTCGGGATCCTCTCATTCAGGTGCGTATTCGGTTCATTCACGCGCCCGCTTCGCTTGAAGCCGCCAGAGCCGCTCTTTGCCATGCCACCTTTTTGGGCACCGGCGATCACTCCCCGCCCTCCTCAGCCCCGGATGTCACACTGGGCATCTTTACAGAAAGATAAGGAGTTAAAATACCATACATAGAGGAAAAGAAACTGAGCGCAAAAGATACACCTAAGTAACCTTCCCGCATGCATTTGTAAAGACGTTACAACGTCGACCTTCACGATAGTGGTTATGGACCGGAAATGGAGTTGAGTAGAGTTCAAAGCCGAAGTTCGTGTCCGTAACTTCGTTTAGAAAACTCTTTCTGAACAATGGAGGAAGGTAGATGATGAATGTATGGACTGGTATGATGCAGGTGTCTCCTTAGAGAGAGAGATAACTCTTGTATTTATAGAAAAAGGGTCACATGCTTGCTGATGTCATTCCCCACCTATCAAGCTTGCTTGTAAATAAAATATTCTTTGAAATGACACAAAGATTGCATACAGCAAGCGTCACCATTTGCGTCGATCTTGATGAGAGAGAGAAGATCTTCTGCAGCTCTAGATCTTTGACCATCATTGCTTGTGCACCACACATGAGATATTTCTTTCTTGCTCTACTGCCCTTCTTCAGACGTGATGAGGGACGTTGCGACGTTCGGCTTTTTACTGCACAAACAAAAGAAGCGTCAAAATGCTCACAAAGGCACCAATTGGTGCCAAAATGCACAGAACTCGTAATTTAGCCCCTAGCTAACTAAGAAACAATAAACTAACAGAAAACTAATAGAATCAATCTACTATTGCTAGAGAACTTGCATGATTTATCTTTGAATAAGTATAAATAACTCATTTAAATATGAGTTATCAGATAGCGTTGGGCAAAGCTGCTTTGGAATGGAATTCGTTGAAAAAAACGATAATACCCTCTTTTAACAAATCACAACATTCCTTAATGAATCTTAGATTGAAGTCGTCTGGGCTCATACTTTTATCTCTGCCACAATTCCACTCCTCCGTCCTTATTTTCAATTCAGTAAGTGGTTCCAACAACATCATATTATCTTCGTGGGATACCTTCTTGAACTCAATGCCTCCAAGAGTGGGCCTATTACTTAAAGGTTCTCCAAAATGTAACACCCCTCCTATCTCTATTAATTAACTAATTGAAAATCAGAGTTTAATAAAATTCTCATGGGAAGGATGCTACATTACCACTCCAACACCTTAGCATATATCTATGAATTAAAACAACAAAGATACATGCATACATAGGCAACTTCGGCCAAAGGGACTACGCCCATCAAAACATGTTTTCAATTGTTTACATCACAATGACACATATATATATTAGTCGAACATATACATTACAACCGAATAGTCCAAAACAATCACTACTCTACCCTACTCGACTCGCCGATGTTACAACTACGGAGCGAGATCGACTCCAACAACCAAAAGCAAAGCTAACCTCTACTCTGGGTACTGCAAGTTGCCCCAAAGAGCAACATGGAAAGCGAGTAAGAGGTGAGTCTCTAAACATTTGTAATAAAGGTTCATGACTAGTGTAATATACATAGAATGCATTAAGCACCTCGGTTCACATATCGATAAAGAACTCAAGTATACTCAAAGACATATAGACTAACTCGGTCGATAAATGACATTTCAACATAATTCACATGAGTTATGCATGTAATGCAATGCAACCCAAACTCCGGTGGTATAATGCATGAGGATCCATCTCTTTTAAGCCACTCGGGCATGTCCGTCGCTAGTGATACTCGGATCAAGTCTTTCGTATCGAGACCAAGTCTATAACCGTCGATGCATATGAATTCATGAGACTCAATGAACAATGCATTCACTCGTAACAAACAACTCTTTTGTGCAAACCGCATGCACCGCCGCGCCTTACGTTGCCTAGTCCTCTTAGACAACCACCATAGCACAAAGGCTATTCGCCCACTCACAGGGCACCTCGGCTCCTCAGCGATCCACCACTCCATCACTACGAAGGCCTCACAACGCCTAGGACTGAACCATCACATAGGGACCAATTCGTCCCCTTAAACGACTCTTGACGTTAAACGTCACTCACGGTGGCGCCAATGACTCTACTGTTGTTATCGTCAAAAATAGGTCACCTCGGCACTCTTAGTCACCTCGGCACCTTCACTCTTCTCGGTATGCTCGCCGTCACCCCAACACACTTACTAATCTCGGTACACTAAGTCGATGTAGTATCGCTACTCATTACATCACCAATACTCAACTCGGTGGCACCTCACTCTGGCGTTCCACTCGTAAAGTTCTCCACCTCGTCCCCCGGAACCTCACGCCTAGGATCTCGTCTAGTCCCACTACTTCTCTCGCCTCGCGTCGGCACCCCACAACACCTCGGCACACCCTATTGCACCTCAAGATACACACCATACCCTTTGCCTCCACTACACAAAGACTGGGCGCACCACGTTGCACCTCATCAACTATACATAGGCATTTCATCATCTACACTTAGTCATTTCATCATTTACACTTAATCACTTCACACCTAACCACACAACTTCACCTTGATTACTACACTTAGGCACAATACACCTAAGCACTCACCTCATCTCGCCACTACACTCGTGCACACTACACCTAGCCCTCACTCGGCTATCATACGCAGACTTGCCTACGCCCCACGTATTGACCCAAACACCTCGGCATAACCATGTTATACCTCAAGCAACTACTTGACGACACACTCGCGACCGGGTTTTAATTACACCCACGCACCTTCGTCCATCAAGTGCATTTCAACTCGTCCTCTTCAAGCCTAGGAACTACGCTTTAACACTTACGTCGTCGCGTTAACCTTCATGCACTTGACTTTTCTACGATCACGTGCGCCTAACTTCTCCTTCCTCTCTTTAGGTGCTCCTGACTAGGATTAAGCTCAAGAACACACACTTAAACTCTCACGCTCACTGAGACTGAGAGTTCTCAGCTCTCATTTCCTCTCCATGGTCACTTACGTGACTAGCTCAGAAATCAACCATTACAATCTTCACCAAGGTGAAGTAACACAACCAGAATACTTAAAGAACACATAAGCACACATTCAGAACTCAATCCGAAATCATTCATGCAAAAACACTCAACATAAACACTAAATTACGCATGGAAGAGAGCTCCCCTTACCTTAAGCAACTTCAGATGGTCACTCCCTTCACTCTCCAATAACCACAGCAACAAGTTCTCCTCTCCTCTCCTAGCTTGAACTCTCCACGCCCAGATCCTCTTCTTCTTCTCTCTAATCACTATTCCACCTAAATGCACTCTCTCTCTCTTACTTCTCTCATGACTTTTCTTCACTTGATGGAATGAGATGATCCCTGGCTATTTCCTCTTATGGAAAGGGGCTTGGGCTTCTAATTGGACTTGGGCCTTCCCATCACTCATGGACTTCTATTCATACCTCTTCCCATTACTCAAACCTCTCCTAACACATAAACACTACACGTTAGCCTTAAGCTTAATTTAATTAAAAATGTTGAAAAACCCTAAATAACTCAATTTAATAATTAATTGAACTATTTTGGGGTGTTACACAAAACACCTCTTAAAATTCCTCTTAACCTCCTCCTTGACCGAACCAACTTCTTCAATAACCCCTCCATTCTCATTCAACAAGACAAATTACCCCTTCTTCTTCTATATCTCAAAAGTGAATGAAAATACTTGGAGTTCATATCCCCTTCTATGATCCATCTAGACCTAGACTTCTGAGCCAAGAATGATTTCTTCAAATGAATTTATTTCCAAAGGGATTTGAAATATCGTTTCTTTGTGGCTCCGTAGTTCTATCCCAAGTATCATAAAGCGCTTGATCCGACAAATTTATAACTGAAACCAAATATTCAATATTCAAATCTAAAAGCCTGAAAACTTCTTTGTTCCAATACCTTAACTTCTCTTTCAGCAGCTTGAATTTCTCCGTTACAATATATGCCTTATTTCGTGAAATAGAGAAATTAGTTCAAAAACTTCTCGCATAAGATTAATCCTTGTGTTCAAACCACACGTTAAATACACGAAAAGGTTTAGGGCCCCAATATTTAAAAGTACGAAAAAACCAAATGGGATTATTATCAGAGATGTCACGGTTACCGATCCATTGTTCTGAGACACCCCACAAATCAATCAAATCTTTAGTAATGAGAAATCTATCCAAACTAATCATTGACATGCCATCTGAACAAATGCAATAAAACTTCTTACCAGATACTGGAACATCAATTAACTCCACATCCACTATGGAATTATTAAAATCAGTAATTTCCCGAAAAAAGCTCTCGCTGCTCGTCCCTTTCTTCTCCTCCACGTTAGTGACCGCATTGAAGTCTCCAACAATACACCATTCCCCTTTCTCAAAATTATGTTTGAAATTCTTCAAATCCTCCCAAACTCTCCTTTTGGATGCTATTGAGCAAGGGGCATATATGTTGGCAACCTAGATAATATTTTCCTGGGTCTCTACCGCCACTCCCATACATCCAAAACTATAGAAGGAAAACACAACATTCCACGATCATACGATCCATGACAACAACATCCAACCTGAAAAACCCTGTGAGGGTTTTGTTCACCAATTGAACTTTTGATTACCCCACAGTGATCCCACATCCCTTTCCTTGAGAACCTCCCTTTTAGTTTCTTACAAAAACAAAATCGAACATACCCGAAGAAAGTAATGGTGCAAGCTGGTGTCGTTTCGCACAATCACCCCACCCTCTAATATTAAGAGAAAGCAATTTCATGGGACACCAGTATTGGTCTCCCTCGTTTTATTGCTTCCTAATCTCTCCTCTCCCCTTCAACAATAAAAAATACATAGCATTCGCTAGGTAGCATACCATCAACTCCCATTCTTTTTGTCGCTTCGCAGACCCTCGACGCCACTGAATTACCTTGCAAGGCCCAATACTTATTATTGAATCTAATGATATATCCACTAGAAATTGAGAGCGAACACAAAGTCGTCCCTACCGTGAATATAGAGGACGAATTGGAAACATCACCACCCAAATTGACTTCGAGCATTGCCGATAATCTCGGTTTGTGAAATAAGAACTTCGACAATGTTGTGTGAAGCTTTCTTCATTTTGCCAAACATTGTATTTCTTTTTAATCCGATAGAACCATATCTAAGCATTTTCTCAGTCTTTGTATGACTTCGAGACTTGATGCTCACTGGATCAACTGTGTTTGGCGTTGAAGTGAGCTCCACCTGATTGGGCCTGATTGTAGAATTGGCTCAAGAATGGTCCTGCAGTGAATTGTTAACCCCATTTCATTTTGGGCTAAAAGTGGATTCGGATCCAATACCATCACCTCATTACATTTGCTTGTCGTTTCACCCACTACGTGTATCGATGGCTCTGAATTCAGATTAACATGACATTCATTAGAGCCCCCACCTTGTAACATTTGACAACTCTTCATCAAGATTTCCTTTTACACTCTTACCTTCCAAAGGAGCATTACCTGAACCTTGGGAAGAATTAAAAGACTCCATAAATGCTGCAACCCCTTCATTATCGACCCCTCCTTCATCATCTTAATGCTTGGAAAATTCAACATAGTCATCAGCTGAAAATTTTGACTCATCATCAGAGGTCAAAGCCCTACCATGTACTTTAGAATTCACTCCACTCCATTGTAATGGACCACACCAATCCTCAATGACCTTAATAATAAACAAAACATTATTGATATTCACTTTAAACACCTTGTTCACTATTTCTGTTGCCGTAGTACACACCAATATACGTGCCACATCAAAAGACTGCTTCCTATCTGTGTTATCATCCGAATTGATGTAGATACCCACATACTCTGAAAGCTTAGTGAAGAATTCAACAGTCCATGCATGCACCGGTATCCCATAACATCTAAGCCATGTTAAACGTTCATTACATACATCGAAAGGTTTCCATGGTCTGATCCAATAAAACCATTGAGACAACCATTCTTTCGCGTCTTCAATATATCCACTAAAATCCTCCTCATCTTTACCCTTCGAGAAGCACCAAATTTGACCTCATTGGAGTAGCTTTAATGGCAAATACTGTAACGCCCCAAAAATAATTTAATTAATTATTTAATTAAGTTATTTAGGTATTTCGGGGATTAATTATATTAAATTAATTATATAATATTTTGTTGTGTTAGGGAGTGGTGGAAGTAATTGAAGGGGGTGTAAAAGGGCCCAAGCCACTTGAGCCCAAACTATAAAAGACTTAGGTTTAGTTGTCTTAGAAAAAGAAAACAAAAAAAGAAAAAAGCAGAGAAGAGAGAAGGGTTTTTTGCTTGTAGTGGGAGAGGAGAAAAGAAAGAAGGGCTCATGAACGTGAGAAGGAGAGGAGAAGAGGAAGCAAGCGCGAATTGAGAGAGAAGAGGAGGGTTCTGCTGCGTTTTCTTGGTCATTGAAGGGTTTCATCTTCCACAATTTCTAAGATAAGGGGAGTCTCATAGTATAAAGGGTTATGTTGGGTTGTATATGGGAGAGTAGTAACTATGATGCCTAGGAGATGTATAATGATATATTTGATATATGTGTATGACTATAGGTATGTTGTTAGTGTTGTTTGGTGTGTTAATTGATTGATTGGATTGTTGTTAAAGAGTTGCACCCTAGGTGTTTGATAGAATGCCTAAGAGGAGTTTAGAATGCACTCTAGGTGTTAGACGAAATGTCAATTTGTTGATTTAAATGCCTATTTGATGTGTGATGATTGGGGTTGCTGAATTCAAGTTGGTTGTTGCTGGAATTGGTGAGAAAAATTAAGATTAAGCACTTTAGCGCCACCAGCGCCATGTGTTCAGTGTTTTTGGCGCCTAGCGCAACACGTTCTTGCGCCAGCGCCATGTTTCTGTTTTTGGCGCCCTGGCGCAACATAGGTTGTTGTCAGGCGCCAAGTGCCTGTCTGTTTGGCGCCCAGGGTGGCGCAGGATGCCCCCTAGCGCCGCTTTACTCTTATTTGGCGCCCAGTGGTGGCGCAGATGCCCTGTGCGCCATTTTTTCGTCTTTGGCGCCCGGTGCAGCGCGCAGTTGCCACTGGCGCCATTTTGCGTCTTTGCTTGGCGCCCAGGTGGCGCAGTTGCCCCAGCGCGCCGCTTTTCCATGTTTTGTGCGTCCAGGGTGGCGCAGGGTGCCTCAGGGCGCCATTTTGCTGTCTGGTTGGCGCCCAGTGTGGCGCAGGTTGCCCCCAGGCGCCATTTGCTTGCTGTTTTGGCGCCTAGTGTGGCGCAGGTTGCTGCCAGGCGCCAATTTTGATGCTGTCTGGCGCCCAGGTGTGTCTAAGTTGCTGAATTGTGTTGTTGAAGGGTGCCAGACCGTGGTGCCTAGTGTTGTAACGTTGTGTGGTGTCCAATAATGACTTAATATTTGTTGGTGTGTTGTTGTGAGTCGAATAGGACGAAAATGTTGTTGTTGATGTGGTGAGTCATGGTAATACCAAAGATGTTGATGTTGTTGTTGTGTAAAAATAAGACTAAACTTAATGTTGTTGTTGTTGGGTCGAAAACGACCAAATGATGATGTTGTTGATGTTGTTGTGCCTATGTAGACTGTGTTGTTGATTGTTTTCCGGTGTGTTGTACATGGTCTCATTCATAGCATAATGCATTACCACGTTGATGTAGGCTTCGGCCTAGAGCTTTCCTTAGTGTTGAATATGAAGCCACAAAGGCTATTTACGTTGATTGGTACCACATGCATATACCCGATGTGGGTTGCATTTCATTCACATATGTCATGCTCACGTTGCCGTTGCTCGTTGCTGTTGCTTATGTTGTTGATTGTTGGTGTCGCCTAGTGCTAATTGTATTAAAATGTTGTTATCTTTGTGGTTATTATAGTTTGCTAGTCTCAGTATACTATCTATCATATGCTTTTTATGTTGTTAGAGACTCACCCTTCATCGTTGAATGTTACCTTCGTGGTAACGCGGTACACGCTAGTGAAGGACTTCTTCCTTCACCCATCCCAGTCCGTGCGTGTCGTTTGCTCGTCGTAGCACCGTGGGAAAGCGAACACTAGTTTAAGTAGCTATTTCACTATTATAGACTATGGTTTTATTAGGTTGTTGGATTTTTCTCGGATTGTATGATGTTGAGTTGATATGTGATGCTCACGATCTTATTAGTATTAAATGGCGAACTACTTTATGGTTTTTGAATGTCCTCATTGAGTACACGTTGATTAAGTTTTAAAATGTCGTATGTGACACTCCGTTGCCTGCTTGAATTCAATTTTCCGCACTCTGATATTTAAATAAAGTAAACGGGTAGAATTGGGGTGTTACAAATACAGCCTATATAACTCATCCTGAACAATGTAGGATTTACCAGAAAAAATCACCTCACCCACAATTGCTTGAGAACATGGTTACAATGTCTCCTTAGTCATAGAAAAATCCCAATCGCATTTAGGCTCCCCTCTTCCTTTGTCAATACCGGAGTTTAACATCACTTCACGGAAATCGTACCCTGTGGAGTTGGATTCAACATCACTCTTCTGCTTCCAAATCTGCTTCACCACCTTAGGTTGTCGCACCACCTTTGGTTGTTGCTCGACTTTAGGTTGTTGCATCGCCTTGGGCTGGTTTTCTTGATGATCTTCACGTTGAAATCTTGGAAGATTCACATAGAGTTTCTCGCCTTCCACAAAAAGATTATCTAAGAAAATGGTCATTCTTTCTAGTTTCGTTACATTAAAGAAGTGAACAAAACCATACCTCCTCCCTTTGCCGTCTCTCCTAGTCGGAATCACCACTTCCTTCACCTTGTCGTGATTGGAAAACACATCGAACATATCCCTAGCCCAATATCGATTAGGGAAGTTATAAAAAAAGGACGTTGTATAATTATTGTTTACGTTGTCGACCCTATTGGATCTTGACGCAATATAATCATTTTCTTTTCTTCCCATTTTCCACCCCTCTGATCCTTCCTATTAATGTCTTCCCGCCGTCCTCCATGTTCTTCTTCGAAATTAGGTCTTTAGAAACTGTCATTCCTGACTTCAAAACCCTTCTTCACAAAAACCTTAGAATCATCTCTCCCTCTATAACCGAAAGAGCGCGAACTCAGCCTTACCCCCTCTCTCTCCATCCTTCCATCGTTGTCTCCCTCTCCATCTCTTCCAGAAACGCTCTCTCATCGCATCCCAGAAACCATAGCAGAGCAAGCAAGGTTTATGCCATAGATCTGAAAAAGTAAACACCTTGACGAATCGCAGGAGGCAATCACGCGAACAACGACAAGGTGCTCACTGCTACACGATTCACAAATTTCAGACATGCGATTAACGAGAATCGCAATGTGAACTGGAATTGAGGATCGAAGGGAGCACAATGGGTTTTGGTTCTTCTACAAGTGGAACTTGTTGGTGGATTTACAAAGATCTCTGAAATTTTTAGATCCGCTCACACCTTTATTAATTTTTTTTTAACTTTTTCAGACAACAAATGAGTTATTGAACCTAAGTTAATGAATGGTTAATTTAGGAATGATGTCCATAAATAAGGAGAATCAGTTAAGATTTGCTTACATTTTAAACTACAAAATATAATTTTTTTTAGATAACAAAAGATTTTTTTAGACAACAAGAGATATTGTTTGTTATATTCATTTATTTTATGAGCACTTTATTTATTTATCAATAATGTTATGTAGCCAAAAAATTTCAAATTAAAATAGAAAAAACCAACTTACAACACTAATTAACCAAGTTTTTAAGACCATTAGCCAACTTGTTTTTTTACGCTTTTAGCGTTGATTAAAAAACTGGTTAATTGATCACAGTTAATAACGCAAAAATTTGGTTAATTGATATTATAAGTTTGTTTTTGTTTAAATTTTTTTGTCAAATAATATTGTTGTTTATTTATCGACCAAAAGAGCACTTTATCTTTTGTTAACTCCGTGTTTTGCTCGATTTAAAACAATAGTCAGATAACAAGAAAAAGATGCAACCTAAGGAGATGTCTTTGGGCAATTGTGCTTGGATTAACAAAAAGATAGATTTAGAGTACAAAAAATAATAATAAATAAAAGTGCGCTCAAAAGAAAAGAAAAAAATTGTCAAAAAAAAGAGAGAGAAGTTGGGAAAATATCCCATTCCCACCCACGTCAAAAAAAATAAATATAGAAATTTGAGTTCCCTTTTTACTTCCCATTTTCGATTTTCTTTCGACACCGAGTCCGAAGTGATGTATCTGAGAGCAAAGCAAGGTTACGTTGTTGAAAGGAGAATAGAATAGAATAGAATTTTTGGTAGAGTCTAGTCTGATCAAAACGATGTCGTCGCCGGACGTTGTCGGAATATTGGAGAATTCGAAGGAGCTCGATCGGATAAGGAAAGATCAGGAAGATGTTCTCTTGGAGATCAACAAGCTCCACAAGAAGCTTCATGCCAGTTTGTTTCTCTATTCAATCATTTTCTTCAAATGTTTCATCAATCATCATCTTAATCAAGTTGCAAATTTTGTTTTTTTTTCTTCCTGGATAAATTGATTTTTTTTCTCTTTAGCCTGTGTTTGCCGGTTTTTGAATATATTTTTTTCATTTACACTTGTGGATGCTTAATTAACATATTAATCAAGGTTTTAAATGCGACATTTTGATCCTTGATATGATATTGCCTAAAATCACGGTCAATAAAATCATATTAATCAAGGTTTTATATCCATTGCACACTTATTTTGTATCTACTGTTTGCTTTTTATTTGCAGACTACCCTGAAAGGGTAGGTAGTAATTCATCAAATACCCAATTTGTATTGTAATGGATAACAAATGATGATTTGGTCCACTTTGATAAATGTTTTTTTGAAAACTTATTGAAATCGAGAAACTGACAATGCTTTTCGGGTTTTTAGTGAACTTTACGAAATGATGCATTGTGTTATTATTCAAAATTGAAATCTCACTTGCCATAGTTTTCAGCTTTAGCAATTGAACTTTCAATGGTAAAGATCTGAGTTAGTCTATCATTGGGAACCACAGAATTTAATGGCTCTTTGACAAACCCAATGACTCTTGCTGCTTGTTAGACTAGAATTGCTATTCTCGTATCTATACTCTTGGAGCCTGTTTTCTTTCTAGAAACATTTTGTGTTTTCATTTCCTTAAATGTATTTTCATTTTAAATTGCTAACAACAAAGTGTAGCACTCTTGTAGTGAATAATTATGATAGAGAGAATGTGGTAGACTAACTAGAGAAGAGAGAATGAAAACAACTTTTTGCCATTTTCAGAATTTCTGAAAATAATGGATATATTATCTTATGATGTTTCTTTGTAATTGTTTGTTGATAATTTCTTCTCATTTCAATATAGCTCCTGATGTGGTTGAGAAGCCTGGGGATACCTCATTAGTAAAGCTTAAGATGTTGTATACTCAAGCAAAAGAACTCTCTGACAGTGAAGCAAAGTATGTTTGTTCTATCGCTCTCACAAAAATTAATTTCTTTCAAGCGCTTTTCAAAAAGTCATCAAGATTAACATTAGTGTATCCCTTATATTTTACAGCATATATATATATAAAATTCTTGATATTGTTTTTGGTTGCCAGTATTTCAACCATATTGATAGGCCAACTTGATAACCTACTGCCTCCAGGACCACAAGGGCAGCCACGAAGAAGAATAGGTTAGTCCAAAATTTGTAACTAATAAATTTGTCTTTCACTTGAAATATTATTACTTCTGTACTTAAGCTTAGTCCATCAAATGAACACATAAAACAGTTCTGAATCTTCTAGCATGCCATTCTCTAAATATTTCCTTCTTATTTCTGTGGTAGTATATTTCCCTGTATGAGTGCGACATAATTGAGCAAGATAGTAGAACCAACGCAAGTAGCCATAGCATTAGTCTTTTTGCATTTCCAGGAACCAAAAGTAGGAAGCAAATAAAATGAGGAAGAAAGTGGATATGTTTGACCATCTTTGTGTTGTGACTACTAAATGCTAAATTTCCATTGATTTGTCGAGGATGTTGCAATTTTCTGGTGGATACTCATTAATATAGTTGACATCTCTTTTGCCATATTTGTTAATTATGTTTAGTCCAGCCATATTAAGGAGATAAAGGGGACCGGGTGGGCATCTTAATGTCTAATTTTGAATTAAACATAAAGTTGTACATTAATTAAAACGTTATGAAATTGGGATTCGAATTGTGAATCAACAAGCGATGTTTTGAAATTTGTTTCGAAAGTTGTATTGAATCATAAGATTCAGAGACAAAATGAAAACAGTTGAAAAATATACCATATAAGTGATACGTTGCTCCCTAGCAACGTGGTAATGAATTTTTAGGGTTTAGGGTTTGCATCTTGTTGTTAAACTGGCTAATTCATAGTGATATGTTGCTTGCTGGCAATATGGTAATGAATTTTTGCCGCATTTAGGTATATGAAATTCAAAATTCAAAATACATACAAATATGTGGAAAGAGCAAAATGCTATTATGTTTATATATTTACATGAATGTCAATTATATCAACACGACTCCAGTTCCAATTAGATGGAAGTTTTATACACCATGTCTAGCTGACAGTGCTTGTCACAGAAGGTAATGAGCAGAAAAGGAAAGCGAGTGAAGACGGAGTCAGACATTTCAAGGTTAACTCCTAGTATGCGAAATCAACTGGAGGCTTGTGCCAGTCTTAAGGGTGAACAGGTAAGCATTTTTACCTTGAATTTTGATCAATATAAATCAGTTAAGCTTGAATGCTCTTTTATAGATAAAATTCCATTTTCTTTGTTAGAGTATACTGCTTATCTGTATAGTACATTGCTTCTGTTAAGCTTGTGGGCCTCAAACTGATTCTGTTACTTGTGTTTAAGCTTACAGCTATTAGCTATTCTGTTGTTGTTAGTTCAGTGAGCTGTTCAACTGTTACTTACATTTCTGTTATATATTTGTTTATTAACACAATATAGATCTAAAATGTTCCGTATTCACAAGGCTCTGCATTAATCTGATACAGTTTTCAGAGATTGCTCTTTCCTTTCTATCCCCACATTTTCTCTTTTATTATCGTTCACTCTCTTGGAAACTGTTAATCTAGAATTCTATATCAGTAGGTTAATATGTTTTGGCCTCTCATTTCTCAGGTAGCAGCTAGGGTCACGCCACTAGATGATGAGAAGCACGAATATTTTGTTGTCAAAGTGATTCATTTTGATAAGGATACAAAGGAGTAAGTATACATTCTGTATTTCTGCGGTCTTTTTTTTTTTAAAAAATAATTAATTGTATGGTCAATATTTGAGTTCAAGTTGTCAATAAATCTGTCTGCTTTCATTTTCATAATCTTAATTTGGGGTAATTACATGCCTCCTTTGAGGTTAGTGCTTATTTCACCAACTGTTTGGGAAATATCACCAACCTTTCTTGCTCTATTAATTAATACAATGATTTTGGGTAAGGTTTGTACATAATGTATTTGAGGAATGTGTAGCTTCCTCAAATACAATGAAAGGCATATAGGTCTAAGAACAGTACTAAAATCGGGGTGGGAGTGATTGTACTCTCCCAAAAGAGTGGTTTTGAGCATAATAAATAAGTCCCAACGTTACGAAACGCCAGTGTAATTATCCGTGTTAATTTTTGAGAAAAACTTATACCAATGATGCCTTGAAGTGGTTAGCCACAACACAGTATCATATTGTGAATCAAGTTCTAACAAGTGTATATCTTGCTTAATAAATGACTCTGATAGACTTTGATACCAACTTGAAAGAGATGAATTGAGAAGAACTGAATATTATTTGATTATTTGAAATTGCAATCACTAATACTATTACAGATTTGAAGTACTTGATGAGGAACCGGGTGATGATGAAGATGGCAGTGGCCAAAGGTAATTTTGCTTAACTATTAGGATTCTAATTTTGTGGGGTTGTTTGGAAATTTGTTTACACAAGAAATATTTGCTTAATTAATTGTAATGCCTACAATTTCTTAGTTGGGAAATTTGTGAAATAATTTTACTACATTTAAATGACGTATATGTATTTTCTCGATTTTTTGGCTGCATTCAGACAATACAAGCTACCCATGGCAAGTATCATTCCCTTCCCCAAGAGTAATGATCCTTCTAGTGCCCCAGATTTCCCTCCTGGAAAACATGTTTTGGCAGTTTATCCAGGAACTACTGCACTTTATAAAGCAACAGTTGTTCAGGGGCATCGCAGGGTAATAATTCTTTCTATTCCTTGATAGAGTGAGATCACTTCTTGATTTTTCCTTAGTTCCATTGATTTGTGTAGTCTATAAATCCTTGCTAGTAATAACTTTGGTGACTTTAACATTTTACTGACCAATCTTACTATTGTGCATGTTGGGCTTATCTTGGTCGTATCACTATTGTGCAGAGGAAGACAGATGAGTAAGTATAATTTGTTGATACTTTATTGAATTCAATTTTTAAGTCCTCCTAAGTATTATTTATCACATGAAATCAAATGACAAAATGGTTGGTTTTTACATTAAGCTTTTCTGATTTTGAGAGTGTAGGCAGCTGGGTCTTTGTATTTAAATTTGAACTACTATATGGTATGTTGTTTGCTGTCTGAGTGTTTGTGGTGATTGGAACAGTTATGTATTGGAATTTGATGATGATGAGGAAGATGGGTCTTTACCACAAAGGACAGTGCCCTTCCACAAGGTCGTACCTCTGCCAGAAGGACATCGCCAATGAGTAGAAGCAAGATATCTGTAGTAGCTATGTATAAAGTAGAAACTAGCATATAGTATTGCTGTTTGTGCTGTGTAATGTGTAATATGCCTCCCTCCCTCCTTCCCTACCTTCCTCTGTTGTTGTTTATGGCTAAAGTGGACTATCCGTAACCACCTATGAAGCACCGACAGGCAGCACGGACACAAACACTTGAGACACCGATTTTAATTTGAAAAATACAAGTAGTTGAAGTGTCGATTGTCGATCGTGTTGAACACCGGACATGTTTTCAATCAAAAGTGTCGGTGCTTCAGAGGTAACGACTCCATTTACAGGGTTTGAACACACGATCTAAGTTAAGGGATGTGTTATGGTTATTAACAATGACATTGCATTGTAATTTCTTGTAAGTATGGATGGCATTGCAGTTTTATTCAATGTAACTTGGGAGGGAATGATAAGTATCTAAGGTTTCGTTCCTGAGAAATAATGTACTAGCCTTTTCTCCAATCTCCCTTAGTTTATCTTGTGATGAATGAAACATTAGCATTTTCAAAGTTACGTGACCAAGATGCAAATTTAACAAATTCTAACCTTTAGAATTTTCAAACCTTTGTTGATGCAAAAATTCATAAATTCAAATTTTCAATTTGTAATTTGAAATTACAAATTGAAAATTCGAGTTTATAATTTGAATTTACAGATTCAAATTGATCATTTGAGTTGATAAAATTGATAATTAGAATTTATTAATATTTAAGTTTAAATTCAAATTTGACCATACTAGTTTTCAATAAATAAAAAAATCATCTTATTTATACTCAAAATTTTCGACTAATTGCTAGTCCTCGCCTCCATTTTATAATTTTTGTTTTATACATTTTTTTATAAAAACTTATCTCTATTCATATGTCTTCCACAGTATTTATTTATACTATAAAAAAATGTCTTAATTTTGTTAAGTGTTGTACTATAATCAAATTCAATTTTAATACTTTTTCACCCTTCCTTCCTCTCATTACGACAATTTTTTGTTTTTTTATTTAATTTCAAACTTTAGTTTTTTCAGAATTATTTACATCTATTAATCCATCTATCTATCTATTCTGTTTATCTATAGAGTAAAACGGTTTACACAATGGACAACTATTATCACTCTTAGACTGCTATGAATATTTGTGGATGTCTCATTCCTAAGGTTTACATATTCTATAGGATTCTCCATAACTGCCATGATTAAAAGCCATTACTCATTCTTATTGGTCTATTCTTATTGGTCTTAACTTTAAATGCTAATGACACGTTATGTTAAACCATGTATATGCTTGCAACTTTCATGATTTATGTTCTATAAATAGGACTTATGTAGCATTGTAAAACTAACACATTCGAGAGTAGAATGCAAATACTCTATCCTTATCTCATTCTCTTCTCTTTGTCCATGTCTTCATAGTGTATTATAATGGTTCTACCTTACTCTTGTTTTGGTTAATTTTTTTTTTTTTGACAAATGTTTTGGTTAATTTCATAACACATTATCAACACAAAACTCTACCAAAATGAAGACTTGATCAACTTGGAGGCTATTTCGCAAAAAAATAAATATATATTCTACTATATTTTGGTTAATCCAACTCATGTTATCATGTTCTTTCTTTTACCTTATATTTTAACAAGTTAATCTTTTAAATTTGTTGCATTGAAATTTTATTGAGAATTTTTTTTTTTGTTAGCACAATAATCATGTTTATCTATTTTTGATGAATTCCGGAAGAATTCAACATTCAAGCATCCCTATAGGATTGCTTGAAGATTTGTTCCATCTTTATCACTATTTCTGAAGATTTGTTATATAGTTCTTGAAGAACTAGAAAAAAAAAACTTAATATTTATAGTCGAGTTCTTGAAGAACAAAAAAAATACTATAAAGATTTGGTCAATGTGTGAAAATTTGTGATATTGTTCTTGAAGAACTGAAAAGGGAAAACAAAACTTAATATTCAAGCATCCAAGTAGGATTGCTCAAAGTATGATTCTTTTCTCATTGTTTAATTTGAGATACATTTCTTGAATGAAAAATGATTATAGAATATGAATTGATCATCTTTTTGTGAAATATTTATAGTCGAGTTCTTGAAGAGCTAGACCTTTACACGATAAATAATCTTAAAAATTCTAATTGATCTTAGTATAATTTTAAGCAAAGGAAGATAAGATAAATATCATCTATTTTTATGTGTCTCAAATATACGGTAGCGAAATTGATAAAATATCTTCAAAATCCTTTTGAGGTTGTCAAGCTATTGTAATTGAACACAAGAGAGGTTATTGATTAAAAATGAGAAAGGTCATGTAATGTATTGAACTTTATTCCCATAAGTGAATAAGTTACATATGAAGGATGGTAAAAAAAATGTCATTTGTATAATTAGTGGTTATAACCTTTATTAATCCTAATAATGCTATAGCTAGAGTAGGCATTCATGAAGCTCAATACTCGATACCCTGACGTTCTGTCTACCGGCGTGTCTATGCTTGGCAGCGGGTATGAGTCTTTCAGGTATGCTTTGTTTAGATCTGTAAAGTTGGTGCACTTCCCCAACTTCCCATTCCTCTTATTTACTATTACCATGTTGGACAACCAAGTGTGATACTTGATTTCCTTTACAACCCAGCATTCAGCAACTTGTTCATTTCTTCCCGGGCGGCTAGGCGCTTTTCTCCTGGCATTTTCCTCTTCTTCTAAGAGACTGGATTTTCCTCAAAATCAATGGCTAGTTTGTGACAAGCTACTTCGATGACAGTTCCAGGAATGTCTATGCGGCCCTAGGCAAATAGGTCGGCATTTGAGGCTTACACATCTATTAAGGCTTGCTCTTCCTTCTGGAAGCTGGGTCCTGATGTTGACTTTTTTCCTGGTCCTCCGATCGATATTTGTTTGATTTCGTCTACTAGAATAGGTTGTCGCTCCTTTTCTTCTCGAGGGTCGAGAGCTCCAGAATGGCACGTCATTTGGTTGTGTTAACACCCAAAATAAATTAAGGTGTTGGCCGATGGGAGTAGGAGAAGAACAAGGTCAAGACGAGTCCGAGGCAGCCATAATGATACTTGGGAAGAGGAAATAATTTCCATAACAACGGGGAAGGTAACGTCTGGAAACACGAAGATAAGATATTTCGAACCCCCGTGGGAAGGAAGATGAATCACTGAGGAGCAGGTTGGAGGGTACCTTGACCACAGGGTTACTCGGCTAAGACACCAACGGCCGAAGGCCGAGAGTGAGACGTGGCCGAGGGAAGTTGTGGACGAGGCAAGGAATACTTTCTTGGAGCTCAAGTATTTGACGCATGTGGACATGTAACGTTGGAGAGGTTAAGGTCAATGAAGAAAAGGCGTCGTGAAAATAGGAGTGACTATGGTTTTACCCCATTAACTCGTGCTAGTGAGGTCGTGGTGAGAAGACTCCGAGTTTCTGGGGACTTGATTAAGTGTATCCCGTTGATCTTGGTTGATCCAAGAGTGAGCAGTTGTAGGCTAAGATAGTGGCCAACGAAGGCTCATATATATATATATATATATATATATATATATATATATATATATGACTAACTATCAACGACTAACTATCAATCTGACGTAGGGGGAAAGCCTTCATCCCAGAGTCAGATCTCAGTAGGTTAGGCGGATACTATCCGAGTCAGCAACCATGGGTCCAGAACCCACCTGGCTCGACTAGTCTGCCACCTAGGCAGCCCTATCCTGAATCACTTGTGCCTTTTACTAGTGGGTTCACATCCATATCCACAAGCAATTGGAATCCCATAGATCATCACCGCGAACCAAGGTACTATGTTCATAGAAGATTAGGCGGTGGCCTTTGCTCAAGATTACAACATTAAGATGAGGCACTTGATGCCTTACTATGCCCAGGCTAATGGACAAGCTGAGGCCACCAACAAGATCATTATCGAGATTATCAAGAAGAACGTAGAACACAAGCCCGGGAGGTGGCATGAAATTCCTCAATGAGACATTATGGGATATGAGAAATTCAAAGTCTACGGCCACTGGTATAACTCCATACCATTTGGTATATGACAAAGATGTAGTGTTGCCACTCGAGATCAACGTATCGTCGTTGAGGGTGGCTCGACAACATTCACTCAACATTGAAGAGTACGTGCAGGCCATGCTGATGGAGTTGGACTCAGTGGACGATGATAGATTGGCCGCCCTCAACAGACTAAAATTCAACAAGATAAAGACGACCCGTGCCTACAACAAGCATGTTAAACCTAAGCAGTTTGTTGAAGGCGACCTTGTTTGGAACACTATCTTACCAATCGGGGTCAAAGACCTGGAGTTTGGTAAGTGGTTGCCGAGCTGAGATGGACTCTATTTCGTAAGTAAGGCCTATGACAGAGGCGCTTACAAGTTGATTTCGTTGGAGGGAAAGAGTTTGAAAGGAAAATAAATGGCAAATACTTAAAAGCGTATTACCACACAATGTGGGAAAGCATGCAAAATGAGGCATTAAGGCCCAATTTTTAAAAAGGTGGCACGCCACACAATGGCAGCCTATAGTGTTCAAAGAATGTAAAAAGGTCACCACGGTTAACCATTAGAAGAATCCAGGATGAGATCAAGATTGTGGTTTTTCCATTGTTAGGTCGTCCCCTCGGCTACCGGTAGATACACCTGCAAGACCAGAGCAGGCGGCGGTGGTCGGGTCACCAGAGGCAACAACGTAGGGAGAGTCCACCCGTGTGTAAATGCGCACTAGGGATTTCCCCTGATAGCAAGCCCTTAGTGTGAGACGGTTGAGCCACGAGCAGGTCTCCTTTCTTAATAAATGAGTATGTGCTTTTATAGGGAATTGGTGCCCATACATGGCACGTTATGATTGGAACATTGGGTTGATGCATCTGATCCGTCGGATTGGAACCCCAAACCGTGGTCCAAAATGATCAGGCTCAGCTCCTAATGCTTTGTATTAAGAAAGGAAATGCTTTCATAAATTTAAGGCCAAGGATAAATTTTCAATTTTCAAATTTTCTGTTACAACTAGATATTTGCAAACTTCAGTTTGCTGGTGAATTTCCAAGTAATGTTTTGTACTAGAAGATTGAAAGGATTCCCAAACATTCATAAAATAAATCCCATACATCACTGAATCATTTTTATTTGGCTTCTTGCTAGGGGAATGAATGTCCATAGAGAAATGGTTTTAATGGCTATGACATGCTTGTGTAATTGGTGTTGGTGGGTCAGTGAGAGAGCCATTGAGTATACGATCAGCAACCCAATGGTTAGCAGCCTCAGCATAATGAACACCATCCCAACTTACATACATTGAAGGCTTTTCACATGAAGTACCCCACACATCTTTCCCATTTGCACTTCCTAAGTTCCCACACCATATATGTGTGTCATTCACATGATACCCACAACATATCTTCATTGGATCCACAAATCCTGAAATTAAAAACAATAGTTTATAGACATGACAAATAAACAGTAAAGGTACAAATAACAAAATGGTTCTGTTCTTTGACATTTGCTGGTTTCTGAGAAATGAAAAATGTTGTGGATCCAACTTTGGGCCTAGGATCCCAATTGCAAGCCAGCCCATTTGTGACACTATATAAACCACTACGCGTTCTAAAGATGGTATGCTTTTTTCACTCCTCTCATATGCCCCAACTTTGGCTTGATCGATCGACATTTTAGAGTCTAGACCAACTATGTGTCACTTTTTCTTGATCAAAAGGATTAATTTGAGACTTCTTCAGTCTTAAATAAGTGATTATTAACTATGTGAATAATGAAAAAGTTACCTTCTTCGTTGGTATTGCTGATTAGTCCATATTTTGCTGCATAGGCATCCACATAAGTGATTGCAGCCTCAGGGAGTTGTGTTCTTAGCTTGACAACTCTGCCCTTAAGCTGGTTGTTGAATTCAACAGCCATCACATTTTGATCATTGACACATCCATACTTGTCAAAATAGCCAGCTGGTACATTATGCTTATAAAATTGGTTCACTGGCAGACAACCTATTGGGCCAGTATTGTGTATCCAGAATGTCCTCCCCCCTTGTTCGTATATATTCTGCAATGTAGTACTACTTTATCAATCAATTGATCTTGTTATTCACAATAATTTCAATTCTAACAAAAATACTCAGTTTAAGCCACAACATAATGAGTTTTGATGTTGTCGTAAATAGGATATTAGGCCGCAATAAACATCAGTCGTATTTGACCATAATTCTTTTCAATATCAAGGATTGCGATGCAACTACAGCTGTAATTGCGATGCGACAGCGATTTAAAATCATCAGGTTTTTAATAGGAGGATCTTAGGCCGCAATTAAGGCGGCTGCTGCATCTGACCATCATTGTCTGTCTGCAATATCAAGGATTGCGATGCGACTGTGATTTAAAATCATGTTTTTAAGTACTAATTTATTGGAACTTTGTGAGTGACAATAATACTACATACTTTGACAGCAGAGGCTAACTGGTTGACAATATCAGGCATGGATGCACGAATTTGTTCAAAGTTCATCTTTCTAAACCCAACAGAGAGATCATTTTGACCAATATCAAATGTGTAGAGAGCCTTTGAGAATTCCTCAGGGACAGGAAGCTTGCTTCTCTCAAGTGGCGTTTTTGCTACAACAAACACATAAAACAAATGAATAGTTGTAATATATAGTAAAGTAACTAGATCCAGTTTGTTGAACTACAATAACATTGTTCAATTCAAGGAGCATTATGAATAATAAATCCTATTTGATTTGGTCCCTAA
This sequence comes from Oxytropis ochrocephala, assembly GCA_020916435.1. NCBI lineage: Eukaryota > Viridiplantae > Streptophyta > Magnoliopsida > Fabales > Fabaceae > Oxytropis > Oxytropis ochrocephala. The sequence continues at coordinate 57,197,024 of CM037091.1, forward strand.
ACTTTATGAAATCCGTCTAATAATTAATCTCTCTCTGTAAGAGACTATTTATTTATGAAAACAAACTTTAGAGACCGAATAAATTAAGGTTTAGTTGAGCATTATTGAGTTCACTCACCTTCTTGGTAGAGTTGCTTAGTGCGTGCTTTGAACTGGTTGAATTGGATAATTTGAATGTCAAGAGAGAAAGGACTTATCCCATATTGAAATATGGTTTCATTCTGCTTCCTAATTGTAGATCCTCCTGTTGCAAAGTTTGCTCCATGTCGATAATTTGTTCCAAGGGAATTCAAATAAGCACTTAAGTATGGCAACTTTAACTTCTCAGCTGCACAACAATAATATAACAGATAAAATTAAAAGTGAAAAAGATAAGGTGTTTGTGTTTGGATGTTGAATGTTGAATGATTGATTATTACCTATGAAATCTAGAATGAGACGACCATCACAGTCTCTTCCAGAAGGTTTATGGAAAAAGCCCTCACCATATGGACCAGGAATTGGAACAAATGCAGCTGAAATGCCTCCAGTGTCTGAGTTTGAGTCTCCAAAGTTGTAGATTGCTGGAAAATTACAAGGGGTTGAGTCTTTCAGTTCCACACATAGAGCACTTGATAGTAAGAACACAAGAAACACTACACAAAACCCCATTTTCAGAGTAGGGGACAGACCAAAAGAAGAAGGTTATAAGTATAATAAGATAACATGGAAGACAGAAGATCAAGAGATATATCATATATTTTTTAATTTTTTTTTAGTAAGCCTATCGCAACTGCAATAGCCCTTCTTTATGTGTTTTTTACCGACAGTTAACAAACATTTGATAACTTGGTTAATTTATTATGCATTTACGTGGTACTCCAAAAATACTATTTTATGGCAAAGAATAGTCATTTCTTGAGAGATTGTAAAATGAAATCCATTTAGCCAAATTGACCAACTAAGTTAATCAATGTTTTGCACAAAGTTAACCAACCGTATCTCTGTGGTGGCTTTATTGGTTTCACTCAAAATCGTGCTATTAAGGATCGAACATAACATATTGGAACAACTAAACTTTTTCCAAACACTAAAATACTCCAAAACATACTGATAAGCATCGCCCTTTACATTTTTTTGTTATTAATGAACAAAATTCGTGTATTTGAGTAGTTCTAAACCCTACGGTAGAAGATATATGTTTTCTCTAAGAAAGGTAGTTTTCAATTTTTTTAAATCAACATTTTAATGAATATTATTGAAAGAAAACATAAATTATAATTAAAAATTATATAAGGCTTAAATATTAGGTAAATGGCGTCATAAAGAAAAAAAAAAGTAAGTAATTTGAGGCATTTGAGTCCGCTCCAATGTTTAGGAGAAAGGACTCTTGATTAATCTAGAGTTTGATAATAAGAAGTAACTACAGTAAGGCTCAAAGTTGAGCTTACAAAAAGTTAGTGAATTCTTAAAATTGTAGAGTTTTTTTAGATAAGCCTTAAAATATACCAAAATAATCCACTTTCTACATTATATACCAAAGTGACCTATTTTTTTTTAAGTGTAGAACTCGCCCCCACCACCCTACTTTCTAAACTAAAATTTTGCAAACTTTTTTTAATTGTAGTTCAGAACTCGCCCCCTACCAGGGAGAGTTCTGACCTGCGTTTTTTTTTTCAGTTTGTTATATATTAATGTATAAATACTAAACTTAATTAGTAAAAAAAAATATAAATTTAAGTGTCACAAAGTAATATTAAAAGACATGAATTGATTTAAAAGACTAATACGAAAAGTATAGTAGTAGTATATGTGACTAGTTGACATGCGGTTAGGGCAGTTATTTTTGTTGTGACCCTCATTTCTACAAATTCCACATCTTTTGGTCCGGGTACCCGTTTCTCTTTGATCCATCTCTGTACGAATACGGGTAGACTGTGGACGACCCTTTTTATCTCTCCGTTTAGTTGGATCATGTTGTAGTTCAATAGTATTGAAATCAGGCCATGAAGTCTCAGTTGGCAAGGGTGGGAACTCCACAATGTAAGTATTGAAAACATTATGCATTATGTGGTCGAAATTGCATTTTGCGCATGCTGCAATGGCATGTGAACAGGGGTAATGAAGTGCCTGGAATTCCCCACATTCACAGGTTTTTGCTCTAAAGTCCACCACAAATGTGGTCGCAGGTCTACCACTTTGTGGTCGTGCAAGTTCCTGAACTCGGAACAATTGGCTGGCACGATCGTGAATTGCGACGCCATGCGTTTTTGAGACTTGAATGTTTACGACAATATTTTGTAACAAATTTTCAAAGAACATTGTTCCGGATGTCATGATCGCTTGTGCCTGTGTTCCCCGTTTGACAAATATCTCGTTCATCCTGAAATATGTTGCATATATCAATGAACGGATAGGGAGAGTCGCACCCCCTTAAGGACTTTGTTGATGCACTCTGCAAGGTTTGTTGTCATGTGCCCCCAACGAGAACCTCCATCGCACCACTGCAACAATTGTTCTGGGTTAATGTCTTCAACCCAAGCCACCCCCTCAGGACCTAGTTCGTTAGCAATTTTATTTTTGTAGTGAATGGCAGATCTTTCTGTCATTGAATATGCTGAAGCAGGAAAAGTAAGATGTTGGTAATTATGGAATGGAAAATAGAAAATAAAAAATTAAAAAAGTTTGAAAGATACTGACCCATATTGATGAGATGTTTCCTTGCAGGAGTGTTTTTGAAGTGTCTCATGAAGTTCTGTGCTATGTGGCGAATACAAAAGATGTGTTTCCAATTGGTGTTTAGACGCCTAATGTAACACCCTAAATGATTTAATTAATTACTTGATTAAATTATTTAAAGTGTTGCATTATTTTAATTATATTAAATTATTTATGTTAATTTATTTATAAATGAAGGGAGTAGTATCGGTAATTCCGGGGTGGCGAGTATTGGCCCAAGAGCCCAAACCCAATGACTTAGGCTCCTAGGGTTGGTGCAATTCGCACCATTTGGAAAAGAAAGGAAGAAAACGAAAAAGAATAGAGAAAGGACCTAGGGAGAAAAGGAGAGAGCTTGATCGCACCAAGGAAAGGAGAAGAAGGGCTTCAATTGTTGTTGTGGTTTTGTGGGTGATTCCTAGAGAGAGAGCTATTCTTCGGTTTATACAAGGTAAGGGTGGGTCTTGCTCTATAATAAGAGGTATAATGGGTTGTAGGTTAGAAATAGGATGTCAATTGTATTGTTTTGATGTGTTCTTGATGTTAGAATGTGTTTTTGAATTGTTTTGAATGATTGGATGATTGATTGATTATGATCATGGAGTAAGAAATCGATTTGCATGTTAATGGTTGTTAGAGAATGTAATTGATAATGTTAGGATGATTATAGAGTGCTTATGGAATTGTATTTGATGATTGATCATAGGAGAATTTGAGAAATTTGGGTTTTAGGAAACCCTAGGTGTATGGGGCGCCAAGTGCTGCTGGAAATGGCGCCCTGTGCTGTGTGTGTAGTGTGTGCGTGTTTGTGTTGCTGCCTGGGCGCCATTGGCTGCCCAGAATGGCGCCTGTGTGCGCTGTGTGCCTTGTGGTGTGTGTGTGTGAGGCGCCAAATGTTTGCCCAGCATGATATGGCGCCGCGGTGTCTTTAGTGGTGTTGATGTGTGGTGAAGCGTGTGTGTGTGTTGCTGTGTTGGGCGCCAAAGGCTGCCAGAAATGGCGCCTGGTGCGCCCGTGTCTAAGGAAAGGCGCCTAGCAAGGCGCCAAGTGCTGGGTGTGTGTTGTGTCTAGGTGCAGGGCGCCAAAATGTGGCTACCCATGCGCCTGGTTGTACTTGTTCAAGTGCAGGGCGCCAATGTGGCTGCCTTGTGGCGCCTGGTGTGGCGCCATGTTGCTGGTGGTGTGGTGTGTTCTAGTGTTGGGCGCCAAAATGGCTGCCCATGGCGCCTAGTGGGGCGCCAGATTTGTGTGGTAGGGTGTGTGTGTGCATGTAGCAAAGCCACAGGCGCCAAATGGCCGCTCTGGCGCGCTGTGTTGCTTACTGTGTCTCAGGCGGGGCGCAAATGTCTTTGCCCATGGCGCTGTGTGTGCGCTTCGTGTGCGAGGATCGTGTCTCGATTTGTGTCTTAGTTTGTGTCTAAATCGTGTTGCCCAGAAGCGCCAGTTGTTGTGTTTTTGGCGCTGTGTGGGCGTGTGCTGCTGCGGGCGCCAGACATGCTTTGTGTTTTTGGCGCTGTGTGGTGTGTGCCCTGGGGCGCCAGTTCTTGTGTCTTTGGCGCCTAGTGCTGTGTTGCCTGAGGCGCCATTTTCTTTGGTGTTTTGGCGCTGTGTGTGTCTTGCAGTGTTGTTGCGGGGCGCCAGTGTGTGGGGATTTTGGCGCCTGGTGTTGCCAAATTGTGCCTTATGTGCTGTTTTGGTCCCTAGGTGATGTTTTGGTCCTAGGTGTGCTGTTTTGGTCCTAGGTGTGCTGTTTTGGTCCCTAAGTGATGTTTAGGTCCTTGAGTGAGGTTTTGGTCCTCTAGTGGAGTTTAGTCCTTGTGACATAATTATAATGATGAAGTGGATGATGTAAGAATAAATGATGATGATGTTATTGACGATGATGCCATGGGGGCTAAAACTAAAATGGACGATGAGATGAGTGATGATGCATGAATTTGATTGTTGGTTGTTCATGATGTTGTGATTGATTGACTTCTATGAACTGATTTACTGCTTATTATGACCTTTATTATATAGTTTGAGACTCACCCCTTTCTGTTGTTATTTACCACAGGTAACCATGAGTGAAGGCTTACTTCCTTCATTCCCCGAGTTGGTCTGCTCTGATACGTAGCACCTAGGGGATGGGTTTAGACTCTAGTGGTTTAGTTTGTTCATTGTTAAACTATTGTATTTGATGTTTTTATGTTATTGATGAGACTTCTGCTTATTTCCTTGAGACTGTCTTTATTTCCGCTGCGTAATGTTTGAATTTTCTAGTGCGTGGATTTAATTAATAAATTGATGAGAATTCCATCCCATTGATGGGTGTTGCGTATTATATTGTTGCAATAAAGGATTTGTGTTATTTTGTTGTTGTTTGAACTGAAGTAAGTGTAGCATCCCATTTGGATGAACTAAAGAAATAATTTTTTTGGAACTCTGATTTTTATTATAAACTACCGGGTAGAAATGGGGTGTTACACCTAACAACACTTTTGATAGACTCGTGTCTATTCGATATCAAACAAAGACCCTCCTGTGGTGTCACAAACTCTCTTGAACGAAATAGGAAGAAATACCAAGCCTCCGCTGTCTCACCCTCGACAACTGCATATGCAACTGGGAAGGTGTCGTTTCTTTCGTCTTGTGTGATTGCCAAAAGAAGAACCCCTTTGTACCTACCATACAACCATGTTCCATCATGAGAGACCCTTTGGTTTGCGAATTGAAAGCCTTTTATGCACGGGCCAAAACTCCAAAAGATGCGGTGGAATACACCTTTGTTGTTAACTTTTGTCCATTCTCATAGAATGGTTTGATGCCAGCGTAAAAAGCGTACTGGAATATAGCAAGAGAAAGCATGTAGGCATCGTTACTTCATTGTAAGAGAGTTCCCAATTACCATAGACTTTTTCGATTGCTTTTTGTTTAGCAATCCAAGCCTTCTGTAGGAACTGCAGTACGTTAACCGCTCTCGATGTGTGCAATCAACACGACCATCGATATTGTTGGGTCCTCCTCACAAGTGGAAGGATACGAGAACATATGTAGGAGGAGGTCGGTGGAGGTGATCTTGGGAAATAGTGGATGTTGTACATGTGTGTGGGTGAGTCAAGCGTGTGTAATCCCCACAACCAGCATTTTGCTCAGAGCCTCGAACACTTCTCCACAAACACGTATCGTGAACACAAGAAACTGTCCAAACTATACTACTAGATTTGTTCTTTTGGTATGCAACAGAATTGTTTAGGTGATATATTTGGATGAATTGTATGGCTATTTCTTTTGTGGGAAATTTCATATTGAGTTTGAGGTCGTTTGGGTCTTGATTGGATAAAATTCGGTTCCTGTCCATGGCATGGCCAAACTCTAAATCATAAGGTTCTGGGTTATCAGCTGTGACGTTTTGAAAGTGTGGGACAGGGTCGCGGAATGCAACACCTATGTTGGGGTTAGTTTGAATTGGTTCCTGAGCGTCTTCACGCTGAAGAATTTCATCTTCATCATCGCTATAATCCCCAACGTCCTCATTATGGACACCAACAAACATTGTAAACGGTGGTGTATTAGTTTGAGTATTAGAAAATGACGACTACTTATTTTCATTCTCAACATTGGATTGGATTACATCGTTGCAAATTTATTTTTGATAAAAATGCCCATGCATTTTAATTTCCAATGCAATCTGGCTCACATTACAGTAGACCAAAAAGTGTCACATTGTTCACAGTTTCATTAAACAGGTAGCACTAATGTTTAATTGATAGTGTGGAACTTTTTACACTACTGATGTATTAGAATTAAATCCAACAAGAGAAATATTGTAATTGTAGCTAATAATATCAATTGAAAATATTCGAAAGAGGAAATCTGAAATGGAAAAAACTGCGGTTATGATGATTGAGCTAGTTTTATTGGAATCTGGATTCTGGAACAGTACATAAATTTGTAACAAATTCTTATCAACGATTTCTAGTTCAACGCCATAATTTTACCACTTCTTGGTAAAGGTTACTGAAGCCCTACACATTAAATTTTATGTAAATGTAGCAAGACACACACATATAGGTATGAACATATTCATCCCAAGTCATATATAAAATGGGCTTGTTTGAAATACCTTGCCAAGGACATCTCTTCGCATGGCACCTTGCTTTGAACCAAATCCAGCAGCAACCAGCACTTGACGGAGTATTTCAATCCAGGTAAGTGGGTTTAGAGATCTTCTCCAAAAGTCAAGGGAATATTCACGACTTTCAACCTTCAAATAGATAAAGTGGGCTAATTTGAAAAAGAACTTCTTTCTGTTTCATAACAAATAGTAAAACCCTGCAGGGTAACTAATAAAATAGAACCTTAAGTTGAAATTCATCCGAGTTAAAAACCCAGAATGATTTGTCCCACACTGAGCTTGAATCACAGAGATGACTCCTTTAAACTATATAACCCGCTGTCCCGTGTTCTAATTGAAACAGTCAAACAGGCATGCATGCATGCATTCATTCAAAAATTCAGATCTTTCAAGTCCCAACTGATTCATAAAAAGCACCTTAAATAATTTCTTCACGAGTTCTGGGGAGGAGTCCCAAGGTTGCAAATGTATAGGTTTCTTCATCTTGACAGTATCTGGGGGGAACTTAACTAGCATATCTGTAAAAGTCGCTACCAAATAGTAACAGGTAATAATCAGAACATTCCAATAATCATTATATCATGACACAAAATATTAGGTAATACTTTTTCCTTGCAAAATTACCTGGACAAAGTGAGTAGCCAACCGTTCTACTGGCAGCAACATTATCAGAGTAAATAAGCAGATTAGTTTTTTCTTGCAACTCTCTCAACTCTAACTCTTCATCATCAATTAACATTGAAATTCGATCAACTCCCTCCTCAGATATTTCATTATCCAAAGCAAGTTCACATTTTTCCTTGGGTGACTGATTCTGAGTCACATATTGGTTCAATTCCCCCTGCCAGATAAGAGCAAGTTGAAAACTTGCTAAGCAATCCAACAAAAACACAAGAATGCATGGTTAGCTTTTTTGTTACCATTCTTCCTTGAGCAAAACGTTTCCTCCTATCTGGTAATTTACTTCTATTCTGCATTTTAGTTGGTGTTCCCTGTTTAGCGAGGAAACATCGAAATCAATTATTAGCCAAGATTTATGCGCTCAAACGTGTAATATATGAGGAACCAAAGTGAACACAACATTGGGGTAACTTACTTTTGAGGTTGTTGATGTTTTCCGTGACCTGTTGTCCTCCAGTATAGAAAGTAAAACTAGTATATCCAGAATGTCGTAAAACTAGTATATCCAGAATGTCCTCTCTATCTCTCTGGCCTAGAGCCTCTTTTCTAGTCCTCTAATCTCCTCGGCCGTTCTCTTAGCAGATCGGTTACCAGCAGTTATCTCGGCTCTCGGTTCTCTGCTTTCCACGCGTCCCTCTTGCGACACCTGTCTCCGTCTCTCCTTCTGCAGCCTATGCCGAGGTTCCGTATCTTAGAGTTCGGTTGGGCCTGTATTGGAACCTCGGCATAGGATTATGGAAGAACTGACTGCAGGATTATGTAAACTTCGAGTGTTCATTCTAACCAAAAATAATTGTTGCAAAAAAAAAAAAATAAGCAATATTCCAGTAAAGTGACTTTCATTCATATACTGAAGAACTCTTACAAAGGTAACAACAAAACCGAAGAGTCCAGTACATTATAACAAAACAAAGAAAAAGGGGAGGAGATCAAGACGATTCACGAAGATCCTTCATTTCAGTATCCTCCTCCTCAGGGGACTTGAGCATCACCAATTTGCCATCTACAATTTCCTTTAAAGGATCAAGCTCAGATAAATCCACATGAGGATACAGAGCCAACACTTGATCTTTGGACTTCTCAAAACCCTTCACAAAACCCACAGCATTATCAACGAGGAGCTCTTCAATCTCGGCTTCTTTGCTAAGACGCAAGGCCTCCATCTCGGACTTAGCCTTACTTAGAGCTACTTCCTTCTCGGCAATGGAGGATTCTTGGGAAGACACTTTAGCCTCCTGCGCCTTCAGCATATCGCGAACCTCTTTAATCTTCGCCTCCCAACGAACCTCAGTATCATCAAGTTGCTTACGGAGAAACTCCTCTTTCTCACGAAAAGACTCAGCCTGCTCCTCGAGTTTGGCCTTTAAAGTTTGATTATCACTTACCAACTCGGCATGAGCGGCAATGGCTTTCTTAGCGAACCTCAACATCTTTTTCCCTTGGTGTTCGGGTCTTGACTTCTTGAACTCATCGCAAACAGCGTGACCAAGAGCGGTGACTTCAAAGCATACGATTGCATTGCTAAGAAAGCTCTATCAACACTTAGGCTTCGGATTCGGTCTCCATCGTCAGCGGTAGCAATATGCCCCCCTACATAATGTTGCAAGGGGAAGCGCTTGTCCCACAAAGAAGAGATTTCCCCTTGACCGTAAAAATCCTGAAGAAATTCCGTCCAAGAAACCTCATTTTCAGAACTTTTCAATTTCTTTGAAGGGGGGGAATCTATGGGTATAATCGGCCTTTTTCTCCTGGTTGAGGTTTTTGACCAATTCTTCCAAACCTTTCTCAATGACCGGAACATCACTGCTTTTGGACATCTTGGAAGAACTGCCAGAAACTATTTTCAAAGGTGTAGCAGCGATTGGAGTTGATCCAACAAGCGTTCCTTCAATGGTAGTACGCCCAGTGCTTTTGGCAATTTTCACCAAACCCTTATCAGAACACTGCGCCTGGTTAGCCTCAATTTGATTTTGAGTGACGCTTTTTTCTTTGGCCAATTTCTCCGAGCTTTCTTGATGTAGTTCTTCATGTCCTTTTCCTTCAAACCCATCCTAAGCGCATGAGAAAATTAGTGATATAGTTAGAAGTGATTATTGGATTAAAGGCAAGTAATAGAGGAGGAAACAACTTACTCAAAAGACTTTGAAGACCCTTTTCATCCCCCTCCAAACCGATAACTTCCTTACAACTCATAGGGTGTAATCTTTGCAGGAAAGAAATGTCCTCTTTAAGTTCAGAACTTAAATCGTTCTGAACAATCCCGGTTACACCAAACACTTCTCCTTGCCAATACAAAGGAAAGCGAGGAGCTCCCTTTTGTTTACAAGAAGCTCAGGGTAAGATGGAGGAGCTCGTACTCGAAAAAATCTCACTTTGAAATTTTTGTAAGAGGTGGTAAACAGTGTGAATAAAGGCCGAGGTGAATGGCTATACACCCATTTGCCTAAACCTACACCTTTGGTTCGGAAAAAGGAGAAAAACACTCCTACATGTGGAGTCATGCCCAAAGCGCCACAAATTATCTCATAGGCGCGCATGAAGCCCCAGCTATTTGGATGAAGTTGCGTTGGAGCTATATTAAGAATCTGCAATACATGACTCTCAAAGCGAGTAAAGGGCATTTTCACTCCTAAATCTTCGAAGAGACAAGCGTACATGTAGGTGCTCTCATCTACTACCCCCTTTGGCCGCAACATACATACGACTTCATTATCTCTGCAACATTCCAGAATAACATCGTCTTCGTTGCCCGTAGAAGACACTTTATTCTTCCTCCGAAAGGCCGATAACTCCTCCATTTTTGTCATTGTACTGAAGAAGTTACGAGCTTCGAAACTAGGAATGGGTTCAATATCCTGCTCGGATGCCATCAATACTCTAATGCGACGAGCAGGAGCAGAAGGAAGGGCTAAGAATCTCCTTCCGCCACGTCCAAAGGAAGACTGGGCCACGGTGGTTTCAAAGTGAACCCTAGTCCCTGGGAAAAGAGGAGAAGCACAGTCAACTTCCTCATCCTCCGATGAATCAGAATCAGAGGAGATAACGTTGGAAAGACTTGACAAAGTTTCGGAAATGGATGATTTGAGGCGCTTCCACTTCTCTTTTCCGTTTTCATCTACTTCCCAAATTTCTAGCATTTTAACAAAGGTACAAATGAAAAAAGGAGGAAGGATGAGAAGTTATACCTTGATGCAAGCAAAGGAAGATAAAGCTCCGAAGCGAAAACAAGTGAACCCCGGCAGAAGAGAGCAAGAAAAAAGGATTAAGGGAAAATGAAGAGATCTAACAGGCATTTTAAAGAGAATATCAGGAATCAACCTTTAATGCACGCGCTCATCCAAGCGTGAGGTAGGTGAAACGTCTCAGCCGTCCATCGAAATGCTGAAACCACACGCTTCCCAAGTCAGTAGTCATTCCAACCGTCAAAGCAGATCCATAAGGGCAAGCCCTCAAAGGCTCAAACCTCTTCGCCGAGCTCACTCACCGAGCTTCATGGCGTGGTGGGGCTAGAGAATTGGGGTCGGCCCAATGTAGGCCCAACCGAGCTCAAAGATGTAGAACCTCGGCATGAACCGCAAAGGCAGGAGAGAGAGGAAGATAGATGTAGCAAAGGAGGGCACGTGGAAATCAGAGAATGGGGAGCCGAGATAACCACCAATAACCAATCTGCCAAGATAACGGCCGAGGTGATCGAAGGATAAAGGGGAGGCTTTAGGCCAAAGAGAGAGGAGGACATTCTATTTAGACTAGTTTTACTTTCTGTACTAGAGGAGATCTCCATGCTTATAGAACCGAGTTATATCAATATAGATTATTCTATCTAAGAACGGTTTGGAAGTTTGAGTTTTCAGAATTTCTGTGTTTATGTTGTGACCTTGAGTTTCTATTACAACGTAGTATATATACTCCTAAAAGCAAACGTAAACAAAGATAACCACCTTTAACTGCTCTTAACTTTGAATTTCGACTAAACCGCTACCAACTGCTTGTCGAAACTTTGAGTCTTGTCTTGTCGAAAGCTCCTCTGCTTTGTTTACTTCTAAAAACTCCCAGACTTGTCAAAGTTTGTTCCTACTACCAACACTTAAAGATCTTCTCTGTCGAATTGATAGTAAAATGACCTGACTGTGATTTGTGGTTTCCAAGACATCATTAATGAAGAATTAAACCCTTTTAATACTTCATTAAAAGCATTTTCGAAATTTTGAGATAACAGATTGCCCCCCAAAAAATGTTTCTTTCGACAAAATGACGAATGGAATAAGAAAGAGCATTTTTTGAATACTGCGAAACATCACTGGTGTGTGGAAATGCCACATACACTTGAGTGCAAGTATACACTGTCCAAAAACAAGTAGTAAAAAGATCGAACCCACAGAGATTGAAAAACTCACTTTTAAATGATATAAAGTAATAAAGTGTAAAGTCACTAAGTAACAAAATAATTTTGGATTTTGTTTGATGATCACAACTAAGTTAGAAAACTAAGAAAGAATGTTGATAGTGTAAAAGAGAAAAGCTAGTTGGAATGTCTTCATCAAGTAATTTACTTAAAAGTGTATGATGCATTATGTGATGCAATTTTGCTTTGAATCTTTGTTGCATTAGCTATGTGCCTTTCGGTCACTTTCTTCAGAGTATCATTACCGACTCTTATGATCCTTGTTCTATGCAAGATAAAGAAAGGGGTGTTAGTGCCTATCTTGCCTCCTAACAAGTATTCATTTTGCTTAAGTGAATTCACTCTTGTATTGTAAGTACCCACAATTATCCTATGGACTATACTATCCTATGTCTAGGACTTAGCATGGTTTTCACAAAGTTTTCTTTATGTAAAACACTCACCCATATTAGTTCTTGAGTTCTTAATTGTAAGCCATGTCTGGTCATTTACAATTCATACTTATTCTAAGTGATCAAGTTTAAAATAAGTAATAAAAATATTATCAAGCAAGAACTAAAGTACAAACATACATACTTGCAACATACTTACTTAAAAGCTCATTAAATGATTAGAACATTCCAACTAAGAAAGGTTTAGCTAACAAGAGACATTGCAAGATATATATAAACTGAATAGACCATGTTTATATATATAGAAATCACTAAAGAGAAACAACAAGAGTAAAGTTACAAATGTTGAAAACCTTTATATGAAGTCTTCTAGCAATGCACTAGCATTACTCCTTAGCACTATACAAACACTATGAAAATGAGTAAAGGAGGATTTGTCAATTCCTTCCTCTTCCTCTAAAAATTTAAAAACTAACTATGTATATTGAAATTTTGATCTAACTTATGGATTGTGATATATTTCCAAATGAAGATGTGAGGTCCTTTTATAGCCTTCAAGTGAGGTGCTTCCTTCCTTCATGTTGAAGTCATCTTGAGTGGATCATAGCTGTAGTTGCTTTCAGAGGTTTATCCATGTTGAAATCTTTGACTTAATCATATAGGGCGGTTCCATGGTGTTAGAACATGTGTCCCTATGTTGATGACTCTTCAAAGCTAAGCCTATAGCTATGTGTGAATGGTAGGCGCCTACTATACATTGTTGGATGGCATCGGGCAAGCGGCAGAAGTCATCACATTGCATGTGGATGCATATGAAACAGCCGCTTATTCACCAAGTTTGCGAGAATTGATGCAGGATCGGTGCGAGAGCATTGATGCGAGCATAAAGATTGAGGCTGATCGAACAAAAACATCAAACATACCACAATATATCCAAAATGGCCTATAACTAACTATAACCATTCAAATCACTCAAGATATCATATATCACACTAAATACTATATAAACTCTTTATTATTACTTGAAAGAGAGCAAATACTAAGTTTAAACATATGAAATACTCTATATAAAATAGAGTTATCACACCCCAAACTTAAACCATTGCTTGTCATAAGTAATGACAAAGACAAACTATTAAAAACTATAATTCTAGAAGATAGATCAGTTTGATTTGGATTTTTATGAGGAGTTCCCTATGAACTTCATTTATCAACAATTTTTCTTGTGCCTTTATTTCTTCAAAACTACCAAATTTATTCAAACTCTCTTGTGTGTGTGTGAACCCCTTTGAGTTGAGATTGGTTCCAAGACTAAGTAAAAATTTCCTCCTAGCCTTTGAAAGGATTGGTTCATCTTTGGTCACACCAAATTATTTTTCAAAAGAAAGTTTAGACTCACAAAATTTTCTCAAGTGTTGGGAGTTCTAAAATTCAAAGGACTTGATTGAATCTTTCAAAGCTTTTGAGCCAATGCAATTTTCTATTTTTTATGTGGATCTTTTTGTGCAAATGCAATACTTCTTTGAAGTGTTTTTGTGCATTGATTTTTTTCGCATTTTGCTTTTCTTGATCTGATTTACATTGATGCAAATTTGCACCGATGATGCTTTTTCTTTTTCTAGCTCATACCTTCCTCACGACCTCCGGATGCAAATGCACTTTGGCACGTGAGTCTTTGACCTCCAGATGCATATATTTTTTCTTTGCACTTTGGCATTGAGTTTGATTTATTGAACTATCCTCCAGATACATTTATTCTGCATGGCACGAGTCTTTGACTCTCCGGATGCATTCATGTACTTAGCACGGTATAGTTTCAAAAGATTCAGGATATGGCTTGTCCACTTTTTTTGTATTCTTTTTCTACATTGTTTACTCTTATACTTTTGAAATTCAGCCTTTGTTTTTCATAAAACACCCCCAAACTTAATTCTTTAAGCTCTTCTTTCTTTTTACTAAAGCTTTGTTTTGACCTAAGCTTACCAAAAATTCCCCTTGCATCAGATTGATCTTTTAAATAGCAAGGTTCTTTTCACAAACTCAGTTTTGAAGTGAAAATAATTTTGGTTTTTCTGAGAAATAAGGCTTCTTTTTCATCATTGAAATTCCATCCATAGGGCTTTCACCATATTTTTGAAAAACTGATCTTTTCTACTAAAATATTTAGATACTACTTTGTTAAGTACATCTAATATTTAAACAAACTAAAAACTACTTTAAAACATATATATTTACTATCTAAAACATATTAATTAAACACACAACATATTAGATAGAAAACATATTAAAACATAACATAACATGCAAATCCCCCCCCAAACATAAGGGGTTGCAGTGTCCTCACTGCAAATTTGTTCAAAACAGACAAATCATTTGTTCAAAATAGGGGAGAGGGATTAGTACAACCAGGGAAATAGTTATAAAGAAACAAAACAAGCATATAGCGGTTGTAGGTGAAAGCTTGTAAATTGATACTCATGGTTTGGCTCCACTCACGATTACGGTGCTATATGCGCTTGGAGGAGTGTGTTTCACCTTCTGCTTCTTCTCCTTGGGCTTGCTTGGTGTTGCTTCTGTAGGTGCAGATGCACCTCCTACTTCTGGTGTAGTTGCAGGAATTTGTTTTTGAACTGATGCAGGTGCATCAGTCTTGACTGCATCAGATTTCTTTCTCTTTGGAGTTAATTTTGCTGCCTTCCTGCGCAGTTGCTTGAAGAAATTTCGAGTATTGTGCAATGCTTCCTCTTCATTTTGCCATTTCTTCAGAACCATTTTGATTGTTGCCTCATCATGCACAGTTGTTGTCTGTTGTGATGCAGCAGTAAGTGATGCAGGAGCATCACTCTGCATCTCAACAATTTGAGTTACTGTCTCCTTTGCAGATGATTCTTCAATTTATCTCCTTTGTCGAGTCCTTCTTCTTCTCTTTCCTGCACAATCTCTTTCTCAAGAGCAGATACAACATTAGAAATAATGTTGCTTGGGTCAGAAGGTACTGCTTGGTCTGTTGGCATAACAGGGGTTGATTGTTCTGTGTGAGTTGTTTCTTGTGGTTCATTTCTTGGAGAGGGTGGTGGAGGGGTTGTTTGTGGTGGTGATTGTGATAAGACTGGTGGATCATTGAGGGAGGGTAATGGTGATTTTGGAATGGAGGAGGATTCTTGGTTAGGTGAGATGATGGGTGTTTTGGTTCTTTGGTGAAGTGACAGGGGTTTGTTGTTGGGTTGATGAAGTTTGTTTGGCATATTTCTGCCTAGCAATCTCTTCTAAGATCACACCTCTAGCCTGTTCCTCTTCTTCCTCATCAATTTCCTCATCACTCTCTTCTTCTTCTTCTTCTTCTAACTCCTTATCCATTTCTTTTAATTCCTCACTCTCAGCTTCAGATTCAGAATCATACAATTCTTCCACAACAGGTTCTCCCACAACCTTCTTCTGCACTTTAAATTGCTTCCTAGTCACTTTCTTCTTGGTGCTAGGTTCTCCTACCTTCTCCTTTCCTTTCCCTTCTTCTTCAACTTCTTTCTCTTCTTCTTCTTCACCTTCAGATCTCAGTACCCAACTAGGAAATTCGGGGGCATTCATTTTGGCCCACAAGATCAAAGATCTTGTCAAAGACCAATTGAAGCCGGTCATGTTGATCATTCTGAAATTTCAGGGGCCGCCTCTCGCTACGCATGTAATGCTCTTGCATTGCAGGTGCAGGGCCTCTTACATTTCTCAACTTTTCCTTCACTTCAGCACTCAAATTACCATGGGGAAATTTCCTTTGTTCATTAGCAGCTATAGGGACTCCTTCTTTCATGCATAATTCGGTTATAAGACAAGGGAAAAAAGAAATCCCTTTGATTTTGTTGAGCATGCAAGAATTTCCTAGCTATCAATCGCCTATGTCTACATGTCCTCGAGAGAGAATTGTATCTAGCAAGATCAATCTCTCTTTGGTCATAGCATATGTATGTGATGTAGTGAGAATTGAATTGGCTATGAACAAATGCCAATTACCTAATGCATTTACCAAATAGTTACTTCTAAGCTTAATCTCATTAGGTGTGAATTTTTCCCAAGCAGACCACTGGTATAGCAATCCTACTCCTTATTTCTTCCATTTCTTTCTTAAAGGCATTTGCCACTCTATTTTCAAATTCATTCCCATTATATTTCAAAGCATATAATGTTCATTCAATTTCTTTGCATGGAAGTGTACAAGTTTACCTCTCACCATGGAAGTGTAGGAATGTTCTGCTCCTTCTTGTGGTGTGATGCCAGCATAGAATTCTCTCACTATGTCTTCAATATAGCCTCCTCTTGGTAGCACGAAGTGGTCCCAATTGAGATTGGCCACTGTTGACATGAATGATGGGCTTGCCTTCTTCAAATCATACCCTCTCGGGCAATAGATGCATGTTCCACGGATGAACATTGTCATCGATTACGCTTGATGATTCTTTGGCTTTCCCTTCCTTGATGATGATGATCCTGCATGCATGGCTTTCTTCTCTTTTTGGGGAGTTTTGGGCTGCCTGCCTGATGATTTCTGTGCTGATTGCTTCTTCACCATTGTAATGAATTTCTAGGTTTTTTGATTGCTTGTGTGTTTTGGAAAAGATTGGATTGAGAATGAGAAGATTGATTTGTGTTTCAGATGAGAGAATTTGTGAGAATTTGCGAATGAAGGGGTACTTGGTAACAATGAAGGCTTTATGTTTCGGGAAGAGGGAAGTTAGTGGAGTTATTAGGTAGCCGTTAGCATTGCGTCTTTGCGCATGCATCTTGCCAAGTGTCTTGCTTTGGCTACCAATGTGTCATTTAATCTTGCTTAACCTCTTTTGATCTTCCCGAAGCCTTATGATTCACACTTAACCAATTTTCTTCAAGTTTATAAATTTACGATCACGGCAGGGCATTTTCCTTCAATGCGGGTGCACTTGATGCATTTTGCATTAGTTTTCTGCATTTACGCAAAACAACTAAAAACATAAAATTGCACAAAAATAATTACAAACAATGGGTTGCCTCCCATTAAGCGCTTGTTTTAAGAGTCTTGTCACTGACTACCTCTTCTTACTTAGAGATTTTTCAAATGGGTGGTGATTTTGTCTCTCACCACATGTTCACCATAGTACATTGTAACTCTCGACCATTCACCTTGAAGACAGTGATTTGAGGTTTTATCAAATAAGTCTCTTTGCTCCATGTGGATAAACTTTTATCAACTTAAATGGTCCCGACCACCTTGACCTTAGTTTTCCAGAAATAGCTTCAACCTAGAGTTGTATAGCGAGAACTAGTCCTCCTTCTTTCAATTCTCTTACGTGAATTTTCTTGTCATGCCATTTCTTAGTCTTAGCTTTGTAGATTTCAGCATTCTCATAAGAGGTTTGCCTAATTTCTTCTAACTCATCAAGCTCTATCATTCTCTTTTACCGCTTTGTTTAAATTGAAATTGAGCTTTTGATAGCCCAATAAGATTTGTTTTCCAATTCTACATGTAAATGGCATGCTTTTCCATAGACTAATTTGTAAGGGGACATTCCTAAGGGTGTTTTGAATCTTTGTTCTATATGCCCATAAAGCATCATCCAAATGTAAAGACCAATCTTTCCTATTTGGACTAACCATTTTTTCTAGCATTCTCTTAATTTCCCTATTGGATAATTCTGCTTGTCCACTAGTTTGAGGATGGTAGGTGTAGCTATCTTATGCTTAACTCCATACTTAGCTAGAAGGTTTTCTATGATTTTATTGCAAAAGTGTGAACCTTCATCATTAATGATAGCTCTAGGAGTTCCAAATCTAGTGAATATATTTCTTTGCAGAAACTTACTCACCGATTTAGCATCATTATTAGGTAATGCTCACGCCTCTACCCATTTGGACACATAATCAATGACTACTAAGATATATAAATTGCCAAAAGAGGGTGGAAAAGGTCCCATGAAATCCATGCCCCAAACATCAAATAATTCAATTTCTAAAATATTTGTTCTAGGCATTTCATGTTTATCGAAATATTTCTGCTTCTTTGACATTTATCACAGATATTTGACCAATAAATATGAATCTTTAAATAAAGTAGGCCAAAAATAACGGTGATGTAATACCTTAGCCGCTGTTTCTAGTGCTTCCAAAGTGTCCTCCATAAGGTGCAGAATGGCAATGCTGGAAGCCTTTGCTTGTTGCTCCTCTTCTTGGTATGCATTTCCTCATTAATTGATCGGGGCACATCTTGTAAAGGAATGGATCATCCCAATAGTATTGTTTAACCATGTGGAAGAACTTTCTCCTTTGTTGATATGTCATACTCACTTGGTACTACTTTGCTTGCAAGGAAATTGACAATATCAAAGAAACCATGGTGCGGATGCATTTGATGATGCTCTGCATTGCTTATAGCAAATGCGTTTCATGTTTTGCATTGATTGTGATTGCCAATAGTTTTTCATCCGGAAAACTCTCCTTGATTTCTTCTCCTTGTATACCAAGTGATTCTCCTTCAATCCTTGATAAATGGTCCGCTACTTGATTTTCTACTCCTTTCTTGTCTCTAATTTCTAGATCAAATTCTTGTAGGAGTAAAATCCACCTTATCGACCTTGGCTTTGCATCCTTCTTTGAAATTAGATACTTAATGGCGAGTGATCGGTGTAGACAATAATTTTAGTGCCAACTAAGTATGATCTCGAATTTTTCAAATGCAAATACCACGACCAATAATTCCTTTTCTGTGACTGTGTAGTTCACTTGAGCTTCAATTAATGTTTTGCTAGCATAATATATGGAATGAAAGACCTTATCATACCTTTGCCCTAGGACTGCTCCTACTGCAAAGTCACTAGCATCACACATTAATTCAAATGGCCTGCTCAAACTGGAGTTACTATAATTGGTCTTTGTCACCAATGCCTTTTAAGGTTGTCAAAAGCTTCTATACAAAAGTTATCAAAGATAAATTCTACATCATGTTGCAAAAGCATGCATAATTAATGGTTTTGAGATTTTTGAAAAATCTTTGATAAACCTTCTATAGAAACCAGCATGGCCTAAGAAGCTCCTGATACCTTTAACTGTATTTGGTGGTGGTAGATTCTCAATGACATCAACTTTAGCTTTGTCTACCTCTAGACCTTTCTTTGAAATTCTATGTCCTAACACAATGCCCTCTTGTACCATGAAATGGCACTTTTCCCAGTTTAAGACTAAATTTGTTTCCTCACATCTCTTGAGAATTTGTTCCAAGTTTGTTAAGCAAACTTGAAATGTTTCTCCAAAGATAGAGAAATCATCCATGAATACTTCCATTGATTGCTCAATGAAATCGAGAATATAGACATCATGCATCTTTGGAATGTAGCGGGTGCATTACATAAGCCAAATGGCATCCTTCTAAAAGCAAAGGTTCCATAAGGGCATGTAAAGGTGGTTTTGTGTTGATCCTTCAGCTCAATGGCTATTTGATTGTAGCCTGAATAGCCATCTAGGAAACAATAAAATTCTTTCCCCGCTAATCTATCTAGCATTTGGTCTATGAATGGTAAAGGAAAGTGATCCTTTTTGGTAGCTTTGTTGAGTTTTACGTAATCCATACTGATTCTCCACCCTGTGTGATTCTAGTTGGTATCAACTCATTCTTTTCATTGGCTATCTTTGTCACACCCCCTTTCTTTGGTACACATTGGACGGAGGCTTACCCAAGCCTTTATGCGATATGGGTATATGATTCCAAATCTAGCCACTTAATTATTTCCTTTTTCACAACCTCTTTCATGATAGGATTTAGTCTTCTTTGACTCTCTATCTGCTTTTGGAATTTTCTTCCAAAATGACTCATGCATGCATATAGAAGGACTAATTCCTTTGATATCTGCCATTTGCCAACCTATAGCTTTGGTATGCTTCTTGAGAGTACTAATGAGATCACTCTCCTGTTTTGATGTTAAATCAGAAGCAATGATAACAGGTAAAGTCTCATTTGTTCCTAAGAATGCATACTTAAGGTGTTCAGAGCGATATCTTCAATTCTAACTTAGGAGGTTGTTCTATTGAGGTAAGTTCTTCTTGAGAGTTGGATCCTCAAGATTGAGTGGTTCATAAGTCCTAGCCCATACTTCCTTACAAGAGTTTTCTATTGGCAGATTCTCTTTTTCTAGTATTTCAGCATCTAGTAATGCAGCTGCATCTAATGCATCTGCATTGGCTAAGTGATCTTACTGCTTGTAAAATTGTTTTTCTATCAATTGATCTAGAGAGAATAAGGATGAACACTCTTCTGTTTCCTCTGAAGGATACTTCATAGCATTCATTACATTGAATTTGATCTCTTGATCATTCACTCTCATAGTGAGTTCACCTTTCTGTACATCAATTATGGTTTTACCAGTTGCTAGAAATGGTCTACCTAGGATAATAGGCACTTCCTTATCTGCATCAAAGTCAAGGATAACAAAATCTACAGGGAATACAAATTTATCTACCTTGACTAGGATGTCTTCTATGATACCTTCAGGATAGGCTATTGATCTATCTGCTAATTGAAGTGTCACAGTGGTTGGTTTTGCATTTCCTATTTCTAACTGGTCAAAAATAGATTTAGGCATCAAGTTGATGCTTGCACCTAAATCACATAAAGCTTTACCAGTATAGGATTTTCCTATAGAAAATGGAATTGTAAAACTACCTGGATCCTTCAATTTCCTAGGGATCTTATTTTGCATAAGCAAACTACAATCTTCAGTCATGGCAACTGTTTCAAACTCACCTAATCTTCTTCTCTTAGTAAGCACATCCTTCATAAATTTTGCATAATTTGGCATTTGTTGGAGGCTTCTACTAAAGGAACATTGATGTGTAATTGTTTTAGTACCTCTAAGAATTTACCAAACCGCTTCTCCTCATGTGCTTTTTTGGTCTTTGAGGGTAAGGAGGAGGAGGGTATTCAGGTACTAACTTAGGTAGTGGACTTTGAACTTCTTGTGATGCAGGAGCACTAGATGCTTCTGCATTGGTTTCTTTTTGATTTTTGTTTTTTTCTCCCTTATCTACACTTTCCTTCTCAGTTAACTCTACCAAATCCTTACCACTTCTCAATGAAATAGCCTTAACCTGCTCTTTTCCTTTGGTTTGAGAAGGTGTAGCTTCTGTATTTGAAGGTAAGGCACCTTGTGGCCTTTGATACAGAGCTGTGGCTAATTGACCAACTTGATTCTCTAAGTTCTTGATGGAAGCATCTTGGGTTTGTCTAGCAGTTCTAGATTCACCTATGAATGCTTTAAGCATGGTTTCTAGAGAATTATCAGTGGTAGGTTGAGAGTTTCTTTGGTTAGTTTGAGTATTTGGGAATCTGGTGGGTTGGTTTGTGTAGTTGGAGCGGTTCTAGTTGCAGTGCACTATTGTTGTTCCATCTAAAATTTGGGTGATCTTTCCAACCGAGGATTATAAGTGTTTGAATAAGGGTTGTTATTCCTATTATAACCTACATAATTTACTGAGAGATAGGGTTGCTAGAACACTCCTCATACAAGTGACCTCCTCCACAGTACACACAACTAGGTGTGCTGGAGGTACTTGTTCTCATCTTTGAATAAAGAGCTTTACGGTGATGCGGTGCATTAGATGATTGATAGCATTGCGGAAGTGAAGTTTTTCATCAAATTAGCTAGAGTGGCTACTTGAGCAGATAGAGGCGGATATATCATTGATTTCATGTACCCCGATGGTTTCTTTTGGGCACTTACCCTCTCGGTGAGGCCAACTAGAGCTATTAGTCGCTATTCTATCAATTAATTCACATGCTTCATTGTATAATGATTTAATAACACTCCACGGATGATGCATCAAGCATTATTCTAGTTTGAGGTTCTAAACCATTATAAAATGTTTCCATTTGAATAATAACAGGTAAACCATGATGAAGACATTTTCTCAAAAGTTCCTTCCATCTTTCCCATGCTTCAAATAAAGATTCAAACTCTTTTTGTCTAAAAGATGTAATATCATTTCTTAACCTGGCATTTTTGATAGGTGGGAAATATTTTCCTAAAAACTTTTCAGCCATTTCATTCCATGAATGAATAGAATTAGGCTCTAAAGAATTTAGCCAAGCCTTGGCTCTATCTCTCAAAGAATATGGAAATAACCTTAATCTAAATGCATTTTCACTAACACCAGGTAAAATAAAATTACTACATACTTCTAGAAATTGCCTTAAATGCAAATTAGGATCTTCATGAGGAGATCCTCCAAATTGACCAATAGTTTGAAGCATTTGAAACATCATAGGCTTAAATTCAAAATGCATGGCATCAATATGAGGTCCATTTATGCTAGTTTGCATGTTTTGATGATCAAACCGAGCATAATCCTCATAGGTCTATCTCTATCATTAATCATACCTATGTGATCCATGTGGATGAGATTTTCTCTATGAACTTCTTCTTGAGTAGCATGTGTGAACCGGGGCCTCCTCTCACCGAGTGTGGCCTTGAGCTTTGTTCTTCTTGAAAGACATGTTGCTTGCTTGTTGATTACATTTACAGAGTCTTAGCAATCTCCCGAATTTTCTTTCTATTTCTAAATCTAAACTATATTCGGAGTTACATTTGCAGTTCTGTACATATACTAAGTACCATGTAATTGTTGTTTGTGAAACTCTAAAAACCAGAATTTATATACAACACTAAATTACTCAATATCAGAATTTTAAAAAGAATTTACTTCAATCCCCGGCAACGGCGCCAAAAACTTGGTGTGTGGAAATGCCACATACACTTGAGTGCAAGTATACCTTTGTCCAATAACAAGTAGTAAAAGATCGAACCCACAGAGATTGAAAAACTCACTTTTAAATGATATAAAGTAATAAAGTGTAAAGTCACTAAGTAACAAAATAATTTTGGATTTTGTTTGATGATCACAACTAAGTTAGAAAACTAAGAAAGAATGTTGATAGTGTAAAAGAGAAAAGCTAGTTGGAATGTCTTCATCAAGTAATTTACTTAAAAGTGTATGATGCACGAAGATGTGATGCATTTTGACCGAATGTCATTGCATTAGCTA
Organism: Oxytropis ochrocephala; assembly: GCA_020916435.1. NCBI lineage: Eukaryota > Viridiplantae > Streptophyta > Magnoliopsida > Fabales > Fabaceae > Oxytropis > Oxytropis ochrocephala. The sequence goes on from CM037091.1 coordinate 57,220,368, forward strand.
TGTGCCTTTCGGTCACTTTCTTGAGTATCATTTACGACTCTTATGATCCTTGTTCTATGCAGTAAAGAAAGGGGTGTTAGTGCCTATCTTGCCTCCTAACAAGTATTCATTTTGCTTAAGTGAATTCACTCTTGTATTGTAAGTACCCACAATTATCCTATGGACTATACTATCCTATGTCTAGGACTTAGCATGGTTTTCACAAAGTTTTCTTTATGTAAAACACTCACCCATATTAGTTCTTGAGTTCTTAATTGTAAGCCATGTCCGGTCATTTACAATTCATACTTATTCTAAGTGATCAAGTTTAAAATAAGTAATAAAAATATTATCAAGCAAGAACTAAAGTACAAACATACATACTTGCAACATACTTACTTAAAAGCTCATTAAATGATTAGAACATTCCAACTAAGAAAGGTTTAGCTAACAAGAGACATTGCAAGATATATATAAACTGAATAGACCATGTTTATATATATAGAAATCACTAAAGAGAAACAACAAGAGTAAAGTTACAAATGTTGAAAACCTTTATATGAAGTCTTCTAGCAATGCACTAGCATTACTCCTTAGCACTATACAAACACTATGAAAATGAGTAAAGGAGGATTTGTCAATTCCTTCCTCTTCCTCTAAAAATATAAAACTAACTATGTATATTGAAATTTTGAACTAACTTATGGATTGTGATATATTTCCAAATGAAGATGTGAGGTCCTTTTATAGCCTTCAAGTGAGGTGCTTCCTTCCTTCATGTTGAAGTCATCTTGAGTGGATCATAGCATTTGTAGTTGCTTTCAGAGGTTTATCCATGTTGAAATCTTTGACTTAATCATATAGTAGGCGGTTCCATGGTGTTAGAACATGTGTCCCTATGTTGATGACTCTTCAAAGCTAAGCCTATAGCTATGTGTGAATGGTAGCGCCTACTATACATTGTTGGATGGCATCGAGCAAGCAGCAGAGGTCATCACATTGCATGTGGATGCATATGAAAAAGGGTGCTTATTCACCAAGTTGCGCGAGAATTGATGCAGGATCGGTCGCGGGAGCATTGATGCGATGACATTGAGGCGCATCGAACAAAAACATCAAACATACCACAATATATCCAAAATGGCCTATAACTAACTATAACCATTCAAATCACTCAAGATATCATATATCACACTAAATACTATATAAACTCTTTATTATTACTTGAAAGAGAGCAAATACTAAGTTTAAACATATGAAATACTCTATATAAAATAGAGTTATCAATCACCTCTAACCACCTTCTGCATTTAAACAACATATTCATCATTAATTAAACAGTAATGCATATTCAGCAATTCGTCAAGTAAGATCGAAGTCTTCTGCTCCTCAATAGGACCGAAGTCCTCTGCTCTCCTCTAGGACCGAAGTCCTCTGCTCATCCACTCCATTTCACTCCTTGATCCCTCGTATGATCAACTCTCCCATCCACTCCATACAACTCCACTGAAGTGAGCCAAAACACATCATCAAAAACATCAAAACACACCAAGCATGCAAAACAGCTCAGAAAACATAACTACATTCTACTCACACATAACAACTCATCATACTACAAAATTATACGTGAGAAGAGAGCCCCCTAACCTTGATCAGTTGAGTAGAACACACTCTCTTCACTGAAATCCTCCAGTTAACACTCGCAGCAACTCTTCTCCCTTGATTCCGAGCTCCTTCCACTCCAACGTTCTCTCCTTCTCTCTAGAAAGTGATCTTGTAACACCCCTTACTTTTAATACTACTTAGCGAATTAAATCGAGTTTTCAAAAACCACTCAAGGAGTGCTACATTTTTCTACATGAATTCAACCAAGCAAAACAATAAAATAATTGCAGCCTAAGCGGTTGTAGTGTGATGCACATACAAACACCTCGGCCAAGAAGGAGGCGAGCTCACGAAGAATAAAGTTATTAGTTACAACACGATCGAGAATAATACATGTTCCAAAAAGACATAGGTTTACAACTCAAAAACCTACACAACAGACCACTACACTACTCGGCCCCCAGTGTTACACTACCAGAGCAAAATGACGCCAAACGACACTGAGTGAGGACTGACCTCTACTCGGGCACACCTGCAAGTTGCCAACACAAGGAGCAACACAAAAAGCAGTAGGGTGAGTCTCTAAACACATATAATAGAGTTTTATGACAAGCATCATGCTAAACAAAAACACATATAATCATCTCGGCATACACACAGATAAACACATCTTCTAGTGTATGATTATATGCATGAATGCAGACCCGACTCTCCAGGCATATGCATGATGGATCCATTAAGACCGAAGTCTTCTGCAACTCAATAGGACCGAAGTCCTCTGCTCTCCTCTAGGACCGAAGTCCTCTGCTCACCAATATGCATATGATTTATGCGACACCATGAACAATGCATCTCAACACAGCATATTCATCATTAATTAAACAGTAATGCATATTCAGCAATTCGTCAAGTAAGACCGAAGTCTTCTGCTCCTCAATAGGACCGAAGTCCTCTGCTCATCATTTATTTTATTGCCCATTAGGGACTTCATCATTAATTACTCCTCTACTCGTAGCCATACGGCCAAACAACTCTCATACATCATTACTGCACTAAGGCCGACGCCTCTCAGTATCGCCACTACAATATGCAAGCCATCGCCTCACTCACCAAACACCTCGGCTCCAAGTAGTGGACCAAAAGTCACCACGAGGACTACCATGTCACTTAGGACTAAAACGTCAATTAGGGACCAAAATGACTACACCATTTAACCACTCACGTACTTGGCACTCAAAACGACGCTCACGCTATTCGTCCCAAAGAACACCTGCGCCATACTAGCGTTAAGCGGGAACCTCGGCACACTCTCGGTACATCTCGACACGCTAAGCACCTCGGCACTTCACTTTGCGCACCCCACGCACTTCATTTCGCGCACTCTACTTCACTCACAGTCGCTTTACTACGCGCATCTACCCTCCACTTACAACTACTTCACTTTGCGCACCTCACTTAAATGACACACCTTACCTCGGCTACTACGCGCTAGACATTAACAATCAGACGCAAGAGCTACGCGCAGAGAGTATACTTAGATGCTACACTTCAGTAGTTGAACCTCGGCATACCTACTCTACACCTCGGCAAGTACAAACCGACACCTATACTTAGTCTCAGATACTCTTACACTTAGTCACTTTTGCTCTATCATTCACCTCGGCTCCTATGACATCGTTACTTACGTTCTTGACACTTACGATCATTCACTTAAGTTCCAACTTACGTATGGGCATACCTACTCTACACCTCGGCAAGTACAAACCGACACCTATACTTAGTCTCAGATACTCTTACACTTAGTCACTTTTGCTCTATCATTCACCTCGGCTCCTATGACATCGTTACTTACGTTCTTGACACTTACGATCATTCACTTAAGTTCCAACTTACGTATGGAAAGTAACTTCACCTCGGCAATCCTAAACCGACTACTCCATTTAACTCAAACGCACGCTCGTCACTTTATGATGTACGTTTTCAGCTACTCCTCTGTTATCCTAAGCCTATTCTTTAAGAACCTCTCCAAGATTATGTTGCTCACTCTCACTCACTCTAGCTCTAGCTCACTGGGACTGAGAGTTTCCTCAGCTCCCATTTCACTCCTTGATCCCTCGTATGATCAACTCTCCCATCCACTCCATACAACTCCACTGAAGTGAGCCAAAACACATCATCAAAAACATCAAAACACACCAAGCATGCAAAACAGCTCAGAAAACATAACTACATTCTACTCACACATAACAACTCATCATACTACAAAATTATACGTGAGAAGAGAGCCCCTAACCTTGATCGGTTGAGTAGAACACACTCTTCACTCGAAATCCTCCGCTTAACACTCGCAAAGCAACTCTTCTCCCTTGATTCCGAGCTCCTTCCACTCCAACGTTCTCCTTCTTCTCTCTAGAAAGTGATCTTGTAACACCCCCTTACTTTTAATACTACTTAGCGAATTAAATCAGAGTTTTCAAAAACCACTCAAGGAGTGCTACATTTTTCTACATGAATTCAACCAAGCAAAACAATAAAATAATTGCGCAGCTAAACAGTTGTAGTGTGATGCACATACAGCACCTCGGCCAAGAAGGAACCGAGCTCACAGTAACAGGTTATTAGTTACAACACAGTCAGAATAATACATGTTCCAAAAAGACATAGGTTTACAACTCAAAAACCTACACAACAGACCACTACACTACTCGGCCCCCAGTGTTACACTACCAGAGCAAAATGACGCCAAACGACACTGAGTGAGGACTGACCTCTACTCGGGCACACCTGCAAGTTGCCAACACAAGGAGCAACACAAAAAGCAGTAGGGTGAGTCTCTAAACACATATAATAGAGTTTTATGACAAGCATCATGCTAAACAAAAACACATATAATCATCTCGGCATACACACAGATAAACACATCTTCTAGTGTATGATTATATGCATGAATGCGCACTGACTCTCGGTGCATATGCATGATGGATCCATTAAGACCAGAAGTCTTCTCAGAACTCAATAGACCAAGTCCTCTGCTCTCCTCTAGGACCGAAGTCCTCTGCTCACCAATATGCATATGATTTATGCGACACCATGAACAATGCATCTCAACACAACATATTCATCATTAATTAAACAGTAATGCATATTCAGCAATTCGTCAAGTAAGACCGAAGTCTTCTGCTCCTCAATAGGACCGAAGTCCTCTGCTCATCATTTATTTTATTGCCCATTAGGGACTTCATCATTAATTACTCCTCTACTCGTAGCCATACGGCCAAACAACTCTCATACATCATTACTGCACTAAGGCCGACGTCTCTGTATCGGCCTACAGCGCTAAGACTGTCGCCCTCAGCTCACCAAACACCTCGGCTCCAAGTAGTGGACCAAAAGTCACCACGAGGACTACCATGTCACTTAGGACTAAAACGTCAATTAGGGACCAAAATGACTACACCATTTAACCACTCACGTACTTGGCACTCAAAACGACGCTCACAGTTGCGTCCAGAGAACACCCGCGCCATACTAGCGTTAAACGGAACCTCTGACACTCTCGGTACATCTCGACACGCTAAGCACCTCGGCACTTCACTTTGCGCACCCACGCACTTCATTTCGCGCACATCTACTTCACTCACAGTCGCTTTACTACGCGCATCTACCCTCCACTTACAACTACTTCACTTTGCGCACCTCACTTAAATGACACACCTTACCTCTCGGCTACTACGCGCTAGACATTAACAATGCGACTTCAAGAGCTACGCGCAGAGTATACTTAGATGCTACACTTGAAGAGTTGAACCTCGGCATACCTACTCTACACCTCGGCAAGTACAAACCGACACCTATACTTAGTCTCAGATACTCTTACACTTAGTCACTTTTGCTCTATCATTCACCTCGGCTCCTATGACATCGTTACTTACGTTCTTGACACTTACGATCATTCACTTAAGTTCCAACTTACGTATGGGCATACCTACTCTACACCTCGGCAAGTACAAACCGACACCTATACTTAGTCTCAGATACTCTTACACTTAGTCACTTTTGCTCTATCATTCACCTCGGCTCCTATGACATCGTTACTTACGTTCTTGACACTTACGATCATTCACTTAAGTTCCAACTTACGTATGGAAAGTAACTTCACCTCGGCAATCCTAAACCGACTACTCCATTTAACTCAAACGCACGCTCGTCACTTTATGATGTACGTTTTCAGCTACTCCTCTGTTATCCTAAGCCTATTCTTTAAGAACCTCTCCAAGATTATGTTGCTCACTCTCACTCACTCTAGCTCTAGCTCACTGGGACTGAGAGTTTCCTCAGCTCCCATTTCACTCCTTGATCCCTCGTATGATCAACTCTCCCATCCACTCCATACAACTCCACTGAAGTGAGCCAAAACACATCATCAAAAACATCAAAACACACCAAGCATGCAAAACAGCTCAGAAAACATAACTACATTCTACTCACACATAACAACTCATCATACTACAAAATTATACGTGAGAAGAGAGCCCCCTAACCTTGATCAGTTGAGTAGAACACACTCTCTTCACTGAAATCCTCCAGTTAACACTCGCAGCAACTCTTCTCCCTTGATTCCGAGCTCCTTCCACTCCAACGTTCTCCTTCTTCTCTCTAGAAAGTGATCTTGTAACACCCCCTTACTTTTAATACTACTTAGCGAATTAAATCAGAGTTTTCAAAAACCACTCAAGGAGTGCTACATTTTTCTACATGAATTCAACCAAGCAAAACAATAAAATAATTGCAGCCTAAAAGCGATTTGTAGTGTGATGCACATACAAAGACACCTCGGCAAGAAGGAACCGAGCTCACAAAGAACAGTTATTAGTTACAACACAATCGAGAATAATACATGTTCCAAAAAGACATAGGTTTACAACTCAAAAACCTACACAATGCATCACTACACTACTCGGCCCCCTGTTACACTACTACGAGCAAAATGACGCTAAACGACATTTGAGTGAGGATCGACTCTACTCGGGGCACACCGCAAGTTGCCAACACAAGGAGCAACACAAAAGCAAGAGGGTGAGTCTCTAAACACATATAATAGAGTTTTATGACAAGCATCATGCTAAACAAAAACACATATAATCATCTCGGCATACACATGAGATAAACACATCTTCTAGTGTATGATTATATGCATGAATGCACCGACTCTCCGTGCATATGCATGATGGATCCATTAAGACCAAGTCTTCTGCAGAACTCAATAGGACCAAGTCCTCTCGCTCTCCTCTAGGACCAAGTCCTCTGCTCACCAATATGCATATGATTTATGCGACACCATGAACAATGCATCTCAACACAACATATTCATCATTAATTAAACAAGAATGCATATTCAAGCATTCGTGCCAAGTAAAGATCAAGTCTTCTCGCTCCTCAATAGGACCAAGTCCTCTCGCGCTCATCATTTATTTTATTGCCCATTAGGGACTTCATCATTAATTACTCCTCTACTCAGAGCCATACGGCCAAACAACTCTCATACATCATTATCGCACTAAGGCCGACGTCTCTCAGATCGCGCCTACTGGCGCTAAGAGATGCCGCCTCACTCACCAAACACCTCGGCTCCAAGTAGTGGACCAAAAGTCACCACGAGGACTACCATGTCACTTAGGACTAAAACGTCAATTAGGGACCAAAATGACTACACCATTTAACCACTCACGCATTGGCACTCAAAACGACGCTCGCGATTGCGCCCAAAGACACACCTGCGCCATACTAGCGTTAAACGGGAACCTCGGCACACACTCTCGGTACATCTCGCACGACGCTAAGCACCTCGGCACTTCACTTTGCGCACCCACGCACTTCATTTCGCGCACCTCTACTTCACTCACAGTCGCTTTACTACGCGCATCTACCCTCCACTTACAACTACTTCACTTTGCGCACCTCACTTAAATGACACACCTTACCTCGGCTACTACGCGCTAGACATTAACAACTGCACTTCAGTAGCTACGCGTAGAGTATACTTAGATGCTACACTTCAGTAGTTGAACCTCGGCATACCTACTCTACACCTCGGCAAGTACAAACCGACACCTATACTTAGTCTCAAATACTCTTACACTTAGTCACTTTTGCTCTATCATTCACCTCGGCTCCTATGACATCGTTACTTACGTTCTTGACACTTACGATCATTCACTTAAGTTCCAACTTACGTATGGGCATACCTACTCTACACCTCGGCAAGTACAAACCGACACCTATACTTAGTCTCAGATACTCTTACACTTAGTCACTTTTGCTCTATCATTCACCTCGGCTCCTATGACATCGTTACTTACGTTCTTGACACTTACGATCATTCACTTAAGTTCCAACTTACGATGGAAAGTAACTTCACCTCGGCAATCCTAAACCGACTACTCCATTTAACTCAAACGCGCTCGTCACTTTATGATGTACGCAGCCTACTCCTCTGTTATCCTAAGCCTATTCTTTAAGAACCTCTCCAAGATTATGTTGCTCACTCACTCACTCTAGCTCTAGCTCATGGGACCGAGAGTTTCCTCAGCTCCCATTTCACTCCTTGATCCCTCGTATGATCAACTCTCCCATCCACTCCATACAACTCCACTGAAGTGAGCCAAAACACATCATCAAAAACATCAAAACACACCAAGCATGCAAAACAGCTCAGAAAACATAACTACATTCTACTCACACATAACAACTCATCATACTACAAAATTATACGTGAGAAGAGAGCCCCCTAACCTTGATCAGTTGAGTAGAACACACTCTCTTCACTGAAATCCTCCAGTTAACACTCGCAGCAACTCTTCTCCCTTGATTCCGAGCTCCTTCCACTCCAACGTTCTCCTTCTTCTCTCTAGAAAGTGATCTTGTAACACCCCCTTACTTTTAATACTACTTAGCGAATTAAATCAGAGTTTTCAAAAACCACTCAAGGAGTGCTACATTTTTCTACATGAATTCAACCAAGCAAAACAATAAAATAATTGCGCAGCTAAACAGTTGTAGTGTGATGCACATACAAAGACCTCGGCAAGAAGGAACCGAGCTCACGAATAAAGTTATTAGTTACAACACAATCAGAATAATACATGTTCCAAAAGACATAGGTTTACAACTCAAAAACCTACACAACAGACCCACTACACTACTCGGCCCCCAGTGTTACACTACCAGAGCAAAATGACGCCAAACGACACTGAGTGAGGACTGACCTCTACTCGGGCACACCTGCAAGTTGCCAACACAAGGAGCAACACAAAAAGCAGTAGGGTGAGTCTCTAAACACATATAATAGAGTTTTATGACAAGCATCATGCTAAACAAAAACACATATAATCATCTCGGCATACACACAGATAAACACATCTTCTAGTGTATGATTATATGCATGAATGCAGACCCGACTCTCCAGGCATATGCATGATGGATCCATTAAGACCGAAGTCTTCTGCAACTCAATAGGACCGAAGTCCTCGCTTCTCCTCTAGGACCGAAGTCCTCTGCTCACCAATATGCATATGATTTATGCGACACCATGAACAATGCATCTCAACACATCATATTCATCATTAATTAAACAGTAATGCATATTCAGCAATTCGTCAAGTAAGACCGAAGTCTTCTGCTCCTCAATAGGACCGAAGTCCTCTGCTCATCATTTATTTTATTGCCCATTAGGGACTTCATCATTAATTACTCCTCTACTCGTGAGCCATACGGCCAAACAACTCTCATACATCATTATCGCACTAAGGCCGACGTCTCAGATCGACTCTCACGCTAAGAGCTGCGTCGCCTCATTTCACCAAACACCTCGGCTCCAAGTAGTGGACCAAAAGTCACCACGAGGACTACCATGTCACTTAGGACTAAAACGTCAATTAGGGACCAAAATGACTACACCATTTAACCACTCACGACTTGCACTCAAAACGACGCTCACGATTCGGCCCAAAGAACACCTGCGCCATACTAGCGTTAAACGGAACCTCGGCACACTCTCAAGACATCTCGCACGCTAAGCACCTAAGACTTCACTTTGCGCACCCACGCACTTCATTTCGCGCACCTCTACTTCACTCACGCGTCGCTTTACTACGCGCATCTACCCTCCACTTACAACTACTTCACTTTGCGCACCTCACTTAAATGACACACCTTACACCGGCTACTACGCGCTAGACATTAACAATCGTGACTTCAAGAGCTACGCCGTAGAGTATACTTAGATGCTACACTTCAGAGAGTTGAACCCCAAGATACCTACTCTACACCTCGGCAAGTACAAACCGACACCTATACTTAGTCTCGTATACTCTTACACTTAGTCACTTTTGCTCTATCATTCACCTCGGCTCCTATGACATCGTTATTTACGTTCTTGACACTTACGATCATTCACTTAAGTTCCAACTTACGTATGGGCATACCTACTCTACACCCCGGCAAGTACAAACCGACACCTATACTTAGTCTCGGATACTCTTACACTTAGTCACTTTTGCTCTATCATTCACCTCGGCTCCTATGACATCGTTATTTACGTTCTTGACACTTACGATCATTCACTTAAGTTCCAACTTACGATGGAAAGTAACTTCACCTCGGCAATCCTAAACCGACTACTCCATTTAACTCAAACGCACGCCGTCACTTTATGATGTACGCCAGCTACTCTCTGTTATCCTAAGCCTATTCTTTAAGAACCTCTTCAAGATTATGTTGCTCACTCTCACTCACTCTAGCTCTAGCTCATCGACTCGAGAGTTTCCTCACTCCCATTTCACTCCTTGATCCTCGTATGATCAACTCTCCCATCCACTCCATACAACTCCACCAAGTGAGCCAAAACACATCATCAAAAACATCAAAACACACCAAGCATGCAAAAAAAATTTCGTAAAACATAACTACAATCTACTCACACATAACAACTCATCATACTACAAAATTATACGTGAGAAGAGAGCCCCTAACCTTGATCGGTTGAGTAGAACACACTCTCTTCATCTGAAATCCTCCGCTTAACACTCGCAACAACTCTTCTCCCTTGATTCTGAGCTCCTTCCACTCCAACGTTCTCATTCTTCTCTCTAGAAAGTGATCTTGTAACACCCCCTTACTTTTAATACTACTTAGCGAATTAAATCAGAGTTTTCAAAAACCACTCAAGGAGTGCTACATTTTTCTACATGAATTCAACCAAGCAAAACAATAAAATAATTGCGCAGCTAAACAGTTGTAGTGTGATGCACATACAGCACCTCGGCCAAGAAGGAACCGAGCTCACAGTAACAGGTTATTAGTTACAACACAGTCAGAATAATACATGTTCCAAAAAGACATAGGTTTACAACTCAAAAACCTACACAACAGACCACTACACTACTCGGCCCCCAGTGTTACACTACCAGAGCAAAATGACGCCTAAACGACACCGAAGTGAGGATCGACTACTGCTCGGGCACACCTGCAAGTTGCCAACACAAGGAGCAACACAAAAAGCAGTAGGGTGAGTCTCTAAACACATATAATAGAGTTTTATGACAAGCATCATGCTAAACAAAAACACATATAATCATCTCGGCATACACACAGATAAACACATCTTCTAGTGTATGATTATATGCATGAATGCACTGACTCTCCGTGCATATGCATGATGGATCCATTAAGACCAAGTCTTTCAGAACTCAATAGATCAAGTCCTCTCGCTCTCCTCTAGGACCAAGTCCTTCTGCTCACCAATATGCATATGATTTATGCGACACCATGAACAATGCATCTCAACACAAAGATATTCATCATTAATTAAACAAGAATGCATATTCAAGCAATTAAATTGGCAGTAAGACCAAGTCTTCGCTCCTCAATAGGACCAAGTCCTCTCGCTCATCATTTATTTTATTGCCCATTAGGGACTTCATCATTAATTACTCCTCTACTCGTAGCCATACGGCCAAACAACTCTCATACATCATTACTGCACTAAGGCCGACGTCTCAGATCGGGCCATAGCTAAGAGATGTGCCGCCTCACCACCAAACACCTCGGCTCCAAGTAGTGGACCAAAAGTCACCACGAGGACTACCATGTCACTTAGGACTAAAACGTCAATTAGGGACCAAAATGACTACACCATTTAACCACTCACGTACTTGGCACTCAAAACGACGCCACGATTGCGGCCCAAAGAACACCTCGCGCCATACTAGCGTTAAACGGGAACCTCGGCACACTCTCAAGACATCTCAAGACGCTAAGCACCTCGGCACTTCACTTTGCGCACCCACGCACTTCATTTCGCGCACCTCTACTTCACTCACAGTCGCTTTACTACGCGCATCTACCCTCCACTTACAACTACTTCACTTTGCGCACCTCACTTAAATGACACACCTTACCTCGGCTACTACGCGCTAGACATTAACAATCGTGACTTCAAGAGGCTACGCGTAGAGTATACTTAGATGCTACACTTCAAGAGTTGAACCTCAAGATACCTACTCTACACCTCGGCAAGTACAAACCGACACCTATACTTAGTCTCGGATACTCTTACACTTAGTCACTTTTGCTCTATCATTCACCTCGGCTCCTATGACATCGTTATTTACGTTCTTGACACTTACGATATCATTCACTTAAGTTCCAACTTACGATGGGCATACCTACTCTACACCTCGGCAAGTACAAACCGACACCTATACTTAGTCTCGGATACTCTTACACTTAGTCACTTTTGCTCTATCATTCACCTCGGCTCCTATGACATCGTTACTTACGTTCTTGACACTTACGATCATTCACTTAAGTTCCAACTTACGTATGGAAAGTAACTTCACCTCGGCAATCCTAAACCGACTACTCCATTTAACTCAAACGCACGCTCGTCACTTTATGATGTACGTTTTCCACTACCTCTCGTTATCCTAAGCCTATTCTTTAAGAACCTCTCCAAGATTATGTTGCTCACTCACTCACTCTAGCTCTAGCTCATCTGGGACCGAGAGTTTCTCACTCCCATTTCACTCCTTGATCCTCGTATGATCAACTCTCCCATCCACTCCATACAACTCCACTGAAGTGAGCCAAAACACATCATCAAAAACATCAAAACACACCAAGCATGCAAAACAGCTCAGAAAACATAACTACAATCTACTCACACATAACAACTCATCATACTACAAAATTATACGTGAGAAGAGAGCCCCCTAACCTTGATCAGTTGAGTAGAACACACTCTCTTCACTGAAATCCTCCAGTTAACACTCGCAAAGAACTCTTCTCCCTTGATTCCGAGCTCCTTCCACTCCAACGTTCTCCTTCTTCTCTAGAAAGTGATCTTGTAACACCCCCTTACTTTTAATACTACTTAGCGAATTAAATCAGAGTTTTCAAAAACCACTCAAGGAGTGCTACATTTTTCTACATGAATTCAACCAAGCAAAACAATAAAATAATTGCGCAGCTAAACAGTTGTAGTGTGATGCACATACATCACCTCGGCCAAGAAGGAACCGAGCTCACAAGAATAAAGTTATTAGTTACAAACACAAATGTAATAATACATGTTCCAAAAAGACATAGGTTTACAACTCAAAACCTACACAATGCACTCACTACACTACTCGGCCCCCAGTGTTACACTACCAGAGCAAAATGACGCCAAACGACACTGAGTGAGGCCTGACCTCTACTCGGGCACACCGCAAGTTGCCAACACAAGGAGCAACACAAAAAGCAAGAGGGGTGAGTCTCTAAACACATATAATAGAGTTTTATGACAAGCATCATGCTAAACAAAAACACATATAATCATCTCGGCATACACATGATAAACACATCTTCTAGTGTATGATTATATGCATGAATGCGCACTGACTCTCCGTGCATACGCATGATGGATCCATTAAGACCAAGTCTTCAGAACTCAATAGACCAAGTCCTCTCGCTCTCTCTAGGACCAAGTCCTTCTGCTCACCAATATGCATATGATTTATGCGACACCATGAACAATGCATCTCAACACAAAGATATTCATCATTAATTAAACAAGAATGCATATTCAAGCAATTCGTCAAGTAAGACCAAGTCTTCGCTTCCTCAATAGGACCAAGTCCTCGCTTCATCATTTATTTTATTGCCCATTAGGGACTTCATCATTAATTACTCCTCTACTCGTAGCCATACGGCCAAACAACTCTCATACATCATTATCGCACTAAGGCCGACGCCTCTCAGATTTCGGCCACATCGCACAAGATCGTCGCCTCACCACCAAACACCTCGGCTCCAAGTAGTGGACCAAAAGTCACCACGAGGACTACCATGTCACTTAGGACTAAAACGTCAATTAGGGACCAAAATGACTACACCATTTAACCACTCACGTACTTGGCACTCAAAACGACGCTCACGAGCCATGCGCCCAAAGAACACCCCGCGCCATACTAGCGTTAAACGGAACCTCGGCACACTCAAGACATCTCAAGCACGCTAAGCACCTCTAAGACTTCACTTTGCGCACCCACACACTTCATTTCGCGCACCTCTACTTCACTCACAGTCGCTTTACTACGCGCATCTACCCTCCACTTACAACTACTTCACTTTGCGCACCTCACTTAAATGACACACCTTACCTCGGCTACTACGCGCTAGACATTAACAACTGCACTTCAGTAGCTACGCGTAGAGTATACTTAGATGCTACACTTCAGTAGTCGAACCTCAAGCATACCTACTACACACCTCGGCAAGTACAAACCGACACCTATACTTAGTCTCAGATACTCTTACACTTAGTCACTTTTGCTCTATCATTCACCTCGGCTCCTATGACATCGTTACTTACGTTCTTGACACTTACGATCATTCACTTAAGTTCCAACTTACGTATGGGCATACCTACTCTACACCTCGGCAAGTACAAACCGACACCTATACTTAGTCTCAGATACTCTTACACTTAGTCACTTTTGCTCTATCATTCACCTCGGCTCCTATGACATCGTTATTTACGTTCTCGACACTTACGATCATTCACTTAAGTTCCAACTACACGATGGAAAGTAACTTCACCTCGGCAATCCTAAACCGACTACTCCATTTAACTCAAACGCACGCTCGTCACTTTATGATGTACGCCGCTACTCCTCTGTTATCCTAAGCCTATTCTTTAAGAACCTCTCCAAGATTATGTTGCTCACTCTCACTCACTCTAGCTCTAGCTCACTGGGACCGAGAGTTTCCTCACTCCCATTTCACTCCTTGATCCTCGTATGATCAACTCTCCCATCCACTCCATACAACTCCACCAAGTGAGCCAAAACACATCATCAAAAACATCAAAACACACCAAGCATGCAAAACATTTTCGTAAAACATAACTACAATCTACTCACACATAACAACTCATCATACTACAAAATTATACGTGAGAAGAGAGCCCCTAACCTTGATCGGTTGAGTAGAACACACTCTCTTCACTGAAATCCTCCGCTTAACACTCGCAGCAACTCTTCTCCCTTGATTCCGAGCTCCTTCCACTCCAACGTTCTCCTTCTTCTCTCTAGAAAGTGATCTTGTAACACCCCCTTACTTTTAATACTACTTAGCGAATTAAATCAGAGTTTTCAAAAACCACTCAAGGAGTGCTACATTTTTCTACATGAATTCAACCAAGCAAAACAATAAAATAATTGCGCAGCTAAACAGTTGTAGTGTGATGCACATACATCACCTCGGCCAAGAAGGAACCGAGCTCACAGTAACAGGTTATTAGTTACAACACAGTCAGAATAATACATGTTCCAAAAAGACATAGGTTTACAACTCAAAAACCTACACATGACACTCACTACACTACTCTACCAAATGTGTTACACTACCAGAGCAAAATGACGCCAAACGACACTGAGTGAGGACTGACCTCTACTCGGGCACACCGCAAGTTGCCAACACAAGGAGCAACACAAAAAGCCAAGAGGGTGAGTCTCTAAACACATATAATAGAGTTTTATGACAAGCATCATGCTAAACAAAAACACATATAATCATCTCGGCATACACAGATAAACACATCTTCTAGTGTATGATTATATGCATGAATGCAGACTGACTCTCTGTGCATATGCATGATGGATCCATTAAGACCAAGTCTTCTGCAGAACTCAATAGACCAAGAAGTCCTCTCGCTCTCCTCTAGGACCGAAGTCCTCTGCCACCAATATGCATATGATTTATGCGACACCATGAACAATGCATCTCAACACAAAGATATTCATCATTAATTAAACAAGAATGCATATTCAGCAATTCGTCAAGTAAGACCAAAGTCTTCTGCTCTTCAATAGGACCGAAGTCCTCTGCTCATCATTTATTTTATTGCCCATTAGGGACTTCATCATTAATTACTCCTCTACTCGTAGCCATACGGCCAAACAACTCTCATACATCATTATCGCACTAAGGCCGACGCCTCTCAGATCGGGCCACGGTAGCTAAGACTGTGCCGCCTCACTCACCAAACACCTCGGCTCCAAGTAGTGGACCAAAAGTCACCACGAGGACTACCATGTCACTTAGGACTAAAACGTCAATTAGGGACCAAAATGACTACACCATTTAACCACTCACGTACTTGGCACTCAAAACGACGCTCACGATAAGGGCCCAAAGACACACCGCGCCATACTAGCGTTAAACGGGAACCTCAAGACACTCTCGGTATATCTCAAGCACGCTAAGCACCTCGGCACTTCACTTTGCGCACCCACGCACTTCATTTCGCGCACCTCTACTTCACTCACAGTCGCTTTACTACGCGCATCTACCCTCCACTTACAACTACTTCACTTTGCGCACCTCACTTAAATGACACACCTTACCTCGGCTACTACGCGCTAGACATTAACAACTGCACTTCAGTAGCTACGCGTAGAGTATACTTAGATGCTACACTTCAGTAGTTGAACCTCGGCATACCTACTCTACACCTCGGCAAGTACAAACCGACACCTATACTTAGTCTCAGATACTCTTACACTTAGTCACTTTTGCTCTATCATTCACCTCGGCTCCTATGACATCAAGCGTTACTTACGTTCTTGACACTTACGATCATTCACTTAAGTTCCAACTTACGATGGGCATACCTACTCTACACCTCGGCAAGTACAAACCGACACCTATACTTAGTCTCAGATACTCTTACACTTAGTCACTTTTGCTCTATCATTCACCTCGGCTCCTATGACATCGTTACTTACGTTCTTGACACTTACGATCATTCACTTAAGTTCCAACTTACGTATGGAAAGTAACTTCACCTCGGCAATCCTAAACCGACTACTCCATTTAACTCAAACGCACGCTCGTCACTTTATGATGCGTTTTACTACTCCTCTGTTATCCTAAGCCTATTCTTTAAGAACCTCTCCAAGATTATGTTGCTCACTCACTCACTCACTCAGCTCTAGCTCACTGGGACCGAGAGTTTCTCGCCTCCCATTTCACTCCTTGATCCTCGTATGATCAACTCTCCCATCCACTCCATACAACTCCACTGAAGTGAGCCAAAACACATCATCAAAAACATCAAAACACACCAAGCATGCAAAACAGTTCAGAAAACATAACTACAATCTACTCACACATAACAACTCATCATACTACAAAATTATACGTGAGAAGAGAGCTCCCTAACCTTGATCGGTTGAGTAGAACACACTCTCTTCATCGAAATCCTCCAGCTTAACACTCGCAAAGAACTCTTCTCCCTTGATTCCGAGCTCCTTCCACTCCAACGTTCTCCTTCTTCTCTCTAGAAAGTGATCTTGTAACACCCCCTTACTTTTAATACTACTTAGCGAATTAAATCGAGTTTTCAAAAACCACTCAAGGAGTGCTACATTTTTCTACATGAATTCAACCAAGCAAAACAATAAAATAATTGCGCAAGTGACTAAAGCAGCTTGTAGTGTGATGCACATACATCACCTCGGCCAAGAAGGAACCGAGCTCACAAGAATAAAAGTTATTAGTTACAACACAAATCGTAATAATACATGTTCCAAAAAGACATAGGTTTACAACTCAAAACCTACACAATGCACTCACTACACTACTCGCCCCCCTGTTACACTACAGAGCAAAATGACGCTAAACGACACCGAGTGAGGATCCGACCTCTACTCGGGCACACCGCAAGTTGCCAACACAAGGAGCAACACAAAAAGCAAGAGGTGAGTCTCTAAACACATATAATAGAGTTTTATGACAAGCATCATGCTAAACAAAAACACATATAATCATCTCGCATACACACAGATAAACACATCTTCTAGTGTATGATTATATGCATGAATGCGACCGACTCTCCGTGCATATGCATGATGGATCCATTAAGACCAAGTCTTCAGAACTCAATAGACCAAGTCCTCTCGCTCTCCTCTAGGACCAAGTCCTCTGCTCACCAATATGCATATGATTTATGCGACACCATGAACAATGCATCTCAACACAAAGATATTCATCATTAATTAAACAAGAATGCATATTCAAGCAATTCGTCAAGTAAGCCAAGTCTTTCGCTTCCTCAATAGGACCGAAGTCCTCTCGCTTCATCATTTATTTTATTGCCCATTCGTGGACTTCATCATTAATTACTCCTCTACTACAGAGCCATACGGCCAAACAACTCTCATACATCATTATCGCACTAAGGCCGACGCCTCTCAGTATCGCCTCTGCAGCAACAAGATCTCGCCTCACCACCAAACACCTCGGCTCCAAGTAGTGGACCAAAAGTCACCACGAGGACTACCATGTCACTTAGGACTAAAAACGTCAATTAGGGACCAAAATGACTACACCATTTAACCACTCACGCATTGGCACTCAAAACGACGCTCACGCTAAGGCCCAAAGAACACCGCGCCATACTAGCGTTAAACGGGAACCTCAAGACACTCTCAAGACATCTCAAGCACGCTAAGCACCTCGGACTTCACTTTGCGCACCCACGCACTTCATTTCGCGCACCTCTACTTCACTCACACGCTTTACTACGCGCATCTACCCTCCACTTACAACTACTTCACTTTGCGCACCTCACTTAAATGACACACCTTACCTCGCTACTACGCGCTAGACATTAACAATCGTGACTTCAAGAGCTACGCAGAGTATACTTAGATGCTACACTTCAAGAGTTGAACCCTCAAGATACCTACTCTACACCTCGGCAAGTACAAACCGACACCTATACTTAGTCTCGGATACTCTTACACTTAGTCACTTTTGCTCTATCATTCACCTCGGCTCCTATGACATCGTTACATTTACGTTCTTGACACTTACGATCATTCACTTAAGTTCCAACTTACGTATGGGCATACCTACTCTACACCTCGGCAAGTACAAACCGACACCTATACTTAGTCTCGGATACTCTTACACTTAGTCACTTTTGCTCTATCATTCACCTCGACTCCTATGACATCAAGTTATTTACGTTCTTGACACTTACGATCATTCACTTAAGTTCCAACTTACGTATGGAAAGTAACTTCACCTCGGCAATCCTAAACCGACTACTCCATTTAACTCAAACGCACGCTCGTCACTTTATGATGTACGTTTTTACTACTCCTCTGTTATCCTAAGCCTATTCTTTAAGAACCTCTCCAAGATTATGTTGCTCACTCACTCACTCTAGCTCTAGCTCATCTGGACCGAGAGTTTCTCGCCTCCCATTTCACTCCTTGATCCTCGTATGATCAACTCTCCCATCCACTCCATACAACTCCACCAAGTGAGCCAAAACACATCATCAAAAACATCAAAACACACCAAGCATGCAAAACAAATTTCGAGAAAACATAACTACAATCTACTCACACATAACAACTCATAATACTACAAAATTATACGTGAGAAGAGAGCCCCTAACCTTGATCGGTTGAGTAGAACACACTCTCTTCATCGAAATCCTCCGCTTAACACTCGCAAAGCAACTCTTCTCCCCTTGATTCCGAGCTCCTTCCACTCCAACGTTCTCCTTCTTCTCTCTAGAAAGTGATCTTGTAACACCCCCTTACTTTTAATACTACTTAGCGAATTAAATCAGAGTTTTCAAAAACCACTCAAGGAGTGCTACATTTTTCTACATGAATTCAACCAAGCAAAACAATAAAATAATTGCGCAGCTAAACAGTTGTAGTGTGATGCACATACAAAGACCTCTGGCCAAGAAGGAACCGAGCTCACAAGAATAAAAGTTATTAGTTACAACACAATGTAATAATACATGTTCCAAAAAGACATAGGTTTACAACTCAAAAACTACACACAATGGACCACTACACTACTCACATTCGGATGTTACACTACCAGAGCAAAATGACGCTAAACGACATCGAGAGTGAGGACCGACTCTACTCGGGCACACCCGCAAGTTGCCAACACAAGGAGCAACACAAAAGCAAGAGGGTGAGTCTCTAAACACATATAATAGAGTTTTATGACAAGCATCATGCTAAACAAAAACACATATAATCATCTCGGCATACACACAGATAAACACATCTTCTAGTGTATGATTATATGCATGAATGCAGACCCGACTCTCCAGGCATATGCATGATGGATCCATTAAGACCGAAGTCTTCAGAACTCAATAGGACCAAGTCTTCGCTCTCCTCTAGGACCAAGTCCTCGCTCACCAATATGCATATGATTTATGCGACACCATGAACAATGCATCTCAACACAAAGATATTCATCATTAATTAAACAAGAATGCATATTCAGCATTCGTCAAGTAAGACCAAGTCTTCGCTTCCTCAATAGGACCAAGTCCTCTCGCTCATCATTTATTTTATTGCCCATTAGGGACTTCATCATTAATTACTCCTCTACTCAGAGCCATACGGCCAAACAACTCTCATACATCATTATCGCACTAAGGCCGACGTCTCAGATCGCCCACAACGCTAAGATCGTAAGCCCTCACCACCAAACACCTCGGCTCCAAGTAGTGGACCAAAAGTCACCACGAGGACTACCATGTCACTTAGGACTAAACGCGTCAATTAGGGACCAAAATGACTTCACCATTTAACCACTCACGCACTTTGCACTCAAAACGACGCTCACGAAGCGTCCGCCCAAAGAACACTCGCGCCATACTAGCGTTAAACGGAACCCCTAAGCACACTCAAGTACATCTCGCACGCTAAGCACCTCGGCACTTCACTTTGCGCACTCCACGCACTTCATTTCGCGCACCTCTACTTCACTCACACAACGCTTACTACGCGCATCTACCCTCCACTTACAACTACTTCACTTTGCGCACCTCACTTAAATGACACACCTTACCTCGGCTACTACGCGCTAGACATTAACAATCGCACTTCAAGAGCTACGGCGCAGAGTATACTTAGATGCTACACTTCAAGAGTTGAACCTCGGCATACCTACTCTACACCTCGGCAAGTACAAACCGACACCTATACTTAGTCTCGGATACTCTTACACTTAGTCACTTTTGCTCTATCATTCACCTCGGCTCCTATGACATCGTTATTTACGTTCTTGGCACTTACGATCATTCACTTAAGTTCCAACTTACGTATGGGCATACCTACTCTACACCTCGGCAAGTACAAACCGACACCTATACTTAGTCTCGGATACTCTTACACTTAGTCACTTTTGCTCTATCATTCACCTCGGCTCCTATGACATCGTTATTTACGTTCTCGACACTTACGATCATTCACTTAAGTTCCAACTTACGATGGAAAGTAACTTCACCTCGGCAATCCTAAACCGACTACTCCATTTAACTCAAACGCACGCTCGTCACTTTATGATGTACGTTTTCGCCTACTCCTCTCGTTATCCTAAGCCTATTCTTTAAGAACCTCTCCAAGATTATGTTGCTCACTCACTCACTCACTCTAGCTCACTGGGGACCGAGAGTTTCTCACTCCCATTTCACTCCTTGATCCTCGTATGATCAACTCTCCCATCCACTCCATACAACTCCACCAAGTGAGCCAAAACACATCATCAAAAACATCAAAACACACCAAGCATGCAAAAGCACACTCGTAAAACATAACTACAATCTACTCACACATAACAACTCATCATACTACAAAATTATACGTGAGAAGAGAGCCCCTAACCTTGATCGGTTGAGTAGAACACACTCTCTTCACCGAAATCCTCCGCTTAACACTCGCAAAGAACTCTTCTCCCTTGATTCCGAGCTCCTTCCACTCCAACGTTCTCCTTCTTCTCTCTAGAAAGTGATCTTGTAACACCCCCTTACTTTTAATACTACTTAGCGAATTAAATCGAGTTTTCAAAACCACTCAAGGAGTGCTACATTTTTCTACATGAATTCAACCAAGCAAAACAATAAAATAATTGCTAGCCTAAACAGCTTGTAGTGTGATGCACATACAAAGACACCTCCTAAGAAGGAACCGAGCTCACAAGAATAAAGTTATTAGTTACAAAACAGTCAGAATAATACATGTTCCAAAAAGACATAGGTTTACAACTCAAAAACCTACACAACAGACCACTACACTACTCGGCCCCCAGTGTTACACTACCAGAGCAAAATGACGCCAAACGACACTGAGTGAGGACTGACCTCTACTCGGGCACACGCAAGTTGCCAACACAAGGAGCAACACAAAAGCAAGTAGGTGAGTCTCTAAACACATATAATAGAGTTTTATGACAAGCATCATGCTAAACAAAAACACATATAATCATCTCGGCATACACACAGATAAACACATCTTCTAGTGTATGATTATATGCATGAATGCAGACCCGACTCTCCAGGCATATGCATGATGGATCCATTAAGACGAAGTCTTCAGAACTCAATAGACCAGAAGTCCTCTCGCTTCCTCTAGGACCAAGTCCTCTGCTCACCAATATGCATATGATTTATGCAACACCATGAACAATGCATCTCAACACAGCATATTCATCATTAATTAAACAGTAATGCATATTCAGCAATTCGTCAAGTAAGACCGAAGTCTTCTGCTCCTCAATAGGACCGAAGTCCTCTGCTCATCATTTATTTTATTGCCCATTAGGGACTTCATCATTAATTACTCCTCTACTCGTAGCCATACGGCCAAACAACTCTCATACATCATTACTGCACTAAGGCCGACGCCTCAGATCGACCCACATGGCGCTAAGATCTGCCGCCTCACCACCAAACACCTCGGCTCCAAGTAGTGGACCAAAAGTCACCACGAGGACTACCATGTCACTTAGGACTAAAACGTCAATTAGGGACCAAAATGACTACACCATTTAACCACTCACGTACTTGGCACTCAAAACGACGCTCACAGTTGCGTCCAGCAACACCCTGCGCCATACTAGCGTTAAACGGGAACCTCGGCACACTCTCAGTACATCTCGGCACGCTAAGCACCTCGGCACTTCACTTTGCGCACCCACGCACTTCATTTCGCGCACCTCTACTTCACTCACAGTCGCTTTACTACGCGCATCTACCCTCCACTTACAACTACTTCACTTTGCGCACCTCACTTAAATGACACACCTTACCTCGGCTACTACGCGCTAGACATTAACAACTGCACTTCAGTAGCTACGCGTAGAGTATACTTAGATGCTACACTTCAGTAGTTGAACCTCGGCATACCTACTCTACACCTCGGCAAGTACAAACCGACACCTATACTTAGTCTCAGATACTCTTACACTTAGTCACTTTTGCTCTATCATTCACCTCGGCTCCTATGACATCATTACTTACGTTCTTGACACTTACGATCATTCACTTAAGTTCCAACTTACGTATGGGCATACCTACTCTACACCTCGGCAAGTACAAACCGACACCTATACTTAGTCTCAGATACTCTTACACTTAGTCACTTTTGCTCTATCATTCACCTCGGCTCCTATGACATCGTTACTTACGTTCTTGACACTTACGATCATTCACTTAAGTTCCAACTTACGTATGGAAAGTAACTTCACCTCGGCAATCCTAAACCGACTACTCCATTTAACTCAAACGCACGCTCGTCACTTTATGATGTACGTTTTCAGCTACTCCTCTGTTATCCTAAGCCTATTCTTTAAGAACCTCTCCAAGATTATGTTGCTCACTCTCACTCACTCTAGCTCACTGGGATGAGAGTTTCTCGCCTCCCATTTCACTCCTTGATCCCTCGTATGATCAACTCTCCCATCCACTCCATACAACTCCACTGAAGTGAGCCAAAACACATCATCAAAAACATCAAAACACACCAAGCATGCAAAACAGCTCAGAAAACATAACTACAATCTACTCACACATAACAACTCATCATACTACAAAATTATACGTGAGAAGAGAGCCCCTAACCTTGATCGGTTGAGTAGAACACACTCTCTTCATTGAAATCCTCCGCTTAACACTCGCAAGAACTCTTCTCCCTTGATTCCGAGCTCCTTCCACTCCAACGTTCTCCTTTCTCTCTAGAAAGTGATCTTGTAACACCCCCTTACTTTTAATACTACTTAGCGAATTAAATCAGATTTTTCAAAAACCACTCAAGGAGTGCTACATTTTTCTACATGAATTCAACCAAGCAAAACAATAAAATAATTAATGCAGCCTAAACAAATTTGTAGTGTGATGCACATACTGAGACCTCGGCCAAGAAGGAACCGAGCTCACAAAGAATAAAAGTTATTAGTTACAACACAAATGTAATAATACATGTTCCAAAAAGACATAGGTTTACAACTCAAAACCTACACAATGCACCACTACACTACTCGCCATTTGATGTTACACTACCAGAGCAAAATGACGCCAAACGACACTGAGTGAGGAGTGACCTCTACTCGGGCACACCTGCAAGTTGCCAACACAAGGAGCAACACAAAAAGCAGTAGGGTGAGTCTCTAAACACATATAATAGAGTTTTATGACAAGCATCATGCTAAACAAAAACACATATAATCATCTCGGCATACACACAGATAAACACATCTTCTAGTGTATGATTATATGCATGAATGCAGACCCGACTCTCCAGGCATATGCATGATGGATCCATTAAGACCGAAGTCTTCTGCAACTCAATAGGACCGAAGTCCTCTGCTCTCCTCTAGGACCGAAGTCCTCTGCTCACCAATATGCATATGATTTATGTGACACCATGATGCTGTGTTTTGGCTCACTTCAGTGGAGTTGTATGGAGTGGATGGGAGAGTTGATCATACTAGGGATCAAGGAGTGAAATGGGAGCTGAGGAAACTCTCAGTCCCAGTGAGCTAGAGTGAGTGAGAGTGAGCAACATAATCTTGGAGAGGTTCTTAAAGAATAGGCTTAGGATAACAGAGGAGTAGCTGAAAACGTACATCATAAAGTGACGAGCGTGCGTTTGAGTTAAATGGAGTAGTCGGTTTAGGATTGCCGAGGTGAAGTTACTTTCCATACGTAAGTTGGAACTTAAGTGAATGATCGTAAGTGTCAAGAACGTAAGTAACGATGTCATAGGAGCCGAGGTGAATGATAGAGCAAAAGTGACTAAGTGTAAGAGTATCTGAGACTAAGTATAGGTGTCGGTTTGTACTTGCCGAGGTGCAAGTACTGAAGTGTAGCATCTAAGTATACTCTAGGCGTAGCTACTGAAGTGCAGTTGTTAATGTCTAGCGCGTAGTAGCCGAGGTAAGGTGTGGCATTTAAGTGAGGTGCGCAAAGTGAAGTAGTTGTAAGTGGAGGGTAGATGCGCGTAGTAAAGCGACTGTGAGTGAAGTAGAGGTGCGCGAAATGAAGTGCGTGGGTGCGCAAAGTGAAGTGCCGAGGTGCTTAGCGTGCCGAGATGTACTGAGAGTGTGCCGAGGTTCCCGTTTAACGCTAGTATGGCGCAGGGTGTTGCTGGACGCAACTGTGAGCGTCGTTTTGAGTGCCAAGTACGTGAGTGGTTAAATGGTGTAGTCATTTTGGTCCCTAATTGACGTTTTAGTCCTAAGTGACATGGTAGTCCTCGTGGTGACTTTTGGTCCACTACTTGGAGCCGAGGTGTTTGGTGAGCTGAGGGCGACAGTCTTAGCGCTGTAGGCCGATACAGAGACGTCGGCCTTAGTGCAGTAATGATGTATGAGAGTTGTTTGGCCGTATGGCTACGAGTAGAGGAGTAATTAATGATGAAGTCCCTAATGGGCAATAAAATAAATGATGAGCAGAGGACTTCGGTCCTAGAGGAGAGCAGAGGACTTCGGTCCTATTGAGGAGCAGAAGACTTCGGTCTTACTTGACGAATTGCTGTAAGGCCAGAAACTTAGAGTCTAAGACAAACCCTTAGACATAGCTTTTAAGTCATTTCCTTCCTTGAGACTTAGAAAGATATGACATTTAATTGCCTCCTTAGCTTAGAAAATAATTCACCTTTTAGAGCCTTGGTGAAAATATCAGCAATCTGTTCACTAGTAGGAACAAAATCTAGAACTAGTTTACCTTTAGAGACTTGGTCTCTAATATAGTGAAACTTAGTTTCAATATGTTTTGTCCTACC
Source organism: Oxytropis ochrocephala (assembly GCA_020916435.1). Lineage (NCBI taxonomy): Eukaryota > Viridiplantae > Streptophyta > Magnoliopsida > Fabales > Fabaceae > Oxytropis > Oxytropis ochrocephala. The sequence goes on from CM037091.1 coordinate 57,246,605, forward strand.
ATGAGAGATAGGATTTTTAGCCAAGCTTATAGCTGACTTATTATCCATATAGAGCTTTATAGGTTCAGATAGGTCTATACAGATTTCCTTTAGGAGAGTTTCAAGCCAAGATGCTTGGGTAGCAGCATGGCATGCAGAAATGTATTCTGCTTCACAGGATGACAGAGCCACTATGGCTTGCTTCTTAGAACTCCATGATATAGCTGCTCCTTGGAATAGAAAGACATATCCACTAGTGCTCCTTCTTTCCACTTTATCTCCGCACCAATCTGAGTCAGAGTATCCAATTAGGATACTCTTACCTTTAGCCCTGTCATTTGGAAAAAACAGACCATAATTAGTAGTGCCCTTTACATACCTTAAAATACGTTTAGCTGCATTTAAGTGTATTTGCATAGGACAATTCATAAATCTACTAGTTAAACCAGTAGCATATAATATATCGGGTCTGCTATGACATAGATATCTTAGAGACCCCACAATTTGTCTAAAGTAAGTTGCATCAACTTTAGTGCCCTCTTCCTCTTGTTTCTTAGTTAAGTTTCCCTCAGCTGGGTTAATTGCAGCATTGCAATTTTCCAGCTCAAACCTTTTTAAGACTTCAGTAGCATATTTCTGCTGATGCAACACAATTCCTTCATTGACCCTTAGGAATTCTAACCCAAGGAAATAGGTTAGTTTTCCCAAATCTGTCATTTCAAACTCCTCTTTCATAGCTTGTTTGAAATTAGCTATCTCTTTAGCACAACTTCCAGTTACAAGTAGATCATCCACATATAGGCACACAATCAGTAAGTAGGAGTTAATGTCACCTTTGACATAGACTCCATACTCAGCAGTACACCTAGTAAAGCCATTCTGAACAAAGAATCCATCTATTCTCTTGTTCCAAGCCCTAGGTGCCTGCTTAAGTCCATAGAGAGCCTTATGTAAATGATATACATAGTCTTCCTTGCCCTTTTCAACAAAACCAGGAGGTTGGTTTATATAAACTGTCTCCTCTAATGGCCCATTTAAGAATGCAGATTTCACATCTAAGTGGTACATTTCCCAGCCTCTACTACAAGCTAGTGCTGTCACAAGTCTTATAGTCTCATGTCTATAATAGGGCAAAGACTTCATGAAGTCTATGCCCCTGTTTTTTGTGAAAACCTCGTGCCACTAACCTTGCCTTGTACTTAACTATGTTACCACTAGGATCAAGCTTTAGTTTAAACACCCACTTTACACTAATAGCTCTCTTTCCTTTAGGTAACCTAGTTAGAGTCCAAGTATGGTTCTTCTCAATGGATTTAAGTTCCTCTAGCTTAGCTACCTTCCACTCTTTCTTCTTAAGATCTTCAGTGTAGTCTAGAGGCTCAGAATCTGCTATCATAGCAAAATGGATGATATCTCCATCATCATTCACCTCATCATCCCTCATTAGATCATAGTCAGCCAACCTACTAGGTAGATTCCTGACCCTAGCAGCTCTAATAGGGTTATTAGCAATCACAGCCTCTTGTTGAGCCACTTCAGGTGAATTTGGCTCAACAAGCTGTTCCTCAACTTGCACATCACCTCCAATAGGTTCCTCATCACTGTCTTCATCATCAACACCTTGATGATGTTCTGGTAACACTGTGTTACCTTCATTATTCACATTAGGATCAGTGGAACTTGCTTGTTCCTTCTTATCCCAATCCCAAGCCTCATCCTCAAGTATAGTAACATCCCTGGATATCTCAAGCTTACCAGTCATAGGATCAACTAGCCTATAGGCACTAGTAGGGTGATAGCCCACTAGCACTGTAACACCCCAATTCTACCCGGCAGTTTAATTCAAAAATCAGAGTATAAAAATCATTTTTCTCATTTAATGGAGTGTTACGCCCCTCCCTTAAAAATACTCAACAGTCGTTTCAGCTCAGAAAAATGCATAGATACATAGCACCATACAACACGTGGGATAAAATCTCATGTCACGCAGCGGAAATAAACTACATCTCAAAACAAGTACTCAGTAATCTCAAATAGTACACAATACACATGAAGGCTCACAGTGAGCGAAATAAAACCAAATAACGGTCTAAACCCCAACCCCTAGGTGCTACGTATCAGAGCAGACCGACTCGGGGAGTAGTGAAGGTAGAAAGTGTAACACCCCATTTCTACCCGGTAATTTAAATCAAAAATCAGAGTATACAAAAATCATTTCTGGTCATCTTTTAGTTTAGTGTGTTATAAAATAGTGAACTGATTGACTATGGGATTACTCAGGTAACTGATACTACTTGCAACAGGCATTGACCTCCTTTGCAAGGCTCTCAGTGATGCCCTTGTAAATACACCAGCGAAAGAAATTCTGACCTTAGTGGCGAACCACAATTTAGCCATAGTCATTCAGCACACTAATAGTATAACATAAATCAGTCCTCAATAAAATGGAGCGTCACACATCTCTCTTAAAACATTCAATAGTTGACTCATCTCAGAAATATCATCAAAATACGTAACACCAGCAAATAAACTCGTGGAACTATAGTTTCATATAATGCAGCGGAAAATACTCATGATCTCAACAGAATAATTCAGCAGTCTCAAAACAATACATAGAAGGCTCAACAAAGAGCAAAACAAGACAACTATAGTTCATAACCCCAACCCCTAGGTGCTACGTATCAGAGCAGACCGACTCGGGGAGTAGTGAAGGTAGAAAGCCCTCACTCATGACTACCTGTGGTGAACAACAACAGAAAGGGTGAGTCTCGAACTATATAATAAAAGTGATAATAGGCAATATATATAATCATAGTTCACAAAGATACTCAACACACCAATCATCACTCAACGATATTCATGCACTAATGAGAATGTATGCAATGTAAGTATGCATGTGGTACCATTTGCCCTCCCAAGCATTCTCATCAATAATGGAGTCCTCATGACTGCGCCCTACGGCCGCCCGCAGCTTCACAATCATTTTATAAGGCCCTCCGCCGCCTCGAAGCTTCACAATCATTTTATAAGGCCCTCCGCCGCCTCGAACTTCACAATCATTTTATAAGCTCTACGATCGCAGACCGAATGTATGCATGAGACTCCATGTACAACACAAACACAATCTCAAAAGCATTTCAATACACACATTTACTCTTACCTCAGATTCAATCTCATTTTATAGCCCCCATGGCTTGGCTCCTCCGCCCATGCCCTCATGGCATGCTCGGTCCACCTCATTGTATATACTCAACACCATTAAGTCCCAAGGACTAATCCCCTCTAGAGTACTCAACCTCACTCAAGGACCTAAACCACCATTTAGGACCAAAACAATCATCTAGGGACCAAGCTGTCACCTAGGGACCTAAACAAAGACACTCGGGACCAAACTGTCGCCTAGTGGACCAAAAGCAAAGACACTCGGGACTAAAGCGTCGCCTAGGGACCAAAACAAGACACTCGGGACCAAAATCACGCCTAGGGACCAAAACAAAGACACTCGGGACCAAGCGTCGCCTAGGGACCAAAACAAAGACACTCGGGACTAAGCTGTCGCCTAGGGACCAAAACAAGACCCTCAGACTAAACTGGCAAAGACTAAGTGCCAAAACAAAGAACAATAATGAAGATGACACAATTAAGACACGGTGAAAAATATTGATTCACGACTTGATTATTTTGAACGGTTGTTTTGAAAAGAAAACAATCAATTTTGGCCTTATTTTCCTTTGAAGGTAAATCGATTATTGCCTTGAGTTTTAAAGAGGGCAATCGATTGTTGCCTTGAATTTTGAAGAGAACAATCGATTGTTGCCTTGAATTTTGAAGAGAACAATCGATTCCTTGCTTCCTTTTTAACAAGAATAATCGATTCTTGGCTTGACAATACAATTAAGGAATCGATTCATGACTCTTAGCACTACAAGAAGAAAATCGATTCATGACTCTTAACACCACAAGAAGGAATCGATTCATGGCTTTCCTTGAGTTCTCTCCTTCTCACACGATCAATACACCCAGATGATACAATTCTCAGTCATCTCAAACACAATCAATATCATCAATTTAACATCATCAAAATTCATCAACATCATCCAAATTCATCAACAACATCAAAATTCATCAACATCATCCAAATTCATCAATAGCATCAAAATTCATCAACAATCATCAAACATCAACAATCATCAGAATTCATAAAAAAAACAGTGACCTAAGCCCTAAATCCCAACATACAACCCATTATATCCCTTATTATATAGCAAGACCCACCCTTACCTTGATCAAACCGAAGACGAAGTCCTTCCAACGGAGTCACCAACTGAACCACAGCAACAGCTCTTCTTCTCCCTTTTTCCTTGTGCGATCACTCTTCTTCTTTCTTCTCCCTTCTCCTTTCTTTTACGTTTTCTTTCTTTTCTTTTGCACAAATGAGAGAAAATTCTACTTTTGGCTATATGTATATTGGGCCAAGCGCACCTTGGGCCCTTTTTACACCCCTTCTCCATTTCTTCCACCATCCCCTTCAATTAAAATAAGTTACTGAATTATAAACACTATTTTATATTCTATTATAATTTAAAACAGTGTAACACTTTAAATAATTTAATCAATCGCTTAATTAAATCATTTAGGGTGTTACAACTCTCCCCCACTTAGGAAATTTCGTCGTCGAAATTCATACCTGATTCAAACAGCTCTGGATACGACTCCCGCATCCTGCTCTCCAGCTCCCAAGTCATGCTCTCACCAGCAGCTCCCAACCACACTACCTTGACCAAGGCAATGTCTTTCCCTCTCAACACCTTCACTTCTCTATCATCAATCCTCACTGGCATAGTCTCCACAGTGAGGTTCTCACGTACCTCCACATCATCCATGTGAATCACATGAGACGGTGCGGAATATACTTCCAAGTCGTGACACGTGAAAACATCGTGCAAGTTCGAAAGATTGGGTGGCGGGGCCACCCTATAAGCAACCTTTCCAACCTCTCGTTGATCCGCACGGTCCAATAAACCTTGGAGTTAACTTCTTTGCCTTGAGCACGCCCAACACGATCACAGCGTGACCCTCAAGAACACATGCTCACCAACTGAAACTCCAAGTCCTTCCTCCTCTTATCATGATAACTTTTACGCCGACTACGAGACTCTTTCATCTTCTCTCTGATCATTTTCACCTTCTCAGTCGTCTCCCTAACCAACTCCGGTCCAAGAACAACACTCTCACCGGACTCATGCCAACACAAAGGAGTTCTGCACCTCCGCCCATACAGTGCCTCAAAAGGAGCCATCCCGATGCTCGAATGATAGCTGTTATTATAGGTGAACTCAATCAGTGGAAGATGCGTATCCCACGCACCTCCCTGCTCTAACACACAAGCTCTCAAAAGATCCTCCAAAGACTGGATGGTTCTCTCTGCCTCACCATCGACCGAGGATGATAAGTCGAACTCAACCTCACTTGGACCCCAAAGCCTCCCGCAAGCTTCCCAAAACTCGATGTAAACCGCGGGTCTCTATCCGACACAATACTCTTCTGAACCCCATGAAGCTTCACAATCACCGAATGTAGATCCTAGCCAACTTTGCGCACAGAAAGGTGATGTTGATAGGAATGAAGTGAGCAGACTTGGTCAACCTATCCACAATCACCCAAATAGTGTCGAGACCTCTCACACGATTTGGCAATCCGGTCACAAAATCCATGGAAATCTTTGCCCCACTTCCATTCCGGAATCTCCAAAGGTTGCATCAACCCCTTGAGCTTACGGTGCTCAATCTTTGACTTACGGCAAGTCAAACATGCATATACAAACTGCGCAACATCTCTCTTTCATACAAGGCCACCAAAATAGTTTCTTAAGATCATGGTACATCTTAGTAGCACTGGATGAATGCTCAACTTACTCCTATGACTCTCCTCAAGTATCATCTTCTTCAACTCAGCATCATCTGGAACACAGATTCTGTCCCTGAATCTCAAAACACCCTAGGAATCCAACCTGTAATCCCCCTTTGCAGCTTGCTCACCCAAGAACCGGCAAGTCTACCGAACTTCACATCTAGTCTGCAGGCGTCTCGATACTAACCAAGAATTCGTTCCCAATTCTCAGCATCCCCAATCTGACACTTCGGGGTGTCACCTCACAGACCAAACTCAAGTCACGGAACTGCTCAATCAATTCCAATTCTCTCACCATCATAGTCGACATATGCAAAGTTTTCCGACTCAAAGCATCACCACGACATTAGCTTTGCAGGGGTGATAGTTCAAGCCGAAATCATAGTCCTTCAACGCTTCTAACCAACGCCTCGTCTCATATTCGGCTCCTTACGGTCAAACAAGTACTTCAGACTCTTGTGATCACCGAACACTTCGAATCTAGTACCATAGAGATAGTGCCTCCAAATTTTCAATACAAACACAATCGCAGACCAACTCTAAATCATGAGTGGGATAGTTCTTCTCATGGGTCCTCAAGCGCCGGGACGCATAAGCAACCACCTTCCCATCCTCGCATCAATACACCTCCCAAACCCATCTTGGAAGCATCACAAGACACAACAAATGGTTGCTCCGCACAGGCAACACTAACACCTGGAGACGTGGTCAACCTCCTCTTTAACTCTTGGAAGCTCTCTTCACACTTTGCATCCCACACAAATGCCTTTCCCTTACAGGTCAATCGGGTCAATGGAAGGGCTAGCTTAGAGAACCCTTCAATGAACCTCCTGTAATAACCAGCCAACCCCAAGAAACTCCTGATCTCAATCGCAGACTTTGGGCTCTCCCACTGCAACACTGCATCAACCTTGGCTGGGTCCACAGCTATACCATCACCAGAAATAATATGACCCAAGAAGCTCACTTCACGCAACCAGAACTCACATTTTGACAACTTGGCATACAACTTCTTCTCTTTCAAGACCTCTAGTACCAACCTCAAGTGCTCTGCATGCTCTTCCTCAGATTTTGAGTACACCAAAATATCATCAATGAAGACCACCACAAACCGATCCAGATAGCTATGGAAGATTCGGTTCATGTATTCCATAAACACCCCTGGTGCATTTGTGACACCAAACGACATTACAGAGTACTCATAATGCCCATACCTCGTTCTGAAAGCTGTTTTCTGGATGTCCTCATCCTTCACCTTAATCTGGTGATACCCGGACCTCAAGTCAATCTTGCTACACACTTAGCACCCACCAGCTGATCCATCAGATCATCTATCCTCGGGAGAGGATACTCATTCTTGATAGTTACTTTATTCAATTTTTCGTAGTCCACGACAAAGCATACTCCCATCCTTCTTCTTTACTAACAAAACCGGAGCTCCCCATGGTGACACACTAGGCCTCACAAATTTCTTTCAAGAAGCTCCTCTAATCGCTTCTTCAATTCGCATAACTTTAAGCCGACATCCGTCACGGTGCCATAGTATTAGAGCACCTTGTACTGTGCACAAGCTCAATTCCGAACTCAACTTCTCTCTCTGGGGGCACACTAGGAATCTCATCCGGAAACACTTCAGGGAACTCACACACCACCTGTAACCCATCAACCACAGCTCTGTTCTCCGCAGACATAGACGCCATCAAAGCAAGCAGGTGACCACCCTCTTTCATTACCCCGCGCAATTGCTCGTGCAGACAAAGAAACATACCCTTCCTCTTGGGAAGAAGAAAACTAGCAGGACTTGCAACCGAAGCTCTTGCGACCCGGCTTGCCACACTTGAAACACACCATATCAGCGGGAGCATCTCCCCCACTTGGCTTCTTGCCCTCAGCAGGCCTCTACCCTCGGCATACCTCTGATTTCCTCTATCAAGCAGACACCTCATGGCTTACTCGGTTCCGGAACTCACCTCTATCTCCAAGAAGATGAACAACAATTTAGAACTAGTCTAGCAACACCTAATTGTCATAAACACTATGATGACCAGACACACTTGGTCCTGGACAGACCGAACTTTTGCTCGATACCACTAATGTAACACCCCATTTCTACCGGTAATTTAAATCAAAAATCGGAGTATACAAAAATCATTTCGGTCATCTTTTAGTTTAGTGTGTTATAAAATAGTGAACCGATTGACTATGGGATTACTCGAGTAATCGATACTACTTGCAAATGTGCATTGACCTCCTTTGCAAGGCTCTCTCGATGCCCTTGTAAATACACCAAATAAAGAAATTTCGACCTTAGTGGCGAACCACAATTTAGCCATAGTCATTCAAAGACACTAATAGTATAACATAAATCGGTCCTCAATAAAATGGAGCGTCACACATCTCTCTTAAAACATTCAATAGTTGACTCATCTCGTAAATATCATCAAAATACGTAACACCAAACAAATAAACTCGTGGAACTATAGTTTCATATAATGCAATGAAAATACTCATGATCTCAACAGAATAATCAAAGAGATCTCAAAACAATACATAGAAGGCTCAACAAAGAGCAAAACAAGACAACTATAGTTCATAACCCCAACCCCTAGGTGCTACGATCGAGTTGACCAGGCTGGGAGTAGTGAAGGTAGAAAGCCCTCACTCATGACTACGTGGTGAACAACAACGAAAGGGTGAGTCTCGAACTATATAATAAAAGTGATAATAGGCAATATATATAATCATAGTTCACAAAGATACTCAACACACCAATCATCACTCAACGATATTCATGCACTAATGAGAATGTATGCAATGTAAGTATGCATGTGGTACCATTTGCCCTCCGGCATTCTCATCAATAATGGAGTCCTCATGACTCGCCCTCCGCCGCCCGCAGCTTCACAATCATTTTATAAGGCCCTCGTACGCCTCGAGCTTCACAATCATTTTATAAGGCCCTCCGCCGCCTCGAGCTTCACAATCATTTTATAAGCTCTACGACTGCAAATTCGAATGTATGCATGAGACTCCATGTACAACACAAACACAATCTCAAACAAAATTTCAATACACACATTTACTCTTACCTCAAGATTCAATCTCATTTTATAGCCCCCATGGCTTGGCCCTCCGGCCCATGCCCTCATGGCATGCTCACCACCTCATCGTATACTCAACACCATTAAGTCCCAAGGACTAATCCTCTACAAGACTCAACCTCACTCAAGGACCTAAACCACCATTTAGGACCAAAACAATCATCTAGGGACCAAGCTGTCGCCTAGGGACCAAAACAGCACACTCGGGACCAAACTGTCGCCTAGGGACCAAAACAGCACACTCGGGACCAAACTGTCGCCTAGGGACCAAAACAGCACACTCGGGACCAAACTGTCGCCTAGGGACCAAAATAAAGACACTCGGGACTAAAGCGTCGCCTAGGGACCAAAAGCAAAGACCCTCAGACTAAATCGGCAAAGCACTAAGTGCCAAAACAAAGAACAATAATGAAGATGACACAATTAAGACACAGGTGAAAAATATTGATTCACGACTTGATTATTTTGAACGAAGTTGTTTTGAAAAGAAAACAATCAATTTTGGCCTTATTTTCCTTTGAAGACAGAAATCGATTATTGCCTTGAGTTTTAAAGAGGGCAATCGATTGTTGCCTTGAATTTTGAAGAGAACAATCGATTGTTGCCTTGAATTTTGAAGAGAACAATCGATTCCTTGCTTCCTTTTTAACAAGAATAATCGATTCTTGGCTTGACAATACAATTAAGGAATCGATTCATGACTCTTAGCACTACAAGAAGAAAATCGATTCATGACTCTTAACACCACAAGAAGGAATCGATTCATGGCTTTCCTTGAGTTCTCTCCTTCTCACACGATCAATACACCCAGATGATACAATTCTCAGTCATCTCAAACACAATCAATATCATCAATTTAACATCATCAAAATTCATCAACATCATCCAAATTCATCAACAACATCAAAATTCATCAACATCATCCAAATTCATCAATAGCATCAAAATTCATCAACAATCATCAAACATCAACAATCATCGAATTCATAAAAAAAGCAGTGACCTAAGCCCTAAATCCCAACATACAACCCATTATATCCCTTATTATATAGCAAGACCCACCCTTACCTTGATCAAACCGAAGACGAAGTCCTTCCAACTGAGTCACCAATCTGAACCACAAAGAATGCGGCTCTTCTTCTCTCCTTTTTTCCTTGTGCGATCACTCTTCTTCTTTCTTCTCCCTTCTCCTTTCTTTTTACGTTTTCTTTCTTTTCTTTTGCACAAATGAGAGAAAATTCTACTTTTGGCTATATGTATATTGGGCCAAGCGCACCTTGGGCCCTTTTTACACCCCTTCTCCATTTCTTCCACCATCCCCTTCAATTAAAATAAGTTACTGAATTATAAACACTATTTTATATTCTATTATAATTTAAAACAGTGTAACACTTTAAATAATTTAATCAATCGCTTAATTAAATCATTTAGGGTGTTACAGAAAGCCCTCACTCATGACTACCTGTGGTAAACAACAACAGAAAGGGTGAGTCTCGAACTATATAATAAAAGTGATAATAGGCAATATATACAATCACAGTTCACAACATAATCAAACACACCAATCATCACTCAATAATATTCATGCACTCATGAGAATGTTTGCAATGTAGTTATGCATGTGGTACCATTTGCCCTCCGGCGTTCTCAATATTTGCCCTCCGGCATTCTCATCAATAATGGAGTCCTCATGACTCTGGCCCTCCGGCCGCCCTCAGGCTTCACAATCATTTTATAAGCTCTACGATCAGCACTAGAATGTATGCATGAGACTCCATGTAACAATACACACACATTCTCAAACATCTCAATGCACACACTAACTCTTACCTCAGTATCAATCTCTTTTCATAGCCCTCATGGCTTGGCCCTCCGGCTCATGCCCCCATGGCATTCTCAGTCATCTCATTATACACTCTCAACACCATTAAGTCCCAAGGACTAATCTCATCTAGAGTACTCAACCTCTCACTCAAGGACCTAAACCACCATTTAGGACCAAAACAATCATCTAGGGACCAAAGCTGTCACCTAGGGACCAAAAGCAAAGACACTCTTAGGCACTTGGCGGCACTAGGCGCCATTTTCCCCACATTCTGGCGCCCTCAGTGCAACACAAAGACTAGGCGCGTAAACTCAAGACTTGGGCGCCTCGTGGCAACACACCCACGGGCGCCACTTTTTCTAGCAACTGGCGCCCCTGGGCGGCACAGACCTAGACACAAACCTGGACACCAACTCGGACACAAACCTGCACCACAGGCACGGCCAGCGCCACAAAGTAGCCGATTTAAGCGCCCCCAAAGACCAGCACCAACACTTGCAAACCAAAAACCACCCGAGCCAAAAATGTTTAAAAATGTTTTTGGGCGAGTAAATACAAAATATGGCACGGTGAAATATGCCCCTAAAAGTAAATTTCACCCAACCCACCCCATTTACACACACCAAGTCACCCCCACCGAGACATTTTTAAAACAACACCTGTAACCAGAAACCACTCTGATCCAAAACACTTAAAATTGAATTTGGGCAGTGAATACAAAATTTGGCACAAGAAAATATGTTGAGAAATGTGAGTTTCCCTCAACCCACCCCATTTACACACACAAAACCACCCCACGGGACATTTTCAAAATAACACTGCAACTGCAGAAAACCACTGAGCCAAAATACTTAAAATTGAATTTGGGCGGTGAATACAAAATTTGCACGAGCAAATGTGCCTGTAAATACAAGTTTCACTCAGGGCCCCAAAATACCCACATTACGGCGCGGGACAAAGAAACACACACTCACAAAGACTCGAAGCGATTGCACCTGGCGCCATTTCCTCAAAGAACTTGGCGCCTGGCAAAGAACACCACGCACACAAACACAACTCTAGGACATGAAGCAGTAACCCGGTCGCCAATTCCCGGCAAAGTGGCGCCAAAGATAAAGAACACAAAGCACCATAGCCTCATGCTCACGATTGCACTGTGGCGCTGAATCCTAGCCCTTTGGCGCCCTATACCTCAAAAATCCCCAATTCTCAATTCCTTCCAATTCTAACCACCATATATCATTCCAATTCACTCTATAATCATTTTAACATATTCAATTTCACATTTCAAACATCAATTCACACCAAAACACGAAATCAAGCACATAACCCTAACATTAAGCCCTAAATCAATTTCTCATGCAATTTCATCAAATTCACTCCATCAAGTTCAATCAATCATTCAATTATCAACAAATAGGGACACTATGACTCCTATACAACCTATTATACCCTCTATTATAGAGTGAGACTCCCCTTACCTTATTTCAACCGTAGAGAAGCTCTTTCACGTAGTCACCTACAAAACCTCAGCAACAAATCTCCTTCTCCTTCCTTTCTCCTTGGTGCGACGCTCTCTCCTTCTTCTCCTTAGGGTTTGCGCCGATTTTCCTCTTCTTTTCTCTCTTCTCTCTTCGCAAGCTCTTTCTCCCTTCTCACAAATGAGCGCAAATTCCAATTTTGGGTATATGTACATTGGGCCCAGCGCACCTTGGGCCCTTTTTACACCCCCTCTCCATTTCTTCTACCATTCCCTTTAGTTAAAATAAAATACTAAATTATAAACACCATATTATAATTTTTAATATAATTAAAAAATAGTGCAACACTTAAACAATTTAATCAATTTCTTAATTAAATTATTTGGGGTGTTACAACTCTCCCCCACTTAGGAGATTTCGTCCTCGAAATTCATACCTGAGTCAAATAACTCTGGATAAGACTCCCGCATCTTGCTCTCCGGCTCCCAAGTCATACTCTCACCAAAGCCGGCTCCCAACCACACTACCTTGACCAAGGCAATGTCTTTCCTCTCAACACCTTCACTTCTCTATCATCAATCCTCACTGGCATAGTCTCTACAGTGAGGTTCTCACGTACCTCCACATCATCCATGTGAATCACATGAGACAGGTCTGGAATATACTTCCAAGGCTGTGACACGTGGAAGACATCGTGCAAGTTCGAAGATTAGGCGGCAAAGCCACCCTATAAGCAACCTTTTCCAACCCTCGGTGATCCGCATGCGGCCCAATAAACCTTGGAGTTAACTTCTTTGCCTTCAGAGCACGCCCAACACCAGCCATAGGCGTGACCCTCAAGAACACATGCTCACCAGCCTGAAACTCCAAGTCCTTTCTCCTCCTATCATGGTAACTTTTCGCCGACTACGAGACTCTCTCATTTTCTCCACGATCATTTTCACCTTCTCCGTAGTCTCCCTAACCAACTCGGTCCAAGAACAATACTCTCACCAGGACTCATGCCAACACAAAGGAGTCCTGCACCTCTGCCCATACAGTGCCTCAAAAGGAGCCATCCCAATGCTCGAATGATGGTTGTTATTATAAGTGAACTCAATCAGTGGGAGATGTGTATCCCACGCACCTCCCTGCTCTAGCACACAAGCTCTCTCGGAAGATCCTCCTGCATCGGATGGTTCTCTCTGTCTCGACCATCACCGAGGATGATAAAGTGAACTCAACCTCGCCTTGGACCCCAAAGCCTCCTGCAAGCTTCCCCAAAACTCCGATGTAAACCTTGGGTCTCTATCCGACACAATACTCTTCGGAACCCCATGAAGCTTTACAATCACCTGAATGTATATTCTAGCCAACTTTGGCACAGGATAGGTGATGTTGATAGGAATGAAATGGGCGGAGACTTGGTCAACCTATCCACAATCACCCAAATAAGTGTCGGACCTCTCGCAGATTTGGCAACCCGATCCACAAAGTCCATGGAAATCTTGTGTCCACTTTCATTCCGAATCTCTAAAGGTTGCATCGCCGCGCAGCTTCAGTGCTCAATCTTTGACTTACGGCAAGTCAAACATGCATAAACAAATTGTGCTACATCTCTCTTCATACCGTGCCACCAAAGCAGCTTTCTTGAGATCATGATACATCTTAGTAGCACTGGATGAATGCTCAACTTACTCCTATGGCTCTCCTCAAGTATCATCTTCTTCAAACTCGGCATCATCCGGAACACAAATTCGGCCCCGAATCTCAACACACCCCGGGAATCCAACCGTAATCCCCATCAACAAACTTGCTCACCAAAGAACCAAAGAAGTCTACCAATTTCACATCTAGTTTCGGGCGTCTCGATACTAACCAAGAAGTCATTCCCGGTCCTCAAGATACCCAATCGACACTGCGGGGTGTCACCACAAACTGGACTCAAGTCACGGAATTGCTCAATCAACTCCAATTCCCTCACCATCATAGCGATGACATATGCAAAGTTTTCCGACTTAAAGCATCACCCACGACATTAGCTTTGCGGGGTGATAGTTCAAGCCGAAATCATAGTCCTTCAAGCAGCTCTAACCAACGCTGCGCCTCATATTCACTCCTCCTTCGGTCAAACAAGTACTTGGACTCTTGTGATCACCGAACACTTCGAATCACGGTACCATAGAGATAGTGTCTCCAAATTTTCAAAGACAAACACAATGGCGACCAACTCTAAGTCATGAGTAGGATAGTTCTTCTCATGCGCCCTCAATCGCCGAGACGCATAAGCAACTACCTTCCCATCCCGCATTAATACACCCCCAAACCCATCTTTGAGGCGTCAAGGTACACAACAAAAAGGTTGCTGCGCACAGCAACACTAACACTGGAGACGTGGTCAACCTCCTCTTCGGCTCTCTTGGAAGCTCTCTTCACACTTTGCATCCCACACAAATGCTTTCCCTTTACAGTCAATCGAGTCAATGGAAGGGCTAGCTTAGAGAACCCTTCAATAAACCTCCTGTAGTAACCACCAACCCCAAGAAACCCCGATCTCGATCCACGGACTTTGGGCTCTCCCACCGCAACACCTTTGCATCAACCTTGGCCGGGTCCACGCCTATACCATCACGTAAATAATGTGACCCAAGAAGCTCACCTCACGCAACTGTAACTCACACTTTGACAACTTGGCATACAACTTCCTCTCTTTCAAGACCTCTAGCACCAACCTCAAGTGCTCGCATGCTCTTCCTCGATTTTGAGTACACCAGAATATCATCAATGAAAACAACCACAAACCGATCCAGATAGCTATGGAAGATTCGGTTTATGTACTCCATAAACACCCCTGGTGCATTTGTGACACCAAACGGCATTACAGAGTACTCATAATGCCCATACCTCGTTCTGAACGTTGTTTTCTGGATGTCCTCATCCTTCACCTTAATCTGGTGATACCCGGACCTCAAGTCAATCTTGCTAAACACTTTAGCACCCACCAGCTGATCCATCAGATCATCTATCCTCGGAAGAGGATACTTATTCTTGATAGTTACTTTATTCAATTGCCTGTAGTCCACGCACAGACGCATACTCCCATCCTTCTTCTTTACTAACAAAACTGGAGCTCCCCATGGTGACACACTAGGCCTCACAAATTTCTTCTCAAGAAGCTCCTCTAACTGCTTCTTCAATTGAACTAACTAAGTCGACATCGAGTGCGGTGCCATGACACGTGCCTAGTACCGGTGCACACGCTCAATCCCGAACTCAACTTCCCTCTCTGGTGGCACACTAGGAATCTCATCAGGGAACACTTCGGGGAACTCACACACCACCTGCAACCCATCAACCACAGCTTGGTTCTCAGCAGACATAGACGCCATCAAAGCAAAAACGGTGACCACCCTCTTTCATTACCTCCCGCGCAATTGCTCACAGAGACAAGAAATGCAGGACTCTTCCTCTTCGGGAAGAAGAAAACTAACAGACTTGTTAAAGCGGTTGATGTGAACATGGTTATCCACTAAACGATCCATACCCGAATCACATCCAACCCACCCAAAGGCAAACAAATCGGATCAACGAGAAAATCTCTCTGCCGTAGATCGTTGAGAGGACACCTAGCACACATTAGAGAAGTAGTTACGGACCCTTAGTTGGAGTGTCGATAACCATAACCTCTCTCCATAGTAGACAACACTAAATTCAACTTTTCAAAGACAAATGAAGCAATAAAAGAGTGCGTAGCACCCGTGTCAATAATAGCAACTAAAGGTGTACCATAAATGAAGCATGTACCTCACGATATCATTAGGTCCCTCTCGAACACCGCCAATGCAAACACTCTCCCGGTGGATCTTTCCTTCTCAAAGCTTGGTGCACTTGAAGCTAAGGTGACCAGCTTCACCACGCGGTTGAAACACACGGCTTCCTTGCGATCACACTCGGATGCCATGTGACCATTCTTCCCACACTTAAAGCACCTCTTCACCTCCATCTTACAATCAAAACTCTTGTGACCTAGCTTGTCACACTTGAAACACACAACATCGGATGGGCGTCTCCCACTTGGATTCTTGCCTCATGATACCTCCTACCCTCAAAGCACACTGCTTCCACCATTATACTTGTTACTACCCGCATACCTTTGTTTTCCTTGTCGCAGACGTCTCATAAGGCTTACCTGTTATGAAATTTCCCCTCCGGTCTCTCATGACCCTAGAGCGGGCATTCTGCATCTTCGTCATAAATCCTGCGAGCCTACCGGATCAAAGAATACTCTAATCTTACGATATCCCACACCGCTTGATATCACTCTCATCCATTCTCAAATTTAATGCATTTTGAGAATTCAAATGACAAATTTCATAGTGGGGATAGAACTTGGCCAACTCAGTGAACTTGGCAAAGATACTCGAGAATGCATACATACTTCCCCGCCTCGGTTCAAGGAATTCCGGCTCTTTCTTACCTCTAACGTCCTCCGGAAAATACTTTCTCAAGAATTCCCGCCGAAACACGGCCTGTAATCTCTCTCTCAAGCGACCCAACCTCTCACCGGTCTCCACCACGGTCATCACCTCTTCGGATAAAGTATGAGTACTGTGACACGACTTTACGCTCATCGGTCGCGACTAATCACCCCCAAGATCCTCTCAATCTCCTTCACCAAGTCAATGCACCATCCGGTTGTACCTCCCCCGAAGGTAGGGGTTCTCTCTCGGAATGTTGCGTGCCGCGGTCTCCGTGATCTCATTGCGCCCCCATAACTTGTGCTATGGCTTGCAACGCATCGCAAGAAGCAAGCATAAACTCTTCGGCCATATCAACCTAACACTGCAAAGATAAACAACCATTGTAACTAATTCAAGACTCCTAATCGTCATACGCAACATGACAAACAAACACACTTGGTCGGACAGACCGAACTTTTGCTCACGATACCACTAATGTAACACCCCAATTCTACCCGCAGTTTAATTCAAAAATCAGAGTATAAAAATCATTTTTCTCATTTAATGGAGTGTTCGCGCCTCCCTTAAAAATACTCAACGATCGTTTTTTCGAGAAAAATGCATAGATACATAGCACCATACAACACGTGGGATAAAATCTCATGTCACGCAAATGGAAATAAACTACATCTCAAAACAAGTACTCAAGTAATCTCAAATAGTACACAATACACATGAAGGCTCACGGTGAGCGAAATAAAACCAAATAACGGTCTAAACCCCAACCCCCAGGTGCTACGTATCGGGAGCGGCACCGACTCGGGAGTAGTGAAGGTAGAAAGCCCTCACTCATGACTACCGTGGTAAACAACAACAGAAAGGGTGAGTCTCGAACTATATAATAAAAGTGATAATAGGCAATATATACAATCACAGTTCACAGCATAATCAAACACACCAATCATCACTCAATAATATTCATGCACTCATGAGAATGTATGCAATGTAGTTATGCATGTGGTACCATTTGCCCTCCGGCGTTCTCAATATTTGCCTCCGGCATTCTCATCAATAATGGAGTCCTCATGACTCGCCCTCCGCCGCCCCTCGAGCTTCACAATCATTTTATAAGCTCTGGCCATCAGTAGCCGAATGTATGCATGAGACTCCATGTAACAATACACACACATTCTCAAACATCTCAATGCACACACTAACTCTTACCTCAGTATCAATCTCATTTCATAGCCCTCATGGCTTGGCCCTCCGGCTCATGCCCCATGGCATTCAGTCATCTCATTATACACTCTCAACATCATTAAGTCCCAAGGACTAATCTCATCTAGAGTACTCAACCTCACTCAAGGACCTAAACCACCATTTAGGACCAAAACAATCATCTAGGGACCAAACTGTCACCTAGGGACCAAAACAAAGACACTCTTAGGCACTTGGCAAAGACTAGGCGCCATTTTCCCCACATTTTGCGCGCTCGGTGCAACACAAAGACTAGGCGCCGAGGCTTCAAAGACTGGCGCGCCTATGGCAACACACCCACTGGCGCCACTTTTCTAGCAATCTGGCGCCCCACAGGCAAAGCACAGACCTGAGACACAAACCAGGACACCAACTCGGACACAAACCCGACACCACGGGCACCCGGCCAGCGCGCCTGGTCGCATGATTAAGCGCGCCCCAATCGACCCAAAGACCCACAACACTTGCAAACCAAAAACCACCCGAGCCAAAATGTTTAAAAATGTTTTGGGCGAGTAAATACAAAATATGGCACGGTGAAATATGCCCGAGAAAAGTAAATTTCACTCAACCCACCCCATTTACACACACCAAGTCACCCCACCGAGACATTTTTAAAACAACACCAGTAACCAGAAACCACTCGAGCCAAAACACTTAAAATTGAATTTGGGCGGTGAATACAAAATTTGTCACAAAGAAAATATGTTGAGAAATGTGAGTTTCCTCAACCCACCCCATTTACACACAAAACCACCCCCAGGACATTTTCAAAATAACACCGCAACTGAAAAAACCACTCGAGCCAAAAATACTTAAAATTGAATTTGGGCGAGTGTGAATACAAAATTTGGCACGAGCAAATGTGCCCAGAATACAAGTTTCACTCACCGGCCCCAAAATACCCACATTCAGCGCGCCAGACGACAAAAACACACACTCACAAAGACTCAAAAGCGAGACCTTTGGGCGCCATTTCTCAAAGAACTTGGCGCCTTGGCAAAGAACACTGCACACAAACACAACTCTAGCACATGAACAAGAACCCAGCGCCAATTCCCGGCAAAGTGGCGCCAGACAAGAACACAAAGACCATAGCCTCATCAAGCATAAAGGCATGTGGCGCTGAATCCTAGCCCTTTGGCGCCCTATCCTCAAAAATCCCCAATTCTCAATTCCTTCCAATTCTAACCACCATATATCATTCCAATTCACTCTATAATCATTTTAACATATTCAATTTCACATTTCAAACATCAATTCACACCAAAACACGAAATCAAGCACATAACCCTAACATTAAGCCCTAAATCAATTTCTCATGCAATTTCATCAAATTCACTCCATCAAGTTCAATCAATCATTCAATTATCAACAAATAGGGACACTATGACTCCTATACAACCTATTATACCCTCTATTATAGAGTGAGACTCCCCTTACCTTATTTCAACCGTAGAGAAGCTCTTTCACGTAGTCACCTACAAAACCTCAGCAACAAATCTCCTTCTCCTTCCTTTCTCCTTGGTGCGACGCTCTCTCCTTCTTCTCCTTAGGGTTTGCGCCGATTTTCCTCTTCTTTTCTCTCTTCTCTCTTCGCAAGCTCTTTCTCCCTTCTCACAAATGAGCGCAAATTCCAATTTTGGGTATATGTACATTGGGCCCAGCGCACCTTGGGCCCTTTTTACACCCCCTCTCCATTTCTTCTACCATTCCCTTTAGTTAAAATAAAATACTAAATTATAAACACCATATTATAATTTTTAATATAATTAAAAAATAGTGCAACACTTAAACAATTTAATCAATTTCTTAATTAAATTATTTGGGGTGTTACACATTGCATTATACCCTCGGGTTGGGTTGCATTCATGCATACATTCATTGTGTGTTTGATGTGTTTTGAATGTTGTGTTATCTTCACTTTGGTGAAATGGTGAGGGGTTGTGGATGAGTTGATCATGCAAGAGGCCAAGGAGTGAAATGGGAGCTGAGAAACTCAGTCCCAGTGAGCTAGAGTGGGTGACGCAACCTTCGTTGAGTTCTCGAGAAGAGTTGGACTAGTTTTGAAGGAATAAATGTGTAGAAACTGTGTGTAAGTACGGCCATAGTGGGAGAACCAAAGAAAGGAAGTAAGAGGAAGGTTAGGCGCACAGGAAGACATGTGAACCGATGTGTAGTTGCCTAGCTAAGTGTGTGGAATCTTAAGTGAGGAGCGTAAGTGTCACAAATGCGTCTCACGATAGATTGTAGAGGGACGAGGTGAGTGATGTAGTATAGGCGGCGAGGTGTAAATGTGTCTAAGTATCGGTGTGGGTGTCGACTTGGGGTTCCGAGGTGTAGAGTGGGTATCTTTGAGGTGTTGTGGCCGAGATGTAGAGTATATAATACCTAGGTGTACTTCTTTGAGGTGAGGCGTTGCGTTTAAGTGTGGTGTGTTCAAGTGTAGAGTAACCGAGGTGGTGTTGTAGAAGTGAAGTGAGTGTGCGCGAAATGAAGTTCCTAGCGTGTCGAGGTGTCTAGTGTGCCGAGGTGCATTGTGAGTGTGCCGATGTATGTCTAGTGTGCCGAGGTGTCATTTGAGCGTCCCGAGGTGCTGTTTTAACGTTAGTATAGCCCCGGTTGTTGCTGGACGCCACTGTGAGTGTCGTTTAATGCCAATTACGTTCAAGTGGCTGAATGGTGTAGCTAGTTTAGTCCCTAAGTGACGTTTTAGTCCTAAGAGACGTAGTGGTCCTCGTAATAACTGAGTAGTCCACTACTTGGGCGTGGAGGAGTCCGGTAAGTTGGGCGATGGCCATAGAGCTTGTGATGGTGGTGTTGAGGTGTCCAGAGAGTTGGGCGAGAGCCATGGAGCTACTGACCGAGGTAGTGAGGTTAGCCATAGTGCTATTGAGGTTGTCTAGGTGAAATAGATAACGATGTAAGTGATGATGTCAATTCATATATGGTGCGATGGTTGTGGTTGATGCATTTGTTCATGAAGTCTCATGCCTCATATGCATATAGTGACGATGATGGGCTTCGGCCTTCATATGGTAGACTTCGGTCTTCATATCACTAGTGACGATGATGCCTGAATGGCTAAATAGTGACGATGGTGGTACCACATTGCATTATACCCTCGGGTTGGGTTGCATTCATGCATACATTCATTGTGTGTTTGATGTGTTTTGAATGTTGTGTTATCTTCACTTTGGTGAAATGGTGAGGGGTTGTGGATGAGTTGATCATGCAAGAGGCCAAGGAGTGAAATGGGAGCTGAGAAACTCTCAGTCCCAGTGAGCTAGAGTGGGTGACGCAACCTTCGTTGAGTTCTCGAGAAGAGTTGGACTAGTTTTGAAGGAATAAATGTGTAGAAAGCGTGTTTAAATCACGACCATAGTGGGAGAACCAAAGAAAGGAAGTAAAAGGAAGGTTAGGCGCACAGGAAGACATGTGAACCGATGTGTAGTTGCCTAGCTAAGTGTGTGGAATCTTAAGTGAGGAGCGTAAGTGTCACAGCGTCTCTGATAGATTGTAGAGGACGAGGTGAGTGATGTAGTATAGGCGGCGAGGTGTAAATGTGTCTAAGTATCAGTGTGGGTGTCGACTTGGGGTTACCGAGGTGTAGAGTGGGTATGCTGAGGTGTTGTGGCCGAGATGTAGAGTATATAATACCTAGGTGTACTTGCCGAGGTGAGGCGTTGCGTTTAAGTGTGGTGTGTTCAAGTGTAGAGTAACGAGGTGGTGTTGTAGAAGTGAAGTGAGTGTCTTGCGAAATGAAGTTCCTAGCGTGTCGAGGTGTCTAGTGTGCCGAGGTGCATTGTGAGTGTGTCGATGTATGTCTAGTGTGCCGAGGTGTCATTTGAGCGTCCCGAGGTGCTGTTTTAACGTTAGTATAGCCCCGGTTGTTGCTGGACACCACTGTGAGTGTCGTTTAATGCCAATTACGTTCAAGTGGCTGAATGGTGTAGCTAGTTTAGTCCCTAAGTGACGTTTTAGTCCTAAGAGACGTAGTGGTCCTCGTAATAACTGAGTAGTCCACTACTTGGGCGTGGAGGAGTCCGGTAAGTTGGGCGATGGCCATAGAGCTTGTGATGGTGGTGTTGAGGTGTCGGAGAGAGTTGGGCGAGAGCCATGGAGCTCTTGGACCGAGGTAGTGAGGTTAGCCATAGTGCTATTGAGGTTGTCTAGGTGAAATAGATAACGATGTAAGTGACGATGTCAATTCATATATGGTGCGATGGTTGTGGTTGATGCATTTGTTCATGAAGTCTCATGCCTCATATGCATATAGTGACGATGATGGGCTTCGGCCTTCATATGGTAGACTTCGGTCTTCATATCACTAGTGACGATGATGCCTGAATGGCTAAATAGTGACGATGGTGGTACCACATTGCATTATACCCTCGGGTTGGGTTGCATTCATGCATACATTCATTGTGTGTTTGATGTGTTTTGAATGTTGTGTTAACTTCACTTTGGTGAAATGGTGAGGGGTTGTGGATGAGTTGATCATGCAAGAGGCCAAGGAGTGAAATGGGAGCTGAGAAACTCTCAGTCCCAGTGAGCTAGAGTGGGTGACGCAACCTTCGTTGAGTTCTCGAGAAGAGTTGGACTAGTTTTGAAGGAATAAATGTGTAGAAACTGTGTTTAAGTACGACCATAGTGGGAGAACCAAAGAAAGGAAGTAAGAGGAAGGTTAGGCGCACAGGAAGACATGTGAACCGATGTGTAGTTGCCTAGCTAAGTGTGTGGAATCTTAAGTGAGGAGCGTAAGTGTCACAGCGTCTCTGATAGATTGTAGAGGACGAGGTGAGTGATGTAGTATAGGCGGCGAGGTGTAAATGTGTCTAAGTATCAGTGTGGGTGTCGACTTGGGGTTACCGAGGTGTAGAGTGGGTATGCTGAGGTGTTGTGGCCGAGATGTAGAGTATATAATACCTAGGTGTACTTGCCGAGGTGAGGCGTTGCGTTTAAGTGTGGTGTGTTCAAGTGTAGAGTAACCGAGGTGGTGTTGTAGAAGTGAAGTGAGTGTGCGCGAAATGAAGTTCCTAGCGTGTCGAGGTGTCTAGTGTGCCGAGGTGCATTGTGAGTGTGCCGATGTATGTCTAGTGTGCCGAGGTGTCATTTGAGCGTCCCGAGGTGCTGTTTTAACGTTAGTATAGCCCCGGTTGTTGCTGGACGCCACTGTGAGTGTCGTTTAATGCCAATTACGTTCAAGTGGCTGAATGGTGTAGCTAGTTTAGTCCCTAAGTGACGTTTCAGTCCTAAGAGACGTAGTGGTCCTCGTAATAACTGAGTATACCACTACTTGGGCGTGGAGGAGTCCGGTAAGTTGGGCGATGGCCATAGAGCTTGTGATGGTGGTGTTGAGGTGTCCAGAGAGTTGGGCGAGAGCCATGGAGCTACTGACCGAGGTAGTGAGGTTAGCCATAGTGCTATTGAGGTTGTCTAGGTGAAATAGATAACGATGTAAGTGACGATGTCAATTCATATATGGTGCGATGGTTGTGGTTGATGCATTTGTTCATGAAGTCTCATGCCTCATATGCATATAGTGACGATGATGGGCTTCGGCCTTCATATGGTAGACTTCGGTCTTCATATCACTAGTGACGATGATGCCTGAATGGCTAAATAGTGACGATGGTGGTACCACATTGCATTATACCCTCGGGTTGGGTTGCATTCATGCATACATTCATTGTGTGTTTGATGTGTTTTGAATGTTGTGTTATCTTCACTTTGGTGAAATGGTGAGGGTTGTGGATGAGTTGATCATGCAAGAGGCCAAGGAGTGAAATGGGAGCCGAGAAACTCTCATCCCAAAGTGAGCTAGAGTGGGTGACGCAACCTTCGTTGAGTTCTCGAGAAGAGTTGGACTAGTTTTGAAGGAATAAATGTGTAGAAACGTGTTTAAGTAATGCGACCATAGTGGGAGAACCAAAGAAAGGAAGTAAAAAGGAAGGTTAGGCGCACAGGAAGACATGTGAACCGATGTGTAGTTGCCTAGCTAAGTGTGTGGAATCTTAAGTGAGGAGCGTAAGTGTCACAGCGTCTCTGATAGATTGTAGAGGACGAGGTGAGTGATGTAGTATAGGCGGCGAGGTGTAAATGTGTCTAAGTATCGGTGTGGGTGTCGACTTGGGGTTACCGAGGTGTAGAGTGGGTATGCTGAGGTGTTGTGGCCGAGATGTAGAGTATATAATACCTAGGTGTACTTGCCGAGGTGAGGCGTTGCGTTTAAGTGTGGTGTGTTCAAGTGTAGAGTAACCGAGGTGGTGTTGTAGAAGTGAAGTGAGTGTGCGCGAAATGAAGTTCCTAGCGTGTCGAGGTGTCTAGTGTGCCGAGGTGCATTGTGAGTGTGCCGATGTATGTACAGTGTGCCGAGGTGTCATTTGAAGCGTCGAGGTCTTTGTTTTAACGTTAGTATAGCCCCGGTTGTTGCTGGACGCCACTGTGAGTGTCGTTTAATGCCAATTACGTTCAAGTGGCTGAATGGTGTAGCTAGTTTAGTCCCTAAGTGACATTTTAGTCCTAAGAGACGTAGTGGTCCTCGTAATAACTGAGTAGTCCACTACTTGGGCGTGGAGGAGTCCGGTAAGTTGGGCGATGGCCATAGAGCTTGTGATGGTGGTGTTGAGGTGTCCAGAGAGTTGGGCGAGAGCCATGGAGCTACTGACCGAGGTAGTGAGGTTAGCCATAGTGCTATTGAGGTTGTCTAGGTGAAATAGATAACGATGTAAGTGACGATGTCAATTCATATATGGTGCGATGGTTGTGGTTGATGCATTTGTTCATGAAGTCTCATGCCTCATATGCATATAGTGACGATGATGGGCTTCGGCCTTCATATGGTAGACTTCGGTCTTCATATCACTAGTGACGATGATGCCTGAATGGCTAAATAGTGACGATGGTGGTACCACATTGCATTATACCCTCGGGTTGGGTTGCATTCATGCATACATTCATTGTGTGTTTGATGTGTTTTGAATGTTGTGTTATCTTCACTTTGGTGAAATGGTGAGGGGTTGTGGATGAGTTGATCATGCAAGAGGCCAAGGAGTGAAATGGGAGCTGAGAAACTCTCAGTCCCAGTGAGCTAGAGTGGGTGACGCAACCTTCGTTGAGTTCTCGAGAAGAGTTGGACTAGTTTTGAAGGAATAAATGTGTAGAAACTGTGTTTAAGTACGACCATAGTGGGAGAACCAAAGAAAGGATAACTGCAAAGATATATAAATAAACACGGGATAAATATTTGTCATTGATAATTAGAATTTTTTTTGACGGAAAATAATTAAAATTTTTGAAGACTACTATAAACCTACTATCTAAAAAGACAAGAAGGCTTAATTAATATTTAAACTTATTAATATTTAAAACACATGTGACAAATATCTGTCATTATTACCTAGTAAAGGACAAATAATAGTCACTGATATATAAAAAACACGGGATAACTGCACTGATATATAAAAAAACAGAGCATTAACATTTTTCATTGATAATTAATTTTTTAAAAGATTACTATAAACCTACTATCTAAAAAACAAGAAGATTTAATGACTATTTAAACTACTGATTAAAATTTAATACACATATTTCTTATTGGTAATCTACTATCTCTCTTTTACTATCTACTATAAAATAGTAATCAACTAAAATAATCAATTGACACTACGAGATAACTACATTGATCTATAAAAACACTGGATAACTGCGATAATATATAAAAAAACACGGGATTAATATTTGTCATTGATAATTTTTGAAGACTAATATAAAGTACAAACCTACTATCTGAAAAAAAGACTTAATGGTTGTTTAAACTACTAATTAATATAAAAACAAATATTTCTTATTGATAATTAATTACTATCTAACTTTTACAATCTACTTTTATATATATATATATATATATATATATATATATATATATATATATATATATATATATATATATATATATATATATATATATATATATAAGCATGAGATAACTACTGAGTGATAGATAAAAACACGAGGATATAACCACGAGATAACTACAGTGATAGATAAAAAACACAGGATGAATATCTGTCATTGATAATTATAATTTTTGAGGACTACTATAAACCTACTATCTATAATTTTTGCTCACATTCTTACCTCTCAACCGAAAAACATGCAATGATTTAGTTCATAAAAACTTATTTGTGTATATTAGAGAAAATTTGAGCTATCTATCTCTATGGGTATCCATTGCATGTTGTCAATATAAATATTTTTATATTTTTGTACTTACGATATATTTATATATTCATTTATATAAAAAATATTTGTAGCATATTTTTCTTAAAATAAATATTTGTAGCATATTTGTTGGACTTTGTATCAACTTACGTTAATGTTATAAGTGTGACAAGAACACATTGTAGAGTCAATATTGGTTTTATATACTTATATTTTGCAACTGATGTTATAAGAATGACATTTCAAATCAACATTTCTATTTGAATATAATCATGTTACATAACACGATTAGCCTGTGCAGATGCACGGGTAATCTACTAGTTTTACCCTAAAAACATTTTAGAATGAGGTTTTAAGTGTGAGGGCATTTTTTTCACTAAAATTTATCTCTTAACATTTTGGATGTAAAGTGAAATAGATTCACTCACCCTAATAAAAAAACTTAGTTGTATTATTAAAAAAAAAAACATAGTTGGTGTTATTACACATCATCATAATAACCGTGATAGGAGGAAGCTTAGCATCACTTGTAACACCCCCTTCTACTACTTATTATTTATTTAATAAAAATCAGGGTTTTTCAAAATTTGTCCACGCACCTCAAAGAGGGTGGTACATTTAACAGAACATCATTCAAAACATATTTAAAAATTCAAACGCATCAAGTGTGCGAAAAACATCTCATAGTCACGTGGGTTAAGACCCTCAAATACCTGTTTCAATGTTTACAATAATCCGGAAAATAGTTTGTAACGCAGCGGAAATAAAACTGAGTTCAACATACTCAAGACATAATCCAAACAGTTTAGTACATAGCTTAAAAATGAAGATAACTAGAGTCCCATCCCCGGTGTTACTATCAGAGCTGACTCAATAAACCCAAGAGGCATGACACCTTCACTCGAGAATCACTGTTTGTCGCCACGAGCGAAGCAACATAAAAATGCTAGGGTGAGTCTCTTTACATAAATAATAACAAGTAAGATAAGCGTTATACTCAGAAAACATCTTATAACAGCAAATCATAACAATTAAGCATTCACCACTCAGTTAGAACATCAATGAGAATTCAAGGAATGCATGATGGTATGCATGTGTGCAATATGCATGTGGATCCATCATCACCTCAAAAACCCCGTCGGGTACTCACCGCATGTGGCCGAAGCCTCCCACCACAAATTGGCCAAAGCCCTCGTCGCGTAATGCATATGATCTATGTGACACTATGACAAATGCATCACAACACAACAATCACATCACATCAATTTTCAATCACCACATCATTAATTATTAACCACCACGTTATCAATTATTGATCATCACCACATCATTTATTGACCACCACTTGATCAATGATTAACCACCTCTTGATCATTTATTAACCACCACATGATCAATTATTAATCACCACCACATCATTTATTAACCACCACTTATCAATTTTTAATTAAATCCCACCTAAGGACCAAACCACCCCATAGGGACCTTTTCTTCAGTTAAGGACCATTTTGACACACCAAAGATTAATTTAGGGACTTAGGAAATTATTTGACATATTGGGACTAATTAGACACTAAGGGATTATTTCGTCACGCCAAGGATTAATTTAATTCTTAGGGACTAGTTTGTCACACCAAGGATTAAACTAATTCTTAGGGACTAAACCATCACTTAGACACATTTTGGGTACCTAGGCGCCAAGGGGCAGCCAATATGGCGCCCCACATCTTGTTATCCCAGCTCCTCACTCACACACGCAGTGACACACACACACACTAGCACAGGGCGCCAAGTTTCTAGTAAACTGGCGCCCCCCACCGCCCCACACTCTGCTCTCACAAGACACACACCACGCACCTGGCGCCAAAATGCCTAGCATTTGGCGCCCCACACAGCCCAGACACGAGCACAGCCACGAGGCGCGCACAAACTTGGTCACGGGCGCCAAATTCCTAGGGAATTGGCGCCCCCTCCTGCCAAACCCAGCCAGACCGAGACACAAGGCACCAAAACAGCACACTGGGCGCCACTTTGCCTAGCAAATGGCGCCCCTGCCCTGCACAACACACACGCACGCACATTTCCAGCAACCAGGCGCCAAAATGCTAGGCATTTGGCGCCCCCCCCCTTCCAACATTCACACTCCAACATTCCTCAAACCTAATTTCTATTCAACAATTCATTTCTCACACAACCATCACTCAATTAAACATTAAATCATCATTAATAATTCCTCATACTCACACACTCATGCTCATAGGACCATTTCAACAAACACATAACATGAATAATTTCACAACTCATATTTCCACAACAACAAACAACATGGTATTACCAAAACAAGCATTTCATATTTCAACCAACATATAATCACATCAAGTTCACACAACAAGTCATTCCTAGGCTATTTTCCTACATAACACATATTCTACAAGCTATTATGAACATAATGAGAATCCCCTAACCTTGGGTGAGCTAAAGCTTCAACCAACCACCAAGAAAACAACCAAATGAAGCCTCCAAAACTGATTTCCAGCTATGGCCGAAAGTTTCCTCCTTTGGGTGGGAAAAGAAATTCAAAAATAACAAGAATGAGCTTAAGGAACTCATGGAAATGGAACATGGAAGGAAAACAAGGGTGTTTAGGACTAAAGCCTTCACTTACCAACACAAAACTTGAGAAAAGTTTCCTCCTTTCTCCTCTTTCAAATTTGAAAAAACGTGGGTCTCCTTCCTTGGGTATCCATGGAAAATTAACAAGGCAAGGAATAAGCTTAGGAAACTTAAGAAAATGGAATGGGAAGAAGAAATGATGAAGAATGAGGTCAAAATCCCACTTACCAACCAAGAACCCAAGCAAAGCTTCCACCTTTTCCTCCTCCAAGTGCTTGTAGTGAGTCATTTCTTCTCCCCTCTCTACTTTCTATTTTTCTTCTTTCTTTCAAAATGAGGTATGGTTACCCTAGTTTAGGACCCCTAACCTTTATGACTACTATTGGGCCCAATAATGGCCCTTGGGCCTTATTCCCACTCCTACACTTAATTTATTCCACCTCCTGAAATAAAAATAATTCCAACTTAGTATCCTATTTAAAATTAGATTAAACCCCTTTTAGATAAAATAAACTTTGACTATTTAATTTAACCAAATTAAATGTTGCAAGCCCCAAATAACTTAATTAATTAAATAATTAATATATTTTGGGCGTTACAACTCTCCCCCACTTAAAGAATTTCGTCCTCGAAATTACCTGAATCGAACAACTCTGGATAAGCCTCCTTCATCTTACTCTCCAACTCCCAAGTTGTGCTTTCACCCACTGCTCCTAACCACACTACCTTCACCAAGTTGATCTCCTTGCCCCTCAAGACCTTCACCTCACGGTCCTCAATCCTAACTGGCATAGTCTCCACTGTAAGGTTCTCTCTCACCTCTACATCATCCATCTGCACTACATGAGATGGGTCTGGCACATACTTCCGCAACTGAGACACATGGAATACATCATGCAGATTGGCAAGATTAGGTGGCAAGGCCACCCGATAAGCAACCTTCCCAACTCTCTCTCGAAATCGATATGGTCCAATAAAACGCGAGTTAACTTCTTAGACTTCAACGCACGACCACTTTGTTGTCCGAGT
Organism: Oxytropis ochrocephala; assembly: GCA_020916435.1. Taxonomy (NCBI): domain Eukaryota; kingdom Viridiplantae; phylum Streptophyta; class Magnoliopsida; order Fabales; family Fabaceae; genus Oxytropis; species Oxytropis ochrocephala. The sequence continues at coordinate 57,276,465 of CM037091.1, forward strand.
AACTCTCAAAAATACATGATCTCCAGCCTGAAATTCTAGATCCTTCCTCCTCTTATCATGGTAACTCTTCTGTCTACTCTGTGAAGCCTTCATCTTCTCTCTAATCATCTTCACTTTCTCTGTGGTCTCACGCACCAACTCAGGACCTAGCACCACACTCTCTCCGGGGCTGTACCAACATAATGGAGTCCTACATCTCCTCCCGTATAATGCCTCAAAAGGCGCCATACCGATACTCGAATGAAAACTGTTATTGTAAGTGAATTCAATCAGCGGCAAATGTGAATCCCATGAACCTCCCTGCTCAAGAACGCATGCTCTCAACAAATCCTCAAGTGATTGAATTGTCCTCTCTGTCTGCCCATCTGTCTGGGGATGATATGCTGAACTCAATCTCAATTTGGAACCCAAAGCCTCTTGAAAACTCCTCCAAAACTCGGAAGTGAACCTCGGATCCCTATCAGACACAATACTCAGAGGTACACCATGCAGCTTCACAATCGTCTTGACATAGATATCTCGCTAACCTCTGAATGGATAAGTAATATTAATCGGTAGAAAGTGTGCGATTTAGTCAACCTATCAACAACCACCCATATGGTATCAAACCCCCTCATTGTAGTCTGCAAAAACGATCGCAAAATCCATGGAGATACTATCCCACTTCCATTCAGAACATCCAATGGTTGCATCAACCGGCCCCGGCTTCGATGTTCTACCTTAGATTTCTGACACGTCAAGCAAGCATACACAAACTGAGCCACATCCCGTTTCATGCCAGGCCACCAGAACAGTTTCTTCAAATCTTGGTACATTTTTGTGGCCCCCGGGTGGATACTCAACTTACTCCGATGACCCTCTTCTAAAATTGCCTTCTTAATCTCATCATCATTAGGAATGCAAATCCTCCCACGGTACCTTAACACATCATGCTCATCTATCACATAATCTTCACTCTGAGAGTGGTCAATCCCAACTGCAATCTCAACCAGCTTTAATATCCTTCTTTTGAGCCTCCGAATAACATTCACGAATTCATTGTGGATCTTCAACACACCCAATCTCACACTCTTAGGTGTCACCTCGCAGACTAGACTCAAATCTCAAAACTGTTTCAATTAATTCCGGTTCTTTCACCATCATTGCGAGATACATGTAAGGACTTTCTACTCAAAGCATCAGCTACCACATTAGCTTTCCCCGGATGATAGTTCAAGCTAAAGTCGTAGTCTTTCAGCAATTCCAACCATCTCCTCTGTCTCATATTTAACTCTTTCTGGTCAAACAGATACTGCAATCCTTTATGATCACTGAATACCTCAAACTTAGAACCATACAAATAATGTCTCCAAATCTTCAAGGCAAAAATAATTGCCGCAAGCTCCAAATCGTGAGTGGGGTAATTCTTTTCATGAATCCTCAACTGTCTTGAGGCATAAGCCACTACTTTACCATTCTGCATTAAAACACCTCCTAGCCCCATTTTAGACGCATCACAATATACAACAAAAGGCTCTCCAGATTTGGGCAATGTCAAAACAGGTGATGTTGTCAACCTTCTTTTCAATTCTTGGAAACTTTCTTCACATTTGGAATCCCACACAAACGCCTTTCCTTTACAAGTCAATTGAGTTAGCGGAAGTGCCAACTTTGAAAACCCCTCAATAAACCTTCTATAATATCCCGCCAATCCAAGGAAACTTCTAATCTCCGTAACTGACTTAGGAGCCTCCCACTGCATCACCGCATCAACTTTGGATGGATCTACCGCAATCCCATCACCAGAAATAATATGACCTAGAAAGCTCACTTCCTTCAACCAAAAGTCACACTTTGACAGTTTAGCATACAACTTTTTCTCTTTCAACACTTCTAGCACTAACTTCAAATGCTCTGCATGATCCTCTTCGGACTTGGAGTACACCAAAATATCATCTATGAAAACCACCACAAATCGATCCAAGTAGTTATGGAAAATACGGTTCATGTACTCCATAAATACCCCTGATGCATTAGTGACACCAAACGGCATTACAGAATACTCATAATGCCCATATCTCGTCCTGAATGCTGTCTTCTGAATATCCTCATCTTTCACTTTAATCTGATGATAGCCCGATCTCAAATCAATTTTGCTAAACACCTTAGCACCAACTAGCTGATCCATCAAATCGTCAATTTTCGGAGTTGAATCCTTGTTCTTAATTTCAACTTTGTTCAGCTGTCTGTAATCAATGCAAAGTCGCATACTTCCATCTTTCTTCTTCACCAAAAAAATCTTGGCTCTCCCAAGGTGACACACTAGGTCTTATGAACTTCTTCTCAAGTAAGTCCTCTAACTGACTCTTCAACTCAGATAATTCGGATGCAGACATCCTATAGGGAGCCATGGACACGGGTCTAGTGCCAGGCACTAGGTCAATACCAAACTCTACTTCTCTTTCAGGCGGCACATCTGGAATTTCGTCGGGAAACACTTCAGGAAATTCACGAACTATTGGCAACTCTTCAATCTTAGCTTGGCTCTCAACGGACAATGATGCCATCAATTGTAACACCCCATTTCTACCCGAAAAATTGAATCAAGAATCAGAGCATATATCTATAAATATTCCAGTTATCTTTTAAATTTAATGTGTTATAAAATAGTGGACGGATTGACTATGGGATTACTCAGGTAACTGATACTACTTGCAAACAAACCTTTGCAAGGCTCTCAGTGATGCCCTTGTAAATACACCAGCGAAGGAAATTCTGACCTTAGTGGCAAGCCACAATTTAGCCATAGTCAATCAGCGCACTAATAGTATAACGTAAATCATCTTTTCATAAAATGGAGCGTCACACTTCTCTCTTAAAACACTCAACAGTCAATTCATGTCATAAACATTTATCAATACGTAACACCATATATCACGTGGTAAATAATCTCACAACATGCAGCGGAAAGATAAAGTTACATCAAAAAAAAGGATTCAGCACTCTCAAGTAAGACATAGAGAAATCTCATAAGAAAGCTCAACAGTGAACAAAACCAAGCAAAATAAAATCTAGACCCCATCCCCAGGTGCTACGTATCAGAGCAGACACACTCGGGAAGTAGTGAAGGTAACGAGCCTTCACTCATGGCTACCTGTGGTAAACAACAACAGAAAGGGTGAGTCTCGAACTATATAATAAAAGTGATAATAGGCAATATAAATAACATCATAGCTCACAGCACAGTCAATCATACCAAGCAACTCACTCACTAACATTCATATGCTCATGTGAATGCATGCAATGTTGTTATGCATGTGGTACCATTTGCCCTCTGGCCATCTAAGTATTTAGTGTATGGCCCTCCGGCCTAAAAATCAGATCATGGCCCTCCGGCCTAAAAATTTAATTTACAACGTCGCGACCGCAGCCGAATGTATGCATGATACTCCATGAATAGAACACAAACACATTTATCATATCACAAATCATGCACTAACTCTCATCCCATCTCCGGGCACAAACTCATTATAATTCAGTCCAAAGGACCACTCACAATATTGGAACTAAACCCACTCAGGGACCTAAACCACCATTTAGGACTAAGACGGCCATCTAGGGACCAAATCGTCACCTAAGGACCAAAACAAAGACACACTTATGCATTTGGCGGCACCAGCGCCAATTTCCCCACATTCAGCGCGCTCGGTGCAACACAAAGACTAGCGCCAGCTTCAAAGAACTGGCGCCCCTCGTGGCAACACGACCACTGGCGGCGCCACTTTCCTAGCAATCTGCGCCCCTGGGCAACACGAGTGCTAGACACAAATTCGCAGACACAATACTGCACACGATTTGACACATGTGGCAAGCTAGGCGCCCAAGCGGGCAAGACATCTGGCGCCCCCTGCTTGACTCAACACACACAACACTTGCAAACAGAAAACCGTTCTAGCCAAAAGGTTTAAAAATGTATTTGGGCAGGGGAATACAAAATATGGCACGGTAAAATATGTTCAGAAATACAAGTTTCCCCCCCCGGGCCCCAAAACACACACAAAACCACACCCACCGGGACATTTTCAAAATGAGACCTGTTCTCAGAAAACTACTCGAGCCAAAACACTTAAAATTAAATATGGGCAGGTGAATACCAAATTGGGCACAGGAAAATATGTTTAAAAATACAAGTTTCACTCCCCGGGCTCCAAAACACACGTAAAATCACACCCACCGGGACATTTTTTAAAATGAGACCTGTAACTAGGAAACCACTTGAGCCAAAACACTTAAAATTAAATATGGTTGGGTGAATACAAAATTTGGCACGAGGAAATGTGCCTAGAAATATAAGTTTCACTACCCGGGCTCCAAAATACCCACATTCTGGCGCCCAGCAAAGAACTCAAGCACACGATCCATCGCATACGGTGACACAGCGCCATTGGGGCACTCTGGGCAGCATTTGGCGCCCGCCACCTTGACACACCCACCCAACACACAAGCGGTGCATGCAGGCGCCATTTTTCCCAAAGAACTTGGCGCCTGGCGTAAACCCACCGCACAGAACACATTCCAAAGACATGAGCGGTGCATGTGGCGCCATTTTCCCAAAGAATGTGGCGCCACTGGCAAGAGCATTCTGCACAAACTCACAACTAGCTGATGAAACAGTTACGGCGCGCTGAATCCTAGCATCTTGGCGCCCCAAACTCCAAAACCCCAATTTTCTCAAAATCTTCCAAATCAATTCACTCAATAATTCTTCTAACACTCCTAATTGCATAATCAAACAACCAATTGCATGCTCAAATCATCAATCACATCAAAATCACAAAATCATATATTACAAAACCCTAACTCAAGCTCTAAATCAATTTTGCCAAGGAATTCGTCAAATTCAAGAAATCAATCATCATACAATCATCAATTTAACATAAAACAAAGCCCTATGCTATACATAAAACCCATTATCTCCTCTATTATAGAGTGAGACTCCTCTTACCTCGAAATAACCAGTAGAGAGAAGAACCTTTATGGAGTCACGAACAAAACCACCGCAACAATCCAAGCTTCAAGTCACGAAATCCTCTTCTTTCCCTCCTCTCTTGGCACGGCGCAGCTGCTCCCTCTCTTCTCCTTTCTTTTCTTTTTCGTTTGCTTCTCCCAAATGAGCTTTGATACCTAATTTGGGTATATAAAAACATTGGGCCATTCGTTTTGGGCCCTTTTACACCCCTTCTCCATTTCTCCCACCACCCCCTTCAAATAAAATAAATTACTACATTATAAACACCATATTATAATTTAGTATAATTAAAATTATTGCAACACTTAAACAATTTAATTAATTTCTTAATTAAATTATTTGGGGTGTTACATCAATGAAAACAGCTTAGCTTCCTCCTTCAAAACTCTATGCAGTTGACCAGAATGTAACAATGCGATTCTTCCCCCTTAGAAGAATGAAAGCTCACGGATCTACTAGCACAATTAATATGCACTTGGTTATCAACTAACCATCCATACCAAGAATGATGTCCAAACCTCCTAAAGGCAAGCAAATAAGATCAACAAGAAACTCTCGCCAAAAAGGCGTGACAGAGGACATCTAGCACACATTAGGGATGTAGTTACTGAACCTTTGGCTGGGGTATCAATAACCATGTCCCTTCTCATTGTAGACAAAACAAGACCCAAATTCTCAGCACACAATGCAGCAATGAAAGAATGAGTAGCACCAGTATCTACTATAGCAATCAAAGGAGTACCATTAATAAGACAAGTACCTCTAATCGCGTTGTCCCCCTCGGATCCCGCCAAAGCAAACACCTTCCCTCTAGCTGCCTCCTGCTTGGGCTTAGGACATTTAGCACTCATATGTCCCGCTTCATGACAGTTGAAACAAAGAACTTCTTTCTCTTTACAGGCATTAGACTTGTGGCCCCTCCGTCCACACTTGTAGCAACGGGCCTCTGTGCACTCACTACTCTTATGGCCAGGTTTCTTGCAAGAAAAACACACAATACCTGCTGATTCACCTCCCCCACTTGAACCTTTACCCGCACTTGCCTTCCACTTTCCTTTACTTCCACTAACATCATATGGTTTTCCCCGAAACTGAGCATTCTTCTTTTCCCTCACAATCTTGTAAGCAGCAGCACTGTCTTCCTCATAAATTCTACACTTGTCCACTAGCTTGGCAAAATCTCGAATCTCCTGGTATCCGATGGCTTTCTTAATCTCTGGCTGCAGACCATTCTCGAACTTTACACACTTGGAAAATTCTGAATCAACTTGGTTGTCATAGTAAGGGCAAAACTTGACCAACTCCTCAAACTTGGCTGCATATTGACTCTGGACTTGTTTCCACTGTTTGAGTTCCAAAACTCCACCTCCTTTTTAGCCCGCACGCCCTCCTGGGATAATACTTCCTTGTGAACTCCTCTTTGAATACCCCAGTGATTTCTTCACCCATGACTTCTAGTCTCTGTTTCTTCCTCATCCACCAATCATCCGCCTCTTCTTTCAGCATGTGAGTCCCAAATTTCACCTTTTGTGCCGGAGTACACGCCATAACACGGAAGATTCGCTCTATCTCCCTCAGCCAGGTCAGTGCTCCATCTGGATCATATCTACCTTTGAAGGTAGGTGGGTTCTCACGTTGAAAAGTAGCCAACTTGCGATCCTCAAAGATCTTCTCTACCACCCTCCGCTCCCCATAGCATGTGCTATGGCTTGCAGAGCCCTCAGTAAGCAAGATCAATCCTTCGGGCCATTCTCAACCTAACACTGCAGCATTAACATTCGTTAAGAAACAATTAACACTACCTAGTTGTCATAGATACTATGACAGACACACTTGGCCGGACAGACCGAACTGCTCTAATACCACTAATGTAACACCCCCTTCTACTACTTATTATTTATTTAATAAAAATCAGGGTTTTTCAAAATTTGTCCACGCACCTCAAAGAGGGTGGTACATTTAACAGAACATCATTCAAAACATATTTAAAAATTCAAACGCATCAAGTGTGCGAAAAACATCTCATAGTCACGTGGGTTAAGACCCTCAAATACCTGTTTCAATGTTTACAATAATCCGGAAAATAGTTTGTAACGCAGCGGAAATAAAACTGAGTTCAACATACTCAAGACATAATCCAAACAGTTTAGTACATAGCTTAAAAATGAAGATAACTAGAGTCCCATCCCCGGTGTTACTATCAGAGCTGACTCAATAAACCCAAGAGGCATGGCACCTTCACTCAGAATCACCTGTTTGTCGCCACGAGAGCAGGCAACATTAAAATGCTAGGGTGAGTCTCTTTACATAAATAATAACAAGTAAGATAAGCGTTATACTCAGAAAATGTAACACCCCATTTCTACCCGGTAATTTAAATCAAAATCAGAGTGTACAAAAATCTTTTCTGATCATTTTCTAGTTTAGTGCGTTATAAAATAGTGGACTGGCTGACTATGGGATTACTCAGGTAACTGATACTACTTGCAACAGGCATTGGCCACTTTTGCAAGGCTCTCAGTGATGCCCTCGTAAATACACCAAATGAAAGAAATTCTAGCCTTAGTGGCGAACCACAGTTTAGCCATAGTCATTCAGCGCACTAATAGTATAACATAATTTAATACTCAATGAAATGGAGCGTCACCACTCTTTCTCTTAAACAAAACCAGATACGTAACACCAGAAGATAATTCATAGCATGATAGTTTCACATAATGCAGCGGAAAACAATCATTATCTCAACAGCATAATCCAGCAATATCAAAACAAATACATAAAGGCTCAACAAGGAGCAAAACAGGCAACAACAGTCTAAACCCCGACCCCTAGGTGCTACGTATCAGAGCGGACCGACTCGGGGAGTAGTGAAGGTGGAAAGCCCTCACTCCTGACTACCTGTGGTAAATAACAACAGAAAAGGGTGAGTCTCGAACTATATAATAAAGGTGATAATAAGCAATATATCAAAGATAGTGTACAAAGACTCAAACACGCCAATCATTAATCAATAATATTCATGCACTAATGAGAATGTATGCAATGTCATCATGCATGTGGTACCATTGGCCCACCGCCGCCTCGAGCTTCACAATCATCATACAAGGCCCCGGCCGCGCGCAGCTTCATAATCACTTATAAGGCCCCGGCCGCCTCGAGCTTCACAAATCATATTATAAACACTACGATCGCAGCCCAATGTATGCATGAGACTCCATGTACATCACAAACACCATTTCAAACAATTCAATACACCCAATTACTCTTACCTCAGATCAATCTCATTTTATAGCCCTCTGGCTTGCCCACCGGCCCATGCCCCCCATGGCATGCTCAATCACCTCATTATAAACCCTTAACACCATTATGTCCCACCGGACTATCCTCCTCTAGGGTACTCAGCCTTACTCAGGAACCTAAACCACCATTTAGGACCTTTTCTTCACTTAGGGACCATTTTGACACACCAAAAATAATTTTAAGAACTTAGGAATTCAACAGCACAAGGTTTTGGAAAAATCCCCACTGGAGGCGCGCACACTGGCGCGCAGAAGAGAGGCGCGCAAGAAGGCGCGCGGATAGGTCGCTCTAACTCTCAAAGTTTCTGTCCTCCTGTGAGAGGTGTGCGCACGAGGTTACGCGCAGGGACGCGCGCGCAAGATGGCGCGCAGTCTTGATCAAGCCTTGGCTTTCTTGCGCGTAAGTTTGCGCGCACGCGCAAGATGGCGCGCAAAGACACCATTTCGCACACTGCAAGCGGACACGGTTGGCGCCCCGTTGACCCAGCTCACCCAAAGACCTTCAAACCAAAAACCACCCGAGCCAAAATGTTTAAAAATGAATTTGGCGTGTAAACACAAAATTGGGCACGATGAAATATGCCTAGAAAAGTAAGTTTCACTCCGGGCTCCAAAACACACATAAAACGAGCCTCCAGGGACATTTTCAAAAATACACTTGAACTCGTAAAACCACTGAGCCAAAACACTTAAAATTGAAAGTTGGCGGTGAATGCAAAAGTTGGCACGAGAAAATATGTTTAGAAATACAAGTTGCACTCAGGGCTCCAAAACACACCCAAAACGAGCCCTACCAGGAACATTTTCAAAAGTACACTTGCAATCGAGAAAACCACTGAGCCAAAATGTTTAAAATTGAAAGTTGGCGGTGAGTACAAAAGTTGCACGAGGAAATGTGCCCAAATGCAAGTTTCACTCCCGGGCTCCAAAATACCCACATTCTCGCGCCCCAGCAAACAACTCACTCACCCAGACATCAAGCATAAAGTGACACAGCGCCATCTCGGGCACCCTGCAAAGCATTTGGCGCTGCACATCGCACACACGCACCCAACACACAAACAGTGCACAGGGCGCCATTTTCCCAGCAACTTGGCGCCCTGGCAGAACACACCTGCACAGAACACCTTCCTGCACATGAACAGTGCACAGGGCGCCAGAATCCTAGCATCTTGGCGCCCCAAACACCAAAACCCCAATTTTTCCAAAATCTTCCAAACCAACTCACCTAATAATCCTTCCAACACTCCTAATTGCATAATCAAACAACCAATTGCATATTCAAATCATCAATTAACATCAAAATCACCAATTCATACATTACAAAACCCTAACTCACACTTAAATCAATTTTCACCAACAATTTCATCAAATTCAAGAATCAATCAACACGCAATCATCAATTACTATCAAGACAGCCCCTATGACACATATAATACCCATTATCTCCTCTATTATAGAGTGAGACTCCCCTTACCTCAAATTCACCGTAGAGAAGCACCGTAATCGAGTCACGAACAAAACCACCGCAACAATCCAAGCTTCAAGCCACGAAATTGCTCTTCTCCTCCTCTTCTCCTAGGGTTTTTGCCGTGGCTCTCTCTCTTTTCTCTCCTCTCCTTCGCAACTTTCTTTCTTTCTTTCACAAATGAAAGAAAATTCCACTTTGGGTATATGTATATTGGGCAAGTGCACCTTGGGCCCCTTTTACACCCCCGCCCATTTCTTCCACCACTCCCTTCAATTAAAAATATTTTTCTAAATTATAAACACCGTATTATAATTTAATATAATTAAAAATTAGTGCAACACCTAAACAATTTAATCAATTTCTTAATTAAATTATTTGGGGTGTTACAACTCTCCCCACTTAGAGATTTCGTCCTCGAAATTGCACTGAGTCAAATAACTCTGGATAGGACTCCCGCATCTTGCTTTCCCGGCTCCCAAGTCATACTCTCGCCAGAGGCTCCCAACCACACTACCTTGACCAAGGCAATGTCTTTCCTCTCAACACCTTCACTTCTCTATCCTCAATCCTCACCGGCATAGTCTCCACAAAGTGAGGTTCTCACGCATACCTTCTACATCGTCCATGTGGATCACATGAGACAGTCCGAATATACTCAAGGCCGTGACACGTGGAAGACATCGTGCAAGTTCGAAGATTGGGTGGCAAGGCCACCCTATAAGCAACCTTTCCAACCTCTCGGTGATTTGGTACGGTCCAATAAACCTTGAGTTAACTTCTTTGCCTTCAGAGCACGCCCAACACTACCATAGGCGTGACCTCAAGAACACATGCTCACCACTGAAACTCCAAGTCCTTCCTCCTCTTATCATGATAACTTTTCTGCCGACTCTGAGACTCTTTCATCTTCTCTCTGATCATTTTCACCTTCTCAGTAGTCTCCCTAACCAACTCTGGTCCAAGGACAACACTCTCCCCGGACTCATGCCAACACAAAGGAGTTCTGCACCTCCGCCCATACAGTGCCTCAAAAGGAGCCATCCCAATGCTCGAATGGTAGCTGTTATTATAGGTGAACTCAATCAGTGGAAGATGTGTATCCCACGCACCTCCCTGCTCCAACACACAAGCTCTCAACAGATCCTCCAAAGACTGGATGGTTCTCTCTGTCTGACCATCAGTCTGAGGATGATAAGCTGAACTCAACCTCAGCCTAGACCCCAAAGCCTCCTGCAAGCTACCCCAAAACTCGGATGTAAACCGCGGGTCTCTATCCGACACAATACTCTTCGGAACCCCGTGAAGCTTCACAATTATCTGAATGTAAATCCTAGCCAACTTTGGCACAGGAAAGGTGATGTTGATAGGAATAAAGTGAGCAGACTTGGTCAACCTATCTACAATCACCCAAATAGTGTCAGACCCTCTCACAGTGTTTGGCAAACCCATCCACAAAGTCCATGGAAATGTTTGTCCCACTTCCATTCCGGAATCTCCAAAGGTTGCATCAACCCCGCAGCTTCGTGCTCAATCTTTGACTACCGCAAATCAAACATGCATATACAAATCGCGCAACATCTCTCTTCATACTGTGCCACCAAAATAGTTTCTTCAGATCATGGTACATCTTAGTGGCACCTGGATGAATGCTCAACTTACTCCTATGACTCTCCTCAAGTATCATCTTCTTCAACTCAGCATCATCTGGAACACAGATTCTGTCCCTGAACCTCAACACACCCTGGGAATCCAACCTGTAATCCCCATCGCCAGCCTTGCTCACCAAAGAACCAACAAATCTACCAACTTCACATCTAACTCTCGGGCGCCTCGATACTAACCAAGAAGTCGCTCCCAATCCTCAAGATCCCCAATCGACACTCCGAGGTGTCACCTCACGCACCAAACTCAAGTCACGGAATTGCTCAATCAATTCCAACTCCTCACCATCATAGCCGACATATGCAAAGTCTTCCGACTCAAAGCATCACCACGACATTAGCTTTGCGGGGTGATAGTTCAAGCCGAAATCATAGTCCTTCAACAGCTCTAACCAACGCCTGCTGTCTCATATTCGGCTTCTTCGATCAAACAAGTACTTGGACTCTTGTGATCACCGAACACTTCGAATCTAGTACCATAGAGATAGTGCCTCCATTTTCAACACAAACACAATCGCGGCCGGTTCTAAGTCATGAGTAGGATAGTTCTTCTCATGGGTCCTCAAGCGTCGGGACGCATAAGCCACCACCTTCCCATCCTCGCATCAAAACACCTCCCAAACCCATCTTGGAAGCATCACAAGATACACAACAAATGGTTGCTCGCACAGCAACACTAACACCGAGACGTGGTCAACCTCCTCTTTAGCTCTTGGAAGCTCTCTTCACACTTTGCATCCCACACAAATGCCTTCCCCTTACAGGTCAATCGGGTCAATGGAAGGGCTAGCTTAGAGAACCCTTCAATGAACCTCCTGTAATACCCAGCCAACCCCAAGAAACTCGATCTCGATCTCGGATGCTTTGGGCTCTCCCATCGTAATCATCGCATCAACCTGGCATTTGGATCCACCGCAATACCATCACCGTAAATAATATGACCCAAGAAGCTCACCTCGTGCAACCAGAACTCACACTTCACCTTAATCTTAATCTGGTGATACCCGGACCTCAAGTCAATCTTGCTAAACACTTTAGCACCCACCAGCTGATCCATTAGATCATCTATCCCGGGAGAGGATACTTATTCTTGATAGTCACTTTATTCAATTGTGCGTAGTCCACGCACGCACGCATACTCCCATCCTTCTTCTTCACCAACAAAACCGAGCTCCCATGGTGATACACTAGGCCTCACAAACTTCTTCTCAAGAAGCTCCTCTAATCGCTTCTTCAATTCAACCCAACTCGTGAGCCGACATCCCAGACGGTGCCATGACATTGTGCCTAGTACTGTGCACAAGCTCAATCCCGAACTCAACTTCCCTCTGGGGCACACTAGGAATCTCATCAGGAAACACTTTGGGAACTCACACACCACCAGTAACCCATCAACCACGGCTCTGCTTCTCAGCAGGACATAGACGCCATCAAAGCAAACAATCGACCACCCTCTTTCATTACCTGCGCAATTGCTCGCCAGACAAAGAAAGCGCACTTTCTTCCTCTTCAGGAAGGAGAAAACTAATAGACTTATCAGAACAGTTGATGTGCACGTGGTTATCTACTAACCAATCCATGCCCAGAATCACATCTAACCCACCCAAAGGCAAACAAATCAGATCAACCAGAAAATCTCTGCCGAAGACTGACAGAGGACACCTAGCACACATCAGAGAAGTAGTTACCGGACCCTTAGCTGGAGTGTCGATAACCATCCCTCTCTCCATAGTAGACATTACTAAATTTAACTTTTCAGCACAAACAGATGCAATAAAAGAGTGCGTAGCACCCGTGTCAACAATAGCAACTAAAGGAGTATCAGAGATGAAACATGTACCTTTGATATCATTAGGTCCCTCCGAACTCGCCAATGCAAACACCTCCCATGAGATCTTTCCTTCTTAGGCTTGGGACACTTGAAGCTAATGTGACCCGCCTTCACCACAGTTGAAACATACAGTTCCTTGCGATCACACCTGCACGCCATGTGACCACTCTTTCCACACCTAAAACATCTCTCGCACTTCCACCTTACGGTCAAAACTCTTGTGACTGGCTTGTCACATTTGAAACACACAATATCGGATGGGGCGTCTCCCACTTGGCTTCTTGCCCTCATGGTGTCTCCTACCCTCGCAGACTGCTCCCACCATTGTACTGTTACCACCCGAATACCTTTGCTTCCTCTCGCCAGACTTCTCATAAGGCTTACCTCCGTGATGAAATTTCCCTCTCACGGTCTCTCATGACCCTAGAGCGGGCATTGCTATCACCTCATAGATCCTCACATCACCAACGGATCGGTGAACACTCGATCTTACGATACCCTACTGACACCGCTTGATATCAGCTCTCAAACCATTCTCAAATTTGATGCACTTTGAGAATTCAGCCCCAGCCTCTGAGTAATGTGGGTAGAACTTAGCAAGGTCAGCAAATCTAGCAAAGATACTCTGTGGATCGACATACTACCCGCTTCGCTCCAAAACTCTATCTCTCTTCTCGTCCTCCGACGTCCTCTGGAAAATACTTTCTTAGGAACTCCCTCCTGAATACAGCCCAGGTAACCTCCTCATGGGCAGCCCCTAGTCTCTCACTGGTCTCCAACCACCAGTCATCAGCCTCCTCAGATAGGGTATGGGTTCCATACCTTACTTTTTGTTCATCATTACAGCCAATTACCCGGAAGATCCTCTCGATCTCCTTCAACCAAGCCAGTGCACCATCCGGATTGTACCTCCCTTGAAGGTGGGAGGTTCTCTCCGAAAGGTAGCCAAATCTGCGGGCCTCCGCATTCTGGCTGGTACCCACGATCTGCGCTATGGCTTGCAAGGCCTCAAGAAAGCAAAGATCGATCCTTCCGCCATATCACCCTAACACCGCAAAGATAAGCAACCTTGATTCTGTAATTACTTTAAGACACCTAGTTGTCATACACACTATGACATGATCGACACACTTGGCCGGACAGCATCGAATCGCTGCCTCGATACCACTAATGTAACACCCCATTTCTACCCTGTAATTTAAATCAAAATCGAGTGTACAAAAATCTTTTCGATCATTTTCTAGTTTAGTGCGTTATAAAATAGTGGATCTGGCCGACTATGGGATTACTCAGTAATCGATACTACTTGCAATGTGCATTGGCCACTTTTGCAAGGCTCTCGATGATGCCTCAGTAAATACACCAAATAAAGAAATTCTAGCCTTAGTGGCGAACCACGTTTAGCCATAGTCATTCAAATAGCACTAATAGTATAACATAATTTAATACTCAATGAAATGGAGCGTCACCACTCTTTCTCTTAAACAAAACCGAGATACGTAACACCGTAAGATAATTCATAGCATGATAGTTTCACATAATGCAATGGAAAACAATCATTATCTCAACAAAGATAATCCAAAGAATATCAAAACAAATACATAAAGGCTCAACAAGGAGCAAACAGTAACAACATCTAAACCCCGACCCCCTAGGTGCTACGATCGAGCGGACCGACTCTGGGAGTAGTGAAGGTGGAAAGCCCTCACTCGACGACTACTGTGGTAAATAACAACGAGAAAAGGGTGAGTCTCGAACTATATAATAAAGGTGATAATAAGCAATATATCAAAGATAGTGTACAAAGACTCAAACACGCCAATCATTAATCAATAATATTCATGCACTAATGAGAATGTATGCAATGTCATCATGCATGTGGTACCATTGGCCCACCGCCGCCTCTCAGCTTCACAATCATCATACAAGGCCCCGGCCGCCCGCAGAGCTTCATAATCACTTATAAGGCCCCCGCCGCCTCGAAGCTTCACAAATCATATTATAAACACTACGATCAGCAGCCCAATGTATGCATGAGACTCCATGTACATCACAAACACCATTTCAAACAATTCAATACACCCAATTACTCTTACCTCAGATCAATCTCATTTTATAGCCCTCCGGCTTGGCTCCATCGCCCATGCCCCCATGGCATGCTCAATCACCTCATTATAAACCCTTAACACCATTATGTCCCACCAGGACTATCCTCCTCTAGGGTACTCACTTTACTCAGAACCTAAACCACCATTTAGGACCTTTTCTTCACTTAGGACCATTTTGACACACCAAAAATAATTTTAAGAACTTAGGAATTCAACAAAGACAAGGTTTTGGAAAAATCCCCACTGGAGGCGCGCACACTGGCGCGCAGAAGAGAGGCGCGCAAGAAGGCGCGCGGATAGGTCGCTCTAACTCTCAAAGTTTCGTCCTCCTGTGAGAGGTGTGCGCACGAGGTTACGCTGAGGGCTTGCGCGCAAGATGGCGTGTGATCTTGATCAAGCCTTGGCTTTCTTGCGCGTAAGTTTGCGCGCAAGACGCGCAAGATGGCGCGCAAAGACACCATTTCCGGACACACAAAGACAACTGATTGGCGCCCCACATTGACCAGCTCACCCAAAGACCTTCAAACCAAAAACCACCCGAGCCAAAATGTTTAAAAATGAATTTGGGCGAGTAAACACAAAATTGGGCTGATGAAATATGCCTAGAAAAGTAAGTTTCACTCCGGGCTCCAAAACACACATAAAACGAGAGCCCTACGGGACATTTTCAAAAATACACTTGAACTCGAGAAAACCACTCGAGCCAAAACACTTAAAATTGAAAGTGGCGGTGAATGCAAAAGTTGCACGAGAAAATATGTTTAGAAATACAAGTTGCACTCAGGGCTCCAAAACACACCCAAAACGAGCCCTACCGGAACATTTTCAAAAGTACACTTGCAATCAGAAAACCACTGAGCCAAAATGTTTAAAATTGAAAGTTGGCGGTGAGTACAAAAGTTGGCACGAGGAAATGTGCCCAGAATGCAAGTTTCACTCCCGGGCTCCAAAATACCCACATTCTCGCGCCAGCAAAGAACTCACTCACCCAGACATCAAGCATACGGTGACACAGCGCCATTCGGGCACCTGGGCGGCATTTGGCGCCTCACATCGGCACACACGCACTCCAACACACAAACAAAGGCACAGGCGCCATTTTCCCAAAGAACTTGGCGCCCTGGCGAGAACACACACACCGCATTGAACACCTTCTCGCACATGAACAAAGTGCAATGGGCGCTGAATCCTAGCATCTTGGCGCCCCAAACACCAAAAACCCCAATTTTTCCAAAATCTTCCAAACCAACTCACCTAATAATCCTTCCAACACTCCTAATTGCATAATCAAACAACCAATTGCATATTCAAATCATCAATTAACATCAAAATCACCAATTCATACATTACAAAACCCTAACTCACACTTAAATCAATTTTCACCAACAATTTCATCAAATTCAAGAATCAATCAACACGCAATCATCAATTACTATCAAGACAGCCCCTATGACACATATAATACCCATTATCTCCTCTATTATAGAGTGAGACTCCCCTTACCTCAAATTCACCGTAGAGAAGCACCGGAATCGAGTCACGAACAAAACCACCGCAACAATCCAAGCTTCAAGCCACGAAATTGCTCTTCTCCTCCTCTTCTCCTAGGGTTTGCGCCGTGGCTCTCTCTCTTTTCTCTCCTCTCCTTCGCAACTTTCTTTCTTTCTTTCACAAATGAAAGAAAATTCCACTTTTGGGTATATGTATATTGGGCCAAGTGCACCTTGGGCCCTTTTTACACCCCTGGCCCATTTCTTCCACCACTCCCTTCAATTAAAAATATTTTTCTAAATTATAAACACCGTATTATAATTTAATATAATTAAAAATTAGTGCAACACCTAAACAATTTAATCAATTTCTTAATTAAATTATTTGGGGTGTTACAGAAAACATCTTATAACAGCAAATCATAACAATTAAGCATTCACCACTCAGTTAGAACATCAATGAGAATTCAAGGAATGCATGATGGTATGCATGTGTGCAATATGCATGTGGATCCATCATCACCTCAAAAACCCCGTCGGGTACTCACCGCATGTGGCCGAAGCCTCCCACCACAAATTGGCCAAAGCCCTCGTCGCGTAATGCATATGATCTATGTGACACTATGACAAATGCATCACAACACAACAATCACATCACATCAATTTTCAATCACCACATCATTAATTATTAACCACCACGTTATCAATTATTGATCATCACCACATCATTTATTGACCACCACTTGATCAATGATTAACCACCTCTTGATCATTTATTAACCACCACATGATCAATTATTAATCACCACCACATCATTTATTAACCACCACTTATCAATTTTTAATTAAATCCCACCTAAGGACCAAACCACCCCATAGGGACCTTTTCTTGATTAAGGACCATTTTGACACACCAAAGATTAATTTAGGGACTTAGGAAATTATTTGACATATTGGGACTAATTAGACACTAAGGGATTATTTCGTCACGCCAAGGATTAATTTAATTCTTAGGGACTAGTTTGTCACACCAAGGATTAAACTAATTCTTAGGGACTAAACCATCACTTAGACACATTTTGGGTACCTAGGCGCCAAGGGGCAGCCAATATGGCGCCCCACATCTTGTTATCCCTCCTCACTCACTCACACGCACGTTGACACACACACACACTAGCATTGTGGCGCCAAGTTTCTAGTAAACCGGCGCTCGCACCGCCCCACACTCGCCGCACAAGACACACACCACGCACTGGCGCCAAAATGCCTAGCATTTGGCGCCCACACAACTGCAGACACGAGCACGGCCACGAGGCGCACACAAACTTGGTCACGGGCGCCAAATTCCTAGGAATTGGCGCCCCCTCCTGCCAAACCCAGCCAGACCGAGACACAAGGCACCAAAACAGCACACTGGGCGCCACTTTGCCTAGCAAATGGCGGCCCGCTCGCGCAACACACACACGCACGCACATTTCCAAGAACCAGCGCCAAAATGCTAGGCATTTGGCGCCCCCCCCCTTCCAACATTCACACTCCAACATTCCTCAAACCTAATTTCTATTCAACAATTCATTTCTCACACAACCATCACTCAATTAAACATTAAATCATCATTAATAATTCCTCATACTCACACACTCATGCTCATAGGACCATTTCAACAAACACATAACATGAATAATTTCACAACTCATATTTCCACAACAACAAACAACATGGTATTACCAAAACAAGCATTTCATATTTCAACCAACATATAATCACATCAAGTTCACACAACAAGTCATTCCTAGGCTATTTTCCTACATAACACATATTCTACAAGCTATTATGAACATAATGAGAATCCCCTAACCTTGGGTGAGCTAAAGCTTCAACCAACCACCAAGAAAACAACCAAATGAAGCCTCCAAACTGATTTCCAGCTAATGGCCGAAAGTTTCCTCCTTTGGGTGGGAAAAGAAATTCAAAAATAACAAGAATGAGCTTAAGGAACTCATGGAAATGGAACATGGAAGGAAAACAAGGGTGTTTAGGACTAAAGCCTTCACTTACCAACACAAAACTTGAGAAAAGTTTCCTCCTTTCTCCTCTTTCAAGCTGAAAACGTGGGTCTCCTTCCTTGGGTATCCATGGAAAATTAACAAGGCAAGGAATAAGCTTAGGAAACTTAAGAAAATGGAATGGGAAGAAGAAATGATGAAGAATGAGGTCAAAATCCCACTTACCAACCAAGAACCCAAGCAAAGCTTCCACCTTTTTCCTCCTCCAAGCTGCGCCGTGAGCTGTTCTTCTCCCCCTCTCTACTTTCTATTTTTCTTCTTTCTTTCAAAATGAGGTATGGTTACCCTAGTTTAGGACCCCTAACCTTTATGACTACTATTGGGCCCAATAATGGCCCTTGGGCCTTATTCCCACTCCTACACTTAATTTATTCCACCTCCTGAAATAAAAATAATTCCAACTTAGTATCCTATTTAAAATTAGATTAAACCCCTTTTAGATAAAATAAACTTTGACTATTTAATTTAACCAAATTAAATGTTGCAAGCCCCAAATAACTTAATTAATTAAATAATTAATATATTTTGGGCGTTACAACTCTCCCCCACTTAAAGAATTTCGTCCTCGAAATTACCTGAATCGAACAACTCTGGATAAGCCTCCTTCATCTTACTCTCCAACTCCCAAGTTGTGCTTTCACCCACTGCTCCTAACCACACTACCTTCACCAAGTTGATCTCCTTGCCCCTCAAGACCTTCACCTCACGGTCCTCAATCCTAACTGGCATAGTCTCCACTGTAAGGTTCTCTCTCACCTCTACATCATCCATCTGCACTACATGAGATGGGTCTGGCACATACTTCCGCAACTGAGACACATGGAATACATCATGCAGATTGGCAAGATTAGGTGGCAAGGCCACCCGATAAGCAACCTTCCCAACTCTCTCTGAAATCTGATATGGTCCAATAAAACGCGGAGTTAACTTCTTAGACTTCAACGCACGACCCACACCTGTTGTCGGAGTAACTCTCAAAAATACATGATCTCCAGCCTGAAATTCTAGATCCTTCCTCCTCTTATCATGGTAACTCTTCTGTCTACTCTGTGAAGCCTTCATCTTCTCTCTAATCGTCTTCACTTTCTCTGTGGTCTCACGCACCAACTCAGGACCTAGCACCACACTCTCTCTCGGGCCGTACCAACATAATGGAGTCCTACATCTCCTCCCGTATAATGCCTCAAAAGGCGCCATACCGATACTCGAATGAAAACTGTTATTGTAAGTGAATTCAATCAGCGGCAAATGTGAATCCCATGAACCTCCTCGCCAAGAACGCATGCTCTCAACAAATCCTCAAGTGATTGAATTGTCCTCTCAATGTCGCCCATCTCATGCGGGGATGATATGTGAACTCAATCTCAATTTGGAACCCAAAGCCTCTTGAAAACTCCTCCAAAACTCTAAGTGAACCTCGGATCCCTATCGGACACAATACTCGGAGGTACACCATGCAAACTTCACAATCGTCTTGACATAGATATCCGCTAACCCCGGAATGGATAAGTAATATTAATCGGTAGAAAGTGTGCGATTTAGTCAACCTATCAACAACCACCCATATGGTATCAAACCCTCACGTAATCGGCAAACCGACCGCAAAATCCATGGAGATACTATCCCACTTCCATTCAGAACATCCAATGGTTGCAACCCGGCCTGGCTTCGATGTTCTACCTTAGATTTTCGACACGTCAAGCAAGCATACACAAACCGAGCCACATCCCGTTTCATGCCGTGCCACGCAAGCGCTTTCTTCAAATCTTGGTACATTTTGTGGCCCCGGGTGGATACTCAACTTACTCCGATGACCTCTTCTAAAATTGCCTTCTTAATCTCATCATCATTAGGAATGCAAATCCTCCCACGGTACCTTAACACATCATGCTCATCTATCACATAATCTTCACTCTGAGAGTGGTCAATCCCAACTGCAATCTCAACCAGTTTAATATCCTTCTTTTGAGCCTCCCGAATAACATTCACGAATTCATTGTGGATCTTCAACACACCCAATCTCACACTCTTAGGTGTCACCTCGCAGACTAGACTCAAATCTCGAAACTGTTCAATTAATTCCAGTTCTTTCACCATCATTGCAGATACATGTAAGGACTTTCTACTCAAAGCATCAGCTACCACATTAGCTTTCCCCGGATGATAGTTCAAGCTAAAGTCGTAGTCTTTCAGCAATTCCAACCATCTCCTCTGTCTCATATTTAACTCTTTCTGGTCAAACAGATACTGCAATCCTTTATGATCACTGAATACCTCAAACTTAGAACCATACAAATAATGTCTCCAAATCTTCAAGGCAAATATAATTGCCGCAAGCTCCAAATCGTGA
The DNA here is from genome assembly GCA_020916435.1 of Oxytropis ochrocephala. NCBI lineage: Eukaryota > Viridiplantae > Streptophyta > Magnoliopsida > Fabales > Fabaceae > Oxytropis > Oxytropis ochrocephala. Next base: position 57,297,749 of record CM037091.1, read on the forward strand.
GTGGGGTAATTCTTTTCATGAATCCTCAACTGTCTTGAGGCATAAGCCACTACTTTACCATTCTGCATTAAAACACCTCCTAGCCCCATTTTAGACGCATCACAATATACAACAAAAGGCTCTCAGATTTGGGCAATGTCAAACAGTGATGTTGTCAACCTTCTTTTCAATTCTTGAAACTTTCTTCACATTTGGAATCCCACACAAACGCCTTTCCTTTACAAGTCAATTGAGTTAGCGGAAGTGCCAACTTTGAAAACCCTCAATAAACCTTCTATAATATCCCGCCAATCCAAGGAAACTTCTAATCTCCGTGAATCGACTTAGGAGCCTCCCCACCGCATCACCGCATCAACTTTGGATGGATCTACCGCAATCCCATCACCGGAAATAATATGACCTAGAAAGCTCACTTCCTTCAACCAAAAGTCACACTTTGTGCTTTAGCATACAACTTTTTCTCTTTCAACACTTCTAGCACTAACTTCAAATGCTCGCATGATCCTCTTCGGACTTGGAGTACACCAAAATATCATCTATGAAAACCACCACAAATCGATCCAAGTAGTTATGGAAAATACGGTTCATGTACTCCATAAATACCCCGGTGCATTAGTGACACCAAACGGCATTACGTAATACTCATAATGCCCATATCTCGCCCCGAATCGTTGTCTCTCGAATATCCTCATCTTTCACTTTAACTGATGATAGCCCGATCTCAAATCAATTTTGCTAAACACCTTAGCACCAACTAGTGATCCATCAAATCGCCAATTTCTAAGTGGATACTTGTTCTTGATTGTCACTTTGTTGGTATGCTCGTAATCAATGCAAAGCCGCATACTTCCATCTTTCTTCTTCACCAAAAGTATCGCGCGCCCCCAAGGTGACACACTAGGTCTTATGAACTTCTTCTCAAGTAAGTCCTCTAACTGACTCTTCAACTCAGATAATTCGGATGCAGACATCCTATAGGGAGCCATGGACACGGGTCTAGTGTCAGGCACTAGGTCAATACCAAACTCTACTTCTCTTTCAGGCGGCACATCTGGAATTTCGTCGGGAAACACTTCAGGAAATTCACGAACTATTGGCAACTCTTCAATCTTAGCTTGGCACTCAACGGACAATGATGCCATCAATGAAAACAGCTTAGCTTCCTCCTTCAAAACTCTATGCAGTTGACCAGAATGTAACAATGCAGATTCTTCCCCCTTAGAAGAATGAAAGCTCACGGATCTACTAGCACAATTAATATGCACTTGGTTATCAACTAACCAGTCCATACCAAGAATGATGTCCAAACCTCCTAAAGGCAAGCAAATAAGATCAACAAGAAACTCTCTGCCAAAGACTGACAGAGGACATCTAGCACACATTAGGGATGTAGTTACTGAACCTTTGGCTGGGGTATCAATTGTAACACCCCAATTATACCCGGCAGTTTAATTCAAAAATCAGAGTGTAAAAATCATTTTTCTCATTTAATGGAGTGTTACGCTCCTCTCTTAAAACATTCAACAGCCAATTCATCTCATAAACATAATCAAATACGTAACACCTTCAATTTAACTCGTGGGAATAATACTTCACATAACGCAGCGGAAAATAATCAGAATCTCAACAGGAGAATCAACAGTCTCAAAACAATACATATAAGGCTCAACAGGAGCAAAACAGAACAACTATAGTTCATAACCCATCCCCTAGGTGCTACGTATCAGAGCAGACCGACTCAGGGAATAGTGAAGGTAGAAGGCCTTCACTCATGACTACCTGTGGTAAACAACAACAGAAAGGGTGAGTCTCGAACTATATAATAAAAGCGATAATAGGCAATATATACAATCACAGTTCATAGCACAACCAATCATACCAATCATCATTCAAATCATGTTCATGCTCTCATGAGAATGTATGCAATGTAGTTATGCATGTGGTACCATTTGCCCCCAAGATTCTCAATATTTGCCTCCAAGCATTCTCAATATTTGCCTCCGGCTATCTCATCATCAATGGAGTCCTCATGACTCGGCCCTCCGCCGCCTCAAAGCTTCACAATCGCTTTATAAGCTCTACGATCGCAAAATCGAATGTATGCATGAGACTCCATGTAACCACACAACACATTCCCAAACATCTCAATCCACGCACTAACTCTTACCTCATTATTAATCTCATTTTATAGCCCTCATGGCTTGGCCCTCCGGCTCATGCCCCCATGGCATTCTCAGTCATCTCATTATACACTCTCAACACAATTAAGTCCCAAGGACTAATCTCGTCTAGAGACTCTCACCTCACTCTAGGACCTAAACCACCATTTAGGACCAAAACAATCATCTAGGGACCAAACTGTCACCTAGGGACCAAAAACAAAGACACTCTTAGGCACTAGGCAAAGACTAGGCGCAATTTTCCCACATTCTCGCGCTCGGTGCAACACAAAGACTAGCGCCGAAACTCAAGACTTTGGCGCTCGTGGCAACACACCATCGGGCGCCACTTTTCTAGCAATCTGGCGCCCCTGCGGGCAAAGACTGCACCTAGACACAAACCTGCACACCAACTCGGACACAAACCTGCACATTGTGCACTCGGCCCAGCGCCTGGGCAAAGACATTTTGGCGCCCTAACCGTGACCAAGACCCACAACACTTGCAAACCAAAAACCACCCGAGCCAAAATGTTTAAAAATGTTTTTGGGCAGGTAAATACAAAATATGGCACGGTGAAATATGCCCAGAAAAGTAAGTTTCACCCAACCCACCCCATTTACACACACCAAGTCACCCCCACCGAGACATTTTTAAAACAACACCTGTAACCAGGAAACCACTCGAGCCAAAACACTTAAAATTGAATTTGGGCAGGTGAATACAAAATTTGGCACAGTAAAATATGTTCAGAAATGTGAGTTTCCTCAACCCACCCCATTTACACACACAAAACCACCCCCACCGGGACATTTTCAAAATAACACCTGCAACCAGAAAACCACTCGAGCCAAAACACTTAAAATTGAATTTGGGCAGGTGAATACAAAATTTGGCACGAGAAAATATGTTCAGAAATGTGAGTTTCCCTCAACCCACCCCATTTACACACACAAAACCACCCCCACCGGGACATTTTCAAAATAACACCTGCAACCAGAAAACCACTCGAGCCAAAACACTTAAAATTGAATTTGGGCAGGTGAATACAAAATTTGGCACAGTAAAATATGTTCAGAAATGTGAGTTTCCCTCAACCCACCCCATTTACACACACAAAACCACCCCCACCGGGACATTTTCAAAATAACACCTGCAACCAGAAAACCACTCGAGTCAAAACACTTAAAATTGAATTTGGGCAGGTGAATACAAAATTTGGCACGAGAAAATGTGCCTGTAAATACAAGTTTCACTTCGGGCCCCAAAATACCCACATTCTGGCGCCAGACAAGAACACAAAGACCATAGCTCATCTGCTCACGATTGCACAAGGCGCTGTAATCCTAGCCCTTTGGCGCCTTACACCTCAAAAATCCCCAATTCTCAATTTCTTCCAATTCTAACCACCATATATCATTCCAATTCACTCTATAATCATTTTAACATATTCAATTTCATACCATAACACTCAATCATGCACAAAACTCATCAAGAACACAAAACACCCAAATTAAAGCCCTAAATCGATTTCTATCATGCAATTTCTCAAATTCACCCAACAACAACTCAATTAACAATCAATTAACATCAAATCAACACTCTATGATATACATATAACTCATTATCTCCTCTATTATAGAGTGAGACTCCCCTTACCTTAAATTAAACCGTAGAGAAGCCCTTTCACGGAGTCACGTACAAAACCCACAGCAACAAGAGCTCCTTTCTTTCTTCTTGAGTGGTGCGATCCCTCTTCTCCTTCTTCTCACTTGAGTGCCGTTTTTCCTCTCTCTTTTCTCCTTTCTTTCGTTTTTTTCTTTTCCTTCTCCCCTTTGGTGCGAAATGCACCAACCCTAGGAGCCTAAGTCATTGGGCTTGGGCTCCTGGGCCCAAAACAGCAGCTCTGTTATTTCTGATACCACTCCCTTCTATTAAAATGAAATACTAAATTATAGACACCATATTATAATTTAATATAATTAAAAATAGTGCAACACTTAAACAATTTAATCAATTTCTTAATTAAATTATTTGGGGTGTTACAACTCTCCCCCACTTAGAAGATTTCGTCCTCGAAATTCATACCTGAGTCAAATAACTCTGGATAAGACTCCCGCATCTTGCTCTCCAGCTCCCAAGTCATACTCTCACGGCGGCTCCCAACCACACTACCTTGACCAAGGCAATGTCTTTCCCCTCAACACCTTCACTTCTCTATCATCAATCCTCACTGGCATAGTCTCCACAGTGAGGTTCTCACGTACCTCCACATCATCCATGTGAATCACATGAGCGGATTCCGGAATATACTTCCAAGGCGTGACACGTGGAAGACATCGTGCAAGTTCGAAGATTAGGCGGCAAAGCCACCCTATAAGCAACCTTTCCAACCCTCTCGGTGATGCGCACGCCCAATAAACCTTGGAGTTAACTTCTTTGCCTTGAGCACGCCCAACACGATCATAGGCGTGACCTCAAGAACACATGCTCACCACTGAAACTCCAAGTCTTTCCTCCTCTTATCATGATAACTTTTCTCGGCCGGCTCTGGGACTCTTTCATTTTCTCCCCGATCATTTTCACCTTCTCCGTAGTCTCCTAACCAACTCGGTCCAAGAACAACACTCTCCCGGACTCATGCCAACATAAAGGAGTCCCGCACTCTCGCCCCATACTGATTGCCTCAAAAGGAGCCATCCCAATGCTCGAATGATGGTCGTTATTATAAGTGAACTCAATCGGTGGGAGATGTGTATCCCACGCACCTCCTCGCTCTAGCACACAAGCTCTCAAAAGATCCTCCAAAGACCGGATGGTTCTCTCTGGCTCGACCATCGGTCCGAGGATGATAAGCTGAACTCAACCTCAGCTTGGACCCCAAAGCCTCCTGCAAGCTTCCCCAAAACTCCGATGTAAACCTTGGGTCTCTGTCCGACACAATACTCTTCGGAATCCCATGAAGCTTTACAATCATCTGAATGTATATTCTAGCCAACTTTGGCACATGATAGGTGATGTTGATAGGAATAAAATGGGCAGACTTGGTCAACCTATCCACAATCACCCAAATAGTGTCAGACCCTCTCACAGTATTTGGCAACCCAGTCACAAAGTCCATGGACATTCCGGAATCTCTAAAGGTTGCATCAACCCCGCAAGTTTCTGGTGCTCAATCTTTGACTTCTGGCAAGTCAAACATGCATAAACAAATTGTGCTACATCTCTCTTCATACTAGGCCACCAAAACAGTTTCTTCAGATCATGATACATCTTAGTAGCACCTGGATGAATGCTCAACTTACTCCTATGGCTCTCCTCAAGTATCATCTTCTTCAACTCAGCATCGTCCGGAACACAAATTCTGTCCCTGAATCTCAACACACCCTGGGAATCCAACCTGTAATCCCCATCAACAACTTGCTCACCAGTAACCAGCAAGTCTACCAATTTCACATCTAGTTTCTGGGCGTCTCTGATACTAACCAAGAAGTCATTCCCAATCCTCAGCATACCCAATCGACACTGCGGGGTGTCACCTCACAACCAGGACTCAAGTCATGGAATTGCTCAATCAACTCCAATTCCCCTCACCATCATAGCCGACATATGCAAAGTTTTCCGACTTAAAGCATCACCACGACATTAACTTTCTTGGGGTGATAGTTCAAGCCGAAATCATAGTCCTTCAAAGAACTCTAACCAACGCCTGTCTCATATTCGGCTCTTACGGTCAAACAAGTACTTCAGACTCTTGTGATCTTTGAACACTTCGAATGCGGTACCATAGAGATAGTGTCTCCAAATTTTCAAGACAAACACAATAGCGACCAACTCTATGTCATGAGTAGGATAGTTCTTCTCATGTGTCCTCAAGCTGTCGGGACGCATAAGCAACTACCTTCCCATCTCGCATCAACACACCTCCCAAACCCATCTTGGGCGCGCCACAAGACACAACAAAAGGTTGTTGCTCTGCACCAGCAACACTAACACCGAGACGTGGTCAACCTCCTCTTCACTCTTGGAAGCTCTCTTCACACTTTGCATCCCACACAAATGCCTTTCCTTCTGGTCGATCGAGTCAATGGAAGGGCTAGCTAGAGGACCTTCAATAAACCTCCTGTAGTAACCACCAACCCCAAGAAACTCCCGATCTCGATCCACAGACTTTGGGCTCTCCCACCGCAACACTTTGCATCAACCTTGGTGGATCCACGGCTATACCATCACCGGAAATAATATGACCCAAGAAGCTCACCTCATGCAACGAACTCACACTTTGACAACTTGGCATACAACTTCCTCTCTTTCAAGACCTCTAGCACCAACCTCAAGTGCCCCGCATGCTCTTCCTCGATTTCGAGTACACCGGGATATCATCAATAAAAGCGACCACGAACCGATCCGGATAGTTATGGAAAATTCGGTTCATGTACTCCATAAACACCCTCGTGCATTTGTGACACCAAAGCGGCATTACAGAGTACTCATAATGCCCATACCTCGCTCAACGCCTTGCGGATGTCCTCATCCTTCACCTTAACTGGTGATACCCGGACCTCAAGTCAATCTTGCTAAACACTTTAGCACCCACCACCGGTGATCCATCGGATCATCTATCCTCGGAAGAGGATACTTATTCTTGATAGTTACTTTGTTCAGTTGTCTGTAATCCACGCACAGACGCATGCTCCCATCCTTCTTCTTTACCAATAAAGCTCGAGCTCCCCATGGTGACACACTAGGCCTCACAAATTTCTTCTCAAGAAGTTCCTCTAATCGCTTCTACAATTCGCATAACTCGTAAGTCGACATTGATGCGGTGCCATAGACACGTGCCTAGTACTGTGCACAAGCTCAATTCGAACTCAACTTCCCTCTCGGTGGCACACTAGGAATCTCATCAGGAACACTTCAGGACTCACACACCACCGCAACCCATCAACTACTGACTTGGTTCTCGCAGACATAGACGCCATCAAAGCAAACGGTGACCACCCTCTTTCATCATCACCTGCGCAATTGCTCACAGACAAAGAAATACAGACTCTTCCTCTTCAGGAAGAAGAAAACTAGCAGACTTGCAACCGAAGCTCTTGCGACCCGGCTTGCCACACTTGAAACACACCATATCAGCGGGAGCATCTCCCCCACTTGGCTTTTTGCCCTCAGCAGACCTCTTACCCTCAGCAGACCTACTACCACCAGCATACCTCTGATTTCCTCTATCAGCAGACACGTCATATGGATTACTCTGGTTCTGGAACTCACCTCTATCGGCAGCATGAACAACAATTTAGAACTAGTCTAGCAACACCTAATTGTCATAAACACTATGACAGACAGACACACTTGGTCGGACAGACCGAACTTTTGCTCTGATACCACTAATGTAACACCCCAATTCTACCCGGCAGTTTAATTCAAAAATCAGAGTGTAAAAATCATTTTTCTCATTTAATGGAGTGTTACGCTCCTCTCTTAAAACATTCAACAGCTAATTCATCTCATAAACATAATCAAATACGTAACACCTTCAATTTAACTCGTGGGAATAATACTTCACATAACGCAGCGGAAAATAATCAGAATCTCAACAGGAGAATCAACAGTCTCAAAACAATACATATAAGGCTCAACAGGAGCAAAACAGAACAACTATAGTTCATAACCCATCCCCTAGGTGCTACGATCGAGTGAGCGCATCGACTCGGGGAATAGTGAAGGTAGAAGGCCTTCACTCATGACTACCTGTGGTAAACAACAACAGAAAGGGTGAGTCTCGAACTATATAATAAAAGCGATAATAGGCAATATATACAATCACAGTTCATAGCACAACCAATCAAACCAATCATCATTCAAATCATGTTCATGCTCTCATGAGAATGTATGCAAAGTAGTTATGCATGTGGTACCATTTGCCCTCCGGCATTCTCAATATTTGCCCTCCGGCATTCTCAATATTTGCCCTCCGGCAGTCTCATCATCAATGGAGTCCTCATGACTCTGGCCCTCCGGCCGCCCTCAGGCTTCACAATCAGTTTTATAAGCTCTACGACCGCAGCCGAATGTATGCATGAGACTCCATGTAACCACACAACACATTCCCAAACATCTCAATCCACGCACTAACTCTTACCTCATTATTAATCTCATTTTATAGCCCTCATGGCTTGGCCCTCCGGCTCATGCCCCCATGGCATTCTCAGTCATCTCATTATACACTCTCAACACAATTAAATCCCAAGGACTAATCTCGCTCAGAGGACTCAACCTCACTCAAGGACCTAAACCACCATTTAGGACCAAAACAATCATCTAGGGACCAAAGCTGTCACCTAGGGACCAAAACAAAGACACTCTTAGGCTTTGGGCAAAGCACTAGGCGCCATTTTCCCCACATTCAGCGCCCTCGGTGCAACACAAAGACTAGCGCCAGGCTCAAGATTGGCGCCCCGTGGCAACACGACCACTGGCGCCACTTTTCTAGCAATCGCGCCTGGGCGGGCAAGACAGACCTAGACACAAACCTGGACACCAACTCGGACACAAACCTGACACACGTGCACACCACCAGCGCCTGGGCAAAGACGGTTTAGCGCCTAACCGACCCAACACCCACAACACTTGCAAACCAAAAACCACCCGAGCCAAAATGTTTAAAAATGTTTTTGGGCAGGTAAATACAAAATATGGCACGGTGAAAGATGCCTGGAAAGTAAGTTTCACCCAACCCACCTCATTTACACACACCAAGTCACCCCCACCGAGACATTTTTAAAACAACACACTGTAACAGAAACCACTGAGCCAAAACACTTAAAATTGAATTTGGGCAGGTGAATACAAAATTTGGCATGATAAAATATGTTCGAGAAATGTGAGTTTCCTCAACCCACCCCATTTACACACACAAAACCACCCCACCGGGACATTTTCAAAATAACACCTGCAACCAGAAAACCACTCGAGCCAAAACACTTAAAATTGAATTTGGGCAGGTGAATACAAAATTTGGCACAGTAAAATATGTTCAGAAATGTGAGTTTCCCTCAACCCACCCCATTTACACACACAAAACCACCCCCACCGGGACATTTTCAAAATAACACCTGCAACCAGAAAACCACTCGAGCCAAAACACTTAAAATTGAATTTGGGCAGGTGAATACAAAATTTGGCACTGTAAAATATGTTCAGAAATGTGAGTTTCCCTCAACCCACCCCATTTACACACACAAAACCACCCCCACCGGGACATTTTCAAAATAACACCTGCAACCAGAAAACCACTCGAGCCAAAACACTTAAAATTGAATTTGGGCAGGTGAATACAAAATTTGGCACGAGAAAATGTGCCCAGAAATACAAGTTTCACTCCCCGGGCCCCAAAATACCCACATTCGCGCGCCAGACAAAGAACACAAAGAACATAGCTCATCACATGCTAAAGTGCATGTGGCGCTGAATCCTAGCCCTTTGGCGCCCTACACCTCAAAAATCCCCAATTCTCAATTTCTTCCAATTCTAACCACCATATATCATTCCAATTCACTCTATAATCATTTTAACATATTCAATTTCATACCATAACACTCAATCATGCACAAAACTCATCAAGAACACAAAACACCCAAATTAAAGCCCTAAATCGATTTCTATCATGCAATTTCTCAAGTTCACCCAACAACAACTCAATTAACAATCAATTAACATCAAATCAACACTCTATGATATACATATAACTCATTATCTCTCTATTATAGAAGTGAGACTCCCTTACCTTAAATTAAACCGTAGAGAAGCCCTTTCACTGAGTCACGTACAAAACCCACAAAGAACAAGAGCTCCTTTCTTTCTTCTTGAGTGGTGCGATCCTCTTCTCCTTCTTCTCACTTGAGCGCTGCTTTTCCTCTCTCTCTTTCTCCTTTCTTTCGTTTTTTTCTTTTCCTTCTCCCCTTTGGTGAGAAATGCACCAACCCTAGGAGCCTAAGTCATTGGGCTTGGGCTCCTGGGCCCAAAACAGCAGCTCTGGTATTTCTGATACCACTCCCTTCTATTAAAATGAAATACTAAATTATAGACACCATATTATAATTTAATATAATTAAAAATAGTGCAACACTTAAACAATTTAATCAATTTCTTAATTAAATTATTTGGGGTGTTACATCAATAACCATGTCCCTTCTCATTGTAGACAAAACAAGACCCAAATTCTCAGCACACAATGCAGCAATGAAAGAATGAGTAGCACCAGTATCTACTATAGCAATCAAAAGAGTACCATTAATAAGACAAGTACCTCTAATCGCGTTGTCCCCCTCGGATCCCGCCAAAGCAAACACCTTCCCTCTAGATGCCTCCTGCTTGGGCTTAGGACATTTAGCACTCATATGTCCCGCTTCATGATGTGTTGAAACAAAGAACTTCTTTCTCTTTACAGCATTAGACTTGTGGCCCCTCCGTCCACACTTGTAGCAACGGGCCTCTGTGCACTCACTACTCTTATGGCGTGTTTCTTGCAAGAAAAACACACAATACCTGTTTGATTCACCTCCCCACTTGAACCTTTACCCGCACTTGCCTTCCACTTTCCTTTACTTCCACTAACATCATATGGTTTTCCCGGCGAGCATTCTTCTTTTCCCTCACAATCTTGTAAGCAAGACCTTTGTCTTCCTCATAAATTCTACACTTGTCCACTAGCTTGGCAAAATCTCGAATCTCACGGTATCCGATGGCTTTCTTAATCTCTCCGTTTGCAGACCATTCTCGAACTTCACACACTTGGAAAATCTCAATCAACTTGGTTGTCATAGTAAGGGCAAAACTTGACCAACTCCTCAAACTTGGTGCATATTCACCTCTGAGACTTGTTTCCCTGTTTGGTTCAAAAACTCCACCTCCTTTTTAGCCCGCACGTCCTCCGGATAATACTTCCTTGTGAACTCCTCTTTGAATACCCCCCAAGTGATTTCTTCACCCGCAGCTTCTAGTCTCTGTTTCTTCCTCATCCACCAATCATCCGCCTCTTCTTTCAAAGACATGTGAGTCCCAAATTTCACCTTTTGTGCTTGGAGTACACGCCATAACACGGAAGATTCGCTCTATCTCCCTCAGCCAGGTCAGTGCTCCATCTGGATCATATCTACCTTTGAAGGTAGGTGGGTTCTCACGTTGAAAAGTAGCCAACTTGCGATCCTCAGCATCTTCTCTACCACCCCTCTGCTCCCCCATAGCCTGTGCTATGGCTTGCAGAGCCTCAGCTAGAGCAGCATCAATCCTTCGGGCCATTCTCAACCTAACACTGCAGCATTAACATTCGTTAAGAAACAATTAACACTACCTAGTTGTCATAGATACTATGACAGACACACTTGGCCGGACAGACCGAACTGCTCTGATACCACTAATGTAACACCCCCTTCTACTACTTATTATTTATTTAATAAAAATCAGGGTTTTTCAAAATTTGTCCACGCACCTCAAAGACGGTGGTACATTTAATGTAACATCATTCAAAACATATTTAAAAATTCAAACGCATCAAGTGTGCGAAAAACATCTCATAGTCACGTGGGTTAAGACCTCAAATACTGTTTCAATGTTTACAATAATCCAGGAAAATAGTTTGTAATGCAATGGAAATAAAAGCGAGTTCAACATACTCAAGACATAATCCAAACAGTTTAGTACATAGCTTAAAAATGAAGATAACTAGAGTCCCATCCCCGGTGTTACTATCAGAGCTGACTCAATAAACCCAAGAGGCATGGCACCTTCACTCAGAATCACCTGTTTGTCGCCACGAGAGCAGGCAACATAAAAATGCTAGGGTGAGTCTCTTTACATAAATAATAACAAGTAAGATAAGCGTTATACTCAGAAAACATCTTATAACAGCAAATCATAACAATTAAGCATTCACCACTCAGTTAGAACATCAATGAGAATTCAAGGAATGCATGATGGTATGCATGTGTGCAATATGCATGTGGATCCATCATCACCTCAAAAACCCCGTCGGGTACTCACCGCATGTGGCCGAAGCCTCCCACCACAAATTGGCCAAAGCCCTCGTCGCGTAATGCATATGATCTATGTGACACTATGACAAATGCATCACAACACAACAATCACATCACATCAATTTTCAATCACCACATCATTAATTATTAACCACCACGTTATCAATTATTGATCATCACCACATCATTTATTGACCACCACTTGATCAATGATTAACCACCTCTTGATCATTTATTAACCACCACATGATCAATTATTAATCACCACCACATCATTTATTAACCACCACTTATCAATTTTTAATTAAATCCCACCTAAGGACCAAACCACCCCATAGGGACCTTTTCTTCACTTAAGGACCATTTTGACACACCAAAGATTAATTTAGGGACTTAGGAAATTATTTGACATATTGGGACTAATTAGACACTAAGGGATTATTTCGTCACGCCAAGGATTAATTTAATTCTTAGGGACTAGTTTGTCACACCAAGGATTAAACTAATTCTTAGGGACTAAACCATCACTTAGACACATTTTGGGTACCTAGGCGCCAAGGGGCAGCCAATATGGCGCCCATATCTTGTTATCCCGGCCTCACTCACACACGCAGTGGTGACACACACACACTAGCACAGGCGCCAAGTTTCTAGTAAAGTGGCGCCCCCACCGCCGCCCACACTCGCCGCACAAGACACACACCACGCACTTTGGCGCCAAAATGCCTAGCATTTGGCGCCCACACAACCTCTGACACGAGCACAATGACCACGAGGCGCGCACAAACTTAGTCACGGCGCCAAATTCCTAGGGAATTGGCGCCTTCCCGCTAAACCAGCTGCATCGAGACACAAGGCACCAAAACAGCACACTGGGCGCCACTTTGCCTAGCAAATGGCGCCCCTGCCCTGCACAACACACACGCACGCACATTTCCAGCAACCAGGCGCCAAAATGCTAGGCATTTGGCCCCCCTTCCAACATTCACACTCCAACATTCCTCAAACCTAATTTCTATTCAACAATTCATTTCTCACACAACCATCACTCAATTAAACATTAAATCATCATTAATAATTCCTCATACTCACACACTCATGCTCATAGGACCATTTCAACAAACACATAACATGAATAATTTCACAACTCATATTTCCACAACAACAAACAACATGGTATTACCAAAACAAGCATTTCATATTTCAACCAACATATAATCACATCAAGTTCACACAACAAGTCATTCCTAGGCTATTTTCCTACATAACACATATTCTACAAGCTATTATGAACATAATGAGAATCCCCTAACCTTGGGTGAGCTAAAGCTTCAACCAACCACCAAGAAAACAACCAAATGAAGCCTCCAAAACTGATTTCCAGCTATGGCCGAAAGTTTCCTCCTTTGGGTGGGAAAAGAAATTCAAAAATAACAAGAATGAGCTTAAGGAACTCATGGAAATGGATCATGGAAGGAAAACAAGGGTGTTTAGGACTAAAGCCTTCACTTACCAACACAAAACTTGAGAAAAGTTTCCTCCTTTCTCCTCTTTCAAGCTGAAAACGTGGGTCTCCTTCCTTGGGTATCCATGGAAAATTAACAAGGCAAGGAATAAGCTTAGGAAACTTAAGAAAATGGAATGGGAAGAAGAAATGATGAAGAATGAGGTCAAAATCCCACTTACCAACCAAGAACCCAAGCAAAGCTTCCACCTTTTTCCTCCTCCAAGCTGCGCCGTGAGCTGTTCTTCTCCCCCTCTCTACTTTCTATTTTTCTTCTTTCTTTCAAAATGAGGTATGGTTACCCTAGTTTAGGACCCCTAACCTTTATGACTACTATTGGGCCCAATAATGGCCCTTGGGCCTTATTCCCACTCCTACACTTAATTTATTCCACCTCCTGAAATAAAAATAATTCCAACTTAGTATCCTATTTAAAATTAGATTAAACCCCTTTTAGATAAAATAAACTTTGACTATTTAATTTAACCAAATTAAATGTTGCAAGCCCCAAATAACTTAATTAATTAAATAATTAATATATTTTGGGCGTTACATCACTCCTTGACGACGGTAGCGAAAACGACGTCGTAAGCGAAGGTGGTGTCGACTCAAAAGATGACGCAAGATGGTGCAACTGGGACTGGTCGTATCAGTTACTTACAAGATATTGCCGATCCTACATTACCAGCTAACCCGCGGAAAGCAATATTATTCCGTCCTTCGCTGACACATTTCATAGCGGTAAGTATGAAAAAGTATATGTTATTCTCCATTTGTTTTGAATAGTTTTCCATGGGCCCATGATAAACTCCAATTTAGTGCATTTTTAGTGATATTTTTGAGTTACTTTTAGAGCAATTATTATCAATTGTATAAATTACTGACTTAATTTGCTCTTTATTTTGTAGAAAGAAAGAAAAGATAAAAAGAAAGAAAATAATATATATATATATATATATATATATATATATATATATATATATATATATATGATATTTAAATATGGTATATATGTGTATTATATACATGAGAGAAAAGGGAAGAGAAAGGAATAGGCACGTGACTAACAAGTTTTGGAGGAGAGTGAATTGAATTGGAGCTGCGCACGGAACCCTAGGAACAAAATATAAAAGGAAGGCAAACGTGAACTGTAAGAGGATATACGGTAGCCGCAAAAGCTAGACGCAAGGATTTGAAGGACGGCAACAGTAACGGGAGGGGAGAGTTGGAGATTTGGATACCGTTTTTGACACCGTGAGAGAGGCTGGAGAGAGCGAAAAAAAAGAGGTGAAGACTCGAATAATAATCCTCTAATTTAGGGTTATTTTTATCTCTGTAATTCATGACTCTAATTTCTATTTTATTGTTCTTGATACTTATGGATACCTAAGTCCTCTTCTAGGGTCTTAGGTGGATCTTGCAATTTAGAGACCTTTCATGTTCTAATTTCTGATTTGAATTCCTATTTTTATTTTAATTAATATTGTCCTATTGTTTTTATCACATGATTAGGATTAGCTACCCTTTGCATGTTTATAATCAATTAGTTGATCGTGATCCAGATCTCGCAATTAGTTGGTAGACCTATAGGATAATTGGGGCTATAATTAGGGCATGACCAAACCATAATTTAGTCTTCCAATCATTCAACCTTTTTGTTCTTTATGCTTTTCTTGAATTTAAATTCTTGCATGACCAAACAAGGGTTAATTTAGGAAAAAGAATATTAATCGCGAATGACCAAACGGATTAATAGTTTTAGTAAAGGGATTGGTAATTAAATAAAATAAGGGAATTCAAATAGAAGTAGACATAGGGGAATCGAAGCTTGCAAGTGAGACCGTGACCCTAGGTCTCTCTCCATTGCTTTAATATTGCATTTTAATTATTGTTAATTAGTTCTTTTTATTTTAGTTTCTATAACACTCAACTTTATTGGTTCGTCTAAACAATAGAATATCTTGATTAGTTTTGTACTTGTTAATTAATCCTGTGGAGACGATAATCTTTTATACTACTTCTGCGAAAGAGTACACTTGCTCTAAGTGTGTCTTTGACGCAACAAGTTTTTGGCGCCGTTGCCGGGGATTAATTTAGCAATATTAAACGAAAAAGATTTTTATTGCTTTAGACATTTTTTTTTATGTTTTAGTTTTTTATTTTGTTTTTTTTATTTTTTTATTTTTTTTATTCAAAAAATAAAAAAAAAAATTGTTAACACTTTCCCAAGAGCTTGTTGCAGTTCACTTGTTTTGCAGATAAAAGTATAAATCATGGTTAAAACTCTTGGAGATTATATTAGAGAGGCTGAGGCACAAAGAAATTTAGAGAACTCATATTGGTATGTGCCTCAGTGCCAAATCCCAATTTATCCTCCTCCTTATGACCCTTATTTGGATTATTGTGATGACTATGAGCCACCTCCTTATTCCTACCACTGGGATAATTATGAGCCACTACAAGTGCAAAGGCAAGAGAAGGAGATATCATACACCAATGATGTATTGGAGCGGATACATGCAAAGTTTGACCGCATGGAGGGCCAAATTGGAGCCATCAACAACAAATTTGAAAGCTTGGAGGGAAGAATCAACAATGAATTTGGAAGCCTGAAGGATCAAATCTCAAATCTCATTACTATGTTGTCTCAAAGGCCTCAAGGCTCACTTCCTACCCAGACTGAGCCTAATCCAAGAACTGAGCAATACAAAGATAATATTCTTAGGAGTGATGAAGAGTTCTCCGTGGAAGATAATATAGAGGAAGAATCTCTCGAGAAAAATGAAGAGACTCCTACTGAAGGTAGTCAAATAAAAATAATAGCTCCTACTGAAGGGAGTTATATTGAAATAAAAGATGATACTGATGAGAACGCTTGTGAGGAGAATGAAAAAGATCCATTGGTTCATCAGTTCAAGGAAGAGGAGAAAGCCCCAATTTTTGGGCAAGTTGTTTTAAACATTGGTGATGCTGTAATTGAGGTTAATGAGGGAAAGGTAACTTTAAGGAGTGGTAAAGAAGATGATGTTATTAAAGCTTTAAATTCCAACGAAAATTTATCTTCTTTAACCTTTCCTTATTTTGATGATGTGGTTGAAACTAACATTGTTAGTGATTTAAAGATCTGAGGACCTTTCGAAAAAAATTCTTATTTTGCAGGATCCTAGCATAGTGGTGGATGGAGATAAAACAAAAATTCCACAATCCTTTGAATTTCAACCACCACATGGAAAAAGAAAAAACAATGTCAATCACATGGTTAGAAAACTAAGAAGGTGCATTGCGTTAGATGTAAAATTTGCTCTTGGAGAGCCACCTGATTGAGCACCAACTATCGTCAGGCTCACGACGTTAAACAAGCGCTACGCAGGAGGCAACCTGTGTTTTATTTTCTCTCATTTTTGTTTTGTTTTATTTTGTTTTTAGCAATAAGCTCAGACTGCAAGCTCTCTCAGGGAAGTCACTCTTACTCTCTCATTTATTTATTTTTGTGCCAATCTAATATTTTGCATTGAGGACCATGCTTCATGCTAGTGTGGGGGAGGTTTTTAATGGCTGTTATGATCTCTATTAATGCATATACCCACTACATATGTTGATAGCATTTTTTCTGGCTTGTTTTGTATGAATTATGCTTATATTGAAAAAAAATAGAGATTATGCCTTTAGGGGATCCCATAATTAATTTACTTGACAGACTTGTGCTTAATTGTAACTGTGAGGATGTCCTTAGGAAGGCGATAATTAGCATTTGCTCCTCTTGAGTACTTTTTGTGAACTAGCTTCTAAATGTGAGATCCGAGCCTTCATAAGGGGATTGATACTAAATCATAAATTTTACCCCTTTTCTTTCTATGAGTGTGTTTCCCAATTTGCTACATTCTAGAATTTGTCTTTTGACCATTTCAAGGCGAAAATTGATTTGCATCATGTAAAAGATCTCAGGGAATTTAGGTATTTTTTACGCCACAGAGTTGTTTGTTGAATTTATCCCTTAGTTGCCCCCTTTGAGCCTAATTGTTATATTTTTGTTCTTTGGTACCCGGATATATTTTTCTTTTTTTCTTCTTTTGGTAACCAATTGAAATTAAATGTGGAGCAACTATTGAAAATTACAATTTCGTCCTACATTTTAGTTGTCTATATTGCCAGGACTGAAATTTCGTCCTATGCTTTAGTTGTCCATCTTGTTAGGATGAAGAAAACAAAAGGAGTGAATCATGTGCTTACAAGAAAACTTTCTTACAAAGGAAACAAAATAGAAGTTGTCATGTACTTACATTTTCCTCCTAAGAAAAAAATAATAGAAAGAGAATTTGAAAAAAAAAAAGAAAAGCAAGAAGGAGGAAAAGACACATCAAAAGAATGAAAGAGCCAAAGGGCAAATCAAAAAAAAAAAAAAGGAGTCAACTCAATAGTAAAAGAAGAGTGAAGAATGAAAGTGAAATTTGGAGTTTGGACAAAAATTGTAAAATAGATAGGAGCTCCATATTTGGTTTCAAGGGTTACTATTTGTTTTTTGTTCTTTTTAGCCCCTTGTTTATCCCTCTCTTCTTATTTCCTACCCTCCATGAATTCACCCTGGCCCCATTACAACCCATGAAACCCCATCTTTTGCATGCATGTGAACTATTTAGTGGAGATTTGGTCAAATTACAAGCTTATGGTAATGTGCATTTTGTGGAAACTTGAGTGTATATTTTCACTAGTCCCTAAACACTTAGAGAGATTGTGAGCGAGTGCCCTTGTTCTCAAAAATGTATTCTTCAGGGACTTGAGCCTCTGATTGGGCAACCTATTGACACCTCATATATGCTATATTATCTATTGTCTGTCATTGTGCTTCTAACTTTGGGTTCCTTATTTGGCTATCTCTATTACTTATTTGAAAAGTTTATGAGCCAGAGAATTTGCTTGAGGACATGCAAATGTTTAGTGTGGGGGAGTTGATAAACTCCAATTTAGTGCATTTTTAGTGATATTTTTGAGTTACTTTTAGAGCAATTATTATCAATTGTATAAATTACTGACTTAATTTGCTCTTTATTTTGTAGAAAGAAAGAAAAGATAAAAAGAAAGAAAAAAATATATATATATATATATATATATATATATATATATATATATATATATATATGATATTTAAATATGGTATATATGTGTATTATATACATGAGAGAAAAGGGAAGAGAAAGGAATAGGCACGTGACTAACAAGTTTTGGAGGAGAGTGAATTGAATTGGAGCTGCGCACGGAACCCTAGGAACAAAATATAAAAGGAAGGCAAACGTGAACTGTAAGAGGATATACGGTAGCCGCAAAAGCTAGACGCAAGGATTTGAAGGACGGCAACAGTAACGGGAGGGGAGAGTTGGAGATTTGGATACCGTTTTTGACACCGTGAGAGAGCTCTGGAGCAGAAAAAAGAGGCTGAAGACTCAGAATAATAATTCCTCTAATTTCCGGGTTATTTTTATCTCTGTAATTCATGACTCTAATTTCTATTTTATTGTTCTTGATACTTATGGATACCTAAGTCCTCTTCTAGGGTCTTAGGTGGATCTTGCAATTTAGAGACCTTTCATGTTCTAATTTCTGATTTGAATTCCTATTTTTATTTTAATTAATATTGTCCTATTGTTTTTATCACATGATTAGGATTAGCTACCCTTTGCATGTTTATAATCAATTAGTTGATCAGCGACCGTACTGCAATTAGTTGGTAGACCTATAGGATAATTGGGGCTATAATTAGGGCATGACCAAACCATAATTTAGTCTTCCAATCATTCAACCTTTTTGTTCTTTATGCTTTTCTTGAATTTAAATTCTTGCATGACCAAACAAGGGTTAATTTAGGAAAAAGAATATTAATCGCGAATGACCAAACGGATTAATAGTTTTAGTAAAGGGATTGGTAATTAAATAAAATAAGGGAATTCAAATAGAAGTAGACATAGGGGAATCGAAGCTTGCAAGTGAGACCGTGACCCTAGGTCTCTCTCCATTGCTTTAATATTGCATTTTAATTATTGTTAATTAGTTCTTTTTATTTTAGTTTCTATAACACTCAACTTTATTGGTTCGTCTAAACAATAGAATATCTTGATTAGTTTTGTACTTGTTAATTAATCCCTGTGGAGACGATAATCTTTTATACTACTTCTGCGAAAGAGTACACTTGCTCTAAGTGTGTCTTTGACGCAACAGCCCATAGCCTACTAGTCCTCAAATTGAATCAAATTGGGCCCATAGCCTACTACGCCAGAATGGCTAAAAATGAGCGCCACATACCCAGCGTTTTTTAATAAACGCTGCGTATAGAGAGGAAGAGATTACAGCACATAACGGCGTTTTTAATAAGCGCTGCGTATAGAAGGGCGAGATAGGAAAATACCAAAGCATTTTTCAAAGAAACTTTGCGTATAGAGAGGACGAGAAAGCCAAATAATCAGCGTTTTTGAGGAAGCGCTACGTATAGAGAGGAGGAGAAAGCCAAATAATCGAGCGTTTTTGAGGAAACGGCTAGCTGCGATAGAGAGGAGGAGAAAGCCAAATAATCGGCGTTTTTAGAAAGCGCTGCGTATATTAGAACGAAAAACCACATATTCGAGATATTGCATCGAGAGGCAATTGAGGCTTCGGATAATGTGAGGGACACTCCTGACATTAGGACTGGAGACGTTGTGCAAATCGTTTTCTCCGTGATTGATGATGTTATTCAATCTTGTTTGGCTTATGGTATTCAAATTAGCTTGAGTAATAGGTTATATGAATGTATTGTTGAGTGAAATGTATATTTATGGTGTCTGTGTAATATTGTACAATAAAATATGTTTTAAAAACTTGCTTGTGCTCAGAGGTTGGTTAATTTGTGAACTTGAAATCTTGGCGTCTCTTTTAATCTGGGAAATACATACAATATGCCTCTTAGCAATTTCGATTGGGTATCATATGATGCGGCACTTGTATCAGTATTTCATGTTATTTAGCATGTTGCATGATGCATGTTTATCAATTGATATTCGAAACTTCATGAAACGATTTGCGACTCACGTATACGCTTCATCTGATCTCAGCTCAGAGTCACTCAACTGTACACGTTTCCAGTGTATGGCAAAATAATATTCATAGATATCACTGTTAAAAAATATTTTGGATGTATGATTTAATTTTTTTTGTTGCAAATATAAAATGGAAAATACACAAAAACTGAAAAAAAATTAAAAAAAAAAAAAAATTAAACAATGGGCGCGCTTTTAAGGAAGTCTTGCCTATAGAAGGACAAGTTTGGGCAATGGGCGGCGTTTTTAGGAAGTCTTTGCCTATTTGAGGACGTGTTTGGGTAATGGGTAGCGTTTTTAGGAAAGCGCCTATTTGAGGACGTGTTTGGGCAATGGGCGCTTTTAGGAAGCGCCTATTTGAGACGTGTTTGAGCAATGGGCGCGCTTTTTAGGAAAGCGCCTATTTGAGGACGTGTTTGGGCAATGGGTGGCGCTTTTTAGAAGCGCGCCCATTGTTGGAGTGGAATACCAGCGCCACATTCGGCCGGCGCTCTAAAAGCGCCCATGGATAAAAAAAAACGCCGCCCATCTACTAGATCTGTTGTAGTGTTAAAAAAAAAACATAGTTGGTGTTATTACACATCATCATAATAACCGTGATAGGAGGAAGCTTAGCATCACTCCTTGGCGGCCCGGTAGCGTAAACGACGTCGTAAGCGGAGGTGGTGTCGACTCGAGAAGATGTCGCAAGATGGTGCAACCGGGACCGTCGTATCGATTACTTACAAGATATTGCCGATCCTACATTACCGGCTAACCATGGAAAGCAATATTATTCCGTCCTTGACACATTTCATAGCGGTAAGTATGAAAAAGTATATGTTATTCTCCATTTGTTTTGAATAGTTTTCCATGGGCCCATAGCCTACTAGTCCTCAAATTGAATCAAATTGGGCTTTCAATTTCATTGGGAAATTTAGGTTCAGGAATTGAATGTAATAGAGAAAGGAGATAA
The DNA here is from genome assembly GCA_020916435.1 of Oxytropis ochrocephala. Lineage (NCBI taxonomy): Eukaryota > Viridiplantae > Streptophyta > Magnoliopsida > Fabales > Fabaceae > Oxytropis > Oxytropis ochrocephala. Next base: position 57,319,468 of record CM037091.1, read on the forward strand.
TGTTTCATTGAGTAGTCTCTAAATAATTGTGATATGTACTCTAATACATAATGCTTATTGCTTAATAATGGTTTGCACCCCTATTATACTAGTAATATAGGTCAAGTATGGTACAACTAGCACAAGCCTAACTCAAAACTCAGATAAGAATCCTAATGACTAACCTGGCTGAATTAGTCCGCCCTCACATTTTCTTTTAATTTTTCTGACCAGTGAAATATACCCCAATGCCACATCAACTTCGTAACAAGAGTTTGGAGTTTGAACAGCGTTCTGCTTCTCATGAAAGTGATATTTAGAACTGGGGGTCTTCTCTTTGAGAGTCTTGTAATAAACTAATAATGTTTTTATTTTTTTATGACTTGAAAGAATTGAGCAATGATCTGAAATTGAAGCGATTTAATTTTAATTTTTATCTTTTAATAAAGAAAGAAGATGACCACCTCTAACAGTCAATGTAGGGACTTGTGAAGCCTTAGTAATGCTATTGGGACAACATAAAACGGACAACAGGGGACAAATACTGTTAATATACGGTGGGTCCCAATAGCATATAAAACATGTGTGACCTCGGCAACGATAGTGACCTCGGCAAGTTCTTGGAAACCTCGGCAACGGTAGTGACCTCAGCAATTTCTTGGAAACCTCGGCAACGGTAGTGACCTCGGCAAGTTCTTGGAAACCTCGGCAAGTTCTTGAAAATCTACGACGCCGGCAAAGGAGGGCAGGGATGAATCGCAGGAGGAAGAAGAATTCAGAATTCAGAGCACCAAGAGGGTTAAGGGTGGAGTGATGGTTGCAGACAGAGAGAGGTGGAGTTTGCGATGAGTGAGAATGAGAGACAGAGAGAGACAGAGTTTGCGATGAGGAACAAGAACGAACGAATGTCAAGTCTTACGATGTCAAGTCTTACGAAACCCAGGATTTGATTTCTGAAAAACGAACTGAGGAAAGGGTGAAGAACGGTGGCTGAAAAAAGGGTGAAGAAAAGAAGAAGAAGAAGAAGAAGAAGAAGAAGACTGTGTGGATGAGAGAGGGTTTACTTTTTGTTTTTAAAATTTTAACAATATTTTTAATTACTGTGGGACCCACCGTATAAAACAAGTATTTGTCTCTGATTGTCCGTTTTATGTTGTCTGAATAGCATTTCTGTTTATTTTCACATGTGGGACCCACCGTATATCAATACTATTTGTCCATCATTGTCGGACAATGGATAATGGACAAGCATGGACAAAATACAATTAAAATACGGTGGGTCCCACCAAAATCAAATAAGTTTCCCTTTTCCTTTCCATCGCTCCAGGAATTCAATTCACACTCTTTCTCTGCATTCATTTCTCTTTCCAACCTCACCAATAACAAAAAAAATCGCTCCAGGAAAGAGAAAAACCTCACCCCCAATTGATTTTTTTCCTAAAAAAGTTCTTGGAAACCTCAAGACAGCAGTAGTGACCTCTAAACATGAGTAACCTCAAGCAGCAGTAGTGACCTCGGCAACGGTAGTAACCTCGGCAATTTCTTGGAAACCTCGGCAAGTTCTTGAAAATGTCTACGACGCCGACAAAGGAGGGCAGGGATGAATCGCAGGAGGAAGAAGAATTCAGAATTCAGAGCACCGAGAGGGTTACAGGTGGAGATCAAAGCTTCACCAACAAGTCCACTCTACCTATTAGCTACGCTGAATTGGAGGGTGTACCAAGGGACAATGATAAGGCTCTCTCGTATAAGGAAATGGTGTTGGGTCATAGGGAGGAGGAAGCCTGTAATGGTTTATCAGCACCTCGGCTCGATTTATCAGCACCTCGGTTCAGTTTATCAGTACCTCGGTTCATCAGCACCTCTTTATTTTTACCTTGCAATATTAGTGTTTCATTGATGTAATTCTTGTTACATTGCTTTTTATCTTGTAAGAGTGAGGCGACTTTCGCTCCCTTGTAATGGAATGCACACGCATATATCATGAATGAAAAGTTTTGTGATCATCATCATTGATATCACAAATGTAATTGATTTTCTCTCTCATATCTCTCTATCGTGCTCCACTTTTACGTTAGCATATCCGAGTGGTGTTCTTCCTTCACTACTCCATTACTAGCGATTGGATTTTACTAGGATTGATTCCCTAAAATCCATTTCTGTTACAATGATGATATGACAACATCCGTCGACTTGGATTCTCTTGAGTCCGATGATAACGCGGATGAAGAGGAAGGAGCATGGTCGAATTGAATTCCTGGAGCGATTTTTTTTTGTTGTTGGTGAGGTGGGAAAGAGAAATGAATGCAGAGAAAGAGTGCGAATTGAATTCCTGGAGCGATGGAAAGGGAAAGGGAAACTTATTTGATTTTGGTGGGACCCACCGTATTTTAATTGTATTTTGTTCATGCTTGTCCATTATCCATTGTCCGAATAGCATAATATATACGCGGTGAATAAACAGAAATGCTATTTTAACAAGAAATTTGACAAATTATGTGACAAATAGACCCCACCGTATATAAACCGTATAGGACAGATATTATTTTGCGATCGCAGTAATGCTATTGGGACAACATAAAATGGACAATAGGGGACAAATACTGTTAATATACGGTGGGTCCCAATAGCATATAAAACATGTGTGACCTCGGCAACGATAGTGACCTCGGCAAGTTCTTGGAAACCTCGGCAACGATAGTGACCTCGGCAATTTCTTGGAAACCTCGGCAAGTTCTTGAAAATCTACGACGCCGGCAAAGGAGGGCAGGGATGAATCGCAGGAGGAAGAAGAATTGAAATTCGTGAGCACCAAGAGGGTTAAGGGTGGAGTGATGGTTGCAGAGGAATTGATGATGAAAAAACGAACCGAGGAAGGGGTCGAGAACGGAACCGAGGAAGGGGTCACGAACGGTTGCTGAAAATGGAATGGAGGAATCGATGGAGGGAGGTGAAGAAGCGAACCGAGGAAGGGGTGACGTGAAGGTTTTGAAAATGGAATGGAGGAATCGATGGAGGGGAGGTGAAGAAGCGAAGGCAGGAAGGGGGCACGAACGCTTCTTTGAAAATGGAATGGGGAATCGATGGAGGGGAGGTGAAGAAGCGGAACCGATGAAGGGGTCACGAACGCTTCTTTGAAAATGGAATGGAGGAATCGATGGAGGGGAGCTGGAAATATGGAGGGTTTAGCAAGGGGAAAGGGGAGAAAGGTAAAGTGATCTGGGAATTTTTTTGTTTTAATTAAAACAATATTTGATTTATTGATTTATTACATTTCTTTGTTTTATTTTTCACATGTGGGACCCAATATCAATACTATTTGTCCATCATTGTCCCTCATTCCGTTGTCTGAATATCATTTGGTTTTTGCAATTTTTGGCGTTATTTTTTTCCTTCCTCCACGCCTCACTCGTCTCACTCTATTCTGCTTCACCACCGCCACTCTTGTCTATATTCCGTCAATTTTCAACCTTGACTAAACAAATCCATGGCAGAGCCCAACCGCCACATCAAAATCATCGCCGGAGCCGATGGCGGCAGACTCTCTCTCAAAGATGCTCTCGTCTCCCACCTTCGCTCTCTCAACATCGAAGTCGAAGATCTCGGTACCTCTTCTTACTATTCCGCGGAGCGAAGTCGGTCGCCGAGTCTCTCAATCCTCTCATCTTCCTCACCGAAGTCCGCGGTCTCGTCGCACAGGTGTGAACTTTAGCATTGTGGGTCGGGTCGGGTCGGCGTGGAGGAAGGAAAAAACGTCAAAAATTGCAAAATAATATCTCGTCCTATACGGTGGGGTCCATTTGTCACATAATTTGTCAAATTTCTTGTTAAAATAGCATTTTTGGTGAATAAAACTATAAATATCTTGAAATTTAGCCCCATAAAGCGAAAAATTGAGGATAGAGCAGTAATTGGGGATTAGGGTTTTGTACGAAGATGATAGAGGTGGTGCTGAGCGATCGTCTTGGGAAGAAGGTGCGTGTGAAGTGCAACGATGATGACACCATCGGCGACTTGAAGAAGGTGGTGGCGGCTGGGACGGGTACTAGGTGACAAGATTCGAATTGAAGTGGTACACCATCTACAAGGATCACATCACTCTCGGGGATTACGAGATCCACGATGGCATGGGTCTTGAACTCTACTACAATTAAACTCAAAAGGTTCGTTTCTTCCTTTTAACTTTCACCTCAATTTCCTATTTTTAATCATTGAGGAAAGTTGTTTTTTTAATCACTTGACTTCATATTTTTAGGTTTTTGTATACGTGGTTATGTGATTATCCTATTTGTAAGTGGGAAAGAAATCTCTAGTGTTAGTGGTGTGTTATTGAGGATATGTAATCTGTATCTATATACTTGTGATCATGTTGGACCCGTGTGAAAATTCATATATTGTCAATTCAACAAGGTCAGTTCTCGTTGTGATTGTAGTGGCAATATCGGTGAGAGAATTTTGCATTGTTCAATGTGTCATTTTTCGTGTTGATTCCGCTTTGAACCGAGGATCTTCAATTTTTGAGTGTGTGAGTTTACGGGTGATACTAATGCGAGAAAGAGATTACCTCACTGTGCTTTCTTTAACATGATCCCAATGCGAGAAAAAGGGATTACCAATGCAGAAAGAGATTACCCTCTCTTTGAAAAAATGTGTCAATAGTAATACCCCCTTGTACACTATATAGCATGATCCCAATGCAGAAAAGAGATTACCTTACTCGTGTTTACTTTTCTCATAAATCATGAGTATCAGATTATAATAAAAAAATTAGCAAGGTTGATCTTTATCATCCATTTTTTTGATTAATCAATTGATCAATGGTTTGATATACTTTTTCAATGGGGTATGCAATTGATTTTGTGTATGTATTAATAATTGACACCATTGACACCTTTCTTTTAATGTTTGTAAGCCTTATGTACTCGTGACACTTGTAAATACGTTTCCCTACGTTTGTAATGAACATCTTTGCGATTTGCTAGATGAGTTTTTGACAATAATCCTCCCATGTTCTTGTTTGTTTTTTGCAGCGGTTTTTATGTATGATATGCTATATATCTTTGGCATTTGGATGGAAAATGTCATTTGAATCGCCAAAGACCCTCTGGATTGTAATAATGTACATCCCATGTTGATATTGGGTTTAATTCGCTATTGGAATAATCGGTTGTGACATCTATCTATATAGTATATATATACATTATTACATATCCGACTTGTTCATAGCTTGATATGAATGCAAGACCTTTATGCAGTCTGCATTTAGTATGATGGGTGAAGCCTTCGATGAATCAAATGCATTTGCATTTGTGGTCCGTAATTTAATTTCGATTAGTCTAATTGATTGGTAATCAAAGTTAGGATTTTTTGCGTGTTCACGATGAATGTACAAGTTCAATACACCTAAGATTGCGAGGTTGTTTAAGTTGCTTACTTTACTCTTAAAGTTAATTTTGGTCCTAAATGGTGTTTGAAGGTTGACTACTCACAACATAGGGACAAAGCGTATACATGATAAAATCATCCAAACACTTTTAGATAAATGTTTCTGGTGCATTAGAAGTTTTACGCCTGACCTATATCTAATGTTAGAAAATTCACTATTTATTAGATAGTCAAAATTTCAAAGGAAACTTTTTTAAAAGGGATAGATATAGTATTAGTCAGTAATTAATTCGTATATAAGCTAACTGATATATTTGAGCCCCATCTTTTTAAATGAGTGAGTTCACTCCAAGAGATAATCTCCCACAAAAAAATACTTTGTTAATATTATGTGTATATATGTATAATAAACTATAGAGCATTTCATTTAGGCAAAAATATACTAGGAGGTTTTAAGTTATTTATTTGTAATAAGTTGGTATTTTAAGTTTTTTTTTTGTAACAACTTAGTCCTTTAAGTTACTTAACGTTTACACTGGAGGTCCTTTAAGTTATTTATTTGTAACAAGTTAGCTCGTATGACTAAGTTGTTACAAAAAAAACTTAAAGGACTAACTTGTTACAAATAAATAACTTAAAGGACCTCCAGTGTATTTTTGCCTTTCATTTATAATTAGAGAAGTAATAAAATGGGGAATACAATCAAATACATGGGAGCTAGTGCAAGACCTTGAAGCTCTAGCTAATGTATGAGGCATAAGGTTTGCGTGCCTCCTCATAAAACTAACCATGTAGTTTTCTAGATTGGGGAAGTAAGGATTGACATGATCTCAAAATAGAGTCATATTCGGTCACAATATTACACACTCCTCGGATGTCATCTACTACCGTCTTGCAATCCAGCTCGATATTAACTCTCTAGATGTCTAATTTCGTGCTTGATTGATCGCTTCAAATAATTCCAGAGCCTTAGCCTCCTGTGGTTGAGGCTTTCCTGCTAACCATGCCGTCTTGGCTTTCACAAAGACGCCATCTTCATTACGGATGCACAGGCCAATACCAAATCTTCTGTCATCAAAGACTGCAACATCAAAATTACATTTAACTGTACCAACTACAAGACACGACCAGGAATTTATGAGAAATCTTAGATGGTGTTACAAGATTAATAGAAAAAATATGAATTACAAGATTAAAAGCTAATATTTTCTTTGTGTATGTATTTCTAGCATTAGAGTCATTTCCTTTTTTATTGTTCCTGCATTTTTCTATTTTTGGCTAAAGTAAATACAATTTTACAAGCCACAAGTCTCCTCTAGATCGTATTTGTTCCCTTATGGTCTTTGTTTCCGCCATGGCGTCGTCATTGTCTCCGTGCTCCACTCCAGCACACCATCGCACAACACTCACTCACAAGCTCATTGCTCTCGGCCAAAACTCTCATTCCATCTCTCTCTCTCTCTCTCTCTCTCTCGCGTCCTCTCTCACTCTATCACAAGACAAAAAAGCTGTTCCAATACAAAAAATCGAAAATAACACACATTTTTCATTATTTACCAAAGGAGTTTCTGCATTAAGGTACTTCACTAAGGAAGAAAGAAGGGAGAAAATAAAGAGAGACATGTGGCTAAATTTAGGCAGTCCGGTTGATCCAATGGTTGTGCAGTAAGGGAACTGCATAGTGCAGTTCCCGCCCTAAATTCCGAGGATCAGTTCCCACATGGTGTGAGTAGAGTTGTTGAATCTGGAGATCCAGAATATAAGAAAGATGATTTAGTATGGGGTTTCACTAAATGGGAAGAGTATAGTTTGGTCCTCCAGCTAAAATATTATTCAAAATTCAACACACTCGATGATGTACCACTTTCTTACTATACTAGAATTCTTGGTATGTGCTATTTTATGTTCTTAATTCATGAGTATATACTACTCCGTTACAGAATATAAACAAAAATTGGTCAACAGAGGTTGATGTATCTGGTCCAAATTTTGAACTAGATAGCAGATACATCAACTTACGTTGACAAGTTTTTGCTTCTATTCTATAACAGAGGAGTATACCATACATTATTTATGCTTCTTAGTGTATAGCAAGCTTATGATGTTCACCTTTGACATGTTTTGTGTTTTTGTTCTATGGCGGGTACATCGGGATTTCTTTGCTTTTGTTGGTTTGTTTGAAATAGACTCTCCTAAGAAAGGAGAGAAAGTGTTTTGTTCTCGCGACTGTGGTGCTTTGTTGGTCAACTTGTTGGCCAATTTGCTAAGTTTGTCCGGTTGTTATGTTGTTGGAAGTGTTGGAAGTCAATACAAGGTACTTTCTCTAATCAATTAGCAGTATACCCGTACATACGCACAAGTGTTGTCGTGTTACTTTTATTCATCTAATTACATTTCAATAAACCTGATCGTACCTTGACCGATGAAGTGTTGAAGTAGTTGTTGTTTCGTCAAATGGGCCGGTCGTTGAATGAGTGAGAGGACCGGTCCTGGCTTCACGCTGAGCACCTCGGGTGGTACCTGCAAAGACACTCCGACGATCTAGTGATAGGTCGCTCGGGCAGATAACACAAGGTTAGAGAACGTACCTGATGCCATATGCGAATGGCGTATATATACTGCGAGGTCCGACCGTTTTGCGAGATTTTCGGCCGGGCGAAGTGCGCTCCAAGCGTGTGTGGGCGCGTCGAGTTGGGCCGGGCCGAGTCCGATTCTTTGATGGCGATTCTCGTATTTGCTAATACACCCGAGAACAGTTGCCCCCAAGCCTAGGTCGCTAAGAATGCGCGGTGAGGCTTGAATCGATGCCCCCAGAAGTGAAGTTACTTTGATGAAACGGACGCGGCCGTTTGTTTTCTTGATGGGGTGGTTTCGACCGCTCGTCAACCGCCGGCCGTGCGGACGCGGCGGTTGGTCTTCACTGGTATTTAAGCCATGACGTTTGGTGTTTTCGAGGTTGTCTGGACACAACCATTGGTGAGAAGGTGAAACGTTGCGACGCTTCGTCTCCCGGTCCCCTTCGCGCCATGGGTCCGTACTATAAATAGCCCTTCAGCTGAGATCATTTCTCACACTTTCACGAATTGCTCTGCCAGCGACCGACTTGTCTGCCGCCGTCTTGCATCCGTAGCTGATTCTGTTCTACTCGCGACCGATCCACAACATCTGTTCAAGGTATGGGTCGATCTATACTTTTGCTTTTTAAACTTGAGCTTTTACTTGAATGCACTTTGTACTTTTCCACGCCTCGTGATAGGGGGTGTCAGGTCGGGGGATGGCCAAGTCGCCCCCTCTCACGAGTATTCTGCTCGATCGACCTGACTTGAGCCCTTTATCACGCAGTGTGTTTTGCATGCCATCGATTGGCCCGACCGCTGTATTCCCGGAAAACCACCGCAATCCTTTGCTACACATATGTCGAGGCCGGGCGAGCCCAATCCCCACGAGGAGGAGTCTAAGTCGTCTTCGGGCGACAAAGGTTCTGGTTCTTCAAGCAGTTCTTCGGGCAGTACGAGCTCGAGTTCCCACTCTTCTGGCCGAGGATCGGCTAGCTCAAAGAGCTCTGGTTCAAGGTCTGTCCATTCTGAAGAGCGGCCGTGCAACACTCCACCGCCGGAGAACATCGTTTCTCGAGCGGGAGGAGAGGAAGAAGATGTCGATGTGGTGATCATTGATGATGATGAGGTGCAGAGTGTCGTCCCAGTCGCGGACGAAGAGATGGTAGAGGCCGAAGGCGGCCGAGCTGAAGAGGTCGACGAAGAAGAGGTAGTTCAGCCCGCAGTCAGCTCCTCGGGTCGAGAGGTAAACAATGAAGGAGGATCGAACGAAGGGTCGGCCGAAGTTCAAGCAGACGTAGCCCGAGACCCATCCGACATGTCTTGGGTATCGGAAACTCTTCGTTCACACAGGAGCATTATTACTGTCGGCCATGTTGCCTTGCCCGATCTGCGGAGCCGCTACGACGAATTGCCGGGCTGGAGGGTGAGAGGCATGAAAGACGGAGAAGACATTGCAGCTTACTCTCCCAACCTTAAGTTCACGATGTATCGGCTCGTGTTCGAGAGGATGAACATCATCCCTCCTTTTACGGAATTTCAGCGTGACGTCCTGCGTCACATTGGGGTCGCACCTTCTCAACTCCATCCTAACGCATGGGCGTTTCTGAAGACCTTTGAAGTTCTTTTGACTAAGCTGGGTCGGCCGGTGTCGATCATGCTGTTCTTCACTCTCTTTGAGCTGAGATGGCTCAGGGAGAAGGCTAACAAAGAAAAGAGGGAGCAGGTCTCCTTTAAGATGCAGAAAACCCATCATCGATATTTCAAAGCATACCAAGAATCATTGGGAGCGGCCTGGAGAGGTCAATACTTTTGGATTGCTCCCAATGAGGAGGCCGGCAAGGCCATTTCTGAGGTCTAACCGGACGGAATGCTTGGTCCTCCTTACTTCCCCATAATGTGGAACGAGGCTCACTTCTGCAGGAGGCCGGGCGATTACATTTATTCTATCAAAGATTTGGGGGAGGCCGACCTGAAATCTCTGGACATGATCAAAGCGTTGGCGAGCATGATGCGTCCAGACCCTAAGGGCGACATACCTTGCCGTCCCTTTGTCTTGCTCGAGGGCCAGGATCTGGAGGCCGAGATCGGTTTGCTTTTGACCTTTGCCTTTTTATATTTTGTTGTCAATGCTCTTTTCTAACCTTTTGACTTGTTGTTTTGCAGAAAGGATGGCCGGTAAATCCTGGGCCGTGATCGAATCGATTCGAATCTCTGCTGCAATTCCGGGAGCCAAGAGGTATGAAGGACCTCGCCGGGGCCGATCGGGAAGCGGCCATCAAAGGTACCTCCAACCCCAAAAAGCCAAGGAAGAAACCGGCCAGCAGCCCGTCGCCGCTCTCCTCTTGATCTCGATCGCTCCCCAAGCGGGCCAAGCACCAAGAGCGGAGCTCGGTCCTTACTAAGGACGACCTCCCTATTCTCTCGCTCGAGGACTTAGGGCAGGTCGAATTTGAGCGATTCAAGAAGAACTATGGCTGTCTGTGCTTCTCTCTGTATGGGAATAGACCAGATCATGGACGAGATGGCGGGCGAACTTCAAGGTATTTTATCTTTTGTCTGTTGCACTTTTCTTGTCTTTGTTCGATCGACTGACCGTTCGTCGACCTACATTTGCAGGAGCTCGGGCCGAAAAAGAGAAAATTTTGACTGAGGCGCAGCAAAAATATGACAAGCTTGCCAAGGCCAAGAAGGACGCTCTTCAGCGGGGCGAGGAGGACCGGGCCAAACTCGCCAAGAGGAATAAGGAACTCGCCGGTCAGGTGACCAATCTGAAGGCTGACGTCGAATCCTTGGAGAAGGACAAAGCCAGGTTGGAGGCCGAGAATGCCGAGCTGCAGGCGAAAGTCCAAATGGTTGCCCAGGCCGGTAGGGAGGCAGCGATCGAGCAGTTCTACAACGCTCTTGCTCAGGCGCGTGCCCTGAATGCAGATCTGAAGATCAACTTTGATGAGAAGATTATAAATCCCGCCCATTATGTTGCGGATAACAAGATCATGCTGCCCGAGCAAGTTGATGAACAAGGAAATGTTGTTCGCCCGGCCACCATTCTCTTCTGAAGCCCGCCTGCGAGCGGAGTTATCTCTGTAATAGTTTAGCTTGCCTTCGGGCGTGACAATTTAAATGCTGCCTTCGAGCAGTCGATTATTTGGGCGCTCGGCTTCGACCGGGCGTCTCTATTTTGTAATGACATTTTTTACTCGTCTTTAATTACGTCTACTTGAATTCACGTGGTTATGTCTGTGTATTTCGTACATTTATTTGTCTAAGTTTTTTCGAACTTATAGGCCGCTCGGCGACCGTTTCGTGCTATTTCGAAAGCGCTCGTTTATGGTTGGGTCATTTCGATGGCACTCGATTGGGCCACTTTGATGGCACCCGTTGGGATCATTTCGATGATCTCTCGAGGTAGGTCATTTCGACGGCCTGTTACGATGGGTCATTACTTAACCCTTGGGCCATTTTCGATGGCACTCGGTTGGGACCATTTCGATGGTCTCTCGAGGTAGGTCGTTTCGACGGCCTACTATAACGGGCTATTGCTTAACCCTCGGGCCATTTTCGATGGCACTCGATTGGGACCATTTCGACGGTCGCCCGGTTTAGATCGTTTCGACGATCTGATGAAGTTTGCTAAATCTTCGATCGCTCCTTTGCCGCGGGCAATCTCGAGCGACCGGTCACACATTCTTGCGAGAAAGTAAAGGACACATCATATTTCTAAAGTCGTCGCCTCCGTAAAAAACCCGATTGGGAAAAAGCGCTGCACGCTTTTCATTTATAGATCGGTCGTTCATTACATTCAAATCTTTCATTACATTCAAACGTAATTTGGTGATAGTCGCCCCATCCATGGTTTCCAGCTCGTATGCCCCCTTTCCAGTCTTCATGATGACCCTGTATGGACCTTCCCAATTTGGTGCCAGCTTTCCCTGCCGAGCATTCTCGTTTCCCACATCCGCTCGTCTCAGGGCGAGTGGCGACAAGAAGTCTCTTACGAACTCGGCGTTGTATCCGTTTGCGACCTTCTGTTTGATCAACTGCTCTCTTAGTGACGCTTGGGTACGCAGCTCTTCTACCAGGTCCAACTCTTCTCGTATAGCTCGGTCGTTTTCAACCACTGTAGGGGGATTCAAAGTTCTCCAATTCAGTTCGCCCATCTCTATGGGTATCACAGCATCAGTCCCATATACCAGTCTAAAGGGGGACTCCCCGGTCGATGAATGAGGAGTAAATCCCGTAGGCCCCAAAGAACGGACTGTAACTCTTCGACCCAGTTCCCTTTCGCTTCATCGAGTCTTCGCTTCAAACCTCGTAGGATAACTCTGTTGGCCGCTTCAGCTTGGCCGTTTGTCTGAGGGTGCTCGACCGAGGTGAAACGCTGTTTTACCCCTAAGTCGGCCAACATTTCTCTGAACCTTTTCTCTGTGAACTGGGTGCCGTTGTCGTTATTAGTTCTTTGAGGATCCCAAAGCGGGCTAGCACACATCGTCAGAAGAACTTGCGACCTTGGCCGGCGTGATCGCGTTGCGAGAGGCTCGGCCTCGATCCACTTTGTAAAATAGTCTCTCGCCACGATCAAGAACTTGAATTGGCACGGAGCGGTGGAAAGCGGGCCTAGAAGATCCATGCCCCACCAGCGAGCGGCCAAGGTGAGACAAGACTTTGTAACTCGTGGAAGGTGCAATGTGGACATCGCATGTATTTGGCATTTCTTGCATTTTACGAGCGAGCTTCTTGGCGTCCTCGTCCATGGTCGGCCAATAATAGCCGGCCACGAGCCTTCTTAGCTATGGAGCGAGCGCCTTGGTGACTTCCACAAACACCTTCATGAATGTCCTCGAAGACATGGTGGGCCGACCGACGTAAGACACCTTAACAATGGAGAGGAGAATCCTCTTCTGTATAACCTTCCTTCTATTACCGAATACTTGGTCGCTCTGAGTCTGACCAACTTAGCTTGCTTTGGATCGCTCGGCTCTTCCCCTTCAACAATGTACCTCAGGATAGGGGCGGTCCAATCTGAATCCGTATTGACACACAGAACGGCCAACGACTGGCTTGGCTTGGTCGACACGCTCGGCCGATTTAAAGTCTCCTGAATCAAACTTCTATGATTCCCCGGGGTCGTTGTACTTGCAAGCTTCGATAGAATGTTTGCTCAAACATTTTCGGTCCGAGGCACATGAGTCAACGCCGCGCCGGTCGCTTGAGAAGCTCTCTTACTCGCTAGGTAATTCTTGAGACGTCGTCCTTAGCATCATATAATTCTTTGATCTGCGAGACGACAAGCAAGGAGTCCGATCGAAGTTCAACCCGGTCAACATTGAAGTCTCTGGCGAGCTGCAGGCCGGCTATGCACGCCTCATACTCGGCCTGATTGTTCGATGTATGGAAAGCGAAAGTCAAAGACACCTCCACAGCCAGGCCTTCAGAATTTTCTAGTATTAGGCCTGCTCCACTTCCTTTGCTGTTGGACGACCCATCGACATGGAGAATCCGTGTCGTTTACCTGGTCTTACGGGATAGGAGTCATTTCAGCTATAAAGTCGGCCAACACCTGCGCTTTTGCGGCCGATCTGGATTCGAATTTAATCCCAAACTCACTGAGCTCCACTGCCCACTTTATCATTCGTCCCGCCAGGTCTGGCCGATGGAGGACTTGCCTGATAGGCTGGTCGGTCCTTACCACAACTTGATGGGCCACAAAGTAGGGTCTCAATCTTCTCGCAGCTATTAGGAGTGCAAGGGCAAACTTCTCTATTTTCTGGTACCTCAGCTCGGGCCCTTGCAGCACTTTACTAATGAAGTAGACAGGATTCTGTTTTAGATCGTTCTCTCTGACTAGCACAGCACTCAGAACTTCTTCCGTTATAGCTAAGTACAGATACAGCGTCTCGCCCGGCAGCGGCTTGGTCATGATTGGTGGGCTAATCAAAGCTTGCTTCAATTCATCCAGTGCGCGCTGGCATTGGTCAGTCCATTCAAAATCTACATCCTTCTTGAGGAGTTTAAACAGTGGCAGCGACTTGCAGGCCGCTTTGGGAATGAACCTGGATAGAGCGGCCACCATGCCGTTCAGCTATTGTATTTCTTTTTTAGTTGTGGGCGGCCTCATATCGGCGACCGCCCTGCATTTCTCAGGGTTTGCTTCTATCCCTCTTTCAGTTAGGTGGAAGCCCAAAAATCTGTAGGCCTCACCCCAAAGGTACACTTCTCGAGGATTGACCGAGTGAATTCTTCCTAGCTTCTTCAAAGATTTCCCTCAGGTCGTTCACATGATCTGGGTCGGTCCCGCTTTTGATGATCATGTCGTCCAAGTACACCTCTGAGATGCGACCGATCTGCCTTTTAAAGATTTTGTTCATCATTCGCTGGTAGGTCGCTCCAGCGTTCTTTAGGCCGAAAGGCATCACCTTATCTTGAAAATTTCCCCGATCTGTCATAAAAATTTGTCTTGTGTCGATCGGGGATACATCGTGATCTGATTGTATCCAGAGTAAGCGTCCAAAAAGGACAATAATTTGTAGCCCGATGCCCCATCGACCAGCTTGTCAATGTTGGGTACGGGGAAGGCATCCTTCGGGCATGCCTTATTTAGGTTGGTGTAGTCTACACACATTCTCCATTTGCCATTCTTCTTTTTGACCAACACGACATTGGATAGCGTGTCGTGTACTTGATCTCTTCTATGAAATTGGCCTTTATGAGGTCCTCAACCGGCCTTTCAACGCGGCTTGAGATTTTTCCTCGCTCGAGTTCGTCTTCTTTGAGCGATCGCCTCGCCCCTTCATTGGTGAAAGTTGATGGCGAGCTACTTCGATAGGAATGTCGGGCATGCGATGCACGCCATGCGAGCAGTCGGCATAGTCTTTCAAACATTGCACAAGGTCTTGCTTTACTTGCTCGGTAGGTCGCTACCGAGCTTAAGCATCTTCGTTGGGTCGTCTCCCAACCGCACATCTATCAATTCTCCATGAGGTTACGGCCTTTTCAACCTGTTTTTGACTCTCGGGCTAAGTCATCATCGTTATCCTCTGGGTCATTTATGCGGATCATACCGAGCATCCAAATCGATGGCGTTGACTTGATGGCCTTCACCAAGATTTCGAACATTTGGGCAAGGTCTACCTTATCACAAATTCTGCGTCTGGATCGTGGCATCGTCTTTGCGCCTCTCAGGTCGGCCGCCGGGATAACTACCGGTCGTCTTTCTTTGTAGAATTTCATCTTGGATGTCTTTATCGATGCCACGGCCTCTAGCTTTCCTGTGGTCGGTCTACCAATGATACACTCGATAGCATGATTTGAGGGGAGTCACGAGGAACGTCGTGCGGACGACCGCCCTGTACAAAGTGTTGTCTCGAAGTGTCGTCACCAAATGTGACCATGAGTTCGATTGCTCCCAACGGGTAGGTGATCGCTCCATTGAAGCCCGTTAGGGAGTAGGCTCGGCACGGGAATTATCTCGCTCCGATCAACCTTGATCCGTCAATCAAGCCTTCAAACATGATGTCGGCCGAACTACCACAGTCGACTAGGATTCTTTGAACTTACGTATTGGCCATAAGCGCTCACGATTACCAACGGGACATAAGCTCATTCGTCCTACCATCGTGTAGGTCGCTATCTCCAAACGAGATGGGGGGTCTATTCGAGACCGGTGGGACTGCTGACGTCGAACCGACCATCAGGAGCTCGTCCCATTTTCTCTTGGTGGCTTTATTTGATTCTCTTCGATCCAGTAGGTTCCCAGTGAATGACCATTGCAACATTGCGACCTTTGGATCGTGGAGCGTCTCGATCTTCAGACCGGTCTTTGTCTTGAACGCTTGAAACAACTAGAGCGCCCTTTCCTCATGCGGATCGGTTTCTTTTTACGCTTCTCTTGAGGTCGGTCGCCTTCCTCCGACCTCACATACTTTCCCAACTTGCCTTTTCGAATGAGCTCTTCAATATCATCTTTGAGGCCATACGATCGTTAGTATCATGACCCTTGCTCTTGTGGTAACAGCGGTATCTTTAGTCGGTCGTGCCCCCTTCTTGAGCATGAGTGGATCGGGCGCTTTACTCCCACAAATTCATTATTTTGGCACTCGCTATAGATACGTGCAATAGAGGTGTTTAGCCGAGTGCGATGATCGAACTTCTTATCTCGAAAGTCAGACGGATTGTCGCGGCGACCTTCGTGCCCTTTGGCCGGCTTACTGTTTTCTTCCTTAGGTCGCGGTGCGGACGGCCTTTCTTCTTCGCGAAAGTTTCTTCATACGCCATGTGGGCGTTAGCCCCTTGTTAAGAAGTAGGCGAGATATTGGTAATGGTTAAGAGTGAACTCTTCTACGAACCGGTGGTCGGTCGAATACCACGCTTCAGATATTTTAACTTGTCCTTGTCGACAAGTCACGAAGCGGACTTCGGCCTCGATGTTAAACCGGTTGATATCTCGTCTCGGCGTCTCGTTGTCGCATACTGAACAAATGAATCCGGTATTCTTCATACCAGGTATTGGCGTGATTGGCGGTGTAGTGAGATAAAAGATTACGATCAGTCGTCCCATGAGGAGATGGAATTGGGTCGAAGAGACTCCACCATTATGCTCGGCCGTCCAATGATCGGGAAAAAGCTCGCATTTCATGGTCGGTCCCGATTCCCTATAACAGCTTGATAATTATTGAAGTAACGGAGATGTTTATGCGGATCTCCTCGGCCGTCAAACTTGTTGAGATTGGGCGGCTTGCGTAGATCTCTCGGAATTTTGTAACGCCCGATCTCCACGGAGAGCGGGCGTGCTCGTTCACGAATGCCGTTCGACCCAAAGGGTTGCATTGCGAGCATGCCCGCGTTGCCCGGCATTCCATGAAATCTCTCGGATGGGCGGTTGGTGGAAGTTGAGGAGGCCTTACGGGTCGCTTCGCTTTGGCCTCTTCTTGGCGATCGCGAAGCGTCCCCCGATTCTTCCATCTCTGTAGTCTTCAAGTTCTTCTCGAGATCCCCAGAGACCGCTTCTCGACCGAGCGTGAACCGGACGACTCATTGGATGAGTATCTAGTGGGCGGCGGCGCCGTCGTCGTGGTGTAGCTGGAATCCTCATCGTCGTAGGACATCGAGCAGCGCGCTTCGCGTTCTCGCAGAGAAGCGTCTGTGTGCCCTGTGTGTCTTCGTCTTCGGAGACCGATGGGTGGTGCTCTCCCGCGAGAAATGCTCCTTCGAGGAGGGGAGCGATGCCTTCGCGGCCGGTCGGCGGTGGTGAAGGTTCTCCGTCTTCCGCACTGTGGCGGCGGATTGACCTCTTTCATATTGAGAGATGGCGCGTCTCTGTCGGCGATCACCGATTTTTGTTCTGCAGATTTGCGAGCGGCACGAGTAACGCGTGCTCGGCAAGGGTTCACGAATGCCCGCCAATCGGCTCGGGCGGTAGGTCATTAGGAGGCGAGTGGTTGAATCTTTGAAGGACCAGGTCCACGACCATTGTGGATCGACGGCTCTGTCGTGGATGTCCTTGAGATTCATGAATAGTCAGCGCTTCGCCCTCGGGGTTTCTGCTTGAGGATCTTGCCGGGACAGGTTGAGCGAGATGAGGCCGCGTGCGGGCCGGTCGCGTGGAGCCATGAGTGGAGTAGGATAGCGCTCGGGCCTCCCCGCGTGGTCGCCAATTGATCGTACCTTGACCGGATGAAGTGTTGAAGTAGTTGTTGTTTCGTCAAATGGGCGGTCGTTGAATGAGTGAAAGGACCGGTCACGGCTTCCTGTTGAGCACCTCGGGTGGTACCGCAAAGACACTCCGACGATCTAGTGAGAGGTCGCTCAGGCAGATAAGCACAAGGTTAGAGAACGCACACGATGCCATATGCGAATGGCGTATATATCTTTGCGAGGTCCGACCGTTTTGCGAGATTTTCGGCCGGGCGAAGTGCGCTCAAGCGGCGTGTTGGGCGCCGTCGAGTTGGGGTGGGCGCGCAGTCCGATTCTTTGATGGCGATTCGTATTTGCTAATACACCCGGGAACAAAACCTATTTTCAATTAGTACTTGTGCATTTTCACTTCTCATAATCTTTGGAATATGAATACTTTGTTGTAACTCATAAAGGATTATATATGACTAAGAAGACCATTTAGCTTCTCTTAAATATGTATGTCTTTTGCAACAAGGTGGATCTGTTAAAGAATAAATTTGGATACGATGAAGCTTTTAACTACAAAAAGAAGAGCAAGACCTCAATGCAAAGCATTGAAAAGGTTAGTCTTAAACATTTTTACGGTGGAGAAATATTCAATATTCTCATTTCATTGACATTAAAAAGTTTAGTTAAACTCCAAGTTAAGTGCAAGTGGTTAATGCACTCCATCTAAAGAGACGATTCGGTTTCTACCGGGTTCGATCCCCATAAATGAAACAAATTGGAGTCAGACTTTATTTACCTTCGGTCGAACTCTGGATTAGTCAGGGGCCTTTTCCCCTGGACACCAAAGCGGGGTTGAAGACCTCTAAACCCAAAAAAAAAAAAAGTTTAGTTACTAACTTTAGTAACATGAGATGATACACATTATATTAATCAGGTATTTTCCAGAAGGCATTGACATTTACTTTGAGAATGTTGGGGAAAGACACTTGATGTTGTACTTCTGAATATGAGACTCCATGGTCGCATAATTGTATCAGGAATGATCTCACAGTATAATCTTCCTCAACATGAAGGTATAACAAATTTGGCACATATCATATATAAGCGGATTCGTATGGAAGGTTTTATTGTAGATGATTTATTTCACCTATATCATAAGTACTTGGAGTTTTTCCTGCCACTTATCAGAGAAGGGAAAGTTGTGTATGTGGAAGACATAGCCGAGGTCTTGAGAATGGCCCTGTTGCTTTGGTTGGCATCTTTAGTGGTCTCAATGTTGGTAAACAACTGGTTGTTGTTGCTTGTGAATGATTTTTGGTCGAGACTAGGATATCTACCGCCGAACGTAGTGATTAATCCTCTCGAAGGGTGGGACAGCTGGCCCAGGGATTTAAAGTTGCTTCATACCCAAGGCGGTGATCGAACCCTTGACACTTGGTTAAGGGAGGATGACTTTTATTTGTTTAATATAAATTGTTGTCATTTTTTTATGGTTTGAGTATGAAGCCCTCTTTATAAGAGTAACGATATTTGGACAAAAAATTTCAGACAAATATAGACAAACTAATTCACAACACCAATTAATCAAGTTTTTTAGGCTATTAACTAAGTAACCAATTAACCAAGTTTTAGTTAATGGCTTAAAAAACTCTGAAAATGCAGGTCGGTTAATAGCCTAAAAAACCGGATTAATTAGTGTTGTGAATTAGTTTTTGGCTATATTTGTCTGAAGCTTTTTGTCCATATAACATTACTCCTTTATAAGGCTTTTGCCTTTGCATTCATCATCTTACTCCAATTTATCGATTGTAATTATCTGTTTCTATGATATTATATGATAAACAAAACTATTATCCTATGATATTTTGTTATTTCTGATTTTCGTTTACTTAGGATGAGAATCTCTCCACAAAATATTCAACTTAACAATGTCGACTTTAATAGTTCGCCCCAAACAAAAACTTCAGTGCTCAATTTGGTGATCCAGAAGATTTAATATCAAAATAAGCCCCTTACATGCATGTCACGTTAGTTTGTTGATGTGTCCATGAGGGTTGCCCATATGGCCATATAAGTTAGTCAAATTTTAAGGGTCATTGAGAATTTTTGAAGCTCCAATATGGTTCTACCAAAGCAAACTAGCCACACCAACTTCAATTTCGTGTTCTTTTGCGCAAATTTCATAATGAGCCACGTTTGGATCAACTGGATTAATTTGCGACTTCTCAATACGATAAATTTTGATTCCAACTATAATTAGATACACTTTAGAACATGCCACATAGATGCACATTGTAACGCCCTGTTGCGCCCGAAAAAGTCCCCGAGGGAGAACCTTCCTCGTTTACAACTTTTCTAAAAAGAAAATCTTTCAATGAAGCCGCCACTAACATTTATTAAGTAAAATATTAGGAAAACCTTTTGGAAAGCAATTGGTCTTTCGAAAACTTTGAGATGTAGGTTCGGGGGTCGGTTAGGTGTGGGGAAGGTATTAGCACCCCACACCTCCTTTCTACCGAAAGGGAACCATTAATTCGATGTGTGGTTTTGAAGTGTTTGATTTGAAATGAATCGTTCTACTTCTTTTCTTTTCCTTTTTATTTGAAAGAGTTTTTTTAGAAAACAAGGGAGAAAGAAATCTTTTTGGGATCTTTGAAAAGCGAAACTAAACTAAGATTTTTTAAAAGAGTGCTTGACGGGATGTGACCCGCTCCTACGTACCCTCAATGAGATGAGGGATCAAAGCTACGTAGTTCTCGTTTCTTAATCTTGGGAAAATCTGTGTTTTGTCTTTATCTTATCTTTTGGGTTTTGGAAATATGACTCAAGTGTTCATGAATACCAAACAAGCAATGGCTTCGAGTGGCGTTCATTACTAACTTGAAAGAAAAGTGTTGGAACCGATAATCAGTCGAGCAATTACTCAAGTGATCACTAGTCGCAACGTTTTATTATCTTTTTTGAAAATGTTTTGGAAAAGGATGAGTCATAGTGATAATTACCACTAATGACTCATATTGTTTTTGAATTTTGAATTAATTTGTATTTGATTAAGGTGTGGGAGTTTTCGTGATAGTCAAACAAGCAAGGGCTTCGAGTGACTACCACTAGTAACTCCATCATTAACGATCAAACAAGCGACGGCTTCGAGTGATGGCTAATGATTTTATTTATGAAAAATGCCTTAGGGTTTTTATTAGAAAACATTTGAATTTGGACTTGAAAAGAAAGTAGAACATTTACAAATCTTTTTTATTCTAAACCAAGACGCAACAATGAAAGCATAGGCAAAGCAAACATGAAGAATATTTACAAGTTGCCATGAACAAATGAATACATGATTAAACACACATGAGTGTATAAGCATGCAATTGGAGAATACAAGGCATAACATTATTTGAATGCATAATTAAATGCATGAGCATACAAGAGTGGAAAGTAATGCATGGCATTATTGAATACATGAGTATTTGATTAATGAATGCATGGACATGTGAGGATGCATGGTTATTTAATTATGAATGGACATGTGAGAATGCAAGAAGTATAAACAAGTAAGGATGCATGAGGTACTAACAAGTGAGAGTGCAAATGAATATGCAAGAGATATGAATATATGAAAAGGCATGAAGGTTAAAACAAGAGAGTATGCAAGAGATACAAGCAAATGAGAATGCAAGAGAGTGAATGAGGTTTTATTTAAGTGTAAGAATGTGAGAGTGTGTCATAAAAAGTGGTAAGAATTTAGTTACCTTATTCTTAGGAAATGGTGAAATGTTTTGGTGTTTTTAGAGTCTTAGGAAAAAGTGGTAAAAAGTATTTTTGGGTTGATTTTGTAAACTAGAAAATGTTTTGGTCTTTTTGTAATTTAAGAAAGGTAAAAAGTAAAGGTAAATTATTAATGAAATGGTAACTTATTTAAGTGAAGGTAAATGTTTTTACTATTTAGTAACACTTAGGTGAATGGTAAAAACTAAAAGGTAAAAAGTGAAAAACACAATTCACAACAATTAATTTACCAAACAAGATCAAACAACAAATTTGAGTAAGTAAATTGGTCACAAAAATGGCTTCA
This sequence comes from Oxytropis ochrocephala, assembly GCA_020916435.1. Classification (NCBI taxonomy): domain Eukaryota; kingdom Viridiplantae; phylum Streptophyta; class Magnoliopsida; order Fabales; family Fabaceae; genus Oxytropis; species Oxytropis ochrocephala. The sequence goes on from CM037091.1 coordinate 57,341,086, forward strand.
TGGCCGAACCTACATATACACAATAATGTTCAACTTCAACAAATTTCTTGCAACCAAATCACCTCATTAGACACACATACATAAACCCTAAGATCTACACATGTATATCACACTCAAACAAGCATCATTTCATTATTTATTCAACTCACAAAATCAAAGAAAATAAAAGATGATGAAACCCTAATTTAGGGACCCAAACCCGAAACCTCAACCTCATAAATCAAACCAAATCTCAACTTGCAAGTTATGACATGAACAATGGGATGCATATCTCATGTGGAAATTTTTATTCATGCAAAAATGACAAAATGTGTATGAAAAATGCAAGAACAATATGATGAAACACAAGAAACCTCTCCTCAAGGCCAAGGGTTCACTTCAAGCACCCAAGGCTCCCAAAGTCCTTGACATAGTGCTTGAAATGAACCCTCTAAGCCTCTTAGAGAGGAAAGAGGAGTAGAAGGGTGATTTACATGCTAGTAGTTAAAAAATGCAAGAGATTAGGATATTTACCTCAAGATCAAAACTACACAAGAATAGATGAATGAAGATCAAGTATGGTGTAAAAATGGAACTAAGGGTGGAAGGAGGATGATATATGAATATGAAGTAGGTTTAAGGTGATTTGGTGGATGAAACTTGAAAAATGGATGGAAGGGAATGAGGGAGAGGGTTCGGCCTAGAGAGGAGGAAGAGAGGAGAAGTCTTTGTTCTAGGTTAGCAAAAATGAGAGTAATAGCAAAAGATCCATGAGGTGAGGAAATGGGAAGTATTTATAGGGGTTTTTAGGTTTAAGGGTATTTTAGTCTTCTCATCTTTGATGGGCTCTAGGATTTGATTTTATTTTTGAATGGATGGCTAGGATTATTAGTCACATGGATTAGGGGTATTTAGAAAACACAAGTGTGTGAGGAGGTGGGGTGAAGGTGGCGCATGCATGAACAAAAAGAAGGAAAAATTGTGAACAAAAATCTAATTCGGAATGGTGATTCATATGGGGAAGGATCTAGAATAGGGTTAAGGGTATTATGGTGAGGGAATGTTATCAAAAGGGAAAGATGACATTTGTTGGTGGAGAGGTTAGTGTAAGTGTGTGGAATAATTTACCAAAAAATGGGCAAAAGTGAAGATAAGATCAAATCAAAACTTGGTGAATAAGAAAAGAAGTGTGTAGAAGAATTTTGAGAGAGAGAGAGGGGTATGTGGCGCATGATCAGCTGATCATGGAGGGAGAAAAATAAAAAAATGCTTGTTTTTGGTATTTTGTCTTATTTGAGACACTTCCTATTTTTTGATTTTGAAATTTGAATTTTTGGACATGCAAAATGGGAATGCACCTATTGAAAATGTGTTACATGTTTTTGGGCACCATAAAATAGCCTCCCCAATTATTCTAGACAAACAAAAATTGTCTTTTAATAATTGGGGAATTTTTAATGGTCTTTTAGCATTTTTTATGCAATAAAAAAAATAGGGAAAATGCATTTTAATTATTTTGGACTAAGATATTCTCTCTAAAAATTGTACAAAAATTATCTTGGATAAAAGAAAAATGTACTTTTGGTATGTGCATACTCTTGACGAGAAAATTATCCTGTTGCGAAAAATGACCAAAATGCCCCTTACCCTAAAAAATCCTAGTTCGTCCAAAAAGTGCATTTCAACTCCAAAAATTTTAGAGACTTTGAAATGACTTTTAGGGCCCTAAATGCAATGCATGATGCTTTTTACTTTTCTAAATTTAATTATTTTTGGGGAAAATTAGGGTTTTGACCTAGGCCGGACAAAATTGGGGTATGACAGCTGCCCCTCTTTATCTAGATTTTAACAAGGAATATGAATTGGCCGAAACATATTCCGAGGCAAAATAGAGATAAAGAATTCAGAAATTATACCGATTTTGTCCACTTAGAAAAAACCCGAATTTTTTTTTTTTTTATTCCTCCTTCTCTTTTGGATTTTTTTTTTTTTTTAGATTCTTGAGTGATCAATTCAAGCGTCCTATTGTGATGACTACTTAGCCTTCTATATTTTTGAAAAAGCATTTAAATGAGCACTTGGCGTGCTGACAGAAAAGATAAAAGGGGTACCTGGCGTGCTGAAAGCAGTAAATGGGCACTTGGCGTGCAAAAGCGGTAAAATGCCCAGGTTGCCTAAAACCTGTAATCCTTAAACGAACTCTTGGCGAATCCGAGTTTGCACGCGGCTTGGAGGAGCACGTTTCCTGAAATCTTTGGTCTTTCGAGCGGCCCGGGGATCGTTATCGCTCCGAATCGATATCTGAGATCAATCTGGCGGCCCATCGTATCTTTAGGTGATACCACTATTCATTGCTGCGCCGCATGGGTGCGGTCCATCGCGTTGCTCGTGATACGATGTGAGACCTCTCTTTTGCACACTTGGGTGCTCTCTTTTCTCTTTTGCGCGCTTGGGCGCTCTCTTTTCTTCTTTTGCGTGCTTGGACGCTCTCTTTTCCTTTTGCGCGCTTGGACGCTCTCTCTTTTTCCTTTGCGCGCTTGGGCGCTCTTTTTTCTTTTGCGCGCTTGGGCGCTCTTTTTTCTTTCTTTCTCAATCTTTCTTTCTAATCTCTCCACTGAGGGAGTTCCTTCTGAAATCGAACATTAACACCGAAGTACCTATCCATCCTTTGTACCTGCAAGTAAGATGAACAAACGCATGCCATGCAAATGCCATGATTGCTATTTTCTTTTTCTTTTCCTCATGGTGAATGTAATGCAAACGCCTGAATTTTCTTTACTTTATGATGCATGACTGATGAGTGTATGAATTTTTTTTTTTTTTTTTTTTTTCAATATATATATTTTTGCTCTTTTGCTCTTTTGCTCTTTTGGCTTTTCTTTTGCTGGCCCGATCAACTCGGAACTTGTATCATGGGACACCACAACCATCTGTGATAATACTTTGGGAGCCGGGCTCCGTCTTCTTGTTCTAACGCAACCAGGACTCCTTATTTGATTTTTGTGAGTTTACTTGACTAAAAGATCGTCCTTTTTTGTTGTTATTTTCGAAAATTTCGCAATGATCTTAATGCTCTGACTTATGCACATTTCCATGACTTATCTATCATCTACCATAAAACGTAGTTTTAAAGCAGAAATGAAAAGAAAGCAACAAACTGATAAAGTGAAAAATTTGGACTTTTATTCATATGGAAGTCAGACGTGCAGAATCACACGATCGAAAGGAGTACATTGGAAATTTTTTCAAACTAAAAAAAACAAGAAAAAATGGACGCAATAGATCTTATGAATATTATTTGTCTCTGGAGCATTTGATGCTAACTGCTCATACTTATAACTTTGATCACCCTTTTATCCAAGCTTTTGGAGACGCCGCTTGCCTCTTTTAACGCCTTAAGTCCAACTTTTCTCGACCTAATTTTTGCTGGATCGCCTTTTGGGTTTTCAATCCACCGGTCGCTCAATTTTGCCTAGGTCGCCTCTCGGGTTTTCAACCTAGCGAGCTAATTCTTGTTTGGCTCATCTTTCTCTTTTTCCTTTTACTTTTCTCAGCGTAATACTTCTTGACCGAATCAGATTGACTGGGTTTTCGAGTTCTTCACCATCCATCTTTGGTGAGTATTAATGCTCCTCGAGAGAAGGCTTTCTTTACCACATATAGTCCGTCATAGGTAGGGGTCCATTTCCCACGAGGTCACTTTGAATAAGCGAGAATCTTTTTGAGCACAAGGTCTCCTCATTTGAATTCTCGGTGACGAACTTTCTTGTCAAATGTTGTTTTCATCCTTCTTTGGTACAACCGACCATGACACGTAGCTGCAATTCTCTTCTCTTCAATGAGATTCAACCGATCTAGACGAGTTTGCACCCATTCAGCCTCTTCTAACTTGGCTTCCATGAGCACTCGGAGAGATGGTATCTCAACCTCAATAGGAAGAAGCGCTTCGACCCATACACTAGAGAGAAAGGGGTTGCCCGGCCGAAGTGCTTGCAAGAAGTACGATACACGTGCAAAGCAAAGGGAAGCATTTCGTGCGATCCTTGTAAGTCACTACCATTTTCTGCACAATTCTCTTGATATTCTTGTTGGCCGCTTCAACTGCCCCATTCATCTTTGGACGGTATGGAGAGGAATTGTGATGCTTAATCTTAAACTCTGTGCACAACTCTTTCATCATTTTACTATTCAGATTCACGCCATTGTATGCGTGATGATTTTATACGGGAGACCATAGCGACACACCGTGTCCTTCTTTACAAACTTGGCAACCACGGAACTAGTTATGCTGGAATATGAGGCGACTTCAACCCATTTAGTGAAGTAATCAATTGCAACTAGAATGAAGCGGTGCCCATTTGACGCTTTGGGCTCTATGGGACCAATGACATCCATGCCCCACATTGAAAATGGCCAAGATGTTTGTCAAGACATTTAACGGCCGGTGGAACATGAATATGATCAAAGATAAATCGACATTTGTGGCACCTCCTCACAAAATCAGAGTGATCACCTTCCATCCGCAACCCGGTAATAACCACCTTAATATCTTTCTTGCCATAGTATGCCCATGGAATGAGTCCCGAATGTGCCTTCATGCACCTCTCTCATGATCTTTTCTGCTTCCTCCTTGGCCACACACCTAAGGAGTACTTTATCATGGTTCCTCTTGTAAAGTACTTCACCGCTCAAGAAGAAATTCATTGACAACCTTCTAAGTGTTCTTTTATCATTTTTCGATGCCCCCGGAGGATACTCTGCTCCGGATGTACCGCTTGATGTCATGGTACCAAGGCTTATCATCTTCTTCATCTTCAATTGTTTGTGCGGGAGTGATGATAATGTCTGGCCGCAAACTTCGATCTTCGAACTCGATCCAGGTCAAGTTCTTATCACGGTGACATTAAACATTGAAGACAAAGTAGCTAGTGCATCGGCCGGTGATTCTCTGCGAGGCGAATCTTTGAAATGTGATTTATTCAAAGGGTTCAACCAATTCTCGGATATAATCCCTATAGAGTATCAACTCGGGATCTTTGGCCTCCCAATCTCCATTCATTTGATGAATGACTAGAGCTGAGTCTCCGTACACATCTAGTCTTTTGACTTTCCAATCTAGAGCTGCCTGAATACCTAGAATACATGCTTCGTACTCTGCAATATTGTTCGTGACATAGAAACTTAGTCTAGTGGTGACTGGTATGAAACGATTGTCAGGGGAAATCAACACTGCCCCAGCTCCGTGCCCATAACTGTTGGAAGCACCGTCGAATACTACTCTCCACCTTTCGTTCTCTGGGGACTTTCCTTCTTCAAACAGAGCCATAATGTCCTCATCTGGGAAATCACATTGCATTGACTGATAATCTTCGATGGGCTGATGTGCCAGGTATTCGGCCAACGCACTACCTTTTATGGCCTTTTGGGTGACATAAAGAAGATCATATTCTGACAACTGCATCTGCCATCTGGCGATTCTTCCTATGAGCGCAGGCTTCTCGAAGATATACTTGATAGGATCCATCTTTGACACTAACCAAGTGGTATGACTTAACATGTACTGCCTTAAACGGTGAGCAGCCCAAGCCAAGGCACAACAAGTCTTTTCTAGTAATGAGTATCTTGTCTCACAGTCAGTGAACTTCTTGCTCAGATAATAAATTGCATGCTCTTTCTTGCCAGTTTCGTCATGTTGTCCTAGCACACAACCCATCGAACTTTCTAACACAGTCAGATACAAGATCAAAGGTCTGCCATGCACTGGAGGCATTGTTGCACCCCGAAAAATCCGGTTTGGACTTCTCAATGTACAACGTGGGAAGATTTGAAGCCGCCACCAATATTTTAGTTTTGAGACGAAAACATTGAAAAAACGTCTTTTTATACAAGGCGGGTGGTCCTTTTGAAAACAAGAGATGTAGGTTCGGGGGTCGGTTAGGTACGGGGAAGGTATAAGCACCCCGTACCTCCTTTCTACCGAAAGGGAACCTTTAATTTGATGTGTGGTTTTGAAATATTTGATTTGAAATAAATCGTTCTACTTCTTTGCTTTTCTTTTGATTGAGAAAATATTTTATTGGAAACGAGAAAAAGAATATTTTTGATATCCTTGAAAAGCGGGACAAAACAAGGATTTTTTTAAAAGGGTGCTTGACGGGACATGAACCGGTCCTCACGATACCTCACCGGGCCGAGGATCAAAGCTACGTAGTTCTTGTTTTTTGCGTCCAAGACGGCTTTGGTGATTTTTGAAAGTATGCTTTTGCGTCGGGAGACGGCTTTTGTGATTCTTGAAAGTGCGCTTTTTGCGTCCGAAGACGGCTTTCGTGATATTTTTAGGAAAGAGGTGTGTTGGTGTTTTTTATTGTAGGGGTTCTCGGTCCTAGACTGTACAGTCCAATAGACCTAAAACATAGACATCCCCGCCTGCATTTGACGACGACGTGCCCCACTACTTTTTGGAAAATGATCTTTTTGATTTTTGTTTTATTTCTCACATGTATCCTAAGACGTTTGAGTGCATCTGACTCCGGTCTCGGGGACGCTAGACAAAATCGGCCGTACGTCCGACTTGCCTCCTTATGAGTTTTGGAAAAGATTTATTAAATGGAAAGATATTTTGTTTTTTTTTTTTTTGAAAACAATGGTTTGGAAAGAAAATTTGAAAAGAAGTAGAACGCTTCAACCAACTTCTACTCCATAACCAAATGCGAAATGAAATGATTAAAATGCACAATCAACACAAGATTAAATCCTAAATTATTATGCTATGTTACAAAACAATGATCAAGTAGAACAAATATTTATTCACACTAAAGAATCAAAAGAAACCAAAGAAAACACAAACCCCTAATTTTGGGATTAAATCCTAGGCTACACATACCCACAATCAAGTTACCAATAAAACACAAGACATGAAATAAGCAAAAACACACAAGAACCCTAATCTTCCCCTTGGCCGAAACCCCCACATATGAATGATGAGCTATTTTTGACTTTAAATCATACAAATATGATGGAACATGCAAGGAAATAACATGGTGAAAACACAAGAAAATTCCTCTCAAGGCCAAGGACTCATTGCCAACACCCAAGGCTCCCAATGTCCTTGTCATAATGTTGGAAACAAGTCCTCTAAGCCTTTTGAGAAAGGAAAGAGGAGTAGCAGAGAGATTTACATGTTGATGATTAAAGAAAATGCAAAATATAAGAAGCTTACCTCTTGATCTAGCTAGAAAAGGAAGAAAGATGCAAAATGGAAGTAATAACTCTTGAAGAACAGCCCCAACAAGCTTGAATCCTCACGCAAACCCTTCTTCTTGAGTGGATTTTGATGGAACTTGAAGGATTATGGAAGCTTAGAAGGATGTTTAGTGTAGGAATCAAGAATAATGAAGGTTTGATGGTTGATTTTTGAAGAATTTGGATGAGAATGGAGGAGGGGAATTCCGCTGAAACAAGGAGAGGGAAGGAGAGTATTGTGTGCTAGGGTTTTTTTTTTTCGTCCCTTGAGCAAAAGGGTTGAGGTATATTTATACTAGAAAATTAGGTCTGACCATTAATTATTTGATTTACCTAGATTTGATTTGATTTCAGTTACTTGGGGAGGAAGACTAGGGTTTCAATTACTTGGAGAGGGAGACTAGGGTTTCAGTTGCTTAGAGAGGACGGCTAGGGTTTCTAGGGGATCTTGGAGATCCAAGCCCAACTGATATCCTACTTTGCAAAATGACCAAAATACCCTTTTGTTCAAAAACTGAATTTCATGCCAAAAATATTCCAATGATGCGCACAACTCCACTCACTTGGCCCCAAATAAATTCCTCAAGAGATGCATAGTGGTTCTTACCGAGAAATTATTAATTTTAGTGAAATGACCAAAATGCCCTTTTGGTCCTGAAAACCCTAATTTTTGCTTAAAATGCATTTTCCCTTAAGACATGACTTTGTAAATTCCACCATAGTTTTCAACACTTTAAAATGCATGCCTAATGAGAAAATGCGTCCTTTTGGTGAAATTACCAAAATACCCCTTGAGCTAGGAAAAACCCTAGAAACCCTAGAAATGCATGCAAAATGATACTCACTTCATAGTTTACTTGTTTTAGTGGAAAATTAGGGTTTTGACCTAAGCCGGACAAAATTGGGGTATGACAGGCATTAATATAGGTGGATTCTGCAAGTATTTCTTAATCTTCTCAAAAGCTTCTTGGCAGTCATCATTCCACTTAGTCTCTTGATTCTTGCACAGCAATTTGAAAATCGGCTCACATGTGGCAGTTAACTGGAAGATAAACCTGGAAATTAGTTCAATCTTCCAAGAAAACCCCGAACTTCTTTCTCTGTTCTAGGAGCAGGCATTTCGAGAATTGCACGTACTTTGTCTGGGTCCACCTCTATCCCTTTTTGATCGACGACGATAAACCCTAACAGCTTTTCCACGACCTCACCGAAGGTGCACTTGGCGGGTTTAACTCGAGCTTGAACTTTCTCAACCGCTCAAGAGCTTACGCAAGTTAACAATATGTTCTCATCGGGTTTTGGACTTTGCAATCATATCATCCACATAGACCTCTATTTCTTTGTGCATCATGTCATGAAACAATGTGACCATAGCCCTTTGATAGGTAGCACCGGCGTTTTCAAACCGAACGACATGACTTTATAACGTAACGCCCCCGAAGCGGTCGTAAAAGTCGTCTTCTCCATATCCTCGGGAGCCATTTTAACTCGATTATAACCCGAATACCCGTCCATGAAGGAGAAAAGGGAGTGTTGTCTTTGTGCTATCTACTAGGACATCAATATAAGGCAAAGGAAAGTCATCTTTGGGATCGCCCGATTCGAGATCTCTCGTAATCAACGCACATTCTAACTTTCCCATCCTTTTTGGGCAGCGCACAATGTTAGCAACCCATCTGTGGGTATTTAGCTACTGACTAGGAAACCAGCCACAAAGCTGTTTCTTCACTTCATCTCTCGATCTTTAAAGACATCTCGAGCTTCATCCTCCTTAACTGCTTAACAGGAGAGCACTCGAGCTTGACTGGAAACTTATGCACCACTATATCCGTATCTAATCGGGCATATCCTCATACGACCATGCAAAGACGTCAACATAATCACGCAGGAGTTGGACCAACCTCTCATATTCCCCTTTTTCATTGACGTGCCAACCTTAACTTCTTTCTTTTCACCCTCTCGTGCCTAAATTGACGGTCTCAACGGTTTCCTCATATGGTAGAATAACCTTTTCTTCTTGCTCAACCATTCTCATCAATTCGGAGGAGTCTCGGTCATCCTCAACATCCTCCTCAGCTTGATTAACGGGGTAATCGAAATTAACATATGAACCATTGGCATTATTATTTCCAGAGACATTCATTTTTGATCTGCATTTGCGGGAATAGAAAAGCAATGAACAAGCAAAAATGGAGACACAAAATGAAGACACAAAAAGCAATTTTTATTCATTTGAGAATTCAAAACTACATTTTATTGATAGATGATATTTTAAAAGAAAACATGCATGCCCTTATGAAAATGTCCTAAGGCCTTGGGCAGAGCCAAAGGATTTGCATTACAAAAATCATTACTTTGAAATGAAAACAACAGGGAAATCGACGATCTTCCAGTTGCCAACTTCTTCTCCTGCCACATTTCGACAAACCATATCCCGACCCTCGCTTTCTTCAGCTAACTCTTCCTCGACGACTGCTATCTGATTGTATTGCTCATCCTCCTCACCCCATCCTGTGGGCTGGATATCTTCAATTCGGATTCGAGCACTCTCGGGAGCATCGTATCTGACCAAATAGTCAAATTTTCCGCTAAGCTCTCCTAGGGTGTCCCAACATCCTTTTTTTGCAGGCAAGGCTGTTATGTCCTCAATGATTTCTTATTTGCATGAGAAAGGAACTGAGTCTTCAGTGACTGTTGGTTGAGTACTGACTTGAACCATTCTTGGATCAGAGTTGCACAGAATTTCAATTGGCTTTTTGGCCTCCCCACCACTGTCTGAACATAGGGTCAACACTTCATCCCCCATACCATGAGTTCCTACCTGGACCATGTATCGATCTATCAAGTCCTGCAAGATCCTCTTGAAGGTTTCACAATCTCCCACACACAAAGAGTCAGCGCACCCTTCCTCATGGCAACACCCCTTTTTAACAACCTCAGCCCGGCATAATTCAGCGTAAATGACACTGAGAGGAGTCTTGATCTCGTGCACTTTCTTTATCAATCGCCCACCAGAACTTTCTATGGCGTTGGTAGCTGGTCTCTGGTGACCCGGCAATGGGTTAGTGGTAACATTTGGATCCTCTTGCTTGAAAGTTATGCCTTTTGCATCTATCAAATCTTGTACCACTATCTTGAAGGCTTTGCAGTCTTCCACAACATGCCCCACTGCTCCTTCATGGAAAGCACAGGTGCTATTGGGATTGTACCCCTTAAAGTAAGGTGGCTGGACAGGTTTCATGGGTCTTGTGTTGATGAGCTTGTTGGTGATGAGGTAGTTAAAAAGGTCTGTGTAGGACATGGGAATTGGGTCAAAGGTTCTGTTTTGGTAGGTCTTTTGGTAGTTGCTTTGAATGTTGTTTTGGAATGGACGGGCTGTCTGTGCGGGGGTGGGAACTGGAATATTGGGTGGCTGATATGGTGGGTTGATGGTGATGGCAATGGTTTCTCCTTCCTTCTTTTTGGGAAAGCCAGGGAATGACTTTTTCGGGGTTTGCATTCATGGTGAATCCTCATGCGATCTTTCCACTTCTCAATCCACTTTCCAACCTCTCTCCCACAATCACCAAATCGAAAAGTTGGACGAGACATCATTGATCAAAGCGGTCATAATATTAATGACGGCAAGGTTTCCATGAACATAGAAACCAACTCTTTGTCCAAACAAATGGGGTGTAACTTGCGCGACCAAAGCCCTCCACCTCTGGGCATACTCCTTGAATGATTCATCGTCTTTCTTACTCATGTTCTGCGGTGTGTCCGATCCGGCGCGCCATATCCGCATTGTATTGATATCTTGTTTGAGAAAAGCATCCGCCAAATCCTTCCAAAGAACGGATTTGAGATGGCTCTAACTTCATGTACCAATTAAGAGATGCCCGGCTAGGTGTCTTGGAAGCAATGGATTAATGACTTGTCATCCCGGGAGTAAGTAGACATTTTCTGCAAAGTACATCGTCGGATGACTCTTTGGGCAAGTAGCACCTCTATACTTGTCAAAGTCGGGAACCTTGAACTTTGGGGGTAGCACCACATCGGGGATAAGGCATAAATCTCTAGCCTCTTTAGCTCAAGCCAAAACCTTCAACCATCCTTAGCCTTTCTTCTAACATTTGGAATTGTTCCAGTGCTGCTGCTTCGCTCGTGGAATAACCACGAGGAGAATTGCTTACAACATATTGCGGTGTGACAAAGATTGAGTGTTGAACACGGGGATAAGCAGAGTTGCGGACACGAAGCCCCGAGTGCATGGAAAAAGCGGTGGTGGTGTAGTGAGATTCGAAGAGTGGGGTGAGGTATAACAATTGGATGGGGAATGCGGATCCGGGGTTCAAGATTACTCTTACCGTCCAACGGACATTGGTCGTACATTCTCAATCTGTCGACACAGACGGCATCCGATTTGCTTCTTGACTTGGGGGAGTGTATCCCAAAGGAAGGCCGTAGGCAGGCCACTGGGCAGTCTGAAAGTCATTCCCATCTTTCAAGGACAACAAAAGCCTCATCACCTCGCTCATCTGCGCTTTTAAAGCATTCATCTCATTCCTCATTTCGGGATCACTCATTGGAGCTACCGAGCCGATCGGGTTTCGATTCGCATCGCGTGTGGTCGGGTTTGCTCCACTTCCATTTCTTTGAGTGCGGAATAGGAGGATTTCGATTCTCTGGCCGGGGTGAGGTGGATCGATATCTGCTAAGATTGCCATCCCTCCGGCCCGTGAGCGTGTCCAATACCGATGTTGTCGCACTTGCCTTTTCTGTTTATTTAGACTTTTATTATATAAGAGTGAAAAAGGAAAAATGCATGAATGAATGCATGAATGTATGCATAATGTTTGCTCGACGTCAAGAACCACGTAATGCCTCATCTTGTCTTAGGTGCGTCAACTTTCCTTCCTTTCTCTTTTCTTCTCTTTTCTCTTTTTTTTTTATTCATTTTATTTTTCTCTTTTTTTTTATTATTTATTATTTATTATCACTTTTTTTATTATTCTTTTTTCTTAGAAAGTGAAAGGAACGAGGAATCAAAGTAGCAAACCAAACACTTCATTCATCAAGGACAAAGAGCTTCAACGACTTTTGCCAAGGGAAAAGGTGGTACCATATTCATAATGAAATAAAGTAAAGGAATACAATACTTCAGAATACAATATTCAGAGTAAATGCTTTATGTAAAGAAGTACATCTAATCAACTCAATTACAAATGGCTTTAAATTCTTCATCTCTCTTCCTTTTCTTGTTGACTCTTGCTCCCTGAGATTGTTCCCTGAACTCCACGACCAATGCCCGGCAATACTTCACAAACTTGTACACCTCAGGAGGGGTGTTGAAGAAACACATTTCGGCCTCAGCTGCCCTTAGATTTCTGGGAACTCCTGCCATAGCTTGACTAGCCAGTTCGGATAACTTGGAGAATTTACCCTTCCACATCTGGATCTCCTCTCTTAGCTCTTTAATGATCTCTTGCTCCTCAATTTTCCCTATCAATTCCAGGAAGCGCTCTTCCCAATACTGACTCTCAGCTCGAACTTGCCTGTAGGCCTCCTCAGCATCGCGAAGGTTACCTTTTAATTCACCAAATATTTCTCTTTCAAAACTCAAGGCTCTGCTGATATTCCTTGAGGATCTCCTCAATGACATTTTCTCTTGCTCGAGATTCCTAAAGTCGACTCTTCAACTCCCTCACCAAGTGTGATTCTTGCTCTGACTGATGGGCTAGTGTCTTCCACTCTTGGGCCTCCTCAAGCGCCTTCCTTGCTTTCTGTTTGTACTTCTGGAGTTCTTCTCTGGCTCTTTTCAGAAATCCCTGGGCCTCTATCTTGCTTTGTTCTTCTCTCTTGAATCGTTTGACACTCTCTTCCACAGCGGTCATCTTGATAGCATTTTCTTCCTCTAACCTTTCCTTCTCTAGAGTCATCTCTTCTAACTTGGCCTGCAAGGCTCTCTTCTCTTCTTCTACCTTTGCTAAAGTGAATTTGGCTTCATTCAACTCCTCATAAGTAGGGACATAGGGTTCTGGAATCTCCTCCTCAAGGGTAAGCATCCCTTGACTCGGTGATCTCACACTTTGAAGTTTGTCCTTAAGCCATTGATTGAAGGTGACGTCACTGGTTCTTTTTGACAATTCTTCACTTCCTTTTTGCACTGGCGGGATTCCCATGATGTTGAACTCTTCAAGCAAATCACCGCATTTAGGCATCCCCTTATAGAGGTAAACACGGACAAAGATGCTTTCGGAGGGTGAGTTCTTCATCGGGTAACCGAGTTGTCTTAAAGTCAATGAAGGGTTATAGTTGATACACCCTTGAGTCCCCATGAGAGGCACATTCTGAAATCTTCCACAACTGAACAACACCATAGGTCTGTCATTCCAACATGCAGCGGTATACCATCGAATTTGGAGATCATTAAGTTTTTTCAGAAACTCAAACCATTCTGAAGTAGTTCTGACCTTCACCTCACAACTTAGAGCATAGGAAATTAACTCTTTGACATCTAGACGGTTGTGGACCACATGAAGAATAAGCCGGGCATAGAGGACGTGAATGAAATGCATATTTTCTTTGTGCAGAATCGATCGTGGCGAGTGAAGGCATGATACGTGTTAGCAAGAATAGCAGGCACGGGATTGATAGGGTTCTTGGCATCTTTGAAGGCTAAGAACGCACCAATTGCATCTTCATCAATATACTTCTCTATTTGAGGAAAAAGAATGACCCCAAATATGGTAAGAGCTAGTACCAACTTGAATGGACCCCAATTCTTGGCCAGAGCATAAGATTGCATCAGGTCTTCGAAGTATTCTTGCGGATACCCGGCTACACCATTTCTTTTCAGTTTTTGTATCTTCAACTGATCCTTACCAATCCTCAACAACGTTGCTAACCTCTCATCATTGTAATCTGAGTCCCGGAATTGATAGGGTCTTGCATGAGACAGGAGAATCCCAAAAGTCGCTCATACTCTTCTAATGTGGGCGAAAAGTGAAAGTTCTTGAAGAAAAAGCACCTCATATCAGAATCATAGAATTGGCTTAAAGCCACAAGAGCATCTTCTTGAACATTCAACTGCAAGAGCTTGCGGATATTCCCATATGCTAAATCGAAGGAATCCCTCTCAATCGGACCCATAAGGGCTGCACATTGCCTCAGGCTACCAACATCTACTTTCTTCACAATCGGGAGGCGAGGAGTAAGTGAAGCTTTGCTACTTGATTCCATTTTGATACACCTATGACAAGATGGTGCATTATTCGGTGGTCCTCGACAAGCAAATGCGAATGAGATGCACTATGAATGCATGAATTGCAGAAACTTAAGTTTTAAGCAATGCGGGGATGTATGCAAATGACAATGATGCTTTATGCAAATGCAAGGTTAGAAAAAAAAACTTTATTTGCGATAACTCAGGTTTCCTTTTTTTGAAAGTACGGACTGCATAATCGCTTCATATAGACCGGTAGGAAGAAAGCTACAGAGGTAACTCTTTCTTTCCCTTTTTTGAAATAAAGTGGGTCATATGTCGCTTTGTACGGAACGGCAAAAGAAAAGGCTACAATGGCAACCCTTTCTTTTCTTTCTTTTTTTTTTTTGAAAATCTTTTTTTTTTAGGAAAGACATGTCTAAACTACAATGCAACACACAATTTGTATGTCCTCGTGTCCTACAAAGGTGGAAATCCTAAGTTCTAGGGCAACTTCAAAGGTTCCTTCCATGTAGTTCTAATTCACACCCTCACAATGGCTACCAGAGCTATAGAATCCTCATGCCGACATCCACAAATGTGAGAACTACCAAGTGTGAAGTGTCATGAGAAAGCGTGACTGGTTGAGACTTTCATGAGTATCGCATGACAAAGGTCTCGAATGATGATCTACTAATCGTCTCCACTCTCCTAGGTGTTTTTGGATCCGGGTATAGGAGCCCACTCATAACATACAAAATGTAAGGTGTGAAAGTGTGTGATTGAGGACATACTTTCTAAAATCTACCCTCCCCACCTGCAAGGAAAAAGCCAGACCAGTCCAGATAGAAGCAAACAGTAACATGTCGTCTACCCTAAGGTTTAGCATCACTTCAAAACAAATGAACTAACCTAAAGTGTCATCAACAACCATATATAGCTTACCTCGAGAAAAGGAGCAGAGAAGAAGGGATTTTAATAGATGGGGGAAAGCATGCATAATTACAAGCATATGAAGAAAGAAAAAGGAAAGAGGTAAGGAAATGAAGAAGTAAAACGAAAAATAATTCAAGTAAAACACTTTGAACCACACAACGGATTAATTAGGTTTGACCCACTTATATTTTTTTAAAAAAAAAAAAAAATTGTCCCCAGTGAAGTCGCCAGCTGTTGCGCCCGAAAAAGTCCCCGAGGGAGAACCTTCCTCGTTTACAACTTTTCTAAAAAGAAAATCTTTCAATGAAGCCGCCACTAACATTTATTAAGGAAAATATTAGGAAAACCTTTTGGAAAGCAATTGGTCTTTGAAAACTTTGAGATGTAGGTTCGGAATTCGGTTAGGTGTGGGAAGGTATTAGCACTCCACACCTCCTTTCTACCGAAAGGAACCATTAATTCGATGTGTGGTTTTGAAGTGTTTGATTTGAAATGAATCGTTCTACTTCTTTTCTTTTCCTTTTTATTTGAAAGAGTTTTTTTAGAAAACAAGGAGAAAGAAATCTTTTGGGATCTTTGAAAAGCGAAACTAAACTAAGATTTTTAAAAGAGTGTTTGACGGGATGTGACCCGCTCCTACATTACCCTCAATGAGATGAGGGATCAAAGCTACGTAGTTCTCGTTTCTTAATCTTGGGAAAATCTGTGTTTTGTCTTTATCTTATCTTTTGGGTTTTGGAAATATGACTCAAGTGTTCATGAATACCAAACAAGCAATGGCTTCGAGTGGCGTTCATTACTAACTTGAAAGAAAAGTGTTGGAACCGATAATCAGTCGAGCAATTACTCAAGTGATCACTAGTCGCAACGTTTTATTATCTTTTTTGAAAATGTTTTGGAAAAGGATGAGTCATAGTGATAATTACCACTAATGACTCATATTGTTTTTGAATTTTGAATTAATTTGTATTTGATTAAGGTGTGGGAGTTTTCGTGATAGTCAAACAAGCAAGGGCTTGAGTGACTACCACTAGTAACTCCATCATTAACGATCAAACAAGCGGCGGCCAGAGTGATGGCTAATGATTTTATTTATGAAAAATGCCTTAGGGTTTTTATTAGAAAACATTTGAATTTGGACTTGAAAAGAAAGTAGAACATTTACAAATCTTTTTTATTCTAAACCAAGACGCAACAATGAAAGCATAGGCAAAGCAAACATGAAGAATATTTACAAGTTGCCATGAACAAATGAATACATGATTAAACAAACACATGAGTGTATAAGCATGCAATTGGAGAATACAAGGCATAACATTATTTGAATGCATAATTAAATGCATGAGCATACAAGAGTGGAAAGTAATGCATGGCATTATTGAATACATGAGTATTTGATTAATGAATGCATGGACATGTGAGGATGCATGGTTATTTAATTATGAATGGACATGTGAGAATGCAAGAAGTATAAACAAGTAAGGATGCATGAGGTACTAACAAGTGAGAGTGCAAATGAATATGCAAGAGATATGAATATATGAAAAGGCATGAAGGTTAAAACAAGAGAGTATGCAAGAGATACAAGCAAATGAGAATGCAAGAGAGTGAATGAGGTTTTATTTAAGTGTAAGAATGTGAGAGTGTGTCATAAAAAGTGGTAAGAATTTAGTTACCTTATTCTTAGGAAATGGTGAAATGTTTTGGTGTTTTTAGAATCTTAGGAAAAAGTGGTAAAAAGTATTTTTGGGTTGATTTTGTAAACTAGAAAATGTTTTGGTCTTTTTGTAATTTAAGAAAGGTAAAAAGTAAAGGTAAATTATTAATGAAATGGTAACTTGTAACACCCCCTTATATTTAAAGCTAATTCAATTAATTAAAATCAGAGTTTTTCAAAAACTTTCCACGCACCTCGAAGAGGGTGGTACATTTCAAATAAAACATCATCAAAACATAATTAAAATCCAAACGCACCAACGCGTATCATGCATAACATAGTCAAGTGGTTACAATCCTCAAAATAACCTGTTTAGCGTTTACATTAATCCATCAATAGTTTGCAGCACAGCGGAAATAAAATTGAGTTCACATACTCAATACATAGGTTCAAAATAAGTTTAATACATAACCATAAATAATCCTAAGACCCAACCAATTGTTACTATCGAGTGACTCAATAAAACCCTGAGAGGCACAAGCACCATCACTCGGAATCACTGTTTGTCGCCACGAGAGCAGGCAACAAGAAATGCTAGGGTGAGTCTCTTTACATAATTTATAACGAGTAAGATAAGCATTATAATTAAGAAGCATCTAGCAATAACAGTACATAGTAATCATGCTAATTGCCATTCGATTATAATATCCACAATGAAGAAGATTCATCATTTAAGCATCAACAAGATTTCTATGAATGTATGAATGTGAGCATGTATGCAATATGCATGTGGATCCATACTCACCACCAAACCCCGTCGGGCAACACACCACCATTTTGGCCGAAGCCACATCACCATCCTCACCTTCGGCGTAATGCACATGATTTATGTGACACTATGACAAATGCATCATCACGATCCATCAAAATATTTATTAAATTACCTTTGGGACCGAAGCCCACGTCATTTATTAACTCACCACCATTGTCAATCCTTGACCATCACCATCTCAATTATTAATCACCACCACTTCAATTATTAATCATCACCACCTTAATTATTAATCATCACCTCATCATTTATTAATCATCCTCCATCATTTATTAATTTAAATCACACCTAAGGACCTTTTCTTCACTTAGGGACCATTTTGACACACCAAAATAAATTTAAGAACTTAGGGATTCAACAAAGACAAGGTTTTGGAAAAATCCCCACCTTTGGGCGCGCACACCGGGCGCGAAGAGGCGGAGGCGCGCAAGAAGCGCGCGGGTAGCAGTCGCTCTAACTCTCAAAGTTTCGTCCTTGGTGAGAGTGTCTTGCGCGAGGTTACGTGCAGGACGCTACCAGCGCAAGATGGCGCGCAAAGACACCATTTCAGACACAGCGCCAAGTTGCCCAAAGAATCGCGCCCGCACCACTCACACACACACAGCCAAAGAACCAGCGCAAAATGCTAGGCATTCGCGCCCTTTGCCAAACCCCAAATCGAACACCACACCCCAAAAAAAGAACCCGGGCGCTATTTGCCTAGCAAATGGCGCCTACCCAAGACCACCTCACGCCCACTTCTAAACACTCCACCAGGCGCCAATTTCTCAGTGAAATGGCGCCCTGTACCTGTTCAGCCTGAGACACAGTAACCTGGCGCCAGATTGCTTAGCAATTGGCGCCCCCCCTCCCTTTCAACACAACACTCGCGCATAAAAGAAGAACAGCAGCACCCTGGCGCCAAGATGCCTAGCATTTGGCGCCCCCTCCTCCCAACCTACACCCAACACACTTCAAAACCTAATTTCTTCCAAACAAATTAATTCTCACATAACCACACCAACATAGTCAATGAATTATTAATGCTAATCATCATATTTACTTCTTCATGCTCATATAACCAAATCATCAAACATACACTATGCACATGTCACAACTCATGCTTCCAAAACAACAATCAACATGCTATGACCAAATTCAAGCATTTAAACATTAATCATACAATCAACATACAATCAACATGCAATCAACATACAATCAACCCAATCATTCCTAGAGCTATTCTCACTATAATACACATCCTACAAGCTATAAAAGATGTATGGAGAATCCCCTAACCTTGGGTGAGCTAAAGCTTCAATCAACCACCAAGAAAACAACCAAATGAGGCCTCCAAAATCGATTTCCATTTCAACGAAAATAACCTTGCTTGGTGACAAATGGAAATTCAAAATAATGAGAATGGGTCTATGGGACTCATGGAAATGGAACATGCAAAGGTAATGAGGGTGATTAGAACCAAGGTTTTCACTTACCAACACAAAACTTGAGAAAAGTTTCCTCCTTTCTCCTCCTCAATGCTGAAAACGTGAGCTTCTCCTTCTTGGGTAGCCATGGAAATTCAAAAATGGAAGGAATAAGCTTAAGGGGCTTAAAGGAATGGAACAAGGAAGAGAAATGGTGAAGATTGAGAACAAGAATGTGACTTACCACCAAGAATCAAAGCCAAGCTTCCACCTTCTCCTCCCTCTCCTCTTCACCGTCGACTCCCTTTCTCTCCTCTCTACTTCTAATTTTTCTTTCTTTCAAAATAAGGGTTTTGGTTACCTCCTTAGGACCCCTACCCTTTATGACTACTATTGGGCCTAAATAATGGCCCTTGGGCCTTATTCTCCACCCCACTTATTAATTTCTCCCACCTCCGCAAATAAAATAAATCCAACTTAGTACTTATTTAAAATAAATTAGACCCTTCTTAGTTAAAATAAACCCAACTTAATGAATTAATTTAATTAAGTGTTGCAAGCCTTAAATAACTTAATTAATTAAATAATTAAATTATTTTAGGCGTTACAACTCTCCCCACTTAAAGAATTTCGTCCTCGAAATTACCCGAATCGAACAACTCGATAAGCCTCCTTCATCTTGCTTTCCAACTCCCAAGTCGTGCTTTCCCCATGACTCCTAGCCAAACTACTTTCACCAAATTGATCTCTTTGCCTCTTAAGACCTTCACCTCACGATCCTCAATTCTAACTGGCATTGTCTCCACCGTAAGGTTCTCCCTCACCTCTACATCATCCATCGCACTACATGAGATGGGGTCCGCACATACTCCGCAATCGAGACACGTGGAATACATCATGTAGATTAGCAAGGTTAGGTGGCAAGGCCACCCGATAAGCAACTTTCCCAACTCTCTCTGAAATCTGATATGGTCCAATAAAACGCGGAGTTAACTTCTTAGACTTCAACGCACGGCCTACACCTGTCGTCGGAGTAACTCTTAGAAATACATGATCACCCGCCTGAAATTCTAGATCCTTCCTTCTCTTATCATGGTAACTCTTCTGCCTACTCTGTGAAGCCTTCATCTTCTCTCTAATCATCTTCACTTTCTCTGTGGTCTCACGCACCAACTCAGGACCTAGCACCACACTTTCTCCGGGCCAGCACCAACACAATGGAGTCCTACACCTCCTCCGTACAATGCCTCAAAAGGCGCCATTCCGATACTCGAATGAAAATCAATTATTGTAAGTGAATTCAATCGGTGGCAAATGTGAATCCCATGAACCCCCGCCGAGAACACATGCTCTTAACAAATCCTCAAGTGATTGAATTGTCCTCTCGATCGCCCATCATGCAGGGGATGATATATGTGAACTCAATCTCAATTTGGAACCCAAAGCCTCTTGCAAACTTCTCCAAAACTCGGAAGTGAACCTAGGATCTCTATCGGACACAATACTCGGGGGCACACCATGCACTTCACAATTGTCTTGACATAGATATCCGCTAACCTCTGAGCGGATAAGTAATATTAATTGGTAGAAAGTGTGCGATTTAGTCAACCTATCAACAACCACCCATATGGTATCAAACCCTCATTGTAGTAGTCGGCAAACCAGTCACAAAATCCATGGAGATACTATCCCACTTCCATTCAGGAACATCTAATGGTTGCATCAACCCCGCTGGCTTTTGATGTTCTACTTTAGATTTCTGACATGTCAGGCAAGCATACACAAACTGAGCCACATCGCGCTTCATACGTGCCACCAAAACAACTTCTTCAAATCTTGGTACATTTTCGTAGCTCCGGGTGAATACTCAACTTACTCGGTGACCTCTTCAAGAATTGCCTTCCTAATTTCTTCATCATCTGGGAACACAAATTCTTCCACGGTATCTTAGCACATCTTGCGCATCTACCACATAATCTCCACTGGGAGTGGTCAATCCCAACCGTGATCTCAACTAGCTTAATGTCCTCTTTTGAGCTTCCCGAATAACATTCAAAAAGTCATTGTGAATCTTCAACACACCCAATCTCACACTCTTAGGTGTCACCTCGCAGACTAGACTCAAATCTCAAACTGTTCAATCAATTCAAGTTCTTTCACCATCATTGCGGATACATGCAAGGACTTTCGCTCAAAGCATCACCACCACATTAGCTTTCCCGGGATGATAGTTCAAACTAAAGTCGTAGTCTTTCAAAGAATTCCAACCATCTCCTTTGTCTCATATTTAATTCCTTACGGTCAAACAGACATCGCAATCCCTTATGATCTTTGAATACCTCAAACCTAGAACCATACAAATAATGTCTCCAAATCTTCAAGGCGAAACGACACGCAAGCTCTAGATCATGCGTAGGATAATTCTTCTCATGAATTCTCAAACTGTCTTGAGGCATAGGCCACAACCTTACCATTCTCGCATTAAAACACCTCCTAGCCCCATTTTAGATGCATCACAATATACTACAAAAGGCTCTCCTGACTTAGGCAATGTCAAACAGTGAAGTTGTCAATCTCCTCTTCAATTCTTGAAAACTTTCTTCACATTTGGAATCCCACACAAACGCCCTTCCTTTGCAAGTCAATTGAGTTAGCGGAAGTGCCAACTTTGAAAACCCCTCAATAAACCTTCTATAATATCCTCGCTAGTCCAAGGAAACTTCTAATCTCGATGAATCGACTTAGAGTCTCCCATCGCATCACCGCCTCAACCTTAGATGGGTCTACCGCAATCCCATCGCGGAAATAATATGACCAAGGAAACTAACTTTCTTCAACCAAAAGTCACACTTTTGTGATTTAGCATACAACTTTTTCTCTCTCAATACTTCTAGCACTAACTTCGGATGCTCGCATGATCTTCTTCGGACTTGGAGTACACCAAAATATCATCTATGAAAACCACCACAAATCGATCCAAGTAGTCATGGAAAATACGGTTCATGTACTCCATAAATACCCCTGGTGCATTAGTGACACCAAACGGCATTACGTAATACTCATAATGTCCATACCTCGCGTCCGAATGTCGTCTTTTGAATATCCTCATCTTTTACTTTAATCGATGATAGCCCGATCTCAAATCAATTTTGCTAAACACCTTAGCACCAACTAGCTGGTCCATCAAATCGTCAATTCTCGGAAGTGGATACTTGTTCTTGATTGTTACTTTGTTCAGCTGTCTATAGTCAATGCAAAGTCGCATACTTCCATCTTTCTTCTTCACCAAAAGTACTGGCGCTCCCCAGGGTGACACACTAGGTCTTATGAATTTCTTCTCAAGCAAATCTTCTAGTTGACTCTTCAACTCGCATAATTCGGATGCGGACATTACGTCAGATGGTGCCATAGACACTGTCCGGTACTGTGCACTAGATCAATACTAAACTCAACTTCTCTTTCAGGCGGCACACCTGGGATTTCATCGGGAAATACTTCAGCAAACTCACGAACTACGGGCAGCTCTTCAATCTTGGCTTGACCCTCAACTGATAAAGACGCCGTCAAGGTAAACAACTTGGCTTCCCCCTTCATGGCCTTATGCAACTGACCAGAATGCAACATAACAGATTCTTCCTCCTGTGAATTAGGAAAACTCACGGATCTACTAGCACAATTGATATGCACATGGTTATCAACTAACCAGTCCATACCAAGGATGACGTCCAAACCTCCTAATGGCAAACAAATGAGATCAACAAGAAACTCTCTCGCCAAAGCCGACAGAGAGGACATCTAGCACACATCGAGAAGTAGTTACTGAACCTTTGGCTGGGGTATCAATAACCATGTCCCTTCTCATAGTAGACATAACAAGACCCAGTTTTTCAGCACATAAAGCAGCAATGAATGAATGTGTTGCACCAGTATCAACAATAGCTATTAAAGGAGTACCATTAATGAAACATGTACCTCTAATATCGTTGTCCCCCTCGGATCCCGCCAATGCAAATACCTTCCCTTTAACCGCTTCCTTCTTGGGTTTAGGACATTTGTTGCTCATATGCCCCGCTTCACGACAGTTGAAACAGACAACATCTTTCTCTTTACATTCATTAGACTTGTGGCCCCTCTGACCACACTTGTAGCAACGGACCTCATTGCACTCACTACTCTTATGGCCTTTCTGACCACACTTGTAGCAACGAGCCTCAGTGCACTCATTACTCTTATGGCCAGGTTTCTTGCAAGTAAAACATACAATACCACAGCAGCCTCCCCTCCCCACTAGAACTCTTACCCTCACCACCTTCCATTTCCTTTGCCTCCACTCACATCATATGGTTTCCCTCGGAATTGAGCACTCTTTTTCTCTCTTACCATCTTGTAGGTCTGCAAAGATCTGTCTTCTTCATAAATTTCCGCATTTGTCCACTAGCTTGGCAAAGTCTCGAATCTCCGGTATCCAATGGCCTTCTTAATGTCGGGATGCGGCCCATTTTCAAACTTCACACACTTGGAGAATTTGACTGCAATCATTTTCATAATAGGGACAAAACTTGACTAGCTCTTCAAATTTGGTCGCATACTCACCACTCGATTTGTTGCCTTGCTTGATTCAAGAAATTCCACCTCCTTTTTAGCCTCACGTCCTCCAGGATAATACTTTCTAGTGAACTCTTCCTTGAAAACTTCCCAAGTGATTTCTTCCTCAGCAGCCTTCTAGTCTTTGTTTCTTTCTCAACCACCAATCATCCGCCTCTTCCTTGACATGTGTGTCCCAAACCTCACTTTCTCGGCCGGAGTGCATGCCATCACACGGAAAATACGCTCAATCTCCCTTAGCCAAGTCGAGCTCGTCTCGGTCATACCTACCCTTAAAGGTAGGCGGGTTCTCTCATTTGAAAAGTGGCTGGCTAGCTTACGGCCCTCTCTGCGTCTTTCTCATCAGCCCTCTGCTCCCCATAGCTTTGTGCTATGGCTTGCAGAAACCTCTGCTAGAGCAAAGCATCAATCCTTACGGCCATTCTCAACCTAACAACTGCAAAGATTAACATTCGTTAAGAAACAATTAACACTACCTAGTTGTCATAGATACTATGAGCAGACACATGGCCTGGGACAGACCGAATCGCTCGATACCACTAATGTAACACCCCCTTATATTTAAAGCTAATTCAATTAATTAAAATCGAGTTTTTCAAAAACTTTCCACGCACCTCAAGAGGTGGTACATTTCAAATAAAACATCATCAAAACATAATTAAAATCCAAACGCACCAACGCGTATCATGCATAACATAGTCAAGTGGTTACAATCCTCAAAATAACTTTGTTTAGCGTTTACATTAATCCATCAATAGTTTGCAAAGACAATGGAAATAAAATTGAGTTCACATACTCAATACATAGGTTCAAAATAAGTTTAATACATAACCATAAATAATCCTAAGACCAACCCCCGGTGTTACTATCGAGTCGACTCAATAAAACCCTGCAGGCACAAAGACCATCACTCGGAATCACCTGTTTGTCGCCACGAGAGCGAGCAACAAGAAATGCTAGGGTGAGTCTCTTTACATAATTTATAAATGTAAGATAAGCATTATAATTAGGAAGCATCTAGCAATAACGAAGACATAGTAATCATGCTAATTGCCATTCAATTATAATATCCACAACAAAGAAGATTCATCATTTAAGCATCAACAAGATTTCTATGAATGTATGAATGTGAGCATGTATGCAATATGCATGTGGATCCATACTCACCACCAAACCCCGTCGGGCAACACACCACCATTTTGGCGAAGCCACATCACCATCCTCACCTTCGGCGTAATGCACATGATTTATGTGACACTATGACAAATGCATCATCACATCCATCAAAATATTTATTAAATTACCTTTGGGACCGAAGCCCACGTCATTTATTAACTCACCACCATTGTCAATCCTTGACCATCACCATCTCAATTATTAATCACCACCACTTCAATTATTAATCATCACCACCTTAATTATTAATCATCACCTCATCATTTATTAATCATCCTCCATCATTTATTAATTTAAATCACACCTAAGGACCTTTTCTTCACTTAGGGACCATTTTGACACACCAAAATAAATTTAAGAACTTAGGGATTCAACAGCACAAGGTTTTGGAAAAATCCCACTTTGGGCGCGCACCCGGCGCGTGAGAAGGGAGGCGCGCAAGAAGCGCGCGGGTAGGTCGCTTCTAACTCTCAAAGTTTCGTCCTTGGTGAGAGGGTGTGCGCGAGGTTACGCGCAGGAGGGCCTTGTACAAGGCGCAAGATGGCGCGCAAAGACACCATTTCAGACACAGCGCCAAGTTGCCCAAAGAATCGCGCCCCGCACCACTCACACACACACGCAAGAACCAGCGCCAAAATGCTAGGCATTTGGCGCCCCTTTGCCAAACCCCCAACCGAACACCACACCCAAAAAAGAACCACTGGCGCCTATTTGCCTAGCAAATGGCGCCTACCCAAAGACCACCTCCGCACGCCATTTCTAAACACTCCACCAGCGCCAATTTCTCGGTGAAATGGCGCCACTGCACTGCTCACTGAGACACAGTAACTGGCGCCAGATTGCTTAGCATTGGCGCCCCCTCCTTTCAACACAACACTCGCGCATAAAAGAAGAACAAGAAGACCACGGCGCCAAGATGCCTAGCATTTGCGCGCCTCCTCCCAACCTACACCCAACACACTTCAAAACCTAATTTCTTCCAAACAAATTAATTCTCACATAACCACACCAACATAGTCAATGAATTATTAATGCTAATCATCATATTTACTTCTTCATGCTCATATAACCAAATCATCAAACATACACTATGCACATGTCACAACTCATGCTTCCAAAACAACAATCAACATGCTATGACCAAATTCAAGCATTTAAACATTAATCATACAATCAACATACAATCAACATGCAATCAACATACAATCAACCCAATCATTCCTAGAGCTATTCTCACTATAATACACATCCTACAAGCTATAAAAGATGTATGGAGAATCCCCTAACCTTGGGTGAGCTAAAGCTTCAATCAACCACCAAGAAAACAACCAAATGAGGCCTCCAAAACTGATTTCCAGCCCCCAACGAAAATAACCTTGCTTGGTGACAAATGGAAATTCAAAATAATGAGAATGGGTCTATGGGACTCATGGAAATGGAACATGCAAAGGTAATGAGGGTGATTAGAACCAAGGTTTTCACTTACCAACACAAAACTTGAGAAAAGTTTCCTCCTTTCTCCTCCTCAATGCCGAAAACGTGAGCTTCTCCTCCTTCTTGGGTAGCCATGGAAATTCAAAAATGGAAGGAATAAGCTTAAGGGGCTTAAAGGAATGGAACAAGGAAGAGAAATGGTGAAGATTGAGAACAAGAATGTGACTTACCACCAAGAATCAAAGCCAAGCTTCCACCTTCTCCTCCCTCTCCTCTTCACCGTCGACTCCTTTCTCTCTCCTCTCTACTTCTAATTTTTCTTTCTTTCAAAATAAGGGTTTTGGTTACCCTCCCTTAGGACCCCTACCCTTTATGACTACTATTGGGCCTAAATAATGGCCCTTGGGCCTTATTCTCCACCCCCACTTATTAATTTCTCCCACCTCCTGCAAATAAAATAAATCCAACTTAGTACTTATTTAAAATAAATTAGACCCTTCTTAGTTAAAATAAACCCAACTTAATGAATTAATTTAATTAAGTGTTGCAAGCCTTAAATAACTTAATTAATTAAATAATTAAATTATTTTGGGCGTTACATAACTTATTTAAGTGAAGGTAAATGTTTTTACTATTTAGTAACACTTAGGTGAATGGTAAAAACTAAAAGGTAAAAAGTGAAAAACACAATTCACAACAATTAATTTACCAAACAAGATCAAACAACAAATTTGAGTAAGTAAATTGGTCACAAAAATGGCTTCATGGCCGAACCTACATATACACAATAATGCTCAACTTCAACAAATTTTTTGCAACCAAATCACCTCATTAGACACACATACATAAACCCTAAGATCTACACATGTATATCACACTCAAACAAGCATCATTTCATTATTTATTCAACTCACAAAATCAAAGAAAATAAAAGATGATGAAACCCTAATTTAGGGACCCAAACCCGAAACCTCAACCTCATAAATCAAACCAAATCTCAACTTGCAAGTTATGACATGAACAATGGGATGCATATCTCATGTGGAAATTTTTATTCATGCAAAAATGACAAAATGTGTATGAAAAATGCAAGAACAATATGATGAAACACAAGAAACCTCTCTCAAGGCCAAGGGTTCACTTCAAGCACCCAAGGCTCCCAAAGTCCTTGACATAGTGCTTGAAATGAACCTCTAAGCCTCTTAGAGAGGAAAGAGGAGTAGAAGGGTGATTTACATGCTAGTAGTTAAAAAATGCAAGAGATTAGGATATTTACCTCAAGATCAAAACTACACAAGAATAGATGAATGAAGATCAAGAACAAGTCAACAATAATCTTCACAAAATCACCAACAATGTCACGCAAACTTGAAGAAAGGAAGCTCCTTTATGGTGTAAAAATGGAACTAAGGGTGGAAGGAGGATGATATATGAATATGAAGTAGGTTTAAGGTGATTTGGTGGATGAAACTTGAAAAATGGATGGAAGGGAATGAGGGAGAGGGTTCGGCCTAGAGAGGAGGAAGAGAGGAGAAGTCTTTGTTCTAGGTTAGCAAAAATGAGAGTAATAGCAAAAGATCCATGAGGTGAGGAAATGGGAAGTATTTATAGGGGTTTTTAGGTTTAAGGGTATTTTAGTCTTCTCATCTTTGATGGGCTCTAGGATTTGATTTTATTTTTGAATGGATGGCTAGGATTATTAGTCACATGGATTAGGGTATTTAGAAAACACAAGTGTGTGAGGAGGTGGGGTGAAGGTGGCGCATGCATGAACAAAAAAGAAGGAAAAAATTGTGAACAAAAATCTAATTTTGGAATGGTGATTCATATGGGGAAGGATCTAGAATAGGGTTAAGGGTATTATGGTGAGGGAATGTTATCAAAAGGGAAAGATGACATTTGTTGGTGGAGAGGTTAGTGTAAGTGTGTGGAATAATTTACCAAAATGGGCAAAAGTGAAGATAAGATCAAATCAAAACTTGGTGAATAAGAAAAGAAGTGTGTAGAAGAATTTTGAGAGAGAGAGAGGGGGTATGTGGCGCATGATCAGCTGATCATGGAGGGAGAAAAATAAAAAAAATGCTTGTTTTTGGTATTTTGTCTTATTGAGGACACTTCCTATTTTTTGATTTTGAAATTTGAATTTTGGACATGCAAAATGGGAATGCACCTATTGAAAATGTGTTACATGTTTTGGGCACCATAAAATAGCCTCCCCAATTATTCTAGACAAACAAAAATTGTCTTTTAATAATTGGGGAATTTTTAATGGTCTTTTAGCATTTTTATGCAATAAAAAAATAGGAAAATGCATTTTAATTATTTTGGACTAAGATATTCTCTCTAAAAATTGTACAAAAATTATCTTGGATAAAAGAAAAATGTACTTTTGGTATGTGCATACTCTTGACGAGAAAATTATCCTGTTGCGAAAAATGACCAAAATGCCCCTTACCCTAAAAAATCCTAGTTCGTCCAAAAAGTGCATTTCAACTCCAAAAATTTTAGAGACTTTGAAATGACTTTTAGGACCCTAAATGCAATGCATGATGCTTTTTACTTTTCTAAATTTAATTATTTTTGGGGAAAATTAGGGTTTTGACCTAGGCCGGACAAAATTGGGGTATGACACGCCCCAAATATAATTCAATTATTTATTTAGTGGGTTCTTTAAGGCTTACAACATTTGGTTAAGTCAAAGGATTAATTGGAGTTTTAGGGTATTTAGGAGGTATTTGATTTAAATGAGGAGTGGTGGTTAGTAAAAGGGGAGTGGTAATTTAATTAAAGGAGGGAGTAGTGCAAGTAATGGAGGGAGTGTGATTAGAGGCCCATGAGAGTTAGGCCCATGATCCATGAATTAAGCCCATATTCATGCTTAAGATGTAGTGGTCGATGGTGGAGAGTCCATTACCACCAAAATCTAAGAAAAGGCAAAGGGAAAGTAAGAGAGAGAGAGTGGTAGGTGATAACTCTATTTTATATAGAGTATTTCATATGTTTAAACTTAGTATTTGCTCTCTTTCAAGTAATAATAAAGAGTTTATATAGTATTTAGTGTGATATATGATATCTTGAGTGATTTGAATGGTTATAGTTATTATTAGGCCATTTTGGATATATTGTGGTATGTTTGATGTTTTTGTTGGTCTGATCTCAATGCTAATCGCATCAATGCTCCCTGACCGATCTGCATCAATTCTATGCTACTTGGTGAATAAGCAGCCTGTTTCATATGCATCCACATGCAAAGTGATGACATCCTGCCTGCTTCCCTGATGCCATCCAAACTTGTATAGTAGGCGCCTACCATTCACACATAGCTATAGGCTTAGCTTTGAAGAGTCACCAACATAGGGACACTTGTTCTAACACCATGGAACCGCCCTATATGATAAGTCAAAGATTTCAACATGGATAAACCTCTGGAAAGCAACTACAGCTATGATCCACTCAAGATGACTTCAACATGAAGGAAGGAAGCACCTCACTTGAAGGCTATAAAAGGACCTCACATCTTCATTTGGAAATATATCACAATCCATAAGTTAGATAAAAATTTCAATATACATAGTTATTTTTTATATTTTTAGAGGAAGAGGAAGGAATTCATAATTCCTCCTTAACTCATTTTCATAGTGTTTGTATAGTGCTAAGGAGTAATGCTAGTGCATTGCTAGAAGATTTCATACAAAGGTTTTCAACATTTGTAAACTTTACTTTTGTTGTTTCTCTTTTGTGATTTCTATATATATAAACATGGTCTATTCGGTTTATATATATCTTGCAATGTCTCTTGTTAGCTAAACCTTTCTTAGTTGGAATGTTCTAATCATTTAATGAGCTTTTAAGTAAGTATGTTGCATGTATGTATGTTTGTACTTTAGTTCTTGCTTGATAATCTTTTCAAAACTTATTTTGAACTTGATCACTTAGAATAAGTAGATTTGTAAATGACCAGATATGGCTTACAATTAAGAACTCAAGAACTAATATGGGTGAGTGTTTTACATAAAGAAAACTTTGTGAAAACCATGCTAAGTCCTAGACATAGGATAGTATAGTCCATAGGATAATTGTGGGTACTTAAAATACAAGAGTGAATTCACTTAAGCAAAGTGAATACTTGTTAGGAGGCAAGATTGGCACTAACACCCCTTTCTTTCTTGCATAGAACAAGGATCATAAGAGTGGTAATGATACTCGAAGAAAGTGACCGAAAGGCACATAGCTAATGCAACAAAGATTCAGTGCTGTTGCATCACATAATCGCATCATACACTTATAAGTAAATTACTTGATGAAGACATTCCAACTAGCTTTTCTCTTTTACACTATCAACATTTTTACTTTGCTTTCTTTCTAACTTAGTTGTGATCATCAAACAAAATCCAAAATTATTTTGTTACTTAGTGACTTTACACTTTATTACTTTATATTATTTTAAAAGTGAGTTTTTCAATCTCTGTGGGTTCGATCTTTTACTACTTGTTTTTGGACAGTGTATACTTGCACTCAAGTGTATGTGGCATTTCCACACACCAAGTTTTTGGCGCCATTGTTTGAGGATTGAAGTAAATTCTTTTTAAAATTTGATATTAAGTAATTTAGTGTTGTATATAAATTTGGTTTTTAGAGTTTTCACAACAACAAAGACATGGTACTTAGTATATGTCTGAGAACTGAAAGCAGAACTCCGAATATAGTTTAGATTTAGAAATAGAAAGAAAATTCGGGAGATTGCTAAGACTCAGAAAATGTAATCAACAAGCTAGCAACATGTCATTGGTGAAGAACAAAGCTCAAGGCCACACTCAATGAGAGGAGGCCCCAGGTTCACAAGATGCTCATGAAGAAGAAGTTCATAGAGAAAATCTCATCCACATGGATCACATAGGTATGATTAATGATAGAGATAGACCTATGAGGGATTATGTTCGATTTGATCATCAAAACATGCAAACTAGTATAAAAGCAGACCTCATATTGATGCCATGCATTTTGAATTTAAGCCTATGATGTTTCAAATGCTTCAAACTATTGGTCAATTTGGAGGATCTCTCATGAAGATCCTCATTTGCATTTAAGGCAATTTCTAGAAGTATGTAGTAATTTT
Organism: Oxytropis ochrocephala; assembly: GCA_020916435.1. Lineage (NCBI taxonomy): Eukaryota > Viridiplantae > Streptophyta > Magnoliopsida > Fabales > Fabaceae > Oxytropis > Oxytropis ochrocephala. The sequence continues at coordinate 57,372,652 of CM037091.1, forward strand.
ATTTTACAGTGTCGGTGAAAATGCATTTAGATTAAGGTTATTTCCATATTCTTTGAAAGATAGAGCCAAGGCTTGGCTAAATTCTTTAGAGCCTAACTCTATTCATTCATGGAATGAAATGGCTGAAAAAATTTTAGGAAAATATTTCCCACCTATCAAAAATGCGGGTTAAGAAATGATATTACATCTTTTAGACAAAAAGAGTTTGAGTCTTTATTTGAAGCATGGGAAAGATGGAAGGAACTTTTGAGAAAATGTCCTCATCATGGTTTACTGTTATTATTCAAATGGAAACATTTTATAATGGTTTAGAACCTCAAACCAGAATAATACTTGATGCATCATCTGGTGGAGTGTTATTAAATCATCATACAATGAAGCATGTGAATTAATTGATAGAATAGCGACTAATAGCTCTAGTTGGCCTCATCGAGAGGGTAAGTGCCCAAAAGAAACCATCGGGTACATGAAATCAATGATATATCCGCCTCTATCTGCTCAAGTAGCCACTCTAGCTAATTTGATGAAAAACTTCACTTACAGCAATGCTATCAAGCATCTAATGCATTTGCATCACCGTAAAGCATCTTATTGCTGGCAAAGATAGAACAAGTACCTCCGTGCACACCTAGTTGTGTGTCTTGTGGAGGAGGTCACTTGTATGAGGAGTGTTCTAGCAACCCTACCTCTGTAAATTATGTAGGTTATAATAGGAATAACAACCCTTATTCCAACACTTATAATCTCGGTTGGAAAGATCACCCAAATTTTAGATGGAGCAACAATAGTGCACACTGCACCTAGAAACTGCTCCAACTACACCAACCAACCCACCAGATTCCCACTCAGAATAACCAAAGAAACTCTCAACCTACCACCGATAATTCTCTAGAATCCATGCTTAAAGCATTTATAGGTGAATCTAGAAGCTGCTAGACAAACCCAAGATGCTTCCATTAAGAACTTAGAGAATCAAGTTGGTCAATTAGCCATGACCAGTATCAAAGGCCACAAGGTGCCTTACCTTCAAATCTGAAGCTACTCCTTCCCAAACCAAAGGAAAAGAGCAAAGTTAAGGCTATTTCATTGAGAAGTGGTAAGGATCTTGTAGAGTTAATGAAAAGGAAAGTGTAGATAAGGGAGAAAAAACCAAAAATCAAAAGAAACCAATGCGAAGCATCTAGTGCTCTGCATCACAAGAAGTTCAAAGTCCACTACCTAAGTTAGTACTGAATACCCTCCTCCTCCTTATCCTCAAAGACTAAAAAAGCACATGAGGAGAAGCGGTTTGGTAAATTCTTAGAGGTACTAAAACAATTACACATCAATGTTCCCTTAGTAGAAGCCCTCCAACAAATGCCAAATTATGCAAAATTTATGAAGGATGTCCTTACTAAGAGAAGAAGATTAGGTGAGTTTGAAACAATTGCCATGACAGAAGATTGTAGTTTGCTTATGCAAAATAAGATTCCTAGGAAATTGAAGGATCCAGGTAGTTTTACAATTCCATTTTCTATAGGAAAATCCTATCTCTTTTAGTAAAGCTTTATGTGATTTAGGTGCAAGCGTTAACATGATGCCTAAATCTATTTTTGACCGATTAGAAATAGGAAATGCAAAACCAACCACTCTGTGACACTTCAATTAGGCGATGATCAATAGCCTATCTGAAGGTATCATAGAAGACATCCTAGTTAAGGTAGACAAATTTGTATTCCCCAGAGATTTTGTTATCCTTGACTTTGATGCAGATAAGGAAGTGCCTATTATCCTAGGTAGACCATTTCTAGCAATGGTAAAACCATAATTGATGTGCGAGAAGGTGAACTCACTATGAGAGTGAATGATCAAGAGATAAAATTCAATGTAATGAATGCTATGAAGTATCTCGCAGAGGATACGGAAGAGTGTTCATCCTTATTCTCTCTAGATCAATTGGTAGAAAAACAATTTTACAAGCAAAGATGATCATTTTAGCCAATGCAGATGCATTAGATGCAGCTGCATTGCTAGATGATGAAATACTAGAAAAAGAGAATCTACCAATAGAAAACTCTTGTAAAGAAGTATGGGCTAGGACTTATGAACCACTCAACCTTGAGGATCCAATTCTCAAGAAGAACTTACCCTCAATAGAACAACCTCCTAAGTTAGAATTAAAGATACTGCCTGAACACCTTAAGTATGCATTCTTAGGAACAAATGAGACTTTACCTATTATCATTGCTTCTGATTTAACATCAAAACAGGAAAATGATCTCATTAGTACTCTCAAGAAGCATACCAAAGCTATAGGTTGGCAAATGGCAGATATCAAAGGAATTAGTCCTTCTATATGCATGCATAGAGTCATTTTGGAAGAAAATTCCAAAAATAGCATAGAGAGTCAAAGAAGACTAAATCCTATCATGAAAGAGGTTGTGAAAAAGGAAATCATTAAGTGGCTAGATGCTGGAATCATATACTTATATCGAGGTGGTGCTTGGGTAAGCCACTGTCCAATGTGTACCAAAGAAAGAGGGGTGTGACAGTAATAGCCAATGAAAAGAATGAGTTGATACCAACTAGAATCATCACAGGTGGAGAATCAGATGGATTACGTAAAACTCAACAAAGCTACCAAAAGGATCACTTTCCTTTACCATTCATAGACCAAATGTTAGATAGATTAGCAGGAAAAGAATTCTATTGTTTCCTAGATGGCTATTCAGGCTATAATCAAATAGCCATTGAGCCTACACAAAAAAACCACCTTTACATGCCCTTATGGAACCTTTGCCTTTAGAAGGATGCCATTTGGCTTATGTAATGCACCTGCTACATTCCAAAGATGCATGATGTCTATATTCTCAGATTTCATTGAGCAATCAATGGAAGTATTCATGGATGATTTCTCTATCTTTGGAGAAACATTTCAAGTTTGTTTAGCAAATTTGGAACAAATTCTCAAGAGATGTGAGGAAACAAATTTAGTCTTAAACTGGGAAAAGTGCCATTTCATGGTACAAGAAGGCATAGTGCTAGGACATAGAATTTCAAAGAAAGGTCTAGAGGTAGACAAAGCTAAAGTTGATGTCATTGAGAATCTACCACCACCAAATACAGTTAAAGGTATCAGGAGCTTCTTAGGCCATTTGGTTTTTATAGAAGGTTTATCAAAGATTTTTCAAAATCTCAAAACCATTATGTATGCTTCGCAACATGATGTAGAATTCAACTTTGATGAATCTTGTATAGAAGCTTTTGACAAGCTTAGAAAGGCATTGGTGACAAAGACCAATTATAGTAACTCCAGTTGGGCGCAGCCATCCGAATTAATGTGTGATGCTAGTGACTTTGCGGTAGGGAGCATCCCTAGGGCAAAGGTATGATAAGGTCTTTCATTCCATATATTATGCTAGCAAGACATTAATTGAAGCTCAAGTGAATTACACGATTCTGAAAAGGAATTATTAGCTGTGGTGTTTGCCTTTGAAAAATTTAGATCTTACTTAGTTGGCACTAAAATTATTGTATATACTGATCACTCTGCCATTAAGTATCTAATTTCAAAGAAGGATGCAAAACCAAGGCTGATAAGGTGGATTTTACTCCTACAAGAATTTGATCTAGAAATTAGAGACAAGAAAGGAGTAGAAAATCAAGTAGCAGACCATTTATCAAGGATTGAAGGAGAATCACTTGGTACACAAGGAGAAGAAATCAAGGAAAGCTTTCGGATGAGAAACTATTGGCAATCACAATCAATGCAAAACATGAAACTCAGATTTGCTATAAGCAATGCAGAGCATCAAATGCACTGCACCATGGTTTGTCGATATTGTAAATTTCCTTGCAAGCAAAGTGGTACCAAAGTGAGTATGACATATCAACAAAGGAGAAAATTCTTCCACATGGTTAAGCAATACTATTGGGATGATCCATTCCTTTACAAGATGTGCCCGATCAATTAATGAGGAAATGCATACCGAAGAGGAGCAACAAGCGCTTACGCATTGCCATTACGCACCTTATGGAGGACACTTTGGAAGCACTAGAACAAAGCGGCTAAGGTATTATGATCTGGTTATTTTTGGCCTACTTTATTTAAAGATGCTTATTCTATGGTCAAATCATTGTGATAAATGTCAAAGAGCAGAAATATTTCTGATAAGCATGAAATGCCTAGAACAAATATTTTAGAAATTGAATTATTTGATGTTTGGGGCATGGATTTCATGGGACCTTTTCCACCCTCTTTAGGCAATTTATATATCTTAGTAGCTATTGATTATGTGTCCAAATGGGTAGAGGCGAGTAGCATTACCTAATAATGATGCTAAATCGGTGAGTAAGTTTCTTCAAAGAAATATATTCACTAGATTTGGAACTCCTAGAGCTATCATTAATGATGAAGGTTCACACTTTTGCAATAAAATCATAGAAAACCTTCTAGCTAAGTATGGAGTTAAGCATAAGATAGCTACAAAGATACCATCCTCAAACTAGTGGACAAGCGGGAATTATCCAATAGGGAAATTAAGAGAATGCTAGAAAAAATGGTTAGTCCAAATAGGAAAGATTGGTCTTTACATTTGGATGATGCTTTATGGGCATATAGAACAAACATTCAAAACACCTTAGGAATGTCCCCTTACAAATTAGTCTATGGAAAAGCATGCCATTTACACTGTAGAATTGGAAAACAAATCTTATTGGGCTATCAAGAAGCTCAATTTCAATTTGAACAAAGCGGTAAAAAAAGAGAATGATAGAGCTTGATGAGTTAGAAGAAATTAATCAAACCTCTTATGAGAATGCTTTGAAATCTACAAAGCTAAGACTAAGAAATGGCATGACAAGAAAATTCACAATAGAGAATTGAAAGAAGGAGGACTAGTTTACGCTATACAACTCTAGGTTGAAGTTATTTCCTGGAAAACTAAGGTCAAGTTGTTAGGACCATTTAAGTTGATAAAGGTTTATCCACATGGAGCAGTTAGACTTATTTGATAAATCCTCAAATACTGTCTTCAAGGTGAATGGTCAAAGAGTTAAAATGTACTATGGTGAACATGTGGTGAGAGACAAAACCACCACCTATTTGCAAAATCTCTAAGTGAAAAGAGGTAGTCAGGCTGACAAGACTCTTAAAACAAGCGCTTAATGGGAGGCAACCCATTGTTTTTAATTATTTTTGTGCAAATTTTATGTTTTTAGTTGTTTTGCAGAAATACAGGAAACTAATGCAGCTGCATCAAATGCACCTGCATTGAAGGAAAACGTGCCCTGCATCAGAAATTTATAAACTTGAAGAAAATTGGTTAAGTGTGAATCATAAGGCTTCAGGAAGATCAAAGGAGGTTAAGTAAGATTAATGACACATTGGTAGCCAAAGCAAGACACTTGGCATGATGCACTTGTGTGGGTGTTGTAACCTTCGTGAAGTCCTTAATGATGTTGGACTAGTTGTGAAGGGAAAGTGTTTAGTAGTTGGCTTAAGTATGATCATAGCGTGAGAACTAGAGAAGGGAAGGAAGAGGTAGACTAGGCGTGTAGAGAGACCTAATGGTCGAGGTGTAGATGCCTATCTACAAGTGTATCAAAACTCATAGTGTGTCGAAGTATGTAAGTGACGAGAGATGTGTGTGTCGACATATACATGAGTCGAAGGAGCGTACGTAGAAGTATAAGGGTGTGTTGGACTAAGTATAGGTATCGAATTGTACTTGCCGAGGGGGTAGAGTGGGTATGCCGAGGTGTTGTGGGCGAGATGTAGTGTATATAATACCTAGGTGTACTTACTAGAAGTGAGGCGTATATGTGCCAATGCGTAAGTGTTGAATATAGGCGACGGAGCGTAAGTGATGATGTATAGGAGACGAAGGGTAAGGAAGTGTAAGCCGAGGTGTAATGTGTCGACTTGTAGCTACCGAGGTGAGGGGTATGTGTACCGCGGTGAAGTGGCGAAGTGGGTGTATATATATACCTAGCGTAGTTCTTTGTAGTGCGACGTTATGTTACGCCGTGTATCTGTCGAGGTGAGTGTACCGAGGTTTAGTGCACGTGGAATAGTAAGTGTAGTGAAGCTTAGCGTGACGCAGTTGTGTAGAGAACCGAGGTGCCAAAAGAGTGTACCGAGGTATTGTGAAGTATAGTGGTGTGTGGTGAAGTGAATGCCTAGATGTAGTGTGCCCAAGTGTAGTAGCCAAGGTGAAGTGGTGTGGTTAGGTGTGAAGTAACTAAGTGTAGATGATGAAGTGAGTTGTGAATAAGCCTATGTGTAGTTGATGAAGTGTAGTGCATGGACGTCTAAGCTAGTATTGCCGAGGTATAAGGTGTGTATACAGAGGTGTATATGTTGAGGTGTAGATATGAGGGAAAATAGGGTGTGTGTGCCGAGGTTCAATATGGTGCGCCAAGGTCTTTGTGTAGTGGTGTGAAGAGGCGGGGTGTGTATGCCGAGGCGCAATTAGGAGCACCGAGGTGTTGTGAGATGCAAAGGTACTTATGGGTGCCGAGGTACTGAGTGGTGCCGAGTTTGTGTGAGTATAGCCAGAGGCAAAGCGAGGTAGTTGCAGAGGTGAATGGTGAGGAGGTGATGTTCCTAAGTGTAAATGTAGGTGGTGCAGAGGTAGAAGCCGAGATGAATGATGATGAGGGCGAGGCGCCTAAGTGAGGTGTCAAGGTGCTGATTTAAGTATGCCTAAGTGTAGCTATTTAAGTGAAGTGTATGATGTTGAAGTATGTATTGTCGAGGTGTAGAGGTGTTAAGGGTAGTGTAATCATGCCTAAGTGTGGTCTTTGCGCGGGGATGTTCGCCGAAGTCGGCATGGCCGAGATGTAGGAAGGTCGTAGTTATATTGAAGTGTTGTATACGTAGTGTACTTAAGTATATTAATCGAGATGAATTGTTGTGCTTAAGTGTAGTGTGCCTAGGTGAAGTAGCCGAGGCGAGGTGTTGCGTTTAAGTGTGGTGTGTTCAAGTGTAGAGTAACCGAGGTGGTGTTGTAGGAGTACAGTGAGTGTGTGCGAAGTGAAATGTTGTGCGCGTTGTGTTGGTGTATGTTGCGCGTTATGTTTTGGTGTGGGTGGGGGTCACGGTGAGGGGCACCAAGTGTGGCATGCCCTTGTGCCGTGAGGGTCTCGGTGTGGGCGCCAAATGTGGCGTGCCCCTTGCGCCAGGTCCGGTGTGTGCCGAGGTGCTTGATGAGAGTGCCGAGGTGATGCGATAGTACCGAGGTGCGGGATGAGAGTGCCGAGGTGACTGTTTAAGTCCACTACGTTTAGTGTGAGGCCGTTGAGGTAGCGTGAGAACTACGATTGTGGGAGTATTGAGTGGAGGGTTGGACGATAACCATGGGGCTGTGTCCGAGGTGCGAAGTCAGCTTTAGAGCTGTGAGCGATGATGTCTTTAAGTGGTGAGGTTCCAAAGGGGACTGACGTTGAGTGTTGGGTCTATGACCTCGTTTTCTGTGTTGTACTCGTGGTGTTTGGGTTTGCCTTCTAGGCATTCTCTATAGTGAGAAGACTTCGGTCTGTTTAGGTGTTGTGCCGAGAAGTGGGGGTAGCCTTCAGGGAAATGGTTGATCCTTAAGGTGAAGTCTTTTGGTCCTTAGGTGACGCATGGGTCCCTAAGTGTTGGTGAGTTTTAGTTTGGCCGTAGTGCCGTTGACTTAAGTGGCGTTGAAGTCCACCACTGTTGGTGGCGATGAGCTCGGTGAGTTGTGCGTAGTCATAGAGATAGTGACTGACGTAGTGTGGTTAGTTTTAGAACTATGGTTTGGGTGTATTGATGTCAGCCAGAGGGCTGTTGATGATGATGTTAATGACGTTGTTGTGTATAATTTTCATATATGTGTGTTGACGTTGTAGAGGGCTGAGGTCCTGAGCGTTGCTCACCACGTTGTAGAGGGCTGAGGTCCTGAGCGTTGCTCACCACGTTGTAGAGGGCTGAGGTCCGAGCGTTGCTCACCACGTTGTTGATTGGGTGTTGTGGTTGGCCACATGAAATTGGTGATGTCCTTGATTGTTCCTGAGTTAGAGTGTGTTGTTTGTGTGAGCCGAGTTGTTCTGGTGTTTCTAGGTGTTGTCTTTCTCTAGCATAATGTTTATCATACATTTTATTATTTATGAAAAGAGATTCACCCTACTGCTTTATATGTTGCTTCTTATGTCGGCAACGTGCAGGTGATCCTGAGTGAAGGTCCTTTCTTTCCTCAGTCTAGTTGTGGCGTCTTGCTCGTGACGTCGGCCGGGAGCCGGGTAGTCTATTAGTTGTTTAAGATTAGTGTTGAACTGTAATAGATTGATGTATTAGAACTTGAGGGTTCGCCCCATTTAAGTCGTGCTATGTATCACGCAATTATATTTTATTAATGGAAAGTATTATTGGCTAAGTGAAAGTGATGTTTGATGAACGTAGCATTCCCTTGAGGATGTATCTTTGAAAAGAAAAACGATTTTTGAACTCTGATTTTATAAATTAAAGTATTAAGAGTAAGGGGGTGTTACACACATGACATTTATAAATTCTGCATAACTTCATTTATAAATTCAGCATCACTTCACTCAGTGGCGGACCTACATGTTCTTTAGGGTTTCAAGCGAATCCCCTAAAAAAATAAAGTTAGCACCGATACAAAATTGGGTATTAGCTCTAAACTTATTTTTTTTTCAATTATGACAACTAAAAACATTCTAAAAAAACCACCGATAAAATGAGTATGAGTTGTTAAGAGTCCCACATCGGATGTGATATGACCTGAAAAAGAGTTTATAAGTGGGAGACATCCTTCACCTTACAAGTCGATTTTGTGGGGTTGAGTTAGGCCTTAAACCACATTCTAAGATGGTATCAGAGCTAATCCAAGATACGTTGGGCCACCCCACTATCAGACCACTCGGATCACGCTCCAGTTATCCAGTCCGGGGCGTGAGTGGGGTATGGCCTGAAAAAGAGTTTATAAGTGAGAAACATTCCTCACTTTACAAACCGGTTTTGTGGAGTTGAGTTAGTGCTTAAAAAAAGTTTTAACCATTTTTTTTTCTAAGATTGGAATTATTTATATTAAAGAAATTTCTAAATGAGTTGACCAATTTGAAAGCAGTTTTGATTGGTAAATGATTAAAGAAATTTAATTGTTTGACCATTGAGATTGGCGTCATCAATGGAACCACATGTTGTTGAGCTCAGAATTAGTGATACATACAGTAGTAAACAAGATATCGTTCCGTAGAAGATACAATCTCTAGATATTTAGAATCCAATCGAATTGATTTAGATTATATATTCTATCCTTCTCCTTCAATTTCACTCACTCCCAATTGTTTAACCTCAAGCTTCAAAGATATCAATTTCATATCATGGGCCAAATCTTAGACAAATTTCACGGTCAGTATTATTCCTATTCTTTCTCTTTCTTTTAATTTTAATTTTAATTTTCCTTCATGCGTTGCTTCCTTCTTTTTCAGACATTTTATTTATATGTATGTGCATCAATTTTATGGAATTTTGGAGATGGAATCTCATGATATGACAACTAGGTTTCTTAATTGAAAGAATTTATTATGATCTTAAGTTGATTTAGTGTGGAGTATGAATTGAATCTTATTGTGATAACTGTACTAAGTAAGTAAATTGCTCAATTCAGGTTTGATTTCTTACCCCTAAAGTTTTAAATATTCTGTTACTCACTACCTTAATGGTTCTAAAGTATCTTATTTCATTCTGCAAGAGGAAGCTTCATTTGATGATAATGCAGTTTTTATTCCTTTATTAACCTGACATTACAGCATATTAATAGAGCATACACTTGACTGGTCAAGTTGTTGTGCTCAACTATGAAACACAGACACGGATGCTTGACACGATACAGACACACATACACCGGTTTTATTTTGAAAAATATTGAAAAATACAAGTAATCGAAATATCGGTACACATCTTCAACCGAAAGTGTCGGTGCTCTGAGAGGGTGCTTAGTGCTCTTGCTGGTGTTTAACAGTCTTGCGACTTAATGCAGGTGATGACTGGAGGAAAAAGCAGATTAGGAAGATAACAGATCGAGTTTTTGACAATTATAAGAATCATATGGAAACGGAGAATTTGACTTTTGAAGATCTCTATATTGCTGTTTTACTTGTCTACAAGTAAAATATCTGCTTTCTAATTCTATTCTACTTTTTAGCTTTCTTGATAACATGTTCATGTTCTGTTAGTAATGAGCTCTTTCTATGTTATAGTGACATCAATAGGATTTTTCCTGGTCCCCATTTTGATCCTCCATCAAAAGTCAAAGTCAGAGAAATCATGCTGGTACTTTCTTGTGTCTTACTTAGATCAAACTGTCTACACTGTTTATTGATAAATATGGAAATTTTACGCTGGAAATAAATCTCTGCTCTGGTGCTTTACATAATAACCACGCGCGATGAGCTATATGCATTTCTAATTGACCTGTTCATTTATTACCAATATGATTATGCTAACAACAAAGAGTTTTTGTCTGAGAAGAAGCAACCCCCCGCATCATCTGTTTCATTGTTTATGCCAGAGTTTTGGTTCATTTGAGTGATACCCATGTCAAAGGTCATTTAGGATTAGGTGTGTACTCAGTAAAAGTGACACTGAGAGATGTTCAAAATGAGGTATTAAATTGTCGAGGTAATAAAGCATGTTTCATGTAGAGATATATTGTTAATTTTCTTTCCACCCCATCAACTTGTACCATTTTCCCTTCCACTAAGAAGGCATCTTGGTCAACATATGGAGGCTGCATATGAAGGTGTTGGAGGCTGCATTGAAGGCAACCAAAAAGTTGTAGCAATTATGGCAGGTAGGGGTGGGTTGCAATTAAGGGGAATTTCCAACACCCCTTGATGCCCAAGACTACGACGCACTTGGAGCATGGACGATATGGAACAGCTCAGAAACTTGTCTAAGATTGCCTAACTTAAAAATAGTATAGCTGCTGAAATTTCTCCAAAGGTCTGATTGTTTAGAGGTAACAACGGCACAGAAGACGGCATGAGCAAGGAATTCTGTTTAAAGCTGTGTTAGCCAGCTAATCAAGGAAATGTGAGGAAAAAGATCTGAATATTCACTAGATATAGGAAAAAAGTGGACACTTAAATTTATAATTCCTATCCTTTGAAGTTATACAAAATTCTTTTTCTAGTTATAACCTTATAGGCATCTAAATTTCAAATGACTGATGCAAATTGCCGATACTGGATGAAAGGTAGCAACAGTGACACATAGAAATCCAACACTGTTAAAAGTCTCTTCATCTATCTTTCAAAGGTCGGATTGTTTAGAGGTAACAACGCCTCAGAGCATGCATGACAAGAGCAAAGGATTTTGTTGGAAGATGTTGGAGGTTTGGAGCCAGCTAAAAAGGAAATGTGAGGAAAAATGTGCTCTGGAATGGGGAAATTGATCGTGACGAATTTTTGGTTTCATCCAGAAAATGACAGCTGATACATTCAGTGTTGTTAGTCAAAAACTTATTCTCACTTTGGTTGTAGCACCATCAGTTGCAGTGGCAACAAAGAAAGCCACTGAAGGTGTGCCAGGTGTTGGGAGAGTGGTGCAAAAGTTACCCAATTCAGTTTATGCATCCCTTGTGACCCTTGGAGTTGTTTGGTTCCAAAATATGGGAAATGATTCTGGAATCTGAAAATACTATCATTCTTTATCATTTCTTATAAGCAGAATGATACAATTCTCCTAATTGTATTGTACATAGATTGCCACTGCTTGCATGTTAGTTATAAAATTGCGGCTTAAATATAGATTACCCCCTGCAAATATCAACTTTATCCATATACCCCCCTGCAAAAATAAAAGTTTTAAAATAAACCTTGCAAATATTAATTAGTTACAATTACCCCCCTGGTGTTAGTTTTATTTAACAGAGTTAACTCTATGCTGAGTGGGCTGACATTTGGACTCCACATTGGCATGACACGTAGATGCTGCTTATACACGTGTTATGTGACTCACTATTCTTCACTCAATCTTTTCAGCTTCTTTCACTCACTGAAGATCACCATTTTTCGTCTCTCACTCTTCACTCACTCTGAAACAATGGAACGCAGTTAGGGTTTTTGCGAGACGAAGGAAGGAAGACGGAAGGAAGACGAAGGAATACGAAGGAACGCCGACGAATCTCACTGTCATCATCACTCTCATAGCATTTTGTGGATATAGGGTTTAGGCGAGACACGAAGGAAGGAAGGAAGAAGACGCAGAGAAAACAAGAAAGCAGAGTCGAGGTGGCCTGCTGACCTGCCGAGGTGGCCTGCTGACCTGCCGAGGTGGCCTGCTGAGGTGGTCGAGGTCAAGTTGGCTGCTGCGAAAAGAGTTGCTGAGCAAGCCCCAATTTATGAACAACAATTGGTCGAGGTCGAGGCGCAGATGGGGGAGATCGAGGCAGAGATCGAGGCGAGCCGAGCTAGAGAAGGCAAAAAGGGAGAAAGATGGGCTTGCAACCCAAATTGCCGAATCTGCCAAGCTTTGTTTTGATCCCTGCAAAGAACTGGTGGTTGTAGTCGATCCCTGTTTCCCTTCCGACTTATTGGAACTCGGGTACGAGGTTTAGGACGGCAAAATCGTCAAGTCGAATCCTGATGCTCCTTTGGCGGAAGTAGAGATCGTCTTTGAGCAGCTTGTTCATCCTAACAATGATGTGGATGTTGAATAGCTAGGTAATGAAGAAGAGAGAAGCTTCGATTAGGAAAGAAAGAGGATTGAACTGATGATGATGATTTAAGCCCTAATCAGCCATGTAATGGTTCCAACTGGGCATCCACATCAGCCATCAATTAACAGCGTCAATGTAAACTAACTGTAAGGGGGTAACTGGATAACTTCACATTTTGCAAGGTTTATTTTAAAACTTTTATTTTTGCAGGGGGTATATGGATAAAGTTGATATTTGCAGGGGGTAATCTATATTTAAGCCTAAAATTGCTGTCGTAAATAACAATGTTCTGTTATTGGCATTTTGAACAAAAGATGAACTCTTGATTTTTCTGTCAAAGGTTATGCATGTAAATAAATTGTCTTCAATAAAATTAAATGTTACTATTATCTGGAATATTTTCACATTTCTTTTTCTTCTACCTATATTTTCTTGGCTTGATCTGTCGGATACAGGGCTCCATGACGCGTCTCGTCCCATCCCGTTGCTCCCTGCCACAGGTGCCATGCTCCCGTGCCCAGGCTCCTGGCAAGGCTCCATGTTCGTATAGGTTGGCAGAGATTCCTAGTACCTTTCTCAGGTTTCTATTGGCCCGTACATGTTGGCGGGGATTCCTAGTTCAATCGTCTTGACATGAGTAGATGTGTTCTTTGTTTTAGGGGTTTGAAGATCTTTCTGTTATTTCTGTTTGCCAGTCAGTCGGGTCAGGTTGCAACTAGGTCGAGTTTGTAGCTCGAGTTCGGGCAGCTTTTAATAACATATACTATTAATACATGATTACTGTCTATTAAATTTTTTGAGACAATTATACATTTTGGGAGCCTATTCTAATTGGTCAATAAAAATGGATTTTAACTCAAATATATGGAATATGTTCTCAGTTTTTTTGATTATGTATACCATGTTTCACCAATCTATCTTCTATATAAATCTCTAAAGGAAGCTTTTTTTCCAAGCTTCTAGGATGCTCCACATCATCTTCATTTAATTTCCAACTTATATCTCAATATTCCTATTTTACTTAATTAATGTCCACTCAACCAATATGACATCCAATATTTAAAATGAATCTCACTTTCCCAATAATTATTAAATATCACAATATATTTTCAATTCATTTTTCTTGACTCCTAAATATAATTTTAAAATTCAAATTAATATATTATTTAAATAAAATGATAAACATTAAAAATATGTTAAATTATTCTATTTATTTAAAATATTAAAAAGGTGTTAAATACTATATTGTGAAGTTTTGTAAACCAAATTTATTCTCTAATTTTCATAAGGAAAAAAAAAAATAGGAAGACCAGGAAAAAAATAGGAAGACATATTGTGCAATTAAGTATGTTTTTGTTGCTTCAAAAAGAAAAGTATGTTTTTGTTAACCTCTTTATCTCTTTTTTCCACTTTATTTATCCTTATTTAGTAAGTATAATATTTGATATTAAATTTGATTGTTAAATGAATTATAAATCTAATTTAAGATCCACTATGCATGCATTGTCTGTCACTCTTACAATCAGTTGTGATATATATCACCCGTTTATTATTGCATAGATAAATTGTCAGTATAAGCAAATTGTATTCTTTTAACCTTCACACACTTACGGTTTTATAATCTCTTTAGCTTCTCATTTTTACAATCATTTGTAACATATCACCCTATTTAATATTTAAGATGATGAATGCAAAGGCAAAAGCCTTATAAAGGAGTAATGTTATATGGACAAAAAGCTTCAGACAAATATAGCCAAAAACTAATTCACAACACTAATTAATCCGGTTTTTTAGGCTATTAACCGACCTGCATTTTCAGAGTTTTTAAGCCATTAACTAAAACTTGGTTAATTGGTTACTTAGTTAATAGCCTAAAAAACTTGATTAATTGGTGTTGTGAATTAGTTTGTCTATATTTGTCTGAAATTTTTTGTCCAAATATCGTTACTCTTATAAAGAGGGCTTCATACTCAAACCATAAAAAAAATGACAACAATTTATATTAAACAAATAAAAGTCATCCTCCCTTAACCAAGTGTCAAGGGTTCGATCACCGCCTTGGGTATGAAGCAACTTTAAATCCCTGGGCCAGCTGTCCCACCCTTCGAGAGGATTAATCACTACGTTCGGCGGTAGATATCCTAGTCTCGACCAAAAATCATTCACAAGCAACAACAACCAGTTGTTTACCAACATTGAGACCACTAAAGATGCCAACCAAAGCAGCAGGGCCATTCTCAAGACCCTCAGCTATGTCTTCCACATACACAACTTTCCCTTCTCTGATAAGTGGCAGGACAAACTCCAAGTACTTATGATATAGGTGAAATAAATCATCTACAATAAAACCTTCCATACGAATCTGCTTATATATGATATGTGCCAAATTTGTTATACCTTCATGTTGAGGAAGATTATACTGTGAGATCATTCCTGATACAATTATGCGACCATGGAGTCTCATATTCAGAAGTACAACATCAAGTGTCTTTCCCCCAACATTCTCAAAGTAAATGTCAATGCCTTCTGGAAAATACCTGATTAATATAATGTGTATCATCTCATGTTACTAAAGTTAGTAACTAAACTTTTTTTTTTTGGGTTTAGAGGTCTTCAACCCCGCTTTGGTGTCCAGGGGAAAAGGCCCCTGACTAATCCAGAGTTCGACCGAAGGTAAATAAAGTCTGACTCCAATTCATTTATGGGGATCGAACCCGGTAGAAACCGAATCGTCTCTTTAGATGGAGTGCATTAACCACTTGCACCAGAACTTGGAGTTTAACTAAACTTTTTTAATGTCAATGAAATGAGAATATTGAATATTTCTCCACCAGAAAAATGTTTAAGACTAACCTTTTCAATGCTGCATTGAGGTCTTGCTCTTCTTTGTAGTTAAAAGCTTCATCGTATCCAAATTTATTCTTTAACAGATCCACCTTGTTGCAAAAGACATACATATTTAAGAGAAGCTAAATGGTCTTCTTAGTCATATATAATCCT
Organism: Oxytropis ochrocephala; assembly: GCA_020916435.1. Taxonomy (NCBI): domain Eukaryota; kingdom Viridiplantae; phylum Streptophyta; class Magnoliopsida; order Fabales; family Fabaceae; genus Oxytropis; species Oxytropis ochrocephala. The sequence goes on from CM037091.1 coordinate 57,388,338, forward strand.
TTATGAGTTACAACAAAGTATTCATATTCCAAAGATTATGAGAAGTGAAAATGCACAAGTACTAATTGAAAATAGGTTTATTGAAATGTAATTAGATGAATAAAAGTAACACGACAACACTTGTGCGTATGTACGGGTATACTGCTAATTGATTAGAGAAAGTACCTTGTATTGACTTCCAACACTTCCAACAACATAACAACCGGACAACTTAGCAAATTGGCCAACAAGTTGACCAACAGCACCACAGGCCGCAGAAACAAACACTTTCTCTCCTTTCTTAGGAGAGTCTATTTCAAACAAACCAACAAAAGCAGCAAATCCTGATGTACCTGCTCATAGAACAAAAACACAAAACATGTCAAAGGTGAACATCATAAGCTTGCTATACACTAAGAAGCATAAATAATGTATGGTATACTCCCTCTGTTATAGAATAGAAGCAAAAACTAGTCAACAGAAGTTGATGTATCTGCCTATCTAGTTCAAAATTTGGACCAGATACATCAACCTCTGTTGACCAATTTTTGTTTATATTCTGTAACGGAGTAGTATATACTCATGAATTAAGAACATAAAATAGCACATACCAAGAATTCTAGTATAGTAAGAAAGTGGTACATCATCAGTGTGTTGAATTTTGAATAATATTTTAGCTGGAGGGACCAAACTATACTCTTCCCATTTAGTGAAACCACATACTAAATCATCTTTCTTATATTCTGGATCTCCAGATTCAACAACTCTACTCACACCATGTGGGAACTGATCCTCGGAATTTAGGGCGGGAACTGCACTATGCAGTTCCCTTACTGCACAACCATTGGATCAACCGGACTGCCTAAATTTAGCCACATGTCTCTCTTTATTTTCTCCCTTCTTTCTTCCTTAGTGCAGTACCTTAATGCAGAAACTCCTTTGGTAAATAATGAAAAATGTGTGTTATTTTCGATTTTTTGTATTGGAACAGCTTTTTTGTCTTGTGATAGAGTGAGAGAGGACGCGAGAGAGAGAGAGAGAGAGAGATGGAATGAGAGTTTTGGCCGAGAGCAATGAGCTTGTGAGTGAGTGTTGTGCGATGGTGTGCTGGAGTGGAGCACGGAGACAGCGACGACGCCATGGCAGAACAGCACCATAAGGGAACAGCGCGATCTAGAGGAGACTTGTGGCTTGTAAAATTGTATTTACTTTAGCCAAAAATAGAAAAATGCAGGAACAATAAAAAAGGAAATGACTCTAATGCTAGAAATACATACACAGCAAAATATTAGCTTTTTAATCTTGTAATTCATATTTTTTGTATTAATCTTGTAACACCATCTAAGATTTCTCATAAATTCCTGGTCGTGTCTTGTAGTTGGTACAGTTAAATGTAATTTTGATGTTGCAGTCTTTGATGACAGAAGATTTGGTATTGGCCTGTGCATCCGTAATGAAGATGGCGTCTTTGTGAAAGCCAAGACGGCATGGTTAGCAGGAAAGCCTCAACCACAGGAGGCTAAGGCTCTGGAATTATTTGAAGCAGTCAACTGGCTACGAGAATTAGACATCTAGAGAGTTAATATCGAGCTGGATTGCAAGACGGTAGTAGATGACATCCGAGGAGTGTGTAATATTGTGACCGAATATGACTCTATTTTGAGATCATGTCAATCCTTACTTCCCCAATCTAGAAAACTACATGGTTAGTTTTATGAGGAGGCACGCAAACCTTATGCCTCATACATTAGCTAGAGCTTCAAGGTCTTGCACTAGCTCCCATGTATTTGATTGTATTCCCCATTTTATTACTTCTCTAATTATAAATGAAAGGCAAAAATACACTGGAGGTCCTTTAAGTTATTTATTTGTAACAAGTTAGTCATTTAAGTTTTTTTTGTAACAACTTAGTCATACGAGCTAACTTGTTACAAATAAATAACTTAAAGGACCTCCAGTGTAAACGTTAATTAACTTAAAGGACTAAGTTGTTACAAAAAAAAAACTTAAAATACCAACTTATTACAAATAAATAACTTAAAAAACCTCTGGTATATTTTTGCCTAAATGAAATGCTCTATAGTTTATTATACATATATACACATAATATTAACAAAGTATTTTTTTATGGGAGATTATCTCTTGGAGTGAACTCACTCATTTAAAAAGATGGGGCTCAAATATATCAGTTAGCTTATATACGAATTAATTACTGACTAATACTATATCTATCCCTTTTAAAAAATTTCCTTTGAAATTTTGACTATCTAATAAATAGTGAATTTTCTAACATCAGATATAGGTCAGGCGTAAAACTTCTAATGCACCAGAAACATTTATCTAAAAGTGTTTGGATGATTTTATCATGTATACGCCTGTCCCTATGTTGTGAGTAGTCAACCTTCAAACACCATTTAGGACCAAAATTAACTTTAAGAGTAAAGTAAGCAACTTAAACAACCTGCAATCTTAGGTGTATTGAACTTGTACATTACTGTGAACACGCAACAAAATCCTAACTTTGATTACCAGTCAATTAAACTAAGCGAAATTAAATTATTGCGGACCACAAATGCAAATGCATTTGATTCATCGAGGCTTCACCCATTATACTAAGCAGACTGCATAAAGGTCTTTGCATTCATATCAAGCTATGAACAAGTCAGATATGTAATAATGTATATATATACTATATAGATAGATGTCACAACTGATTATTCCAATAGCGAATTAAACCCAATATCAACATGGGATGTACATTATTACAATCCAGAGGGTCTTTGGCGATTCAAATGACATTTTCCATCCAAATGCCGGCATATATAGCATATCATACATAAAAACCGCTGCAAAACAAACAAGAACATGGGAAGATTATTGTCAAAAACTCATCTAGCAAATCGCAAGCATGTTCATTACAAACGTAGGGAAACGTATTTACAAGTGTCACGAGTACATAAGGCTTACAAACATTAAAAGAAAGGTGTCAATGGTGTCAATTATTAATACATACACAAAATCAATTGCATACCCCATTGAAAAAGTATATCAAACCATTGATCAATTGATTAATCAAAAAAATGGATGATAAAGATCAACCTTGCTAATTTTTTATTATAATCGATACTCATGATTTATGAGAAAAGAAAACACGGTGTAAGGTAATCTCTTTCTCGCATTGGGATCATGCTATATAGTGTACAAGGGTATTACTATTGACACATTTTTTTTGAGAGGGTAATCTCTTTCTGCATTGGTAATCCTTTTTTACGCATTGGGATCATGTTAAAGAAAGCACGGTGAGGTAATCTCTTTCTGCATTAGTATCACCCGTAAACTCACACACTCAAAAATTGAAGATCCTCGGTTCAAAGCGGAATCAACACGAAAAATGACACATTGAACAATGCAAAATTCTCTCATTTGATATTGCCACTACAATCACAACGAGAACCGGACCTTGTTGAATTGACAATTTATGAATTTTCACGGGTCCAACATGATCACAAGTATATAGATACAGATTACATATCCTCAATAACACACCACTAACACTAGAGATTTCTTTCCCCTTACAAATAGGATAATCACATAACCACGTATACTGAAACCCTAAAATATGAAGTCATGTGATTAAAAAAACAACTTTCTTCAATGATTAAAAATAGGAAATTGAGGTGAAAATTAAAAGGAAGGAGCGAACCTTTTGAGTTTAATTGTAGTAGAGTTCAAGACCCATGCCATCGTGGATCTCGTAATCCCCGAGAGTGATGTGATCCTTGTAGATGGTGTACCACTTCGAATTCGAATCTTGTCACCCTAGTAATACGTCGAGCCGCCACCGGCTTCTTCAAGTCGCGATGGTGTCTGTAGCGCCTAAAATAATTTAATTATTTATTTAATTAAGTTATTGAGGATTTCAATATTTATTTAAATTGAAAAGTGATGTTGGAATTATTTATTTGAGGGTGCCTAATTAAATAAAGAAAGAGTGCGATTAGGGACCAAGTCGTTTTTTTGACCCAAGCCCATTCCTAAAACTCCCAAAACCCTTGAGAAAGGTCTCATTATTCATTCCCACGTTGAAGTCAAGAAAACAGAGAGAGGGAGGAGAGCTGCGTGCGCGACGGCGTGAGAAGGAAGAAGAGCTTCTCTCAAACTCTTCACCAGGTAATGAATCGATCCATTCTCTTCCTTTTCTTCCCTTTTTCACGTTGCAACCCTCAATTCCTCACCCTCCATCGTTGTTGTTTTCCCCCTTTTCCACGAAGTTGAAGCCACGGTTTTGCGAAAGAGGAGAAGGAAGCTTATCACGATTTCTCAGCAATTTTGGTGAGGATTGAATTCTTCGAGTTTTTGCAAGGTAAGGGGGCTCTTCTTTATGCCTATAATAACCCCTTAAGATTTGTATTATGTATAGGTTAGGTTGTAGAGATTGGGATTATGGGAATGTGGAATTATTGTGATAATATGATGTTTGATGAAATTGTTTGATTGTTGTGATACTGAGAGTTGCTGAATTGAATTGTTTGAAATGTTGTTGGACTGAGTTATTATAATGTGATTGAGTTGCCTTGTTGATGCTTAGTTTTGGTGAGTCTTGATGAATTGTTGGGTAATTTTCGATGATTTCCTTGATGGACTCGTGATGATTTTTATTTGATGACTTGATGATTTATTGATGGAGTTGTGATAATTGTGATAAGCGATTTGGGGTGAGTGTGGGGAATTATTTGTTAACTCCATTGATGAGCTTGATGGTTTTCTTAGTGAGTTTTAATGATTTTCACTGAAGGATAAAACTTATATTTTTGAGGTTGAGAATTGAGTTGGGTTGAATATTGCTATTTTCTCACTATTCTAGTTGTTGTTCCTCGCGGCCTCACAGTTGTTTTCCATACCAAAAATGTGATATTTTTCTAAATGTAAACGTGACTTTTTTTTTTTCTAAATGAAAAGATGATGTTTTTCAAAATAAAATGTGGTGTATGGGACTCTAGTGTGAAAGCGTCTTGAGAATGGACCCGTGGGGATATATATATGTTTCATGTGTGCCAATGTCTTGAAAGTGGTCAATAATTGTTGAGTTTGAGCGGTGCGGTACAATAATTGTTGAGTTTAAGCGGTGTGGTATAATATTTGTTGAGTTAAATTATTAAGTAGAGAATACCGACTGAGTTTGTAATTAAGCGGAGATGTGAAAGCGGTGTGGTGACCTTAAGGGTTACATAACGATGATGTTGAATTGATATATACAAGCGGTGAGTTTTAATAATTGTTGTGATTGTGCTTGGTGTGTGTGATGCATAGTCATAGTGTCACATGACTCATGTTGCATAAAGCGGTGTGGGACTTGGTCCCAGCGGTGTGGGACTTGGTCCAAGCGCGGCGCCCTCGAGCAAAATAAATTAAAGCGGTGATGATGGATCCACATGCATCTTCGCATACATGCATACATTCTTACACGTGTTAAAATGTGCAGTGCGATTATAGCTTTATGAATAAATTATGAAGTGATGAGGTATCTTGTGACAAGTATGACTAATGTTTGCGATTGAGTGTCTCTTATCGCTTTTCTTATCATAATGCTTATCTTAATTATTATTATCAGTATAAAGAGACTCACCCTTTACGCTTGGAATGTTGCTCTTATGTGGCAACGCTGCGCAGTAAATCAGCGAGTGAGGGCATCCTTATGCACTGTCTACTAGTAGTCGTGTCTCGGCTACGATATGTAGCACCGGAGAGGCGTAGTAATATAATCATTATTATTTGATGTTTTAGACTGTTATTCTTTGATGTACTAAGTATGATTCTAGACTTAATGATTTTTTTGTGTTGGAGGCGGAGTTACTATCTTATTTTGGTGTGTAAACTAAAGCAGGTGTTGTGGGCCCGCCCCTAAAAAGCGTGTCTTTGCGTATCGTTCTAATATTTTATAAACTTCTTATGAATTGACTATGGTGATTGTTTTTATAAGCGTTGAAATGTGACATTCCCTTAATGATTTTATTTTTGAAAACTCGATGAAATACATATAAATAAAAGTTGTTTAGAAAGGGGTGTTACATTAGTGGTATCAGAGCTGAAGTTGGTCTGTCCGACCAAGTGTCTAAGTGTTATATCTGTTGTAGCTAATTGTGTTCCTTTGTGTAGAAGTTCGATTCGATGGCAAGACGCGATGATCTTTGCGTTGGGCTCTTTGCCTTGCAAGCCATAGCCCAAGTTGTTGGGAATCAAAATCTTTGGTCTTCTTTGTGAATGCTCGTAACTTAGCGATGTTTCGGAGGAAAACCCACCCACCTTCTTGAGTCGGTCAGATGACCAGATGGGGCCTTGGCCACAGTTAAAGGAGATAGAGCGGATCTTAGTGTCATGGAGTGCTGCTTCTTCTGAGAAAGTGAAGTTGGGGACCCATATGCTGGGAGAGGAAGCTGACGATTGGTGGCTGGGAATGTCGCGAAGGTTGGAAGGTGCTGGTGAGGAAGTTACTTGGGAGGTTTTCACAAGAGAGTTCAAGAGGAAGTATTACCCTGAGGATGTGCGAGCTAAGAAGGAAGTGGAGTTCTTGGAGCTGAAACAGGGAAATAAGACGGTAGCTGAGTATGCCGCCAAATTTGAGGAGTTGGCCAAATTTTGTCCTTACTATGCCAATGAAGCCGATTCTGAATTTTCCAAGTGCGTCAAGTTTGAGAGTGGTCTGCGCCCGGATATAAAGAAAGCGATTGGATATCAGGAGATTCGGGATTTTGCTAGGCTGGTTGATAAGTGTCGGATCTATGAGGAGGATAGTTCGGCTGCATACAAGGCTGTGAAGGAGAAGAGGAATAATCAGTTTAGGGAAAGCCCATGAGGTTCTTTGGAGGTAAAAGCAAGTGGAAGCAGTCGCCGGCGAAGCCAAGTGGGAGGTGCCTCTTGGGTATGGTGTGTTTTACTTGTAAAAGCACGGTCATAAAAGTAGTGAGTGTTCCGAGGTCCATTGTTTCAAGTGTGGTCGAGAAGGCCACATAGCCACTAAATGTGAGAAGAAGGGATTATGCGCTACAATTGTGATGAAGCGGGACATGTGAGTGCTAATTGTCCTAAGCCCAAGAGGAGAAAGCCAAGGGGAAAGTGTTTGCTCTAGCAGGACCGAGAATGCTAACGAGATTCGAGGTACTTGTCTTATTTCTCGATACTCCTTTAATTGCTATAGTAGATAGGTGCTACCCATTCTTTCGTTCTTTGCATTGTGTCCGAGAAATTGAATCTTGATTTGTCTTCTATGATGAGGAGATGGTTATTGATACTCCGGCTAAGGGTTTGATGAACTACCTCCCTAGTGTGTGCTAAGTGTCCTCACATGGGTCTTCTACAGAGATTTTCTTATAGACCTTATTTGTTTACCTTGGAGGATTAGATGTTATCCTTGGTATGGGTGGTTAGTTGATAACCATGTACATATCAATTGTTTCGATAGATCGGTGAGTTTCACGCCCCGAGGAAGAAGAATGCATTTCTTTGCTGCTCTTTGGTCAATTGCGTAGATTAATGAAGGAAGAGGTTCATCTATTTGCCTTGATGGCGTCTCTGTCTGCATTGAGTCAAGATATCATTGAAGGGTTGAAGGTAGTATGCGAGTTTTAGGAGGTATTCCACGATGAGATTAGGGTGTCCCACGGAGAGGAGGTTGAATTCACTATTGATCTTGTGCTAGGGATGCACGAGGCTGTGTCTATGGCACCACCGCACTGGGATGTCGCGTCTGAATTATCCGAATTGAAGAAGCGGCTAGAAGAGTTACTTGAGAAGAAGTTCATAAGGCCTAGCGTGTCGCCTTGGGGAGCACCTGTGTTGTTGGTGAAGAAGAAGGATGGGAGTATGAGACTTTGCGTAGACTATAGACAGTTGAACAAGGTGACAATCAAGAACAAGTATCCGCTCCCGAGGATTGACGACCTGATGGATCAGTTGGTGGGTGCTAAAGTGTTCAGCAAAATCGACTTGAGGTCGGGATATCACCAAATCAAGGTGAAGGATGATGATGTTCAGAAGACAGCTTTCAGAACTAGATATGGGCACTATGAATATACTGTGATGCCGTTCGGTGTTACTAACGCACCCGGAGTGTTTATGGAGTATATGAACCGTACCTTCCATAGTCACTTGGATCGTTTTGTGGTGGTATTTATAGACGACATTTTGGTGTATTCTAAGACAGAAGAGGAGCACGCAGAACACTTGAGGATGGTGCTAGAGGTGTTGAAAGAAAAGAAGCTTTATGCGAAATTGTCAAAGTGCGAATTCTGGTTAAGCAAAGTGAGTTTTCTCGGCCATGTAATTTCCGGTGATGGTATAGCGGTAGACCCAGCCAAGGTGGATGCTGTGTTGTAGTGGGAGAGCCCGAAGTCAGTGACGGAGATCAGGAGTTTCTTGGGGTTGGTGGTTATTACGGGGAGGTTTATAGAGGTTTCTCTAAGCTAGCCCTTCCGTTGACTCAATTGACGTGTAAAGGAAAGGCTTTTGTGTGGGATGCACGGTGCGAAGAGAGCTTCAATGAGTTGAAGAGGAGGTTGACAACATCTCCTATTTTGGTATTGCCTATTCCAGACCAACCGTTTGTAGTATATTGTGATGCTTCCAAGATGGGTTTGGGAGGTGTGCTAATGCAAGAGGGTAAGGTAGTAGCCTATGCGTCCAGACAGTTGAGAATTCATGAGAAGAACTACCCTACTCACGATTTAGAGCTTGCGGCGATTGTGTTTGCTTTGAAGATATGGAGGCACTATTTGTATGGTTCTAAGTTTGAAGTGTTCAGTGACCATAAGGGGTTGCAGTATTTGTTTGATCAGAAAGAATTGAATATGAGACAAAGGAGGTGGTTAGAATTATTGAAAGACTATGACTTTAGTTTGAATTACCATCCGGGGAAGGCTAATGTTGTAGCCGATGACTTGAGTAGGAAGTCCCTCCATGTGTCAGCGTTGATGGTGAAAGAGCTCGAATTGATTGAGCAGTTTCGGGATTTGAGTTTGGTCTGTGAAGTAACGCCTAAGAGTGTAAGACTGGGAATGTTGAAGATTCACAATGAGTTTTTGGATGTTATTAGGGAGGCGCAGAAGCAAGACATTAAGCTGGTTGAAGTGGCAGTGGGGATTGATCATTCCGAGAGTAAGGATTATGAGATAGATGCACAAGACGTGTTGAGATACCGTGGCAGGATTTGTATCCCTGAAGATGAAGAGATTAAGAAATCAAGTGCGGAAGAGGACATCGAGTAAATTGAGCATTCATCCGGGGAGCCACAAAGATGTATCAAGACTTGAAGAAATTGTTTTGGTGGCACGGCATGAAGCGTGATGTAGCCCAATTCGTGTATGCTTGTTTGACGTGTCGAAATCTAAGGTAGAGCATCGAAGCCGTGGGGTTGATGCGACCATTGGATGTACGAGAATGGAAGTGGGATAGTATCTCCATGGATTTTGTAACTAGATTGCGAATACGATAAAAGGGATTTGACGCTATATGGGTGATTGTTGATAGGTTGACAAAGTCCGCTCACTTTTTGCCGATTAATATGACTTATCCGATTCGAAGTTGGCGAGATATTTATGTTAAGACAATTGTGAAGTCGCATGGTGTTCTGTGAGTATATCGTGGTCCGATCGGGATCCTAGATTTACTTCACGAATTTTTGGAAGAGCTTGCGGGAGGCCTTAGGTTCTAAATTGAGATTGAGTTCCGCTTATCACCCCCGGAGCATGATGGGGCGACGGAGAGGACCATTCAGCCACTAGAGGATTTGTTGAGAGCATGCGTTCTTGAGCAAGGAGGTTCGTGGGATTCTCATTTGCCATTGATTGAATTCACTTATAACAATAGTTTTCACGCGAGTATTGGGATGGCGCCTTTCGAGGCATTGTATGGTAGGAGATGCAGAACACCCTTGTGTTGGTATGAATCGGGAGAGAGTGTGGTGTTAGGCCCGGAGATTGTGCGTGAGACCACAGAGAAGGTGAAGATGATTCAAGAGAAGATGAAAGCCTCGCAGAGTAGGCAGAAGAGTTATCATGATAAGAGAAGGAAAGATCTAGAGTTTCAAGCTGGTGATCATGTATTCTTGAGAGTCACTCCGGTGACCGGGGTGGGCCGTGCCCTGAAGTCTAAGAAGTTAACCCCTCGTTTCATTGGCCCATACCAGATTTCGGAAAGAGTTGGGAAAGTTGCCTATCGAGTGGCCTTGCCACCTAACCATCTATCTGCATGATGTCTTCCATGTATCTCAATTGCGGAAGTATGTTCCCGACCCGTCACATGTAATTCAGATGGATAATGTGGAGGTGAGGGAGAACCTCACTGTGGAGACTATGCCGGTTAGAATTGAAGACCGTGAGGTAAAGGTGTTAAGAGGCAAAGAGATCAATTTAGTAAAAGTAGTTTGGTTGGGAGCCGTTGGCGAGAGTGCGACTTGGGAATTGGAGAGTAAGATGAAAGAAGCATACCCGGAGTTGTTTGACTCAGGTAATTTCGAGGACGAAATTCTTTAAGTGGGGGAGAGTTGTAACGCCCTAAAATAATTTAATTATTTATTTAATTAAGTTATTGAGGGATTTCAATATTTATTTAAATTGAAAAGTGATGTTGGAATTATTTATTTCAGAGGGTGCCTAATTAAATAAAGAAGGGGGTGCGATTAGGGCCCAAGTCGTTTTTTTTGACCCAAGCCCATTCCTAAAACTCCCAAAACCCTTGAGAAAGGTCTCATTATTCATTCCCACGTTGAAGTCAAGAAAACAGAGAGAGGAGGAGGAGAGGCTGCGGCGCGTGCGGCGTGAGAAGGAAGAAGAGCTTCTCTCAAACTCTTCACCTGTAATGAATCGATCCATTCTCTTCCTTTTCTTCCCTTTTTCACGTTGCAACCCTCAATTCCTCACCCTCCATCGTTGTTGTTTTTCCCCCTTTTTCCCCTGAAGTTGAAGCCACGGTTTTGCGAAAGAGGAGAAGGAAGCATCACGATTTACGGCAATTTTGGTGAGGATTGAATTCTTCAGTTTTGCAAGGTAAGGGGGCTCTTCTTTATGCCTATAATAACCCTTAAGATTTGTATTATGTATAGGTTAGGTTGTAGAGATTGGGATTATGGGAATGTGGAATTATTGTGATAATATGATGTTTGATGAAATTGTTTGATTGTTGTGATATCGAGAGTTCTTTGAATTGAATTGTTTGAAATGTTGTTGGAGTGAGTTATTATAATGTGATTGAGTTGCCTTGTTGATGCTTAGTTTTGGTGAGTCTTGATGAATTGTTGGGTAATTTTCGATGATTTCCTTGATGGACTCGTGATGATTTTTATTTGATGACTTGATGATTTATTGATGGAGTTGTGATAATTGTGATAAGCGATTTGGGATGAGTGTGGGGAATTATTTGTTAACTCCATTGATGAGCTTGATGGTTTTCTTAGTGAGTTTTAATGATTTTCACTGAAGGATAAAACTTATATTTTTGAGGTTGAGAATTGAGTTGGGTTGAATATTGCTATTTTCTCACTGTTATAGTTGTTGTTCCTCGCGGCCTCACAGTTGTTTTCCATACCAAAAATGTGATATTTTTCTAAATGTAAACGTGACTTTTTTTTTTCTAAATGAAAAGATGATGTTTTTCAAAATAAAATGTGGTGTATGGGACTCTAGTGTGAAAGCGTCTTGAGAATGGACCCGTGGGGATATATATATGTTTCATGTGTGCCAATGTCTTGAAAGTGGTCAATAATTGTTGAGTTTGAGCGGTGCGGTACAATAATTGTTGAGTTTAAGCGGTGTGGTATAATATTTGTTGAGTTAAATTATTAAGTAGAGAATACCGACTGAGTTTGTAATTAAGCGGAGATGTGAAAGCGGTGTGGTGACCTTAAGGGTTACATAACGATGATGTTGAATTGATATATACAAGCGGTGAGTTTTAATAATTGTTGTGATTGTGCTTGGTGTGTGTGATGCATAGTCATAGTGTCACATGACTCATGTTGCATAAAGCGGTGTGGTACTTCGGTCCAAAGCGGTGTGGGACTTCGGTCCAAAGCGGCGAGCGCCTCCGAGCAAAATAAATTAAAGCGGTGATGATGGATCCACATGCATGTCGCATACATGCATACATTCTTACACGTGTTAAAATGTCAGTGCGATTATAGCTTTATGAATAAATTATGAAGTGATGAGGTATCTTGTGGTATGACTAATGTTTGCGATTGAGTGTCTCTTCTTCGCTTTTCTTATCATAATGCTTATCTTAATTATTATTATCGTATAAAGAGACTCACCCTTCTACGCTTGGAATGTTGCTCTTATGTGGCAACGCTGCTGCAGTAATGCGCAGTGAGGGCATCCTTATGCCCTGCTCTACTAGTAGTCGTGTCTCACTCGATATGTAGCACGGGGAGGCGTAGTAATATAATCATTATTATTTGATGTTTTAGATCATTATTGCTTTGATGTACTAAGTATGATTCTAGACTTAATGATTTTCCATTTGTGTTGGAGACGGAGTTACTATCTTATTTTGGTGTTTGTAAACTAAAGCAGGTGTTGTGGGCAGATCCACTAAAGCGTGTCTTTGCGTATCGTTCTAATATTTTATAAACTTCTTATGAATTGACTATGAGTGATTGTTTTTATAAGCGTTGAAATGTGACATTCCCTTAATGATTTTATTTTTGAAAACTCTGATGAAATACATATAAATAAAAGTTGTTTAGAAAGGGGGTGTTACAGTGTCATCATCGTTGCACTTCACACGCACCTTCTTCCCAAGACGATCGTTCAGCACCACCTCTATCATCTTCGTACAAAACCCTAATCCCCAATTCTGTTCTGTCCCTCAATTTTTCGCTTTATGGGGCTAGCCGGCTTATTTATAGTTTTATTCACCGCGTATATATTTCAGATATGCTATTCGGACAATGGATAATGGACAAGCATGAACAAAATACAATTAAAATACGGTGGGTCCCACCAAAATCAAATAAGTTTCCCTTTCCCTTTCCATCGCTCCAGGAATTCAATTCGCACTCTTTCTCTGCATTCATTTCTCTTTCCAACCTCACCAACAACAAAAAAAATCGCTCCAGGAATTCAATTCTCTGAATTCAATTCGACCATGCTCCTTCCTCTTCATCCGCGTTATCATCAGACTCAAGAGAATCCAAGTCGACGGATGTTGTCATATCATCATTGTAACAGGAAATGGATTTTAGGGAATCAATCCGGTAAAATCCAACTGCTAGTAATGGAGTAGTGAAGGAAGAACACCACTCGGATATGCTAACAGAAAAAGTGGAGCACGATAGAGAGATATGAGAGAGAGAAAATCAATTCTGTTGTGATATCAATGATGATGATCACAAAACTTTTCATTCATGATATATGCGTGTGCATTCCATTACAAGGGAGCGAGTGCATCTCACGCTTACAAGATAAAAAGCAATGTAACAGTAACTACATCAATGAAACAGTAATATTGCAAGGTAAAAATAAAGAGGTCTTTGATGAACCGAAGTCTCGATAAAGCGAACCGAGGTCTTCGATAAATCGAGCCGAGGTGCTGATAAACCATTACAGGCTTCCTCCTCCCTATGACCCAACACCATTTCCTTATACGAGAGAGCCTTATCATTGTCCCTTGGTACACCCTCCAAGTCAGCGTAGCTAATAGGTAGAGTGGACTTGTTGGTGAAGCTTTGATCTCCACCCGTAACCCTCTCGGTGCTCTGAATTCTAAATTCTTCTTCCTCCTGCGATTCATCCCTGCCCTCCTTTGTCGGCATCGTAGACATTTTCAAGAACTTGCCGAGGTTTCCAAGAACTTGCCGAGGTCACTACCGTTGCCGAGGTCACTACCGTTGCCGAGGTTTCCAAGAACTTTTTTAGGAAAAAAATCAATTGGGGGTGAGGTTTTTCTCTTTCCTGGAGCGATTTTTTTTGTTATTGGTGAGGTTGGAAAGAGAAATGAATGCAGAGAAAGAGTGTGAATTGAATTCCTAGAGCGATGGAAAGGAAAAGGGAAACTTATTTGATTTTGGTGGGACCCACCGTATTTTAATTGTATTTTGTCCATGCTTGTCTATTATCCATTGTCCGAATAGCATATCTGTTTTTCATTAAATTTAATGTTACAACATGAAAATAAAGTTACCACGTTGCCCCACAATTCAATTTGTTTATTCAAATTGGAGGATAAAAAGTTATGCATACTATTTGTTATATGAGCCCAATTTATTTCTACCCTTATAACTAATATTATACTTTGACCAAAAAAAAACTAACATTATACATATTTTCTACCTATAGTTTTAGATTTATAAAAATTGAATAAAGACGTAGAACCGACGAGATTTTTAGGCCATGATTCCATTAGTTTATTCATTTCAACTATTTTAACCAAATAACTAATAAATAAATGGCTTAAATATAGATTACCCCCTGCAAATATCAACTTTATCCATATACCCCCTGCAAAAATAAAAGTTTTAAAATAAACCTTGCAAATATTAATTAGTTACAATTACCCCCTGGTGTTAGTTTTATTTAACAGAGTTAACTCTATCTTTGAGTGGTGACATTTGGACTCCACATTGGCATGACACGTAGATCTTTGCTTATACACGTGTTATGTGACTCACTATTCTTCACTCAATCTTTTCACTTCTTTCACTCATTTGAAGATCACCATTTTTCGTCTCTCACTCTTCACTCACTCTGAAACAATGGAACGCAGATTAGGGTTTTTGCGAGACGAAGGAAGGAAGACGGAAGGAAGACGAAGGAATACGAAGAACGCCGACTTAATCTCACCATCATCATCATCACTCTCATAGCATTTTGTGGATATAGGGTTTAGGCGAGACACGAAGGAAGGAAGGAAGAAGACGCAGAGAAAACAAGAAAGCGAGTCGAGGTGGCTCACGACTCTTTGAGGTGGTCGAGGTCAAGTTGGTCGCTGCGAAAAGAGTTCTTTGAGCAAGCCCCAATTTATGAACAACAATTGGTCGAGGTCGAGGCGCAGATGGGGGAGATCGAGGCAGAGATCGAGGCGAGCCGAGCTAGAGAAGGCAAAAAGGGAGAAAGATGGGCTTGCAACCCAAATTGCCGAATCGCCAAGCTTTGTTTTGATCCTCGCAAAGAACCGGTGGTTGTAGTCGATCCCTGTTTCCCTTCCGACTTATTGGAACTCGGGTACGAGGTTTAGGACGGCAAAATCGTCAAGTCGAATCCTGATGCTCCTTTGGCGGAAGTAGAGATTGTCTTTGAGCAGCTTGTTCATCCTAACAATGATGTGGATGTTGAATAGCTAGGTAATGAAGAAGAGAGAAGCTTCGATTAGGAAAGAAAGAGGATTGAACTGATGATGATGATTTAAGCCCTAATCAGCCACGTAATGGTTCCAACTGGGCATCCACATCAGCCATCAATTAACAGCGTCAATGTAAACTAACTGTAAGGGGGTAACTGGATAACTTCACATTTTGCAAGGTTTATTTTAAAACTTTTATTTTTACAGGGGGTATATGGATAAAGTTGATATTTGCAGGGGGTAATCTATATTTAAGCCTAATTTATACTACATAGTACATACATATAAATGCTCAAATAACTTTTAATCCCTGAAATATACACCAATTTCGGCTTTAGTCCCTATGAAAAGTTCTTGCCAATTTGAATCTCTGAAACATAAGAAACGTTGCTTTTGGTCTTCATTGTTTTGGTTTTAACCCACGTAACATCCATATTGGAACTAATTCCTATAATATGTAGGCACGGCACAGCATAAAATCACAACACCTAGCTGTTAAATTTATATGTTGTCTAGATTTATATATCATATCAGCCTCCAAAAACTATTTTTTAAGCTTAATATTTTCAGCAAAAAGTATGATATGGCAATTGGCAGTGTTCCTGGGTGTATCAGCAAATACGAGAACTGCCAACAGCAACTGGGCCTGCGGCCCAGCCTAACACGATCGGCCCAAACACGCTGCTTGAGCGCAATTCGCCGCCGAAAACTTCGCGCAAAGCGGTCGGACCTCGGCGTATATATCGCCATTCACACATGGCATCAGGTACGTTCTCTAACCTTGTGTTATCTGCCCGAGCGACCTCTCACTAGATCGTCGGAGTGTCATTGCAGGTACCACCCGAGGTGCTCAACGCGTGAAGCCAGGACCGGTCCTCTCACTCATTCAACGACCGCCCGATCGGCGGGACAACAAACACTTCAACACTTCATTGGTCAAGGTACGATCAATTGGCGACCACGATGGGAGGCGGCGCTATCTTACTTCAACTATGGCTACACGCGGAAGACCGCCCCAGACATCATTACAACCAGGCTTGTTGAGCGACCTAAGATGTTGGGCGACCTAAAGTGGGCGACCTAAAGAGCATGGACAATCCCAAGACGCCTAAACAAAGCGCAAGCGAAGCGGGAGGAATCTCGCCCTTAGTCTGCGAGCCATAACGTTGGCCATGTTGACCCGATTGAAACATACGAATATGCGTTGGAAAGCTGAGAAGCAGAGCTACAGCTTTCATGTTGAAGTCAAAATCCAATTCGGGTGTCTTCCACCCGTTTCTGCTCGCCCAAAGTGGGGCGTCAAAAGCTGGTCGCCCGTGAGCGACCCAAAAGGTCTGTCGAAGACGGAGACCATAACTTCGTTCACGTTCATCCGATGGGGCGTGTGAGCATGCGTTGGAAAGCCGAGAAGTAGATCTACAGCTTTCATGTTGAAATCAAAATCCAATTCGGGCGTCTTCCACCCGTTTCTGCTCGCCCAAAGTGGGGCGTCAAAAGCCTGGTCGCCGTGAGCGACCCAAAAGGTCTGTCGATGACGGAGACCATAACTTCGCCCACGTTCATCCGATGGCGGCGTGTGAGCATGCGTTGGAAAGCTGAGAAGCAGTGCTACAGCTTTCATGTTAAACTCAAGTTATATTCAGACGTTCTACACCCTTTCGGGTCATCCAAGTAGGGCGCCCGGCTTACAAACGAAGAACGTAGGCCCCGGCGGTCTACAACGAAGCGCCCCGAGTTCGCTCCAATCGAGCGCCATCGAAATGGCCCAAGGGTCAGAAGGACCCACAAACAAGCGTAGGCCCCGAGCGGTCTACAACGAGCGCCACCGAAGTTGGCCCAATCGAGCGCCATCGAAATGGCCCAAGGGTCGAAGGACCCACAAACAAGCGTAGGCCCCGGCGGTCTACAACGAGCGCCCGAAGTTGGCCCAATCGAGCGCCATCGAAATGGCCCAAGGGTCGAAGGACCCACAAACAAGCGTAGGCCCCGAGCGGTCTACAACGAGCGCCACCGAGTTGGCCCAATCGAGCGCCATCGAAATGGCCCAAGGGTCAGAAGGACCCACAAACAAGTGTAGGCCCCGAGCGGTCTACAACGCGCGCCACCGAGTTGGCCCAATTGAAGGTCACCGAGTTGACCCAAACGAGTGCCACCGAGTTGGCCCAATCGAGCGCCACCGAGTTGGCCCAATCGAAGGTCACCTAGTTGACCCAAACGAGTGCCACCGAGTTGGCCCAATCGAGCACCATCGAATTGGCCCATACGAAGGTCACCGAGTTGACCCAAACGAGTGCCATCGAATGGCCCCTACAAACGTAGACCAACGAATGGTCTACAACGAGCGTGGGTCCTCAACGACCTACAACGAATGCGGCCACTGAACGTCCTGCAACTAACTGCGGCCAACGAATGGTCTACAATAATATGAGTGGCAGCGACCACATTCCAACTTGAGTAGCCGCGATCACGTTCCAATATGAGCGGCAGCGACCACGTTCCAACTCGAGTGGCCGCGACCACATTCCATGCGTGGCAGCGACCACACCCCAACGGATTACGACTGATTGCCCTCTTCAGGTCGACCACGCGAGGCTAGACAGGGGGGCAACGTATCAAGCCTCGAATAGGCTGCGCTAAGTCGCTCCCGGTAGGTCGGTCGTGCATGACTCCACGTGGGCAGCGACCCCTAGATACGTTTTGGTCCCAAGTGACCCAGTGCCTAGACTTCAAGCCAGACTGCGACTTGGTGTGGCGGCGACCACACACCTCAAGAGATCGAGACCGAGTGCGCAATGCGACCCGGCCGCTTACGGCATTACTCGGGGTCAACGACTCAAGCCTCAACACGTCCGCTGGAGACCTAGGCTTGGGGGGCAACTGTTCCGGAGTGGGCTCAAGGCCCAGTACAGTTTAATAGGCCCAACACGCCCAACTTGGCGTGCTCCACAAGATATGGCCAGCGCGCTGTGCCACTATAAAAGCGGCACAAATCCCGAGAATCAGTGCGTTTTCCTACCTTGTGAATCTGCCCGAGCACACCACCGACTTGGCGCCGGAGTGTCATTGCGGTACCACCGCGTGCGCGCCAAGACCCTGGTTCCGGCCCGGTCCTCAACGACCAAAGTTAGGTCCTCCACGGCGAAAGTTAGGTCCTCAACATCCGAGGCAGTCCTTCCTCAGCGCCCGTGGCAGTCCTTCCTCACGAGTCCTTCCACGGCCCGGCCGGGCGGAGTCCTTCCGCGTGCGGCCAAGACCCACGGTTCCGGCCTAAAGTCCTCTACGACCCAGTCCTCAATGACCCAGGTCCTTCTATTGGTCAAGGTACGATCAATTGGCGACCACAGTGGAATGCAGAGAAACATGGAATGCAGAGAAACTTAGAAAATATTACGAGCTGGAAACCATGGATGGGGCGACTATCCCCAGAACATGGAATGCAGAGAAACTTAGAAAATATTACGTTTGAATGTAATGAACGACCGATCTATAAATGAAAAGCGTGCAGCGCTTTTTCCCAATCGGGTTTTTTACAGAGGCGACCTTTAGAAATATGATGTGTTCTTTACTTTCTCGCAAGAATGTATGACCCGGTCGCTCAAGATTGCCCGTGGCAAAGGAGCGATCGAAGATTTATCAAACTTGATCAGATCGTCAAAACGATCTACCTCGAGAGCCATCGAAATGGCCGAGGTTAGATAACCCGCAAACTTCGTGTCGTCGAAACGATGCATGGCGTGTCGAACGAGCCAAGACAAACAACGGCGGTCGCCGAGTTGACTCGAGCGAGTGCCATCGAAAATGGCCCAAGGGTTAAGTAATAGCCCTTTATAGTAGGTCGTCAAACGACTTACCTCGAGAGATCATCGAAATGATCCCAACAGTGCCATCGAAATGGCGACCAAGTGTCATCGAAATGACCCAATCGTGTGCGAGCACTTTCGAAATAGCACGAAACGGTCGCCGAGCGGCCTATAAGTTCGAAGAAACTTAGGCAAATAAATGTACGAAATACACAGACATAACAATGTAAATTCGAATAGACGTAATTAAAGACAAGCAAAAATGTCATTACAAAATAGAGACGCCCGGTCGAAGCCGAGCGCCCAAATATCCGACTGCTCGAAGGCAGCATTTAAATTGGCGTGCGAAGGCAAGCTAAACTATTACAAAGGTAACTCCGCTCATGGCGGCTTCGTAAGAGAAGCGTGCGGGCGGGCGAACAACATTTCCCTGTTCATCAACTTGCTCGGGCAGCATGATCTTGTTGTCCGCAACATAATGGGCGGGATTTATCATCTTCTCATCAAAGTTGATCTTCAGATCTGCATTCAGCGCCCGCGCCTGAGCAAGAGCGTTGTAGAACTGCTCGATTGCTGCCTCCCTACCGGCCTGGGCTACCATTTGGATTTTTGCCTCCGGCTGCCTTACCGGCCTCGGCTGGCTTTATCCTTCTACAGGGATTCAACGTCGGTCTTGATTGGCCACACGGCAAAGAAGTTCCTTGTTCCGCTTGGAGAGTTTGACCCGGTTCTCCTCACCCTTCTGAAGAGCGTCTTTCTTGGCTTTGACGAGCTTGTCATACCTCTGTTGCGCCTCAGCCAAAGCCTTCTTCTTATCAGCACGAGCCCCTGCAAACAGAGATCGTTCAACTATTAGTCGGTCGATTTAAGACAAAAGACTAACAATTTGGGAAAGTAAAGTACCTTCGACTTGGCCGCAAGCTCGGTCATGATTTTATCTATTCCCAGCAGAGAGAAGCTGCACCTCCATTGGCTTCTTCCCGAACCGCTCGAGTTCGACCTGTCCTAAACCCTCGGCGAGAGAATAGGATGTCGTCCTTAGCGGATTCCATGTTCCGGTCGTCAAGCCTTACCGCTTTGCGAGCGATCGTCGTCGATGAGGGGCGGCCGAACAACCCGCTTTTCCCTTGGCTCTTGGGAGTGGGGGGGCACCTTTGAGGGCGATTCGGGAACATCCTCGCCGAGGTCCTTCATATTTCTGGCCCCTGGAATGGTAGCGAGTTTCAAAACCGACTCGAGCACGCCCCGGTTCTTACAGGCCATTCTTTCTCGCAAAATACCGAGTCATGAGTTAGAAGAAAAGATTGCGGCAAAAATATAAAGGCAAAGTTCAAAAGCAAACCGATCTCGGCCTCCGGATCCGGCCCTCGAGCAAGACAAAGGGGCGGCAAGGTATGTCGCCCCTTAGGGTGCGGGCGCATCATGCTCGCTAACGCCTTGATCATCTCCAAAGATTCCAAGTCGGCCTCGCCCAAATCTTTGTGAGTAGATGTAATCGCCTCGCCTCTGCGAAGTGAGCCTCGTTCCACATGATTGGGAAGTAAAGGGGACCAAGCATTCCGTCCGGTTGGACCTCGGATATGGCCTTACCAGCCTCCTCGGTGGGAACAATCCAAAAGTACTTGACTCTCTCGGGCCGCTCCCAATGATTCTTGGTATGCTTTGAAGAACCGATGATGAGTTTTTGCATCTTAAAGGAGACCTTCTCCTCTTCTCTTTATTAGCCTTCTCCTCGAGAGCATTTCGGCTCAAAGAGAGTAAAGAAACGACATGATCGACCTTCGCCGACCCAACTTAGTCAAAAGGACTTCAAAAGTTTTGTAAACGCCCATGCGTTAGGGTGGAGTTGAGAAGCGGCGACTCGATGTGACGCGGGGCGCCACGTTGAAATTCGATGAAAGGAGGGTGATATTCATCCTCTCGAACACGAGCCGATACATCGTGAACTTAAGGTTGGCAGAGTAAGTTGCAATGTCTTCTCCGTCTTTCATGCCTCTCACCCTCCAGCCCGGCAATTCGTCGAAGCGGCTCCGCAGATCGGGCAAGGCAACATGGCCGACAGTAATGATACTCCTGTGTGAGCGAAGAGTTTCAAATACCCAAGACATATCAGATGGGTCTCGGGCTACGTCTGCTTGAACTTCGGCCAACCCTTCGTTCGATCCTCCTTCGTTGTTTACCTCTCGACCAGAGGAGCTAGCTGCGGGTTGAACCACTTCTTCCTCGTTGACTTCTTCAGCTCGGCCACCTTCGGCCTCCACCATCTCTTCGTCCGCGACTGGGACGGCACTCTGCACTTCGTCGTCATCAATGATCACCACATCAACATCTTCTTCCTCTCCTTCCGCTCGATATACGATATTCTCCAGTGGTGGAGTGTTGCACGGCCGCTCATCGGAACGGACAGACCTAGAACCAGAGCTCTTCGAGCTAGCCGATCCTCGACCAGAAGAGTGGGAACTCGAGCTCGTACTGCTCGAAGAACTGCTTGAAGAACCAGAATCTTTGTCGCCCGAAGACGACTTAGACTCCTCCTCATGGGGATGGGGCTCGCCCGGCCTCGACATATATGTAGCAAAAGATTGGGACGGTTTACCGGGGATACGGGCGGTCAACTTCGTCCGTGGCATGCAAAAACACTTGTGATAAAGGGATCGAGTCAGGTCGATCGAGCAGAACACTCATGAGAGGGGGCGATTTGGCCATCCTCGACACGACACCCCTATCACGAGGCGTGGAAAAGTACAAAGTACATTCAAGTAAAAACTCAAGTTTAGAAAGTAAAAGTAGAGATCGATCCATACCTTGAACGGATGTTGTGGATCGGTCGCGAATAAACGAAGCGACTATGGATGCTGAAGTCGGCGCAGACGAGTCGGTCGGCCGGCGCGAGCAATTCGTGAAAGTGTGAGAAATGATCTCAGCTGAAGGGCTATTTATAGTACGGACCCATGGCGCGAAGGGGACCGGGAGACGAAGCGTCGCAACGTTTCATCTTCTCACCAATGGTTGTCTCCGGACAACCTCGGAAACACCAAACGCCACGTCTTAAATGTGCCAAAGACCAACCGTCCACGACAAAGACGGCCGATGGTTGCAAGCGGTCGACACCGTCCTATCGGGAAAGCAAACGGCCGCGTTCGTTTCGTCAAAATAACTTCACTCCTGGGGGCATCGATTCAAGCCTCAGCCCGCTCTTAAGCGACCTAGGCTTGGGGGGCAACTGTTCCTGGGTGTATCAGCAAATACAAGAAGCGCCCAGCAGCAATTGGGCTGCGGCCCGACCCATCATGACCAAGCCCAAACACGCCGCTTGGGAGCGCAATTCTCGCCGCCGAAAACTTCGTGAAAGCGGTCGGACCTCACTGTATATATACGCCATTCACACATGGCATCAGGTACGTTCTCTAACCTTGTGTTATCTGCCCGAGCGACCTCTCACTAGATCGTCGGAGTGTCATTGCAGGTACCACCCGAGGTGCTCAACGCGTGAAGCCAGGACCGGTCCTCTCACTCATTCAACGACCGGCCCAGTCAGCAGGACAACAAACACTTCAACACTTCATTGGTCAAGGTACGATCAGGCAGCATCATTAATTCCCACCTAATTATAGGGTTAAGTTGGCATTTGTAAACTTTTATAGACACTAGTGATAAATTCAAAAAATTATTTTATTAAACAAAATCTTGACAAAGTGAATGTAGTAAAGCTTGCCTTAAAAGCTTTGCTGTTGTGATTATCAATGACCAAAAGAAGTGGTCTTCTAGTAAACGGTAGAAAGTCAGATGGATATATGCAGTTTGATCCTGTAAAGGGATTAGATTAAAGTATTCTGCAATTCCAACAAAACAATGTATATTACGAGCATTCATAATAGCATCCTAAATTCCTAATGCAAATTTATGAGCTGGAGGAATGTTAAGATAGTACCCAAAAAATGAATCAATACCTATGACCATAGTTAATGTTAAATCATTGGGTTTTAAATCCTCTCCTCAATCTGCTCGGACCTATTTCAGCATAATTGACACAATAAATGACTACATGGTATTTATAGAAGAAACCAATTTAGAATAGTGATGGTTAAAACACTTTATATAGTATGGCTCATAAACAGACCCACTAGGATCATTGATATAAACCTGTCATGAACCAATTCTCCTAAAAGCTTAAGAAGTTAGGTGGAGGACTAGGAATGGTTACAAGTCCTTAATATACCTCCCTAGTTAAGGGCCATTTGGACATGAAGCATGGACAATGAGCAAACTCGCTTTACGCTAAAACTTAATTTAGTAATGAAAGCTGGGTACAAGGATTCTACCACTGACCACATGGTTTCTGCTAGTTAAAATATAAGAAAATATCTTATAAATCGCAAGTACCACATAGACTAGAGATGAGGGCCTTAAAGAGTTTATCAAGAATGACACCCCTCACCTTTCAGGCCAGTTTTGTGGAGTTAAGTTTGGCCCAAAACCTAATGTAGTATAAAAGTCTATCCTAGAGCCATTAATATGCCGCCCATCATTATTATCCACACACCAAGACTGCAGGTAACTATCATTGACAATTAAAATGCCATATATAAATAAATAAAAATATACATGTGTTATTCATGCTCAAGGAAACATTATCCATTTAAAGTGGGGGAAATATTAGACAATAAGAACTGCATGCAATAATTAAATTAAAAAGGGCTTTAGACACTTTAAGAGTTTCAATAATAATCAGCCAATAACATGGCAGACAGTACATGAAAACTTCCAATAAAGTGTACCTCTATCTCCACGGGAACTAAAGGGTATGCAACCGGATTCATTAAGTGCACCACCACAAGATCCTGCATTTGATATAGACAGAAAATACTTTACCTTTCTGTAATGGAATTTTATTGACATAGAACCATGATATAACATACACAGTTACAAGCTTGTCGTAGTCTACTTAACAGAGGATATCTAACCTGAAGCTGACAAATATACAAGGAGAATACCATCCGAAGGAAGCTCCTCACAAATTGTGGCAAGAACCTAGCCATTAAAATGAATATATATATATATATATATATATATATATATATATATATATATATATATATATATATTCTCAAAATAATAAGGGAATACAAAAAAATATAGTGTAAGAAGTAGTCACCCCTGAAATTATGAACCCATTTTTCTAGTTGCAAAGAAGTAGGAAGGTCCTATATCACTACATTTTACACAGAACAGATGGTCTAGTCATAATCTTGTTAATCATCTCCATCCCTCACTATTTTTTGGGGTGCGAGGGGAATGAAAAACCACCCCCCTGTTAAAAACAAGAAGGTATATGAAAGAAACCCCGCACCCGTGGTACAAAACGTAATATTAGTGAAATACAGGACTGAGTTGATATGTAGTGCAACTTAAGCATCACACATAAGAGTCATCTTCATAACCTCCCCAAAAGGCCAAAACTAAGCACCCAAAGTAACTGTTTAAGCTAGATGAGCTTGCAAGCAGCCACAAGCATGGCTCAATAATCTGATTCTACACTGGACCTTCAAACTGTGGAAGGGCAAAAAGTCAGTTGGTGAAACTATTGGAAGGTGATTCTCCTAGAACCGTGAGGCTCAAAGAACCCAAAATTCTGCTTGAAGAGATCCTGGAGTACAATGGGTGTAATACAAGGTGTTAAATGTGAGAGGCAAGCAAATAGGGATATCACTATTTTCTTCCAGCTTCTGGCAATTTGCTTTGGGACTCATGTTGCCCGAGAGTGCTCTCCCATGTGTGTTTTCCTCTGTTATTTTTATTGTACCTTTTGCTAAGTTGAGAGTGCTTTTTGCTAGTAGTTAACCAAGAAGGCAGACTGTTCTTCATTCTATAAATAGAACTTGAGAAATAAAAATCTAGTTAGCATCAATGCATACATTCCTTTATCCATCCTCTCACTAAGTCTTAAGGCCTTCGTTATCATATTAAAAATTAAACAAAACACACACACAACAACGAAACAAAAACAGAAAAACAGTGGGAGAGTTTTGGAGATGGTTCGGTGTCCATCAACATAACCCGATGCATTCGAAACATAATTTTTTTGTTATCATTAGAAGTAAATGTCTAAGTTCATCAGAATTGGGATGTAAAACAAAAATGTAATTAAGGCTTTACAAGTCCCTACATTGACTGTTAGAGGTGGTCATCTTCTTTCTTTATTAAAAGATAAAAATTAAAATTAAATCGCTTCAATTTCAGGTCATTGCTCAATTCTTTCAAGTCATAAAAAAATAAAAACATTATTAGTTTATTACAAGACTCTCAAAGAGAAGACCCCCAGTTCTAAATATCACTTTCATGAGAAGCAGAACGCTGTTCAAACTCCAAACTCTTGTTACGAAGTTGATGTGGCATTGGGGTATATTTCACTGGTCAGAAAAATTAAAAGAAAATGTGAGGGCGGACTAATTCAGCCAGGTTAGTCATTAGGATTCTTATCTGAGTTTTGAGTTAGGCTTGTGCTAGTTGTACCATACTTGACCTATATTACTAGTATAATAGGGGTGCAAACCATTATTAAGCAATAAGCATTATGTATTAGAGTACATATCACAATTATTTAGAGACTACTCAATGAAACATTATCTCCTTTCTCTATTACATTCAATTCCTGAACCTAAATTTCCCAATGAAATTGAAAGCCCAATTTGATTCAATTTGAGGACTAGTAGGCTATGGGCCCATGGAAAACTATTCAAAACAAATGGAGAATAACATATACTTTTTCATACTTACCGCTATGAAATGTGTCAGCGAAGGACGGAATAATATTGCTTTCCGCGGGTTAGCTGGTAATGTAGGATCGGCAATATCTTGTAAGTAACTGATACGACCAGTCCCAGTTGCACCATCTTGCGACATCTTCTGAGTCGACACCACCTCCGCTTACGACGTCGTTTTCGCTACCGTCGTCAAGGAGTGATGCTAAGCTTCCTCCTATCACGGTTATTATGATGATGTGTAATAACACCAACTATGTTTTTTTTTAACACTACAACAGATCTAGTAGATGGCGTTTTTATCCATGGCGCGCTTTTGGCTGGCTGCGAATGTGTTGGGTATTCCACTCCAACAATGGGCGGCGCTTCTAAAAAGCGCCACCCATTGCCCAAACACGTCCTCAAATAGGGCGCTTCCTAAAAAGCGCGCCCATTGCCCAAACACGTCCTCAAATAGGCGGCGCTTCCTAAAAAGCGCCGCCCATTGCCCAAACACGTCCTCAAATAGGCGCTTCCTAAAAACGCTACCCATTACCCAAACACGTCCTCAAATAGGCAGCACTTCCTAAAAACGCGCGCCCATTGCCCAAACTTGTCCCCTATATAGGCAAGACTTCCTTAAAAGCGCGCCCATTGTTTTTTTTTTTTTTAAATTTTTTCGCTTTTTGTGTATTTTCCATTTTATATTTGCAACAAAAAAATTAAATCATACATCCAAAATATTTTTTAACAAAGTGATATCTATGAATATTATTTTGCCATACAATCGAAAGCGTATACGATTGAGTGACTCGGTGAGATCGGATGAAGCGTACCACGTGAGCCGCTGAATCGCATTACTGCGAGTTTACGAATATCAATTGATAAACATGCATCATGCAACATGCTAAATAACATGAAATATCGATACAAGTGCCGCATCATATGATACCCAATCGAAATTGCTAAGAGGCATATTGTATGTATTTCCAGTTATTAAAAGAGACGCCAAGATTTCAAGTTCACATTAACCAACCTCACGAGCACAAGCAAGTTTTTAAAACATATTTTATTGTACAATATTACACAGGACACCATAAATATACATTTCAGCTCAACAATACATTCATATAACCTATTACTCAAGCTAATTTGAATACCATAAGCCAAACAAGATTGAATAACATCATCAATCACGGAGAAAACGATTTGCACAACGTCTCCAGTCCTAATGTCAGGAGTGTCCCTCACATTATCCGAAGCCTCAATTGCCCTCTGATGCAATATCTGCACAAACAACAAAGAGGGCATTTTAGAGTTCATTCATCTTCACTTTTTCTTACAATCTCTCTCAGACTCACAAGTTGAAGTTACAACACAGAGTATGCAAAATGTGAAAACCTAACAATGAAAATAAAATAACAAACATTCAAGCTTTCCAAGTAACCTTCAAGATAGAATAAAATCTCAATACAATGGGAATTCAATAATAGTACTAAATTGAGATATAGGAGAAAGAATCTCACCCCATAACGTCTCCGAGCTTCACTCGTGGTTTTCGACCGGTTTCTCTTCCTCTATCTCGAGTTCGAGAATCCAAAACACGTGTTCTCCTTCTTCTTAGGAGCTTCATCAACATTAACGAAGCGAGAGCCGCGTCGTCGAGGTTGGAATCACTCTAACAACAAAACTAGGTTTAGCAATGAGAGGATTGCAACGCCATGAAATTGAGGTTGAAGAAACCACGGAAATCAACGGTAAGTTACGAGAATCGAGAATGGAGGCGGGGCAAGAATCGAGAATCTTCAAGATTTGAGATCTTGAAGATAAAATCAAAACGTAATAATAAAGAATGAAAAGAATAACAAGTACTCTAAAATTATTTTACAAGAGAAAACGAGAGCATGGCGCTCAGAGGAAGCCGAAGAAGGGAGCGATTTAAATCATTTGAAGGAGCCATTTTTTTGGATCTGCTTTTTGGTTCTTCTTCGCGAGGATGGAAGGCGAAGAGGGGAAGAGAGAGAGAGGAGAAGACGGAGCTGTGTTGTGGAAGACGAAGAGATGAAAGAGAGAGATGCGTTATGAGAGACTGGCAAAAAAAAATTAAAACAAATACTCAGCGTTTCTAAAAAACGCTGAATATGTGGTTTTTCGTTCTAATATACGCAGCGTTTTCTAAAAAACGCTGATTATTTGGCTTTCTCGTCCTCTCTATACGCAGCGTTTCCTCAAAAACGCTGATTATTTGGCTTTCTCCTCCTCTCTATACGTAGCGTTTCCTCAAAAACGCTGATTATTTGGCTTTCGTCCCTCTCTATACGCAGCGTTTCTTTGAAAAGCGCCTAGGTATTTTCCTATCTCGTCCTCTCTATACGCAGCGTTTATTAAAAAACGCTGGTTATGTGCAATCTCTTCCTCTCTATACGCAGCGTTTATTAAAAAACGCTGGGTATGTGGCGCTCTTTTTTAGCCATTCTGGCGTAGTAGGCTATGGGCCCAATTTGATTCAATTTGAGGACTAGTAGGCTATGGGCCCATGGAAAACTATTCAAAACAAATGGAGAATAACATATACTTTTTCATACTTACCGCTATGAAATGTGTCAGCGAAGAAGGACGGAATAATATTGCTTTCAGCGGGTTATTTGGTAATGTAGGATCGGCAATATCTTGTAAAGTAATCGACCGGTCAAACCCCGGTTGCACCATCTTGCGACATCTTCTGAGTCGACACCACCTCCGCTTACGACGTCGTTTTCGCTACCGTCGTCAAGGAGTGATGCTAAGCTTCCTCCTATCACGGTTATTATGATGATGTGTAATAACACCAACTATGTTTTTTTTTAATAATACAACTAAGTTTTTTATTAGGGTGAGTGAATCTATTTCACTTTACATCCAAAATGTTAAAAGATAAATTTTAGTGAAAAAAATGCCCTCACACTTAAAACCTCATTCTAAAATGTTTTTAGGGTAAAACTAGTAGATTACCCGTGCATCTGCACGGGCTAATCGTGTTATGTGACATGATTATATTCAAATAGAAATGTTGATTTGAAAGGTCATTCTTATTACATCAGTTGCAAAATATAAGTATATAAAACCAATATTGACTCTACAATGTGTTCTTGTCACACTTATAACATTAACGTAAAGTTGATACAAAGTCCAACAAATATGCTACAAATATTTATTTTAAGAAAAATATGCTACAAATATTTTTTTATATAAATGAATATATAAATATATCGTAAGTACAAAAATATAAAAATATTTATATTGACAACATGCAATGGATACCCATAGAGATAGATAGCTCAAATTTTCTCTAATATACACAAATAAGTTTTTATGAACTAAATCATTGCATGTTTTTCGGTTGAGAGGTAAGAATGTGAGCAAAAATTATAGATAGTAGGTTTATAGTAGTCCTCAAAAATTATAATTATCAATGATGGATATTCATCCTGTGTTTTTATCTATCATCAGTAGTTATCTGTGCTTATATATATATATATATATATATATATATATATATATATATATATATATATATATATATATATATATATATATATATATATATATATAAAAGTAGATTGTAAAAGTTAGATAGTAATTAATTATCAATAAGAAATATTTGTTTTTATATTAATTAGTAGTTTAAACAACCATTAAGTCTTTTTTGAGATAGTAGGTTTGTACTTTATATTAGTCTTCAAAAATTATCAATGACAAATATTAATCCCGTGTTTTTTTATATATTATCGCAGATTATCCCAGGTGTTTTTATAGATCAATGTAGTTATCTCGTAGTGTCAATTGATTATTTTAGTTGATTAGTATCTTATAGTAGATAGTAAAAGAGAGATAGTAGATTACCAATAAGAAATATGTGTATTAAATTTTAATCAGTAGTTTAAATAGTCATTAAATCTTCTTGTTTTTTAGATAGTAGGTTTATAGTAATCTTTTAAAAAATTAATTATCAATGAAAAATGTTAATGCTCTGTTTTTTTATATATCAGTGCAGTTATCCCGTGTTTTTTATATATCAGTGACAATTATTTGTCTTTTTCTAGGTATTAATGACAGATATTTGTCACATGTGTTTTAAATATTAATAAGTTTAAATATTAATTAAGCCTTCTTGTCTTTTTAGATAGTAGGTTTATAGTAGCCTTCAAAAATTTTAATTATTTTCCGTCAAAAAAAATTCTAATTATCAATGACAAATATTTATCTCGTGTTTATTTATATATCTTTGCAGTTATCCCTTGTTTTTTGTATATCAGTGCAGTTATCTCGTAGTTTCGATTGATTATTTTAGTTGATTAGTATATTATAGTAGATAGAAAAATATAGATAGGAGATTATCAATAAGAGTGTAAATGATTTCAAGAGAAAAGAGAAGATAATTTTAGTCTTGTAGTGTTTGTATAAATTTAGGTAAAAAAACTAAAGTGAAATGATAAGAGAAATAGTAGAATTTTTATGTGAAAAAAAAACGTAAAGTAAAAAGAAAAAAATGAAGAAAGATAGTGTTTGAGAAGAGTGAAAAGGAGGAAAGAGAATGTAAGAAGAAAGAGAAAAAAAGTAAGAAAAATAGTGTAAGAAAAAAGTAAAAAGGAAGAAAGAAAGTGTAAGAAGAACAAATAAATTTACATTTTTGCCCTCAAAGATTTGAGGTGTCTTTTAGATAGGATGAGGGTATTGGTAAAATCATAGGTGGTTTAGATGTATAAATATAGTGTAGATTAGTTGATTAGTATATTATAGTAGATAGAAAAATATAGATAGGAGATTATCAATAAGAGTGTAAACAAATTTCGAAGAGAAAAGAGAAGATAATTTTAGTACTGTAGTGTTTGTATAAATTTAGGTAAAAAAAAACTAAAGTGAAATGATAAGAGAAATAGAAGAATTTTTATGTGAAAAATAAAAGTAAAGTAAAAAGAAAAAAAATGAAGAAAGATAGTGTTTGAGAAGAGTGAAAAGGAGGAAAGAGAATGTAAGAAGAATGAGAAAAAAAGTAAGAAAGATAGTGTAAAAGAAAAGTAAAAAGGAGGAAAGAAAGTGTAAGAAGAACAAATAAATTTACATTTTTGCCCTCAAAGATTTGATGTGTCTTTTAGATAGGATGAGGGTATTGGTAAAATCATAGGTGGTTTAGATGTATAAATATAGTGTAGATAGTGTAGATTTTGGTAAAAAAAACTAAAGTGAAATGATAAGAGAAATAGAAGAATTTTTATGTGAAAAATAAAAGTAAAGTAAAAAGAAAAAAAAAATGAAGAAAGATAGTGTTTGAGAAGAGTGAAAAGGAGGAAAGAGAATGTAAGAAGAAAGAGAAAAAAAGTAAGAAATATAGTGTAAGAGAAAAGTAAAAAGGAGGAAAGAAAGTGTAAGAAGAACAAATAAATTTACATTTTTGCCCTCAAAGATTTGAGGTGTCTTTTAGATAGGATGAGGGTATTGGTAAAATCATAGGTGGTTTAGATGTATAAATATAGTGTAGATATGTTTTTGGTCCCTACAAAATTGAGTCATATTAAGTTTAGTCCTTACATTAACGAAATAGGCGTTTTGGTCCCTATTTTATTTTTCCGTTTCCAATATTAGTCTCTGACGTTAATTAGGCTAACAGAAGTCTCAATCAACACTGCCACATAAGCATTTTAGATGACATGTATCTAAAATGAATGATGAATGAATGAACAGTAAGAAATTTGTAACAGACGTCCAGTTCCCGAGATATTTGCTTTTTTGCAAGAAAAAATGTTCTTGCCATAACGAATTGTATCTCTAAAACGGGTTGAATTGCCCTTTTTCTTAGATCTAAAATTTATCACAAATGGTTGAACCATTCTTTAAATTTATACGGGGCTTCCTCTTGTATTTTAATCGCGGTTAAAACACCTCTGAAGTTGTACAAAATGGTGGCCTAAAACACTAGAACGAATCGGGTTCCTTCGCGGGTCAAAACAACCCATTTCAGGAAATTGGGTAAAGAATGAGATAAACAGTGCTAATTGACATGTGGATGTCATGTCATCTAAAATGCTTATGTGGCAGTGCTGATTGGGACTTCTGTTAGTCTAATTAATGTCAGGGACTAATATTGGAAACGGAAAAATAAAGTAGGGACCAAAACACCTATTTTGTTAATGTATGGACTGAACTTAGAAGGACCTAACTTTGTAGGGACCAAAAACATATTTAACCCATGTTTTTATTTCTTCATAGTGAATTGAATTCACTATAATTATGGTGAACTCAATTCAGTATTACAACAGTGAACTGAGTTCACGATAACTATAGAGAATTCACTTCATTTTGCTTTTTCTATATTTACATGCCCTAATTTCCTTTTTTTTTTCTATTATTAAATATGTCATGTCATGCAAGCAAAATGGGGTCACTTTTGTTTTCTTCTTCCTTCTCCTTTGTTTTTCCTTGTGTTTCAATGTGTGATACGTTTTATAGTTTCTAGTTTAGGAAAATCAGGTTTCGAGGAAGATAAGAGACCAGAGAGTAATTGTTCCTAACTATTTCCTTGAGTAGGATTTAGCTAGAACACGATGAATAATAGAGAAGAATAAGAGTGTAAAGAATAGAGAGTCAAATTGTGTCTGTCCTTTTCATTAGCCTCTAAGGGCTGTTTATATAGTACAATTAGAGTTTAATGTTAATCAATACAATAAATGACTGTCGCGAGATCTGTGGAGGAATCATAGGGATTTCCTTAAATACATGTCTTGAGTCACGGATAGGCCGACCGATGGTTAGGCCGACCGGTAGTTAGGCCGACCGATGCTTAGGCCGACCGATGCTTAGGCCGACCGATAGTTAGGCCGACCGATGCTTAGGCCGACTGATGGTTAGGCCGATCGATGCTTAGGCCGACCGATCGTTAGGCCGACCGATGCTTAGGCCGACTGATAGTTAGGCCGACCGAACGATGTAGGTGACCGAACATATAGGCCGAACCGACGACCGAATGGTTGTAAGAGCCGACCATCTGGGGAATGTGGTCGACCGCATGATAGCTCCTATTGTGTTCTTCTTCCATTGAGTGCATTATGTCCGGCCGAGCCTTCTAGATACCAATCAGTCCGGTTGGGAACAGTAATCTTTCTCAAAAATGAAGGACTAAAATGTCTTGTTTTTGAAATTTTCAGAAAACGTTTAAACAGGGACTAAATTGGCCCAAAAATTATGTCATTCAATGTGCCACAAGACACTTAACGTGCCACATGTGCAAGGTTAACTGACAGATTTAATATTGAATGAACGATGGACTAACTTATCTCTGTTAGAAAAATGTGAGAGACGAATTTGTTCCTCAAGAATTGTCGGGGACTAATTTTCCCTACGGAAGAATTGTCAATGACAAAATTGGTCCTTTACTCTTTTTTTTGGTAATTCTATACGTACTAACACCAACTATGTGACACATAATTCGACTATCTTTTAAAATGGTAAATCACTTAGTGCATTTGATTTGCAAAAAGAACTGCTCCTTGTATTTGCAATTCTATGGACATGGGACACAGACTCAGAGTTCGAATTTAAGTGTGACCAAGTGATAGTGTGTGTGTGTGTGTGTGTGTGTGGTGCCTATTTTCCATTTTGCCTAAACCGATCAAAAAAGGCTTGATATTAAAACTCAGGCTGATTATCAAATTGGTCGAACTATTAATGCGTCAATGGTCGAACCATACGGTCACTAGTTGAACTGCATGACTTGGTGCCTATTAAGTTTGTATATATATATATATATATATATATATATATATATATATATATATATATATATATATATATATATATATAAATAATATTTGCGGAAAATTACACGAGGTGGGTTATATGGTAGAGTGTTTACTAAGCCTTTGAGGGACCTTTAGCAACTTGGTTAAAATCCAAGAATGTAGCTTATGAATTACATTTTGAAAAGTTTCATCATTTTCAATAAATTGGCCGGTTAGACCAAAGTTACACTGGTTTGATTGCACAACCAATCTAATACATGACTTGAATCAGTTATACCACCAGTCCGACCAATGGTTCGTAACAATTCTAAAAACTGTGGACGGGGGCAACTCTAGTTCTTTCAATTTGAAAAATGTTAATGGTACTTGATAACAGAGACTTAGGGACTAGACAAAAGCACAAATTCTAAAATACAAAAATACTCTTCTTATTTTTTCATTAAATTTAATGTTACAACATGAAAATAAAGTTACCACGTTGCCCCACAATTCAATTTGTTTATTCAAATTGGAGGATAAAAAGTTATGCATACTATTTGTTATATGAGCCCAATTTATTTCTACCCTTATAACTAATATTATACTTTGACCAAAAAAAAACTAACATTATACATATTTTCTACCTATAGTTTTAGATTTATAAAAATTGAATAAAGACGTAGAACCGACGAGATTTTTAGGCCATGATTCCATTAGTTTATTCATTTCAACCATTAAATATGATTTATTGGACCCGCATGAATTTCAATCCGTCAGTCGGTGGGATACCCGTCAATGGTTGAAATGAATAAACTAATGGAATCATGGCCTAAAAATCTCGTCGGTTCTACGTCTTTATTCAATTTTTATAAATCTAAAACTATAGGTAGAAAATATGTATAATGTTAGTTTTTTTTGGTCAAAGTATAATATTAGTTATAAGGGTAGAAATAAATTGGGCTCATATAACAAATAGTATGCATAACTTTTTATCCTCCAATTTGAATAAACAAATTGAATTGTGGGGCAACGTGGTAACTTTATTTTCATGTTGTAACATTAAATTTAATTATTGATGAAAAAACTATACAAATTTGTATTGGTGATTTATTTCACCCTCTTTTGTGTTTTGCATACAAATATATTTTGTATCATGTATTGCGTAGATGTAACAAAAAAAGTTTGTAGTACCTACCTATAATTTTTTTTAAGAAAAACAATATCAAACAATATAACATTAGGGTATTACTTTTCCCACTCCCCCTCCTACTCTTTCACACCCCTTAACAAATTTTATTCCAAAAATAACCTCGCGTGAAACGCTGTGAGGACGTGTTTAACGATGGTTCGAACGACCTTGTTCGAACAGGTTCGAATGACCTCGTTCGAACATGTGAAATTACGCAAAAGAGGGTGTGAAGTCAATATTTAACTCACGCGAACGATGTCGTTCGAACGTGTTCGAACAAGGTCATGCGAACATGTTCGAATGACCTCGTTCGAACAGGTGAAATTACGCACAAGAGAGTGTGAAGTCAAAAATTAACACACTCGAACGATGTCATTCGAACCTTTTCGAAGCCCTGTGTTCGAACACGTGAAATTTCTTGAAAAAAAAACGCTTTGGCTGGTCTTTTGGTCATTTCACACCCTTATGGGGTGTGTTTTGAGTAGGAGGGGGTGTGGGAAAAGTAATACCCTAACATTAAAGGGTATTGCCCACAATCCTAGAACAAGGAAACTACTCAAACATGACATTCATTATAACAAAATTAGAGATAAGATCATCCAAACCCAAAATTAAAATGTTGTACTGACATTTTAAATTGACGTCAGTACAACATTTTTGACTTTAGGCAACAGCAGAAAACTGTGGCTAGAAGACAAAAAATTGTGGTCTTAAACTTTAGTCCACGATTTTTTTACCGTGGCCTTTAGACAAGGCAACCCATTTCAGACCACAGTTTTGTTCATTGCCTAATAAATTTTTAAAGACAACAGGCGGACAAATGTGGTCTTAGGTATCCACATTTTTTTAACCGTCGTCGATACCATTTTAAAACGTGACCTAACATTAATTTAACGAAACCATGGACTAATATCTATCTCATTGTCCACATTTGCAAAGTCGTGGCCTCTTTCGTCTTTCGGCCACAGTTTCTTGAATGTGGCAATGAGAGGCGTGGCCTAAAGTCAAAAATGTTTTGGTGTGTTCAACTTATATATTGAATTTTTGTAATTAATGTTGTACTATTTAATTTATAGCGAGGTACAAACTCGAAGGAGAGAAGGAAGCATACATTTTTACGCCAAGGACAAAGATGTATGCTAATGGAAAACGATCATGGTTTTTGGAAGGCTAGCGGAAGAGAAATTCCAATAACTAACAACAACATTGGAATTGGATTTAAAAGGTATTTGAGATTTTACAAAGGAAAGCCTAGGAATGCATCCAAAACCAATTGAATTATGCAAGAGTACACTCTTCCTAATACGGTAAATAGATGACTTTGATTTCATATCATATTATATATCTATTTTTTTGTCAAGTTTTTCTAATTATTATCAAGAGTAAATCCTAAATTTGGTCCTTAAATTATAGCTCTCTCCTATTTGGTCCCTAAACTATAACAATAGGGACTACTTATTATAAATAGTCCATAAACTATTTTATATTCATCAATTTAGTCTCTCAATCACTTTCTAAATAGGAGAAATGATGGATATTCAGACACTAAATTGATGAATTTAGAATAACATAGGGACTACTTATTATATTTTAATACTTTAGAGACTAAATTGGAGAGAGAGAGAGAGGGAGGGAGGGAGGGAGCGGGAGAGAGAGAGAGAGAGAGAGAGGGAGGGAGGGAGGGAGGGAGAGAGAGAGAATTGATGAACTAATTTGAAGGTTTATCTATTATCTAAAATTAAAATTATACTAATAATGCATATCACATACCCTTGTAAAGTGTAACATCAAGTCCCTCTTTTATTATAAAAAAAAAATGTAACAACAAGATATATTTAACTCACAAGAAATCTATGTCAAAGCCCTTTCTATATGAAAAACTACCATGGCAACTACAAATTAAAATATTATTTATTGTATGCAAAAATTCCAATATCTTATGTGATTTCATGTTTGTATCTAGGATGATTGGGCTCTATGCAAAATTTATGAACATAATCGTGGAAAGAAATTTGAAAGTGAAAATAATAATCTGAACCAACAAGTGACAAACACTACCAATCAAGATGATGACACTCCACAAATGGATGAAGATTGGACTGATCAATTATTGAATTTATTAAACTATGATGATTTAGAAACATTTGATTTTTTTGTATGAAGTTGAATACTCTTCCTAGACCAAGCTGATTTACTTAACTTAAAATTGTAGTTGAGAATGTTATATGTAATTTAGATGAATAATTTTGTTTTGCAATTATTGTTGTTACTAATTAGTACATGTGGACAATTTCTAGGTTGCTAAATTTAGAAAATTTGGACAAACTCTTATATATCTAA
The DNA here is from genome assembly GCA_020916435.1 of Oxytropis ochrocephala. Classification (NCBI taxonomy): domain Eukaryota; kingdom Viridiplantae; phylum Streptophyta; class Magnoliopsida; order Fabales; family Fabaceae; genus Oxytropis; species Oxytropis ochrocephala. The sequence continues at coordinate 57,425,470 of CM037091.1, forward strand.
TTTCTAGCTCCTATTACATTTTTTTCTTTATTGTATTTTTATTGAAATTGTTTAGCTACATAACTTACCACATCTTGCGCTTAAAGTTTGTGCTCTTAATTTTCATAATTCATTTTGTCTCTTTCTTTTCTTTTCTTTTTTTACAAAGAAAATAACTTATTTTTGACAAAGACAATATGGAAAACCATCCCATTTTTAAATAAAAACATAATACAAAATGAGTAAAACAACATCTCCTTGAAATTATTATTTTTTTGACATCAAAAATAATAAAATAATAATTATTATTATTATTATTATTCAAATAACTCTTCAAAATTATTATTTCCTAATGATTAATTTTTTTCTTCTATAATACTATGCTCTCCACTTAAATAAAAAACTATTCGTGAATCAACGAGCATGACAAAATAAAATGTGAGGTGACCCTTATTATTATATTTAAATGATTGAAAAAAGCAGTATATCATAACTGAAGTTGCAATGACATTTTACACCATGGAAATAAATTTAGGAGGCACATCACTAGTTATAAGTATTCATTCATATTTCCAAACCAAAAGAATAGAAAATATATGTAATCACCTCACCTCCCAAAAAATAAATACCTGAGACTCATTATGACTAAACATCCCCCGGTAAAAATACAAAATTAGACCTGTCTCGTCAAAAACAAAGAGCAAAAGAAGACTTGTTCCTGTTTAGTTTCCTTTTCCGTCTTGGGGCTTAGCCCCCGTTTCATACCAAAAAAAAAAAGAGCGAAAGAAGCCTCCAAACAGACCTTTGAAAGTGAATTCTGAATTAGACAGAAGGAGCAGTTTCCTTCAAGCATGCATGATCCTTGGACAGTGTTTCCCAATCAATTTGTCTAAGCATTTTAAATCTTTCATCAATTGTCACAAACCCAACTTCAGGGGCTACAATACCAGTAGTCCCAGCTTTATAAAGCAATACAACACTGGCCCCAATATCAGGTCCATGTAGTTTTCCGGTCAGCAAAAGTCGAAGGGGCATAAAGAGCGATTTTCCCTAGTAGAACATGAAGTTGATTGATGAACATAAGTTTCAAGTTATTATTGTGAGACAATTGAATACATGATTTGTCTATTCAACAGAATGAAAGTGATGTTTGTTTAAGATAATCCAAAATCGGCTATCTCACCTTGCGCTTAAGCGATTTGCCAAAGCCTTTCACCCAATTTTTCCATCCAGCATGGCCTTCTTCAAGTGCTGCTACTAGATCACCACTATCATAGGCAGCCAAGAGATTGCCACAAAATTCAGAAAGATTATCTTGTATGGCAGATTCTGCTTCATTGCTAATGCCAACAACACATTGAAAGAAAGTATTATCAATATATGCATATACCACACCAAGAATCTAAAATCAGTTGCAACATTCATGAAAGGAAATTATGAGGCTAAAAAGAAAATGAGCATCACCTCTGTAGAGTAGAGAGTAGAGGATAAGAAAGCAAGTTAGTAAGTGCCTTGTCTGCATCAGTTATCAAGTCAATCGCATCCTTAAGTAGTTGAATTGATTCCTGTTAGTCAACCATGTATTATTGCTTGCTTATGAGTCAACCGTTACAAGATGTGACAACACTATAAGAAATACTACCTCTGGTCCTATATATAAGAAAAATCGCAGTTTTAGGTTCATTTTAACTAAAACTGGATTTTTCTATTATATATAGAACCAAAGGGAGTAAATCACTATGCCTTAGAAAGTGAAACTAAACTAAGCCATTTTTTTTGTATGGAAATCGAATCAAGAATGCATGCAATTGGATCTCATCTCACGTCAACGAAGTGCCCTTCTGATACTGTGAGCAAGCCGGCTGCCTTCCACCGCTCTGCAATAATATTGTTCAGCTCCTCTGAAGGACGCGCTCTTAAATGCTGACCATTCATCCACCTAATTAAAAGGTATAAAGAAAATTACAAGGTCATTAATTACAATCTCACTGTTTGATAAACCTTTGCAAAGACTCCTAATAAAGCAGGGAAAATGCAACACTTACCTTAACTTAGTAGAATCAAAAACAGCACCACTTTTGTTCACACGTTCAATAGTGAATTTTTCAACTGTTTGACACGAGAAAAGCATTCTAAAAGTAAGAAAGTTGTCAAACTAATTTTCTAATTTAGAAACAAACTATGTGAATAGCAAACTAGAAAAGAGAATTCACTAACCTAGATTATCAAGGGAGTAAAACTCATTTTTGGTCCCATCGCCCCAACCTAATAATGCTAGGTAATTCACAAGTGCCTCGGGTAGGTATCCCATTTCCTTGAACTGTGAGACAGAAGATATTGAAGTTTTAAAACCAATTATCCTTACAAGAGAAGAAGCTCTCTTAGAACCTATATTACAAATTATAAAATTGAAAAGAAAAAAGAGTCGAGTACCACCGCATAACAAAACTGTAAGAACCATGAAATATTGAAATGATGAGTGAACCTTACCTGACCCACTGATGTTGCTCCATGGCGTTTTGATAATTTACTCCGATCCGGAGCTAAAATCAAGGAAACGTGTGCAAAATAAGGCATGGGAAATTCAAGTGCCTGTAAACGAATTCATGCACCAATGCAGAACAAACCATAATCAGTTACCAAGATTATTGCATAAACGGGGAAGAAAATTAGAACAAGAATTACAAATTTGGAAATCCAATGAATCAAATCCAAAATAGGAGCTGAACAGTGAATCAATTGAGAAAGAATCAATCCAATGAATCAAATCCAAAATAGTTGAGTTCTTGAGTTTCTAACTATACAGGTATGCACTGGCATTGACAATAAACAGATCACTTCTCAAAGATACAACTGAAATTTGATGTTAGAACAGTAGTAGAATACCATACAACATCTAGACATGTTCTGAGTCTTCTGACTAATTATAACTTCACTCACAACGTTTTAATTAAATTTGAATTTTGGCTTCGTGTTGGTTTGAATTGAAGAGCATTCATTTTGAATTATGAGGAAATCGAAAGCTGTAAAAGATGAAATACTTAATAGTTTGCGCTTTACCTTATATATTAATGCCTGCCTTAGAGTGTTCGGTAAATGCTCCTCTGCTCTGAATTACAATACAGAATAAGATAGCAAAAATATTTCATCAAACATATTGATTTACTAAGAAACTATATAACTACCTGATAACATGGGAAATAGCCATGGTAGCATCATCAACAGTCACACAAAAGTTATAAACTGGTTGACCATTACTCCTCATTATCACAAAATCTCCAAGTGTATCCAAATTCCAACTAACCTTCAAGACACTACCAAAGAAAGTTAATAGCCAGTCAATATGATTTGAAAGAAATTTTAATCACCATTTGTCAATTGCCATTTTTTTATTAATGAAAAGCACATTGAAATGTGTAAAAAAGTTATACAGTGATGTCATTACATATTCTGCTGTTGCAAAGCTTCAAGGATAGTTAATTATAAGATGAAACACATTATTTCCAAGACATCGGTTGACTTATGGAAATGAAGGCAACACATATTAAAGGAAGTGAAGTAGCTTATTTGTACAACATGGAGTAAGAAATAAACAATAATACCTTTAAGAAAAAATTGGAGAAGGGTGTAAAGAATTCACCTCGCCTCGTATTAGGTCATTAATTTTTAAGCTTCCTTTGGGGACACGAAATCGGAATGTATACGGAGTTCCTTTTTCTAGCTCTTGTTCTACTTCCTCATCTGTTGCACTGGCCCATTTTCCTGCATATACCGGAGGTAGCTCCTTTAGTTTAGCAACCTCCCTCATTTTCTCTAGTTCCTGTCAATATGAATAAACATCAGCAAGTAACCTCGAGAAAATTTCCATCAAAGAAATACATGCTTCAAAACTAGCAGATTAAAAAACACGCACAACCATACCACTTTCTTAAAGGTACACATCCCAAAAGATAGAAACGTTGGTAAAAAGCAATTTCCCATAAATTGAACTGAAAACACTGTTATGTGTTGAGATACTAATTCTAAAAATATGATTGCTATCAAATTGGAAATGATACAATGTTATTCTAATTGTTTATTTCATTTTTTAGATGATTCCCCCCCTTATCTCAGGGACCGGTTAGGATTACCTTTGAATATAAATATATTGTAAGTCGTGGCCTATCCATTCATAATTGACAATAGAAGTAGTTTTCAGTCTCATGTTGATATCTAGAGCAAGGGTTTCTCCTCTTTTTCCCTTAGTCACGCATTGTTTATACAATTTAGCAGCAAATGCCATTGTTCAGAACTACTGCCATTGTTTATACAAAATTGCCTCGTAGTGGTACATTTTCATACAGAATGCCATGGTTGCGATGGGATTCATCTTAAACAAATAGGCTGCAAACAAAGAGCAAGGACGGCTTTGAATAAAAACTACTATTTCCTACTATTTTCTTGTTTGGTTAAGCTTAAAAAAAAGTGATTGCATGATATAGGTTTTCTTAAGAGTATTTTATCAGAAGGTATGCTATTATTTTTAGCTACTAAGAAAAGCATTAAAAGTAAACCAGCTTTATTTTCTCTCAAGGTTTTGCATTTTCCTTCTTCCCAAAAAAAAACTCACATAATTGTTAAGAAATCTCATTCCTTTTTTCATTAAGCAAGAAGAATACACAAACAAACGGCCCTTAGGAGTTCCTAAGAAACATGTATACATGACACATGACAACATAGGTTCAATTTCATTACATACTTTTTTGACAATAAACCTGACCAGGTTGAAGGAGGTTCAATTTCATTACATGTTTTTCCACAATTATACATACGAAATTTCGTTACATATTTGAGAGGTTGTAGAAGAAAATACCTCATCAGAACAGAAGCATCGATAAACCTGACCAGACTGGAGAAGTTTCTCAGCATATTGTTTATACAAAGAATTCCTCTCAGACTGCCTATATGGACCATAATCCCCACCAACACCAGGCCCTAACAAAATTCACCACCACATTACTCAATCATCAACCATAAAAGGCTCATCAAATCAAATAAATAGTTACAAAAACAAATAAACATAAAAAAAAAAAGAGAAAAACCTTCATCCCAATCAAGGCCAAGCCAAGAAAGATCACGAAGCATAGCCTCTTCAGATTCTTTTGTAGACCTCTCTAAGTCAGTATCCTCAATTCTCAACACAAATTTCCCACCTTTAGACCTGAAAACAATTAGAATACCGAAATAACCCCAATTAGAGTACCTAGAATTAAAAATTGAATTTTTATTATTAAAATTTGGGAAAGAATGGAACCTAGCAAACAAGTAGTTGAAGAGTACCTCTTCACCCATCACTCACTGAGTCAATTTCTCTCTCTCTCTCTCTCACCGAGTGTAACTCACTCGTTCGTTCGTTCTTCCAAATAACCCCCATTAAAGTACTCGGAATTAAAAATTGAATTTAAATTAAGAAAAAGTGAGAAAGAAGAAGGGAACCTGGCAAACAAGTAATTGAAGAGAGCAGTTCTGGCACCACCAACGTGAAGGTTACCGGTAGGAGAAGGAGCGAAACGAACACGAACGGGAAGGGATTGTTGTTGTTGTGAAAGAGCATTGACAGAGAATTTGCGTTTGAAGAAGAAGACGCGTGAAGTGTAAGTGTAAGATTGTTGTAGAAATGGAAGGGTTGTTTGAGTAACAACCATCTTCGCCCATGGACTCCCGCCGCTCAACACAGCCATTCTCTCTCTCTCTCTCTCTCTCTCTCTCTCTCTCTCTCTCTCTCTCTGTCTAGGCACTCTTCTTCTTCACTTCCCCGAGTAGATATAGTATAGCTGATTTGTTTCTAATACTTGTGTTACATTGGTGTCTAATCCGCTTGAGTACACGAACTTTATGTAATTTTTCATGTGTTTTTGGGTTTTGAGTATTCCTAATGCTATCACCCACCAAAGTTAAATTAAATATATATAATATTGGGGTATATTTTAGTGAAATAAAGATCCGGCGCCCCTTAACTTATTCTCCATTTTCACAGGCCCCTTAACTTTAAAAAAGCCTAACGTTTAGGTCCATTAACTTTTAAAAACGTTTCATTGTAGTCCCATTTAACGTTAAAAGCTAACGTTTAAGTCCCTTAACTTTTAAAAATATTTCATCGTAGTCCCATTTAACGTTAAAAGCTAACGTTTAAGTCTCGGTTGTTGTTAGTTTAAAAATTGTAAATGAGACTACGATGACACGTTTTTAAAAGTTAAGGGACCTAAACGTTAGCTTTTAAAGTTAAGGGACCTAAGCGAAAACGGAAAATAAGTTAAAGGACCACAGATGCTATTTTGCCTATATTTTATCATGAAATAAATTACGAAAACTTCAAGTTTTGGTGCAATTGGTTAATGTACTCCATCTAAAGCGACAAATTTGGCTTGTACCCGAATTCGATCCCTAAAAATGAAACAAATTGGAGTCCGATTTTTTTTTTTAGATTAAAAAGTTTACATGAGTTGGACTCCAGGGGCTCACTAGGGTTAGGGCAAGCTTCAAGGCTCTTTGGGCGCTTATAAAGATACTTACAGATCACCCACCAAAGAGGTTCTCACATCGGCAGCGGGAGTTGAACCCACGACCTTCTGGGATATGAACCAACTCCTTACCAACTGAGTCAATCTTCATTGATAATTGGAGTCCGACTTTACTTACCTCCCAAACGAATCCTCGGGATTAATCGGGTCCATTTCCCTGACAGACACAACAGGGTCAAAGACCTCTAGAAAAATATGAAATAAATTAGGTTTTCTTATGTCACCAAAAAAAATTAGGTTTTCTTTATTATTTAATAATTTTAGTAGATGGATCCATAATAAAAAAATAATTTTCTAAAGGTACATAATATATTATAGGCTGAAATATTTTTTTGGTCATTTATCATTTGCCCGATATTCATTTTGGTCCTTCATTTTCTACTTAAGATTCATTTGTTATTTATATTTTTTAAGTGTATATTTGTTAGTCATTTTTTCATTTGCCCTTCCATAAGTTGACGAAAGCTACTTAGGTGATATTTGAAGTTGTTAAACTCATCTAATTAAGACACAAAACGACAATGTTTCAATTGCTTATTGGCACACTATTGGGGAGAAACAACGTAACTGAAGTAAAGAAAATCCCCGATACAAGGAGAGGAGGATGACGCATTGAAGAGGAGAAGAAGAAGACGACTAAAATGACGCATTCAAGAAGAGACAAAGGCGATCGCCAAGATATGTTAGGGTTTTTCTTGCAATGAGTACCATTCTTTTCATTTTCCCATTTTGGTTACACCATTTCAAACAATCCTATATAGACCGGTTGATCAAACCAAACAGTGTGTTTTTTAAATGTACATATCCAAATAAATATTAAAATAGTGACTATTCAATCAAAATCGGACAATCCAGATGTATCTGACTACAAAACTGCATTTAATCCAAATCCCAATCCCAATTTTGTGGGATTTGAATAATATGTACTCCCTCCAGTCTCTTTTATGAGCAAAAATTGGTCAACGCAAATTAAAAAGGAAGAAACTCAGGAACTAAAAACAGAAGTCATATTTGCAGAAACATGAAACATTTTTAAGCTTCAAAAAAAGTGAATGGACTATTTAACTTTTGACCATATCATTCATTAAGGGTACAAAACTAAGGCACTCTGCTAGTTTATAATCTCTATGAAGTGTATGAACATATATTTGAATGTCCTTAATTTAAAGATAATAATTTGAAGAAGAAGAAAAAGCTGTCAAAGCCTTAACACCCTCAATGCTCAAGTCAGAAGTTTTGCATTGATTAGTGGCCAAATGAACCCTTAACACCCTCAATGCTCTCTCCCAGGGACAACCTACAAGGTAAACAAACAAATAAATATGCTTGGGACAAAAGCTTCATCTACACATCCAAGGTAGCTTTTTGAATATACGAATTCGAACACATGCAAGCTTAATCAACAATGGCTGGAAAAGAATGACTGATACAAACCTAGCCATATTAATCCAACTCACTCATTGCAATATATATTAACCAAGATATTCTAAAGAAAAAAACAATAATAAAGTTTTGAAGAAAGAAAACCTAATAGATATTGTTATGGTCATGCAGAAGTTCTGTAGTTGAAGACTCTAAACTACTATATTCTTACTTTAAACATTGAAAAGCAATAAAAAATCTATAGTCATCCGGGTGCCGCAATTTATGACAACCTAATCACACAGCAGGTGGAAGTAGTAAACTGTCAGACAATTGGGATCGAACTTCGAAGTGGTAGCTCAGTTGCTTTCAGAAGCCACTAACCACCACTTATAGCTTTGTGATGAAAAACAAATTATGCACTAAGACTCTGAAGAAACTCAAACTAAATATCACAATAACAACACTTTTTTATTTATAATTTGAAAGAAGATAAAGTACAAGATTAAAGTATCAAAAATAATAGGACCTACGCGTAATGCACGGGTACCTTCAATAAAGTAGACTGCTAGCTCTAGAGTGGACTACTAAAAACTTGTATACTTTTGACTTAAAAAGGGAAGTCCACCACCTACAGAGTGGACTACTAAAGATTTGTATACTTTTGAGTCAAAATATAAAAGTGTTCAATATAGTTGCAGATCAAAATGCAACGAGGTTTTCAAATTCTTCAGAACACTAGAAGAAGCATTCAATCTACACAAGACAGAGCTAACCAGCAAGCACCCAAGAATAATCACTATCTTCCAATCTTTGCAGTATATTACTTTCCATAAACCAACACTGCAAGAATGGCTTTTGTTTGTCACTAAAATTGATTTTAACTAATAAAACTGATTCATGATGTATCATATTTACTTCCCTAAGGTAGTCACTCACATCTAATGACTCTGATATTGAATAATCTCTCACACCAGTGGTCAACTAAGAATACTTCAACAATGCTCAAACTGGTTCGTCATTTTACGAATTTCCAACATGTAAGCAAATTATGGAAGTCACATTTATGGCATTTGATATTTGATGATTAGTTACAATGATGGAAAAAGAATCCTAGACTAATATTGAAGCCAATGTATTGCACAACTTGAACTATTAACTAAACTTGTTTGAAAATTCTGAGCAATCAAGTCACAGCAACTAAACATACTTATGCATACAGTATTTGTACTCTTGGCCCCGAATAAAGTCCTTTTCTCCTTCTTCAAGCTACAAAAGAAAGAAAAAGAAATCCAATTGAGCATCACCAAAAATGTAAGAGCAATGAAAAAAACTTCTAATTTCAATTCAATCAGAAAGGATATGACACACAAAGTTTGCCTCACCGGGTCACTCTCATAGATGAGCTCAGTAACAGGCTGGCGAAAGGCATCGCAGAGCACAATTCTCCTTGATATCATTGATGATTTGCATTGCCAACCCCACAGCCCACTATCAGCAAATATATTACAAATGAGCATCAACAGTTGACAAATATCAGAAAAAACTAGACTTGGAAATTTTTAAAACAAGTACAAAGTGTATAACTGCCAACATCAACATAGCACTGAACAGGAAGCAATCAAAAATCAATAACAATGGTGAAAAACTGAAAATAGATTAATAGCTAATCTGAATCAACATTTGCCAAACATCAAATATAATCAGCAACCCAACTAAAATTTCAAGGAAAAACTAAGAATCCAGGCCTGGAAAAAGTAAATCCAAGTGCAACTCCCTATAACAACATACTACTCTCCGTTCACGAATATAAACAAAAATTGGTGTGAAGTTGATGTATCTCAATTATAATGGAGGGAGTAGTATATTCTGTAAATCCAGGCCTAGATATATCAACTTCTGTTGACCAATTTTTGTTTATATTCTGTAACGGTGGGAGTAGCTCTGTTGACCAATTATAATGATAAATGCATTAATAACAAAATGGATTAAATAAATAATTTGGTCCCTCAGAGATATAACTTGCTTCGATCCCCAAAGATTTCCATTGAAATAAATTTGTCCCCAATTCTCCACATACTAACAAATTCACATTAAAGGAGAAACTTGGGGGACAAAAACAACGCAAAAAACAATTTTGAGGACCAAATTATATATTTACAATAACAAAAGTGCTAAAGATCACAATATTAAGCAACCCACTTAATTTCTCATGAAGCAAAAAAAAAAAAAAAAGTGGAGATTAATTAACCTGTCAATATCAGCATAGCACTGAAGCTTGTTTTGTCTGACTTGAGTATCCTGCATCAATTTAAATACCCAAAAATGAAAAATCCAAAAGGGTAACAGAAAATGAAATCAAAAAACGAAATTGAAAGGTGCTTACAGAGATTGGGTGAAGAGACTTGGCAAGGAGAGGTGAGAAACAGAAGAAGGAAAGTAATGATGATATTAGGAGAAGAGATACGAGGAAAGAATCTCGATTTCCAACCATTATTTTGTCTGGGTTTTAGAATTTAGATAGATGAACTGAATTTTGTTAAGGTGGCCTTTGAACCCAAATGGTGAATGGTGATTTTCACACTCGAATGTGTTCATAGAGATATACAACGGTCAACCTAACTAGTCAGTCCCTTTGTAAATAAAAAGAGTAAATGCGCATTTTAGTCTCTCACAATTTTTTGATAAGAAAAATTGTTTCCCGATAATTTTTTGAGACAAGTAAGTCCGTGACATTTTCAAAACGGGGACAAATGGACTTATTTGTCTTAAAAAGTTGTTCGAGACCAATTTATCCTGTCAAAAAATTGGTAGGGACTAAAATGGGTCTTTACTCAAAAGTAGTTCCCTTTGCTCATTTAATTGTTTACAGAATTTATAAGCAAATTGGGTACAAGTGATTAATTAGATTTCTTGATTAGTCACGGATAAAACCAGCGCAGTATAATAACACGGTAAAAAAAAGAATGTCATCCCTCAATTCCATTTGCCATTTTGTAACTATTTACAGAATTTTTCCCATGTTAAATTAAAAAAAAAGTTACATAATAGAGAATTGGGAAACATCCCATTGTATTTCAGGAAGTTCCCCCATCTTAAGTTGGGGTATCCCTTCACCTTAATTTTTCTTTTGAAAAAGATATACAAATAGTGTATATTGGTGAAACATGGTATACATAATCAAAAAGACTGAGAACATATTCCATATATTTGAGTTTAAAATATATTTTTATTGACCAATTAGAATAGGCTCCCAAAATGTATAATTGTCTCAAAAAATTTAATAGACAATAATCATGTATTAATAGTATATGTTATTAAAAGCCGCCCGAACTCGAGCTACAAACTCGACCTAGTTGCAACCCGACCCGACTGGGTGGCAAACAGAAATAATTGAAAGATCTTCAAACCCCTAAAACGGAGAACATCTACTCATGTCAAGACGATTGTACTAGGAATCCCCGCCAACATGTACGAGCCAATAGAAACCTGAGAAAGGTACTGAGAATCTCTGCCAACCTATACGAACATGGAGCCTTGCCAAGAGCCTGGGCACGGGACTCGGGAGCATGGCGCCTGTGGCAGGGAGCAACGGGACGGGACGGGACGAGACGCGTCATGGAGCCTTGTATCCGACAGATCAAGCCAAGAAAATATAGGTAGAAGAAAAAGAAATGTGAAAATATTCCAGATAATAGTAACATTTAATTTTATTGAAGACAATTTATTTACATGCATAACCTTTGACAGAAAAATCAAGAGTTCATCTTTTGTTCAAAATGCCAATAACAGAACATTGTTATTTACGACAGCAATTTTATAACTAACATGCAAGCAGTGGCAATCTATGTACAATACAATTAGGAGAATTGTATCATTCTGCTTATAAGAAATGATAAAGAATGATAGTATTTTCAGATTCCAGAATCATTTCCCATATTTTGGAACCAAACAACTCCAAGGGTCACAAGGGATGCATAAACTGAATTGGGTAACTTTTGCACCACTCTCCCAACACCTGGCACACCTTCAGTGGCTTTCTTTGTTGCCACTGCAACTGATGGTGCTACAACCAAAGTGAGAATAAGTTTTTGACTAACAACACTGAATGTATCAGCTGTCATTTTCTGGATGAAACCAAAAAATTCGTCACGATCAATTTCCCCATTCCAGAGCACATTTTTCCTCACATTTCCTTTTTTAGCTGGCTCCAAACCTCCAACATCTTCCAACAAAATCCTTTGCTCTTGTCATGCATGCTCTGAGGCGTTGTTACCTCTAAACAATCCGACCTTTGAAAGATAGATGAAGAGACTTTTAACAGTGTTGGATTTCTATGTGTCACTGTTGCTACCTTTCATCCAGTATCGGCAATTTGCATCAGTCATTTGAAATTTAGATGCCTATAAGGTTATAACTAGAAAAAGAATTTTGTATAACTTCAAAGGATAGGAATTATAAATTTAAGTGTCCACTTTTTTCCTATATCTAGTGAATATTCAGATCTTTTTCCTCACATTTCCTTGATTAGCTGGCTAACACAGCTTTAAACAGAATTCCTTGCTCATGCCGTCTTCTGTGCCGTTGTTACCTCTAAACAATCAGACCTTTGGAGAAATTTCAGCAGCTATACTATTTTTAAGTTAGGCAATCTTAGACAAGTTTCTGAGCTGTTCCATATCGCCCATGCTCCAAGTGCGTCGTAGTCTTGGGCATCAAGGGGTGTTGGAAATTCCCTTAATTGCAACCCACCCCTACCTGCCATAATTGCTACAACTTTTTGGTTGCCTTCAATGCAGCCTCCAACACCTTCATATGCAGCCTCCATATGTTGACCAAGATGCCTTCTTAGTGGAAGGGAAAATGGTACAAGTTGATGGGGTGGAAAGAAAATTAACAATATATCTCTACATGAAACATGCTTTATTACCTCGACAATTTAATACCTCATTTTGAACATCTCTCAGTGTCACTTTTACTGAGTACACACCTAATCCTAAATGACCTTTGACATGGGTATCACTCAAATGAACCAAAACTCTGGCATAAACAATGAAACAGATGATGCGGGGGGTTGCTTCTTCTCAGACAAAAACTCTTTGTTGTTAGCATAATCATATTGGTAATAAATGAACAGGTCAATTAGAAATGCATATAGCTCATCGCGCGTGGTTATTATGTAAAGCACCAGAGCAGAGATTTATTTCCAGCGTAAAATTTCCATATTTATCAATAAACAGTGTAGACAGTTTGATCTAAGTAAGACACAAGAAAGTACCAGCATGATTTCTCTGACTTTGACTTTTGATGGAGGATCAAAATGGGGACCAGGAAAAATCCTATTGATGTCACTATAACATAGAAAGAGCTCATTACTAACAGAACATGAACATGTTATCAAGAAAGCTAAAAAGTAGAATAGAATTAGAAAGCAGATATTTTACTTGTAGACAAGTAAAACAGCAATATAGAGATCTTCAAAAGTCAAATTCTCCGTTTCCATATGATTCTTATAATTGTCAAAAACTCGATCTGTTATCTTCCTAATCTGCTTTTTCCTCCAGTCATCACCTGCATTAAGTCGCAAGACTGTTAAACACCAGCAAGAGCACTAAGCACCCTCTGTAGCACCGACACTTTCGGTTGAAGATGTGTACCGATACTTCGATTACTTGTATTTTTCAATATTTTTCAAAATAAAACCGGTGTATGTGTGTCTGTATCGTGTCAAGCATCCGTGTCTGTGTTTCATAGTTGAGCACAACAACTTGACCAGTCAAGTGTATGCTCTATTAATATGCTGTAATGTCAGGTTAATAAAGGAATAAAAACTGCATTATCATCAAATGAAGCTTCCTCTTGCAGAATGAAATAAGATACTTTAGAACCATTAAGGTAGTGAGTAACAGAATATTTAAAACTTTAGGGGTAAGAAATCAAACCTGAATTGAGCAATTTACTTACTTAGTAGTTATCACAATAAGATTCAATTCATACTCCACACTAAATCAACTTAAGATCATAATAAATTCTTTCAATTAAGAAACCTAGTTGTCATATCATGAGATTCCATCTCCAAAATTCCATAAAATTGATGCACATACATATAAATAAAATGTCTGAAAAAGAAGGAAGCAACGCATGAAGGAAAATTAAAATTAAAATTAAAAGAAAGAGAAAGAATAGGAATAATACTGACCGTGAAATTTGTCTAAGATTTGGCCCATGATATGAAATTGATATCTTTGAAGCTTGAGGTTAAACAATTGGGAGTGAGTGAAATTGAAGGAGAAGGATAGAATATATAATCTAAATCAATTCGATTGGATTCTAAATATCTAGAGATTGTATCTTCTACGGAACGATATCTTGTTTACTACTGTATGTATCACTAATTCTGAGCTCAACAACATGTGGTTCCATTGATGACGCCAATCTCAATGGTCAAACAATTAAATTTCTTTAATCATTTACCAATCAAAACTGCTTTCAAATTGGTCAACTCATTTAGAAATTTCTTTAATATAAATAATTCCAATCTTAGAAAAAAAAATGGTTAAAACTTTTTTTTAAGACTAACTCAACTCCACAAAACCGGTTTGTAAAGTGAGGAATGTTTCTCACTTATAAACTCTTTTTCAGGCCATACCCCACTCACGCCCCGGACTGGATAACTGGAGCGTGATCCGAGTGGTCTGATAGTGGGGTGGCCCAACGTATCTTGGATTAGGCTCGTCGATACCATCTTAGAATGTGGTTTAGCGCCTAACTCAACCCCACAAAATCGACTTCAGAAGGTGAAGGATGTCTCCCACTTATAAACTCTTTTTCAGGTCATATCACATCCGATGTGGGACTCTTAACAACTCATACTCATTTTATCGGTGGTTTTTTTAGAATGTTTTTAGTTGTCATAATTGAAAAAAAAATAAGTTTAGAGCTAATACCCAATTTTGTATCGGTGCTAACTTTATTTTTTCAGGGGATTCGCTTGAAACCCTAAAGAACATGTAGGTCCGCCACTGAGTGAAGTTATGCAGAATTTATAAATGTCATGTGCATCTATGTGGCATGTTCTAAAGTGTATCTAATTATAATTGGAATCAAAATTTATCGTATGGAGAAGTTGCAAAAACAAAATCCTCATAGCTGGATGAAGTTGACCAAATGTGGCTCATTATGAAATTTGCGCAAAAGACCACGAAATTGAAGTTGGTGTGGCTAGTTTGCTTTGGTAGAATCATATTGGAGCTTCAAAAATTCTCAAGGACCCTTAAAATTTGACTAACTTATATGGTCACATGGGCAACCCTCATGGACACATCAACAAACTAACGTGATATGCATGTCATCAACCAAGCGACTCAATTTTAGTATGTCCTATTTTATTAATTGTAAGGGGCTTATTTTGATATTAAATCTTCTGGATCACCAAATTGAGCACTGAAATTTTTGTCTGGGACGAACTGTTAAAGTCGACATTGTTAAGTTGAATATTTTGCGGAGAGATTCTCATCCTAAGTAAACGAAAATCAGAAATAACAAAATATCATAGGATAAAAGTTTTGTTTATCATATAATATCATAGAAGCAGATAATTACAATCGACAAAGTGGAGTAAGATGATGAATGCAAAGGCAAAAGCCTTATAAAGGAGTAATGTTATATGGACAAAAGGTTTCAGACAAATATAGCCAAAAACTAATTCACAACACCAATTAATCAGGTTTTTTAGGCTATTAACCAACCTGCATTTTCAGAGTTTTTTAAGCCATTAACTAAAACTTGGTTAATTGGTTACTTAGTTAATAGCGCAAAAAACTTGATTAATTGGTGTTGTGAATTAGTTTTTGTCTATATATTGTGTCAAATTTTTCATTCAAATATCGTTACTCTTATAAAGAGGGCTTCATACTCAAACCATAAAAAAATGACAACAATTTATATTAAACAAATAAAAGTCATCCTCCCTTAACCAAGTGTCAAGGGTTCGATCACGCGCTGCAGGTATGAAGTATACTTTAAATCCACGGGCCAATGTGTCCCACCCTTCGAGAGGACACTACGTTCGGCGGTAGATATCCTAGTCTCGACCAAAAATCATTCACAAGCAACAACAACCAGTTGTTTACCAACATTGAGACCACTAAAGATGCCAACCAAAGCGGCGGGGCCATTCTCAAGACCCTCGGTATGTCTTCCACATACACAACTTTCCCTTCTCTCGATAAGTGGCGGGACAAACTCCAAATACTTATGATATAGGTGAAATAAATCATCTACAATAAAACCTTCCATACGAATCCGCTTATATATGATATGTGCCAAATTTGTTATACCTTCATGTTGAGTAAGATTATACTGTGAGATCATTCCTGATACAATTATGCGACCATGGAGTCTCATATTCAGAAGTACAGCATCAAGTGTCTTTCCCCCAACATTCTCAAAGTAAATGTCAATGCCTTCTGGAAAGTACCTGATTGATATAATGTGTATCATCTCATGTTACTAAAGTTAGTAACTAAACTTTTTTTTGATCTAGAGGTCTTTAATGCCGTTCTGGTGTCCAGGGGAAAAATGTTTAACTAACCTTTTCAATGCTGCATTGAGGTCTGGCTCTTCTTTGTAGTTAAAAGCTTCATCGTATCCAAATTTATTCTTTAACAGATCCACCTTGTTGCAAAAGACATACATATTTAAGAGAAGCTAAGTGGTCTTCTTAGTCATATATAATCCTTTATGAGTTACAACAAAGTATTCATATTCCAAAGATTATGAGAAGTGAAAATGCACAAGTACTAATTGAAAATAGGTTTATTGAAATGTAATTAGATGAATAAAAGAACACGACAACACTCACATGCAGACAGATGCGAAGATATCTTCTTTAGTTGATTAGAGAAAGTACCTTTTCTTTACTTCCAGCACTTCCAACAACATAACAACCAGACAACTTAGCAAATTGGCCAACAAGTTGACCAACAGCACCACAGGCAGCAGAAACAAACACTTTCTCTCCTTTCTTAGGAGAGTCTATTTCAAACAAACCAACAAAAGCAGCAAATCCTGATGTACCTGCTCATAGAACAAAAACACAAAACATGTCAAAAGTGAACATCATAAGCTTGCTATACACTAAGAAGCATAAATAATGTATGGTATTCTCTCTGTTATGTATAGAAAGAAAACCTGGCCACGTGATGAAGTTGATGTATCTGCCGAGCTGATTCAAAATTTGGACCAGATACATCAACCTCTGTTGACCAATTTTTACTTATATTCTGTAATGGTGTAGTATATACTCAGGAATTACTTAAGAACATAAAATAACACATATACCAAGAATTCCAGTATAGTAAGAAAGTGGTACATCAACAATGTGTTGAATTTTGAATAATATTTTAGCTGGAGGGACCAAACTATACTCTTCCCATTTAGTGAATCCCCATACTAAATCATCTTTCTTATATTCTGGATCTCCATATTCAACAACTCTACTCACACCATGTCCTGTCAATGGCTGCAATTAATAATCCAATTACTCTAATTAATTAACTGTCATTAATTCACACTTAATAAAGCATATATTATTATATGACTTACATGTCCAGGGGTATAGCCAGCAAAAAATCCAAGTCTTGCAGAACTAGCCTTATCCATAAGGTGTCGCATGTATGGATCACAAGAGAGATAGAGATTTTTGAGAAGGACATGGTTGGAACCTTCTGGAAGCTTGAGAGTGATAGTGCTCTCAACAATGTAATTCATATCTGATTCTTTGACCAAACAAGACACGTAGTCCCTTAGAATTACTTGCTTGTTCCTCACTTCCGCCATCTCACTGAAAGTTCCGAATTGATTTGTGTTGTGTTTTTTTGGTGAAAGTAAGATTGTGTTGTGTGGTTACTTTCCTTTGAAAACCAATTACTACGTTAATTGGCCACACAACAAAGGAAGAAATAATTATAACGTGTATATGTTCTTTGTCGTTCGTTCTAGATGGACCACGTTCTAATCCTTGTCTTGTTGCCAAATATAGGGCACCTCCTTTGAGTTTAAACGGGAGTTAAAGATGTTTGTCATCATTATTTGTGTCAAAGTAAGAGATATCAACATGGTGGGGGCGACTGGGCGACATGTCGACCGACAATGGATACCCTATGGTACTATGGTGTCGTACTCGAATCCACACATGTGTTAGCAGTGAACTATAGTGTATGTCCCTGTACCTGTTGGGCATCAAGTGTTAATGGACATACCCATTACCCGCAAAAAATAATAAAAAACATTATAGTTCAAATTTAAGTGGCAGCTTCAGCTTCTAATAATGGACCTTCCCGCAAAGGCCAGTGGCGGATCTTAATAAGAGCTAGGGGTGCCACGATACTCCCGGCTCCCATTAAGTTAATATATATTTTATATTCAAAATCAGAATATATATAAAACCAAATGAACATTAAGCAATAACAGTATTCGTAGCCAAGCGGTTAAGAGAATTATAAGCATATTTAGGGTTCCTAGTTCAATTCTTGTGATGACTGCCTTGTAGTTATACATTGGTAACTTTGACCACTAAACCAAACAAACTATTATGAATGTACAGTTCATAGTACAATATTATATGTACCCCCTCCAGTTACCACAATTGAACAACCTCAAATATTGAAGTGGAGCAGCCTGTGGTGATGACCAGATCCTTTATTCGTCAAAAAATTTGATATGGGGATGCATGATTACATGTACCAAGTATCACAACAACTAGCTGAAAGTAGTCAACAGCAGCGAACATGCAGTCAACAATTCTGAAAGTAGTCTAAGATGTTACATTTTTTACAGCAGCGAGGGAAAAGTGCAACTACAATCCTACACTAATAGTGACTATGCTGGGAATGTGAACGATAGGAAAAGCACCTATGGGTATGTGTTCCTTCTTGGAACAGGGGCCATCTCTTGATCTTCAAAGAAACAACCTGTGGTTACCCTTTCAACCACTGAGCCTAAGTTTGTTTTTGTTGGAGTGTGTGCATCCCAAGTTGTGTGGCTAAGGAGGATACTTGACAAGTTGGGTCAACCACTATACTTGAACCAAGATTTTGTGTGATAACAGCTCCACATTAATAAAGCTGTCTTGTAATCTAGTTCTTCCCGAGAGGAGCAAGCATATTGACGTACGTTTTTATTACTTATGTGACTTGGTTAATGACAAGGTTATTGAGGTAGTACATTGCAACACAGAAGAGCAACTCGCATGCATCATGACTAAGCCACTAAAGCTTATAAAGTTTTGCAATTGATCAGAGATTGGATAGGCATGATGGAAAGGCTAAACTGAAGTTCTGAGAGCATTCAGTTTAAGGGAGGATTTGATGGACTACTGTATTTGGGGCCTTTTGTATTACAATAGCTTGTGTACTTTAGTCCAAGTCTGCTTTGTTGTAGTAGTCCACTAAAGAGGATAAACTTTGTGCAACTGAGAGATTGGATGGGGATGTGTGACAGCTACAGAAACTCGTTATCCCTAAAGGTTGGTCCGAGTGGTAATTGAGCTCCAATATTTCCACTCTTAGGTCTCGAGTTCGAGTTTTTGGTGTGACAAAACCTCTATTGAGAGGAGAGAACCACCCGGACCGACAAAACCGGATGCACGTGACCAACTAGAGTTTTAGATCATTCTTTCTCGATAACAATAATTATTATTATTATTATTGTTATTATTATTATCATTATTACTTTTGTTTCTATCAAATATCAATACCACCAGGAGTGAGTCTTCTTTAGGGGTCGGGAGGGAAACAGCCCGCCCAAAAAATTCATGCAAAATTACTAAAATACCCCTACTTTTCAAAATTAACTACTAAATTTATACATGCTTTGCGCAATTCCAACAAGCATGGAAGTCTGGCGAAGTGGTTGAATTGAAATTTGAAACCCCTTCCCTTCACAGTTTGCATCTGTGATTGATTCTTGGTGCAATTTTTTTAAAATTATTTTTACATTTTGTCTTCTTAAAACAGCTGCGCTAATGTTTTATTTTTTTCCAAAACGAAAATCATAAGAGTTGAACCTACGACCAAGTCACTACTCGCCCCACACACTACTACAATGCTACCAATCGTAATTCATACAAAATTTACAAATTTATTATAATAAGAAAAATATCTTTTTTATGTATTAATAATAATTTTTTTTACTCAACGTATAAAAATAAATCTATGGTATTTTTATATTTTTTGGAGTATAAATTTTATTAATATGTTTGATATTATCATATCTCTTATATTAGAATTAGAAATTAGGAATAGATGGTTGATAATTTTCGAAAATAATATCTTCAGCATTTTAAAATTAGAATCAAATAAATTTAAAATTTTATTTTTACAAACTTCAATTGATTCTCTATGTGAAATCAAAATTATATTTTTAGTCATTTAATTTTTTTTTTTGTATTAAACGGGGGCCTAAACCCCAAGAAAAAACGAAACTAGAACGAAAAACAACAGAGGAAAGAAACTCCCATCCTATCAGCTAACAACAATTGCCTCATGAACCAGAACAATGTTCTAGAAAATTCAAGGGCCCAGATTGGCTACAAGCCAAGTTTGCAAGAGCATCAACACACTTATTAGCTTCCCCGTAAATGCTTACAAACTTGACTTCTCAATGCAGCGCGAGAAGCTTACGAATCTCCCGCACTAAGCTCTAACCAACCACTCTACAGCTATCAGAACCATTGATGATGGAGATAGCCACCGACGAGTCCAACTGCACCTCAATCTGACGATAACCTTTAGACCAACAAATCTGCAATCCTTCAAGAATTTATAAATTATTTTAATTTATAAATATTGATGATGGAGATAGCCACTTTTTAGTCATTTAATTTTATTTATAAATAATTTCAATTTATATTTATCTAATTTAGTGGTATTTGGGTTGTTGCGCTCCATGCATTTTTGTCTTTCCATAACTCTTTAATGGGCAGCACACCCGAATTTTTGGATACCACCTCCAAAACTATATTTATATTTTTGAGGAGGTTTTCTTCCAAATCTCACTTCACGTGACTTATCTAAAAAAAACATATTCCAAAGCACTTGCACTGGACTGCACATGCCATGATGCCACATAGTATTAATTTTTACTAGTATTTAGTTTAGAGTCAATCACATAATATTATTTTGATTCACAGAATAATTAAAAAAATGATTAAAAGTACGATTGTTAGTCTGTCCCAAGTTTTAAACAACGATTCTTTTCGTACCTTTTAGCACCTCTAAAAAATAAATGATACTATATACAAGAACATGTGATAGACTCTATTATTTATCTATTTTTTGATCAAAAGACTCTACTATTTATTTATTTATCAATTAAAATAGTTATAAATTTGTACTGCAGTACTCTGCATATTTTTTTTATCAAAAGACGTACATTAATTTAATTGATGTTACAAATTTTAGTTTCACTACGCCAACAGACAGATTAGGATGCTTAACGTTTTTTTAGGCGTTGGTAGCGTTTTAAAACGCTAGAGAAATTGGCGCTACTAATGCGCACACCCCATTAGTAGCGTTTTAAAAACGCTAGCCATTGACCCAAAAGCGTGTTTTAGACATACGTAGCGTTTTATATAAAACGCCAGCCATTGACCCAGTGGCGGCTTTTTACAATTCCTGGCGTTTGTCAGAAACGCCAGGGATCCCATAGCTCTTTTTACTACCATTCCTAGCGTTTTAAATAAAAACGCTAGGGATCCCATAGCTCTTTTACTACCATTCCTAGCGTTTTAAATTAAAACGCTAGGGATACTATAGCCCTTTTTACTACCATACCTAGCGTTTTATGTAAAACGCAGGGATGCTATAACACCTTTTATTAGCATTCCTAGCGTTTTTCAGAAACGCGCCAGGATCCTCTAGCTCCTCTTTACAATTCCTAGCGTTTTATTTTTAAAACGCTAGGTATTGAATGAATTTTTAACTTCATTTCTAGCGTTTTCACTCTAAAACGCTACCTATCGATCGATTTTTTTTTTTAAATATTTTTTTATTTTGGTTTGTTCTCCATTTTAATTACAACCTATAAATTCATTCCCTTCCAAACAAATTCAGAAAATACATTCCAATCCAATATCATTCAAACAAAATTGATCAACAAAATTCATCAAATAATATTTCCAATCCAATATATATCATTCTAAGAAGTACTTACAACATAATATAAATCCAATATATACAACATATATAATAACTAAACTATTATGAATCTCAAAACTTGCTACAAAAAGCTAGAAACAAAAGCGCACCACTCCCCCTTACTGCTTTGTAAGTTGTTCGTGAGTAATTCGGATATTTTTAAAGTTTGGGAAAATACTGAAAAATAAAATGAAATAAAATTAGAATTAAAATGTTTATTAAATGTGAGTAAGTATTATAATATCAATATAAAAAAGAAATCTAAGTAGTTACCTTGGTTGGGATTGTTACTTTGTCATGAGTGATAATCTCTTTCATAAACCTCATAACGTAGTACCCACAATCATTGTTATTTGGTTGTTTAGGACACTACAAAGCAAAAGATTATAACTTAATTGTCACATTTTTATGACCAAAAATTCAATTAAAATTATAAGAATGATTCTTAAAAAGCTTACAGTTATGGGTAGCCATCTTGTTTTACTCGTAGATAATCCCAAGTATTCTTTCAAAGCACTGTAACGTCATACATATATATATATATATATATATATATATATATATATATATATATATATATATATATATATATATATATATAACGTTAAGTTAAACAAAATACATATATTAAATTATACAAATTAAAATGAGAGGGTTACACATACACACCTCTCAACCATCTCTACGAAGTCTCGTGAGACGTTGTAATGGCCTTGAAGTGAATCTAGATAGTAGACAACATTTTGCTTAGGGTTTATTGCAAAGAGTACCCAATGTTGCTGCAAGTAAATGAATCACGAATGAGTACACATTAATTTACACTATAATACAATCCTCAAAATAATTAAACAAGTGATTGAAGACTAAATTTCTCACCCATTATTGAGTGGTGCCAAAAATAAAGAGTCGCCCTTCAAATGCTTGGCATCCATGAAGCGTGAATGGATATAACTTTGTATTTCACTCTTAATAGCCATAATACGTTCCTCTGTATTACCTTGCTTAAACACAACGATACACGCTGGACACAAGAAGAAATATACGTGTCCGTTATGTAAGGGGACGTAAGACGATTGTACAAAAACCTATAAATAATATATATACAACTTTGGATCCTCATATATATACTCTAATATATACTCTAATATAAACAACTATTGTGTACAAATAATTTAATACATACCTCCGTATACTCTAATATCGATGTGCAAGTGGCCCAATCCATTTCAACTATAGCTTTGAGATCCTCCATGTTGAGAATTACCAACTGCTTCAGCCCATGATGTTATCGGCCGATAAAAAAATTTGGTCGTCGGGTTCATTTTTTGAGTGATGTGGACCTTTAGAGAATCGATGTATACGGAATTCATCAATGGGAAATTGACCAACATGTTGGGTGGTTGTATAGAAGTAGATGGTCGGGAGAGTTTGGTAGTGGAAGGGAAGGTCGGGACACTTTTATGGAAGGGAAGGTCGGGACACTTGGGGTACCTAGTATATATTAAAAAAATGATTAATTAGTTAGTTAACACACATTATAGTCATCAACTTATTAACAAAAATATTGTCACTTACAACGACAAGTTGTTCAGGCCATGCCACAAAAGTACTAAGTGTTTGATCCACAGTAAATATATCCGCATTAGCAATTGGAACAGGCAATGGTGCAGACCCCTCTATTGAATAGTCTACCCTAACTCTCAAATGGTTTTCAGCATGGGTAAATTGTGCAAGTGTGGCACTAAATTGGTTACATATCAAACCCATCGCAACCTTTCGATGTGGGTTTGCAATATATAGCTCACATTCACGATTATCCTAAATCAATTATAAAGAAAAATAAATATACATGATAATTTTATCAAATACATATGTACAAAAACAGTCGAGTTTTGTTAAATACTGTGTTGAAGGGATGGTGCAGCTATCTCGGGCGCTATGGGGGGGTGCTTATCTTATATTTCTCGTGTCCTTTACTTACCTTATATTTCTCGTGTCCTTTACTTATCCGATGGACGATATTCTTTTTCGATGTAATTCCTCGGGAGTGAACTTCTTTGTGTTTCTATCACCCCCATCACCACCCGACTACTCGTGATCACTATGTGATGCCATCCGACTTGCAATGACCCAAATGAAATAGACTCGGTGAGTTTTAGCTTTCTAATTGTTTAGAACCAACAAACACTTAACAAAATATAGAAGAAGCCATGCACTAAGTGTGATGAAAGCCATGCACTAAGTAACCTAGAGTAAACATACATAGGAAAGACATGCACTAAGTATATAACCTAGAGTAAGCATATATATGAAAGCCATGCACTAAACAGAGAAAGCCATGCACTAAGTAACCTAGAGTAAACATACATAGGAAAGCCATGCACTAAGTATATAACCTAGAGTAAACATATATAGGAAAGCCATGCACTAAGAACCTAGAGTAAACAGAGAAAGCCATGCACTAGGAAAGCCATGCACTAGTCAAGTTAATAATGCTATCTAAGCTAGACTAATCTAACAACTAATTAGATACAACATTGAGCTAAGTAACAGAGAAAGCCATACAAAAGATACATAACAAACCATAAAAAACCATAACAAATAGTCATTGCGGTGAGAGAGGTGGAGAGTACGTGAGTGCGTAAATACCTTTTGAAAGGGAGAGAGAGTGCGAAAAAGGAAACAAATGGGAGGAGCTGCGTGGTAAGATAGCACCAAGGAGAGAGAGGATGAACGAAGAGGATGGGTTTCTGCGTTTTACGTTTCCTGGGTCGCGTTTATGGGTTTCTGGGTCGTAGCACCAAGGAGATGAACGAAGATGAACGAAGAGGGTTTCCTGGGTCGTGGAGGTTCGCAAAGGTACGATGAACGAAGTCACGTGAGTTACGGGTTGTTCGGGTTCGGGTTGTTCGTGGAGGGTTTCTTGGGTCGTGGAGAGAAGTTAGGTAGATGAAGAGACGTCTCACGTGATGTGTGAGGGAGATGAGAGAGCGCGCTTGTAAAAATTTTAATAGCATCCCTAGCGTTTTTACATAAAACGCCAGGATCATCTAGCGCGTGTTTACCATTCCTAGCATTTTAAGTTAAAACGCTAGGGATGCTATAGCGCTTTTTACAATTCCTAGCGTTTTACAGAAAGCGCTAGGGATGCTATAGCACCTTTTACTACCATTCCTAGCGTTTTATGTAAAAGCGCTAGGGATGCTATAGCACCTTTTACTACCATTCCTAGCGTTTTATGTAAAAACGCTAGGGATGCTATAGCACCTTTTTACTATCATTCCTAGCGTTTTATGTAAAAACGCTAGGGATGCTATAACACCTTTTTACTATCATTCCTAGCGTTTTCTGTAAAACGCTAGGAATTGAATGATTTTTTAATTTTATTTCTAGCGTTTTCTCTTTAAAACGCTATGTATTGACTGATTTTTTTTTTAAATATTTTTTTTATTTTTGTTTATTCTCCCTTTTAATTACAACCTATTAATTCATTCCCTTCCAGCAAAATTCATCAAATATCATTCCAACAAAATTCAGCCAATATCATTACAATCCAATATATAGATACACACAAAATTCAACCTATTAATAGATATTTTTGTTTACAAATCATACAACATAATAAGTAACTTACATTATGAAACTCAAAAGTAGCTACAAATTAAAGCTATAACATATATAATAAAGACAACCTCAATGACTACTGTCTTGACCACTAGATCTCATGATCACTAAGTGATGCCATCTGACCTGCAATATAACATAATTCATGTTATTGTTAAATTTACAAAAACAATATAATAATTATCTATTAATAAAAAAATAACGAGAAATCATTAAGTCTATATTACCTTTTCCTTTTCCTAGACAAAATTTTGTTTGCAATTCGCGTCTTGGTATTTTTTTTTTTCCGAATAATAGTAATTCCATCATTATGATCTTTTCTAAAATATACAACATCCTCTATAGAAGTATTTTCCCCTATTATTGGTTCCGATGTTACGAAGAAAGTGGTCGTCCTCAACACCAACATCATCGGGTGCTTCATCATCATCGTTGTTATACACAAATTTTTGTCGACCAATAGAACAATAGACCAATTGATATTAAGCTGGATCGGTGACATAAAACACTTGTTGAGCTTGCGATGCTAAAATAAAAGGTTCATCTTTATATCCTAACTTGTTGAAATTCACCCGCATGAACCCTAATTCATCAATCAGTAAACGGTATTATTGTCAACCCATTCACATTTGAACACGGGCTCTGAAACATATTGTAATCCAACTCCCATATGTGTTCAATGAAGCCAAAGTAAGACATATTCGCATATATGGGATTTCTATCTTTGCAATTGGATGCATGCATAGAATGAGCTACAAGAGTCACCCCACTATTTTGCATTTTACTCGATCATCTTGTTCTTTTGTATAGAAAGTGCACTCGTTCATTAGATAGTGTTGTAAGAGAAGACATGTATATTTGGACCTTTTGCTAACCATCTCAATCTTTTGAAATCGAAGTAGGATTCAAACACACTCACCATCAATGTGATGTTTTAGCCACACTATGAAACTCCTATTGTGTTCTTTTGCTAACCAAACTTGCTTCTTTCCGGGAATTGACTCTTAAGAATCTCCTTGTGCTTGGCAACATATGAATCAACCTCACTATCATTGTGAAGAACGTACAAGTGTGCTTGCTCTAGTTCTTTCCTTGATACCATCACTAATTTAGTTCTGTCATCCCTTTACTAATCCTTCCCGCATGACGAGACCTTGGCGGTCCACGAATATTCAAGACTAGATAGATAGCCCGTGCAAAACTCAATAGCCTCTTCAACTATGTAGCGCTCAACAATACAACCCTCGTGTCGTGATCGATTTTTCACATATCCTTTTAATATCTTCATGTAACGCTCAAACGGATACATCCATCTCATGTAACATGGGCCACACAATTGTGTCTCTCTAACCGGATGAACTATTAGATGAATCATTATGTCGAAAAAGGAAGGTGGGAAATACATCTCAAGCTCACACAAAGTGATGTAATTTCTCTTTGCAATGTTGGCAACTTTCCGTGGTCAATCACTCTACTACAAATCGCCTTAAAGAATAAACAAAGTTTGGTTAAGGTCTGACGCACTTTATTAGGCAAAATGGATCGTATACCAATGGGTAGCAAATTCTCCATGAGAACATGACAATCGTGGGTCTTTAATCGATACAAGAGTCGCCACATTTGAAGAGTATCCCTCTGGAACTTTAACTCCATGAAGAAACTCACAAAAGACAGTCTTCTCCTTTCTAGATAGAGTATGAGCTGCCGGAGGTAGATATGTACGTGTACCCTTCTTTACCGGACCCAATTCAGGTCTCAAACCTATACTAACCAAATCCAACCTTGAGTTGATGGTATCTTTAGTCTTACCCGACATATTGAGTAAGGTACCAATGACACTTTCGAAGACATTCTTTTCAACATGCATCACATCAATGAAATGCCTTACATATAATGACTTCCAAAGATGGCAACTCAAAGAAAATCGACTTTTTCTTCCACCCCGTTTGGCAATCTCTCCCGCAAAAGGCTTCCCAAATTTAATGTTCAAATCTTCCACCTTTTCAAAACACTGTCGCCCGTCAAAAAGTGGAGCTCTACGTGTTTCTGTATTCCCATCAAATGCCTTTCTCCACAATCGATAGTGATGAGTTGATGGCAAAAATCTACGATGACCAAGATAGATATTCTTCTTACCATGTTCCAACCACATCCAATCTGTGTTATCTTCACATATAGGGCATGCACACCGCCTTACTTTTTCTGCACCGGATAGATTGCCGTATGCAGGAAAGTCGTTAATTGTGCCAAAGATCATAGCCCTCATGGTGAAACTTTCTTCTCTGAACCCATCATACACCTCTACCCCAATCTCCCACATTTGCTTCAAGTCTTCAATTAAAGGAGCCAAGTATACATCAATATCATTTCTGGTTGTTTGGGCCCGAGAAATTAACAAAAAACGACAGATCATATATTTTGCGTTTCATGCAAAGCCACAGCGGTAAGTTATAAATCGCCAAAATCACGGGCCATGTACTGTGGGAGCTACTCTGGATACCGTGCGGGTTAAATCCATCAGCAGACAATGCAAGGCGTAGGTTTCTCGGGTCATCCCCGAAATTAGGATACTCAATATTGATTTTTTTCCATTGCGGAGAATCTGCCGGGTGTCGTAGCATACCATCTTTAATACTTTCATCCTCATGCCATGTCAAGTGTTTTGCATCTTCTGAACTACGATACATGTGCCTAAATCGAGGAATTATAGGAAAATACCACAACACCTTTTGTGGAGCAGACTCTTTCTTCTTATACCGCGGTGCATTACATTTAGGACACGACTTTAACAACGCATGTTCATTCCGAAATAAAATGCAATCATTCGGACAAGCGTGTATCTTCTCATAGTTCAAGCCAATAGACCCCAACATTTGCTTTGCATCATACGTCCGAGAAGGAAGCACATTATCATTCGCAACATTTCTTTCGAAGTGAGAGTAAATCGGTAAAGCTCTTATCCGTCCATCCGTGGCGAGTTTTCAAGTTATACAACTTGATCACGGACCAATAATTTTGTGAATTCATTACAACCCGCATACAATGGTGTCTCGCATCGCTTATCAACTTCTCAAACATTCGGGACAATCATTAAGATCCTCTTCAACCACCTTTGCCATCTCTTCAAATTCGTTCGCATCAAATGAATGTGTTAGGTGTCAACCGTGGCGCATATCTCTTACTAATATCATTCATATTTGAAGATTCACCTTTTTCTCTCACCGTGCATTATCCAACAAGTGTAACTTTGATCAATTTCATTCGCCTTTAAATGTCGTGTCAACTCCTCTGCGATGAATCGATTTTACATAACAACACCTTAAACAAGGACATTTCATACCACTAGAAGTCCCTAAACGTTCAACAACACACGACTCACAAAATAATCCACTCAATATACTCCTTGGATGCAGACGATTGGCGGACATCCAATTTCTATCCATAATTGCCAAATATTTATAATAAAATCTCGAGAAGAGAACTTTAACATATGACCCATCAAGCAATTCGAATATAATGAAGAATCAATTCATATAAAAAAACAAACAAAATTTCCTCTTTTAAATTTTTTTCAATTCCCTCCTTATTTTCCCAAGCTATATCTATATCATATTCTATTTCTATTCTCGGTCCTTTGGTCAAGACAAAGGAACCATATAGTCTAGTCTTCCAAACAATTAATTTATGTGTAACAAGAAGAGGCTAGTGGTGAAAAAAAGAAGAAGAGTCTAGTGTGCACAAGTGACAAAACTAATATATTTCTAAACTAGAACCCACAATTAATATCTAACAAGAAGCAGAGAGAAAGGAGCAGAAAACTCACCAATGTTGTGCGAGTGAGAGAGATGATGTTCATCGAGAGAGATGATTTTCGTTGAGAGAGATGATGTTAATTTGAGTTAGGGTGTTAGGGTTTTGCGTTTACGGGTGAGTGATTTTTTGCGTTTACGGGTAAGAGTGTTAGGTGAAAAAGAGGGAAGTAGCTCAATGGGAAACAAAAAAATTATTTAACCATACCTAGCGTTTTCTAAAAAACGCTAGGGATCTATCTAGCGTGTTTTCTAAATACCTAGCGTTTTGAGTAAAAGCGCTAGGGATATGTCTAGAGTGTTTACTAAATACCTAGCGTTTTATAAAAACGCTAGAGGATCTATCTAGCGTGTTTTCTAATTGGCTAGCGTTTTTGTATAAAAGCGCTAGGATCCTGTCTAGCGTGTTTTCTAAATAGCTAGCGCTTTCTAAAAAACGCTAGGGATCTATCTAGCGTGTTTTCTAATTGGCTAGCGTTTTGAATAAAAGCGCTAGGGATCTGTCTAGCGTGTTTTCTAATTTGCTAGCGTTTTGAGTAAAAGCGCTAGGGATCTGTCTAGCGTGTTACCTAATAGGTAGCGTTTTACTTTAAAACGCTACTAATGGTGTAGCGTGTTATTAAAATGGCTAGCGTTTTTTTATAAACGCTACTAAAGGTGGCGATCTCTTTTTACAATTCTGGCGTAGTGTTTGAAGCCTCGTCAAAATCTCTCAGGACCAAAATCCCGTAAGAAAAAGATTCAATGAGGAAAAAAAGTATCCCAAAATAGAACGAGACGATAGAGCCAAGTACACATTGGTACAAAAATTATGAAATTTCATTGATTCAAGATGTTTAAAAAGGAAATTTCAAACAATCTTATGAACCAACAATTTTGATAATGAAAAAAAACTGCACCCCATAACCTAATGTACGTCTTAGATAAGCCACTGCGCTTATATTGACACCATGTGTGAGTCAAATAATTTACACCAAATCTCAATCACTCAAATTAAATAACCCTATAGCTAAAAATATCGCAACAACACAACTTCAGGTGGTGCACTTTGTAATGAAGAACTTGAGTCCATTATATAGCTTTAGTTTCCCTCTTTCTTCGTAAACCTAAGCAATGAGATTTTTTCAAGATTCCAATCTCAATCAACTCCAACACATGCAGTTCCTAACTATATATTCTCATACCAAATAAGCCATACTTACCTTGACATCTCTCCTCTCTCTAATCTTCAAAATTTTGTTCCTTATTGCAAAAGCCTCCAACCACAGATTATGGCTTCCTCCCTTGAACTCCATGACAATAATCAGGTTTTCTCTACTTTCACATAATTTTCACTTTCCAACTCTCTCTCTTTCTCTCTGCTAAGAACAATTACAGTCGCTAAAAGTATATTGTTGTATAAAATTTGTTTCAAGCAGAAGTTATGTAACAATTATTTTTTGTCTACTTAGTCCACTTGAAAATTGACATAGAATTTTACTTCCAATGGCTGAAAAAAATGAAGATTAAAAAATATTTAGCAATCTATACAATTATTTTAACTAATTTTTTTTTTTGTGCTGCAGCTTCTGGTGGAGCATAGATTATCTGCGAGAGTTTTGACATTGAACAGGCCAAAGCAGCTGAATGCCCTCTCTGATTATATGGTATACTATATCTATATATATATATATATATATAGTACTCTTTTACATGTTATCTCAATATACATATAATATCATCTTTCTATTTGATGTATTACTTTTTATTTGTTATAGGTGTCTAAGCTACTGGAAATTTTTCAAGATGATGAGGGAAATTCTGATATTAAATTGGTTATCTTGAAGGTATTTTCTATTTATTGAGCACATTCTGTTTAATTTTTTTTACTGCGTGAAAGAAAATAACTGCTAGCAATTTTGGAAAATTAATTAATAATAAATAAACTATACCGTTCTTGAAAAATTCTAGCTGAAGCTAAATATTGGTGTCTGAGATTAATTTTTTTTATGTTTATTATTAACCAACACAGTTAGTCTAGTGACTTAATCTACCATGAGACACATGGGTTGATCTGGCTCTCGAGTTCGATTTCCGCAATGGATAAACTCGGTGTTGGCTAGTGTGAAATTTGAGCCTAAGCACGAACAAAGATAAATCTTTCGTTGAAAGCTTTAGAACACTTCGTACAGTGGTGGAGCAAGCCCACATTTTATGAAGGGGCTAAATATAAAGAGTAATTTTTTACATGCAAAATGAATTTCATAAAAGACTATTAAAAGTGCTAACAACTTTGATAACAATAATAATTAAGGGTTTTTATTTATTTTTATGAGATGCTAGTTTTTATATGCTAAAACAAGTTAAAATAGAAGTGGTAAAGCAAATAAAAATAAGCTTTTTTTAAGGAATAAAAATAAGCTTAAAACAGAACCAAATTTCATATATAAAAAACAAACCACAATCAAATTATTCTAAAAAAACACAACTAAATTACTATAAATTTAACTTCTGAGATGAAAGACTCTTTTAGTGAACAATTATGATAAAAGGGAGATGAAAGACTAACTAAATAGTAGAAAAATAAGCCATTCTTACATTGTAGCAAATACTTATTATTTATGATTTTTGGCTAATTTCTAAATATATCAGGGAAATAGAAGGGCATTTTGTGGTGGTGGTGATGTTGTAGCCCTCGCTGGTGGTACTGGTGAGCACTGTTTTGTACTAAGGTTTTATAATATCATCCTATCTTATGCTTTTTTATTGATTTTATCCTTTCATATATAATAAACTAAAAAAAAATGCCCTCTGCATGCATACGTGTAGCGTCGTGTTATTTTGTAAAGTAATCTCAAATTCTTGTAAAATAATTACATTTTTTTGTTTGAACAACATTTAGTATTTTCTTGCCCAGAACTAAAAAGCAAAACAACGATATATAAAAAAATAAATATTCAAATATAAGAAGTAAAGATATTTATAAACTCATAATACAAAAATAACTATACCAATAACATGTAATTTTTTTTTCTGTTGTTGCTCAAAAGTAAAATAATCTTTTATAAAAATTAAATATTTGTGAAAACAAAAAATATAATTATTCTGAAAAACATGTAAAATTTTGAAATTGGGAATCAAAAGTAATGAAATTTAACAACATAATACAAAATAATCAAATGTTATGTTATCAGTAAACTCGTAATACAAAAGTAATAAAATTTAACAACATAATACTAATTTTATGTTATATTAAATATATTACCTTTATCAATAATAAAACTCTATGTCACCAGTAAACTAAAAATACAAAAATAATTATGCCATTTTTATAAACTCAAAATACAAAAAGTAATGAAATTTACCAACAACATCTAATGTTTGCCCGTATGAACTGAAAAGCGAAATATAAAATTTACCGACAATATCTATTGTTTTCTCGTTGAGACTCAAAATAAAAATAATAAACATATATTGTTTCATGCGTGTATAAAAACATCATGTTTGTAATTTATTTGTTATATATTTAAAATTTGTTATTCTAATTTGATGTTATACTAAATAAATTTACTTTATCATACAATGGTGATGTATAATTTTTCCTTGTAACGGCTAAAAAGATATTAATCATTTAAAAATAATAATTTTTTTTTATAAATTTGTGAAGTTTTACGATAGTAAAATTACACAGAAAAGTTGTACCAAAAAAGATGAGAGTGAAAACATGTAATGTTTCAACACAAGAACTAATAATCAAAATAATAATTATTAAATAACAAAGACATTTTTAAATATTAAATACTAAAAAGCAAACTAATCATTTATAAATATTAAAGATTTTTGTAAATTTAATTTGGCGTGTGTTTAAAAACAATAAAATTACATTAAAACCATGTAGTATTTCTCTTACGCAAATAAAAAGCAACACAATCATTTATAAAAAAAATTAATTTACATTTTAAGACGATAATAATATGCCTACAACATCTAATATTTTTCATAGATATTAAATAACCAAATTGTATTAAAACTTCAAATTTCCAAAGCAGAAAAAAAACTTATTAATAAAGAAAAACTGAATATTAAACTTTTGTCATAATTTGAAAATTTTTAAAATAGTAAACAAGAAAAATGAAAGAGACTTGTAGATGAAATTAAATTAGATATATTGTGAAAAATAAAGAAATGAGAGACTTAGAGACGAAAGAAAATGTAGAAGAAAAATGATAAAGAAAATGTAGAAGAAAGCTTAAAAGAAAGATGGGTCACACAGATATAGAGAGGGAGAGAGGGAGACGGAGAGAGAGTGAGAGAGAGAGAGAGGTGAAAAAGTAAGAAATGTTTGAAAAAGTATGTGAGAGAGAGGAAGTGAAAAGGTGAAAAAAGATTTGACAAAGTGAAAAAAAGTGTTGATTTACCTAAATATCCTCAAATTGCTTAGTTGGAAAAATGATAAGATTGATATTTTGATAGTAAGTGATTTGTATGGATAGATAGTAGATTATTCACTTAATTACTACAATTATTAGTTTTCATTACGAGGAGAGAGAGAGAGAGAGAGAGGGAGGGAGGGAGGGAGGGAGGGAGGGAGAGGAGAGAGAGAGAGAGAGAGAGAGAGAGACTAAATTTGAATGTATAGGTTTTCAAATGTAGTAGTATTTAATTTCAATGCAAAATAATTATTTGATTTCCCCTGGATATAGGTAATTGGAGGTTTGGTGAATTTTATTTTAATGCTATGAATAAACTGAATTATTTGATGGCAACATATAGTAAGCCTCAGGTAACTTAATTTTCTTATTTACAAACACTTTTTCTATTTTGCTTTTGCACACGTACGTATGTCGCATTTCCTTATATTTGTTTTTCAAACATTTGAAGGTTTCAATTCTAAATGGAATTGTTATGGGAGGTGGTGCTGGTGCTTCTATTCATGGAAGATTTCGTGTGAATTCTGAGAGAATCTGATGACGTTTTATTGAGAGCATTATCTTATTAATAATCTCTACATTCTTTGCATAGTCTAACTAAATTGTAGAATTATTGCCTAGCTAGGAGAACTACTCTCACCAATTTTATAATGTTGAATTATATACATTTCAAATCCACAAATCCTTAAGTTTTTATGGATTGAAATTCATCCTAACTATTTGTATTCATGTGCATATGTACGGGCTCGCATCGTGTTTTTTTTTTTGACAACAAATCAACTTAATTCATTTCATTCAAAATGACAGAAGCAATATATGCTGGAAACTACATCATAATCTTGATGACTTACTAGCAATGGCCACCTTTACAAGAGTATATTTACAGCCAAACTAACATGCCTCCTAACCAACTCCACATAAGAACTGTTACTTAAAAAACTATACAAGTACTTACATTTCACTAGTGCAAAAATGACTTTAGACA
The DNA here is from genome assembly GCA_020916435.1 of Oxytropis ochrocephala. Lineage (NCBI taxonomy): Eukaryota > Viridiplantae > Streptophyta > Magnoliopsida > Fabales > Fabaceae > Oxytropis > Oxytropis ochrocephala. The sequence continues at coordinate 57,460,396 of CM037091.1, forward strand.
GCACCATTTAGTATCGGTTGTTTAAACAACCGATACTAAATGTAGGCGCGGTGGCAATTTTGAAATTAAATTGAAGTTTTCAATTTTCACGCTTACATTTAGTATCGGTTGTTTAAACAACCGATACTAAATATGTGTCTCTAACACATTTAGTATCAGGTTATTAGACAACCGATACTAAAGGTCATCTAATTTTCCAAACTCCTCACCACATTACACAACTCTCTCTCACTCACGAACACAACACAAAGCAACGCAGAACGCTCCCTCACACTGAAATCTTCGTCTTCCTCACGCACGAAGCAAAGCTTCACTCACCGCCATTCTCGCGTTCATCTCTCTTCCCTTCTTCTCATGTCTCTTCTCTCTCGAACCTCATCTCTCTCTCTTCTCTCGAACCTCATCTCTTCTCTCGAACCTTCTCGCTCAACTCTCTCTCGAACTCTCAAATCAAAAACCTTTGGAGATAGGGTTTGGAGAACTCAAAACTTTAGTGACGATGAGAGAGTTTGTTTCAACCTAGGAATCGAGAGAAGCAACAATCCAAGGTGAATCGGAGACCACGAAGCCTCGCCGCGCCAAGCTCACGTCGTCCATTCGTCTCGTCATTACAGAGCTCCTTCGGTTCATCTTCCTCATCTACAACTTAGGTATTTCCGATTCAAACCCTAATAATGTATTTGTCCCCAAATTGATTTTCCTTGTGCTGTGAATCTGTCCCTATTCAAACCCTAATTTCAATCTTCTCGAAATTGAGGTTTTAATTTGTTGATTTGTTTGCAGCTAGGGGTTTTCAGATTCGTTAACAATCTTCACATTTTATTGTTTGAGTTTGCAAGAAATTTCGGAGTTCATTGTTCATGTTTGTTATTTTGTTTTTAATAATTAATAATAGGTTTGCATTATTAGGAACAGAGGAATGATTTTCGGTGGTTGTTGATGAACTGTAGTCTTTGAAGATTTTTGATTTAATTGGTCGAGAATTTGCTGTCAAGATGGGGCTGGTAAGCTTCTTATCTGGGAAAGTTTCATTGTCTGAGATGGTAGAGGTTTTCTTGTATAGAAATGTGACTTGCAAGAATTTGCTTCCTGTTGATGATTGTGACTGCAAGATTTGTTCAGGAAATAAAGGGTTTTGCAGTTCTTGTATGTGTCCTATTTGTCTGAACTTTGATTGTGCAAGTAATACTAGTAGTTGGATTGGATGTGATGTTTGTTCTCATTGGTGCCATGCTGCATGTGGCCTCTAGAAGAAACTCATCAAACCTGGTCCTAGCTTGAAGGGACCTTCAGGAACCTCAGAGATGCAGTTTCATTGTATTGGCTGTGGTCATGCGTCGGAGATGTTTGGTTTCGTTAAGGACGTGTTTGTTTGTTGTGCTAAGGATTGGGGACTTGAAACCTTGTTGTAAGAACTTGACTGTGTAAGGAGGATTTTCATGGGAAGTGAAGATCGCAAAGGGAAGGAATTGAATTTTAAAGCAGATGATATGCTATTAAAGCTTCAAACTAAAATTGTGTCTCCTTCTGATGCTTGCAATTACATCATACAGTTTTTCAGCTGTAAGTGTCTGGACTATGGTATTTTCATATTTACATTTGTGTTTATTTCATATTTTATTTGCCTTGTACAGCATTTAAATGGTAATTATGCACTAAGAATCCATCATAATTTGCTTCGTCTCACCAAGGAGTGAGGGGCTAGTCCATTTAATCCATCATAATTTGGTTCAGGCTCCCTATAATGTGTTGCTCTACAAGGATAAACCAAGACTGGGAACTGCATTGGAGTTGCTCAACGCCACTCAAGAGCTAGAACAGCGATTGGAAGAAGTAACCATTCCCACCGACTATATGTAAACATCCCATAATAATTTTGATTATTTTGATCATGTACAATTCCTTTTCTGCTGCCATGTTATGTTAGGTCTCTCTGCCATTACTGATCATGCATGGAGAGGCTGATATAATAACCGATCCATCTGCCAGCAAGGCTTTGTACCAGAAAGCTAAAGCCAAGGACAAGAAACTCTGCCTCTATAAGGATGCTTTCCACACTCTACTTGAAGGTGAACCTGACGAAACTATTTTTCACGTGCTTCCCCTGTCCAAATTGTTCAGCGGCATCATTTTGCATCTCACTTAAAACGAATGGCAGTTGTTGTTCGTATTCAGGAGGAATTTTTGGCATTTGTGAGGGTTTGTTGGTAGCTCACTGTCCTGCATATGAATTTGCAATTTTTATACATGCATGTTACCCAATGGGGTGCTTCCTGATTTGAGTTGCTTTTTTATAAACTCAATATGACCACTGCTATTTTTAGGTGTTATGTACTTGTCTTGTAGTTTAATGAAACCATGGATTTTAGACTACTACATGAATTGGTCTATGATTTAAGTTGTGTCATGAATTGGTCTATGATTTAAGTTCGCGTTTTTTTTTTTTTTTTTTGGGGAATAGACTGCGTAAATTAGCCACCATGTGGACTACAACATTTTATATTGTTAACTTGTTGAAAAACAACATAGGAGTAATGAAGGAGATGAAAAATATGAAAAAAGTTCAGTGGAGATTCTGAGAACTAAATTTGGTATTTCTCATTATTATTTCAGTTTACATAGAGGTGATACATTTATAGGAGTTAGTGAGATGTATAATAGAATTCAGTTATACAACTGTGACAATTATAGTTATGCAATTGCATAGCTTCTGTGAGCTGTAGGGCATCCACCGAGCTACACATAGTAAACTAGCATACTAACATTTGTTGTCACTATTGATGTCCTTTGGGAAGCTGGTTCTTTTACGTTTGATCTATGATAGGAAACTACTACTCAAAACTAAATATAATTTTTTTAGTGCAGAACTATAAGACCTGTGATGTTATGTTGGACTGAAAATTGAGTGGTATCGAGTCAATAGGGAAGTAAGCTCAAGATACGAATCTTATCATGGTTCAGATTTTACATTAGACAAGTTAGAAAGGAAATCAATCATTAGAGAAAAAGTCTGGGTATCTCCTATTGTAGAAAAAAGATGGTAGAATATGGTCTTTAGGTGATTTGGGATGTGTAAAGAAGACCAAGAAAAACTATATGCCAAACTATTAAGAGAGATTTAGAAGTAAAAGACCTATCTTTGAGCTTAATCATTGTCAGGGTGGCATTATAGTGTCGTTTGATCCATGAAGCCAGTCCCATCTAGTGAAAAAGGCTTGGTTATTGTTGTCATGATTGTTGCTGCTTTTCAAGCACGGATCAACATATTGTTGTCAAGATATTTTGCTGCATAATCCATTGGTGATCGAGCCTAACTTGTATAGTTTGTTTGTGCTTCAGAGATTATTACAGCTGTTAGAGTGTTAGTTTGTTAGTTTCTGTGGTAGCTTTTGTTAGTAACCGATTGGTATGGTTGTCTGATGCTGTTAGAATATGTTGGAAGTTGGAACAGCTTCCATTAACTCGGCAACAGATTCTGTGTAGCTATAAATATAACAATTTGTCTCTGAGCTTACTGGATTATCAAATACATATTGTTTTCCGTGAATTCTATCATTTTTCTCATAGTTTCCTATATTTTACATTGCTTTCTTGGACATTTCTATTCCATCAATATGGAAACAATAGTAACTTGAAATCCATGTCATTATGAAGTTTTTTGATTAGAGTTTTGGATCTCATTCTAGAATATCTGGCTACACAATGACTTGCCTATCTAGTGCTCAATTACTCGGTGATATGGTTGGGTTAGGCCGATTCTTTTTAAGAATGGTGTTTCTGTAAGCAATGTCTGAAACTTGTGTATTCTTTTGATTTATCTTAGTTGTTAACCAACTTTGCTGCCCCTTTTTCTTCTGGGTGGGTGTGGTGGCAGGATAGAGATGATTTTGAGGTCCTTACTTAACTAGCAAGAACTTACTGACCTACATCTTTTTGGACTAAATTGATAGGTGATGATTACTGGTGACCAAGCTTTGACAGCTTGCCACGTCGCTAGCCAAGTTCATATTATATCTAAACCTACATTAATCCTTGGCCCTGCAACTAATGGTGAAGGATATAACTGGATGTCTCCTGATGAGACTGAAAATATTCGCTACAGGTTGTTTTAAATTTTTTGCGGGTTGTGTGCTATCATCTGTATGTGATTGTTGCTTTACTTTTTTTTTAAAAGAAAAAACTTTGATAAGTTGCTGTTGAATGTAAAATTTTAAGATGAAGTTCCTACTGCGGAATGCTTTTAAGCTCTTTTCTGCCGTCATTTGTTATCTTTTCGTTTTTCTTTTAGTTAAATTTTCAGACTGATCAAGGTATTATTTGTTTCAGTTCTAAAGAGGTAGAATCTTTGTCAGAGACTCATGATCTGTGTGTTGGGGGTGATTGCTTTGAGATGTTGCAACAGAGGTCAGCTCATCTTCTAGTCATTCCCTATGTGAAGGTTCTGATTCATGCTTAAACTAAAGTTACTAAACATCAGAACTTGGCTTTCAGAACTGCATTTTTCAATGACGGTTGAATTTTTTTCTCGAGTTTTTGCTAGAGTTGCTCCTGAGCAAAAGGAACTTATTATGACCACTTTCAAAACAGTGGGACGGGTAACTTTGATGTGTGGGGATGGAACCAATGATGTTGGAGCTTTGAAGCAGGTATCATGTTATTGCTAATGGGAAAGAGTGGAACTTTGTATTTGAGCCCCAGCGCTATTACTCAAGATCTTTTCTACCCCCCTTGTAGAATTTTTGCCTTCTGTGGGATTCGAACCTTGTACATGGGGCTCAAATACAAAGTTCCACTCTTTCCCACTACCAATTGAGCCGACCACTAATGTAACACCCCATTTCTACCCGGTACTTTATAGTAAAAATCAGAGTGCAAAAATCATTTTTCGTTTGAAAATCATCCAATGGAATGTTACACAGCTACTCCATCAAACTCAACAACAAATAACTTAAACGTCTCTTTACTCAAAAATACGTAACACCATCTCAAAGATAGAACTCACAAACTTTAGCAAATAAAACCACGCACTATGAAAATAAGTGCCACGCAGCGGAATAAAACACTATCTCAACAGAAATAAATCAGTAGTCTCAAAACAATACATATGAGGCTCAACAAGGAGCAAAACAGAACAAACTACAGTTCATTACCCATCCCCTAGGTGCTACGTATCAGAGCAGACCGACTCAGGGAATAGTGAAGGTAGTAAGCCCTCACTCATGACTACCTGTGGTAAACAACAACAGAAAGGGTGAGTCTCGAACTATATAATAAAAGTGATAATAGGCAATATATACAATCACAGTTCACAGCACAATCAATCATACTTATCATCACTCAATAATGTTCATGTGTTCATGTGAATGTATGCAATGTAGTTATGCATGTGGTACCATTTGCCCTCCGGCAGTCTCATTATTTGCCCTCCGGCAGTCTCATTATTTGCCCTCCGGCAGTCTCATTATCAAATGGAGTCCTCATGACTGCCTCCTACCGCCCTCAAAGCTTCACAATCGCTTTATAAACTCCGAGAGACAGCATGTAGAATGTATGCATGAGACTCCATGAATACAACACAAGCACATTCTCAAAACATCTCAATTCACGCACTAACTCTTACCTCATTATTAATCTCATTTATAGCCCCCATGGCCTGGCCCTCCGGCTCATGCCCCCATGGCATCCTCAGTCATCTCCAGATACAAGCTCAACATAATTAAGTGGACTAATCTCATCTAGAGGACTCAACCTCACTCAAGGACCTAAACCACCATTTAGGACTAAAACAATCATCTAGGGACCAAACTGTCACCTAGGGACCAAAACAACACACGCCTAGGCACTTGGCAAAGACTAGGCGCCAAATTCCCCACATTCAGCGCCCCGGTGCAACACAAAGACTAGCGCCGAGAAACTCGGCAACTTGGCGCCCGTGGCAACACACCCACTGGGCGCGCTTTTCTAGCAACTGGCGCCCTGCAGGCAAAGATGATCCTAGACACAAACCCGGACACCAACTCGGACACACGCGCAGACACGAGCGCCTCCTCAGCACTGGCTGGCAGACTGCTTTATTGGCGCGCTACACACGACACAAAGACACACCACACGTTTTAAAAGCAGAAAACCACTCGAGCCAAAATGCTTAAAATTGTTTTGGGCGAGCAAGCGCAAAAGATGGCACGGTGAAATATGCCTAGAACTCTAAGTTTCGCTCAAACCACCCCTAGGCGCACACTTTTGGCGCCACAACAATGCTCTCTAGCACATCTCTCAAATAACACATGAAAGCAGAAAACCACTCGAGCCAAATTGTTTAAAAATGTTTTTAGCGAGCAATCGCAAAAGATGGCACAAAGAAAATATGCTCGAGAAATGTGAGTTTCACTCAACCCACCCCATTTACACACACAAAACCACCCCAGCGGGACATTTGTAAAATAACACCAGAACCGAAAACCATTCGAGCCAAAACACTTAAAATTGGATTTGGGCGGTGAATGCAAAAGATGGCAGTGGTAAAATATGCCTGAAATGTGAGTTTCACTCAACCCCCATTTACACACACAAAACCACTCCCACCGGGACATTTGTAAAATAACACAGTAACGAGAAAACCATTCGAGCCAAAACACTTAAAATTGGATTTGGGCGGTGAATGCAAAAGATGGCACGGGAAATTGTGCCTAGAACTCTAAGTTTCACTCCCCAGGCACCAAAACACCCACATTCTGGCGCCGAGTCAGCGACACACACTGCGATGACACAATTCCAAAGACGTGAACAGTAACCCAGCGCCAATTCCTCGGCAAAGTGGCGCCCGAGCAACAAAGAACACAAAGACCATAGCCCATCGCTCTGATGCCAGGCGCACAAAGCCTAGCAATTTGGCGCCCAAGACTCAAAACCCCAAATTCTCCAAACTCTCCCAAATCAAATCACTCCATAATCACTCTAATACTCCTAATTTCATATTATAACAATCAATTTCATGCTCAATCATCAAACACGTCATAAATCATGAAAATCACATGTTATAAACCCTAAGTAAAGCCCTAAATCGATTTCCACATACAAATCCATCAAATTTATCACCACAACTCAATCAATCAATCAATCAATTAACACCAAATAGGGACTCTATGACTCCTATACAACCTATTATATCCTCTATTATAGAGTGAGACTCCCCTTACCTTATTTCAACCGTAGAAATTCCTTCTCCTTGAGTCACCACCAAAACCACGGCAACAATGGAGCTTTCCTCTTCTCCTTTCTCCCTTGCGATCAAGCTCTCTCTCTCTCTTCTCTTCTCTTGGTGCGCCGTTCTCCTCTTTCTTTTCTCCTTTCTTTCGTTTTTTTCTTTCTTTTTCCTCCTTTGGTGCGAATGCACTAACCCTAGGAGCCTAAGTCATTGGGCTTGGGCTCCTGGGCCCAAAACAAAGACTCGGTATTTCTAATACCACTTCCTTCTATTAAATTAAAATACTAAATTATAAACACTATATTATAATTTAATATAATTAAAAATAGTGCAACACTTAAACAATTTAATCAATTTCTTAATTAAATTATTTAGGGTGTTACAACTCTCCCCCACTTAGGAAATTTCGTCCTCGAAATTCATACCTGAGTCAAATAACTCTGGATAAGACTCCCGCATCTTGCTCTCCCGGCTCCCAAGTCATACTCTCACGTGAGGCTCCCAACCACACTACCTTGACTAAGGCAATGTCTTTTCCTCTCAACACCTTTACTTCTCTATCATCAATCCTCACTGGCATAGTCTCCACAGTGAGGTTCTCCCGTACCTCCACATCATCCATGTGGATCACATGAGACAGTGCGGAATATACTTAGGAAGGCGTGACACGTGGAAGACATCGTGCAAGTTCGAAAGATTAGGCGGCAAAGCCACCCTATAAGCAACCTTTCCAACCTCTCGGTGATCAGCACGCCCAATAAACCTTGGAGTTAACTTCTTTGCCTTGAGCACACCCAACACGGTCATAGGCGTGACCCTCAAGAACACATGCTCACCAGCCTGAAACTCCAAGTCCTTCCTCCTCTTATCATGATAACTTTTCTGTCGGCTCTGGGACTCTTTCATTTTCTCTCTGATCATCTTCACCTCCTCCGTAGTCTCCCTAACCAACTCCGGTCCAAGAACAACACTCTCTGTAACACCCCTTTTCTACCCTCAATTTACACGTCATTATCAGAGTAATTTCCTTTTCAAAAATATTAATTTAATTGGTAGAAAAGAAATGCTACCTTGTCATAAAAACTCATCATTTGCACTCATTAAAGTTTGTGCAGCAAAACCATCGTCATAAAAATTAAACTCCAAAACAAAAGGAATTTTACGTCACAGCGGAATAAAAATCATCGCTCGCCAAAACCACTCGAACACGTCTCACATCAACCATAAAATCATTAAGCGGTTAATTAATAAATTAACAAACTTAAACTACGCCCCTAGGTGCTCAAAGATCGAGAAGCGACACAAGCAGACTTCCCGACGGCTAACAAAGAAGCGCCTAGACCTTCACTCGCGTTACTGCAGCGTTGCCACAATAGAGCAACATTCCAAGCGAGAAGGGTGAGAATTTCAATAAAACACAATCGGATAAATAATAGAGGAATGAGAAGCGAGCAATCACACGGTATCATCATCTTCACCACATCATAATCACACAACACCGGCTCCAATCACAAACAAAGAACAACTCACGATTATGATTATGTATGAAAATGCAACCCACACAAGGGCATATGCATGATGGTACCATATTCATCACAATTAAGAGGCCAAGCCTATTCTTCACCTGAGGCCAAGCTTTATTCTTCACCGGAGGCCAAGCCTATTCTTCACCTTTGGAGGCCAAGCCTATTCTTCACAATTATGCACATGCCATGAGATTCTATTTACACATGTGCATTTCATCCAAATACTCACCATCATCATCATAAAACACTCATAGAGTGTATTCTTTATAATTCATCACAATCACACCACTGGCATTATTAAAACTATACCCATAGAGTACATTCTTCACAATTCATCATAACTCGTGTTACCTCATCATTATAGTCATACTCTTAGAGTATATTCGTCACAAAACATCACAAGTCATATCACAACATCATAATCACTCATGAGTGAACTCGTCACATTTCACACAATTCATACTACAACATCATCATTGAGCATATATACATATATATAATTTAGTTGTCTTTTAGCTTAGGGTGTTATAAAATAGTGCAATCGATTGACTATGGGATTACTCTGTAATCGATACTACTTGCATGAGCATTGGCCACCTTTGCAAGACTCTCGGTGATGCCCTTGTAAATACACCGTTGAAAGAAATTTCGACCTTAGTGGTAAACCACAATCTAGCCATAGTCAATTAGCACACTAGTAGTATAACATTTCGCGAGACTCATTTATATAAACACAAAGATCACAAATTTTTTGTTAAGAATCATCACGCGTTTCAATTCGGAAAACACCTCATCTTTAAGCTTAGACACCCTCGTTGGGGAAAAGAGGAACACCACATTTTTAATAGTGGAAACATCATAATTTAAGTTTGAGTTAACATCATAGTAAACAAATTGACAATTATAAAGTAATACATTTTTACTCGTGGGAAAACAGCAGTATTTTTCAGCAACTGCACATTAGGAACCAAAACATCACTTAAAGGACCAAAACAACTCCATCGGGACTACAACCACACCTAAGACTTTCAAAAGAGGAATCTATTCATAGCTACTTGTTTTCAAAAGAGGAATCGATTCATAGCTCTCATTTTTAAAGAGGAAGATCGATTCCATGCTTCATTTCTAAAGAGAGGAATCGATTCCTTGCTTCTATTTTGAAGAGGGAAATCGATTCTTGCCTTCATTTCTAAAGGAATGAATCGATTCCTTGCTTCATTACTAAGGGGGAAATCGATTCTTGCCTTCATTTTTAAAGGAATGAATCGATTCCTTGCTTCATTACTAAGGGGGAAATCGATTCTTGCCTTCATTTTTAAAGGAATGAATCGATTCCTTGCTTCATTACTAAGGAGGAAATCGATTCTTGCCTTCATTTTTAAAGGAATGAATCGATTCCTTGCTTCATTACTAAGGGGGAAATCGATTCTTGCCTTCATCTTTAAAGGAATGAATCGATTTCTAGCTTTGTATTTAAAGAAGGAAATCAATTTCTGGCTTCTATTTAGAGCCCATAATCGATTTCCAAGTTTCATTTTTTTTTGAGGAAAACCATCGATTCTTTAAACTCACCATTACATACATCATCTAGAGACAATCAAATCAACCACAACAAATCAATCCCAATTTCATCAATTTCATCGAAATCAACCAAACTCCTCAACAATAATACATCAATCAAACATCAACAATTCCAGCCACAAAATCAAATCCCACAAACCCCTCAAAACCCCATTATATACTCGATCATGTTAAATCAAAACGCTCACCCTTACCTCTTAAACGTAAGCTCCGAAGAAGACGATTGAAGGCATCACACGTAACCACAAAGAACACACGAACCAAATCTTTGAGGACTGCGAAATTCTTCTTCTTCTTCTTCTCTCTAGCGCGCGCAAGAACCCGCCTCTCCTCCCTTGCTGCTCTCTAAATTTCGTTTTCTTCTCTGAATGAAAATGGGAGCGAGGGTTTCGCATAACCCTTGGGGTTGGTGTGGGCCTTTCACGCATTGGGCTCACAAACTACACCCCCACTACTACTCGATCCCACTCCTACACAAAACATGATATTCACCTTTAATTTAATTAACTCACGCTTCAACTAAATTAATAATTCAACTAATCAAATTAATTAAACTAATTAAATTAAATTATTTTATTTTATTTTATTTTTCGGGGTGTTACAACTCTCCCCCCCTTAAAAGAATTTCGTCCTCGAAATTCCAACGATTCCAAGCCGACAACAAAAGTATTCCTCTACTAGAAGTCCTTGTTGTTCTAAGGGTTGTTATCCGTTATTCTATATTCTGTCTCGAATTCTCCGAACTCAACTAGAGTTCCCTAGAGCAATGCACACATCTCTACACTCTAACTCTGTACTAAAACTATTATCTCGAAGTCACCAAGTTTAACTCGACTACCCAACACAATCAAATAAGATAGTCTCAGTGACAATCACTATGGGTTTATTCAATGAAACCCCCATATCTTAAAGCTCACTTTATAAGCTTGAAAGCCAAGTCGTATCCCATACAAATAATTAATCTACTTTTCACAATTACTAATCATACTATAGTAGGCTTATAGAAGCAACATTTACGAATGTTCTCAACAAGGCATGGCTTACTACTCTGCTCCCTAGTCTCAACTTAAGGTATGTATCCTCATCTCTTACCTCACCAGACTATGTACTTTTAGTCCATACACAAAAACTGCCAAAACTCCAATAAGAACACCAAACCCAAGAACAGTTTTAGACTCTCATTAGAAAAGAACAACAGTCATTCATATACACTTTTAAGTGCAATTAATGAATATTATACCACCGTGTCTCATTATAAATTATTACACAAAATATCACGTGTTGTAGCATCACAGCTACCTCGTATCACTCACTCGTCCACCACTCATCAAATACTAAAACATCGTCTCTAAGGCAAAGGACAGCCACATCCACTTACTCTTATTCTCAACATAACGACCGCTTGAAAAATATAGAAACAGTGCCTATAAAGTTTAATATAACGGCATACTCAATTCAAGGTCACAACGCGACACCAATAAATAAACTGCACATCTACAGCATGACAATAGCAACTCAAGAAACATAAAACAAACACTTTAATTTTTGGGAAAACGTACGTCCACCTTTAGTAAACATCCTCGTAAGATTTTGGGTAAGCGATTGTGCTTAAAATCGAGTATACAATACATTTAATTTGTAAGAACGATGACAAAACCGTAACCTTTTTATTTATAATAACAACAATAATCACACCCTTTTTATTTATAAAACATCGAAAACTTAATTCAAAAGCGACAACAAGACAAAGAAGAAAAAATAAACAGCAAGGCTCTTGGCGCAAAACCACATCAAAAACAAACAAAGCGATTGTGAAAACAAAGCAACATTAATAAGGTGTGAATAAAGTGGTCTTCTAGTGCTTGTGACAACACCAAAACACGGAGTGAAAATAATGCTTCCTTTTAGCGCAATATAGCGGTGAAGCGTAAGCGTTTACAACATAAAAACAGCGCCTCATTTTCATAAAAGCGACAATACAATTATTTCATAAAAACAACAACTCATTTTATAAACATAAACCGCAACACAAAGAACTCATTTTTAAGCAAGCAAAAGAGCATTTTTATGTAGCGCAATGACATTTTGTATTCTTTTCAAAACAAAGAACAACAGCATACAATTGAAGTCACCACACATAGCATTTTCTCAATTTATTCTCAATTTCGTTTACCATCTAAACACATATTTCAATCACCACATACAACTCAACATTCAATTAAAACTAGAACATATCATACATCATACACTACAACATTTTAAGCCTACGACAACGGTGAAAAGCGTTGTTGAAAGTAGGCAAACCGTTGTCTTTTCCTTTGGCAGCGGTTTCAAAACCGTTATGTGTATGCGGGCGTTGCCTATTCTTTAGGCAACGGTTTTTTTAAGCAATGGCAACGCTAGCAAAAACCGTTGCCATTGATTGCTAACATAGCGGTTTTCTCTCTACTTTTGACAACACTTTAAAACCGTTGCGATATCACAACTTGGTAGGAAAGCTGTTGCCTAATGTAAAAAAACCGTTGCCAATCACCAATAAATACAACAGATTTAAAACCGTTGCCATAGTCAATAAAAAAAAAAAAAAAATATTAGGTAGGTCAAATTTATTCTTTCCCAAATGACAATCAATTAATCTACTGTTCTACCTACACTAAATTCTTGGTTTCTGAAAAACATCCAAGATTACAATTCACGATAAAATGAGAAAAAGTTCGAAATCCTCAAAACAAGCAGTCACAATTTTCCTATGAAAATTCTATTTCTACCTAGTTCTTTCTTGGTTATGAACCGTATTTTTCTCCAGAAAATATGAAGGACCACAAGAGTTTTGCTCCCAAGCATAAAACTTGCTCAAAAAGAAGCCAACCTACAAAAAATAGCATTGTATAATAACTAATCTAATAATAACAAAAGAAAATATGATATTTGTATCATTATGCTTCCTGTTGGAACTGAAATCTGAGACTCAAGTGTCACAAAATAATGACTAATCTCAGTAAGAATAAACAAAAATGAAACATACCATATAGACCTTTGGACAATAAAAACATGCATCACCACATTCAAGAGATTAAAAGGTGAGGGTTCGAAAGGAATGAAGATGAAACTTGGCAATAAAAGTGCAATGCAACAGAGGTTATTACGAAATATCTCAAACAAATCCAACAAATGAAACCGATAGTAATACCTTTCAAGCGACAGAGATATCTGTTTGATCTTTGATTTCATTGTTCATAGAAACCACGGGTAGAAGGGTCACTAAAATAAGAGTCAAATCCTGCACACAACCAACAGTTTTACTTGAATTTCTCAAGTCCGGCCAAGACATAGATAAAGCAACTAAATATTGTCACGACCCAACCGTCCAGAAAATGTAAAGCTATTGAGTGAAGGTATAGGAAAGGTGATACAATGAGAGATTAAGCAATGGGTGTGATCTAAACACAAATGCTAGGGATTGCATGCCATGGAAGAGCTTTGGACAATATCTCTACTTGTTTGGTGATGCGATGGAATGTGATTAACATCAATTATGCCATATATTCATAGCAAATTTGAAAGTAGCATGAAGATCGATTAAAGATACCACAGAACCGAAGTGACATAAAGAAACACTGCATACAAGGAGCTTTTATAATTTACAAAGAAAATTATAGTACTCATTACCTCAAAATCAAGCATAGGAGGCCACTTTCGACAAAGAAAGAGGCATTCAACGACTTGTGGAGACTACTTGTAGCTAGAAAAGCAATGTCTTGATCCTTTTATACCTAACAGAGGCAAAAGAGAAAATCGGGCTATACTACAATAGTTTGTTAATATTCACAAGTATTGTCTATATTCTAGTCTCATTAAAATGCACTCGTTAAATGAGAACACTAGAAGCCTAGAAAACAAACATTTTAATGAAAGCATACTTATATGATAGGGAAGAATTGATTGAGCTACGACTTGGAAGAACTTCTCTACCTACGGTGGACAAATGCTTCTCTACCTACGGTGGACAAATGCTTCCCGACCAACTATAATAAAACTAAAGCCTTTGGCAAGAGAGGCAATTTTCTTTCTCGGATGGTGATATTCCATGCTAAGCAAGATCATACGAAAGTATAATCTCAAAGTATCAATTAACATATTTTCTCAAATGCGAGGAAATGTTCGTTCATGAGAAAATCATCAACTCACATAGTGTCATTTGCTCGATCAATAACTTCTTCCCTATCATATAAGAAAATCAATTTTGTTTTTACTCCCGTGTGCTTATAAACTGCAAGCAAAAAAATGATACCCCATAACTTTAAAGAAACCTATGATTTAGGCACATGCTAGCTCTACATGTTTAATGATAGGTATCTCACTAAAAATGCAAGTAAGGCGTAGAAATTACCTCCTTGTCTTTCGGTGAGGGTTGGCAAGTCAATATGAATTTTAGAGGCATGCAAAGTAAATAATGCCCCGCCAATGTTGCCGAATTCTTTATAGTACAAACAACGTCCGTCTGTTACTTGACTACTGCATAGTTGTGTAGAATTCATCATGCACATAGGACTTCAACCATTTCTATCGGTGCCATCCTAAGAGCTAGGGGTATCAAATATCCATATAAAAGAAATTGCTTCAATTACACAAAATCACAATAAAAGCAAATGGCGGATCTGATTAAACAAATATTTCAAAACCCTACAATAACAAAATAAAAGGGGTCTATTTGAATAAATTTTGCCTTCCTATATATTACCTCTAGCCATACTGTAGTAGTTTCACTTAGGTGAACAAGTATTGACCAACGAAAATGGTGTCTCCCTCCTTCATTTGTAAACAACATGAATAAGAAGAATAAGGTTCAAACAACGGAAATATGTATTATACGAATTATATCAATTATAGAGCAAGTGAGTATCAAAAACTCAAAATACAATTTAAGCTAAAGGTATCAAACAAATAATGAAATTGACCACTTCTAAAATCATAAGCGAGAACAAAATCCATAGATAGCTTAAGTTTTAGCTAATTTGAGCTAAGCTAGTCATTGTAATCGGTAGGAAGATGCAAAATGTCTCCAACCAAGCTAGCACACACAATAGGCAAGAAATAGTAATATTGCAAAAAGACATCATTCGAGTTAATTCCTAGAAAATTGAAAACTTGAATGAACCTTGGCGATCCATCAAAATTGAAAGGCGGTATCTCGAAGAAGCTTCTTGTCCACGGTCGAGTCGAACAACGACCATCACCAAGCGAGATCGATTTCTCACTTTTGTTAACAACGCATCTCAAAGCACCCACGGTATCCAAAGATAACCTAGCAAAGGCAATAGAGTAACCAACACTCACCCATTTCCCATTACTATCCATCAAAAAATGAAAAGCGTAAGCAAGCAAGGCGGCATGAACTCAACAAAAACTTAACATTAACAATAAAGACAATAAACATGTAAATTACTGATTATGGCATGTAAAGCTATACATAGTAAAGGGAACACTCACAAAGACAGAGCTTCTTAGTAATCTTAATGGCATTCTTCAAATTCTCCAAAGTCTCCTGGTGATATTCAGCGTCACCCCAGGAGAAATCGAAACGAGCAACTACAACAAACATTAGGAAATTTCAGGAATTAACAATCACAATAGTAACAAGGCAGAAGCAATTTCAGGATTCAACCAATACACAAATTAACAATCACAAGAGTAACAAGGCAAAAGCAATTTCAGCATCCAACAAAAAAAAAACAACAAAGAAAAGAATGTGCGATTGTTAGAATCCTGCAACGAAATGAAATTGGATCCAAATCATTAGGGAACTTGAAAGGCGAATCTGAAATTAGAGTGTCCACGTGAAATAGAATTGAGAGAGAAGAGGTTAGGGTTTCATGCATGGAGAAGTTACCAATGTGCGATTCCGACGAGCGGGAACTTCTCTTCGATCTGTGAATGATATGCTTGTCCATGAGAGAGAGAGAGAGAGCGAGAGAAGAGCTTCGGAGAGAGAGAGATGCTGAGAGAACGAGATGGTGAGCAAGAGTGATTTTGTGAGCGAGCGGTCGAGAGGTGAGAGTGAGAGATGAGAGCGAGAGTTTTGCTTAGATTGCGAGATCAAAAGACGCTGCGATGGAGTGATGAATCACTTGTGCTTGAGAGATTGTGATGGTGCGCGCGATGGTGTGATGGAGTGAGAGTGATGAATCGGGTTCTGATTTAGGTTTTGGGGATTTTTGTTTTTGATTTTTTGGTTTTGATTTTGTGGTATTTTCCTTTGCCACAAAAAAATTTTGAGAATCATAAACGCGCTACTATCTAGCGCCCAAATTTTTTACTTTTTAATAATTGACCCTATGGCAACGTTTATGAACCGTTGGATAAAGCTTAAACAAAAAAACGTTGTCGTAGACCTTATGGCAACGTTTATAAAGCGTTGGATAAAGATTAAACAAAAAAACCGTTGCCTTAGATCCCATGGGAACGGTTTCTGACCGTTGCCAATAAAAAAATTAAAAATAAAATGAATCAGCAACGGGTTCAAAAAACCGTTGCCATTGTTGGCTAAGGCAACGGTTTTTTGGGCGTTGCAATTTTAGGCGTTGCCATAGGGTCTAAATGTTGTAGTGATCTCAAATCGATTTCTAGGTACTCAATCATCTGCCCTCAATCATTTATATATATGAAAATCGATCCTAACCCCCATCAAATCACCTAACTCACAATTTCAATCCTTCATCTCATATAACAATCCCAACACAATCGATTTCCTCAAGCCCTAACTACCCATACACCCATCAAAATCCATTATTAACGTTAGACCCACCTTTACACATGTATATTGAGACTCATCACAACCCACTAAACCCGAGTAACTTTATTTGCTACCGATCTAAAATTCGTCATATCGAGAATCTAAAGAAATTTCATGGAAGGAAAAGAAAAAAAAATATAAGTGACAAAACGATCACCGCAAGGCACTCATTCAGAAGCATCAATACACAATTACAAACGTGCTATAGTGAATGTGTCAACACACAACTTAGTATTAATTTAACACATAAAACTGATTAGTCCAATCCTCATCATCCTCAAATAAACTAGTTTTAATCGAATTTGGCAAACGGTCTCAATCAACATTTTATTCTCAAATCACAAAACAACATAAGGCAAATAACAACTATAAGGTTAAATCATGAAAGCTCAAATCACGTGTATTCAACGTTTAAAGGACAAGACAGTTTCAAAACAAACAAAAGTAAAGAGTTCACATAGAGAGGGCCAAATATACACACAATTGACGGCCTAAAGAATAGACCAAGCTCTATGAAAAACCTTTCCAAGAGAAATGGGTCATTCGGGATCTAGGTGAGATTCTAACATTATACCAGCTCTGACTGCGATACTCTTTTCTAGGAATATCTACCACTCATCCTATTATCTCAAGAACTTCACCAACTAAGTTGGCCACCCTCCTAGTTACCAAGTATCAAACAAGCAATGCATGAAACTCTACTCAGAGTTCACCAATCTGAAACACAATAGACAATACTGAAACACAATAGACAATACAACAGTCCGGTTAGGACCGACCTGCACTACAGCATAAACAACAGTTAGAACTAAAAGACTCTACGACCGGACAACTTGGTCGGACAGACCGAACTGCTCTGATACCACTAATGTAACACCCCTTTTCTACCCTCAATTTACACGTCATTATCAGAGTAATTTCCTTTTCAAAAATATTAATTTAATTGGTAGAAAAGAAATGCTACCTCGTCATAAAAACTCATCATTTGCACTCATTAAAGTTTGTGCAGCAAAACCATCGTCATAAAAATTAAACTCCAAAACAAAAGGAATTTTACGTCACAGCGGAATAAAAATCATCGCTCGCCAAAACCACTCAGACACGTCTCACATCAACCATAAAATCATTAAGCAGTTAATTAATAAATTAACAAACTTAAACTACGCCCCCTAGGTGCTACAGTATCAGAGAGCGACACAAACAGACTTCCCGACAGCTAACAAAGAAGCAGCTAGACCTTCACTCATGGTTACTGCGGCGTTGCCACAATAGAGCAACATTCCAAGCGAAGGGTGAGAATTTCAATAAAACACAATCGGATACATAATAGAGGAATGAGAGTAGGCAATCACACGGTATCATCATCTTCACCACATCATAATCACACAACACCAGCTCCAATCACAAACAGCAACAACTCACAGTTATGATTATGTATGAAAATGCAACCCACACAAGGGCATATGCATGATGGTACCATATTCATCACAATTAAGAGGCCAAGCCTATTATTCTTCTTTGGAGGCCGAAGCCTATTCTTCTTTGGAGGCCGAAGCCTATTCTTCTTCTTTGGAGGCGAAGCCTATTCTTCACAATTATGCACATGCCATGAGATTCTATTTACACATGTGCATTTCATCCAAATACTCACCATCATCATCATAAAACACTCATAGAGTGTATTCTTCGCAATTCATCACAATCACACCACAGCATTATTAAAACTATACCCATAGAGTACATTCTTCACAATTCATCATAACTTGTGTTACCTCATCATTATAGTCATACTCTTAGAGTATATTCGTCACAAAACATCACAAGTCACATCACAACATCATAATCACTCATAGAGTGAACTCGTCACATTTCACACAATTCATACTACAACATCATCATTGAGCATATATACATATATATAATTTAGTTGTCTTTTAGCTTAGGGTGTTATAAAATAGCGCACTGATTGACTATGGGATTACTCGTGTAAGCGATACTACTTGCAATGAGCATTGGCCACCTTTGCAAGACTACCGATGATGCCCTTGTAAATACACCGGTGAAAGAAATTTCGACCTTAGTGGTAAACCACAATCTAGCCATAGTCAATTAGCACACTAGTAGTATAACATTCGCGAGACTCATTTATATAAACACAGCATCACAAATTTTTTGTTAAGAATCGTCACGTTTCAATTCGGGAAAACACCTCATCTTTAAGCTTAGACACCCTCGTTGGGAAAAAGAGGAACACCACATTTTTAATAGTGGAAACATCATAATTTAAGTTTGAGTTAACATCATAGTAAACGAATTGACAATTATAAAGTAATACATTTTTACCAGTGGGAAAAGCAAAGCAGTATTTTTCAAAGAATCGCACATTAGGAACCAAAACATCACTTAAAGGACCAAAACAACTCCATCGGGACTACAACCACACCTAAGACTTTCAAAAGAGGAATCTATTCATAGCTACTTGTTTTCAAAAGAGGAATCGATTCATAGCTCTCATTTTTAAAGAGGAAGATCGATTCCATGCTTCATTTCTAAAGAGAGGAATCGATTCCTTGCTTCTATTTTGAAGAGGGAAATCGATTCTTGCCTTCATTTCTAAAGGAATGAATCGATTCCTTGCTTCATTACTAAGGGGGAAATCGATTCTTGCCTTCATTTTTAAAGGAATGAATCGATTCCTTGTTTCATTACTAAGGGGAAATCGATTCTTGCCTTCATTTTTAAAGGAATGAATCGATTCCTCGCTTTCATTACTGGCGGGGAAATCGATTCTTGCCTTCATTTTTAAAGGAATGAATCGATTCCTCGCTTTCATTACTAAGGGGAAATCGATTCTTGCCTTCATTTTTAAAGGAATGAATCGATTTCTAGCTTTGTATTTAAAGAAGGAAATCGATTTCTGGCTTCTATTTAGAGCCCATAATCGATTTCCAAGTTTCATTTTTTTGAGGAAAACCATCGATTCTTTAAACTCACCATTACATACATCATCTAGAGACAATCAAATCAACCACAACAAATCAATCCCAATTTCATCAATTTCATCGAAATCAACCAAACTCCTCAACAATAATACATCAATCAAACATCAACAATTCCAAACCACAAAATCAAATCCTGAAACCCCTCAAAACCCCATTATATACTCGATCATGTTAAATCAAAACGCTCACCCTTACCTCTTAAGCGTAAGCTCAGAAGAAGACGATTGAAGGCATCACACGTAACCACAAAGAACACACTAACCAAATCTTTGAGGACTGCGAAATTCTTCTTCTTCTTCTTCCCTCTCCTAGCGCGCGCAACCCCTTCTCCTCCCCTTGCTCTCTCTAAATTTCGTTTTCTTCTCTCGAATGAAAAATGGGAGTGAGGTTTCGCATAACCCCTGGGGTTGGTGTGGGCCTTTCACGCATTGGGCTCACGGCACTACACCCCCACTACTACTCGATCCCACTCCTACACAAAACATGATATTCACCTTTAATTTAATTAACTCACGCTTCAACTAAATTAATAATTCAACTAATCAAATTAATTAAACTAATTAAATTAAATTATTTTATTTTATTTTATTTTTAGGGTGTTACACTCTCACCATAGGACTCATGCCAACACAAAGGAGTCCTACACCTCCGCTTGTCTGATTGCCTCAAAAGGAGCCATCCCCATGCTCGAATGATAGGCACATTATTATAAGTGAACTCAATCGATGGCGGATGTGTATCCCACGCACCTCCTGCTCTAGCACACAAGCTCTCGGAAGATCCTCCAAAGGCTGGATGGTTCTCTCAGCCGACCATCGACCGAGGATGATAAGCGAGAACTCAACCTCGGCTTGGATCCCCAAGCCTCCCGCAAGCTTCCCAAAACTCGGATGTAAACCTCGGGTCTCATCGACACAATAATCTTCGGAACCCCATGAAGCTTCACAATCACACGAATGTATATTCTAGCCAACTTTGTACGGGATAGGTGATGTTGATAGGAATAAAATGGGCAGACTTGGTCAACCTATCCACAATCACCCAAATAGTGTCAAACCCTCTCACAGTATTTGGCAACCCAGTCACAAAGTCCATGGAAATGTTGTCCCACTTCCATTCCGGAATCTCTAGAGGTTGCATCAACCCCGCGAGTTTTGATGCTCAATCTTTGACTTCCGGCAAGTCAAACATGCATAAACAAATTGTGCTACATCCCTCTTCATACCGAGCCACCAAAAGCAGTTTCTTGAGATCATGATACATCTTAGTAGCACTGGATGAATGCTCAACTTACTCCTATGGCTCTCCTCAAGTATCATCTTCTTTAACTCGGCATCATCCAGGAATACAAATTACGGCCCCCGAATCTCAACACACCCTGGGAATCCAACCTGTAATCCCCATCTACCGCTTGTTCACCAGCAACCAGCAAGTCAACCAGCTTCACATCTAACTTCTGGGCGTCTCTGATACTAACCAAGAAGTCATTCCCAATCCTCAGCACACCCAATCTGACACTCTGGGGTGTCACCTCACAACCGGGCTCAAGTCACGGAATTGCTCAATCAACTCCAATTCCTCACCATCATAGGTGACATATGCAAAGTTTTCCGACTTAAAGCATCACCACGACATTAGCTTTCTTGGGGTGATAGTTCAAGCCGAAATCATAATCCTTGGCAGACTCTAACCAACGCGCTCGCCTCATATTCGGCTCTTACGGTCAAACAAGTACTTGGACTCTTGTGATCACCGAACACCGAATCACGGTACCATAGAGATAGTGTCTCCAAATCTTCAAAGACAAACACAATAGCGCCCAACTCTAAATCATGAGTAGGATAGTTCTTCTCATGCGTCCTCAAGCGCCGAGACGCATAAGCAACTACCTTCCCATCTCGCATTAACACACCTCCCAAACCATCTTGGGCGTCAAGATACACAACAAAAGGTTGCTCTGGCACAGGCAACACTAACACTGGAGACGTGGTCAACCTCCTCTTCAACTCTTGGAAGCTCTCTTCACATTTTACATCCCACACAAAGGCTCTTCCCTTACAGGTCAATTGAGTCAAGGGAAGGGCTAGCTTAGAGAACCCTTCAATAAACCTCCTGTAGTAACCAACCTACCCCAAGAAACTCCTGATCTCAGTCACAGACTTTGGGCTCTCCCACTGCAATACTGCATCAACCTTGGCTGGGTCTACAGCTATACCATTACCCGAAATAATGTGACCCAAGAAGCTCACCTCACGCAAACTGAACTCACACTTTGACAACTTGGCATACAACTTCTTCTCTTTCAAGACCTCTAGCACCAACCTCAAGCTCTGCATGCTCTCCCTCGATTTTGAGTACACGAGAATATCATCAATAAAAACAACCACAAACCGATCCGGATAGCTATGGAAGATTCGGTTCATGTACTCCATAAACACCCCGGTGCATTTGTGACACCAAGCGGCATTACTGAGTACTCATAATGCCCATACCTCGTTCGAACATTTGTTTTCGGATGTCTTCATCCTTCACCTTAATCTGGTGATACCACGACCTCAAGTCAATCTTGCTAAACACTTTAGCACCCCACCGGTGATCCATCAGATCATCTACCCTCGGAAGAGGATACTTATTCTTGATAGTTACTTTGTTCAATTGTCTATAGTCCACGCACAGGCGCATACTCCCATCCTTCTTCTTTACTAACAAAACTGGAGCTCCCCATGGTGACACACTAGGCCTCACAAATTTCTTCTCAAGAAGCTCCTCTAACTGCTTCTTCAATTCAGACAACTCAGAAGCCGACATCCGGTACGGTGCCATAGACACAGGCCTAGTACGTGCACAAGCTCAATCCCGAACTCAACTTCCCCTGCGGTGGCACACTAGGAATCTCAATAGGGAACACTTCAGGGAACTCACACACCACCTGCAACCCATCAACTACAGCTTGGTTCTCAGCAGACATAGACGCCATCAAAGCAAACAGCTGACCACCCTCCTTCATAACTTTATGCGGTGACGCGCAGACAACAAAAGCAGACTCTTCCTCTTGGGAGGAAGGAAACTTCTTGACTTGCAATCGAAGCTCTTGTGACCGGGCTTGCCACACTTGAAACACACCATATCGTGGGAGCATCTCCCCACTTAGCTTCTTGCCCACGGCGAGACTTCTTACCCTCAGCGGACTTACTACCACCAAAGATACCTCTGTTTTCCTCAATCGTGAGACACCTCATATGGCTTATTAGGTTCTGGAACTCACCTCTATCAAGAAGCATGAACAACAATTTAGAACTAGTCTAGCAACACCTAATTGTCATAAACACTATGATGACATGACTTTCACGGACGGACCGAACTTTTGCTCGATACCACTAATGTAACACCCCATTTCTACCCGGTACTTTATAGTAAAAATCAGTGTAAAAATCATTTTCGTTTGAAAATCATCCAATGGAATGTTACACTGCTACTCCATCAAACTCAACAACAAATAACTAAAACGTCTCTTTACTCAAAAATACGTAACACCATCTCAAAGATAGAACTCACAAACTTTAGCAAATAAAACCACGCACTATGAAAATAAGTGCCACGCAATGGAATAAAACACTATCTCAACAGAAATAAATCGGTAGTCTCAAAACAATACATATGAGGCTCAACAAGGAGCAAAAGCAGAACAAACTACGGTTCATAACCCATCCCCTAGGTGCTACGTATCGAGCCAGACCGACTCAGGGAATAGTGAAGGTAGTAAGCCCTCACTCATGACTACCGTGGTAAACAACAACCAGAAAGGG
Source organism: Oxytropis ochrocephala (assembly GCA_020916435.1). Taxonomy (NCBI): domain Eukaryota; kingdom Viridiplantae; phylum Streptophyta; class Magnoliopsida; order Fabales; family Fabaceae; genus Oxytropis; species Oxytropis ochrocephala. The sequence goes on from CM037091.1 coordinate 57,484,308, forward strand.
TGAGTCTCGAACTATATAATAAAAGTGATAATAGGCAATATATACAATCACGATTCACAAAGACAATCAATCATACTTATCATCACTCAATAATGTTCATGTGTTCATGTGAATGTATGCAATGTAGTTATGCATGTGGTACCATTTGCCTCCTGCTAGATCTCATTATTTGCCTCGGCGATCTCATTATCAAATGGAGTCCTCATGACTCTGGCCCTCCGGCCTGCCCTCAGGCTTCACAATCAGTTTATAAACTCCGCGACCGCAGCCGAATGTATGCATGAGACTCCATGAATACAACACAAGCACATTCTCAAAACATCTCAATTCACGCACTAACTATTACCTCATTATTAATCTCATTTATAGCCCCCATGGCCTGGCCCTCCGGCTCATGCCCCCATGGCATCCTCAGTCATCTCCAGATACAAGCTCAACATAATTAAGTCCCAAGGACTAATCTCATCTAGAGGACTCAACCTCACTCAAGGACCTAAACCACCATTTAGGACTAAAACAATCATCTAGGGACCAAACTGTCACCTAGGGACCAAAACAACACACGCCTAGGTGTAACACCTAAATAATTTGATTAAGTAATTGATTAAATTATTTAAAGTGTTGCACTAATTTTAATTATATTGAGTTATAATGTGGTAACTATTTTGTTGTGATAGGAAGTGGTGGAAGCGATGGAAGGAGGGTGTAAAAAGGGCCCAAACCTTTTGAGCCCAAAATATAAATAGACTAGGTTTAGTTGCATAGGAAGGAAAAGAAAAGAAAAACAACAGAAGAAGAAAAGGAAGAGGTGGTGCGCCGTGGGGAGGAGAAAGAAAGGAGAAGAGAGAAACTTCTCAAGTTGCTCAAGGTAAGGGTTTTGGTCCTTTCTTTCTCAATTTTTTTCCTTTTCCTATTGTGGTGATTTTCAATCCCTCATTGCTTGTTGTTGTTGGTTCGCAAGTTACTCAAGGAGGGACAGCCATCGTATTTGCGAAGGAGAGGAAGGGAAAGCTTGCTATTTTGGGTGATTTTGGTGTTATTGGAGTCCTACGGTTAAATTAAGGTAAGGGTGAGCGTTTCGATTTAACATAATCGGGTATATGATGGGTTTTGTGGGGTTTCTTGACGTTGTTTGATGATTGTTGGTGTTGTCAAGTGATTATCTATGATTGAGTATAATTGAGTATGTGATTTAATATAAATTGCGCATGTGATGGGTGATTTTATGGGGTTAGAATCGATTTTAAATATATGGTGATAAGAGCGTGTGAATTGAGTAATTTGAGATGGAATTGAGATGTGAAGTATAGTGTGTTTTAGTAAATTGAGTTTTGGGGCTCTTTGTATTTTTTTATTGTAGATGTGTTGCTGTTTTCACAAATTAAAGTTGCTGTTTGGCTGTTTATAAAATAGAAAGGGTTGCTCTTTTTCAAGAAATATAAGTTGCTGTTTTTGTTACTAAATTGATGATGTTTATACGCATATATAGTGCTGTTTTTTCAAAAATATAAGTTGCTGTTTTTGTTACTAAATTGATGATGTTTTTACGCATATATAGTCTTTGTTTTTCAAGAATATAAGTTGTTGTTTTTGTTACTAAATTGATGTTGTTTTTTACGAATATATAGTGCTGTTTTTCAAGAATATAAGTTGCTGTTTTTGTTACTAAATTGATCTTTGTTTTCATGAATGTATAGTCTTTGTTTTTCAAGAATATGATTCTGTTGTTTTCTTAACTAATATTTTTCGCATTTTACAAAATAATGAGGTGCGCTTTTTTGTATTAAAATCTTTTGTTTTTTCTTTGTTTTTGGCTCAAAAAATTCTGCTGTTTTGGTTCTCATTCAGCGCCTCAAAAAGTCACTTTATTTTCTCTAGTTTTGTTGCTAGTCAAGAACCGAATTTTACGAGTTTATTTTGTTAACGAAAGGCGTGTTAAAGTGGCTGATATTTTATTTTATTTGTTGCAAATTAAATGGGAAGTTCTCCAATGTTTTTTTCAAATATAAGTACAATGTTTTCCAAACCAAATGGGCTGTTTCCACTACTAAAAGTGGGATTTTTATGTGTATATGATTGAATTCTTTGTAAGAGGTTATACTACTAGTGTACTCCTTGACTATGGCTAGACCGTGGTTTACCACTAAGGCCGTAATTTCTTTCATCTTTGGTGTATTTACAAGGGCATCACCGAGAACCTTGGAAATGTGGCCAATGCCTTTTGCAAGTGGTACCAGTTACCTGAGTAATCCCATAGTCAATCAGTTTACTATTTATAATCCACAAAACTAAAAGATAATCGTAAGATATATATATATATATATGCTTATGATGACGTGACTATATGATGTTGATGAATGTGTCGGTTCATGCTATGAGTGATTGATGATGTGTTATTTAAGATTGTGATGTGAATGACGAATACACTCTACGAGTGTTTTATGATGACATGCCTTGAGTGGTTATTTCTTTTATGATGATGATGATGAGTACTCCGGGTGAGTGTTGATTGAGTTGCACATGTGTTATAGAATCTCATGGCATGTGCATACTATGACTAATATTGATGATGTTATGCCTTGAGTGGTTTTTCTTCTATGATGAAGATATGCCTTGAGTGGTTTTAAAGATGATATGGTACCATCATGCATATGCCCGCGTGTGGGTTGCATTTTCATACATAATCATAAGCGTGAGTTGTTCTTTGTTGTGCTTTGAAATGGTGTTGTGTATTTATGATGTGGTGATGATGATGATGATACCTTGTGATTGTCCTGTTCTCATCCTCTATTATGTATCGATTATGTTCCATTGAAATTCTCACCCTTACGCTTGGAATGTTGCTCTATTGTGGCAACGCTGCAGTACCCGCGAGTGAAGGACTTGCTGCCTTATTCTTTTAATTTTTGGGATGTATTGTTGTGTCGCTCTCGATCACTGTAACACCTAGGGCGTGGAGTTGGGTAATTTGCCTAATAGTTGCATACCTGATTTTTATTTGTTACATTGAGACGTGTTTGAGAGTATTTGGTGAGTTGGTGTTTATCTTGCATTTGCGATTGTGTTTTATGAGAATGAGATTTTCCATAACTGATGTTTGATTGCACAAATTTGAAGAGTGCATATTTGATGAGTTTTTAAGGAAGCTGTAGCATTTCTTTTCTATCAATTAAAGCAATTTTTACTTTTGAAAAAGAATTACTCTGATAAATGACATGTAATATAAGGGTAGAAAAGGGGTGTTACATTAGTGGTATCAGAGCAGTTCGGTCTGTCCGGCCGGTGGTTGAGTCGTCAAGTTGAGTAACATTTGAGCTTTGTTACTCGTTTCTGATTTTTGTTTTCTGTTGCAATACTAGAATGGCAGGACGGAACGATGCTGCACTTGCTGCTGCCTTGCAGGCTATTGCTGGGGTTGTGGGTAACATACCCAATGCTATGGGTGATGGAACGCGTAGTCCGCCACGCGTTCGGCGTGAGAACCTCCTACTTTTGAAGGCGGTATAATCCTCGATGGTGCCTTGAGTGGCTAAGCGAGATGGAGCGGATATTCCGTGTCATGGATTGCACCGATGCTCAGAAGGTTCGCTATGGCACACACATGTTGAAGAAAGAGGCGTATGATTGGTGGAGGACAGCTAGTCAAGGGTTGACGACTGCCAATGAGGAGATCACGTGGGCAGTATTTGAGAGGGAGTTCAAGAGGAAATACTATCCAGGAAGATGTCCGCGGAAAGAAAGAGGTAGAGTTTTTGAGACTTGAGCAAGGTAGCATGATCAGAATCGAGTATGTTTGCAAAATTCTTGAATTGTCCAAGTTTTATCCACACTATGATGGAGAGGGTTTGAGTTCTCCAAATGCATCAAGTTTGAAAACGGGTTTGCGTCTTGACATTAAGAGAGCCATAGGGTATCGCAGATCCGTGTATTCCCATTGTTGGTTAATAGTGCTGAATTTTTGAAGAGGACAATAATGCTTTCTCTAGAGTCATGAAGGAAAGGCAAAAGAATTTTTTGCCTGGGGAAGCCATATGAGGTGCCCGCTTTGGTAAGGGCAAAGGGAAGTTTGTTGGTAAATTTGTTGGTGGGTCTAAGCGAAGTGGGGAGATCTTTGCGATCGGTGTTACTTGTTACACGTGTGGAAAGCGCAGCCATAAGAGTCCAGATTGTCCAAATAATGAGAAAAGAGATGTTACAAGTGTGGAAAAGAGGGACACATGGCTTCCAACCGTGATAAGAAGGAGGTCTTTGTGCTTTAATTGTGGGGAGAGTGGTCACATCGAGCACACAAAGTGTCCAAAGCCAAAGAAAGAGAAGTCCACTGGGAGAGTTTTTTGCCTTTGGCGGCAGTTCGGAGGGACCCAATGCGATTAGAGGTACATGCTTCATCTATGGTACACCTTTAATTGCTATTGTTGACACGGTGCTACGCACTCTTTTATTATACATTTGTCTTTGAAAAGTTGAATTTAGTGTTGTCTATTATGGAGAGAGGATGGTTATCGACACTCCGGCTAAGGGTTTGGTAACTACTTCTCTAATGTGTGCTAGGTGTCCTCTGTCGGTCTTGGCGCAGAGATTTTTCCGTTGATCCGATTTGTTTGCCTTTGGGTGGGTTGGATGTGATTTAGGCATGGGTGGTTAGTAGATAACCATGTGCACATCAACCGTCCTAGTAAGTCTGTTAGTTTTCTTCTTCACGAAGAGGAAGAGTCGCTTTCTTTGTCTCACGAGCAATTGCGCGGGGTAATGAAAAAGAGGGTGGTCGGTTGTTTGCTTTGATGGCGTCCATGTCTGCTTTGAGAACCAATTTTGTGATTGATGGGTTGCAGGTGGTGTGTGAGTTCCCTGAAGTGTTTCCTGATGAGATTCCTAGTGTGCCACCAGAGAGGGAAGTTGAGTTTGGGATTGAGCTTGTGCCTGGCACTAGGCCTGTGTCTATGGCACCGCATCAGAATGTCGACACGAGTTATCTCGAATCGAAGAAGCGATTAGAGGAGCTTCTTGAGAAGAAGTTTGTGAGGCCTAGTGTGTCACCATGGGGGGCTCCAGTTTTGTTGGTTAAGAAGAAGGATGGGAGTATGCGTCTGTGCGTGGATTACAGGCAACTGAACAAGGTAACTATTAAAAATAAATATCCCCTTCCGAGGATCGATGATCTGATGGATCAGCTGGTGGGTGCTAAGGTTTTTAGCAAGATTGACTTGAGGTCGGGTTATCATCAGATCAAGGTGAAGGATGAAGACATCCAGAAGACCGCGTTCAGGACGAGGTATGGGCATTATGAGTACTCTGTAATGCCGTTTGGTGTCACCAATGCACCTGGGGTGTTTATGGAGTACATGAACCGAATCTTCCATAGCTATTTGGATCGGTTTGTGGTTGTGTTTATTGATGATATACTGGTGTACTCTAAGTCTGAGGAGGAACACGCAGAGCACTTGAGGTTAGTGCTAGAGGTACTGAAAGAAAGGAAGCTTTATGCTAAGTTATCAAAGTGTGAGTTCTGGCTGAAAGAGGTGAGCTTCTTGGGTCACATTATCTCTGGCGATGGTATAGCTGTGGACCCAGCTAAGGTTGATGCAGTGTTGCAGTGGGAGAGCCCAAAGTCTGTCACTGAGATTAGGAGTTTCTTGGGGTTAGCTGGTTACTACAGGAGGTTTATTGAGGGGTTCTCTAAGCTAGCCCTTCCGTTGACCCAATTGACCTGTAAGGGAAGAGCTTTTGTGTGGGACGCCAAGTGTGAAGAGAGCTTCCAAGAGTTGAAAAGGAGGTTGACAACATCTCCGGTGCTAGTGTTGCCTGTGCCGGATCAACCTTTTGTTGTATACTGTGATGCGTCCAAGATGGGTTTGGGAGGTGTATTGATGCAGGATGGGAAGGTAGTTGCTTATGCGTCCAGACAGTTGAGGATACATGAGAAGAACTATCCTACTCATGATTTGGAACTAGCTGCTATTGTGTTTGCGCTAAAGATTTGGAGGCACTATCTCTATGGTACCAGATTTGAGGTGTTCAGTGATCACAAGAGTTTGAGGTACTTGTTTGACCGAAGGAGTGAATATGAGATGCAGGCGTTGGTTAGAGTTGCTGAAAGATTACGATTTCGGCTTGAACTATCATCCCGGCAAAGCTAATGTCGTGGCTGATGCTTTAAGTCGGAAAACTTTACATATGTCAGCAATGATGGTGAAGGAATTGGAGTTGATTGAGCAATTCCGTGATTTGAGTCTGGTTTGTGAGGTGACACCGCAGAGTGTCGCCGGGTATCCGAGGATTGATAATGACTTTGATTGATGATCGAGACGCCGTAAACCGGATGTGGCGGTGGATTTGTTGGTTGCGGGTGATCGAGCGGTGGATGGGGATTTGAGGTTGGATTCTGGGAGTATTGAGATTCGGGGGACGGGATATGTGTTCCCGATGATGCCGATATGAAGAGAATGATACTTGAGGAGAGCCATAGGAGCAAGTTAAGTATTCATCCAGTGCCACGAAAATGTACCATGATTTGAAGAAACTGTTTTGGTGGCTGGTATGAAGAAGGATGTAGCACAATTTGTATACGCATGTTTGACTTGCGTAAGTCAAAGATTGAGCACCGAAGCCGCCGGGGTTGATGCAACCGTTGGAGATTCCGGAATGGAAGTGGGACAAGCATTTCCATGGACTTTGTGATGAGGTTGCCAAACACCGTGAGAGAGGTTTGACTCTATTTGGGTGATTGTGGATAGGTGACCAAGTCCGCCCACTTTATTCCTATCAACATCACCATCCTGTGCCAAAGTTGGCTAGAATATACATTCGGTGATTGTGAAGCTTCATGGGGTTCCAAGAGTATTGTGTCGGATAGAGACCCGCGGTTTACATCGAGTTTTGGGGAAGCTTACGAGGAGGCTTTGGGGTCCAAGGCGAGGTTGAGTTGACTTATCATCCTCGGGTCGATGGTCGACAGAGAGAACCATCCGATCCTTGGAGGATCTCCGAGAGCTTGTGTCTTTGGAGCGAGAGGAGGTGCGTGGGATACACACCTTCCACCGATTGAGTTCACTATAATAACAGCTACCATTCGAGTATAGGGATGGCTCCTTTTGAGGCACTGTATGGGAGGAGGTGTAGGACTCCGTTGTGTTGGCATGAGTCCGGTGAGAGTGTCGTTCTTGGACCGGAATTGGTTAGGGAGACTACAGAGAATGTTAAGATGATCAGGGAGAAAATGAAAGAGTCCCAGAGTCGGCAGAAAAGTTATCATGATAGGAGGAGAAAGGACTTGGAATTTCAGGCTGGTGAGCATGTATTCCTGAGGGTCACGCCTATGACAGGTGTTGGGCGTGCACTGAAAGCGAAGAAGTTGACTCCTAGATTTATTGGACCGTACCAAATCACCGAGAGGGTAGGAAAAGTTGCTTATAGGGTGGCTCTGCCACCTAATCTTTCGAACTTGCACGATGTATTCCACGTGTCACAGCTTCGGAAGTATATTCCAGACCCGTCTCATGTGATTCACATGGATGATGTAGAGGTACGTGAGAATCTCACGGTGGAGACTATGCCAGTGAGGATTGATGATAGAGAGGTGAAGGTGTTGAGAGGGAAAGACATTGCATTGGTCAAGGTAGTGTGGTTGGGAGCTGCTGGTGAGAGCATGACTTGGGAGCTAGAGAGCAGGATGAGGGAGTCCTATCCAGAGCTATTTGACTCAGGTATGAATTTCGAGGACGAAATTTCCTAAGTGGGGGAGAGTTGTAACACCTAAATAATTTGATTAAGTAATTGATTACATTATTTAAAGTGTTGCACTAATTTTAATTATATTGAGTTATAATGTGGTAACTATTTTGTTGTGATAGGAAGTGGTGGAAGCGATGGAAGGAGGGTGTAAAAAGGGCCCAAACCTTTTGAGCCCAAAATATAAATAGACTAGGTTTAGTTGCATAGGAAGGAAAAGAAAAGAAAAACAACAGAAGAAGAAAAGGAAGAGGTGGTGCGCCGTGGGGAGGAGAAAGAAAGGAGAAGAGAGAAACTTCTCAAGTTGCTCAAGGTAAGGGTTTTGGTCCTTTCTTTCTCAAATTTTTTCCTTTTCCTATTGTGGTGATTTTCAATCCCTCATTGGTTGTTGGTTGTTGGTTCGCAAGTTACTCAAGGAGGGACAGCCATCGTATTTGCGAAGGAGAGGAAGGGAAAGCTTGCTATTTTGGGTGATTTTGGTGTTATTGGAGTCCTACGGTTAAATTAAGGTAAGGGTGAGCGTTTCGATTTAACATAATCGGGTATATGATGGGTTTTGTGGGGTTTCTTGACGTTGTTTGATGATTGTTGGTGTTGTCAAGTGATTATCTATGATTGAGTATAATTGAGTATGTGATTTAATATAAATTGCGCATGTGATGGGTGATTTTATGGGGTTAGAATCGATTTTAAATATATGGTGATAAGAGCGTGTGAGTTGAGTAATTTGAGATGGAATTGAGATGTGAAGTATAGTGTGTTTTAGTAAATTGAGTTTTGGGGCTGCTGTATTTTTTTTTTATTGTAGATGTGTTGCTGTTTTCACAAATTAAGTTGCTGTTTGGCTGTTTATAAAATAGAAAGGGTTGCTATTTTTCAAGAAATATAAGTTGCTGTTTTTGTTACTAAATTGATGATGTTTATACGCATATATAGTGCTGTTTTTTCAAAAATATAAGTTGCTGTTTTTGTTACTAAATTGATGATGTTTTTACGCATATATAGTGCTGTTTTTCAAGAATATAAGTTGTTGTTTTTGTTACTAAATTGATGTTGTTTTTACGAATATATAGTGCTGTTTTTCAAGAATATAAGTTGTTGTTTTTGTTACTAAATTGATGTTGTTTTCATGAATGTATAGTGTTGTTTTTCAAGAATATGAGCTGCTGTTTTCTTAACTAATATTTTGCTGTTTTACAAAATAATGAGGTGCGATTTTGTATTAAAATCTTCTTCATTTTTCTGCATTGTTTTTGGCTCAAAAATTTTCTTTGTTTTGGTTAAATTCACGCGCCTCAAAAAGTCACTGTTTTCTCTAGTTTTGTTGCTAGTCAAGAACCGAATTTTCTGAGTTTATTTTGTTAACGAAAGGGCGTGTTAAAGTGGCTGATATTTTATTTTATTTGTTGCAAATTAAATGGGAAGTTCTCCAATTTAAAATTATGATGTTTTTTTCAAATATAAGTACAATGTTTTCCAAACCAAATGGGCTGTTTCCACTACTAAAAGTGGGATTTTTATGTGTATATGATTGAATTGCTGTAAGAGGTTATACTACTAGTGTACTCCTTGACTATGGCTAGACTGTGGTTTACCACTAAGGCCAGAATTTCTTTCACTGGTGTATTTACAAGGGCATCACCTTGAGAACCTTGGAAATGTGGCCAATGCCTTTTGCAAGTGGTACGATTACGAGTAATCCCATAGTCAATCAGTTTACTATTTATAATCCACAAAACTAAAAGATAATCGTAAGATATATATATATATATATATATATATATATATATATATATATATATATATATATATATATATATATATATATGCTTATGATGACGTGACTATATGATGTTGATGAATGTGTCGGTTCATGCTATGAGTGATTGATGATGTGTTATTTAAGATTGTGATGTGAATGACGAATACACTCTACGAGTGTTTTATGATGACATGCCTTGAGTGGTTATTTCTTTTATGATGATGATGATGAGTACTCGGGTGAGTGTTGATTGAGTTGCACATGTGTTATAGAATCTCATGGCATGTGCATACTATGACTAATATTGATGATGTTATGCCTTGAGTGGTTTTTCTTCTATGATGAAGATATGCCTTGAGTGGTTTTTAAAGATGATATGGTACCATCATGCATATGCCCGCGTGTGGGTTGCATTTTCATACATAATCATAAGCGTGAGTTGTTCTTTGTTGTGCTTTGGTGGTGTTGTGTATTTATGATGTGGTGATGATGATGATGATACCTTGTGATTGTGCATTCTCATCCCTCTATTATGTATCCGATTATGTTCCATTGAAATTCTCACCCTTCTCGCTTGGAATGTTGCTCTATTGTGGCAACGCTGCAGTACCCGCGAGTGAAGGACTTCTTTGCCTTATTTTTAATTTTTGGGATGTATTGTTGTGTCGCTTCTCGACGATCTTTGTAACACTTTAAGGGCGTGGAGTTGGGTAATTTGCTTAATAGTTGCATACCGATTTTTATTTGTTACATTGAGACGTGTTTGAGAGTATTTGGTGAGTTGGTGTTTATGCACGCTGCGATTGTGTTTTATGAGAATGGGATTTTCCATAATCGATGTTTGATTGCACAAATTTGAAGAGTGCATATTTGATGAGTTTTTAAGGAAGCTGTAGCATTTCTTTTCTATCAATTAAAGCAATTTTTACTTTTGAAAAAGAATTACTCTGATAAATGACATGTAATATAAGGGTAGAAAATGGGTGTTACACTAGGCACTTGGCAGCACTAGGCGCCAAATTCCCCACATTCTGGCGCCCTCAGTGCAACACAAAGACTAGCGCGAAACTCAAAGCAACTTGGCGCCCCCTGTGGCAACATAGCCACTGGGCGCCACTTTTCTAGCAATCTGGCGCCCCTCTGGGCAGCACAGTCCTAGACACAAACCCAGACACCAACTCAGACACAAACTCAGACACAGGCGCCTCCCGGGCACCACCGGGCAAGACATTTGGCGCCCTACACGACACAAAGACACACCACACGCGTTTTAAGCAGAAAACCACTCGAGCCAAAATGCTTAAAATTGTTTTGGGCGAGCAAGCGCAAAAGATGGCACGGTGAAATATGCCTAGAACTCTAAGTTTCGCTCAAACCACCCCCTAGGCGCACACTTTTGGCGCCACAGCAATGCTCTCTAGCACATCTCTCAAATAACACATGAAAACAGAAAACCACTCGAGCCAAATTGTTTAAAAATGTTTTTAGCGAGCAAGCGCAAAAGATGGCACTGATAAAATATGCTCGTAAATGTGAGTTTCACTCGACCCACCCCATTTACACACACAAAACCACCCCCAGGGACATTTGTAAAATAACACCAGAAACGAAAACCATTCGAGCCAAAACACTTAAAATTGGATTTGGGCGGTGAATGCAAAAGATGGCACAGTAAAATATGCCTGAAATGTGAGTTTCACTCAACCCCCATTTACACACACAAAACCACTCCCACCGGGACATTTGTAAAATAACACCTGTAACCAGAAAACCATTCGAGCCAAAACACTTAAAATTGGATTTGGGCAGGTGAATGCAAAAGATGGCACGGGAAATTGTGCCTAGAACTCTAAGTTTCACTCCCCAGGCACCAAAACACCCACATTCTGGCGCCCAGTCACTGACACACCTGCACTCAGACACAATTCCAGCACGTGAACAGTAACCCAGGCGCCAATTCCTCAGCAAAGTGGCGCCCAGAACAGCAACACAGCACCATAGCCCACTACTACAGTACCCAGGGCGCACAAAGCCTAGCAATTTGGCGCCCAAGACTCAAAAACCCCAAATTCTCCAAACTCTCCCAAATCAAATCACTCCATAATCACTCTAATACTCCTAATTTCATATTATAACAATCAATTTCATGCTCAATCATCAAACACGTCATAAATCACGAAAATCACATGTTATAAACCCTAAGTAAAGCCCTAAATCGATTTCCACATACAAATCCATCAAATTTATCACCACAACTCAATCAATCAATCAATTAACACCAAATAGGGACTCTATGACTCCTATACAACCTATTATATCCTCTATTATAAAGTGAGACTCCCCTTACCTTATTTCAACCGTAGAAATTCCTTCTCCTTGAGTCACCACCAAAACCACGACAACAATGGAGCTTTCCTCTTCTCCTTTCTCCCTTGCAATCAAGCTCTCTCTCTCTTCTCTTCTCTTGGTGCGCCGTTCTCCTCTTTCTTTTCTCCTTTCTTTCGTTTTTTTCTTTCTTTTTCCTCCTTTGGTGCGAATGCACTAACCCTAGGAGCCTAAGTCATTGGGCTTGGGCTCCTGGGCCCAAAACAGCAGCTCCGGTATTTCTAATACCACTTCCTTCTATTAAATTAAAATACTAAATTATAAACACTATATTATAATTTAATATAATTAAAAATAGTGCAACACTTAAACAATTTAATCAATTTCTTAATTAAATTATTTAGGGTGTTACAACTATCATACTCCACCATAAACAATATACTTCACTTGAAGATAAACCAATTCAAGAATTTCTTCTTTCGGCGCATGTTGAAAAACCTGCAGAAAAATTATGGTGCAACTTTCATGTTTCACTTTTCCGAAAGTTTCATCTGCCATCAACATTCTTTTCCACCATCACTAGTGCAGAAAAGAGATTTAGTATCGGTTATTTTGCACATTTAGTATCGGTTATCTGTCGATACTAATTCGATCGATACTAAATGTCTTTAGTACCGATGCTAAATGTGACATTTAGCATCAGACACTACAACATATATAGTAGATGGGCAGCATTTTTTTCATTCATGGGCAGCGCTTTTGAGCGCTGCTGAATGTGGCGCTGCCCATTCCACTCCAACAATGGGCAGCGCTCCCTAAAAAGCGCTGGGTATTGCCTATCTCGTCTTCCCAGATAGCCAGCGCTTCCTAAAAAGCGCTGGGTATTGCCTATCTCGTCTTCCCAGATACGCAGCGTTTGTTAAAAAGCGCTGGGTATTGCCCAAACCTCTTCCCAGATCACGCGCAGACTTGTTAAAAAGCGGGTATTGCCCAAAATTTCCACTTATAGGCGCTTCATTAAAAGCGCTGCCCATTGTCTATTTTTTTGTGTTAACCTCCTCTTATGCCCATGGTTTTAATCTTATCTCATTATCATGTTTTTACTACTAGCAATTATGCATCATATATCTTATAGAACATTTATTAAACTCAATCAAAACACTAAAAATCTCATTAAAAATATAACTTTGATAATATAAATGTATTTCAAACATTGCTAACATTATATCTAATTTTGTACAACTCAAAATTCATAAAAGCTTAAAAGAAATCCTATACTAAAGGATCTTAAAAACGTCTAACGTTGCTAGTCTTGAATGATCCCATTGTATTCATTGACAAATTATGCTCATCCGCACTTTCACTTACGAAATAACAAAAGCAAAATCTACTCGGTTCAAATATAAAAATGAAAGCAATAAAAATAAAAATAAAGGAGCGACCAATTGGCGATGTCTTACAAAGTGCCATTTGATTTGGCTCATCAAATGGCAAGTAACCAACCATAAGTACAAAGGGAATTACTTCACAGAACAATTATCGGATCTGAGAACCAACATAGCACTATCATTAAGCACTGATACAAAATGGCACACCAAATAGCAGTTTAAAGCATAATCCAAATGAACATTAACTTGCAGCTTTAAGAAAAAAGGAAACAAACCATACTACTCATCTAGATTATAGGCATAATAAATATACAATAAGGCATACACTTGATGTTTTCAGATATTATACTTAGTGGAAATGAACAACATAACAGTTGAACTCAAAACAACGAGATACCAATTAATTAGGACAACGATGCGTTTTGCTAACGAGATTCAACTTATATTTTGGATGCTAAAGTAAACAAGCACTAGCATTTGTAAAAACAAGTTATCATTGAATTGAATCTCAATCGATAACATTTTTTTAATAATGGAGGTACCATTGAAGAAATCTAATCAAGTACCCTTTATTCTTGCAAATTAAAGAGAAGATTTGTTCTCCAAGTCACATGAATGAACCACTTGCTGTGTAACCCGAATGCAAAACAAAAAATAGATCAAGCAGGTCATACAAAACCAAATTCATTAATTGAACACAAGATAGAGCTTACCGGATGTTTTTTGCTTACTTTCCAGATTGAATTTCGACATCTTGATGCTCAACTAATCCAAGCATGTCCTTATAAACAAAGTTTGTCGCGATCAGTATGTTCAGAGTACAGTCTATAGGATAAAAATTAAAGCAAAGGCAGAAAGTAAGAGTTTTGGTCATATACCATTTGATTATAACACTACAATCTATAGGATCCTTGGAACAAAATCTTCAAAAATGGAAATAAGTGTTTGAAATAGCTTATTTTATAATTGGAAATAAATAATCAAATTATGTAGAAGAGAATCTCTAGTTATGATACATGAAGAATTAAGCTGTTGAAACTTTTCATCAATAATCATAAGTCTATCCATCTAAATTTACTCTCACTTTAGATGGAAGTGTGCTATTGAGTTGAGATGGAAGATGCCATGGTTGACTTGGACACGACAAGGGATGATGTATGCAAAACAATGCCAATTCCTTCTAACAAGTTATAAACACACTAAAGTGCAGCAGATCAGATAATGAGAACTTTATGAATCGGAAAATCAATTCTAGGCATCAAAACACTTTATGAATAATAACTCATCATGTTTATGCAATACTGGTTTATGCATGACAAGCAAATGACCCATCTTTCAATATGATAAGTGATGCATACACATCAATACACAAACCACGAGATAATGATTTAAGTAAACAATACAAAAACACGAAATAAAAATAACTTTGAACAAGAGCACGAACTAAAGACACCAAACAATCCAAGGCACCAACTACCAAATAGTCATTTGCTCCACAAGTCGTGACTCTCCAACTTACATCAAAATAGAACACGAAAAAATAGTCAGAAACAAAAACCAATAACACAACAAGAAAAAGTATAAACCCTAACACTAGCAAGTAAAACCCCAAAATTTGACAAACACAAAAAACCCAAAATCACTTACCCAGTAAATCCTAACTCTAACCTTAACAAAACCGTAAGCAGAACACATAAACATGAGAAAGCAGAAAAGCAGAACACCTAGCGTAGGGAAAAACTTCAAAACGAAAACCCTAAACCCCAAATCTCAAAAAACAAAGAGAAACAACAACCCTTTGCTAATATGATGAAATAATGACTAAATAACAAAACTCTTTCAGAGAAATAAGGATCTTACCAATAACCACCAAATGCTGTGGTCGTCGTGTTCCACCGCTCACATTTGTTGAAGAAGGAGATTATCGCGACAATGGATAAAGCATGAAGGTTTCATGTAGATGACGATGAAGCATGAAACGGCTATTTGTGGTGAGATTGAGAGGAAGCGCGCATTTGTGGTGAGATTGAGAGGAAACGGCTGTGGTGAGATTGAGAGGAAAGCTACCGAGGTCGATTGAGAGGTTGAGAGGAAACGCATTTGTGGTGAGATCGTGAGTGAGAGAGTGTGAGTGTGAGAGAGTGTGAGTGTGAGAGTAATAATAATAATAATAAATAATAAATTTTAATACCAGCGTTTTAAAAAGCGCTGGCGGGTATATGTTAGAACGCCTAGGAAATGGGTGGCGTTTTTAATAAAACGCTGGGTATATGTTAGAACGCTTAGGAAATGGGGCGTTTTTTAAAAACGCTGGTTATTTTAGTAGAACATGCAACGCAATGGGTGGCGTTTTTATGGCTGTAATTTGCTCATTGGTTACCTATTTTTATATCCGTGGCGTTTTTGGCAAAGCATTTGCTCATGGGCGCCTTTTTAAACAAATATGGCGTAGTGAGATTTTCAAAAAAACCGATGCTAAATGACGTTTTTTTGGTGATTTTTATGTCTCGAAAACGTACTATTAGCATCGGTTATTTAAATAACCGATACTAAATGTCACTTTTAGCATCGGGTGTTTAAAAACCCGATGCTAAATGTCTATTTTTTAAATAAAAAAAAAAATTAATTGGCAGATTTAATAGATATCAGTTGCCAATTTATAAAATCCTGATATACAAAGTTATTTCCAGAAAGTAATAAATTCATAAAAGTACTTCAAATTTTATTGAAATTTAATATCATACAACACAAGTTATTAATCCTATAACAAGTTTCTTACAAAAAGCCTATAATGTTATAACTAAAAGAGTTAGCACCTAGATTCTAGAGTACTTAGTAAACTTATACAAATCAACTCTGTCAAACACACGATCACTACTAAGAGCTCATGTTGAGTCTTTGAGCTGTTGCAAGGACTAACACTGTCCAACCCCAACCTATACTTCTTATTCCAGCAATTTTCCAAGGATCAAGAAAAACATAAGTTACAGTATTGAACAACCAAAATGAGATAACCCAAAGGCATTCTTGACCACAAAAAGCATATGCAGAATGTATGCTTCAATGATGTCTGAGGTTATGTTGTGAACCTGCAATGGAAAATAATACTAATTGTAAATTTAGGAGAAATGGAGCATTCAATTATAAATTGGCTGTAAGATTTATATAACATTCTTTGGTACATTTGTAATGGCAAAATTGATAACACTATAGTGGTCAAAATAAGATGATTTTAGTTTAAAATCCCAAAATTGTCTGTCAATTGATAACTGATTTCTACAATGAAATAGATTCCTCCATGTTCTTATTTCAATATGATGTGCCAAGCATAGATGCAACTCAATATAAGCATGAACAGAAGTCTGTCATTCGACACAGAAAAAGCAATCTTGCCGAAAAAAAGTAGTGCAAAGAGGAGTGCATCTTTGAAAAGTTAAATACAGATTTCATAAAGATATCACACATGAAATTTCCAAATGATTCTGTTCAAATGGGATCTTGATGACACTTGAGACCAGTTTATATGAATGGAAATCATATAAATGAGATACTTGTATGAAGTTATTGCAGCAGCCTTACTTATGAATACAAAACTTGGGAGGAGTTAAACAAATGATATAAGTCTTCAAATAAGCTATCTTACCGACAGAGGACTTTTCCTTTACCTGCAGGGTAAAATATGAAACAATATGATCATAAATAAATAAAATTAACTTGTTTTTGAAGCCAAGGGTATAATTGAGGAGGGGGGCCATCGGTATAAAAATGAAAACTGTTGAAGTACTGATATTAATTACAAATATACCATATAAAACAAGTTTGGCCTATTGACTGTGCTGACAAATTTGACACATCTAGGAATGTGCAACATCTCTATCAGATCATTTTGGACCCTTTGAGTAGCAGTTGCCTGACAAATTAATTTCAACTTAGAAATCAAAATTAATTATGGGAAACAAATGCAAAAATTTAATAATTTTATTTGTAATACTTCACATAAACTTGAAGATAAAGACTTACAGTCAAAGCAACCATAGGAACATTAGGGAACTGAGTCTTGAGAATACCAAGGTTCTTGTAATCGGGTCGAAGACTCGAAAGTCATGACCCCACTGACTACAGCAATGTGCCTCCTGCAGTGCAAAAACATAACCATAAATTATACTGTCATACAAGTATAACTAACACAGCATTGTTATGAAATACCAAAACAAAAGCAGGATAGTCGTAACAGTAGGTCTAGACATGTAGAATAAACAGTGTAATGAATTTCATATGGTTAGTTAAATGTGTATAATACAAGAATCCAAATCAATACTAAGATCAGACAATACGCTCGAAGCCATAAACAACAGATAAATAAATAAATAAGTAATCAAATGTTGCACGTCAAAACTTAAATCAAGCCAAAAGCTTAATCGATTAGAAGGAGGAACATGAATAGCTCTTAACCCTCATACTCCCCCTCATGCAAGAGCTATTTGACCTTGAAGCATGGTAATGCACAAGCATGTGAAACTAGCAAACATAATTCAAAACAACTCTAAAGAGGATGACACTGTGAACTCACATCAATTGAAATTAGAGATAGACGACCAGCATGATGGCACTTTTCAAGTTTTGACATAAACCTCTTGCTTTTTGATATCTTTTCTGGAGTCACATACATTATTTTGAGTTCCCCCCTCACCCTTCTCCAAAGCCTTGTATATAAACTTCTCATTGTCCTTACTTGTTGTTGAAGTTAACATATATACTCGAATGCCCAAAGCAGCCAAACCCATTACCTAAAGCAATTCATTTCCCGATCCAGGAAGAAAAATAGGCAGAGAATAACCTTTTAAGTTCACAAAATGTTGGTGAACCAAAAATTGGACTGGATTCAAATATACTGAAAAAATTCACCTGATCTTGAATTAACGAAAGCAGTGGACTGACAACTAGAGCAATTCCATCACGAAGAACAGCAGGAAGCTGGTAGCAGAGGCTCTTGCCACCACCTGCAGCCATAATCACCAGAACATCTCTTCCACTCATGATTGCATTAATTATCTGTAATCAACGAGACTACTTAATAAAATTGTACAAGAAGACAACCTTTTTAAAGAAAAAAATGGCATGCAATTGCAAACTGAAGTCCTTGATGTCAATAGTTCAAAAAGTGATACACCCATGACAGCATCACAAAACAAAAAGAATAACTACCCAACTTGCGAAAGCAAATAATGCCTAATATCTGGGAGCAACATGAACACAAAGTACTTGAATAAGAGTTGAACACGAACCAACCATTATGACAAGTAAATCGGGTATAACCCTGTACAGATGCAAATACAACCATTATGACAAGTCAATCGGGTATAACCCTCAACATAGTATCTCCATAGCATCTGTTATTGTTCTGTTAATCAATTAACAAAACACTGAGCTTAGGGTTTCAAATCAAATACAATCTTCTCTTCTTTTTAGGGTTTCACTGAAATACAAATCAGAGAAGAGGAGAATACAAACCAGGTGCCACGAAGAGGAGGCTGTGCTGAAAAGAAGGCCGTTCTGGAACTCACGAACTTCACCCATCGTCTTCCCGCAAGCTTGCTTAAAACTTAGGGTTTTGAAGCTCTTTGCACGACGAGGAAGGCGATGGTGACCAAGGCGACGACGAGAGCTGAGAATGGAGACGGTGAAAGGGGAAAGGTGAAAGGGGAACGGAGCTGGCAACGACGAGAGAGTGAGAGAGCGTCGTGAGAGAGTGAGATCTGTGAGAGATCGACCATCGTGAGAGACAGAGAGACTTAGGGGAAAGGGAGAGAACGTGTGTTTCTATTTGGAAAAATTAAACGTGGCTTTTAGTATCGGGTGTTTAGAAACCTGATACTAAATGTGTTTGAGATGCACATTTAGTATCGGTTGTTTAAACAACCGATACTAAATGTAGACGCGAAAATTGAAAACTTTTACTTATTTTCAAAATTGCCACTGTGTCTACATTTAGCATCGGCTGTTCAAACAACCGATGCTAAATGGTGCTGTTTAATGTCCCTTTTCCACTAGTGCATGCACCTTGCACAACTGTGAAACCAGTGCCTCGTGTGCAATTATGGAGCCGCAAATAAAACACTATTTACGTCATATTTGGAGCAATTTGCCGGACTGGACAATTTTGATTTAGGTGCCCAAAATTGTTTCCTTTCAACACCTTGTGCAACCTGATTCCATCAAAACATCCATGACTTGAATTTTCCACAAGCCAAAATTGATTCTTCCATCAAATTTAGGGTTTTGTTTTTCCCACTCCCCCTCCTACTCAAAACACACCCCATAAGGGTGTGAAATGATTAAAAGGCCAGCCAAAGTGTCTTTTTTTTCAAGAATTTTCACGTGTTTGAACACGGGGCTTCGAACCCATTCGAACGACAACGTCCGCGTGAAATAAAAATTTACTTCACACCCTCTTGTGCGTAATTTAACCTGTTCGAATGAGGTCACTCGAACCTGTTCGCATAACCTTATTCGAACACCCTATTTTATTTCATTCGTATGCTGTTAACCGAGGCAACAAATAATGGACTCTCACACCACATTCACCAATTTTGTTGTGTTTGCATGTTGTTGTTCAAACGTGTTCGAACAACGTGAACTCAGCGTTTCACGCGAGGTTATTTTTGGAATAAATTGTTAAGGGGTGTGAAAGAGTTGGAGGGGGAGTGGGGAAAGTAATACCCCAAATTTATTCATGTCAAACTTCACAGGCTCACAACACTTGAAAAATTTAACTTTTCAGTTGTATACATATTGTAAACCGTGCATTGAGTAGGTTCCCAAGAAAGAGAGGTGGGTCACAATTAACACACTTATATATCAAGTCTTTCCTTAGCCATAACATTTCTCAAACAACACTTTCACAATATCAAACTTCTTTTCTGATGTAGAAAATCAGACAAAGCCGCAACCACAAAGCATACTAATAAATTTATATCCCACCGAATCAAAAGCTCAGATACCACTTGTTGGGGAGTCCGAGGGAGCACCGGTAGCAACACTTAGACCTCTCTCAAACACCCTAGGTCTCAGTACATCCACACCCTCCAAAGAAAATATTGAACTAAATCTCACAACACTCTAAAACAAGAATATAAGAGAAAAAAGAAAGGCAAATACAACTTAAGGTATTTCTAACTGGTGTATTTTGTAATGAAGAACGTGAACCCATTATATAGTGTTGGTCTCCCTCTTCATTCACAAAACTAAGCAATGTGAGACTTTTTCAAGATGACAGTTTCAATCAACTCCAACAATATAATCACCAAGAAAATCAGAAGATGATTACAAAGAGTTAGCTAGGTAGCTTAAGATCCAAAGATGCATTGGACTCATTACAAATCTATTATAGATAGACTTACCTTGCATTTACTTTAGGGTTGTTCAAAACAACTAAAAAACTGAATCGAACTGCAGAACTGAACTAAACTGAACTGTCAAAAACTGAACTTTTAATTTTATTTTTAAACTGAACTGTTGTTTTAGTTATAGTTCACTAATCGAAGCTCATTAAAGACGGTTCGATTAGTGAACAAAAAGAATCGAATTGTCATGTTATTTAAGCGGAACACGTTTTGATAGTGCGATTCGGTGATGGTCGACAAACTTTTATCTTTCTTGCATCCTTATATCTGCTAACATTTACTCCGGTGAGGTCTTTCTTTTTGACAAAATCACAATTCTCTTTTATGAAGTCCCATAAAACAAAACCACCGATAATGGAAAAATATTATTATAACGCAAATTGCAATGCATATTTCAAATGATCATTTCTTTTAAAAAAATATTGTCATTTTATTTATTTACTTTTGGACAGCGAAAATATATATATTGTCATCTATTTATTTTAAAATAATAGCTTTTATCTAGTAAATTTTGAAGAATGTTATAATTTCATGTAATTTATAAAGCTGTAATTTTATGATTCGATAAAAGTTCAAATTAATAGTTGATTCAATAAAAATTCGATTAAAAGTTCACTAATGATTCGATTCGGATAAGCGTGAACCGAAGCTGTTAGTATAGTTCGATTCGATTCAAAGAAGCTGTTAGTGCGATTCGATTCGATTCGCGAACTATTTTCAATAGTTGATTCGATTCGATTCGGTTCGATTCTCCTCTGAATCGAACCATGAACAACTCTAATTTACTTAGAACGCATGAGATAAGAAAACATCAACCAAATGTTTCATATCAAGAAGGAAAAATTATACCAGGAGTCCATCAAGTTGTTTAATTGTAACAAGTTGATCATTTAAGTATTTTTCGTACCACTTAGGTCCTTTAAGTTATATAATGTGTACACAGTTAGTTCTTTTTCATTTTTTGTTACAAAAAAGCCCAATTCACACTAACAGAGATGACGTGGCCGTGATCGAGGCCACCTATCATCTATCTTGTAAGAATTTGGTCCTTTAAGACTACTGTCATGTAACAATTTGAAACTTTCAACTTAATTTTTTTTTTAAAATGGTTCATCTTCTTTTTCATTTAAGTTGAAAGGACCAAATTGTTACATGACAATAGTCTTAAATGAATAAATTGTTACAAGACAAATGACATGTAGGCTCCGTGAGTCATGTCAGCTCTGTTAGTGCGAATTTGACTTTTTTGTAACGAAAAATGAAAAAAAAATGACTAACTATGTACACATGCATTATGTACTTACTCTCAGTTAGTTGTTAGACTTATTTTAGTTAGCCTTATTATATCCATTTGCCTCTTAAACCATTTTAATTATTAATTTTTCTTACTTTTTTTTTTCTTTTCATATCATAAAATGCTTCTATACAGAATTCTCCAATTCTATTTTTTATCAAGATGATCATAATGACATTTTAGTTTTTTTTTTTGACTTTTTCAGATTAGAGAAGGCATTTTCCTAGGTGTTGGTCAATGCCTTGTATCTGAGTATAGAATTATTTGTCATATGCTACGGGGACACTACAGCAAGGATTTCTATGAGGTTTTCCCATGCATGATACCTAGATATTTACGTTTCTGTTTTACATTATTTGTACTTCATACCATACAATACATAGGTCTGCTTAATATTATTTTAGAGCTATACTAATAGATAAAGACAGGAATCCAAAGGTCTGCTTAATATTATTTTTATATATATATATATATATATATATATATATATATATATATATATAAATCATTGTTTCCCTCCCACCTTAAACAATAATTAATTAATAGACATGGTTTATTTATTTGATTCTCATGTGGATGATGTATTTGTCAGTGGGAGCCTTCTAAATTGGAGCTTGTAAAGGATAGCGATGTTGACCATTATTTCTCTAAGGTTGATGCTGATGGATGGAAAGATTTGGAGTTTCCCAAAAGGTTCAACAATCTTCCCGAATATGCTATTCCAAAGCTTTAAGGCATCAACAAGTTCTCAAGCCAAGCCAAGGAATCACAACATTGAATGGATCCTTAAAGGTTGAAACATAGCTTTGTGAAAAGCCAAGTTGGTTATATATTTAAGTTATTGAATATTAATAACAATAAATAGTCAAACTATAGATTAAACTAGGGGAAAACTTCGTGCGTTGGACCATTCATATTTTATACATTTAAAACTTAAGTAATAGATCATTCATATTTTTTTGACAAATGGAGAGGATCTCCACTCGTAATTTACCTGGTCCGAGACTTAAAATTGGAATAGTACCTCCCCTAAGCGATTGGATTACGGGATTATAGGGTCACAAAAATTTATCTCTTGTTAGAAAATTAATTTGGAGCTCATTACTATGACATAGGTAAATTATGGGTGTGCAAGTTATAGTGGGTAAGTTACACACCAAATGTGAATATCCTCTAATTCAATTACAATACTAGCTAGAAACAATTGTTGGGTTGAATTACACCAAATGTGATTCGTCCTAGATGATTGCATGACGCTTCAGCTAGTTTTTTTGGTTCAAACAATTGCAAAATTTGATGAAAGACTAAACCCCACTCGTGTTTAGGATCAAATTTTGCACTAGCCAACACCGAGTTTTTCACTGGGGAAATCGAACCCAAGAGCCAAAAGTGTTGGTTAAGCTTGTTTTTTTTTTGTTTGTTTCACATTTTCCAAAATAGCATACACACACATGGAAATACTCTCATCTTAATTAAAACAAAAATCAGAAGTAACAAACAAAGCATATATACGTTAAAGGTTTTGTTATCATAATAAAATGTCAATGAAACACACAATAATTACAATCAACAAAGTCGGAATATTTAACAAAAGCATCATAAATCATTCATTCATTCATTCGCGCGCAACGACAAGCACTTGTTTTCCGACATTGCGACCAGTAAAAAGGCCGACCAAGGCAGCAGGACCATTCTCAAGACCCTCAGCTATGTCTTCCACATACACAATTTTTCCCTCTCTGATATTAGGCAAGACAAATTCCAAGAACTTGGGATATAGGTGATAGAAATTATATACAACAAAACCTTCCATACGAATTCGCTTATATATGAGATGTGCCAAATTTGTTACACCTTCATGTTGAGTAAGATTATCTTTGTGAGATCATTCCACATCTTGGTATGCGACCATGCATTCTCATATTATTGAAGTACAGCATCAAGTGTCTTTCCACCAACATTCTCAAAGTAAATATCAATACCCTCTGGAAAGTACCTATTGATATAATATTTCTCATTTCATGTTACTAAACTTTTTTAATATGAGTATTATACTACAAAAAAAGTTGAAATAGCGACGAAAGTTAGAGACAAAGAATTATTTCCGTCGCTATTTCAGCTTTTTATATTGGTGAATGAAAATATTGAACTAAAACTTGTCCATCATCACCAAACTGTTTAAGACTCACCTTTTTAATGCTACATTGAGGTCTGGCTCTTCTTTGTAGTTAAAAGCTTCATCATATCCAAATTTATTCTTTAACAGATCCACCTTGTTGCAAAAGACAACATAAACATAAACTAAATGGCTTTGTTACTCATAATCCTTTACTAGTTACAACAAAGTATATTCATATTCCAAAATTTATAAGATTGAAGATATTTAGTTTTATTGAAGAATAAACAACAAAATGTTTATGTTGCTGATTATTTCTGGTATATATGCAGACACATGCATGCATGCATATACAACAATATTAATTAGAGAAAATACCTTTTCTTTACTTCCAGCACTTCCAACAACATAGCAACCAGTCAACTTAGCAAATTGACCAACAGCACCAGAGGCAGCAGAAACAAACACATTCTCTCCTTTCTTAGGAGAGCCTATTTCAAAGAAACCGGCATAAGCTGTCATTCCTGGCATACCTGCACTCAAAGAAAATAGGGGGACCAAAACTATAATTTAGTCCTGATGTATATATGGTATACTCAGAAAATAAAACATAAAGTAGCACATGTATTGTATATACCTAGAATTCCAGTATAGTAGGAAAGTGGTACATCAGTGTGTTGAATTTTGAATAATATTTCAGCTGGAGGGACCAAACTGTACTCTTCCCATTTAGTGAAGCCCCATACTAAATCACCTTTCTTATATTCAGAGTGTCCAAATTCAACGACTCTACTCACACCAAGTCCTGTCAATGGTTGCATTGCAATTATCAAATTACTCCCTCTGTCCCATATTATGACTTTCTAGGAAAAAAATTTGTCCCATAAAACATGACTTTTTAGAATACCAATGCAACATCAATTTTCTTTTTCAGTCATACCCTTCATTATTTAATGTATCTCTTCCTACAATTTTACTTTTTATGTTTTCAATGTCATTAATGAAGGACAATTTGGTAAACTAACTCACAATCTCTCTTTCCCATACCAAAATTAACTACTTTTCTTTATTCATGTGTCACAACCTTAAACGACTTATAATATGGGACGGATGGAGTATTCAAATACTCTCTCTCTCTTTTAAATTAACTGTCATAATGTTATTAAAGCCGAACCGGTCATCGTGCCGGTCAAGGCACTAGTTCACTGGTTCTCTAGTCGGGCCGACCGGTCTTTGGTCGGGCCGCATGAGCCGAACACTTTTAAAAAGTACTAAAAATAGATATGATATGTGTAAATTTATAACTTAAAAATCTGGAAAAAAAAATCTCACCACAAAATTAACACAAGTCTTCAAATTTCAAGTCTTCAATTTCCAAAACCTACTACCTGGAAATTGGTCGAACCAGTTTAGTTCACCGAATTTCTAATTGAGTTGGCGGCTCAACCGGTTTGCGTGCGATTCAGTTTTAACATGCAAGCCGTGCAGAACTCCCACCGGAACCAGTCCGGTGGTCCGACCAGAAAGCGGTAGAGTAGGGTTTTAATAACACTATACTGCCAATGAAGGTTGCTCAGTTGGTAAGGAGTTGGTTCATTCCCCACAAAGGCGTGGGTTCAACTCCCGCTGCCGATGTGAGGACCTCTTTGATGGGTGATCTGTAAGTACCTTTGTAAGCGCTCAAAGAGCGAGAGGCTTCGACGACGTCAGTCGACCTGAGCCCAACTCACCTAAACTTTTTTCTTCCAAAAAAAGTAAAATTAACTGTCATACTTACTAAAAATGTAGTTTTAAAATAAGTGTATTTTCTATTTTTTAACTTACCTTTTGTCAATATTACCCTTTAATTAATACTATGAGCATTACTCCCAAGATATTATCATGTACTTTGCATATATGATAGTGGTGAATATACCAATTACTAATGAGGTTAATTTCGTAAAATTATTATTCTCTTTTTTCATTTTAGGCTATTTAGAGTAATGATATTCAGACAAAAAAATTTAGACAAATATAGACAAAACCCAATTCACAACACCAATTAACCAAGTTTTTTAGGCTATTAACCAAGTAACTAACCAGTTAACCAAGTTTTTAATTAATGACTTAAAAAACTCTGAAAAGGCAGGTTGGTTAATAGTCTAAAAAACTTGGTTAATTGATGTTGTGAATTTGTTTTTGGATATATTTGTCTCAAACTTTTTGTCCATATAACAATACTCTTTTCTTAATATATGTAAAATACCAAAAGTGACACTTAAATTGAAAAGGAGAGAGTGGTACTTAGTGGCAACATTTATTTATTATTAAAATAAACATGTATTATCAATATCTGATTTCTTGATCAATTGGGTTCTTTGAATTGGCTTATTTGAAATTATTAACCCATAAACACTTTATTTAGAAAAGCTTATGAAAACCATTTATGAACATTTCTTCGGAAACCAACGACCCCTTTTGACTTTGAACCAAAATAATTTTTTTTGTTGCAAAATGTTTAGGCAAGTTGGGTCCGGAGGGCTCACCAAAGCGGAGAAACCTTTAAGGCTCTTTGAGCACTTATAAAAGTACATACATGTTATCCACCGACGATGTCTTCACATTAGCAGCGGAATTCAAACCCACGTCCTTGTGGGATGTATTAAGAGTTAAACTCTATCTATGAATTGAATATAAATTTTATTCAAATGAATGGTGAAGTAAAAGCTTAAGTCTGATATGAAGAGGTGGTCACTATATATATAGTGGCCTACAGTGAAAGTAAATCAAAATCCATTAACTAAGAAAAGTTGTTACAATTGAAAACTAATTTAACTAACTTGTAAACTAACTTTCTAATAGGATGTGCGTTGAATATTTACCAACTGAACCAACCTAATTTGGCGAACCAAGCAATATATAAATAATATACTATATGACTTACATATCCAGGGATGTGAGCACCAAGTCCTGCAGAAGTATCCTTGGACATGAGGATTCGCATGTATGGATCACAAGAGAGGTAGAGATTCTTGAGAAGGACATCAGTGGAACCTTCTGGAAGCTTGAGAGTAATGGTGGCTTCAACAATCTCCATATCTGATTCTTTAGGGAAACCAGACACATAGTCTCTTAGAATTACTTGCTTGTTCCTCACTTCCCCCATCTCAACTCAACAATTCTCTCTGTCTCTCTCACTACAAAGAAAGTATAGATTGTGTACTGTCGTACGTGTGGTTGCTACTGCTGGTGTCGTGTCCAATCAAATTTGTCTGTTAAAAAGACGAATGTGCGGTACTATAGCTATTGGCCACACATTTTTCTATCACACAACCTTAACCAGCAATATACACATATATACAAATAACATTATTGTTAAACTTAACAACAAAACTTGGTGGGGTCATTTTTTAGGAACTCATTGGTGCCTTTGTAAATTTAAGTCCACATATGACGTTGGTGGGAAATATTTGAAGCGTTCATATGGATGATTTAGGTGTTGGATCCTTAACCCAACATTTGTATTAAATCTAATAATTATGTATTGTGGACTATCAGTTATAGAGGGTGTTTGTTGACCTGGAAGACCAGATCACGTACTTGCTAAATCAACATTATGAGTTTAGCTTTGTTTTATTTTTTTTTTTATTTTTTTGTTACTCATTCCATGAAAAACGACACTACAAAATTACCAAATATTAGTAAACGAAGAAAAATGACATTATATAATGACCCAACCAAATAGAAACAAGCCCAAAATACCTAAGAGAGTATGTGACCTAAGAAGAAATATCTAGAAGATTTTAGAAGCATATGAGTCACCATCTTTGAATTTAGGTTGGGTCTAACTCAACCCTACAAAATCGGCTTGTAGAGTGAGGGATGTCTCCCACTTATTATGGATATTACATCGAAAAACAAAAGTCCAACCTCCATTCTTTCTTTGGAAACACAACTCTTTTATTAAAGTCCAAGAAAAAAGAGTTAAAATTACATTAAATATTAAGAACTTCTATTATTTTATTATTTTATAGGCCTCATCTTAGAGTTTGCTTTAGACCTTCATATGTGTTGAGCCGGCTCTGCATAGTTGGAGTGGGAGTTTCCACCACAATCTACTTGAATAAATTCTGCGTGTTTCTCAACTTTTTTTTATGTCTATTAATAGTTTTTGCGGAACTACTGCCCCAGCAATGTGAACAATGCCGCATGTTTTGTCAATGGAGTAGAATACACCTACAAATATCCATTTATAATAATCAATAAATTAGTTAAATATAAGTAAAGAAGAAAAAATATTAATTACGATTAATTCATTGATGATAATAACAAGCTAGTGTGAATATAACCTTTGACGCAGTTGATCAGTTTTGTCACAGACTTCTCCCACCAAGAAGATTGAGTATCACTTTCAGTATATATGCAGTTCTTTAAAAATTAAACAATACATATATTAACACGATAACCAAAATATAAGTGACCAATATTAAAAAAAACAAAAATAAATGAAAAAGACGATGTTTTGTTACCATGGAGGGATCGAGAGAACAAAATTGTAATTTCGAGATATAATAAAAATAAATGCTTAAAGAGATACGCGAAACAAATTAATTTCCGTAGATAGATTGCACCCCCTCATTTATAGGTCCACTAGTGGTGGCAACATTGTTTCAGTTGGAGCTTGTTTTTAAATTTCATTCCAAGAGTAAATTAATTTGCACCCCCTCATAAATATATGTAGGATTTTACTTGTTTTGTTTTTGTGTAATTTCAATTTAGAACTATTTTCACAATATAGAGCATGAGAAGTTGGAGGATGTTCATAAGTGCATCTGACTATGCTAGGGGGTTCAAGTTTATACATATAGTGATGGCAAGTAAAAATATTTCAAGGTATTATGAGCAATATTTTAATCTCAGGGGGTGCATCTGCACACCCTCGTATAAACGTAGCTTCACCTTTGTCTAGAATGTTCCTCAATTTTCATTTATTTTTTAAATTAAATCTCAACTTTATTGTTTTATTAGTTAATGCCAATTTAACACGTATGACATCCAATTTTTGGTATTAAATATTACTTTATTAATAATTATTAATTATCACTACATATTTTAAAATTATTTTTCAAAATTAATATTCAAATTGATATATTTACTAATTAAATTTTTTTAGAAAAATTTAAAAAGATTCTAACTTCATTTATTGTTTTTTAAAAGAATATGCTATATTTTCTATAAACTTCACTTTTTTTTACTAAAAGTTCGAATTTTCTATGTCTATTGTGGACTTTAGTAGAGTAAATTTATTCATTTAATTTTCATAAGGAATTTTTATAATTAGTAAACCAGTTATTTACGTTTCATTTTAAATTACAAAATTTACACTTTATTTTCTAAATGTGTCTATATATATATATATATATATATATATATATGATTTGACTCATGAAATAAAAATAAAAAGTGTCAATGGTGCAAGATACATTTACAAATATGCATTTACAATAAGGCTTAAATATAGATTACCCCCCTGCAAATATCAACTTTATCCATATACCTCCCTGTAAAAATAAAAGTTTTAAAATAAACCTTGCAAAATGTGAAGTTATCCATTTACCCCCTTACGGTTAGTTTACATTGACGTTGTTTATTGATGGGTGATGTGGATGCCCAGTTGGATCAATTACATGGCTAATTAGGGCTTAAATCATCATCATCATCATCGGTTCAATCGTCTTTTCTTCCTCCATAACCCTAATCAAGCTTCTCTCTTCTTCCCTCTATAACCCTAATCTTATCCTATCTCAATCAAAGCTTCTCCTCCATAACCCTAATCATATTCTTCTCTCTTCTTCTCAGTTCTTCCATTGTTTGTTTGATCTTTCCAATGGCCACAAGCAACACCTCTTCTAATGCTTTATCAAGACATGGGCAACTTCCACTTTATGCATGTGTGAGCGACCAATGCGTTTATGGATTTGCAAATACCTCTGAAAATCTGGAAGAAGATTGCGGAAGTGTATTAGTGCAGGGTAAGTAATGTAGGTTTAAATTCGTGTGTTCCCCCCTTATTTTTGGGTTAGGCATAACATATCTTCGTTGATTTTTGTCTCTCTCTCTGTAGAAACGAAATAGCTGCAAGTTATTCATTTGGGATGATGAACTAGATGTTCTACAAGTCAGAATGGTGATTTGCGTAAAAGCGTAGTTGAAGCCAACCCTAAAGTTTTGGAGTCACCAACAAAGCAGATTTGGTGAATGTAAATATGGTGAAATTTTGACAAATTGGGAGTCAATGAAAGTTAACAAAGTGAAGATTGGTGAAGAAACCCATTGTATCACGAGTGAGTGAAGTGTGAGAGGCGAAAATGGTGATGTGAAGTGAGTGAGAGAAGTTGAAATCTTTGAAGTGAGTGAGTCAGGTAACACGTGTATAAGCACCATCTACGTGTCATGCCAATGTGGAGTCCAAGTGTCTGCCCACTCAGCATAGAGTTAACTCTGTTAACTAAAACTAACAGCAAGGGGGTAATTGTAACTAATTAATATTTGCAAGGTTTATTTTAAAACTTTTATTTTTGCAGGGGGGTATATGGATAAAGTTGATATTTGCAGGGGGGTAATCTATATTTAAGCCTTTACAATAATCAAAAAATTAATTAAATATAAGTAGAAAAGAAAAAATATTATGATTAATTCATTGATTAGAATAACAAGCTCCTGCGAATTGTATAATAACCTTTAACACTTTGAAATGTTTTTACTTGCCCTCACTATATGTATAAACTTGAATGTAACCAAAAAAATATGTATAAACTTTAACCCCTAACATAGTCTGATGCACTTATGAACATCGTCCAACTTCTCATGCTCTATATGGTGACAATGGTTCTAAATTGAAATTACACAAAAACAAAACTAGTAATTAAAATCCTACAAATATTTATTTTTAAATAAGCTCCAACTGAAAATGTTGCCACCACTAGTGAACATATAAATGAGGGGGTGCAATCATGTAGACAATAGAAGTTGGAATTGATGATGAATATTCAAAGTAGAGCAGAGGAAAATACACATAACAATAACACAGATTTTATTCTACTAGAAGCTTTTTTATAATAAGGGGTATACATATTTTCATATTGTGCTTGATGAAGAATAAGCTTCACAAAAGCATATATTTATGATTGGTACATCTTCTAGGGTTGCCTTATATAGTGGGAACACAGTTGTTTCCAGAACGGTCGTCCTTTTCCGATTCTATCCAAGATCAACACTTCGTCGACAATGACCAATCGCACAAAGCTCGCGAAGTTCATGGAAAGAGCTATCACAGCTTTTCTATCTTCAAACAGGTTAGTTAATTGCTACTTCGAATTCTAATAATTTTGAAACCCTAACCCACGATTATCTTACTACTCTACATTGCTGTATCTGAATGTTAGATGTTTAGACTTTTCTTTCATAACTCATTCACCCATCAACTATCTAGAACCACAAATAACACACCCCCATCAAATTATGAAAAAACTATTTTTTTTTACTATAATTACACTGTCTCCTTAGTTTATTAAATTTGGGAATATTTTGGTCTATCTATGTTACAAAGTAACCGATTAGTCCACTTACGATTCACCAAACAAGATCCAAAAAACACAAATTTAAACAACCCTACATATTTCCCTAATTTTATATTGTTAAATTTTGACTTTTACATAAATCTATATTAAACATTATATCACATCTTTTACAATTTACATATTAATTAATCATATACTATAATTCATTTAAACAAATTATGTTTAACAAATCTTCAACATGTTCTTTTCTCAGCCCAAATCCTGAGTACATTGAAATAACATCCTCAACCTCAAATGCTGATGCACCAACCCCTACTGCTACTGATGAAGTTTCTTCTGAGTTCAATCAATCTAATATTATAATTTGGGAATTTACAATCAGTCGTTTTGTAAGCAAAAGATCTGGCGTAATGGTAAGTTTCTCTAATTCACTCATGTCTTTTCCATTAATCACTCTTCATTTACTAAATTCTCACTTTATATTACTATAAAGTGAGAATTTAGTAAATGAAGAGTGATTAATGAAGAGGTGTGGAATTGTCTGATTCAGATAGTAATATAAAGTGAGAATTTAGTAAATGAAGAGTGATTAATGGAAAAGACATGAGTGAATTAGAGAAACTTACCATTACGCCAGATCTTTTGCTTACATAACGGCTGATTGTAAATTCCCAAATTATAATATTAGATTGATTGAACTCAGAAGAAACTTCATCAGTAGCAGTAGGGGTTGGTGCATCAGCATTTGAGGTTGAGGATGCTATTTCAATGTACTCAGGATTTGGGCTAAGAGAAGAACATGTTGAAGATTTGATAAACATAATTTGTTTAAATGAATTATATTATATGATTAATTAATATGTAAATTGTAAAAGGTGTGATAGAATGTTTAATATATTTATGTAAAAGTCAAAATTTAACAATATAAAATTAGGGAAATATGTAGGGTTGTTTAAATTTGTGTTTTTTGGATCTTGTTTGGTGAATCGTAAGTGGACTAATCGGTTACTTTGTAACATAGATAGGCCAAAATATTCCCAAATTTAATAAACTAAGAAGACAGTGTAATTATAGTAAAAAAATAGTTTTTTCATAATTTGATGGGGGTGTGTTATTTGTGGTTCTAGATAGTTGATGGGTGAATGAGTTATGAAAGAAAAGTCTAGACATCTAACATTTAGATACAGCAATGTAGAGTAGTAAGATAATCGTGGGTTAGGGTTTCAAAATTATTAGAATTCGAAGTAGCAATTAACTAACCTGTTTGAAGATAGAAAAGCCGAGATAGCTCTTTCCATGAACTTCGCGAGCTTTGTGCGATTGGTCATTGTCGACGAAGTGTTGATCTTGGATAGAATCGGAAAAGGACGACCGTTCTGGAAACAACTGTGTTCCCACTATATAAGGCAACCCTAGAAGATGTACCAATCATAAATATATGCTTTTGTGAAGCTTATTCTTCATCAAGCACAATATGAAAATATGTATACCCCTTATTATAAAAAGGCTTCTAGTAGAATAAATCTGTGTTGTTGTTATGTGTATTTTCCTCTGCTCTACTTTGAATATTCATCATCAATTCCAACTTCTATTGTCTACATGATTGCACCCCCTCATTTATATGTTCACTAGTGGTGGCAACATTTTCAGTTGGAGCTTATTTAAAAATAAATATTTGTAGGATTTTACTAGTTTTGTTTTTGTGTAATTTCAATTTAGAACTATTGTCACCATATAGAGCATGAGAAGTTGGACGATGTTCATAAATGCATCAGACTATGTTAGGGGTTCAAGTTTATACATATTTTTTTGGTTACATTCAAGTTTATACATATAGTGAGGGCAAGTAAAAACATTTCAAAGTATTATGAGCAATTTTTTAATCTCAGGGGGTGCATCTGCACACCCTCGTACTAACGTAGCTCCACTTAATTATGTCTAGAATGCTCCTCAATTTACATTTATTTTTTAAATTAAATCTCAACATTCTTGTTTTATTAGTTCATGCCCATTCAACACATATGACATCCAATTTTTTATTAAATATTACTTTATAAATAATTATTAATTATCACTATATCTTTTAAAATTATTTTTCAAAACAACAAAATATTATATTAATATTAAAATTGATATATTTATTAATTAAATTTTTAAAAATTAAACTTAACGGATGCTATCTTCATTTATAGTTTTTTAAAACAATATGCTATATTTTCTATAGACTTCACTTTTTTTTTTTTTACTAAAAATTCTAATATTTTTATGTCTACTTTGGACTTTAGTAGAGTAAATTTATTCATTTAATTTTCATAAGGAATTTTTATAATTAGTAAATAAATTATTTATGTTTCATTTGAAATTACAAAGCTTATACTTTATTTTCTAAATGTGTGTGTGTACATGTTGCAACTCATGAAATAAAAATAAAAAGTGTGTGTGTACATGTTCAATCAAGTTAAGGGGTTAGCGTGGAATTGGGTAGCAATTAGATTGGGTAATCAAGTCCAATGTAATTTTGAGGAATGGATCAATAGTCCTATCAACTGTATGAATAGGATTATATAGATGTAAACGGGTTGAGGCACCCCTAGTGCCCTCTCTTTAATATACTTTGACTTATCTAAAAAAAAAAAATGTCAATGATGCAGAATACATCTACAAATATGCATTTACAATAATCATGAAATTAATTAAATATAAGTAAAAAAGAAAAACATTTATGATTAAATCATTGATGAGAATAACAAACTAGTACGAATTGTATAATAACTTTTAACATACTTGATCAGTTTTGTCGCAGACAGAAGATCTAGTATCCACTTTCAATATGCAGTTCTATAGAAAATCATGTAACCCCTTACTAAGTTCAAGGTGAGAGTTCCAACTTTAATTACTTTCAATCACAAACAATAACAAAAAGTTAGAGCCTCTCAATCACAATAAGGAAGTACCAAGATCTAAAGACTGGACATAGAAAAATCAATAGTGAAGAATAGATTCATACTATAAATGAAATTGAGGAACGAAAAGAGAAAACAAAAGCATACCCCTTAAAGTAGATCACGATCCAGTTTTAGTAAACTGCACACAAAATATCCAAAGTGTTTGAACTTCTTTATACATGTAGACTTCTTCCTTTTCATTTTTATCCCAAATGAAATCATAGTATTTTTTCGTCTCTTGTCTTGTTACAAAATTTGGTTTTTTATAAAACCAAGAGCAAGATCAAAACGCTGTCAAAAAAAAAAAGAGCAAGATCAAAACAGTTGCACTTCTAGTTCACCTTTTTAATGGGATACTATGAAACATGAGTTATATAATAATTAAATGTTATTGTAGAGTTATATATTACATTTATGTGCAACGAACAGTTTTGTAAAAATTAGAAATGGAATTTTAAGAGATGATGATTTTAAATAGGTGAACTAAATGTAGGCAATATTTTTCTTTTTAGTTTAATTTCAATAAATTGTATTTTATTTAAAAATATAGACGATTTTTTTAGCTTTGATCAGTTTCATTTTGATAGTCAAGTAATTTATTTGAATTTATTGATTTTTTTTTTGGGTTACAATTTGGATTTATTTATATTGATGTACCTTTAGTATCTATCTATCTTTTTTTTTTGACCAATAGTATCTATCTTATGTATGCGGCTTGTCATAGGCAAGTCAATTGATTTCAAGTTAGCTAGCCCGCACATAATTTTTTGTTTCTTTTAATTTTTTTTTGTTACCATTTCATTGGTGTGCAGTTTGCATCGATTTTATCGATGATTAATTTACACTGGGGAAGTTGGTTTGTACGCAGTACTCAATTTTGTCGGCGTGTGCGGTTATATCCTTCCAATGAGTTTTACCGATGACTAATCTACATTTTTTTAATTTTTTTATATTTTAAAGTGGGATGCTAAAAGTGTGATTTAGTGTACTTGATGGGGACAAAATTAATTTTGTACCAAAACGCGTAACGTGAAATGTTAGACAGTGTATTTTAGGTTACTTTAGGATTGAAATTTTTTTAACTACTCAAATACTTCGTCAATAATCTATTTGATGGAAAAACAATTTCATGGAAAAATACATAAAATGTGATTCTAGGCGGTGTGTTTTGGGAGTGCTTTAGAATCTTGAAAAATATTACATGTACAAATTGGTATTTTCTTCTTTATTTAGATAATTTCGCATCAAGAAGTATTAGAAGCATAATTAAATTGATATTTATTTTTAAATCAATCTCTGCATGAGGCCTACGTTAAGTGTTTCACTTTTTAATTATGTTGTCTTCTTCTTTCTTTAATTATGAGTTAAGTTTTTATGTCTACATTTTTTTGGTATAAACTGAGTACATCCTATACGCGCAACTCTAGAGACTAATCTCTCGAATTCCTATTACATGAACATAACTTACACAAAATTCCTGCTTAATCGCCGTATAGAATATTGGATCAAAAAAAAATATTGATGATTTTCTTATGCTTTTTTTTTAAAGGTTTACTCTTTATTTAATTCATCTTCCATTTTAATCTCAAAACTTATGTAGTCTCTGTAACAAATGTCTGTACTTTTGAACTATTTTTATGACGTTAGTTATTATTAACCCTTCATCCTACTTATCTCATATCATGCTTTAGACTATACAAATTTTTTCTTTTTCCCATTTTCTTGTGTATAAGATCTACGTATGTCTTTTAAAGAATTATAAACCTTTAATCCTAAAAAAAGCTACTCTACATTTGTTTTATTTCTATGTGTTTCACTTAATCAACAACTAGCCAACCCGTCCATCGAACGGGTCGTGGGGCTATAGTTTATCTATAATAATTCAATTTCTTCGGTTCCTCAAAGCAATTTTTCCTAGGTGTCAATAACTCCGTATTTTATACATATTGATTCATATACATTCGTATTCTTTCGTGTACATTTTTTTATCTCCTTTTTATATGCTTTTTTCTACAGGTATAATTATTAATCAAATGTGAGTGATACGATTCTTTGGTTGTTGAATATTTGGCTGAATAAGTTGGGTTTTGTCTATTTTTAACTGAAATTTTTGGCTATATAACATTATAGTATTTGGAAAGATACGATTCTCACAATAACATTCATTGTCATAGTATTGAAGTAGATAATAAGTATCACAAACCTCATCATGCTAGCTTGCCCTTATTTCAGCCAACTCTCTCCATGCACCCTGATCTGCCATGAATCTAAAAATAAGAAAACAAAAAAAAAGTGTTATGTGGTCTAAATAGCAGCAAAAATTTCTTGACACAGCACTTTCAAAATTACCTTGAAACCATATTTGACAAACAACATAGTGAAACGTTGTAAACAAAAAAATATATGGAAATTACAATCAGTTACTTAATTGTAAACGTTACAAAAGTATACACATTGCTAAATAGCGAAACGTTGTAATCAAAATTAATGCCAAACATTTAGTAACTTGCCAAATATAAGGACTATTTATTTATACAATTAACCAAAATGGCATGATGTTGAGATGAAAATCAATAATTTTGACAAATAATGTTGAGATTCCACGTTTCTGGTGAGATATATTAGTTGTACATGTGGGCATGATTACTAATTTGCTGATGTGGAATGGCCGAGAGATGAACACATCATATTATTGGCCTTGAGGTACCTATTTAATTGTATTATTAATAGATAGAGTGTTAGATATTGTTAGATATATAGATATAGATACAAACTCTGTTTGGTAAAAAGTAGCGGATAGTGGATGAGCTAGCTGATAACAATTGATGTGTTTGGTAAAACTATTGGTTAAACTAGCTGATAAATGTAAATGACATAAAAATATATATTTATTTAATTCATGATTACATTTATTTAATAAGGATAGAGAAGAAATTTAAGAAAAATAACAAGGGTAAAAATGCCAAAAAAAGTGAGACGCTATCCGCGAGTGTTTTTTGAAACGCTACTTAAAGTAGCGTTTGAAAAAACGCTAAACGCTACCCGAAAAACGCTAAACGCTAGTGCTTACCAAACACGTGTACTCTTCACCCGCTAGTTTCATCCGCTATCTGCTAGCGGATGGGATGCGCCAAACAGAGCCATAGATTAGAAGAGTTTTCCTTAAAAAAATGTTTATAATGAACTCCTAAATATATTTTGTTGGTTACAATGCACTCCTTCTGCTTTTTTATTAAGACCGAGGTATCCCCGTCGACGCATAATGACTAATCTCCTCGCTGGATTGGAGGCACCTTGAAGGGTGTGACAGTTGGCCCAGGGATGTAAATGACTAAGAGAAATAGTAACGTTTTATGTGTGCCTATACAATTATTAATCATGTGTTCCGGATTGGGCCGATGGCCCAATGCACTTGAAGGGCTGATATCGGCCCACATTACTTTAGATCCACTAGCTTGGCGATATGCGGTAGGAATCACGATCAACGGTTGAGATTGGTGGCGATCCTACGGCCAAGAAGCGTCGTCTGACTCTATAAATAGAAGTCAACCCTCGCTGAAAGATACACCTTTTCCCATAATTCATTTCCTGCTTTGACTATTTCTTCCCTAACTTGGGTGTTGGAGTATTGTCTTTGCAAGTACAACCCGACCTAAGCTCTGCACGCAACTTTATTAACAAATGACAACACGACCATACACCAGACAGGTCCACCCTTGGGACCCCTAAGGTACGGTTCATTTGGTGACCACAGTGGGGGACCCGACGCTATCCCACCTCACATTCTATGGCACTGCGGGGAAGACCGCCTAATAGGAAAACCCCCGCGCTTGCAAATCATGGTTGAGACACTGGCCCAGCCACATCCCACTCTTGAAGGCATCGCAGTTACTGTGTAGGAGACCGCGCCTGTCCTCCCTCGTGAATCGGTCCCTCAATCAAACATCACAATACCAGCAGCTGCTGTGCAACAACTCTTGGATCAAGCAGTGTATCTAGGACTCTGGTCCAGCCACGTCACATAGGTACTCACTCCACGGCCAGAAGGGGAACCCCCTCTAGACGCCACGGATCACCACCAAGGAGACATCTCGTCCATCGCTCACCACCTAGTTGAAGGGGGCGACGAGCCTCAAGGACGCCCCCTCGAACTCCTCCATCCTCAACAGACCCCACTTTCTGGCCAGACGAGTCACCATCCAGGAGCTCTTCCCTTGCATCCTCTGACTATCCTAGATACTCCCGAAGCAAGTCACCAGCCGGATATGGTAGATATTGTAGCCCGCGCAGAACTCCTGAGCAACGCGACCATCGAGTCGACAACGCCGAGGATGAGTCACCTCGTCGAGGAGGCTATTATTCCGTCTGGGGCCCTTCACCAGAGAAATAGACAAGTATCTGATCCCGCCCTCTCTCGAGAAACCTCAGGTCTTAAATATGTACAACGGGATCGAGGACCCTAACAATCACTTAGAATTTTTTGATCTAATGATGTAATATCGAGAGGCAAGATGCAGATAAAGTGAAAAATATTCCGTGATGACTCTAGAAAAATCGGTCTTGGCATGGTTCAAGGAATTGAAACTGAACTCTATGGCGACTTGGAGGCAGCTGACCCGACTCTTCTCTGACCGGTTTTCCGCGTCAAGAGTTAAGCAGTTAAGCTCAAGTAAGAAGTAGTACTCAAGGTACACTCCGACAAGGAGAAAAAAAAAACACCGTGAATATGTGGAGCGATTCAACAAGGAAGCTTCAATGTAAGAAATTTGGGCGATAAGATGCATTGTATTTCCTAATTGACAGCCTCAGGCGAGGTAGTCTATTCGAAGTAGAGCTCAAAGTAAAAAGACTGCGCAACCTAGGCGACTTCCTTCAAAAGTCTCCAAAATACATGGATTATGAAGATGGAGACATGGCGCACCAGGCGGTCGTCAAGAGCGGTCCAGAAAAGAAACACGAGGGGCGTGACCAAAAGCATAAGAAAGATTCACAAGGATCCTCTCGTGAATTCCGGC
The DNA here is from genome assembly GCA_020916435.1 of Oxytropis ochrocephala. Lineage (NCBI taxonomy): Eukaryota > Viridiplantae > Streptophyta > Magnoliopsida > Fabales > Fabaceae > Oxytropis > Oxytropis ochrocephala. The sequence goes on from CM037091.1 coordinate 57,523,843, forward strand.
CTCGAAAGTTCACCTCTTTGGACCAAAAAGTGAATCGACCCGCGCTAAAATCCTCTACGAGAGCGCGTGACACCGAATTTAGAGATATAAAGAGGCCAGAACTACTCGTCCTCAAGGAAGGTCAGCTCATGTCACAGAAATATTGCAGGTATCACCACAGTAACGGTCACGATACAACAAATTGCATGGCGCTCAAAGACGACATTGAAGAATAAATTCGAAAGGGTAAGCTGACCCAATACATTAAGAAAGGCCAAACAGAGGGTCGAGAGGAAAATAAGCATACCCGCCCCCTCGTAAAGGGAAAACGATAGTAAATGAAGTAGCAAAAGCAGACAAGGGAGGCGATAATTATTCCGAGCAAGAGGCTGATACACGAAAATCTAAAGGACGCCCAGTAGCACTGGTCATCTGTGGAGGATGCTTGATAGAAGGGGGAGATACCAACAAGTCAATGAAGTGACATTGGAAAGAAATCTTGAGTGTGGTCTCCACATCTGGCCTAGGACGACCTAGAGTAGGCTGACCTTGGCATTTGAGGATGACGACTTGCTCGATGGCAAGCCAAATAAGTATGTCCCACTACTGATCACGGTAGTAATGGCAAACGTAAAAGTAAGAGGAATCCTGGTTAACCAGGGAGTTCAACTGACACCATCTTTGAAGACTTGCTTGATGTATTAAAAATCTCTCGGGACAAACTCACTCCCAATCGAGGAATAGATCTAACCAGCTTCAACAGATCGATAATAACACCCCTTGGCCCTCTCGAGCTCATGGTCACCTTCGGGAACGACAATGTTGAGAAACCATTGTACAGGATAGTGAAAACTCCTTTCCTAGTGCTGCCCTGCAAGTCCATGTATCAGTGCATTATAGGCCCACCCACTCTTTGCAGACTTTGAGCGGTCGCTTCCACCGTCCATCTCAAAATGAAGTTTTACCCTACAACTGATGAGATAGTTACCTTACAAGCAGATCTTCACTCAACACGCAGATGCCATTTCATGAGCCTCAAAGAACAATGAGAGTTTGAGAACAAGAAAGTAGGAACAAGTAGAGGCGGGGAAGAGTAACTAGGTCAATGTGGCGACTTGGATGCCGTTATGACCACGGCGGTGGACGAAGAATAACGCGCGATGATGCCTTGGCCGAGAATTTAAAAAACAAAAGCAAAAGGCTAGAGCGCCGAGCGGCGAATTCATTCGATGGCGGCGATATGCAAGTAGGAATCACGATCAGCGGTTGAGATCAAGCCGGTGATCTCACGGCAAAAGCATTGTTTGACTCTATAAATAGGAGTCAACCATCATTTGAAAGGTACACTTTTTCCATAATTCATTTCCTTCTTTGACTTCTTCTTCTCGACTTGGGCGTTGGAGTGTCTTTGAAGGTACAACCCGATCATACACGACCGGTCCACCGCTTGGGACCCACAGGTGCAGTTCAATATGTATCTATAAATCACATTCCTACTCACTTTATAAATCCTACCCGAGTCACTTGTAGTCCCTCAAAGTTAATTTGGAAATTATTCTAACTTTGTCGAAGAATTCTTTGCTTAAGTTGTGATCCCATGATTCACAATCCATTGTTTCGCCACGTCTTTTCTTTTAACATCGAACACTAGTGATCGTACCTTGACCAATGAAGAGTTGAAGTGTTGATTGATTCGTCAAATGGGCGGTCGTTGAATGAGTGAAAGGACCGGTCACGGCTTCACGTGTTGAATACCTCGGGTGGTACCGCAAAGACACTCCGACGATCTAGTGAGAGGTCGCTCAGGCGGAGCACAAGGTTAGAGAAGCGTGCACGATGCCATATGAGAATGGCGTATATATCTTGCGGTCCGGCCGTTTGGCGAGATTTTCGGCCGGGCGAGTGCGCTCAAGCAGCGTGTTGGGCCGATCGAGTTGGTGGGCGCGAGCTAATTCTTTGTTGGCGATTCGTATTTGCTAATACACCAAGAAGAAACGATTGCCCCGAGCCTAGGTCGCTTAAGAGCGGGCGAGGCTTGAATCGATGCCCAGGAGTGAAGTTATTTTGGTGAAGCGGACGCGGCCGTTCGCTTTCTCTGTAGGCGGTGTCGGCCCGCTTGTCAACCATCGGCCGTCTTTGTTGTGGACGGTTGGTCTTTAATGACATTTAAGGCGTGGCGTTTGGTGTCTCGAGGTTGTGCGGAGGCAACCATTGGTGAGAAGACGAAGCGTTGTGGACGCCGTATCCCGATCCCCGCCGGCGCGGGAATACGCATTATAAATAGCCCCTTCTTTGAGTTCATTTCTCACACTTCCGGTGCTCACGCCAACGGCCAGGCTCGTCTGCGCCGACTTGCATTCATAGTCATTTTAAATACACTCGCGACCGATCTTCAATATACGCTTAAGGTATGAATCGATCGCTCCGCTTTACTCTTTAAACTTGAATTTTTACTTGAAAGTACTTTGTGCTTTCCCACGCCTCGTGATAGGGGTGTCGGTCGAGGATGGCCAAATCGCCCCTCTCATGAGTGCTCTGCTTTCGGCCGACTGACTCATTCCCTTTATCACGGTGTTTTTGCATGCCACGGACGGCCCGGCGCGCGTATTCGGAAAACCACCGCAATCTTTCGCTCCATACATGTCGAGGCGGGCGAGCCCAATCTCCACGAGGAAGAGCCTAAGTCGTCTTGGGCGACAAAGGTTCTTGTTCTTGAGTGGTTCCTCGAGCGTCTGAGCTCGACTTCCCATTTCCTCGGCCGAGGTCGACCGGTTCAAAGAGCTGCAGGTCAAGGTCCGTTCATTACGAAGAAGCGCGCCGTGCAACACTCCCGGGAGGAGAGGAAGGCGTTGAGGTGGTGATCATTGATGATGAAGAGCATAAGCGCCGTCGATCGCGGACGAAGAGATGGTAGAGGCGCGGCGGCCGAGATGAAGCGGCCCACGAGGAAAAGTGATTCGGCCGAAGCGGCATTTACAGTGCGGAAGTAAACATCGGAGGTCGAGCGAAGGGTCGGCGAAGTCAAGCCGATGTAGCTCGAGATATATCGACATGTCTTGGGTGTCGGAAACTCTTCGCTCTAATAGGAGCATTATTATTGTCGGCCATGATGCTTTGCCCGATCTGCGGAGCGCCTTGATGACTCACCATTTGGAGGGTGAGAGGCATGAGGGCGGCGAAGATATCGCAACTTATTCTTCCAACTTCAAGTTCACGATGTATCGGCTCGTGTTCGAGAAGATGAAGATTACCCTCCTTTTCTTGAATTCCAACGCGGCGTCTGCGCCGTATCGGGGTCGCCCTTACCGAACTTCATCCAAGCGCATGGGCGTTTTTAAAGACCTTTGAGGTCTTTGCTTGACCAAGTTGGGTCGGCCGGTGTCGATGATGCTATTCTTTACCCTCTTGGTGGTGGCTCGGGGAGAAGGCTAACAAGGAGAAGAGGAGCAAGTCTCTTTTAAGATGCGAAGACTCACCACCAGGTTTTCAAAGCGTTCGAGAGTCGTTGGGAGCGGCTGGAAAAGCCGGTGATTTACGGATCGTTCCCCGAGGAGGCCGGTAAGGCCGTGTCGAGGTCAGCCGGACGGGATGCTCGGCCCACCTTACTTTCCCATCATGTGGAGCGAGGCTCACTGCGAGCGGCTGGGGATTACATTTACTCAACCAAAGATTTGGGGGGGGAGGCCGACACGCAATCTCTGGACATGATCAAGCGTGGCGGGCATGATGCGTCCGGATCCTAAGGGTGACATACCTTATCGACCCTTTGTCTTGCTCGAGGCGAGGACACGGAGGCGAGATTGGTTTGCCTTTGAACTTTGCCTTTACATTTTTCTTTGCCAATCTTTTCTTCTAACTCATAACTTCGTTATTTTGCGAGAAAGAATGGCGGTAAAAATTGGGCGCGTGCTCGAGTCGATCTTTGAACCTGCTGCAATTCGAGGAGCTAAGAGGTATGACGGATCGGTAGGGGATGTTCTGAGTCGTCCTCCAAGGTGCCCCTACTCCCCGAGGGCCAAAAGAAGAAGCCGCCGCAGATTTGCAAAGCTCGTGTTGGTCGCTGCTTGCTCGTAATGACGATCGCTCTCGCCAAGCGGATAAGGCTCGATGGTGGAACATGGACTCGCCAAGGCCGACCTTCCTATTCTCTCGCTCGAGGGTTTAGGGCAGTCGAGCTCGATTAGTTCGGGGAAGAGGCCGATGGAAGTGCGCTTCTCTGCTGCTGAGGATAGACAAAATCATGGCGAGGTTGGGGAAAGTGAAGGTACTTTACTTTTTCAGTCCGTTACTTCTTTTGTCTTAGCTCGGCCAGAGCTAATAGTTGGGCGATCTTTATTTGCGAGGGCTCATGGCTGCTAAGGAGTCTTTGGCCCGAGCTGCAGTGAAGTACGCACGACAAGCTCGCCAAGGCCAAGAAAAAGCTCTTGGGGCGAGGAGGGCCAGGGCTAAACTTGCCAAGAGGAATAAGGAGCTTCTTTGGGCGGTGAACGATCGGCCCGACCTTGAATCGCGGAGAAGGATAAGGCGGAGTTGGAGGCCGAGAATGCCGAAAGCTGGCGGCGAAGATCCAAATGGTGGCCCAGGCCGATCGGGAGGCAGTGTAACACCCCATTTCTACCCGCAAAATTAAATCAAAAATCAGAGTATGTATCTATAAATATTCCGGTTATCTTTTAATTTAATGTGTTATAAAATAGTGGACGGATTGACTATGGGATTACTCAGGTAACTGATACTACTTGCAACAAAACTTTGCAAGGCTCTCAGTGATGCCCTTGTAAATACACCAGTGAAAGAAATTCTGACCTTAGTGGCAAGCCACAATTTAGCCATAGTCAATCAGCACACTAATAGTATAACATAACTCGTTTTTCATAAAATGGAGCGTCACACTTCTCTCTTAAAACACTCAACAATCAATTCATCTCCTAAACATTTATCAATACGTAACACCATATATCACGTGGTAAATAATCTCACAACATGCAGCGGAAAGATAAAGTTACATCAAAAAAAGATTCAGCACTCTCAAGTAAGACATAGAGAAATCTCATAAGAAAGCTCAACAGTGAGCAAAACAATGCAAATAAAATCTAGACCCCGTCCCACAGGTGCTACGTATCGAGCGGACACACACTCGGGAAGTAGTGAAGGTAACGAGCCTTCACTCATGGCTACCTGTGATAAACAACAACAGAAAGGGTGAGTCTCGAACTATATAATAAAAGTGATAATAGGCAATATATATCATCATAGCTCACAGCACAGTCAATCATATCAAGCAACTCACTCACTAACATTCATATGCTCATGTGAATGCATGCAATGTTGTTATGCATGTGGTACCATTTGCCCTCCGGCAATCTCAATATCTAGTGTATGGCCCTCCGGCCTAAAAATCAGATCATGGCCCTCCGGCCTGGCCCTCCGGCCTCACAATTTAATTTATAACGTCGCGACCGCAGCCGAATGTATGTGTAACGCCCCAAAAATAATTCGAGTGTTTATTTAATTAATTTAATTAAGTGGTGTTTGGTGGGTTGTATTAAAATAATAATAGGGTGTTTGATTTAAATGAGGAATAGTGGATAGTAAAGAAGTGAGTGGCAATTAATTAAAAGAGGGGGTGGTGTTAATAATTAATTTAGTGATAGAAAGAGGCCCAGGACCCGAGGGCCCAAGGTTAGCGCATGAGTGATGGGGTTTTGCCTAGGGTTGGCTCATTTTATGCATTTGAGAGAAAAAGAAGAAAAAAAAAGAAAGAAGGGTGCTTATTTGTGAGAAAGAGAGAAGCGCAAGGAAAGAAAGAAGAAAAGGGAAGGAGATCGCGAAGAGAAGAGGAAGGAAGAAGAGAAAGGCTGGGTTAAGTGGGTTGTTGTGGTTTAAAGACGTGCTTTCATTCGTCCTCTTTGACTTACGTTTAAGAGGTAAGGGTGAGCGTTTAGTTTAACATAATCGGGTGTAGTTAGGGTTTATGGGGTTTTGTGGGATTAGAGATCGTTGGTGAGTTTGATGATATATTGTTGTTGTATGTGATATCTTGATGATCCTAAAATTGTTGATGTTATGTGAATCGTTGATATTTTGCTTGATGAGTAGTTGGTGTTTTTCCTTGAGATGATTGAATGGAGATAATTGATAATTGTTGATGATATTGTTTGAGCATGAGATGGTTGAGAATTGCATTGTTCTTTGTGTTGATCGTGTGATGGTATCTCGTATTGTTAGAAGCCAAGAATCGATTCACTCTTATGTTTTTAAAGTCAAGAATCGATTCACTCTTATGTTTTGAAGCCCGAATCGATTCACTCTTATGTTTTTGAAGCCAAGAATCGATTCCCTTTGTGTTATTTAGGTCAAGAATCGATTTCCCCTTGTATTTTAAGAGAGGAAATCAATTCTTTGGCCTCAACAATCGATTGTTTCATTTCAAAATGCCCCCTTGTTATGTTTTCGCTATATCTTTCGAAGGCAGGAACCCGATTGAGGTGTTCTAAGATGCGTTGGAAAGCTTATTCAGAGGCCTAACTGAATATTCTATTTTTAAGGCAGAGTAAACTGTTTTGTGTTTCCGTTTATACAAATAAAAATTCTGCTGTTTTGGTAGCGTAAGAGGTTGCGGTTTTGGCGTATAAACCCCTTTGTGTTATGTTGTTCTTGCTGTGGTTTAATTGTCATTTCAAGTGAGTTGTTTCCACAATTAAACGTGATGTTTTCTAACCTTACAAATGTGGTGTTTTCCTTAATTTAAAATGTGGCGCTTCCTAAACTAAATACGGGATGTTTTTCTAAACTCTAAGTGTTATACTACTAGTGTACTCTTTGACTATGGCTAGCCTTTGTTGAGGCAGTTCTTGGTGTAATTTCAAGGACATCTCTGGGAGCCTCACAAATGTTACATGTGAGCGTGCGGATATCGAGAAATCCCATAGTCAATTAGTTTGCTATTTTATAACCCCGAATATAAATAAAGGGCAATTGTATGTTGTTGAATATTTCCAAAAGTGGTCGTGAATGATTAGGGGATATTGGGTATATAACTAAGTACGCGGAATTTACGGGAGTCTTATATGTATGATGTTGGTGATGATGAGGTGATGTGCTTGATTATGGCGTTTATGATGATGATGATGTGACATGTATATGAATTGTGTGAAATGTGACGAGTTCACTCTATGAGTGATTATGATGATGTGTAGTATGAATTGTGTGGAGTGAGATGAGTTCACTCTATGAGTGATTATGATGTTGTGATATGACTTGTGATGTTTTGTGAAGAATATACTCTATGAGTATAGTTTTAATAATCTTTGTTGTGTGATTGTGATGAATTGCGGCGAATACACTCTCACGAGTGTTTTGTGATGACATGCCTTGAGTGGTTATTTCTTTCATGATGATGATGATGGGTACTCGAGTGAGTGTTGATTGAGTTGCACATGTGTTATAGAGTCTCATGGCATGTGCATACTATGACTAATATTGATGATGTTATGCCTTGAGTGGTTATGCCTTGAGTGGTTTTTCTCCTATGTGAGATATGCCTTGAGTGGTTTTTAAAGATGATATGGTACCATCATGCATATGCCCAGTGTGGGTTGCATTTTCATACATAATCATAAGCGTGAATTGTTCTTTGTTTGTGATTGGAGTGGTGTTGTGTGATTATGATGTGGTGAAGATGTTGATCTTGTGTGATTGCTGCTCTTATTTCTCTATTATGTATCTCGATTATGTTTTATTGAAATTCTCACCCTTACGCTTGGAATGTTGCTCTATTGTGGCATGTAGCTGCAGTAATCATGAGTGAAGGTCTTCTTTGCCTTCTTTATTTCTTTGTTGGGATGTTGTTGAGTCGCTCTCGATCTTTGTAACACCTAGGGCGTGGGTAGAGTTGGATAATTTGTTTAAGAGTTGTATCTTGATTTCTATTGTTACATTGAGGCGTGTTTGAGAGTATTTGGTGAGTCGGGTGTTTATGCGCATTTGCGATTGTGTTTTATGAGGATGGGATTTTCCATAAGCGATGTTTGATTGCACAAATTTGAAGAGTGCATATTCGATGAGTTTTAAGGAAGTTGTAGCATTTCTTTTCTATCAATTAAAACAATTTTTATTTTTGAAAAGAATTACTACGATAAATGACACGTAATATAAGGGTAGAAAAGGGTGTTACATTAGTGGTATCAGAGCGATTCGGTGCCCTGTCGTACCGAGTAGTCCGATTGTAGTGTCTTTTGTGGCTCGGTCCTAACCGGATTTGTATGTGTGTTCTAGTGTGCTTTGGATGCATGGACTCGAGTAGAGTTGCATGCCTTGCTTATAATTTGATGTTGGTTGTTGTTATTATTAATATTACTATTAGTATTATTATTTCTAATTTCTTGATTTGTCTTATGTGACTTTTAAATCTAATAATGAAAATGTGCGATGAGACTTTTGTGCACTCCTATTACTTGATTCAAGGTCTTTGTAGTGGATTAGCATGAATATGAAATTGTTTTGCATAAGTAGAATGTTTGAAATTGTTCTATCTTTTACAATTTACACTATACTAAGTATATGCAAATAGAGCTAATAGTTTAATTAGTCTTGTGAATTTTTGGTGGGTTACTAAATTATATATTGCATGCGTAAGTGTATATGAATGGTGTTTGTATCTTCTAATGAGTCTAGAACTCTTATAGGAATTTACTAGAAATGAACTTGATATATCAAACTAGAGTGAGCTAGGCTTAAAGGGTGTTTGATACTTGTGTCTTAGTTTTGCTCTATGGGGCTTGTTTAATCAAGTGTTTCATGTACATGTTTGGTTCTCTTCTTACGTGTTTGTTTAATCGAGTTGCCTGTTGAATGTTTGATCTTTAGGTTCTAGGACTATGAGTAAATTAGGAGGAACTACAAGTTAATTATGAGGTTCTATCTAAAAGTTGCTTCCTCGTTTTATATGACGATGTGATTGTTGATTTTTAATTTCTAGATGCTTACATGTGCTGCACAAGTTTATGTGTCCTTCTACGTGTAGTCGTGATGGTAGGAGTTGTCTTAAATGCTAATTTAATTTTGTGTCTTCTTGAACCTTTGGTAGTGGTTGTGCTTAGGATCAAGTAAATAGTTATGCGACTTACGAGTCGAATCCATACCTTGAGTTAAGAGTTTGAGAAAATAGTCAAACCACGCTTGTGTAAAATCTTTTGATAGAACATGATTTTATTCCGTGCTAATTGATGCTCTTTGATTAAGTGTTTTATGAAATTGGCGTGTAAAATAATTTTAAAGCGGTGCAATGTCTTGATAACCATAAATGACCGATTCCTTGTTAGATGCTATGACCATTGATTTCATTTGGTTTTCCTTGAGTGCATTAAGATGTAATGGTTTCCTTGTTGTACATGATAACGAGCAAGTTTTTGTTAATGTCTAAAGATATTGGTGTATTGTAAATCTGCGCGGTTTTTATAAGAAAATGTGCTACTATTCTTATAAGAAAAATACCTTCTTTGTTTTTGTAAAGAATAAATGTTGTTTTTTTTTTTTTTTTGCAACTTAATGTCACTTGTTTTCATGTTGTATTATTGTTGTTTTATAATAGAACATGTTGCTTTTCTTTTGAAAATAGTAGTGTTGTTACGCACTAGAATATGTTGCTATCTTACGAAATAAATGGTGCCGTTTTTATGTTGTGATGTTCTTTGTAAAGCCGTTGTCCTTATGTTGTTTAAGTTGCCGTTTTTGTGTTGTAAATGTCTTTGTGTACTTATGGGTGACGATGTTGTCATGTGGTTGATTTTATGATAGGATGAGTTGAATTTGAATTGGGTGATTTGGTGAAGTTAGGATCGATCTTTCATATATATATATGGATGAGAGCATGTGGTGAGTAAATTTGAAATTGATTTAAGGTGTGATGTGTGGTGTGTTTTGGTTTAAATTGGGTGTCGAGACTTAAGTGGTGATTACATTGTATGTTCATAATTGTTGGAAGGACACCATGAGAGTGAGAATAAAAAAAAAAATCTTCTTTGTATCACATAAAAATGTTCTTTATTTTTCACAAAAGATGTTCTTTGTTTCCATAAAAATATGTTCTTTGTCTTATAAAGAAGGAGTTGCTGTTTTGATGTTGAAAAAGTGTTGTTTTCAGTAGCGTATATACTCTTGTCCTAGCGCATATATCTTGCTGTTTTTGAAGTTGTTATACGCCCATATGCCTGTTTTTCACTTGGTTTCTTCTTTGTTTTTGTGACTTAATGATCTTGTTTTTGAGGCGAATATTCTGCTTTGTTTTTATAAATAAAAGGGTGCAGTAATGTTGTCCTTTTAATAAAAAAAGGCTGTTGTTTTTATTCTTGTCCTTGCAATTTAAATGTGAAGTTTTTCCCCTTTAAAAGGTGATGCTACAACACGGGATATTTTATGAAGTGATTTATCTTTGAGAGTTGATGTTGAATTCATGTTGTATGATGATAAGAGTATGTGATCGAGTGATTGAGATATGAGTCATGGGTGATGCCATTTTTGATTGAGATATGAATTATGGTGTGATATAATTTAATTATGAAATGTTATAAAGATTGTTTTTCTTGAATTGCATGACGATGCGCAGTGTTGACTAGTAAATTCTAGATGCTTATGTGTGTTGTAAATGCTTATGCGTTCTTCTATGTGTAGTCCTTGAGGGTAGGAATTTGTCTCATACCTTATTTTAGTGGTGTGTCATTCTTGAACCTTTGGTGGAGATTTATGCTTAGAATGAAAGTACAGTTATGTGACATAAGAGATGGAGTCAATATGTTAAGTTGAGACTCATGAGGAGGAGGAGTAAAAGCAAACTTTAGTGTTTCACGGATCAAGAATAGAACCTTGAGAGGGTTGTAAGCGGGTGTACTGAGGTTAAAATTAGGATTTAAATCATGTAAACTTTCGAAGAGAGATTAAGTGTGAACTAGATTCATCTTGTTGTTGGGATTAGCGTGATTTTCGAGGGCGAAAATATTCTAAGTGGGGGAGAGTTGTAACGCCCAAAAATAATTCGAGTGTTTATTTAATTAATTTAATTAAGTGGTGTTTGGTGGGTTGTATTAAAATAATAATAGGGTGTTTGATTTAAATGAGGAATAGTGGATAGTAAAGAAGTGAGTGGCAATTAATTAAAAGAGGGGTGGTGTTAATAATTAATTTAGTGATAGAAAGAGGCCCAGGACCCGAGGGCCCAAGGTTAGCGCATGAGTGATGGGGTTTTGCCTAGGGTTGGCTCATTTTATGCATTTTGAGAAAAAAAAGAAAAAAAAAAAGAAAGGGTCTTTTGTGAGAAGAGAGAAGCGCAAGGAAAGAAAGAAGAAAAGGGAAGGAGATCGCGAAGAGAAGAGGGAAGGAAGAAGAGAAAGGCTGGGTTCGTAGGTTGTTGTGGTTTAAATCACGTGCTTTCATTCGTCCTCTTGAACTTACGTTTAAGAGGTAAGGGTGAGCGTTTCGTTTAACATAATCGGGTGTAGTTAGGGTTTATGGGGTTTTGTGGGATTAGAGATCGTTGGTGAGTTTGATGATATATTGTTGTTGTATGTGATATCTTGATGATCCTAAAATTGTTGATGTTATGTGAATCGTTGATATTTTGCTTGATGAGTAGTTGGTGTTTTTCCTTGAGATGATTGAATGGAGATAATTGATAATTGTTGATGATATTGTTTGAGCATGAGATGGTTGAGAATTGCATTGTTCTTTGTGTTGATCGTGTGATGGTATCTCGTATTGTTAGAAGCCAAGAATCGATTCACTCTTATGTTTTTAAAGTCAAGAATCGATTCACTCTTATGTTTTGAAGCCGAATCGATTCACTCTTATGTTTTTGAAGCCAAGAATCGATTCCCTTTGTGTTATTTAGGTCAAGAATCGATTTCCCCTTGTATTTTAAGAGAGGGAAATCGATTCTTTGGCCTCCAACAATCGATTGTTTCATTTCAAAATGCCCCCTTGTTATGTTTTCGCTATATCTTTGAACGGGAACCCGATTGAGGTGTTCTAAGATGCGTTGGAAAGCTTATTCAGAGGCCTAACTGAATATTCTATTTTTAAGGCAGAGTAAACTGTTTTGTGTTGCCGTTTATACAAATAAAAATTCTGCTGTTTTGGGCGCGTAAGAGGTTGCGGTTTTGGCGTATAAACCCTCTTGTGTTATGTTGTTCTTCTTTGTGGTTTAATTGTCATTTCAAGTGAGTTGTTTCCACAATTAAGCGTGATGTTTTCTAACCTTACAAATGTGGTGTTTTCCTTAATTTAAAATGTGGCGCTTCCTAAACTAAATACGGGATGTTTTTCTAAACTCTAAGTGTTATACTACTAGTGTACTCTTTGACTATGGCTAGCCTTTGTTCGGGCGGTTCTTTGGTGTAATTTCAAGGACATCTCTGGGAGCCTCACAAATGTTCTGTTGTGAGCGAAGATCGGATATCGAGAAATCCCATAGTCAATTAGTTTACTATTTTATAACCCCGAATATAAATAAAGGGCAATTGTATGTTGTTGAATATTTCCAAAAGTGGTCGTGAATGATTAGGGGATATTGGGTATATAACTAAGTACAGCGGAATTTACGGGAGTCTTATATGTATGATGTTGGTGATGATGAGGTGATGTGCTTCGATTATGGCGTTTATGATGATGATGATGTGACATGTATATGAATTGTGTGAAATGTGACGAGTTCACTCTATGAGTGATTATGATGATGTGTAGTATGAATTGTGTGGAGTGAGATGAGTTCACTCTATGAGTGATTATGATGTTGTGATATGACTTGTGATGTTTTGTGAAGAATATACTCTATGAGTATAGTTTTAATAATTTGTTGTGTGATTGTGATGAATTGCGACGAATACACTCTCACGAGTGTTTTGTGATGACATGCCTTGAGTGGTTATTTCTTTCATGATGATGATGATGGGTACTCCGAGTGAGTGTTGATTGAGTTGCACATGTGTTATAGAGTCTCATGGCATGTGCATACTATGACTAATATTGATGATTTTATGCCTTGAGTGGTTATGCCTTGAGTGGTTTTTCTCTCCTATGACGAGATATGCCTTGAGTGGTTTTTAAAGATGATATGGTACCATCATGCATATGCCCGAGTGTGGGTTGCATTTTCATACATAATCATAAGCGTGAATTGTTCTTTGTTTGTGATTGGAGGTGGTGTTGTGTGATTATGATGTGGTGAAGATGTTGATCTTGTGTGATTGCTCGCTCTTATTTCTCTATTATGTATCGATTATGTTTTATTGAAATTCTCACCCTTACGCTTGGAATGTTGCTCTATTGCAACGCTGCAGTAACCGCATGAGTGAAGGTCTTGCTGCCTTCTTTATTTCTTTGTTGGGATGTTGTTGAGTCGCTCTACGATATTTGTAACACCTAGGGCGTGGGTAGAGTTGGATAATTTGTTTAAGAGTTGTATCTTGATTTCTATTGTTACATTGAGACGTGTTTGAGAGTATTTGGTGAGTCGGTGTTTATGCATTTGCGATTGTGTTTTATGAGGATGGGATTTTCCATAAGCGATGTTTGATTGCACAAATTTGAAGAGTGCATATTCGATGAGTTTTAAGGAAGTTGTAGCATTTCTTTTCTATCAATTAAAACAATTTTTATTTTTGAAAAAGAATTACTCTGATAAATGACACGTAATATAAGGGTAGAAAAGGGGTGTTACAGTATGCATGATACTCCATGAATAGAACACAAACACATTTATCATATCACAAATCATGCACTAACTCTCATCCCATCTCCGGGTACAAACTCATTATAATTCAGTCCAAAGGACCACTCACAATATTGGGACTAAACCCACTCAGGGACCTAAACCACCATTTAGGACTAAGACGGCCATCTAGGGACCAAACTGTCACCTAAGGACCAAAACAGCACACACTTATGCATTTGCAAAGCACCAGCGCCAATTTCCCCACGATACGGCGCCCGCAGTGCAACACAAAGACTAGCGCGCGCTTCGGCAATCTGGCGACTGGCGCGTGGCAAACACACCATGCGGCGCCACTTTCCTAGCAATCTGGCGCCCCCCTGGGCAACACAGTGCTAGACACAAACTCAGACACAATACCAGACACAGTTTCAGACACAGGCAGCAGCCTAGGCGCCCTGGGCAGCACAATCTGGCGCCCCCTGCTTGACTCAGCACACACAACACTTGCAAACAGAAAACCGTTCTAGCCAAAAGGTTTAAAAATGTATTTGGGCAGGGGAATACAAAATATGGCACGGTAAAATATGTTCAGAAATACAAGTTTCACTCCCCGGGCCCCAAAACACACACAAAATCACACCCACCGGGACATTTTCAAAATGAGACCTGTTCTCAGAAAACTACTCGAGCCAAAACACTTAAAATTGAATTTGGGCAGGTGAATACCAAATTTGGCACAGGAAAATATGTTCAGGAATACAAGTTTCACTCCCCGGGCCCCAAAACACACACAAAATCACACCCACCGGGACATTTTCAAAATGAGACCTGTAACTAGGAAACCACTTGAGCCAAAACACTTAAAATTGAATTTGGTTGGGTGAATACAAAATTTGGCACGAGGAAATGTGCCCAGAAATACAAGTTTCACTACCCGGGCTCCAAAATACCCACATTCTGGCGCCCAGACAAAGAACCCAGCACCACGATCCATCTGCTACTGGTGACACAAGCGCCATTTGGGCACTCTGGGGCAGCATTTGGCGCCCGCGCGTGACACACACCCACCCAACACACAAAGCGATTGCACGTGGCGCCATTTTCCCAAAGAACTTGGCGCTGGCGTAAGAACACACCGCACAGAACACATTCCAAAGACATGAGCGAAGGCACGGGCGCCATTTTCCCCGGCAATGTGGCGCCACGGCAAGTAGCATTCTGCACAAACTCACAACTAGCGTTGAAACGCATACGCAGGCGCGAATCCTAGCACAATGGCGCCCAAAACTCCAAAATCTCAATTTTCTCAAATTCCTTCAAATCAATTCACTCAATAATCATTCTAACACTCCTAATTTCATAATCAAACAATCAATTGCATGTTAAATCATCAAACACACCACAAATCACAAAATTTCATGTTATAAACCCTAAGTTAAGCCCTAATTCGATTTCATCATACAATTGATCAAATTCAATGATTCAATCCTTCATTCAATAATCAAACAACATCAAATAACATCAATTAGGAACCTATGACCTACATAAAGCGTATTATCTCCTCTATTATAGAGTGAGACTCCCTTACCTTAATTTAAACCGTAGAAACTCTCTTTCTCTGAGTCACGTACAAAACCCACAGCAACAAGAGCTCCTTTCTTTCTTCTTGAATGGTGCGATTCCTCTTCTCCTTCTTCTCACTTGCTCGCCGTTTTCTTCTTCTCTCTTTCTCTCCTTTCTTTCGTTTTTCCTTTCCTTCTCACAAATGAGAGCAAATGCCTAATTTGGCTATATGTACATTGGGCCAAACGCACTTGGGCCCTTTTTACACCCCCTCTCCATTTCTTCCACCAACCCCTTCAATCAAAATAAATTACTAGATTATAAGACACCATATTATATTTTATTCTAATTTAAAGCGATTGTAACACTTTAAATAATTTAATCAATTGCTTAATTAAATAATTTAGGGTGTTACAACTCTCCCCCACTTAGGAAATTTCGTCCTCGAAATTCATACCTGGTTCAAACAGCTCTGGATACGACTCCCGCATCCTGCTCTCCAGCTCCCAAGTCATACTTTCACCAGTAGCTCCCAACCACACTACCTTGACTAAGGCAATGTCCTTCCCTCTCAACACCTTCACTTCTCTATCATCAATCCTCACCGGCATAGTCTCCACCGTGAGGTTCTCACGTACCTCCACATCATCCATGTGAATCACATGAGACGGGTCTGGAATATACTTCCGAAGCTGTGACACGTGGAAAACATCGTGCAAGTTCGAAAGATTAGGTGGCAAGGCCACCCTATAAGCAACCTTTCCAACCCTCTCAGTGATTTGGTACGGTCCAATAAA
Organism: Oxytropis ochrocephala; assembly: GCA_020916435.1. Lineage (NCBI taxonomy): Eukaryota > Viridiplantae > Streptophyta > Magnoliopsida > Fabales > Fabaceae > Oxytropis > Oxytropis ochrocephala. The sequence goes on from CM037091.1 coordinate 57,539,887, forward strand.
CCTTGGAGTTAACTTCTTTGCCTTCAGAGCACGCCCAACACCAGTCATAGGCGTGACCCTCAAGAACACATGCTCACCAGCCTGAAACTCCAAGTCCTTTCTCCTCCGATCATGGTAACTTTTCTGCCGACTCTGAGACTCTTTCATCTTCTCCCTGATCATTTTCACTTTCTCAGTAGTTTCCCTAACCAACTCTGGTCCGAGTACAACACTCTCCCCGGACTCATGCCAACACAAAGGAGTCCTACACCTCCGCCCATACAGTGCCTCAAAAGGAGCCATCCCTATACTCGAATGATAGCTGTTATTATAAGTGAACTCAATCGGTGGGAGATGTGTATCCCACGCACCTCCTGCTCTAGCACACAAGCTCTCAAGAGATCCTCCGAGAGACTGGATGGTTCTCTCTGTCGACCATCATCCGACGAGGTGATAAGCCGAACTCAACCGCAGCTTGGACCCCAAAGCCTCCTGCAAGCTTCCCCAAAACTCCGATGTAAACCTCGGATCCCTATCCGACACAATACTCTTCGGGACCCCATGCAGTTTCACAATCACCTGGATATAAATTCTAGCCAACTTTGGCACAGGGTAGGTGATGTTGATAGGAATAAAATGGGCAGACTTGGTTAGCCTATCTACAATCACCCAAATAGTGTCAAACCCCCTCACAGTGTTTGGCAACCCCGTCACAAAATCCATGGAGATGCTGTCCCACTTCCATTCCGGAATCTCTAAAGGTTGCATCAACCCCGCAGGCTTCTGATGCTCAATCTTTGACTTTTGGCAAGTCAAACACGCATATACAAACTGCGCAACATCTCTCTTCATACCAGGCCACCAGAACAGTTTCTTCAAATCATGGTACATCTTAGTAGCACCCGGATGAATGCTCAACTTGCTCCTATGGCTCTCTTCAAGTATCATTTTCTTCAACTCAGCATCATCAGGAACACAAATTCTGTCCCTGAACCTCAACAGGCCTAGTACCAGGCACAAGCTCAATCCCGAACTCAACTTCCCTCTCTGGGGGCACACTCGGAATCTCATCTGGGAACACCTCAGGGAATTCACACACCACCTGCAACCCATCAACCACAGCTTGGTTCTCAGCGGACATAGACGCCATCAAGGCAAACAGCTGACCGCCCTCTTTCATTACCCCGCGCAATTGCTCAGCAGACAGCAAGACAGATTCTTCCTCTTCAGGAAGAAGAAAACTAACGGACTTACTAGAACAGTTGATGTGTACATGGTTATCTACTAACCAGTCCATACCCAGAATCACATCCAACCCACCCAAAGGCAAACAAATCGGATCAACGAAAATCTCTGTAGAAGGCCCGACAGAGGATACCTAGCACACATTAGAAAAGTAGTTCTGGGACCTTAGTTTGGAGTATCGATAACCATCCTCTCTCCATAGTAGACAACACTAAATTCGGTTTCCAAAGACAAAGCGAAGCAGCAAAAAGAGTGCGTAGCACCCGTGTCAACAATAGCAACCAAAGGTGTACCAAGAATGAAACATGTACTCACGATATCATTAGGTCCTCCGAACTCGCCAATGCAAACACTCTACCAAGTGGATCTTTCCTTCTTAGGCTTGGTGCACTTAGAACTAATGTGACCCGCTTCACCACATTTTGAAACACACCGCTTCTTTACGATCACACTCGGATGCGGTGACCATTCTTCCCACACTTGAAACGTATCCTCTTCCCTAACTTACAATCGTGGCTCTTGTGACCGGTACCCGCACACTTGAAACACACAATGCCGGATGGGCGCTCCCCCCACTTGGCTTTTTGCCTCACCACCGCTACCTCCAAAGATATCTATTATTACCGCATACCTCTGTTTGCCCCCTGTCGTGAGATGTCTCATATGGTTTACCCCGCTCTGAAACTTACTCTTACGATCTCTCATAAGTCTAGCACGGGCATTGCTATCGACCTCATAGATTCTGCGATCAACGGATCGGTGAACAACACGATCTTACGATACCCTACACCGCTTGATATCGACTCTCAAACCATTCTCAAATTTTATGCACTTTGAGAATTCAGCCCCCGACCTCCGAGTAATGTGGATAGAACTTAGCAAGGTCAAGAAACCTAGCAAATATACTGTGGATTGTCATACTACCTGCCGCCTACTCAAGAAACTCTATCTCTTTACGTCCTCCGACGTCCCTCTGGAAAATACTTTCTTAGGAACTCCTCCGATATCTGACCCAAGTAACCTCCTCATGGGCAGCCCCTAGTCTCTCACGGTCTCCAACCACGGTCATCGACCTCTTGAGATAGGGTATGAGTGCCATACCTTACTTTTTTTGTTCATCATTACAGCCAATTACTCGGAAGATCCTCTCGATCTCCTTCAACCAAGCCAGAGCACCATCCGGATTGTACCTCCCCTTGAAGGTGGGAGGGTTCTCTCTCTTAAAAGAAGCCAGACTGCGGGTCTCAGTGTAACACCCCCTTTCTACCCGAAAAATTAAATCAAAAATCAGAGTATGTATCTATAAATATTCCGGTTATCTTTTAATTTAATGTGTTATAAAATAGTGGACGGATTGACTATGGGATTACTCAGGTAACTGATACTACTTGCAAACAAACCTTTGCAAGGCTCTCAGTGATGCCCTTGTAAATACACCAGTGAAAGAAATTCTGACCTTAGTGGCAAGCCACACTTTAGCCATAGTCAATCAGCACACTAATAGTATAACATAAATCATTTTTTTTTCATAAAATGGAGCGTCACACTTCTCTCTTAAAACACTCAACAGTCAATTCATCTCATAAACATTTATCAATACGTAACACCATATATCACGTGGTAAATAATCTCACAACATGCAGCGGAAAGATAAAGTTACATCTAAAAAAGGATTCAGCACTCTCAAGTAAGACATAGAGAAATCTCATAAGAAAACTCAACAGTGAGCAAAACAATGCAAATACAATCTAGACCCCATCCCCTAGGTGCTACGTATCAGAGCAGACACACTCGGGAAGTAGTGAAGGTAACGAGCCTTCACTCATGGCTACCTGTGGTAAACAACAACAGAAAGGGTGAGTCTCGAACTATATAATAAAAGTGATAATAGGCAATATATATATCATCATAGCTCACAGCACAGTCAATCATATCAAGCAACTCACTCACTAACATTCATATGCTCATGTGAATGCATGCAATGTTGTTATGCATGTGGTACCATTTGCCCTCCGGCAATCTCAATATCTAGTGTATGGCCCTCCGGCCTAAAAATCAGATCATGGCCCTCCGGCCTGGCCCTCCGGCCTCAAAATTTAATTTACAACGTCACGCATCAGTAGAGAATGTATGCATGATATTCCATGAATAGAACACAAACACATTTATCATATCACAAATCATGCACTAACTCTCATCCCATCTCCGGGCACAAACTCATTATAATTCAGTCCAAAGGACCACTCACAATATTGGGACTAAACCCACTCAGGGACCTAAACCACCATTTAGGACTAAGACGGCCATCTAGGGACCAAGCTGTCACCTAAGGACCAAAGCAAGCACACACTTATGCATTTGGCAAAGCGGCACAGCGCCAATTTCCCCACATTCTGGCGCCCCGGTGCAACACAAAGACTAGCGCCGTAAACTCAAGATTTTGGGCGCCCGTGGCAACACGTGACCACATCGGGCGCCACTTTCCTAGCAACTGGCGCCCCACGGGCAACATGACCTAGACACAAACTCGCATACGATTTGAGACACAATCTCAGACACAGGCAGCAGACTAGGCGCCCTGGGCAGCACAGTTTGGCGCCCCCCTGCTGACCCAGCTCACCCAACACTTTCAAACCAAAAACCACCCGAGCCAAAATGTTTAAAAATGAATTTGGGCAGGTAAACACAAAGTTTGGCACGAGGAAATATGTCCAGAAATACAAGTTTCACTCCCCGGGCCCCAAAACACACACAAAACAAGCCCCACCGGGACATTTTCAAAATAACACCTGCACTCAGAAAACTACTCGAGCCAAAACACTTAAAAATGAAAGTTGGCAGGTGAATACAAAAATTGGCACGAGGAAATATGTTCAGAAATACAAGTTTCACTCCCCGGGCCCCAAAACACACACAAAACAAGCCCCACCGGGACATTTTCAAAATAACACCTGCACTCAGAAAACTACTCGAGCCAAAACACTTAAAAATGAAAGTTGGCAGGTGAATACAAAAATTGGCACGAGGAAATATGTTCAGAAATACAAGTTGCACTTCCCGGGCCCCAAAACACCCACATTCTGGCGCCCAGACAGCAACTCACTCACCCAGTCACTGCTACAGTGACACAGGCGCCATTTCCCTAGGAAATTGGCGCCCTGCACAGCAACACAACACCAACACTCTCTGCTACAGTACACAGGGCGCATTTCTCCTAGCATTTTGGCGCCCCATGCCTCAAAATCCCATTTTCCTCAAATTCTTCCAACCCAAATCACTCAATAATCATTCTAATACTCCTAATTTCATATTCAAACAATCAATTGCATGTTCAATCATCAATCAAAGCAAAATCAAGAACACCAAACCCTAACTTAAAGCCCCAAATCGATTTTAGCATACAAATTATCAAATTCAATCCAACAACCATTCAATTAACAATCAACATCATCAAATTAAGACTCTATGACTTACATACGACCTATTATACCCTCTATTATAGAGTGAGACTCCCCTTACCTCAAATTAACCGTAGAGAAGAACCGAAATGGAGTCACGAACAAAACCACTGCAACAATCCAAGCTTTCAAGTCACGAAATTGCTCTTCTCCTCCTCTTCTCCTAGGGTTTGCGCCGTTCTCCTCTCTCTTTTCTCTCCTCTCCTTCGCAACTTTCTTTCTCTCTTCACAAATGAAAGAAAATTCCACTTTTGGGTATATGTACATTGGGCCAAGCGCACCTTGGGCCATTTTTACACCCCTTGTCCATTTCTTCCACCACTCCCTTCAATTAAAATAAATTACTGAATTATAAACACTATTTTATATTCTATTATAATTTAAAACAGTGTAACACTTTAAATAATTTAATCAATTGCTTAATTAAATCATTTAGGGTGTTCTGACTTCTCCCCACTTGGGAAATTTCGTCCTCGAAATTCATACCTGATTCAAACAGCTCCGGATACGACTCTCGCATCCTGCTCTCCAGCTCCCAAGTCATGCTCTCACCCGTAGCTCCCAACCACACTACCTTGACCAAGGCAATGTCTTTCCCTCTCAGCACCTTCACTTCTCTATCCTCAATCCTCACTGGCATAGTCTCCACAGTGAGGTCCTCTCGTACCTCCACATCATCCATGTGAATCACATGAGACGGTCCGGAATATACTTAGAAGGCCGTGACACGTGGAAGACATCGTGCAAGTTCGAAGATTAGGTGGCAAGGCCACCCTATAAGCAACCTTTCCAACCCTCGGTGATTTGGTACGGTCCAATAAACCTTGGAGTTAACTTCTTTGCCTTCTTGAGCACGCCCAACACGGTCATAGGCGTGACCTCAAGAACACATGCTCACCACTGAAACTCCAAGTCCTTCCTCCTCTTATCATGATAACTTTTCCGGCTCGGGACTCTTTCATCTTCTCTCCGATCATTTTCACCTTCTCGATCGTCTCCTAACCAACTCCGGTCCAAGGACTACACTCTCCCGGACTCATGCCAACACAAAGGAGTTACGCACCTCCGCCCATCTGATTGCCTCAAAAGGAGCCATCCCAATGCTCGAATGATATTTTGTTTATTATAAGTGAACTCAATCGGTGGGAGATGTGTATCCCACGCACCTCCCTCGCTCTAGCACACAAGCTCTCAAAAGATCCTCCAAAGACTGGATGGTTCTCTCTCTGCCGACCATCGACCGAGGATGATAAGTGAACTCAACCTCACTTGGACCCCAATGCCTCCCGCAAGCTACCCTAAAACTCGATGTAAACCGCGGGTCTCTATCCGACACAATACTCTTCGGGACCCCATGCGGTTTCACAATCACACTGGATGTAAATTCTAGCCAACTTTGCACGGGATAGGTGATGTTGATAGGAATAAAATGGGCAAACTTGGTTAGCCTATCCACAATCACCCAAATAGTGTCAAACCCTCTCACAGTGTTTGGCAACCCCGTCACAAAATCCATGGAGATGCTGTCCCACTTCCATTTCGGAATCTCTAAAGGTTGCATCAACCCCGCAGGCTTCTGGTGCTCAATCTTTGACTTCTGGCAAGTCAAACATGCGTATACAAACTGCGCAACGTCTCTCTTCATACCAGGCCACCAAAATAGTTTCTTCAGGTCATGGTACATCTTGGTAGCACCTGGATGAATGCTCAACTTACTCCTATGGCTCTCCTCAAGTATCATCTTCTTTAACTCAAAGATCATCCGAACACAAATTCCCGCCCCCGAACCTCAACACACCACGGGAATCCAACCTGTAATCCCCATCAACAGTTTGCTCACCAGCAACCAGCAAATCCACCAACTTCACATCTAACTTCTGGGCGTCTCTGATACTAACCAAGAAGTCGTTCCCAATCCTCAGCATCCCCAATCTGACACTCTGGGGTGTCACCTCACAAACCAGACTCAAGTCACGGAATTGCTCAATCAATTCCAATTCTCTCACCATCATAGCTGACATATGCAAAGCTTTCCGACTCAAAGCATCAGCCACGACATTAGCTTTGCCGGGGTGATAGTTCAAGCCGAAATCATAGTCCTTCAACAGCTCTAACCAACGCCTCTGTCTCATATTCAGCTCCTTCTGGTCAAACAAGTACTTCAGACTCTTGTGATCACTGAATACTTCGAATCTAGTACCATAGAGATAGTGCCTCCAAATCTTCAACACAAACACAATTGCAGCCAACTCTAAGTCATGAGTAGGATAGTTCTTCTCATGGGTCCTCAACTGTCGGGACGCATAAGCAACCACCTTCCCATCCTGCATCAGTACACCTCCCAAACCCATCTTGGAAGCATCACAGTACACAACAAATGGTTGCTCGCGCAGTGCAACACTAACACCTGAGACGTGGTCAACCTCCTCTTTAGCTCTTGGAAGCTCTCTTCACACTTGGCATCCCACACAAATGCCTTTCCTTACACAGTCGGTCGAGTCAGCGGAAGGGCTAGCTTAGAGAACCCTTCAATGAACCTCCTGTAATAACCACCAACCCCAAGAAACTCCCGATCTCGATCCACGGACTTTGGGCTCTCCCACCGCAACACCGCATCAACCTCCATTTGGATCCACGCCTATACCATCACTAGAAATAATATGACCCAAGAAGCTCACCTCATGCAAACGTAACTCACACTTTGACAACTTGGCATACAACTTCCTCTCTTTCAAGACCTCTAGCACCAACCTCAAGTGCTCTCTGCATGCTCTTCCTCGATTTTGAGTACACCGAATATCATCAATGAAAACGACCACGAACCGATCCGGATAGCTATGGAAAATTCGGTTCATGTACTCCATAAACACCCCCGGTGCATTTGTGACACCAAAGCGGCATTACGCAGTACTCATAATGCCCATACCTTGTTCTCGAATCTTCGTTTTCGGATATCCTCATCCTTCACCTTAACTGGTGATACCGGACCTCAAGTCAATCTTGCTAAACACTTTAGCACCCACCGGTGATCCATCGGATCATCTATCCTCTGGAGAGGATACTTATTCTTGATAGTCACTTTATTCAACCATCTCGTAGTCCACGCACAGACGCATACTCCCATCCTTCTTCTTTACCAATAAAACTGGAGCTCCCCATGGTGATACACTAGGCCTCACAAACTTCTTCTCAAGAAGCTCCTCTAACTGCTTCTTCAATTTAGCCAACTCAGAAGCTGACATCCGGTACGGTGCCATAGACACAGGCCTAGTACCAGGCACAAGCTCAATCCCGAACTCAACTTCCCTCTCTGGGGGCACACTAGGAATCTCGTCCGGAAACACTTCAGGGAACTCACACACCACCTGTAACCCATCAACCACAGCTTGGTTCTCAGCAGACATGGACGCAATCAAAGCGAACAACTGACCACCCTCTTTCATTACCCTGCGCAATTGCTCAGCAGATAGCAGAGCGGACTCTTCCTCTTCAGGAAGGAGAAAACTAATAGACTTATCAGAACAGTTGATGTGCACGTGGTTATCTACTAACCAGTCCATGCCCAGAACCACATCTAACCCACCCAAAGGCAAACAAATCAGATCAACCAGAAAATCTCTGCCGAAGACTGACAGAGGACACCTAGCACACATCAGAGAAGTAGTTATCGGACCCTTAGCTGGAGTGTCGATAACCATCCCTCTCTCCATAGTAGACAATACTAAATTTAACTTTTCAGCACAAACAAATGCAATAAAAGAGTGCGTAGCACCCGTGTCAACAATAGCAACTAAAGGTGTACCAGAGATGAAACATGTACCTCGGATATCATTAGGTCCCTCTGAACCTGCCAATGCAAACACTCTACCGGTGGATCTTTCTTTCTTAGGCTTGGTGCACTTGGAACTAATGTGACCCGCTTCACCACAGTTGAAACACACCGCTTCTTTACGATCACACTCGGATGCCAGTGACCATTCTTCCCACACTTGAAACATATCCTCCTCCCTAACTTACAATCGTGGCTCTTGTGACCGGTGGCCACACTTGAAACACACAATGCCGGATGGGCGTCTCCCCACTTGGCTTTTTGCCTCACCGACCAGCTACCCCAAAGATATCTATTATTACCTGCATACCTCTGTTTGCCCCTGTCAGTAGATGTCTCATATGGTTTACCCCCGCTCTGAAACTTACTCTTCTGATCTCTCATAAGTCTAGCACGGGCATTGCTATCACCTCATAGATCTGCGGCAGTTAGCCAACCGGATCGTGAACACTGATCGATCTTACGATACCCTACACCGCTTGATATCGACTCTCAAACCATTCTCAAATTTTATGCACTTTGAGAACTCAATTTGACCTCCGAGTAATGTGGATAGAACTTAGCAAGGTCAGCAAACCTAGCAAAGATACTCTGGATCACATACTACCCTCGCTTCACCAAGAAACTCTATCTCTTCTCGTCCTCCGACGTCCTGCGGGAAATACTTTCTTAGGAACTCCCTCCTGAATACAGCCCAAGTAACCTCCTCATGGGCAGCCCCTAGTCTCTCACTGGTCTCCAACCACCAGTCATCAGCCTCTTCAGATAGGGTATGAGTGCCATACCTTACTTTTTGTTCATCATTACAGCTAATTACTCGGAAGATCCTCTCAATCTCCTTCAGCCAAGCCAGTGCTCCATCTGGGTTGTACCTCCCCTTGAAGGTGGGAGGGTTCTCTCTCTGAAAGGTAGCCAAACTGCGGGCCTCCGCATTCTGCTGGGTACCCACAGTCTGCGCTATAGCTTGCAAGGCCTCAAGAAAATCAGCATCGATCCTTCTGGCCATATCAACCTAACACTGCAGCATAAACAACCAGTTCAGAACTATTTTAAGACACCTAGTTGTCATACACATCATGACAAACTGACACACTTGGCCTGAGACAGACCGAATCGCTCGATACCACTAATGTAACACCCCATTTCTACGAAAAATTAAATCAAAAATCGAGTATGTATCTATAAATATTAGGTTATCTTTTAATTTAATGTGTTATAAAATAGTGGGACGGATTGACTATGGGATTACTCAGTAACTGATACTACTTGCAAACAAACCTTTGCAAGGCTCTCAGTGATGCCCTTGTAAATACACCAGTGAAAGAAATTCTGACCTTAGTGGCAAGCCACACTTTAGCCATAGTCAATCAAAGACACTAATAGTATAACATAAATCATTTTTTTTCATAAAATGGAACGTCACACTTCTCTCTTAAAACACTCAACGATCAATTCATCTCATAAACATTTATCAATACGTAACACCATATATCACGTGGTAAATAATCTCACAACATGCAGCGGAAAGATAAAGTTACATCTAAAAAAGGATTCAGCACTCTCAAGTAAGACATAGAGAAATCTCATAAGAAAACTCAACAAATGAGCAAAACAATGCAAATACAATCTAGACCCCATCCCCAGGTGCTACGATCGGAGCGCATACACTCGGGAAGTAGTGAAGGTAACGAGCCTTCACTCATGGCTACTGTGGTAAACAACAATGTAAAGGGTGAGTCTCGAACTATATAATAAAAGTGATAATAGGCAATATATATATCATCATAGCTCACAGCACAGTCAATCATATCAAGCAACTCACTCACTAACATTCATATGCTCATGTGAATGCATGCAATGTTGTTATGCATGTGGTACCATTTGCCCTCCGGCAATCTCAATATCTAGTGTATGGCCCTCCGGCCTAAAAATCAGATCATGGCCTCTCGGCACGCCCTCCTACCTCAAAATTTAATTTACAACGTCACGACCGCAGCCGAATGTATGCATGATACTCCATGAATAGAACACAAACACATTTATCATATCACAAATCATGCACTAACTCTCATCCCATCTCCGGGCACAAACTCATTATAATTCAGTCCAAAGGACCACTCACAATATTGGGACTAAACCCACTCAGGGACCTAAACCACCATTTAGGACTAAGACGGCCATCTAGGGACCAAACTGTCACCTAAGGACCAAAACAGCACACACTTATGCATTTGGCAGCACCAGGCGCCAATTTCCCCACATTCTGGCGCCCTCGGTGCAACACAAAGACTAAGCGCCAGGCTTCAAGATTTTGGCGCCCCGTGGCAACACACGACCATCGGGCGCCACTTTCCTAGCAACTGGCGCGCCCGGGCAACATGCACCTAGACACAAACTCGCATACGATTGCAGACACAATCTCGCATACAGCAAAGCAGACTAGGCGCCTTGGCAAAACACGCTGATTTAGCGCCCACCTGTGACCACCACCAACACTTCCAAACCAAAAACCACCCGAGCCAAAATGTTTAAAAATGAATTTGGGCGAGTAAACACAAAGTTTGCACGAGGAAATATGTCCGTAAATACAAGTTTCACTCCCGGCCCCAAAACACACACAAAACAAGCCCCACCAGGACATTTTCAAAATAACTCCTGACTCTAAAACTACTCGAGCCAAAACACTTAAAAATGGAAGTCAAGCGGTGAATACAAAAATTGGCACGAGGAAATATGTTCGTAAATACAAGTTTCACTCCCGGGCCCCAAAAACACACACAAAACAAGCCCCAGGGACATTTTCAAAATAACACCGCACTCGAGAAAACTACTCGAGCCAAAACACTTAAAAATGAAAGTTGGCAGTGAATACAAAAATTGGCACGAGGAAATATGTTCGAAATACAAGTTGCACTTCCAGGGCCCCAAAACACCCACATTCTCGCGCCTGACAAGAACTCACTCACCCGATCCATCAAGCATACGGTGACACAGCGCCATTTCCTAGGAATTTGGCGCCCTGCACAGCAACACAACACCAACACTCTCAAGCACAAAGTACACAGGGCGCATTTCTCCTAGCATTTTGGCGCCCCATGCCTCAAAATCCCATTTTCCTCAAATTCTTCCAACCCAAATCACTCAATAATCATTCTAATACTCCTAATTTCATATTCAAACAATCAATTGCATGTTCAATCATCAATCAAAGCAAAATCAAGAACACCAAACCCTAACTTAAAGCCCCAAATCGATTTTAGCATACAAATTATCAAATTCAATCCAACAACCATTCAATTAACAATCAACATCATCAAATTAAGACTCTATGACTTACATACGACCTATTATACCCTCTATTATAGAGTGAGACTCCCCTTACCTCAAATTAACCGTCAGAGAGAAGAACCGAAATGGAGTCACGAACAAAACCATCGCAACAATCCAAGCTTTCAAGTCACGAAATTGCTCTTCTCCTCCTCTTCTCCTCCTGTGGCTCAGGCCGCTCTCCTCTCTCTTTCTCTCTCCTCCTTCGCAACTTTCTTTCTCTCTTCACAAATGAAAGAAAATTCCACTTTTGGGTATATGTACATTGGGCCAAGCGCACCTTGGGCCCTTTTTACACCCCTTGTCCATTTCTTCCACCACTCCCTTCAATTAAAATAAATTACTGAATTATAAACACTATTTTATATTCTATTATAATTTAAAACAGTGTAACACTTTAAATAATTTAATCAATTGCTTAATTAAATCATTTAGGGTGTTACACTCAGCATTCTGTTGGGTACCCACAGCCTGCGCTATAGCCTGCAAGGCCTCAGCAAAAGCAGCGTCCATCCTCCTGGCCATATCAACCTAGCACTGCAGCATGAACAACCACTCAGAACTAATTTAAGACACCTACTTGTCATGCACAATATGACAAACAGACACACTTGGCCGGACAGACCGAACTTTTGCTCTGATACCACTAATGTAACACCCCATTTCTACCCGCAAAATTAAATCAAAAATCAGAGTATGTATCTATAAATATTCCGGTTATCTTTTAATTTAATGTGTTATAAAATAGTGGACGGATTGACTATGGGATTACTCAGGTAACTGATACTACTTGCAACAAAACTTTGCAAGGCTCTCAGTGATGCCCTTGTAAATACACGTTGAAAGAAATTTCGACCTTAGTGGCAAGCCACAATTTAGCCATAGTCAATCAAAGACACTAATAGTATAACATAACTCGTTTTTCATAAAATGGAGCGTCACACTTCTCTCTTAAAACACTCAACAGTCAATTCATCTCCTAAACATTTATCAATACGTAACACCATATATCACGTGGTAAATAATCTCACAACATGCAATGGAAAGATAAAGTTACATCAAAAAAGATTCAAAGACTCTCAAGTAAGACATAGAGAAATCTCATAAGAAAGCTCAACAAATGAGCAAAACAATGCAAATAAAATCTAGACCCCATCCCCAGGTGCTACGTGATCGAGCGCACACACCGGGAAGTAGTGAAGGTAACGAGCCTTCACTCATGGCTACCGTGATAAACAACAATGAAAGGGTGAGTCTCGAACTATATAATAAAAGTGATAATAGGCAATATATATCATCATAGCTCACAGCACAGTCAATCATATCAAGCAACTCACTCACTAACATTCATATGCTCATGTGAATGCATGCAATGTTGTTATGCATGTGGTACCATTTGCCCTCCGGCAATCTCAATATCTAGTGTATGGCCCTCCGGCCTAAAAATCAGATCATGGCCCTCCGGCCTCACAATTTAATTTATAACGTCGCGACCGCAGCCGAATGTATGCATGATACTCCATGAATAGAACACAAACACATTTATCATATCACAAATCATGCACTAACTCTCATCCCATCTCCGGTACAAACTCATTATAATTCATCCAAAGGACCACTCACAATATTGGGACTAAACCCACTCAGGGACCTAAACCACCATTTAGGACTAAGACGGCCATCTAGGGACCAAACTGTCACCTAAGGACCAAAACAGCACACACTTATGCATTTGGCAGCACCAGGCGCCAATTTCCCCACATTCTGGCGCCCCCTGGTGCAACACAAAGACTAGCGCCCAGAACTCAAGCAATCTGGCGCTCGTGGCAACACGTACCCATCGGGCGCCAATTTCCTAGCAACTGGCGCCCACGGGCAACACAAAGTGCTAGACACAAACTCGCACACAATACTGGACACGATTTTGACATTGTGCAAGCAGCTTCAGCGCCTGGCGCAAGCCAACTGGGCGCCCGCTTGACTCAAAGACACACAACACTTGCAAACAGAAAACCGTTCTAGCCAAAAGGTTTAAAAATGTATTTCAAGGCAGGGAATACAAAATATGGCACGCAGTAAAATATGTTTGAAACACAAGTTTCACTCCCCTGCCCCAAAACACACACAAAATCACACCCACCAGGGACATTTTCAAAATGAGACTGTTCTCGTAAAAACTACTCGAGCCAAAACACTTAAAATTGAATTTGGGCAGGTGAGTACCAAATTGGGCATAGGAAAATATGTTCAGAATACAAGTTTCACTCCCTGCCCCAAAACACACACAAAATCACACCCACCAGGACATTTTCAAATGAGACTCAGAATTAGGAAACCACTTGAGCCAAAACACTTAAAATTGAATTTGGTTGGGTGAATACAAAATTTGGCACGAGGAAATGTGCCCTGTAAATACAAGTTTCACTACCCGGCCCAAAATACCCACATTCTCGCGCCAGACAAGAACCTGCACACACAGCCATTGCTACAGTGACACAGCGCCATTTTGGGCACTCTGGGCAGCATTTGGCGCCCGCCGCGACACACACACCCACCCAACACACAAACAAAGTGCATGTGGCGCCATTTTCCCAAAGAACTTGGCGCCTGGCGAACACACCGCACGAACACATTCCAAAGACATGAACAAAGTGCATGTGGCGCCATTTTCCCAAAGAATGTGGCGCGCCGGCAAGAGCATTCCCGCACAAACTCACAACTAGCTGAACAGCATACTGTGGCGCTGTAATCCTAGCACAATGGCGCCCCAAACTCCAAAATCTCAATTTTCTCAAATTCCTTCAAATCAATTCACTCAATAATCATTCTAACACTCCTAATTTCATAATCAAACAATCAATTGCATGTTAAATCATCAAACACACCACAAATCACAAAATTTCATGTTATAAACCCTAACTTAAGCCCTAATTCGATTTCATCATACAATTGATCAAATTCAATGATTCAATCCTTCATTCAATAATCAAACAACATCAAATAACATCAATTAGGAACCTATGACCTACATAAACGTATTATCTCCTCTATTATAGAGTGAGACTCCCCTTACCTTAATTTAAACCGTAGAAACTCTCTTTCTCTCGAGTCACGTACAAAACCCACAAAGAACAAGAGCTCCTTTCTTTCTTCTTGAATGGTGCGATTCCTCTTCTCCTTCTTCTCACTTGCTCACTGTTTTCTTCTCTCTCTTCTCTCCTTTCTTTCGCTTTTTCCTTTCCTTCTCACAAATGAGAGCAAATGCCTAATTTGGCTATATGTACATTGGGCCAAACGCACTGGGCCCTTTTTTACACCCCTCTCCATTTCTTCCACCAACCCCTTCAATCAAAATAAATTACTAGATTATAAGACACCATATTATATTTTATTCTAATTTAAAAGCGATTGTAACACTTTAAATAATTTAATCAATTGCTTAATTAAATAATTTAGGTGTTACAGCAAATGATCGAAGCGGCTTCTATTAACGCTCTTGCTCAGCGCGGGCCCGAATGCGCACTCAAGATTAACTTCGATGAGAAGATGATTAAGCCCGCCATTACGTGGCGGAGAACAAGATCATGCCGCTCGAGCAAAGAGATGAACATGGAAATGTCGCTCGACCGCCACCGCCCTTTTCTCGAAGCTCTCCAAGCCCGCTCGCGAGCGGTGTAATTCTTGTAATAGCTTTAACTTGCCTTCGGGCACAACAATTTTCCCCGCCGTGCGTTTTTCAACTAGTGGACGCCGGCCGACCGGCGTCCCTTGTTTGTAATGACAATTTACTTCTGTTTAATTTGTTCGTTTGCTTGAATCTGATTGTTTCGCATTTATTTTTCTAAGTTTACGAACTTTAGATTTAGGTCGCTCGGCATTTTTTATCCGATAAACGGTTCCCACTCGGTGACACTTGCTTGGGCCGTCTTGATGGCACTCGTTGGGATCACTTCGATGACCTTTCGAGGTAGGTCGCTTCGACGGCCTATTGCGATGGGTTATAATTTAACCCGTAGGCCATTTTCGATGGCACTCGACATAGATCGTTTCGACGACCTAACGTTGTGGGTTGTTACTTAACCCTTGGGCCATTTCGATGGCTCTCGAGGTAGATCGTTTCGACGATCAAGCGTTGTTGGGCCATTTTCGATGGCGCTCGTTCGAGTCAACTCGGTGACCGTCGTTTGTGCCGGCTCGGTGGCACATGCCTCAGATCGTTTCGACGACCTGAAGTTTGCGGGTTATCTAACCCTTGGGCCATTTCGATGGCTCTCGAGATAGATCGTTTCGACGATCTAATCAACTTTGATAAATCTTCGATCGCTCCTTTGCCACGGGCAATCTTGAGCGACCGGTCATACATTCTTGCGAGAAAGTAAAGAACACATCATATTTCTAAAGGTCAGGCCTCTGTAAAAAACCCAGTGGGAAAAAGAGCGCCTGCCTGCTTTTCATTAATAGGTCGGTCATTTATTACATTCAAGTCGTTCGTTACATTCAAACGTAATATCTTCTAAGTTTTCTCGCATTCCATGTTCGGGGATAGTCGCCCATCCATGGTTTCCACTCGTAAGCCCCATTTCCGCCTTGTTGATGACCCCGTATGGACCTTCCCAATTTGGTGCGAGCTTCCTCTTGGCGTGCATTCTTGTTTCCTACGTCGCCCGTCTTAGAACGAGTGACCGACCGTGAAGTCTCTCTTTTGCACGCGAGTATTGTACACGGCCGCGACCTTACGCTTTGATCAATTGCTCTCTTAGTGGCGGCAGGTGCGCAGCTTCTTCAATTAGGTCCAATTCTTCTCGAATAGCTCGGCCGTTGTCAACCAATGTAGGGGGATTCGAAGTTCTCCAATTCAGCTCGCCCATCTCTATGGGTATCACGGCATCAGTCCCATATACCAGTCTGAATGGGGACTCCCCAGTCGTTGAGTGAGGGGTCGTCCTGTAAGCCCATAGAACGGATCGCGACTCTTTCGCGCGATTCCCTTTTCGCTTCATCGAGTCTTCGCCAACCCACGCGAATTACTCATTGGCCGCCTACTTGGCCGTTAGTCCGAGGATGCTCGACCGAGGTGAAACGTTGTTTTACCCCTAAGTCGCCAACATTTCCACGAATCTCTTGTGCGTGAACTGGGTGCCGTTGTCTGTTATCAATTGCTGAGGGATCCCAAAACGGGCCAACACACACCGGCCGAAGAATTTGCTTACTTTCGCCGAGGTGATGGTTGCAAGAGGCTCGGCCTCGACCCACTTAGTAAAATAATCTACCGCCACGATCAAGAACTTGAACTGGCCTGGAGCAGGTGGAAACGGGCCTAGCAGATCCATGCCCCACCAAGCGAACGGCCAAGGTGAGACAAGACTTTGCAACTCTGTGGAAGGTGCAATGTGGACATCGCGATGCATTTGGCATTTCTTGCATACGAACGAGCTTCTTGGCATCCTCGTCCATGGTCGGCCAATAATAGCCGGCCCTGAGAGCCTTCTTAGCTATGGAACGGGCGCCTTGGTGACTTCCACAAACACCTTCATGAATGTCCCTCAGGACATGGTCGGCTTCGACCGACGCAAGACACCTTAACAGTGGTGAGGAGAACCCTCTTCTATACAACCTTCCTTCTATAACCGAATACTTGGTCGCTCTGAGCCTGACCAACTTAGCTTGCTTTGGATCGCTCGGTTCTTCCCCTTCAACAATGTATCTAAGGATAGGGGTGATCCAATCTGAATCCGCGTCGACACACGTAACGCCATCGATCGACTTGGCTTGGTTGAAACGCCTACCGATTTAGAGTCTCTTGAATCACACTTCTGTGATTCCCCGGAGTTTTGGTACTTGCCAGCTTTGATAGTATATCTGCTCGAACATTTTCGGTCCGAGGCACATGGGTCACTTCCGCCCGGTCGAACTGCTTGAGAAGCTCTCTTACCCTGGCTAGGTAATTCTTCAGCACGTCGTCCTTAGCATCATATAATTCTTTGATCTGCGAGACGACCAGCAAGCGGAGTCCGATCGAAGTTCAACTCGGTCAACATTGAAGTCTCTGCGTAGTGCGGCAGTCGGCTATACACGCCTCATATTCGGCCCGATTGTTCAAGTATGGAAAGCGAAAGTCAAAGACACCTCCACGGCCTGAGCCTTCGTAATTTTCTAGTATTAGTGGCTCCACTTCCTTTGCTATTAGGCGACCCATCGTGCAAGATCCGTGTCGTTTCGACTTGATCTTCCGGGTAGGAGTCATTTCGCTATAAAGTCGGGCCAACACCGCGCTTTTTGCGCCGATCCGATTCAAATTTAATGCAAAACTCACCGAAGTTCCACCGCCCACTTTATCATTCGCCCCGCCGTGTCCGCCGATGGAGGACTTGCTCGATTGGTCGACGGTCCTTACCACGACACTGGTGGGCCACGAAGTAGGGCCTCAACCTTCGAGCAGCGATCAGGAGTGCAAGAGCAAACTTCTCTATTTTCTGGTACCTCAGCTCGGGCCCTTGCAACACTTTACTAATAAAGTAGACCGGATTTTGTTTCACCACACTCTCGACCAACACGGCGCTCAGAACTTCTTCTGTGATAGCCAAGTACAAGTACAATGTCTCGCCCGGCAGCGGCTTAGTCATAATTGGCGGATTGGTCAGAGCTTGCTTCAATTCGTCCAATGCTCGCTGGCATTGGTCACCCACTCAAAATCCACCTCTTTCTTCGTTGATCTAAACAATGAAGCGACTTGCAGCCGCTTTGGGAATGAACTCGACAGAGCTGGCCACCATGCCATTCATTGTTGTATTTCTTTTTAGTTGTGGGCGGCCTCATATCGGCGATCGCCCGCACTTCTCGTGGTTTGCTTCTATCCTCTTTCGGTCGGTGGAAGCCCAGAATCGCAGCCCTCACCCCAAAGGTACACTTCTCGAGATTCATCTAAGTGAGTTCTTCCTAGCTTCTTCAAATATTTCCCCGAGGTCATTCACGTGATCCGGGTCGGGTCACACTTTGATGATCATGTCGCCCAAGTATACCTCGAGATTCGACCGACCGCCTTTTGAAAATCTTGTTCATCATCATTGGTATGTCGCCCAGCGTTCTTCAGCCGAATGTTGTCTTGTGTCGATCGGGGATACATCGTGATCCGATTGTGTACCGAGTAAGCGTCCGTAAAAGACGAGTAATTTGTAGTTCGAGGCCCCATCGACTACCTTGTCGATGTTGGGTACGAGGAAGGCATCCTCCGGGCATGCCTTATTCGGATCGGTGTAGTCTACACACATCCTCCATTTACCATTCTTCTTTTTGACCAACACGACATTGGACAGCCAGGTCGTGTACTTGATCTCCTCTATGAAATTGGCCTTTATGAGGTCCTCAACGGCCTTTGCGGCGCTTGAGATTTTTCCTCGCTCGAGCACGCCTTCTTTGAAGCGATCGCTTGGCCCCTTCATCAATCGGCCGATGGCGAGCTACTTCAATAGGAATACCGGGCATGTCGATGCCCGCAAGCGAACAGTCAAGATAGTCTCTCAAACATTGCACAAGGTCTTGCTTCACTTGCTCCGTAGGTCGCTACCGAAGCTTGATCGTCTTTGTTGGGTCGTCTCCCAACCGCACGCCTATTAGTTCTCCATGAGGTTCTCGCCTTTTCAACCTATTTTTCGGTTCTCGGGCTAAGTCATCATCGTTATCCTCGGGTCGTTTTATGCGGATCATACCGAGCATCCAAATCGGTGACGTTGACTTGATGGCCTTCACCAGTGCTTTGAACGTTTGGGCCAAGATCTACCTCATCACAAATTTGCTGATACAGGTCGTGGCTTCGTCTTGCTGCCTCTAGGTCGGCCGCCAGGGTAACTACAGGGTCGCCCTTGTCGTAGAATTTCATCTTGGTGTCTTCGTTGATGCCACGCCTCTAGCTTGCCCGTGGTCGGCCTACCAATGATGCACTGATAGCATGATTTGAGGGGGAGTACAAGGAACGTCGTGCGGACCGTCCTATACAAAGTGCTATCTCCAGTGTCGTCACCAAATGTGACCATGAGATCGATCGTCCCCAACGGGTAGGTGACTGCTCCATTGAAGCCCGTTAGGGGAGTAGGCTCGGCCTGGGGAATTATCTCGCTCCGATCGACCTTAATCTTATCAATCAAGCCTTCAAACATAATGTCGGCCGAGCTACCCTGGTCGACTAGAATTCTTTGAACTTCAGTATTGGCCATAATCGCTCGCGACGATTAACAACGGAACATAACTATTCGGCCTACCATCGTGTAGGTCGCTATCTCCAAACGAGATGGGGGGTCTATTCGAGACCGGTGGGACCGCTGATGTTGAACCGACCATCAGGAGCTCGTCCCACTTCCTCTTTGTAGCTTTATTTGATTCTCTTCGGTCCAACGGATTCCCACCGTGAATGACCATTGCGACGTTCATGCCCCGGATCGTGGAGCTTCTCGATCCTCGGACCGGTCTTTGTCTTGGGTGCTTGAAACAACTAGAGCACCCTTCCCTCGGCCCGGATCAGCTTCTTTTCGCTTCTCGAGGTCGGCCGCCTTCCTCCGACCTCACATACTTTCCCAACTTTCCTTTTCTCGGATGAGTTCTTCGATATCATCTTTGAGGCCATCTGATCATTAGTATCATGACCCTTGCTTTTGTGGTAACGACAATACCTTTTGGTCGGCCGTGCCCCCTTCTTGAGCACAAGTGGATCGGGCCGCTTTACTCCCACAAATTCATTGTTTTGCACTCGCTATAGATCTGTGCAACAGAGGTGTTGGTGAAGTGCGATGATCGAACTTCTTATCTCGAAAAGTCGGACCAATTGTCGCGGCGACCTTCATGCCCTTTGGCCGCTTACTATTTTCTTCTTTAGGTCGCGGTGCGGACGGCCTTCCTTCTTCGCCAAGGTTTCTTCATACGCCATGTGGACGTTAGCCCTCGTTAAGAAGTAGGTGAGATCTTGGTAATGGTTAAGAGTGAATTCTTCTACGAACCGGTGGTCGGTCGAATACCACGCCGAGATACTTTAGCTTGTCCTTGTCGACAAGTCACGAACGGACTTCGGCCTCGGTGTTAAACCGGTCGATCGATATCGCCTCGGCGTCTCATTATCTCCTTGAACAACAGAGTCCAAGTATTCTTCATACCGATATTGGCGGCGGTTCGCAGCAGTAGTGAGACAAGAATATTCTCGATCGTGTCGTCCCATGAGGAGATGGAATTGGGCGCAGAGACTCCCACCATTCCAATGCTCGCCGTCCGGTGGATCGGGAAAAAGCTCGCATTTCATGGTCGGTCCCAATTCCTATAACATGTTAGCAGATAATTATTGAAGTAAGCGGAGATGTTTGTGCAGGTCTCCTCGGCCGTCAAACTTGTTGAGATTGGGCGGCTTGCGGAGATCTCGGAATTTTGTAACGCCCGATCTCCCCGGAGAACGGGCCGTGCTCATTCTCGAATGCCGCTCGACCCAAAGGGTTGCATCGCGAGGCATGCCTCGTTGCCGGCATTCCATAGAATCCTCCGGATGGGCGGTTGGTGGGAGCCGAGGAGGCCTTACGGGTCGCCGCTTTGGCCTCTTCTTGCCGATGTGAAACGCCCCCGATTCTTCCACCCTGTAATCTTCGGCTCTTCTCGAGAATCCCAAGATCGCTTCTCGACCGACGTGACCGGACGACTCATTGGAGGAGTATCGGTGGGTGAGCGACCGTGTCGGGATCGGTAGCTAGAATCCTCATAGTCATTGGACATCGAAGCGGCGTCACGCTGCGTTCTCGCCGGGGCGACCTATGCGCCGCCGCCGTCTTGCCGGAGAGCGATGGGTGGTGCTCTCCGCGAGAGATGCTCCTTCGTGGGGAGCGGCGCTTTCGCCACGGCCGGGCGGCGAGCGTAGGGTTCTCCGTCTTCCGCGACGCGGCGCCCGAATCGACCCTCTTTCGCATCGAGAGATGAGAGCGTCTCGGCTGCGCGATCACACGATTCTTGTTTTGCGGGATTTGCAAAACGGCGGCTTGAGTGACATGGTCCGGCAGAGGTTCTGAATGCCCGCTTCAATCACCATGCAAGTCGCCAGAACGGGCGTTGAATCTGGCGGAGGATAGGTCCGCGACCGGTGTGCACCGAAGGTTCTTGTCGCGAAGTCCTCGAGACTCGTGGACGGTGGCGCCACGCCCGGTCGTGCTGCTGCCGATTCTCGCCGGAGGATTGAGTCGAGAAGTGGCCCGCGTGCGGGGCCGGTCGCGTGGAGCCATGAAGGAGGTAGGATAGCGCACGGGCCTCCCATCGTGGTCGCCAATTGATCGTACCTTGACCAATGAAGAGTTGAAGTGTTGATTGATTCGCCAAATGGGCGGTCGTTGAATGAGTGAAAGGACCGTCCCCGCTTCACGCGTTGAATACCTCGGGTGGTACCGCAAAGACACTCCGACGATCTAGTGAGAGGTCGCCGGGCGGATAGCACAAGGTTAGAGAACGCACTGATGCCATATGCGAATGACGATATATATCGCGAGGTCCGACCGTTTGGCGAGATTTTCTACGGCGAGAATTGCGCTCCAAGCGGCGTGTTGGGCCGATCGAGTTTGGTGGGCGCGCAGCCTAGTTCTTGTTGGCGCTTCGATTTGCTAATACACCCAGGAACAACTAGTGCATCTTATAAAGTAACATTGGATTCAATGGCCCAATTATCAATAATAGTAATAATAAAATAAAATTGGGATTAAAATGAAAATATTATTTTAACATCGAATTAAATCGAATATTAGCCCAAAACCTAATCGACTATGCTAGTCCAAAGTAAATAATCCAACAATGGTTGGAACCTTCAGGAAGCTTGAGAGCAATGATGGTTTCAACAATCTAATTCATATCTGATTTTTTTTTTTTGAGATTCAAAGGGGCTAAAAACCCGAAAAAAAGACTACACGGAGATCAGTCTAGGAGTAGAGACTCCTCTTACATCAGCATCAACAAGCAACTGAATATATTTTGGTCAAAAAAAAGTACAACCAATATTGGCTAATTTGTCCGCTACCTTATTGGCTTCCTGAAAGGTGTGCACAATTCTCACAGCAACAAAGGATGAAAGAAGGTGCTTAATCTTTTTCACAATGCTACGACCGGACATGCTTCCAATGTCATCTTTAGTAATGCACTGCACCACAAATAGAGAATCCACTCGAACCTCAATATTGGCGTAACCCAAAAGTTGAGCAAGCTGCATGTCTTCCAAAACTCCCCACAGTTCGGCCATGTAGGTGTTGGGCACCCAGTTTATTTAGCAAAAGCCGGAAATCCATCTCCCATCGGAGCTACGAACCACGCCACCGCAAACAGCCTCACCAGAAGAGATTTTGACCATCCCGTCCGTATTAAGAACAACCCAGCCCTGTTGAAGAATTACGTGCTTCTTAGTCTCATAGAATTACGTGCTTGATCTCAACTCAACGAGCACGTGTGTCATTTGGAAAGAAAGTTTGGAGTTAGATAGATTGTGTATTGTTGTGTGGTTACTACTGTTGGCTTGGTGTCTCTCTCTCTCTCTCTCTCTCTCTCTTCCTTTGGAAACCAACTATCTTACATACTAGTATATATATAGTCAGGGCCGACCTTATACAAGTGCAGCCCAGTGCAATAGCACAGGGCCTCTGCTAAAAAAATTATAAGGCCCCATATATTTTTTTACCCCAGCCCATTCCCAAATATAGAAGCCCCTTCCCTTACCAAAAAACCAAAAAAAAAGCCCTTTCTTTCACTCATCACTCTGAGATTGAAACCTCTTTCATTCTGTTTATGTATTATTTCTCATTCTCCGAGCATTATTGTCATCTGGTGTCGTATGTGCTTATATGTTAGATGATATTGTTGACTTGTAGACTAGTAAGGGGGCCCAATTTTAAAAGGGTTTTGCTTTTCCCACACTCCCTCCTACTCTTTCACACCCCTTAACAAATTTTATTCCAAAAATAACCTCGCGTGAAACGTTGTAGAGGATGTGTTTAATGACTGTTCGCACAACCTTGTTCGAACACGTTCGAGTGACCCCATTCGAACAGGTGAAATTACGCACAAGAGGGTGTGAAGTCAATTTTTAACTCACGCGAACGATGTCGTTCGAACGGGTTCGAACAAGGTTATGCGAACATGTTCGAGTGACCCCATTCGAACAGGTTAAATTACGCACAAGAGGGTGTGAAGTCAATTTTTAACTCACGCGAACGATGTCGTGCGAACGTGTTCGAAGGCCCGTGTTCAAACACGTGAAAATTCTTGAAAAAAAAGACGTTTTGGCTGGCCTTTTGGTCATTTCACACCCTTATGGGGTGTGTAACGCCCCAAAAATGATTAAGTAAATAATTAGATAATTTAATTAAGTGATAATTTAATTAACCTTATTCAAAATAAATATAAGGAAATTAATTCCATTAAGGAGTGGGATGTAGTGAATAAATAGAGAGTATTTAATTAAAATGGGGAGGATGTGAGAAAGTAATTAGGAGGTGCAATTAGGGCCCTTTGGAGTTAAGTGGCCCAAACCCAATTAATAAAAACTTTAGGGTCTTAGGAGAAACCCTCACTAGAAGCAAAATATCAAAATTAGAAAGGAGAGAAGAGTGAGGAGAGGCGCGCGGCTAGGGCTAGAGAGAGGGAGGTTTTGGCGTGAAGAATCAAGGAGGAAGGAAGAAGCTTGGAGTGTTGGGGTTTTTGGAGAGGTCTTCTTAATCTTTGGTGCTATCTTCTTCAATTTTTAACAAGGTATGGGGGCTCTCTAGCATATTTAATAATTTATAAATCTTGAAACATAGGAGTTAGGGATTAGGAGTAATTAGGTGGCTAGTTTGTAATGTATATTAATGATTGGTGAAATATATGATTGATTTTCATGATGACATGGTGTTGTGGTACATGTGAATATGTTCTTGATGAATCTTGATTGGCTTGGTGTGTGTGAATTGTAATAGGGTGATTAAATGTTTATTTAACATAATTTGAGTAGGAGAAAGTAGGCGCTTAATAGGTGTTTGGGTGATTGGTTGAATAGGAGAAATTTTAGAAGTGTGGCGTTTTAAGGTTGGGTTCGGGTTCTTTTGAAATAGAGGAGGGCGCCACTGCGCAGAATTTGGCGCCTGTGGTGCTGTTTGGTTGAGGTGAGGTGCATAGGTGAGGTGCCGAGGTGAATGGGGTGAGGTGCCGGGGTGAACGGGGTGAGGTGCCGAGGTGAATGAGGTGAGATGACCTAGGTGAGTGAGGTGAGGTGAGGTGCCGAGGTGAATGAGGTGAGGTGACCTAGGTGAGTGAGGTGAGGTGAGGTGCCGACGTGAATGGGGTGAGGTGCCGAGGTGTGTGAGAGTGTATCGAGGTGTGTTTTGTGTGTGCCGAGGTGTGTGAGTGGGAGGAGGCGCCAAGTTGCAGGAAAACCGGCGCTGGTTTCTGTTGATTGATTTGTGGGTGTGTGTGAGGGGGCGCCAATTCCACAGAATCTGCGCGCTGGTGTCTTTGTTTGGCTAGGTGAGGTGGCAGTTGGAAGTGAGCAGTGCGGGCGCCAAATTGCGAGGAATTTGGCGCTTTGTGTGTGTGTGTCATGGGTCATTGGGTGCCTTAGGCGAGTGAATAGTGCTAGGGCGCCAAATTGCGAGGAATTTGGCGCTATGTGTGTGTGTGAAATTGGAAAAGTATTTACAGGTGGTGGGTGTTGCGCAGGGCGCCATTTTGGCTGCCCCAATGCGCTGGTGCGTGTCTTAGTTCTTTGGGAATTTCGGCAGGGTGTGGCGCAACACACGGGCGCCACTTTGGCATGCCCAAAGGCGCCTAGTGCTGCTTGTTTGTGTGCACGCAGGGTGTGGTGTTGCGCAGGGGGGCGCCATTTGGCTGCCCCAAGTGCGCCTGGTGGCGCCTATGTCTAGGTGTGAGTTCCACAATGGTCCCCGAAACGTTAAATTAATTAATATGGTGTCAAATTAGTCCCTAGGTGCTAAGCTAATTAACATGGTGTTAAAATAGTCCCTAAGTGATAAATTAATTAATATGGTGCCAAAACGGTCCCTGGGGGTAGAATAGGTCCCTATGAGGTGTTTGGTCCCTAGGTGTGGGTTTAGTCCTTTGGCGTGGAAATAATTATTGGTGTCCTTTTAGTCCCCGTAGGAGTATTAATTATGGTGTTATAAAATAAATGGTGAGTATATTGGTGATGAGAGGTCTATAACTCTTTTTGGTGAGTTGGTGAATATACATATAATTATTGGTGAGCACGTTATTGCTATATTTTGGTGTTTTGGTATTTTTGGTGCATAGTCATGGCGTCGCATAATCATATGCATTTTGGTGAATAGGCCTCGGCCTCTCAATTATTTTGGTGTTTGGTGAATGCCCACAAGGCAAATTTTGGTGATGGATCCACATGCATATGCCCAGTGGAGTTTTGGGTTGCATTGCATACATTGCATACATGTTCGTGTGTGTTTTTACGGTGTGGTTGTAGTTAGTGTAATCGCTTTGGTGTATGCTTGTCTTAATAGTGTATTTAAATTGGTTGTTCTCTGGTGTGCTGTTTTCTCGTGTTTCTCGCTTTATTTATTATTATCTATGCATTGAGACTCACCTCATGCGTCGTGTTGCCTCGTATGTCGGCAACAACTGCGGTGTGATCATGAGCGAAGGTGACTAGAGATCCTTCCTTGAGTATGGTCGAGTCGCTCTGATACGTAGCACCGGGGGGAAATGTTTATTTGTTATGTCTTTTACTTTTGAACTATTGACTAAGTAGTTATTCTTCCACTGCTGTAACCTTTTATTTCCGGATATTATCTTGGTGCTATGTATCTTTTGAACTGGAGTTTATTTTAATTAATTGTTTTGGAGTTATATTAAGGTGTTTGGTTTCAAATGTGACACCCTCGAGTGGTCGCACCGAAGTTTTTCAACTACTCTGATTTTTCAAATTATTTAAATAGTAGTTTATGTAGAAGGGGGGTGTTACAGGGTGTATTTTGAGTAGGAGGGGGTGTGGGAAAAGCAAAACCCTTTTAAAATTAGCACAAGGCTTAGAGTTCATATGGTTTTCATGTGAAACTCATTTGTTGGATTGGATGACATTTTCATTCTACGTATTTTTCATTATTCAGGCTCTAAGCCTTAATTTGTTTTGTTTTTATTTTTCTCTGTTATTTTTTTTTTGTTAAATCAAGGTATCATCTGTGTGCATAATTGTAGAGACTAATCTCCCAAAGTATTGAGATCTATTTAAGTGGTTGACCTCTCCAAAAAACAAAATTACAAATTATCAAATATAAATACATGGTCACTGTAGGTTTTAGTTAATGTATAATTAACAGTCAAAAGAATAACTTATACATATAATTATTGGGAAAATCAAACGAAAAAATAATTTATGAGGTAGATCGATATTCAATTCAATTACAATACTAGAGCTAGAAACAATTATTGGGTTGAACTACACCAGAAGTGATTCCTCCAACATGATTACACGACGCTTCAGCTTGTTTATTTTCATATGTAAGCATCACATTTTCTAAACTTATTCCAATGCATGGATTTTTTAACACATTGTTTTGCGTCACACTTTATATATCTTGTCACATAATTAATTTATTTTATCGAACCGATTTTTGAGAAAAAAACTTCGCGCATTTGAACAGTTAATTTTTTTTGAACCCTTAAGTACCCTAAAACAGACATTGCATATTTTGTCATGAAATTTATTTTTTTCACTAAAGCAGTAAATGATGAACAAATTTCACGTATTTGATTAGTTAATTTTTTTCCAAATTCTAAAGTACCTCAAAAACACTGCTAGCATCGCACTTACGTATTTTGTCACGAAATTAATTCTCTTTTCACCAAACCGGTTATTGAGGAACGAACTTCTGATATTTGAACAGTTAAAATTTTTCGAACCCTAAAGTACCCCAAAACACATTGCTTAGCGTCACATTTTACGTACTTTGTTACGAAATTAATTTTTTTCACCAAACCGGTTATTGAGGAACAAACTTCCCGTGTTTAAACACTCAGATTTTTTCGAGTACCTCAAGACACACTGTTTAGTTTCGTACTTTACGTATTTTATCACAAAATTATTATTTTTCACCAAACTGGTTATTAAAGAACAAACTTCACGCATTTGAAGAATTAAATTTTTTTCCGAATCATAAAGTACCACAAAACACAATATTTAGCACCACACTTTATAACATCTTGTCAAAAAATAACATCGCACTATACATATTTTATCACGAAATTGTGTTTCATAGGTTGTAATATTACCAAGATACCCATGTAAAGTGTGGTAGACCATTTTACATGTCTTCATCACATTAATTAATTGAGCTTTAAGATATAAAGATAATAATCCAATTTCAAAACTAAATCATAAAATAGACTCTAGAACAAATCGGTATGATCATGTATATACACTAGTGCAAAATCAGGATAAGAATTTCACCTCTAAAGTCAGACCCTGAAATACCTGACTTATAATGTAAATGCGGTGGTAAACTTGTAATTAAGTTGAAAACTTTTATAAACGTTTAGCTTTATAAGTCACGCATTTATATTGCCAGATTTTATAGATACTTACCTTGACAAAAAAAAAATTACCAAATACTTATCCCATCAAAAGCGCGCTCCCTCTCCCTCTCATTCCCAATGAACGAAATTTTTTTTGTTTGGGAAATCGCGCTCTCACTCTCTCGGTTCTTCTTCTCTGAAGCGCACTCCTTCTTCTTCAATCTTCATCTCGTTGCCTTGGTGAAATCGCTGCCTGTCTTCAATCTTCATCGTCGTTACCCACTCCATCTCTCTCTCTCTCTCGGTCGCTCTCCCTGTGGCTCTTCTTGGTCCCTCTCTCTCTCTCTGTCGTGCTCTCTACCTGTATGGTTCTCTTTCTCTTTAGTGCTCTCTGTCGCTCCCTCTTTGGTTTATCTGTATTTTGAGATTTAGGGTTTATTTGTATTTTGGGTTTTATCTGTATTTTGGGTTTTAGGGTTTATGAGGTTTCATAAATTAATTTGGGATTATGATTTAGTAGATTATCTATATTTAGGGTTCTTGATTTGGAACAAATCTGTATTGGTGAAACTGTTTGTATATGTGTTTCCAAGTTTGGGTTAGATTGGTGAAGCTGTTTATTTTTTCCTCTTTTGAATCTCATTGCTTCAACAGGTAGTTTATGGGATTTGGTTTCATTATCTCTGTTATCTTCAACGGAAATCTTAGAGTTGCATGTCGACATTTCGTACTTCCGTTATCCCTTTCGGCTTTGTATAATGTTGCTGTTGTGTTATTTTATTTCATCAAATCTGCTACTTACTAGTTTTTTCTGTTTGCTGCATTCTTTGAAGTTTAACGAATGATTTCGATGCATAAAAATTTATTTGAGTCTAAGGATGATTAGCTGGTTTCAGTAAGATAAAATTTGCTATCCCCACCCCCCCCCCCTAAAATCTACTTACTTGTCTCTATGCAGCAGCTTATTTTTGCATTGTTAATTTTCTCTATGCAACAGCTTGTTCTTAGTTTACTCTAGTGTCTTACAACGGCTAAATTACAATTTTCTTTTACTCCAAGTAGTCTTATGGTACCCTTTTCAAAAATTATGTAATTTCTATTCTCAGCTGAACTTAGAAGATATCCTATGCAGGTACAAAGCAGTTGGCATTAGATTGGATTCTGGTGACCTTGCATATTTGTCTTATGAGTCCAGGAACTTCTTTTGTTCAATTGAGAAGGAGTTGGAGGTGCCTGAATTTGGGAAGATGACAATCACTACTAGTAATGACCTCAATGAGCAAACGTTAGATGCTTTAAACAAACAGGTAATAATCATTGCAAATCTGAAATTGGTTCACAATCAGCCTAACAATCGAACAGTCACTTTGGTTTCATTCTTTATTTTCATTTACTTTTTACCTAACCATGCAATAGGTTGCTTATTTAGGATATTGGAATGTGATACAAGTTTTAGGGTGAAGCTTGATAATGTGAACCATATTGATCATTTCATCTACTCAACTTGGAGACCATGTTCCTTATTAAGTGGTTGGGCTTACGGTTTATTGTATTTTTAATATTTTGGTGTCAACATCATATCATATATCTTTGTTTGACAAGATATTGGTCAAATGAATGTTGAATTGCTAAAGTAATTTTTAGTTTGCTAATGATATTTTTTGAGCAAAATTTAATACATTTATTTTATATAGAATATGTATGTTGCTAGATTTAATGAATTTGATGTGGGGCCAAATTAGTATATGACGTGATCACCCAAAAGCTAAAAAGAATTAAAACTTAAATAAAGACTTTTGAAGTCAAGCATTTAAAATGTATGTCTTAAAAACAACTTTTAAAGTCAAGCATTTAAAACGTCTGACTTAAAAACATCTTTAAAGTCTGGCGCGTGACTTTAAAAGCTATTCACAGAGGCTGGTCTAGAGAGAACACGAGGAATTAAAGTCAGGCGGTTAAAAGTCTGACTTAGAAACAAACTTATGAAGTCAGACACTCACGCGACTTTAAATCTTCTGACATACGAAGTCGCCTTAATAGAAGTCACGCTAGCGCGTGACTTTAAATGTCCAATTTGTCTGACTTTAAATCCCTTTTCTGCACTAGTGATATACCTAAAGGATAGCCATGTGAGGTGGCATGATGATAACCTTGTTGATGATGGTTATTATATCCTCCTGACTGAGCATAACCAGCAGGTGGATACCCTCCTCCTGCATATTGTGGAGGACAATAATAGCCTCCTTGAGATGATGGATATCCATTTGGTGGATATGAATAGGACCCAGGTGGAGGAGGATAACTCATCTTGATTCACCTAAAATTGAAATTTTTCATTAATTAATTTATTGAAAATGATCATATAGAGTTTACTCCCTAGAACTCAACTTTCATTCATCATGAAAATTATAGCAACACACAAGATTGGATTGGCAACAATTGGAAAAATAATAAGTACTTAATTAATATAATAATTGCTTTGTTCTTACTTGAATTAAAATCTGTACTCAAGAGCTGAAAGAAAATGCTTGTTGTTGTTGTTGAGAGCATAGCCAAATGTGACACTTATTCTTATAGTTGTCGTTTCTTAATAGTGAGAAGCATATGTTGTTTATACGCGTTTGTTTTACGCACGAGCTCCACTAAATATGTAATATATATACATTATTATTATTTTGGTAAATATTCTACAAACATAAAATGGGTCATAATTATATAATATCTTTTTGGTATAATATATTTTTTGGCATCATATATTTCTTTTTGGTTCCAATGGATATATATATATATATATATATATATATATATATATATATATATATATATATATATATATATATATATATATATATATATATATATATATATATATATATATATATATATATATATATATATATACACTAAGTATGTATCACCAAATACAAGATTAGTATACATTTATTTTAAACGTAGTATTTGTATTCGTGGGGTGTGGGAATTAAAAAATATTCGTTTTGTCGCCAAGATGTATAGTGTGATGCATATGTGTTTCTCTCTCAGATAATCGTAATTTATAAAATCTAATGTTAAAGTAATATTATATATATATATATATATATATATAAATAATTATTTTAGACTCTCATATACAAAGTGATTGTTTGTTTGATATATGTAAATTCCATAAATTCAAAAACACATGTGGGTCTTTGGTAATTAGAAAGTAATGCATGATAAGAAATATAAATTTTAAAAACTTATTTTTGTTGTCAAAGCAGGGGGTATTTGTGGGTATGTATAGCAGGGCCAGTTTAGTCATTTACTCGCAAACTGTATATATACATAGCAAAGCAAAATTGGGAGAGAAGCTGATGGGAAATTTGCAAATGAGAAGAAACTTTATATATACATAGCAAAACAAAGTTGAATGTATAACTTGCTACTAATCTACCAACTGGAAATAAATTACAT
This sequence comes from Oxytropis ochrocephala, assembly GCA_020916435.1. Classification (NCBI taxonomy): domain Eukaryota; kingdom Viridiplantae; phylum Streptophyta; class Magnoliopsida; order Fabales; family Fabaceae; genus Oxytropis; species Oxytropis ochrocephala. The sequence goes on from CM037091.1 coordinate 57,571,696, forward strand.
CATTTGCTAATGTTAATTTGGAACACAAAAAATGTCAGAGGAGTTTTAAAGTTGTCTGTCAAACAGTCAAATTCAAAAGGTATCCACACAAATTTTGTAGTTGAGTTTCCTTTCCCATCCTTGTTTGAGTAGTGATGAAAAATAAAAACCAAGGTTGGCTATCATTCTGCTGTCAAAATAAAAAGGTTGGCTATCATTCCCTGATAGATACATATGTTGAAATCTGAAGATTAAAACTCATTTTTTAGTTGATCCAAGCAGTAAACTATCAACATGGTAAATGAATCCATCCTAGTTGTACAAAATAAATATAACATTAGACCACTTGTTGTCACTTATTGATTGCAAAGTTCAATTACTACACAAATTTTCTGAACAAAGTTGGAAGCACTAGTGCAAATATGACATTAAACAACATCATTTAGTAACGGTTGTTTGAAAAGCTGATACTAAATGTAGACGCGGTGGCAATTTTGAAATTAAATAGAAGTTTTCAACTTTTGCGCCTACATTTAGTATCGGTTGTTTAAACAACCAATACTAAAAGTATATCTGAAACACAATTAGTATCGTGTTTTATACAACCGATACTAAAGGTGGCGTTAAATTTTTCGTAACACGCGTGCATTCTTTCTCACTCAACTCATCACGACGCTCTTCTCACTCTCGGTCTCACGACGCTCTCACTCTCGATTCACGCTCGTTGCCATCTCTCTCTCTCGCCTCGCATGCACTCTTCTCTCGCGTTGCCATTCCTTGCCAACAACGAACACAACTCTCTCGCCATTCTCTCGTCACTTCGCTTAACATCTCTCTTCGTAGCTCAGGTTCTTCCATGTCGCTTAACATCTCTCTTACTTCAACCCAAACTTCTCCGTTCAACAACGCAGATCTATATTCCCAGGAATCGCGTTATCCTCAGAAAACAACAACAACACATCAACCACACTTCTTAATTTCCAATCCAATAACCTAACCGCCGCCAGCATGTTGCAAGCAAAGCAGGAACAACAGCTACGAGATAGCGGCACACCGCGTCTTCATCGACGACGTTAGATTTAACTACCGGTTCAATTTTGTTGGAGGATCCACTCGATGGTTTCGCCGTCAGATTTATGGCTTCTGGAATCGATTTCTTCTGATTTCATCATATCTTCAGGTATGAATAAACCCTAAGTATTTCTCTTCATCACTTCTTTAGACTTTCTTATTGTAGATGTAGTGTTTGATGAAATGCCTAAGTGAGATTGATTTTCATATGAAACAGATGGAGCTTACTTTAACTAAAGAAGATGCTCCTCATTGGGTTTATAGAGGCGAAGGAGTGTTAATCTTGTTCTTGCTTATTCGGATCCTCTCCTTTTTATGTGAGTTCCTGATACCATTTATTTTTTTTGTAGGCTTTGATAATGTTCACAATTCAAGCTGGTTTAAATAATTTACACCTTGATGCATGTGGAAAGTCAAGCTGTGTAAAAGGAGGTACAGCTGTAAAGTTTTACACATCACTTTGTTTATTAGCTTTGGGGTTAGGTGGAGTTAGAGGATCAATGACTGCATTTGGTGCTGACCAATTTGATGAAAAACATCCAATTGAAGCTAAAGCTCTTGCAAGTTTTTTTAATTGGCTTTTGCTTAGTACAACATTAGGTTCAGTTATTGGTGTTACTGGTGTTGTCTGGGTTAGTACACAAAGAGCTTGGCATTGGGGATTTTTAATAATAACATTAGCTTCTTCTATTGGTTTTCTCACTCTTGCTCTTGGTAAACCTTTTTACCACATCAAAAATCCTGGTGAAAGCCCCATTTTGAGGATTATTCAGGTAAATATATGTAGTAATTTAATTAATTAACTTTTACTCCTCATTCATTGATTAATTAAGAAATGGTATTAAACATTATTGTTTGTTACATTACTTACAGGTTATTGTTGTGGCTTTTAAGAACCGAAAGCTACCACTGCCAGAATCTAATGAACAACTTTATGAGGTTTATAAAGATGCAACATTAGAGAAGATTGCACATACCAACCAGATGAGGTTTTTCTCCTTCATATTCATTGCATAATGCATTCAGTAGCTACACCAATCAATCAAGGCTAATAATAATGTTTCTGTGAAATGACAATTTAGAATTACATAGTCCAGCTGCACATTAGCATGTTAAGATTCTTTTTCCTATGTACGACGTAATATAGATGATCACTGTGAAATTTCCTATACCTTGAATTTAATTAGGGTTAGATATATTGTATATCCTATTTTATTTAAAGTCTCTTTATATGATCAGTAATTGATAATTGGCAGCATGGTTTCAGGAAAATGTGGGTGACTTCTACAAGAAAGCTGGTGACATTTTCAATTCTGCACACAACCCAGTTAGTAAACTAATAATTGATTGATTTTATTTTTGAATTGTCCATGTTCCCTTGGTTATGTATGCTACCGATGATGCAGTTGCATATTTGGGATTTTTCTGGGCAGACAACCCAGCTTTTCATGAATGACAAAGCTAAGGTGCCAAATGATTCTCTTGGCCAACCTGTAAAAGAGGTACTTGCTGATATATTTTTTTTATATATAATTTAGTTAAATGCATTTCAAGTTTACACACAAGGAACCAGAGGCTTGACAATTCATGGTGGAATATTGAAATTAACCCATGATCCTGAGTTTTGAATTTTGGAAATCTGTTTTTAAGATTTATTGTTAGTTCCGAAGATTGGATCCTTGAAATCAGTTATGTTTTCTTTCTATAGCACTCTTACTACTCCATGTCCATGCAGGTTCTTCTGGAATTACAAGTTTATAGACTTTCAGATTCAGCAAGGGGTAGTAGTCAGAGCAATGGGATGATTTCGGACACGTCCCTGATGGAATCTTCTACTAACAGAAACTCTGTTATGATGAATGGAAGCACTGAAAATGTTATCTCCTATGTAACAACAACCAATTATTTTCGAGGCAGTAGCTATAGAGCAGTTCGATCGTTGGGCTTGACAGGATTACAGAATCTTGGAAATATGTGTTTTATGAATAGTGCCATTCAGTGTTTGGCACACACCCCAAAGCTTGTTGATTTTTTCCTTGGAGATTACCGTAGAGAGATAAATTATGAAAATCCCTTGGGAATGAATGTATGATTTTTCCTTTTCATGTTATTCTGTCATTTGCAAGCATGTTTTTTGTATTAATTTATTCTCTCTTATATTTTTCAGGGAGAACTTGCTTTGGCTTTTGGAGATTTACTTAGAAAGCTATGGGTTCCTGGAGCAATGCCTGTGGCACCAAGAATGTTCAAGACGAAACTGGCTGATTTTGCGCCTCAGTTTAGTGGTTATAGCCAGCATGACTCTCAAGTTAATACCTTCAACTCTATCACCCCTTTTCTTAATCACACTGTTGTAGACATCTCTTACTCTAGTAGGACATTTTAATTATTCTTTTTTATGTTTAGGCAATTCATTGTGACCCAAAAAAACCAAGTATTCCATTAGCCAAGTACATAAATATTTGTATGTTATTTTCTTTTGGGGAGTGCGGCAAACATTGTTGTGGAACCTTACCTGTGGAAGTAAGAGTTTTTGCAGACTACCAGATATACATAGAGTTGTTTTCAATTGTAAATAGTATCTATTTATTTTCAGTGTAAAAGAGAGGAACTCCTTACTATCTATTTATACTGCTGTTCTCCAGTTTTTTTTTGTTACACTGGGATTGTCAACTTGTCATCTCTCTTTTCCATGTTGTGTTGCCTTATTTTTCCATTCTTGTTCTCATATTTCCTTAATTAAGTATGTATTTCATCGCATAAAAGAATACAATAAGAATGAAATAATTTAGGTTAGGGCTATTTATTTATTTCTACTAAACTACTAATTGATTTGGGGTTGAATGAAAGGAAATGTGCTGCATGTTGCAGCTTTTAATAGTGTGTGAAGGAACTCTGGTGCAATAGTGTGAGAGATTGCTTAAAATGTTGAAAACACTATTAGTATCGGTTATTTAAATAACCGATACTAAATGTCACTTTTAGTATCGGTTATTTAAATAACCGATACTAAATGTCATTTTTAGACAGCAAACACAATGTTAAAGTGACATTTAGTATCGGTTATTTAAATAACCGATACTAAATGTCAATTTTTAGACAACAAACACAATGTTGAAAAGACATTTAGTATCGGTTATTTAAATAACCGATACTAAAAAGTGACATTTAGTATCGGTTATTTAAATAACCGATACTAAATGTACGCGTTTTCAAGACATAAAAATCACCAAAAACGCGTCATTTAGTATCGGTTTTTGAAAATCCGATACTAAAAGTGACATTTAGTATCGGTTATTTAACCGATACTAAATGTCAGACATTTAGTATCGGTCGAATTAGTATCGACAGATAACCGATACTAAAAGTGCAAAACAACCGATACAAAAAGCCTTTTCTGCACTAGTGAAGGTACCTTGAATAAAATTATGAATGATATCATCATTGACACAAAAAGTACCTAGAGTGCAACATAAAAAAGATGACATGGTCCACATGGAAAAATCAAAATCAACAATGCAATGTGTTCAGTAGTATTTGGAATGAGATTCTTAAAGTAAATAATAGAAATAAAGTAACTAATCCTGTTTTGGTTTTGCAAGACATTTTTTCTGTTTATTCTAGCATTTGAGGATGCATAGTGGTAAGTATTTTCATCTCCTTACATTTTTGAATAAAAAGCATGTTAGAAAATACCATTAAACACACCTTATAACATTTAAATCAAGGAACGTAGGCTACACACCAAAAAAATATATAAAAGAATAGAACTTTAGTGTCTCAAGTACCATATTGTAAAAGTAAAGGTATCAAAATAATGGAAATAATGATAGAGTAGCAAACCTAAAATTCCAAAAATGCAACATTTTTCCAAGACCAGTGTTGAATTTACAACCGTTAAAGTGAATCCCGTCGCCGCAATCGCCTCTTCACGTCGTCGCTTCCTGTTGTCACTTTCATTTACAAATTTGTCATCTCCAAGTTCTAAAAAATCAGAAAAACAAAACATGGGAAAAAATATGCATATCAGTTAAATCCCTAAAGAACAACAATTTGAGTTAAATCCCCAAACCATAAATCCCTAAAATCGTTAAGATAGTGAGGCAGAAACCGAAATTGAAATTTGAAACAATAAGTTGAGAATAATGAAATTCATCGTAGGTTGCTTTTCAATAACCAGTCCATTATTCGTATCGTAAAAGAAAATCAGTGAAATATGACTCAAGTAAATCCATTTCTAGAGTATTTTTTTTCCAACAGGGACTATGACCTACGAATAATATTTCTATTTGCTCTTATGTGCAGGATATATGCTCTATACTTGAAGCTTATGTGGTAAGCTTTTGTTTTTAGGAAAAACAAATTAAGTTTCCTTGATATAAGGCGAAGTTTTTATTATTATTTATTGTCAATTGGTGCAGGATTATTTGCTTTAATTGTCAATCAATTGACCGATTTGATCTGTGAAGGAAAACAAACTATCTATGCCGTTGATCTTGATAGCTGGTGTGGCGCTTGATAACCAAACACACATGCCACCTATTTTTCCTGAAATGTGCGTGTAATTTTCCTATTGGTCCTATGTAGATTGATGAATCCCCATCACATGATGGTTTTTAGTATGAAAAAGAGGATTTTATGTGAAGATTTTAATGAATGTAGGGAAAATGGCAACACGAAAAGAGTAAATTGTGCTAGTTGAAATTGATTTGCTTTGCAGTGTTTACGCTTGGTTTTTGTGGTGTTTTTGTGCCCCAGGACTAGGTGAAAGGAAGAACGAAGAAATGCAAGCAAACGGACGAAAAAGTGCCAAGGAATGAGCTTATACTGAGTTATATTTGAGGCGCCAAAGTGAGGCGCCAAAGGAGTGCAGGAAATAACAAGTCCTCGCCCATTCGCGCTCCACTCGCACGAGCGCGCGGCGAGGCGCGAGTTATCAGAGCGTCCTCCAATCGATTTGCGCTTAAGTGGCGCCGAGGCGCCGCGCCGAGGCGCAAGTCAGTCGGAAAACACACGATAAAACACGCAAAAGCTGCGTTTTTTGAGGATCTTCTCACTTTTGGACGAATTGGAACCCTAGCACACCAGAGAGAATTCGTTGCAGCTGCTGACCATCGAAGAATCAAGCCTTGGGAACAAGAATTGAGACTTCGAATGTCATCATCATCATCGTTATTATCTTGTAATTCCCTCTTTCCCTTATCTTTGATCATGTGTAACTAAACCCTTATGTTGGGGATGAATATATTTTGATAGAGCACGATGTTAGCTGGTTCTTAACTGTGTTAATTTGTTTCTCTCTCGTATTTTGTGGATTGAAATTCAGTTTTAAGTTGTTTACAATTGGAAAATTGTGGAATTATCCTTATTCAATGATTTAATGGAAATTGTTATTGTTGAATGGTAGAATTTCAATTCCAGCAATTCGTAGCTTAGGAATATTCCTCGAATTGTTGTATGTGGTGAACTCTATTGTTTAAGGCTTGTAGGTAATTAGGATCACCTAAGGAATCAGGGGTTTTAATAATCTATAAAGGACTAGTTACCTAAGGAATTAGGACTTAGTTAATATAACGAGTTCGGTAGCAAAATATAGAGAGAGGTATCTTTGACGTTACGCCGATTATATTGTGCGAAATCAAAAGACGTTCATCCCCAGCACCCATTCTCATCATAGTTCGTCAACGTGTTCTTAGTTTCAATTTATTTAAAAACTCAAAAAATAATTTATTGCTTTACCTTTGAGCCGCATAGCTCAACCATTTCAACCAAACCCTTTCAAATCGGTTCTCTTAGCAATTGTTAACGTGATTAGTAAATTAGTTCGATCCTCGAGGGCGATATCCCGCATTTCTTACGGTTTTATTACTTGCACGATTTGGTACACTTGCCAAATTACTAACAAGTTTTTGGCGCGCGTTGTTGGGGATCGAAATTGATTTACTAATTATTTCAAGGCAAATCGCTAATTCGAACCCGTATATACAACAATTTATTTGGTTGTAGTTTTTCTTTATTTTTATTTATTATACCATTTGCTTTGACACTTGTCTTAGTTCTTGTTGTTTTGGTGCATGCGTGGAGCAAGAGATCCTAAAGATTTACTCTACAATCCGAGATCAAGAAAAGCGCAAAGCGAATCGAAAAGAAGCAAGGTTAAGAAAGCAAAGAGAGCAACAAGTAACAACCGGAGAAACTCTGTGCAACCAAGCGTAACTCAAGTCATGGGAGAAAATCCGCCGCTTTCGTACTCTTGGCGACTTTGGTAGAAGAAATCAAGGCGCCCAAGCATATACCTTCCAACTGTGGGAGCTGTGGCATTTGAGATCAAGTCTTCAATCCTCAATGCCTTGAAATCGAACAATTCTCCAGTTACGATGTCAAGACCGAATCAAGACTTGTTCCAATTTTATGAAATTTGTGGGTCCACAAATCCTGCTGGAGTGTCTGACGACCAAAAAAAATTACGTCTCTTTCCGTATACTTTGAGTGGCAGGGCTAAAGACTGGATAAACACTATCCCAGCAAGAACTATCAACAATTGGGGTGATCTAGAGAGCAAATTTCTCGAAAGGTTTTTCCCAATTTCTAAGTTCATAAAGAAACGGGCCGAGATATCAAATTTTGAGCAAGGGGATTCAGAGTCTTTGTATGACACGTGGGAAAGGTTCAAACTCCTATTAAAAAGATGTCCTTCGCATGGAATTGATGAGTTTGTTCAATTGCAAACCTTCTGGTCATGGGTTGCGGCCCCAAACTAGAATGATGCTAGATGCTTCACTGGAGGATCTTTAGGTACCAAAACTGCTGAAGAAGCCAAACAATTGGTAGAGCATATGGCTTCTAATGAGTACCGGCTGCAAAATGATAGAGGGGCAACAAAGAAACCCGGAATGTTAGAGTTGGACGCTAATAGTGCTGTGTTAGCTCAACAAAAGGTAATGTCACTACAAATTGAAGCTCTTACTAAGCAACTAGCTGCTGCTTTACCAGGGGGATCTCAACCCCCTGCGACTGTTCAAGCGGTAAACCAGGGTGCATGTAACTATTGTGGTAGAAATGCTCATGAAGGTGACTGTGCAACTCATGGAGATAACAATGAACAGGTTAATTATATGGGCAACCTTCAGAAGCAAGGTGGGAACCCCTATTCTAACACCTACAATCCTGGGTGGCAGAATCATCCCAACTTCTCTTGGAAGAATAATGATACCGTAGGGTCACATCAGCAGCAACCTAGTCAAGAACAAAGAAAGCCATCTCCTATGGAGGAAGCATTGACACAGTTTATGCAAATGACAAAGACAACCTTTCAATCTCAAGACCAAGCTATGAAGAATATGGAAAAGAATCATGAAGCTTCCATAAAGAATCTAGAGACTCAAATTGGGCAGTTATCAAAGCGACTTCTTTGGATCATCTAATGATGGTTTCTCACCTAATACCGTTGACAACCCTAGGAATGAAAGCGCTAAGGCTATCTCTCTAAGAAGTGGTCGGAGTTGCCGACTCTGTGATGAATTGTGAAAAGAAGGTGTCAGTTGAAAATGAAAGAAAAGAGTTGAGTGAAAAGAATGAAAATGAAAAAAATGGAGAAGTCGAAAATGAGTTGAGTAAGGAAAGTGAAGAAGGTGTGAAGTCTAACCCTAATGAAAACAATTTGTTCTCTGATGTGCAGGTACAAGAGAAACTCAAGACACCTCCTCCTCAAGTGAAGTTGCCATATCCTCATGCTAGCAAGAAACATCAAAAAGATGAGCAGTTTTCTAAGTTCATGGAGGTTTTTAAGCGGCTACAAATCAATATACCATTCGCAGAAGCTCTAGAACAGATGCCCATATATGCTAAATTCATGAAGGAGCTTTTGACAAAGAAGAGGAAATTTAAAGAAGACTAAACAAGCAGTGGCTTTGAATGAGGAGTGCAAAGTGCTATAATCCAGAGGAAGCTCCCTCAGAAAATGAAAGATCCGGGAAACTTCACCATTCCATGTGCAATTGGCGACATAGCCATTGGCAAAGCTCTTTGTGATCTGGGGGCCAGTATTAATCTTATGCCATTGTCTATGCTGAAGAGACTGGGTGGTGGTGAGGTGAAACCCACTAGAATGTCTCTGACACTCGCTGATCGATCAGTAACAATGTTTCATCATGTTTCATGAAATTATAACAATGTAAAATTGGTAAAGTTATGTGGGGCATTGAGAGAGTGGATTTGAACCACAATGCTCCACATTCTTCTCTTTATCTCATGCCCCTAAACATTTATAGTAAAGACAAAAAAAACAATGTAAAATAGAAGTAGATCATAAAATACTAGTTTAAATTTAAGGGTATGCATTGTTGTTGTAAAATAGTTTTACAATCACAATCACAATCACAGTAAAAGTGATTCAGTCCAAAACTTGAAGCAGGGGAAAAACCCAAGAAGACAGAGAAGTTCACGATTCATTGTAAAGATCATCAAGGAAAGATTAAAACAAGAACAAAAACAAAACAAGATTCCATTATTTTCATCCCTTCATATTATTTTCTAGTCCTTCCAATTTAATTTCTTTAAAAAGGAAAACACATACTGTCATGAATCATGTGTTATAAAAATCTAGCAAACCCATAAAGGGTAATACAGAACAAGATTCATCACAACAACAAAATCAATCAAAGTTTAATCAAGATGCAATAGGGGAACAATTTGAACAAATCCATTTTTCTTACTGTAACCAGTTGATCATGATGCCAAAGATATTGAAATTATTCAAGAAATTGCAACATTTCAAACCAAGATACATAGCAACACACAAGATTGGGTTAGCAACAATTGAAGAAAAAAAAAAGTAGTAATAATTATTGCTCTGTCCTTACTCAATTAAAATTGTGGACGCTTTCTGTAAAATCACCCAAAAGTGGCAAAAGAAAATACTTGTTGATGGCACACGCAAAATAAAAAGAATTGAGACTGTACCTATTCTTATAGAGATTATATATTTTCTTAATATTTAATAAAGCATACGTAATTTATACGCGACTGCTTTACAAGTTCCGCGTAACAACATTGAGAATATTTGAATGTAAATATTATCTTTTGGAGAATTTATTTATTTATTTTACAAGGGTCACCTGCTGTTTTGGATGGGTATAAGCAACATTATTATGAATTCAATAATAATCAGAATTAATATGACTGAAAAGTTGATTAATCAAAAATTAAGTAACTTGCTTGTTATGAGAGGACTAGTCATGCTAATATCATATACTTATCTTCTTAACATAAAAAAGTATTACTTATATATCAATCAGTCAGTAACACCTTTTTTGTTTTTTTAAAGGAGAATATTAAAAACTGGAAATAATTTTCAAAGTCTATCTTATAATTTGGATTAGATATAACTCAAATTTATAAACTCTTTTTCACATCATATTATATTCAATGTGGTACTTGAGTTTTTCATAAACCCCTGGTCTACTCGAGTTTGCACAAAAACAATCTTGTAATCGAGTTAACTCAAAATTTGATACCTCAAGTTGTAAACTTAAAAATTATGAGTTAAGATGTATGTATAATATAGCATCCTATGTATTATTACTCTAGTAAGGATAAAGCGTGGAAAAATCAAGTAGTGCAGTCGTCATTCAACCAATGTGTCAAATATCCACTCATAACTTTCTCAAAACCTGAAGCTGTTCTCCTCCTTCATTCTTAGTTCTTCCAAAATTCATTAAGAGTAACATGTCAAATTCAACTTTGTAGAAATGCTCATAGCATTGCACCATGTTCACTCTTAATTTATTTTATTGGGAGAGGAAAAGGAAGAGAGATAGGATATGGAGAATTTCTTTCATAGTTCATACAATCAACACTAGCAAATTTCCATCAATACAAATTCAATTAGATGGCATAAGAACGACCACTACACAGGAGAGGAGAGCACTAAACCTAGATGATCGTGCATACGGGATTATCTACAATAGCACTAAACCTAGAGCATGCAGAAAATATATATACCTGTCCCCCAGGCGCTAAATTATCTACAATAGCACCAACCAAAGGCTTCTGCAGAACTCTTCTTTTACGATGTCTTTTCTTAAAATGTGGGTCTGGACACTGCATGTGTGGGGAAAAATCATTCAATCAAAAATAAAAGGCTTATGGAAGTAAAACCCTTGAGTACCAAAAATGTAGCCAACAAGCCTTTAGATCAGTGGCACCCACTTTTAGGTGGCTTCTAAGTGCACTCCATTCTTAGGCCACCCGGTGGGACTAAACCCAATAATCAACCAAATAACCCAAACTTGCAATACTGATGATTAAAAGAGCAGCAAGCAAGGGATATTTGTAGGAGTAATAGAAATTTATTTAGAAACAAGCGATCAGTCTTAGTTGCCAATACTAATACAAAAGTTTATACGCTATTAACTTACTAGTACACAAAACAGCATCAAGATAAATATTGCTTGGGAAATCAGTAACTTATCCTGCCATCACCCTCAGTTATCACATCCTCAAAGGTTCCATTACTAGGAATCATTGGCAAGACATGCTCTTGATGGGGTACAATGACATCAAGAAGGTAAGGACCAGGGGTATCCAACATTTTCTGAATTGCTGCTCTAAGGTCTGCCTTCCTAGTCACCCGAGCTGCTGGTATACCACAAGCATCTGCAAATTTCAACATATTGGGGAATATTTCTTTCTCGTTGGCCGGGTCTCCCAAATAGGTGTGAGCTCTATTGGCCTTATAGAACCGATCCTCCCACTGGACAACCATACCCAAATGTTGATTGTTCAGCAACAATACCTTCACAGGGAGATTCTCCACCTTTATAGTGGCCAGCTCCTGAACATTCATTATAAAACTCCCATCCCCGTCAATGTCAACAACAACAGCACCAGGATTAGCCACGGCAGCTCCAATGGCAGCAGGCAAACCAAATCCCATAGCACCGAGACCACCAGACGTCAACCACTGCCTAGGTCTCTTGTAGCTATAATATTGAGCAGCCCACATCTGGTGCTGTCCAACACCAGTACTTATGATAGCATTCCCATTAGTAAGCTCATCAAGAACCTGTATAGCATGCTGTGGAGGAATAGCTTCCTCAAACGCCTTATAACTCAACGGAAACTTACGCTTCTGCTCATTAAGCTCTTCTCTCCAAGCTCCAAAATCAAGTTTACCTTGGAACCCTTTGCTCTCCAAAATGCTATTAATCCCCTTAAGGCCAACTTCAAATCTGCACAGACCGACACATGTGGTTGTTTGTTTTTCCCAATCTCAGCAGAATCAATATCAATGTGAACAATCTTAGCTCTACTAGCAAAAGCCTCAAGCTTCCCAAGAACACGATCATCAAAGCGAACCCCAAATGCAAGCAAAAGGTCACTCTTGTCAACAGCATAATTAGCATAAACAGTTCCATGCATACCAAGCATTTGAAGGGAATTTTCATCACAAGTAGGATATGAACCTAAACCCATCAAAGTACTAGCAACAGGAACACCAGTAAGTAGAACAAAACGCCTCAATTCTTCACTAGCATTCAAACTACCACCACCAACATATAAAACAGGTTTCTTAGATTCCAAAATCAACCTCACAATTTGTTCTAAATGTACCACAGAAGGTGCCTTTGGTAACCTAGTCATGTACCCTGTTAACTTAATAGGTTGATCCCAATTAGGAATCGCAACCTGTTGTTGAATATCTTTAGGTACATCAATTAAAACAGGTCCAGGTCTTCCAGAAGTAGCTAAGAAAAAAGCTTCATTCACAATCTTAGGGATATCATCTATATCTAGAACAAGATAATTGTGCTTTGTAATGGATCTTGTTACCTCAACGATAGGGGTTTCTTGAAATGCATCGGTTCCGATCATTCTCCGAGGGACTTGACCGGTAATGGCGACGAGAGGGACGCTGTCCAGCATGGCGTCGGCAAGGCCGCTGACGAGGTTTGTAGCGCCGGGACCGGAGGTGGCGATGCAGATGCCAGGACGGCCGGAGGAGCGAGCGTAGCCTTCTGCGGCGAAAATGCCTCCTTGTTCATGGCGGGGAAGGACGTTGCGGATGGTGGTGGAGCGCGTGAGGGCTTGATGGATCTCCATGGACGCGCCGCCAGGGTAAGCGAAGACATCGGTGACGCCTTGACGCTCGAGGGCTTCAACAAGGATGTCAGCGCCTTTTCGGGGTTCGTCAGGGGTAAATCGGGAAGTGAAAGGTTCGGTGGAGGGGGCGGGGGTGGGGGTGGAGGCAGAAGTGACGTTCTGGGTTGAGTTGGAGAGGGAAGCGGTTATTCGAAGAGAACGGCGTTGGGGTTTAGAGGGATTGTTTGGGTTTGAGGAAAATGGGAGAGTGAATCTGAAAACGGGTTTTGGGTTTGCGGAAGGTGAAGATGAAGGCAGGGTGGTGAACGCGGAGGCATTTGCAGCAGGAGCCGCCATGTTTGGGTTGCAGCAAGTGGTTAGTTTGAGGTCCAAAATGGAGGCCCTAAAAATAACTATTGTTTATACTTTTTTTGAGATAATTTTACACTCTAACACCTCGACTAAAGTCCTAAGCCATAAACTCTACAAAAACTGAAGTCGTTCTGGGTTGGATGAATATTTGAGGAACATATATTCTTTGATTTAATTGAATCTTTGTTCACCCTCTGTGAACAGATTTAAACCAAAAGTACAATTATAATTTTATTAAATATTTTTTAACTTTTCTTCCATGACCTTCTTCATAAATTGAAGAAACATACGGTAACCACTTCAGCAGGCCCCAAAAATAATTCAATTACTTATTTAGTTGAGTTATTTAAGGCTTACACCATTTTGCTAAGTCAAAGGATTAATTGGAGTTTTATGGTATTTAGGAGGTATTTGATTTAAATGAGGAGTGGTGGTTAGTAAAAAGTAAGTAGTAATTTCATTAAAAGAGGGAGTAGTGCAAGTAATGGAGGGAGTGTAATTAGAGGCCCATGAGAGTTAGGCCCATAATCCATGAATTAAGCCCATATGCATGTCTTAAGTGAAGGTGTCAAAGGAGAGGATTCCATTACAACAAAAATCTAAGAAAAAGGAAAAGAGGAAAGTAAGAGAGAGGGAGTGGTAGGTGAGATCACTTTTAGAGAGAGGAGGAGAATTCTGGGCGTGAAGGAGCTCAAAATCGAGGAGGGGGAGCTGCTTGTTGGGGGATCGGGAAGGCTTGGTGGAGAGAGCGCTACTTCTTCAATCTTTTGAGGTTAGGGAGCTCTCTTTCATTCATAATAGTCTATATGATGAGTGCTTATATGTGAGTTAACTTCTAGAACTGATTTTGAGCTGTTTGTGTGTTTAATGTGTGTTTATTGTTGTGTTTTCTTCACTTTGGTGAAGTTATGATGGTTGGTTGAGAAGTTGTTCATATGAGAGATCGAGGAGAGAAATGGGAGCTGAGAAACTCTCAGTCCCAGTGAGTTGTGGTTGGTGTTGTCATTTCCTTTAAGTATCATGAGGTGTGCTGGACTAAGTTCTGGGGGAATATGTGAGTAATAATGGTGTTAAGTTTGATCTTAGTGTGAGAAACAAAGGGAAGAGGGAAGAGGAAGGTTAGGCGCGTAGAGAGACATAGGAGCCGAGGTGTATTTGCCTAACCATAGGTGCGTTGAAGCGTAAGTGTTGAGCGTAGTGATGCGAGAGTGCCGAGGTCCTTCTTTCCTCAGTCTAGTTGTGGCGTCTTGCTCTGTGACGTAGAACTGGGGGGCCGAGTAGTTTATTAGGTGTTTAAGATAAGTGTTGAACTGTAACATAATGATGTATTAGAATTTGAGGGTTCGCCCCATTTAAGTCGTGCTATGTATCACGCAATTATATTTATTAATGAAAAGTATTGTTGACTAATTAAAGTCATGTGTTTGGTGAACGTAGCATTCCCTTGAGGATGTATCTTTTAAAAGAAAAACGATTTTTGAACTCTGATTTTATAAATTAAATTATTATGAGTAAGGGGGTGTTACATGTTGGTATCAGAGCAGTTCGGTCTGTTCGGCCAAGTTTGTCCAGTCGTAGTGTCTCAGAGATCCCTTGTCGATCTCCAACAGAGACTTTGTTGTAGATTTTGTTTGGTTGTTTGCAGCTGTTGATTGTAGCATTGCTTGTAGTTGTTTCAGGATCGTTGTTTGTATTAGTGAGGTATGTGTGATTAGAAGGGTTTTAACGACGTCAAAGGAGTGGGAGTCGTGACGACGCCTTCGCACTCTAGACCGCGTTAAAAGTCTCTTAGTTCTGAAAATTTGAAAAGACGTAGTTTTGTGACCTTAACTAATTGGATGCGTGAGTAGGAGGGACTGATCACCCCAATAACTCATTCCCAATGAAAGAGGTGTTATGGACGCAAGAAGCACGGAGTTTGAAGACTTGGCACTTGGACCGATGTCTTTTATATGCTCTTGTAGTTGAAATTTCATAGAAATTTATATTTGTAATAAGCCAAACATTTTTAGGCATGTTATTTTCCTTTCTTAGAAGTCTAATTGTGTGAGGCCTAGTTTGGGCTTGAATTTGGGCTTCTAGTTGTCATGTTTTATTTTTAGTGAGCCCACAACCTATTATCTATAAATAGGTGTGGTTTTGCAAGTTTCAGTAGGGACCTTTGACCATATTTTTAATTTGAGAGGAATAAGCACAAGTGCTCTCTCTGGGTTCTTCTTTGAACCGTCTTTGGATCTTATCAAGAACTTAGGGTTTTGTGGCGATTCAAACATGAGGATTATCATCTTTCCATGAAAGATGTGCGCTTTCTTCACCACATACCATCATCTCTTGTCTTTTCCATCTTTTCGATTGTTCTTCCCTTTTCTTTATCTTTTTTGTTTATCGTCTTGTTATCCCTTTGATTATGGAACGATCCGTTGATTTAAGTGAATTAGTAACAACAATTCACATCAAGTGGTATCATTGAGCCTTCTCCATAATCATTTTTTTAGGGTTTCATTATTAAAAAAAAAAAAACAAAACAAATTGCATCCCGTACACTTCAATCGCTCTCAATCGCTCTCTGTTTCACGTTTGTGATAACCTTATGAGTTTGAATTCATTGTGCTTATGATGACTCATTAGGTGCTAATGAATTAGCTGTCCTTCAATTTCAACGTCACTGCTCAAGCCAAGGTATTTTTTTTGTTTCTTCTTCTTAATTCTTCACGTTATTTTTTTTATTTCCACTTCTTGTGTTGTACTCTGTTCTGTACGTTTGTTTTCTCCAAGTCATTCTTGTTTGTTTGGAAATCCGATCCATCAATTTCATTGTGTCTGTGATCCTGGTTTTAAAAAAAAAATTGTTCTTCATCTATGTTCATCACCATAGTTATTTGATCTAAACAAAGTTGAGTTGAGAACTGTTTTGATATTATCAAATTTGTTTCAAATTACATTCTGGAAATTCAAAAAGCCGAGTAGCAAAAAAAAAAAAGTTAAAAAAAAAAAGTTGAAAGAAAAAAAAATATAAAAAAAAGAAAAAAAAAGTGTTTTAGTAAAAAGGCGCTACTAAGGGCAAAATTGTCCAAAACAATCCAGAAAATTCTGAAAAAAATGTATTACATTTCTCAACTCATTTTTGATCTTCTGAATTTTTAGTGGAATTTTTAGATTTCATTTGAGGTGTTTTTCTCTAGATACACAAATATTAGACTTTTAGTCTATTTTCGTACATATAAGTGAGTGATTTTTATTTCTTTTTGGCGATTCCTTTGAGTCTTCTCTCTTTGTTATTTGTTTCTTCGGTGTCTTTAAACTTCTTTAAGTTTTGTCCTAGAGTTTCAAGTTGTGTTTTTTGACCTCTTGTATGTTAATTCTTATTGCTTGTTTTGTCACAACTTCTCCAAGTTTACCACAAGCTTGATAAGCGATTTGATTGGTTCTTTTAAGAGCTCAAGAGCGACACTTTTAGGGAGTGGTAAAAGGCAAGAGAGGATATCATTAAAAAAAAGCCAATTGAGTGACAAACACGAGTGACCATTATTGAGTGTAAACACTAAGGTGTGTGGAGAGATCCTTTTTATTTATTTGATTTATTTTGTTCTATTATTATTGTGATTTTAGTGAATGGTGAAGACTTTTGTTCTTGTTACTTGTTTGATCATTTGGTACTTGTTAGCTTTTTGGAATCATGAATAGATGTTTGGACTATAAACAAGAATGTGTTGCAAAAACTCTAAAGAAGTATAAGGTTGGTGATTTGCTCCGAAAGATGCATGAAAGGTATGAAGAGAATATGAGAGAAAAAGATAGAAAGTATAAAAAAGAAAGGAGTTATGAGAGGAGAAATAGAGAAAAAGAGAGAAAATATGGAGATTATTTGAGAGAAAATGAGTTGAAAGAAAAAGTGAGCATTCCAAACTTTCATGGGAAGAGTGACCCCAAAGAGTATCTTGATTGGGAGCTTAAGGTAGAACAAATTTTCTCTTGTTGTGATGTTAGTGAAGAACAAATGTTGAAGTTGGTTGTGTTGGAGTTTAGAGGTTATGCACTTGTTTGGTGGGATCAAGAAAAAAAGCTTAGGAGGAATTGTGAACTTGCGCCCATTGAAAAATGGAAAGATTTGAAGGCCCTGATGAGGAGGAGACATGTCCCTTCTCATACCCATAAGGAGTTGTGTGACAAATTGCATAGGCTTACTCAAGAAAGTAAAAGTGTTAATGAGTACTTTGAGAAGTTAGAGGTGGATATGACTAGAGCTAATGTGGAGGAGAATGTGGAAGATAGCATAGATAGGTTTCTTGACGGTCTAAATGAAGATATAATGGAGGAAGTTGAGCGTCACCATTTTGTAACGATTGAAGATCTTGTCCACCAAGCCATTCAGGTGGAAAGACAATTGCAAATAAAGAAGGCCACTAAGAAATCCTCTTCAAATTACCACTCTTCAAGTTGGAAGAACAATTCCAAGAAAGAGGGGTCTCCACCCAAACCACATGATGTTGCAACTTCCAAGGGTAAAGGTACAATTTCTAACTCTACTTCTTTGAACCCTAAGTTAAAGAACATGAAATGTTTTAAATGCTTAGAGTATGGGCATATTGCATTAAATTGCCCAACTAAGAGAATTATGGTTTTAAGAAAAAATGGGTGCATTAATTCACAAGAGAGTGAACGTAAGAAAAATCCCCAAGAGGAAGATATGTTCATGGTTAGTAAATTTTTGGGAGCCTATGAGAAATGTGAGAATAATTCACAAAGAAATAATATTTTCCAAACTAGGTGTCTCATTCTAGGAAATGTATGTTCTTTGATAGTTGATGGAGGTAGTTGTACAAATGTGGCTAGCACTAGGTTAGTGTCAAAGCTCAATCTTGAAACTACTCCGCATCCTAGTCCATATAAAGTGCAATGGTTAAGTGATCATGGAGAATTAGAGATAAATAGACAAGTCAAAATATCATTTTCCATTGATAAATATTGTGATGAGGTTTTGTGTGATGTGGCACCCATGGAGGCTAGCCACATATTGCTAGGAGACCTTGGCAATTTGATAGGAAAGTTATTCATGATGGTGAATCTAACAAATACACTTTTGTTCACAATAAAATTAAATTCACTCTTCACCCTCTTAGTCCAAAGAAGGCTAAAGAAGACATGTTGGCTTTGAAACTTAAAATAGAAAAAGAGAAGGAAGAGTTGAGAGAAAAAGAAAAGGAGATTGAGGTGAAAAGAGCATTGTTGGTAAGACCTATGCTTAAACTTGCAGCTCCTTTTAATTGTTTTTCTTCTTATGCTAACGATTTTTCTAGTGTTTTTGATCTCTTTTTGAGCATGCGTAGGGATGAATATTCAAGAAAGGTACCCCATGGTTTGGTGCTTTATGGTGCTACTCCTAAGTTGCAAGTTTCCAATGAAAGCCATGTGCTTGAAGAAGTTAATTTGAAGGAAGTTTCTTTTGGTTTGATTCCTTACACAAGTGCCAAATCAATTAAACTTTCGAAATTCATGATGAACAACTTTTGTCTTGCATTGCTTAAGTTTTACTTTTCCTATGTGCTGAATAATATTGCAAATTTGAAGATGCGATGGTCTAACTTGTGTCTAACGCCGAAGTTTGAAAATAAGAGTCCTCAGGTTGGGTCAATTCTTACTCCAACATTTATAGGAGAAAGACACAATGTTGTCATGTCAATGTTCAAACAAAGAAAGGTAAATTTGTTTATAGGTATCTACTCCAAAAGGTATAAATTTCTTCCTATCTTTTACTTTTCATTGTCTACTTTTGCATGGAGTTGGATGTTGCTTATCTTTGTCAAATGCATTGATTTTTCCCAATTTCCGTTTGATCCTGGAGGTATGTTTGTATTGATTTGAGTATTTCTTTCTTCATGTAGGACCACAACGGAAATCAAATTCGAGGTCGAATTTCTTTAAGAAGGAGGGAATGTTATGGACGCAAGAAGCACGGAGTTTGAAGACTTGGCACTTGGACCGATGTCTTTTATATGCTCTTGTAGTTGAAATTTCATAGAAATTTATATTTGTAATAAGCCAAACATTTTTAGGCATGTTATTTTCCTTTCTTAGAAGTCTAATTGTGTGAGGCCTAGTTTGGGCTTGAATTTGGGCTTCTAGTTGTCATGTTTTATTTTTAGTGAGCCCACAACCTATTATCTATAAATATGTGTGGTTTTGCAAGTTGTAGGGACCTTTGACCATATTTTTAATTTGAGAGGAATTAGCACAAGTGCTCTCTCTAGGGTTCTTCTTTGAACCGTCTTTGGATCTTATCAAGAACTTAGGGTTTTTGTGGCGATTCAAACATGAGGATTATCATCTTTCCATGAAAGATGTGGCTTCTCTTCACCACATAGTCCATCTCTTGTCTTTTCCATCTTTTCGATTGTTCTTCCCTTTTCTTTATCTTTTCTTGTTTATTGTCTTGTTATCCCTTTGATTATGGAACGATCCGTTGATTTAAGTGAATTAGTAACAACAATTCACATCAAGAGGTGACAATAACTCGTAGTTATTATAAATTTTGGATATGTACTAATTTCAACTTGATTGATTGAGTGGTCTGTGCAAGTTTGATTGACTTTTAATTTTTAGATAAATAGGTGCCTTATGGATGTTTGAGTTTTGATTTGGGGGTTGATAGTTGATGACTTATATTTATATGAGTTATTTATGCCTTTATTCATGTAAATCAAGTGAGTTCTCAAGTAATATTAGTATCTTATGTCTCTAATTAGTATAGTTGTAGGAAAAGAAGGGTTAGAATCTGTTTTGAATGAACTCGGCACATCTGGTGCCCTTTTGAGCATTTTAACTTGTTTTGTGAGTGCTGCAGTGATTTAGCGCTATAGCGTTTAACGCTATAGCGTCAAGAGGGCATCTCAGCCAAATATTTGAGCTCGGCTAAGACCTCGGAAAGAGGCAGGTCGGCAAGAGGGCAGCTCGACTAAAGTCTGCGGTGTATTTTTGGATTCAAGCTCTTCGCTCCAAGCCTCGTTTTCAGTACCCACTGTGCTGACTGGCGCAACCAGATATTCATGGATTTTATAGGCCACCTGGCGTTGTGTGAGTGGGGCGATAGCTCCAATTGGTGCGACGGCCATACCTCTCCTTGCGCTAATTCTGGGCGCGTGAACTGCTCCAACAACTCCTTCTCCTCTACAAAACGGACACTGGGGATAATATAGATATACAGAGAGTTTTAGAGAGAGTTTTTCTCCATTGTTAACATTTTCAAGCTTTTGTTTTTACTGTAATTTTTAGTTTTCTCTTCGGTGTGATGATGCTCAACATGAGCTAAACACCTTAAGTTGGATTGCTCGGAACTTTGTAATGAACCATTAGTACTGTCGCTATAATATTGCATGCTTTGCGTTTCAATCTTTGTGTTATACTTCTTTCAAACTTGTTTTAGAAATGATCAGCTAAAATGGGTAAATCTGTGGGTTCAGACATGGTCCATGGATCGACTTCAAAGGTTGATATGAACGAAAGTTTATTTAAAGACATTTAAATAGATTTTGCTCCCTCTAGACATAGAAATGCAATAGTTCATAGAGCAAGGGTTGTGGGTTCTTTATTATACAGGGGTGAACTTATTTAGAACCTATTGTAATGAAACCCTGGCGTTAGTGATCCGAAAGGCACAAAAACATTTGCAACAGCGCTTGACGCTATAGCGTGTGATGTTATAGCGCTGTACTAATTGGGAATTTACTTAGGAAAAGCAATCCGACTTGTTTCTCTAATTTCTCACAACCAATCTTTTTACTGTTTTCTTAAAACCATCACTTTTTACTGAAAACTTGTTACTTCAAGCATTTGCTACTCGGTTCGCTAAGTGCTAGTATTACTTAAACTCTAAAATTAACACCAATCCCTGTGGAGACGAACTTTACTTACTACTTTATTACTTGTTGCGAATGTGTACACTTGCACAACTCTATCACGCACAAACAATAGTAGGGAGATGTAAAAATAAGGATTGATACTTTGGGTTTGAAGTTCATGCAAAGAAATAGAGCATGCCTTTTTGGAAAGAGTTTAGAAATACGGTTTCTGGAAAACCTGAGGTAGAATAATTGTTATTAAGAGTATGGTAGTTGAATAAGTACCTATATGGGATCTGGGTAGTTGTGTGTAACTTTGGTGATTAAAGGATAGAATTTTGTACGGAGAATAGGAATGCAGAGATGGGGAGAGCATTGTTTGTAGTTGGGATATAGATTGACGTAAGAGATAAGCATAAGTACTTTAAATGATTGCTATGGTGTAGTTCCCTAACGGTAGATTAATGGTGTTTGGATAATCGAGTGAGACTTTGGTGACCCTGAGAATAGAGTTTTGGTACAAAGTAAAGGTGTAGAGAGGTGTGTATGTCCTAGTCCTAAGTGTACAAGAAGGTGTTGCTATGCTATAGTATTTGTTTTCGAACTGTTATGTCTTTATTTTGAGGAGTTTGATGTTTTATGTATTTCGGGAGATGTTCAAATGAGTTTATGATTCTCGCTGCTTAGAGATTAATTATTTATATTTTTTAAGAATTTATTTTAAATCAATTGGTGTTTTCATGTGGTGAAAAATGTAGCGCCCTTCGAGGTGACTGATATGTGTGGTAATATATAATTAGTAAAGGGGGTGTTACATGATGGCCCACCAACTATGCTACGTGTACCAATTAAACGGTTTACTTTATCTGTGCCGTTTTTATCCGTGCCACTTTATCTGTGCAAGTCATGATGGTCATTTTTCTCTCACTGTTTAAATGCATAAGGTGGTTAGAGGTGATGTTTCGCAGTATTCAAAAAATGCTCTTTCTTATTCCATTCGTCATTTTGTCGAAAGAAACATTTTTTGGGGGGCAATCTGTTATCTCAAAATTTCGACAATGTTTTTAATGAAGTATTAAAAGGGTTTAATTCTTCATTAATGATGTCTTGGAAACCACAAATCACAGTCAGGTCATTTTACTATCAATTCGACAGAGAAGATCTTTAAGTGTTGGTAGTAGGAACAAACTTTGACAAGCCTGGGAGTGTTTAGAAGTAAACAAAGCAGAGGAGCTTTCGACAAGACAAGACTCAAAGTTTCGACAAGCAGTTGGTAGCGGTTTAGTCGAAATTCAAAGTTAAGAGCAGTTAAAGTAAACAAAGTTTGCTTTTAGGAGTATATATACTACGTTGTAATAGAAACTCAAGGTCACAACATAAACACAGAAATTCTGAAAACTCAAACTTCCAAACCGTTCTTAGATAGAATAATCTATATTGATATAACTCGGTTCTATAAGCATGGAGATCTCCTCTAGTACAGAAAGTAAAACTAGTCTAAATAGAATGTCCTCCTCTCTCTTTGGCCTAAAGCCTCCCCTTTATCCTTCGATCACCTCGGCCGTTATCTTGGCAGATTGGTTATTGGTGGTTATCTCGGCTCCCCATTCTCTGATTTCCACGTGCCCTCCTTTGCTACATCTATCTTCCTCTCTCTCCTGCCTTTGCGGTTCATGCCGAGGTTCTACATCTTTGAGCTCGGTTGGGCCGACCCCAATGCCCTTATGGATCTGCTTTGACGGTTGGAATGACTACTGACTTGGGAAGCGTGTGGTTTCAGCATTTCGATGGACGGCTGAGTGACATGAATCTCGATTTGACGCGTCGGCGAGACGTTTCACCTACCTCACGCTTGGATGAGCGCGTGCATTAAAGGCTGATTCCTGATATTCTCTTTAAAATGCCTGTTAGATCTCTTCATTTTCCCTTAATCCTTTTTTCTTGCTCTCTTCTGCCGGGGTTCACTTGTTTTCGCTTCGGAGCTTCCTTTGCTTGCATCAAGGTATAACTTCTCATCCTTCCTCCTTTTTTTCCTTTGTACCTTAGTTAAAATGGTAGAAATTTGGGAAGTAGATGAAAACGGAAATGAGGTGAGTGAGGAAGTTGACTGTGCTTCTCCTCTTTTCCCAGGGACCAGGGTTCACTTTGAAACCACCATGGCCCAGTCTTCCTTTGGACGTGGCGGAAGGAGATTCTTAGCCCTTCCTTCTGCTCCTGCTCGTCGCATTAGAGTGTTGATGGCATCCGAGCAGGATATTGAACCCATTCCTAGTTTCGAAGCTCGTGACTTCTTCAGTACAATGACAAAAATGGAGGAGTTATCGGCCTTTCGGAGGAAGAATAAAGTGTCTTCTACGGGCAACAAAGACGATGTTATTCTGGAATGTTGCAGAGATAATGAAGTCGTATGTATGTTGCGGCCAAAGGGGGTAGTAGATGAGAGCACCTACATGTACGCTTGTCTCTTCGAAGATTTAGGAGTGAAAATGCCCTTTACTCGCTTTGAGAGTCATGTATTGCAGATTGTTAATATAGCTCCAACGCAACTTCATCCAAATAGCTGGGGCTTCATGCGCGCCTATGAGATAATTTGTGGCGCTTTGGGCATGACTCCACATGTAGGAGTGTTTTTCTCCTTTTTCCGAACCAAAGGTGTAGGTTTAGGCAAATGGGTGTCCTTTTATAGCCATTCACCTCGGCCTTTATTCACACTGTTTACCACCTCTTACAAAAATTTCAAAGTGAGATTTTTTCGAGTACGAGCTCCTCCATCTTACCCTGAGCTTCTTGTAAACAAAAAGGGAGCTCCTCGCTTTCCTTTGTATTGGCAAGGAGAAGTGTTTGGTGTAACCGGGATTGTTCAGAACGATTTAAGTTCTGAACTTAAAGAGGACATTTCTTTCCTGCAAAGATTACACCCTATGAGTTGTAAGGAAGTTATCGGTTTGGAGGGGGATGAAAAGGGTCTTCAAAGTCTTTTGAGTAAGTTGTTTCCTCCTCTATTACTTGCCTTTAATCCAATAATCACTTCTAACTATATCACTAATTTTCTGTGCAGTTAGGATGGGTTTGAAGGAAAAGGACATGAAGAACTACATCAAGAAAGCTCAGGAGAAATTGGCCAAAGAAAAACTGTCTGCTCAAAATCAAATTGAGGCTAACCAGGCGCAGTGTTCTGATAAGGGTTTGGTGAAAATTGCCAAAAGCACTGGGCGTGCTACCATTGAAGGAACGCTTGTTGGATCAACTCCAATCGCTGCTACACCTTTGAAAATAGTTTCTGACAGTTCTTCCAAGATGTCCAAAGAAATTGCGCCCATAGATTCCCCCCCTTCAAAGAAATTGAAAAGTTCTGAAAATGAGGTTTCTTGGACGGAATTTCTTCAGGATTTTGACGGTCAAGGGGAAATCTCTTCTTTGTGGGACAAGCGCTTCCCCTTGTAACATTATGTAGGGGGCATATTGCTACCGCTGACGATGGAGACCGAATCCGAAGCCTAGGTGTTGATAGAGCTTTCTTAGCAATTGTTCCTGGGTGTATTAGCAAATACGAGGACTGCAAACAGCAATTGGACCTGCGGCCCAGCCCATCTCGATCGGCCCATACACGCTGCTTGGAGCGCAATTCTCGCCGCCGAAATCTTCGTGATAACGGTCGGACATCGCTTTGTATATATCGCCATTCGCACATGGCATCGTGCACGTTCTCTAACCTTGTGCTATTTGCCCGAGCGACCTCTCACTAGATCGTCGGAGTGTCTTTGCAGGTACCACCCGAGGTGCTCAACGCGTGAAGCCAGGACCGGTCCTCTTACTCTTTCAACGACCGGCCCATAGACGAATCAATCGACACTTCAACACTTCATTGGTCAAGGTACGATCAATTGGCGACCACGATGGGAGGCCCGAGCGCTATCCTACTTCAACTATGGCTACACGCGCGGAAGACCGCCCGGACATCATTACAACCATGCTTGTTGAGCGACCTAAGATGTTGGACGACCTAAAGTGGGCGACCTAAAGAGCATGGACAATCCCAAGACGCCTAAACAAAGCGCAAACGAAGCGGGAGGGATCTCGCCCTTAGTCTGCAGGCCATAACGTTGGCCATGTTGACCCGATTGAAACATACGAATATGCGTTGGAAAGACGAGAAGCAGAGCTACAGCTTTCATGTTGAAGTCAAAATCAGATTCGGGCGTCTTCCACCCGTTTCTGCTCGCCCAAAGTGGGGCGCCCAAAAGCTGGTCGCCCGTGAGCGACCCAAAAGAGATCCACCACACGGAGACCATAGCCGCCCACGCTCATCCGATGGGGCGTGTGAGCATGCGTTGGAAAGCTGAGAAGCAGCGCTACAGCTTTCATGTTAAACTCCAAGTTATATTCAGATGTTCTACACCCCTTTCGGGTCATCCAAGTAGGGCGCCCGGCCTACAAACGAAGAACGTAGGCCCCGAGCGGTCTACAATCGAGTGCCATCGAAATGGCCCAAGGGTAAGAAGGACCCACAAACAGAGTAGGCCCCGAGCGGTCTACAATCGAGCGCCATCGAAATGGCCCAAGGGTCAGAAGGACCCACAAACAGAGTAGGCCCCGAGCGGTCTACAATCGAGTGCCATCGAAATGGCCCAAGGGTCAGAAGGACCCACCACCAAGTGTAGGCCCCGAGCGGTCTACAATCAAGCGCCACCGAGTTGGCCCAATCGAGCGCCATCGAGTTGGCCCAATCGAATGTCACCGCGTTGACCTACGTCAAGTGCCACCGAGTTGGCACAACCATCAGTGTCATCGACTGACCGAGGTCGAGCAATGACCCAATAACGAGCATTGACTACCGAACACAGCCGGAAGAGACCGACTACAACTATCGCAAGCATGAATGGCAGCGACCACATGCACTCAGTGGCAGCGACCACACCTCGGCAGTGGCAGCGACCACCCGCCGACTTAGCGTGGTAGCAACCACACACTTCAAGAGATGGAGACCAATTGCGCAATGCAACCCGACCGCTTACAACACGACACGCGGGGCAGCGATTCAAGCCTCACCGCTCTTAAGCGGTACTCCAGCTTGGGGGGGCAAGCGTGTTCGGGTGTATTAGCAAATACGAGGATCGCAAATGCAATTGGACTGCGCCCACCCATCTCGATCGGCCCATACACGCCGCTTGGAGCGCAATTCGCCGGCCGAAATCTTCGCATAACGGTCGGACATCATTTGTATATATACGCCATTCGCACATGGCATCAGGTACGTTCTCTAACCTTGTGCTATCTGCCCGAGCGACCTCTCACTAGATCGTCGGAGTGTCTTTGCAGGTACCACCCGAGGTGCTCAACGCGTGAAGCCAGGACCGGTCCTCTTACTCTTTCAACGACCGGCCCATAGACGAATCAATCGACACTTCAACACTTCATTGGTCAAGGTACGATCAGCAATGCAATCGTATGCTTTGAAGTCAGCTGCTCTTGGTCACGTCGTTTGCGATGAGTTCAAGAAGCTGAAGACCCGAGAACACCAAGGGAAAAAAGATGTTGAGGCTGCTAAGAAAGCCATTGCCGCTCATGCCGAGTTGGTAAGTGATAATCAAACTTTAAAGGCCAAACTCGAGGAGCAGGCTGAGTCTTTTCGTGAGAAAGAGGAGTTTCTCCGTAAGCAACTTGATGATACTGAGGTTCGTTGGGAGGCGAAGATTAAAGAGGTTCGCGATATGCTGAAGGCGCAGGAGGCTAAAGTGTCTTCCCAAGAATCCTCCATTGCCGAGAAGGAAGTAGCTCTAAGTAAGGCTAAGTCCGAGATGGAGGCCTTGCGTCTTAGCAAAGAAGCCGAGATTGAAGAGCTCCTCGTTGATAATGCTGTGGGTTTTGTGAAGGGTTTTGAGAAGTCCAAAGATCAAGTGTTGGCTCTGTATCCTCATGTGGATTTATCTGAGCTTGATCCTTTAAAGGAAATTGTAGATGGCAAATTGGTGATGCTCAAGTCCCCTGAGGAGGAGGAGGATCTTTGAAATGAAGGATCTTCGTGAATCGTCTTGATCTCCTCCCCTTTTTCTTTGTTTTGTTATAATGTACTGGACTCTTCGGTTTTGTTGTTACCTTTGTAAGAGTTCTTCGGTATATGAATGAAAGTCACTTTACTGCAATATTGCTTAATTTTTTTTTTGCAACAATTATTTTTGGTTAGAATGAACACTCGAAGTTTACATAATCCTGCAGTTAGTTCTTCCATAATCCTATGCCGAGGTTCCAATACAGGCCCAACCGAACTCTAGGATACGGAACCTCGGCATAGGATGCAGAAGGAGAGACGGAGACAGGTGTCGCAAGAGGGACACGTGGAAAGCAGAGAACCGAGAGCCGAGATAACTGTTGGTAACTGATCTGCTAAGAGAACGGCCGAGGAGATTAGAGGACTAGAAAAGAGGCTCTAGGCCCAAGAGATAGAGAGGACATTCTGGATATACTAGTTTTACGACATTCTGGATATACTAGTTTTACTTTCTATACTGGAGGAGATCTCCATGCTTGTAAAACCGAGTTGTATCAGTGTATATTATTCTATCTAAGAACATTGGCGCCCACCGTGGGGCCCGGTAAAGTTAAGCCCGACCACCCAGACATTCAACAATGGTAACCACCCGACGGTCACGTCGGCGACCTCAACAACCGTCTCCAGATCGACAACCGGAGACTTCCAGACGATCACAACAACCTACCACGCCGCAAACTATCAACATCGGCCATGACCTTGACTGATCAATCTCATCACCTACCTACTATGTAAGATCGATCGACCTTAGATACTGATGATGAACAAAATGGAACCGGTGTTTCTCATTAATGACAATTTGGTATTTTCACA
The DNA here is from genome assembly GCA_020916435.1 of Oxytropis ochrocephala. Taxonomy (NCBI): domain Eukaryota; kingdom Viridiplantae; phylum Streptophyta; class Magnoliopsida; order Fabales; family Fabaceae; genus Oxytropis; species Oxytropis ochrocephala. The sequence goes on from CM037091.1 coordinate 57,599,896, forward strand.
AAGTTTGAAAGTCTCTGAAGTGACTAATTTGCACAAGAAAGGGGGGGATTGAATTGTGCTATCTTTTTCGTTTTTAATTCCTGCAACCTTCTGTATGGTTTCTCAAGATAACTTGGATATCAGAAGGTTGAATGTTAGTTGCACAAACAATAAGCAAATGTGATAGTAGTAAAAGATAATTAACTTTGATGATTTTAGATGTCTGTTCTTTTAGCAAAGAGTGTAGTTTTCAAAAGATAATCAAAGTTTAGCTTATTTAAAATTAAGATTTTGACTTGTAAGGTTGGTGTATTTAACCTTCTAAAGTATTTTGAAAACTTTGGTGATTGTTAGACAGTTAAAGCAAATGGTAAGTAAAGCGAAAATAACACAGTAGAGTTATAGAGGTTCACCAAACCGTGGCTACTCCTCTCCCCACGTCCCCGTGAGAGTTTCCACTATTTTCCAAATAGATTTTACACTTGCTTTAGCTTCACTTGCTAAAGACTTTCACCTTCACTCTCTTTTGATCACACACAAAAGACAAGTGCTAACTTCCACAAGAGAGAATCACCAACAACCCTCACTTTTCACTAGGTAGCTTGTTGAGAAACTTTTGAACTGAATCACCAACAACCTCACCTTTCACTAGGTAGTTTGTTGAGAAACCTTCAAACCGAACCACCAACAACACTCACCTCTTACTAGGTAGTTTGTTGAGATACCTACAACTTAGACTCACCAACAACACTCACCTTTTCCTAGGTAGTTTGTTGAGAGGATTACAACTTAGAATCACCAACACCACTCACCTTCAACTAGGTAGTGCATTTGAGAAACAAGCACAATATTCCTTACAATAAGGGGTTTGGGTTATGGGATGATTTAGGAGCTTGTTAAAATACAATGTATTTCTAAGATAGTAACAAGCATGCACACACTCAAGATAGTATTCCCAATTCTGAATTTGTAGTAGCTTGAAGTGTGGATGAGAAGGTTGGATTTCGTTTAGAAGCTTGACTTGAAGGTTCCAATATCAACTCATGATCTGCATTTGAGTAGAAGTGACCCTCTATATAGACTTTGAATCAAATGTGGTCATTGGGAAGAAGGAAAGAGCCGTTGGAAGTTGTTGTAGCTTTGTAGGTAGGTAATGATGAATTTTGAACTTTAGGTAGTAGCCTTCAACCTTACAAGCAACATTTTTGCTTTGTCTTGTGCTAACATCATTTCATGGCAAAGACTTTACATCATTCTGTCAATTCGGGTCCCCTATTCATGTACTACACAACATTTTTCATGCTTTTATTTGAAGCTTCGAAGCTCCTTAAACATGAACAAACATGCTTTTACAATACAATTAAAAATCAAGGAGTTCCTCTTTACATAGGATAATTTTTCTACAACTTTAATTCCTTGAAACTTCATTTGATGCATTTCAATTTAAGATTTCGAATATGAATATGTTTCCTGAGAAATGAAGCTTGAAATCTTCAATTCTCTTTTAACCTTCTTGAACTTTAACCTTCTGAACTTCTTTAAGAAGTAAATCAACCTTCTGTTGACTTCAATCAAACTTTATGTTGACTATTGGTCAACCTTGTGTTGACTTTTAGTCAACCTTCTGTTTGACTTTCAGCCAACCTTCTGAAGGAAGTTACTTTAACTTTTAAGCTTCTGTAGTCAACCTTCTGATGGTGTATCTTTCTTTATTCAACCTTTTTAAGGTAACCTTCAAGGCAACCTTCTTTTGGCATGTTTGGACTTAAAAGATCACTTAGTTTATTTTGTAATGCCAAGATCTTTGCTATGATTCTATTTCTGTTCTTTCATACACTTGACTGAAACTTGTTATAATATAATAAGTGTTTTGGAAAACTTAATTTATTCCTTTAAGTTTGTATCATCAAAACATGGAAAGAGATTTTCATTTCTACAATCTCCCCCTTTTTGGTGATGACAAACTTGAGAATATATTTTAAGTTTTCTGTTTCTCAGGAATAGACATTTCAATCCACAATAAATGCATTTAACACATTCATAGCAATAGGATAATTATCATGTATAAGTGCAGCAATAATGCAGCAGACTAGTAAACATACATAGTTCTGATAATTATCAATTACAAACCATACCATAACACAAATTAAATATGTCCAAAAGATAATTAAAATGTCAATAGAAACCCCAAAATATATCACTTATAAACTAAGTAGCTAATAATCTCCATTCTCCCCCTTTGTCAACATCAAAAAGGAGGGAAGAAAGGGAAATTAGCTTGCTACTTTGTTGGAGAGGAATCATCTGAAGAGTTTGATGATGAAGCAGGCTGAGGAATGTCCTGGAAGGGTTGAGGAGGAGGAAGTCAGAGGCGCAACATTAGGAACCATAGTAGGTACTATGTTTTCCATCACCCATTGTTGATAGGCATAGTTTACGTGTGCTTCAAACTTATTCTCCTATTTGAAGTATTCCAATGCTCATTAGAAGTTTGTTGTTCTGCACCTCATCTTCTTCATTTGTTTCTCATGGTGTGCTCTCATCTTCTTCATTGCCTCTAATACTTCCTTATTGTATGCATAGGTGAATGAATCTTCCTTGTTCTCTGAAGGTTTTCGCTACTGTGTGCCTTGTCGATGATGATAGAGGTGCATTCATAGTTTGTGATGAAGGATCCTAGAGATCCAAATTGTTTTGGCGGATCGGAAGGTAGTTTAGAAGGTCCCGAACCTTCGGGAACCTTTGGTGTGAGAGGAGTCATACATAGGAGAGAACATGAATCGTGAATGTTTTTGAAGCAAGAGTATTACGGTGAAGTTCTAGGATTTTCACGCCATTGGGAAAATAAATTTGCTATTTGTTCAGTAGATCCTTGAATGTCATGATGAAGAGGAGCAGGAGTTGATTGTGTATTTGGACCAATTGAGGGATCAGGAGTGTGGAGTAATTCAGTGAGAGCAATAGAGGCTATGATTTCAGGGCTAGTGGCTTGATTTCGAGGTTTTTGTGTGTAACTTGGTCCTCAATATCCCTAATTACCTCATGAAAAGCTTGAGTGATAGGAGATAGTGGTTGTGTTTGTTCATTTTTCTGTTCCTTATTCTCTTGGGATTGATTTTCTTTTAGCTCCCCCTGAGCTAGACCCTCATGAGAAGTGGTATATGGCAGATAAATGACTCCTTGAGAGAGAATGGGTAATAGATGGCTCTATCGGAAGGTAGAGATTCTATAGCGCAGAAGGATAGTTTGAAGCTTGATTCTCAGGTTTCAAAGGCTTTCCTAGGTCTGTGCTGAGGTTCTCATCAGAAGCTTCTTCTTCTTCCATTTGTTCAGGTTGTTCTTTTTCTATTGGAGTGTCATTCAAGTTTAAGGTATTTTCAAAAATTTCTCTCCATTCTTGAGATGGTTACGATTCAACTAAATTTTCAAATGTGGATTTTGGTGGGGCTAAATTTATGGGTTCGATTCGATAGCGATTCGATCCTAGTGGCTCCCACGAGGGGTTGTGAGGTGTGTTTTTATCAGGACTTGGTTCTAGGATAGGTTCATCATGAACAGTGTTTTGCTTACGGAAATATTTCTATTTTCTTGCTAAAAGGTTTGATCCCATCTGTTTAGCACTCTTGGACCGGAAGGTTGTTTTTCATGTATTGATTCTTCCCTAGCCACGAGAGATTTTCTTAAATCTGAATAATTTGGTCAAGAACATACCATAGGGTAGGGATGAAATCGCCTAATGGTTTTGCACATGTCTATCATATAATGAAAGATAATGTATGGAAGGTTAATCTTATTTCTAGTGATCATGTGATAGACTAAGAGTAGATCAATAGGTTTTACCGCTCAAAACTTCTGCTCTAGGAATCGAGAGAGTGGACTACCATATTGTGCATGATACGTGCTTCGTCCTTTAGTCTTTGATGATTTAAGCTTTTCACTAGGATTCTTCATCGAAGCTTGAGAACTTCCTCTGTGTAACTTCCGGTGTGATCATACCAATCTTTCCCATACAAACATACTTCATTCTCGGGAATTTTGGGGCATTAGCTATTATGGTTGGTGTTACCATTAATGGTGGTTCCTTTTACTTGAGTAGTAAAAGAGGATTTGGTTTCACTCACATTCATGTATCCATAGAATTCTTTTATGAGGTTGGGATAAATAGTTTCCCCTTGGGATGAATGTTTTGCCAACCTTGATACTCAATGTGTTCTCAGAGATTCCAAACTAAGCTTTCAGTTCTTCCAACAGATAAATTCTCCCAATGAGAACATTCCTTTTGCCCCATTTTTCTTTATCAAATACTTTATACAGCAGGGGCTTGTTCTTCAACTTCAAGATTTTGTTCTTCATCAATCTTTTCTTTTCCTTTACTTCCTCCAAACTTAATCTTAAATTTTGGCCTTTTGGAAGAAGATTGTGGTTGAAGAGATGCTTTCCTTTCGTTCCATTTTCGATCTCGCCATCATTTCGACAGAGTAGAGTCATCATCATCGAGGGTGATAGGTTGACTCTTCCTTGTTCCAGACCTGTATTTCTTTGAAAGAACTGGTTTTGATTCTAGTTGATCTTCGAGAGGGAGTGGGTGAAGATTTGGAAGATCTTTGTTCAGATGGAGCATCAATCTGGGTAGGTGGAGGTTTAGAAGCATTCAGTAATGCAGGTGGAAGATTATGGGTTGTGGGAGTGCTGGCTTTCTTCACACATGGAATTTTTGTTCTCACCATTTTTGGAGAAAAAAAGGATTTTTCGCGAAGAAGAAAGGAAGAGAAGAAGAGAATCGGTTTGAGAGAGAAGGTGTTCAATTGGATTGGCGTGCGTGAAAGAGAGAGAGATAGAGAGAGATAGAGAGAGACTAGCCGTTGTGACTTGATGTTTGCAATTATGACAAGACATAACTGTCATAGAAGACAGTTTTTAGTTGCTTTAATAACCGACCCCAATGTTGACTTTAATTTATCCTTCTCAAATTCAACCTTCTGAATTTGATCCTTTCCAAGCGAACCTTCTGAAGACTTCAGAAGGTTGGGGTTTTGACATATTTTTCTCCTAAGGACATTTTAAAATGTGCAAAGCCTTTTTAATAAAATTAAAACTTTCTTCTAACAAAGGCTTAGTAAATATATCAGCTAATTGATGCTTGGTGTCAATAAAAATGAGTTCCACATCCTTCTTTTGAACATGATCTCTGATAAAATGATGTTTAATATCAATGTGTTTAGACCTAGAGTGTTGGATGGGATTTTTTGATAAATTGATAGCACTAGTATTATCACAATAAATGGGAGTGCATGTGTACCTTATAGAGTAGTCCTCCAATTGATTCCAAAATTTGACATGATCCACTAGTACTTTTTCTGTCAATTCTATCACCAGCATAGTCAGCATCACAGTAGCTAATTAGGTCAAAATGAGTATTCTTTTTATACCATAGACCAAGATTAGTTGTTCCCACTAAGTATCTGAATATTCTTTTGACTGCAGTGAGATGAGATTCTTTTGGAGAAACTTGAAATCTAGCACATAGGCCAAATGAAAACACAATGTCAGTCTACTAGCGATTAAATATAACAGTGAACCTATCATACCCCTGTATTCTTTTTCAGAAATTGGTTTTCCTTCTTCATCCTTCTCAATTTGTACAGAAGGATGCATAGGAGTTGCCATGGCTTTAGCTTCATTCATCTTATATTTCTTGAGAAGATCTTTGATGTATTTTTCTTGACTAATAAAGATACCTTCATCAAGTTGTTTAATTTGAAGTCCTAGAAAGAAACTTAATTCTCCCATCATACTCATTTCAAATTCACTTTTCATAAGTTTCCCAAAATCTTTGCATAATTTTTCATTTGTTGATCCAAAAATGATATCATCAACATAAATTTGAACAATCAACAAATCTTTATCAAGAGTTTTCTTAAACAATGTAGTATCAATTTTTCCTCTTGTAAATTTGTTTTGATCAAGAAGTTACTTAACCTTTCATACCAAGCTCTAGGAGCTTGCTTAAGCCATATAGAGCTTTGGTGAGTTTAAAAACATGGTTTGGTTTCTTTTGATCAACAAAACCAGGAGGTTGATTGACATAAACTTCTTCATTTAAAAAGCCATTTAGAAAAGCACTTTTAACATCCATTTGAAATAATTTGAAATTTTTGTGTGCAAAGAAATGCAAGTAAGATTCTAATAGCTTCTAACCTTGCTACAGGAGCAAAAGTTGCATCATAGTCAATACCTTCCTGTTGGTTATACCCTTGAGCAACAAGTCTTGCCTTGTTTCTCACCACCTTACCATTTTCATCTAGCTTGTTTCTGAACACCCATTTGGTTCCTATAATAGACTGATTTTTTGGAGGTATCACTAAGTTCCATACCTCATTCTTTTCAAATTGAGAGAGTTCTTCAGTCATTGCTTCTATCCATGATTGATCTTGTATGGCCTCATTGATTGACTTAGGTTCTATTCAGAGAGATTAAGGCCATTCCAGCAAGATTGTCTCTAAATGAAGTTCTAGTTCTAACAGGATCTGAAGTGCTACCAATAATTTGATCTTGTGGATGATGTACCACCATTCTCCAACTTCTTGGTAATTGAGAAGGTTCATCAGAAGCTTGAGTAGCTTCATTTGATTGTTGAGAAGGTTGAACAGAAGCTTCTGGTTCATCCTTCTCCAACCTGTTTTCCTGTTCTGTACCTTCTTCTTTGTTTTGATTGGTCTCATCAACATCAATTACTTCACTTGAATTGTTAGTTTCATTAAATACAATATGCATGCTTTCTTCTACAGTTTGAGTCCTAAGGTTATATACTCTATAAGCCTTTGAAGATGTTGAATATCCCAGAAAAATTCCTTTATCAGATTTAGAATCAAATTTTCCTAGATTGTCTTTGTTATTCAAAATGAAACAAGTGCAACCAAATACACGAAAGTATGCAATGGTTGGTTTTCTATTTTTCCAAATTTCATAGGGGGTTTTCTCAACAATTTTTCTAATAGACACTCTATTCAAAATATAGCAGCAGTTGTGTTCTGACACACTTCAAAAGTATTTTTCAATTTTTGAATCTTCTAAGAGTGTTCTTGCCATTTCTTGCAAAGTTCTATTTTTCCTTTCTACAACTCCATTTTGTTGTGGAGTTCTAGGACATGAGAAATTGTGAGTAATTCCATTTTCATCAAAAAGTTTTGAAAAGAGAAGTTTTCAAATTCTCCCCATGATCACTTCTTACAGAAATAACATTTGTTCCTTTTTCATTTTGAACTTTCTTTAGAAACACTTTGAAGGCTTCAAAAGCCTCATCTTTGTTTTTCAAAAATAGCACCCAAGTGAATCTAGAGAAATCATCAACAATTACAAAACCATATCTTTTTCCATTAAGACTGGTGTAATACCCTAATTTTGTCCGTCCCTTAACTCAAGCCAATTTCAAGAATTGGAACTCAACTAAATCAAAGTACCCTTTGTTTAAGTTAAGCGAGCCTTATTTGCTTAAATCGTGCGTTCTTCGCTTTAGTCGTACATAAGTAATGTTTTTAGGTAATGAGCTCATTTCTTCTATTTTGAGTCTCGTTTTAGCGTATTCGTCTAGTCCGCCCGCTGCTCGTCTTTGTGATTGACCGGACTCTTTTTATTATTATTATTCTTTTCTTTTTATACAGTTAATTTATTTTGAGCATATATATATAGTCCAAAAGGTCAAAAAAATTCTATCTAGTTTATTTATAATTTAAAAGTGTTTAAGAGTCCAAAATGTCAAAAATACTATTTAATTTTTATTACAACTTAGAAGAGTCCCAAATGTCCAAATGTCCAAAAATACAAAAAAATAATAATACAAATATACAAAAACAAATAAATTCGAAAATACAAAAATAAAAATAATAGCAGCAAGCAGCAGAAGCAGATCTGGGTGCAAGAAATGCTCTCCAAGTCACTGGGCTTGGATCGAGACACGAAAATAGTCAAAAACCAGTCAAATGTAATTAAATGCCTAACCTAATTTTTAACTATAAATAGGCGGTCAATTAATGATCCAAAAGGTACACAATTTTCGAGTAAAAAAATCACTAAAAAGCAGATTAGGGTTTTACATGAAACCCTAATCACCTAAACAATTTTTCTAGATCCGAGCAAGAAGAAAGTTAAAGCGATGAGTGATCAAGCAAGAACAACAAAGAAGAACAACAGAGGCACGCAAACAATAATGAGAATGATCGCTCAAACAAACAAGTGCAGATCTCGTTTTTTCTTTTCAACCTTTTGAGAACAAATCAAAAATCAAAGTTGGTTCCTAAATGACAATTTGGATACAAAAAATGTGAAATATGTTGTTCAGCGTTTTTTTTTAGATCTGTTTGAACACATTATATCTTGTTTTAATATTCTGTTAAATATGATGAATGAACATATAACCAACGAATCGGACTCAAGAACAATCAAACCGAGTAATGAAAATGGGGTAGAATAGAAGCCGGACAGGAGAAAGTAAAAAAAATATATAGACTAAAAAAAGAGGGGAACCGAACCTGTAAGACGTCGCCGGAGACTTCGTCTTCTCCGGCGAAGCTCCGGTGAACTCCACCAAGAACCGAACCAGCAACCACCATGAAACAGAGCCAGCAACCACCACGAAACCAAGTCCCTCACCGTCGCAATCACCCCCTCACCGATTCACGCCGTCGCCCTCTCTCCACCACCGAGCCACACCGTTTTCCCCCTCTCTCCCTCTCTATCACCGTCGCAACCACCACCAGGAACCCTCTCTCTCTCCATCGCCGTCGTAACTACCACCAGAAGCCCTCTCTCCCTCTCAACCCGAAACCAAACGACCCAAGAACCCTCTCTCCTCCCAACCCGAAACAAACGACCCATTCCCTCTCTCTCCTCTCCCCATTAATTTCTCCCTCTCTCTCACCGAAATGGGGGGCGAAAATTCCGCCCTTTCCTCTAACTCAGATCCGCGGCGCCGCAGTGGTAGGGAGGGTGAGGGTTTTGAGTTTCTAGGTTTTAATTTAGGGTTTTCGGTTTATAAGTCCCTTCCTTTTATTTTTTTCATTTTTTTTATTATTCAGATTATTAATCACACCTCCCTAATTCATTCGCGTGCACCCACTTCACTTAAGCCCAGTCTCGCGTACTGGGCTTCCTTATGCAAGCTGGGCTTGCTGTTTACACCCCCTGTTTAATTATACAACCCCCCTACGACTAATAACACCCCCACTTCGCAATTTTCACCCCTTTCTCGTTTTAATTCTTTTTCCAACTCAAATAATTTCTCAATAAATTAAAAAAACTTTGTTAATGATTTTGCGAAGCCTCTGCTTGCATAATCATTAACAATGAGGAACTAGTGGTGATCACTTGGAGCCTTTGCTCAATTGATCATCACGAATGCCTAATGTTTCTAAATACTTTCAATAAATCAAAAAAACTTTGTTAATGGTTTTGCGAAGCCTTTGCTTGCATAATCATTAACAATGAGGAACTAGCGGTGATCACTTGGAGCCTTTGCTCAATTGATCATCATGAACGCCTAATTTTTCTAAAAGACTTTAAATAAATCGAAAAACTTTGTTATTGGTCCTGCGAAGCCTTTGCTTACATGATCATTAACAATGGAGTACTAATGGTGGTCACTTAGAGCCTTCGCTCAATTGATCATCGTGAAAGCTCAATTTCACAATTAAACAAGATACAAAATAAAACCAAAAAACCTAGAACTACGTAGCTTTGAATTCTCCATCGCACCTGGAGATACGTAGGAGCGGATCCCCTCCGTCAAGCACAACAAACCAAAAACATTTTCCCTTTCAAAAAAAAAACCAAAGCGGCTAACTCTCGTCAAGCGCCGCAAATAAAAATTCCATTAAGTCTTTTCACTTAAGAGGCAAATTTAAGTATTTTTCAAATCAACACTTAAAACCACACGTTTAATTAAAGGTTCCCTTTCAGTAGAAAGGAGGTATGGGGTGCTAATACCTTCCCGTGCCTAACCGGCCCCGAACCCAAATCTTAGGGTTTCCAAAAGACCATCCGCCTCCAAAAGGTTTTTTTCAATATTTTCCTTATAAAAATATTGGTGGCGACTTCATTGTTTTAAAACGTTGTAAACGAAGAAAAACCCTCGGGGACTTTTTGAGCGCAACAATGGCGTTTTGGTAGGACCAAATAAGTCTATGTGAAGTAGTTCTAGTGACCTTTGGGATGTGATCATGTTCTTAGGTTTGAAACTAGATTTCACATGTTTACCATGAACACATGCTTCACATACTCTATCTTTTTCAAAATTTATCTTTGGTAGTCCTCTAACTAGTTCCTTTTGGAAAGTTTTGAAATAGTTTGCATGCTTATGTGACCAGTTCTTCTATGCCAAATCCATTTGTCATTTTCATAAGACATAAGACAAGTTTCTTGAGATAGTTCATCAAGACATAGGCTATATAGATTTTTATTTCTAGATGCGATAAACAAGACCTTACAGAGGAGATTTCTTTAATAAAGCATTTATCGATTTAAAAGAAACTTTATGACCACTATCACATAGTTGACTAATACTTAACAAGTTATGCTTTAAACCTTCTACATATTGAACATTTTTAATTTTAGGGGATTTAGAGTTACCTATAGTACCTATACCTTTGATGCAAGCTTTATCATCATTGCCAAAGATGACATAGCCTCCATCTATTCTCTCCATTGAGAGAAATTTATCTCTTTCCTGTCATGTGCCTCGAACATCCACCTGCCTAAGAACCACGACTTTTTCTTGGATGCTAAGAGGCATTCCTGTTTGAGATGTTAGTAGTGATTTAGGTACCCAATAATTTTTGGGTCCTTCATGGTTAGTTTTCTTCTGTAGAAGCTTCTTTTCAATTTATAGCATACAGAAATATCATGACCAAAATGTTTACAATATGTGCACTTTGCTTTAGACTTTCTAGTCCTAGGATTCTTCTCAGTTTGTTTTTCTATAGGTAGCTCAAAAGTTTTCTGTATAGACATGGCTAGTTCTTTAGTTAAAACAGAAACTTTTTCTTTGAGAAGGTTGTTTTGTTTTTCAAGGTCAGAGTGTATTAGATTTGGTTGTTCTGAGACCTTGTCTTTCAAAATTTTGTGTTGTTCAGAAAGTTTAAAGTGAGAATGTTGAAGAGTTTGAACTGTTTTTATCAAATATTCATTTTGTTTTGAAGCTCTTCATTCTCCTTTTTGCATTCAAGAGTTGGTTTTTGAACATCACACATTTTTGAGCCAAAGTATTTGAATCAGATAATAGGTTTTCAAAAGCATGTTCAGTATCTTTGCATGAAGCACAAGTTTGTGATTTAGAAGTGTTTACCTCTTCTAGGTCAGTATCTCCTATGAAGCATGAGTTGATTGATTCCATACTTGATGCGGGAGATATTTGAGAAGGCTCCTCGAGTTAGCCATGAGACAAAAGTTTGCGATCTCTTCATCATGGTCCGAGTTGGTATCTTGAGTCATCCCATGTTGCAAGTAGAGCCTTTTTCTTAGGTGTGAACTTTCTGTTGCTTCCTTTCAACTTTGGACATTCATTTCTGAAGTGTCCAGATTTGTTACATTCATAGCACACAGGATCAATTTTGCTAGTTCCTTCACCTTTAGGTTGATCTTTCTTGAAGAATGGTCTTCATTACTTTTCTTTCTAAATGCCCATCTTCTCAATCTTCCGTGATTAGAGCCATTTCATCCTCATTATCAATGTCATTTTCATCATCTTCACTTTCTTCTTGAGTATCCTCTTGATCTTTAAGTGCCATAGCTTTAGAAGGTTGTGAAGATTTTTGAGAAGCTTTGAGTGCAATAGTTTTAACCTTCTTGGGTTGAAGTTCATCCATGATTTCTTGTTCATGAACTTTTAGAGATCCAAGTAGATCTTCTATTTTGAGAATAGAGAGATCTTTAGCTTCATTATATAGCAGATTACTTTAGGTCTCCATACCTTTGGAAGACATCTCGGGAGTTTTCTCACTTTGGCTTGATTTGAGTAGGTATTTCCCAGAGAGTTCAAATCATTTGTTATTGTTGTGAATCTGCTAAACATTTCAGAAATTGTTTCTTGCTCCTCCATTTTGAATGTTTCAAATTTATGAATAAGAAGGTTGATCTTTGCTTCTTTGACTTGGTTTGTTCCTTCATGGGCGATCTTCAATGTCCAGATTTCTTTGCGATTTCTTTCCCAAAGAACTTTATCATATTCACTTCTACCAGAGCACATGTTAGATAAAATTTAGCTTTAGAGTTTAGAAGTACCATGCGTTTATCTTGGTGTCCAGTGTTTAGGTTTGCTCATAGTGGTCCCATCATCAAGAGTTGTAGTAGGTTCAAAAGGACCATCTTCAACAATTCCCCAAATGTCGGTGTCTTGAGATTCTAGGAACAATCTCATTTGATCTTTCCAATAATAGTAATGTTCACCGGTGAATCACGGTGGTCTATTTCTTGAAGCTCCTTGAGGAAGGAACATTACAGAGTTGGAATGATGACTCATCACTTCTTCCAGGATCTTTCCTCTCACACTTGCAAAGTGTGCTCACCCTAGAGGTGAGCTCGATACCAATTGAAGTGACTAATTTGCACAAGAAAGGGGGATTGAATTGTGCTATCTTTTCGTTTTTAATTCCTCGCAACCTTCGTATGGTTTCTCAAGATAACTTGGATATCGAAGGTTGAATGTTAGTTGCACAAACAATAAGCAAATGTGATAGTAGTAAAAGATAATTAACTTTGATGATTTTAGATGTCTGTTCTTTTAGCAAATAGTGTAGTTTTCAAAAGATAATCAAAGTTTAGCTTATTTAAAATTAAGATTTTGACTTCAGAAGGTTGGTGTATTTAACCTTCTAAAGTATTTTGAAAACTTTGGTGATTGTTAGACAGTTAAAGCAAATGGTAAGTAAAGCAGAAAATAACACAGTAGAGTTCCTACTCACGCATCCAATTTAGTTAAGGTCACAAAACTACGTCTTTTCAAATTTTCACAACTAAGAGACTTTTAACGCGGTCTAGAGTGCGAAGACGTCGTCACGACTCCCACTCCTTTGACGTCGTTAAAACCCTTCTAATCACACATACCTCACTAATACAAACAACAGTCACAAACAACTACAAGCAATGCTACAATCAACAGCTGCAAACAACCAAACAAAATCTACAACAAAGTCTCTGTTGGAGATCGACAAGGGATCTCTGAGACACTACGACTGGACAAACTTGGCCGGACAGACCGAACTGCTCTGATACCAACATGTAACACCCTCTTTCTCTTAATAATTTAATTTATAAAATCAGAGTTCGAAAATCGTTTTTCCTTTTTAAAGACACATCCTCAAGGGAATGCTACGTTCATCAAACATCACTTTCACTTAGCCAATAATACTTTTCACAAATAAATATAATTGTGTGATACATAGCACGACTTAAATGGGGCGAACCCTCAAATTCTAATACATCATTCTATTACAGTTCAACACTTATCTTAAACAACTAATAGACTACCCGGCTCCCCAGTTCGACGTCACAGAGCAAGACGCCACAACTAGACTGAGGAAAGAAAGGACCTTCACTCAGATCACCTCACACGCTAGCGACAGCATAAGAAGCAACATAGAAAGCAGTAGGGTGAGTCTCTTTTCATAAATAATAAAATGTATGATAAACATTATGCTAGAGAAAGACAACTAGAAACACTCCGACTCAACCAACCCCACACAACACCAAGTTAAGACACACCAACTCCTAATCATCAACAGACACCAATGTGCATGAGTATATGCATGATGCAGACCCGACTCTCCAGGCATATGCATGAATGGATCCATTAAGACTGAAGTCTTCTGCTACTCAATAGGACTGAAGTCCTCTGCTCACCACTAGGACCGAAGTCCTCTGCTCACCATTATGCATATGGTTTATGTGACACCATGAACAATGCATCACAACACAGCATATACATCATCAATTAAGCAATAATGCATACTCACCAATAACTAATAGACTCTCAAATACTATTAATTATTTCACCATCACCAATAGGACCGAAGTCCTCTGCTCATCAATAGGACCGAAGTCCTCTGCTCCTCATTTATTTAGGGACTTCATCAATTATCACACCTCTACTCATAACTGATGACTCATATTTATATGAGTTATTTATGCCCTTATCCATGTAAATCAAGTAAGTTCTCAAGTAATATTAGTGTCTTATTACTCTAATTAGTATAGTTGAAGGAAAAGAAGGGTTAGATTCTGTTTTTGAGTGAACTCGGCACATCTGGTGCCCTTTTGAGCATTTTATCTTGTTTTGTGAGTGTGCAGTGATAAAGCGCTATAGCGCTTGACGCTATAGCGTCATGAGGGCAGCTCAGCCAAATCTTTGAGCTCGGCAGAGACCTCGGCAACAGGCAGGTCGACATGAGGGCAGCTCGGCTAAGCCTGCGAAGCAGAAAGTGTATTTCTTTGGCGCCAAGTTCTTCGTTCCATGCCTTGTTTTCAGCACCCACTATGCAGCTGGCACAACCGGATATTCATGGATTTTATAGGCCACCTGGCGTTGTGTGAGTGGGGCGATAGCTTCAGTTGGTGCGTTGCCCATACCGATTGGTGCGGCGGTACCATATCGACTCCTTGCGCAAATTCTGGGCGCGTGAACTGCTCCTCCTCCTTCATCTCTACAAATGCATTGCAGACGGACATAGAGAGGAGACATTCAGAGTTTTAGGGAGAGAGATTTTCTGCATTACTGAACATTTTTAGCTTTCGTTTTTCTTGTAATTTTTCACTTGTTATTATTCTCGGTATTAACTCAACGTTTGAGTGTCATCACGGTGAATGAGTTGGGAACCTCGGTGTGTATCTTTTGCCACCGGTTCTTCTCATTTCATTTTAAGTAGTATGAGTTTTCCAGCTTGTATTGCTTTGATGATGCGAAACATGAGCTAAATACCTTAAGTTGGATTGCTCGGAACTTTGTAATGAACCATTAGTACTGTTGTTATAATATTGCATGCTTTGCGTTTCAATCTTTGTGTTATACTTCTTTCAAACTTGTTTTAGAAATGATCAGCTAAAATGGGTAAATCTGTGGGTTCAGACATGGTCCATGGATCGACTTCAAAGCTTGATATGAACGAAAGTTTATTTAAAGACATTTAAATAGATTTTGCTTCCTCTAGACATAGAAATGCAATAGTTCATAGAGCCAGGGCTGTGGGTTTTTATTATACAGGGGTGAACTTATTTAGAACCTAGACATAGGAATCTTGTAATGAAACCCTGGCGTGAGTGATCCGAAAGGCACAAAAGCATTTGCAATAGCGCTTGACGCTATAGCGTGTAACGTTATAGCGCTGTACTAATTGGGAAGTTACTTAGAAAGGCAATCCGACTTGTTTTCTCTCATTCTACAACTCGGCTTTTCTTTGTTTTCTTAAAACCTTCACTTTTTAACTGATAACCTGTTACTACAAACCTTTGCTACTCGGTTCGCTAAGAGCTAGTATCACTTAAACTCTAAAATTAATACCAATCCCTGTGGAGACGAACTTTACTTATCAATATATTACTTGTTGCGATTGTGTACACTTGCACAACTCTATTTCGCACAACAAGTTTTTGGCGCCGTTGCCGGGGATTGCATTTAATTTTTATTGTTTAAGAATTCTTGCAATCTTAGTGAAGTTTTACTTTGGAATTTGTTTTACGGTGTGATAGCAGGAAAGCGCTATAGCGTATGCCCGCAAGCAGAACCACCGAATTCGAGCTAGACCCTGAGCCTGAGAGAAGATTCAGAAGGTTGAGACAACAACAGAGGTTACAACACCTCGGGCTAACCATGTCTGAACACAATACTGCTGCAACAGGTAGAGGCACCCTAGGAGGAAGAACTCCTACTCACTTGAGGCGAGAACTCCAAGAGGAGGAAGAACTCAGAGAGGTGGAAGGCAAGGTCCTTTTACGTTCACCGAACTGCACGATGAATATTGGTATAGAGAAAGGTTCATGAACCAAGGTCCTGATCAGATGGTGAATGACAGAAACAGGCCGATGAGGGACTACGCTGCTTTTGATCCGACCTCTATGGAAACGAGCATCACCCGACCTGCTGTAACGGCTACTCATTTTGAGTTCAAGCCGATGATGTTTCAAATGCTCCAAACTCATGGCCAATTCGGAGGATCTACTCAAGAGGATCCATTTGCACATTTGAGGAATTTCTTGGAAGTGTGTAGTAATTTCATCATCCCTGGCGTAAGTGAGGATGCGTTTAGACTCAAACTTTTTCCTTATTCTCTAAAAGATAGAGCCAAAGCTTGGTTAAATTCTTTGGAGTCTAATTCCATCACCACTTGGGAGGAAATGACAAAGAAATTTTTAGAAAAATATTTCCCTCCCAACAAGAATGCCAGGATGAGGAATGACATCACATCTTTCAAGCAAAGAGATGGTGAAACATTGCATGAAGCGTGGGAAAGGTGGAAAGAACTACTTAGGAAATGTCGACACCATGGAATTCCTATAGTGATCCAAATGGAAACCTTCTACAATGGGTTGGAAGCACCAACGAGATCTATGTTAGACGCCTCATCTGGAGGTGTGATTTTGAACTCCTCCTACAATGAAGCTTGCGATCTTATAGAGTGTGTTGCAATAAACTCGTCATGGCCTACTGAGAGATTAAATCCTGCCAAAAAGGTAGCTGGGGTCCATGAAGTGAGTGAAGTTTCTGCTCTCTCTGCTCAAGTGGCAACTCTGACTAATATGATCAAGGATCTGAGTACTGCAAACGCTATAGCGTCTGACGCTATGGCGCCAAAGGAAGCAACTGCAGCTGCTATTGAACAAGCTCCCCCTGGAGAAATTAGTTGTGTATATTGTGGGGGAGGTCACCTTTATGAAGAATGCACCACAAATCCAGCTTCTGTGAATTATGTGGGGTACAATAAGGGCAACAACCCCTACTCTAACACCTACAACCCCGGTTGGAAGAACCACCCCAATTTCAGATGGGGGGGAGGTAATACTGCAAACACAAGCGCTAATGCTCCAGCTATTCCCCCAGGTTTTCCAGCTCAACAGAATCAAAGGCAAAATGCTCCAGCTATGGACAACTCCATGGAATCTTTGCTGAGGTCTTTTATTAGTGATTGTAAGACAACTATGCGCACCCATGAAGCATCGATAAAGACTTTGGAGAACCAAGTTGGGGCGATTGCTTCGCTCTCACTCAAAGGCAAAGTGGTGGACTTCCTTCCACTCTTTGAAACCTCAACATCTCATGCACCAGGAAAAGAACATGTGAAGGCAATAACTCACGAGAAGTGGTAGGGATGTGAAGGAGGCACCCAAAAGTTCGAGTGGTCGGTGTTTACGAAAAGAAAAGAATTTCTCGACGCTATAGCGCGCTGACGCTATAGCGGTGGAAAAACACCGGAACCTAAACTTGGGCTGAATATCCTCCTCCACCTTATCCTCAAAGGCTAAAAAGGCACATGAAGACAAGCGGTTCAACAAGTTCACGGAGGTCCTGAAGCAAGCGCACATAAATGTTCCTTTGGTGAAGCGTTACGAGAAAATGCCCAATTATGCCAAGTTTATGAAGGATGTTCTCACAAAGAAGAGAAGGCTTGAGAGAGTTCAAAGCTGTGGCTATGATGGAGAGTGCGTGACATGTTAATGCAAAATAAGCTTCCGAGAAAATTAAAGGATCTGGTAGCTTCACTATACCCCTGCTCCATTGGAGATTTTTATTCAAAGCCGAGCTTTATGTGACTTAGGAGCAAATATCAACTTGATGCCTAAGTCTATTTATAAACAATTGGGTATAGGAGGCGCGGACCTACTTGATATCCCTTCAACTTCTTGATAGGAGTCTTGCCTATCACGAGGGGATACTAGAAGATGTTTTAATCAAAGTTGACAAATTTGTTTTTCTGTGGATTTTGTTATTTTGGACTTTGATGCGAGATAAGGGGCGTACTCAATCATCTTAGGCGACCATTTTTAAGCTACAGGAATACATTCATCGACGTGCAGAAGGGAGAGTTAACAATGAGGGTTAATGATCAAGAGGTTAAGATTAATGTTCTGAATGCATTAAAGCTCCCTGAAGACAACACTGAAGAATGCTCTTTCGTTGTGTCTCTTGACCAAGTGGTTCAAAAACATTTTCAAAAGACTAATGACCACTTGGGAAAGGTTCTAAAAAACGATGAGGAGCCTGAATTGATGGAAGAAGGAGCGACTCAAGAAGAGGAGTTGACTGTGAAGGAGGTTTGGGCGAGAAGATATGAGTCACTTGAACAAGAGAACTCAAACCTCAAGAAATGCGTTCCTTCCATTATTCAACCACCAATCCTAGAGCTTAAGGAGTTACCAAAGCACCTGAAGTATGTTTATTTGGGGGAAAATGAGTCTCTGCCTGTAATCATCTCCTCGGCTCTCACCAAAGATCAAGAGGACGAGCTCATTACAACGCTAAAGAAACATAAGAAGGCCATTGGGTGGCAAATGGCCGATATCCATGGGATTAGTCCAACTATCTGCATGCACCGAATTGTTTTGGAGGAGAGCTCTAAACACAGCATTGAAGGGCAGAGAAGGCTAAACCCGATAATGAAGGAAGTGGTAAAGAAGGAAATTCTCAAGTGGCTAGATGCAGGCATTGTTTATCCTATCTCGGATAGTGCATGGGTATCACCTGTGCAATGCGTTCCAAAGAAAGGTGCGGTAACAGTGATCACCAATGACAAGAACAAGTTGATTCCGAGCGAGGACGATGGCGGGTGGAGGATCTGCATGGATTACAGGAAGCTGAATAAATCTACAAAGAAGGATCACTTTCCTCTCCCCTTCATTGATCAGATGTTGGACAGGCTTGCAGGTAAGGAATACTATTGCTTTCTAGATGGCTACTCTGGTTACAATCAAATAGCAATAGTACCTGAGGATCAACACAAGACTACATTCACATGCCCCTATGGTACATTTGCATTTAGAAGAATGCCATTCGGTCTGTGTAATGCACCTGCAACCTTCCAGAGGTGCATGATGTCTATCTTCTCGGATTTCATTGAAAAATCTATGGAGGTTTTTATGGATGACTTCTCGGTGTTTGGGGAGAGATTCCAACAGTGCCTGACGAACTTAGAAGAAATCCTGGTAAGGTGCGAAGAGACAAACCTTGTCCTGAATTGGGAAAAGTGCTACTTCATGGTGCAGGAGGGTATTGTCTTGGGACACAGAATTTCAAAGAAGGGACTGGAGGTTGATAGAGCAAAGATCGAAGTCATTGAAAAATTACCTCCTCCCACAAGTGTCAAAGGTATCAGAAGTTTTCTAGGACACGCCGACTTTTACAGAAGGTTCATTAAAGATTTTTCGAAAATTTCCAAACCTCTGTGTCAGTTACTTCAGCATGACACCACTTTCAACTTTGATGATGCATGCCTTGAAGCCTTCCAGAAGTTAAAGAAAGCTCTGATTACTGCACCTATCATTGTTGCTCCTGATTGGAGTAAACCATTCGAGCTCATGTGTGATGCAAGCGACTATGCTGTTGGAGCTGTGCTCGGTCAAAGGTATGATAAAATCTTTCATTCCATTTATTATGCAAGCAAAACACTTGTTGAAGCACAGTTAAATTACACAGTCACTGAAAAAGAGCTATTAGTTGTGGTCTTTGGCTCTTTGCCTTCGATAAATTTAGATCATACTTGGTAGGCACGAAAGTTATTGTTTTCACTGATCATTCAGCCATCAAGTATTTGATCTCAAAGAAAGATGCAAAACCTAGGCTAATTAGATGGGTTCTCCTCCTCCAAGAATTTGACTTGGAAATTCATGATAAAAAGGGGGTGGAGAACCAAGTTGCTGACCATTTGTCTAGACTTGAAGGAGAAAATGCAGGAGAAACATTTGGCGAAATCAAGGAGATCTTTCCTGATGAAAAGCTGTTAGCAGTAGTTGTGGAAGCGAGTAACGCTATACGGTTGCCGCTATAGCGCAAGATAATGTGGCTGCTGGTGCTACTGCACCCTGGTTTGCCGACATTGTGAACAACCTGGTGTGTCGAATTGTGCCTGCAAATTTGAATTACCAGCAGAGGAAGAGGTTTTTCCACATAGTCAAAGAGTACTACTGGGATGAGCCATACCTCTATAAAAAATGTCAAGATCAAATGTTGAGAAGGTGCCTAGCGAGAAGAGGAACAACCTCAAGTACTAGAAACCTTTGTCATGCTTCTCCTTGTGGTGGACACCTCGGAGGAACCAGAACAGCGGCTAAGGTGCTGCAATGCGGATACTATTGGCCGACTTTGTTCAAGGATGCTCAAGAAATGGTGAAGAGGTGTGAAAGGTGCCAAAGGACTGGAAATATCTCCAACAAACATGAAATGCCGTTGACCAACATATTGGAGATTGAACTCTTTGATGTGTGGGGTATAGATTTTATGGGGCCATTTCCTCCTTCTCATGGAAATTTATACATCTTGGTGGCTGTAGATTACGTCTCTAAGTGGGTTGAAGCTGCTGCTCTCCCTAACAATGATGCCAAGTCGGTGAGCAAGTTCCTTCAGAAAGACATCTTCACTAGGTTTGGAACACCTAGAGCCATTATCAGTGATGAGGGAACCCATTTCTGCAACAGGTTGGTTGAATCTCTACTCGGAAAATATGGGGTCAGACATAAAATTGCCACTGCTTATCACCCCCAATCAAATGGTCAAGCCGAGTTGTCCAATAGAGAGATCAAGAGGATGCTCGAGAAAATGGTGGGACCTTCGAGGAAGGATTGGTCAGTACACTTAAATGATGTTTTATGGGCTTACAGGACAGCCTTCAAGACACCTCTGGGGATGTCGCCCTACAGACTTGTGTATGGGAAAGCTTGCCATCTTCCGGTGGAATTACAACACAAAGCTCATTGGGCCATAAAGAAACTTAATTTTGAATATGATGAAAGGTGGGAAAGCGAGGATCTTTTGCAATTGAATGAACTCGAAGAAATTAGGCACTCAGCCTATGAAAGTTCAGCTATTTACAAAGAGAAGACAAAGTTGTGGCATGACAAAAAGATCCAGAGAAGAGAGTTGATTGAAGGAGGTCAAGTGCTGCTCTTCAATTCGAGACTCAAATTATTTCCTGAAAAGCTTAAGTCGAGATGGTCTGGTCCTTTCAAATTGGTAAAAGTTTACCCCGTGGATTTGTTGATTTACATGATGAAGCAACCAACACCACTTTTAAAGTGAATGGCCAAAGAGTGAAGAATTACCATGGTGAACAAGTGGTTAGGGACAAGACCACTATTGATCTTCAAGACCTCTAACATTAAAGAGGAAGTCTGGCTGAAGACTCTTAAAGCAAGCACTCTTGGGAGGCAACCCAATGTTTAACTAACCAGAATTTTTTTTGTTTGAGTTTGAATTTTTGTTTTGTGCAGGTGTGGACATAGGATGTTAGAAATTATTGTTGAACATTCTAGCGCTACAGCGTTAGGTGTGTTAGTGGCGTTATAGCGTCAAGGTGGAATGCCGAGGAGAACTGGCCGAGAAGAGGTTTTTAGTTGGTAACGTGGCGCGCACTTATGATACTGTTTAGCGCTACGCCATAGCGTGCCACGTTTCATCAACGCTCCAACGGTAACTTAGCCATCCCCAACGGTAACTTCATAACGTCCCAAATTTCCTATAAATTCCAATCCACCCGCTCTCGTTCTCTCTCGCAAGTTTCAAAGAAGTGACCGTTTCTTCCTCTTCATCAGTTTCAAACCATCCAAACTCACTCATATCTAACTAACATTTCTGAAACCAAATCTGTGCAAAAAAATGGTAAAAAAGCAATCCATTGAAAAACCCCCTAGACCAACCAAGGCATCCGAGGCCCGGTTCCTCAAAACCTTCGATCCACACAACGATCCATCTCGCTTTTGGCGAATGAATTTCATTGCAGAGAGGGGCTTCAAAACTGAGAAGGCCCCTGATGTTTTCACGGCTGTCGTGACTGCGCTAGGATGGGCAAGCTTTGCCAAGCATCGTGGAGCTTATGTTGTACCATTAGTGAGAGAATTCTATCAGGGCATTCTCCCTCCCAAGGAAGGAAAGCCCCAAACCTATTCTATGGTTAGGGGTGAAGTTGTTGATTTTAGCCCTAGTGCAATCAACGAATTTTTTAAGTTGGGCTATTCTGGGAAGACTATTGAGAATAAAATCAACACATGGGGAGGAGAAGAAATGGAGGAAGTAAAAAAGAGAATTTGTACTGAGGATGCCGTCTGGGAGAAATTTGGTTCAGAATTCAAATTGAAGAAGCAATTTCTGGTGGAGGAGGCGGCCATGTGGTTCACCTTCATCCGACACTCTCTTATGCCTACTTCTCACACCACCTTTGTGGATAAGGACAGACTGATAGTCCTGGATGCAATTCTGGAAGGAGAAAGCATTGATGTAGGGAAAATAATTGCTAAGGAGATTGAGAAGAGCAGAGTAAAGAAGGAAGGTAACCTTTATTTTCCATGTCTTATTACTGAACTGTGCAAGATAGCCGAGGTCGAGATAGAAATCAGGGATGAAAGAAGATCCCCTCTTGGAGTAAACCATTCGAGCTCATGTGTGATGCAAGCGACTAATTGACGTTTTAGTCCTAAGTGACATGGTAGTCCTCGTGGTGACTTTTTGGTCCACTACTTGGAGCCGAGGTGTTTGGTGAGCTAAGGGCGACAGTCTTAGCGCTGTAGGCCGATACAGAGACGTCGGCCTTAGTGCAGTAATGATGTATGAGAGTTGTTTGGTCGTATGGCTACGAGTAGAGGAGTAATTAATGATGAAGTCCCTAATGGGCAATAAAATAAATGATGAGCAGAGGACTTCGGTCCTAGAGGAGAGCAGAGGACTTCGGTCCTATTGAGGAGCAGAAGACTTCGGTCTTACTTGACGAATCGCTGAATATGCATTACTGTTTAATTAATGATGAATATGCTGTGTTGAGATGCATTGTTCATGGTGTCGCATAAATCATATGCATATTGGTGAGCAGAGGACTTCGGTCCTAGAGGAGTGTTATACCCCAATTTTGTCCGTCTTCTTTTTCTTGCTTTAGTCGTCTATTAGCGGCGTGTTACAGAGTCGCATGATTACGAGAATTATTAGTGTAGAGTCTCGGTTACCAACCCAAACCAATTCCAGACACTCCGTTCAGCTAAATCGAAACGATGCAGTTTAAATTAGGCATGCACGCGAATGATCGATCTTTTCGTGCGTTCTTCAATTTAATATCCGTATTCGAGTTTAGTCGTACGTAAGTAGGTCTACCAAAGTCCTTTTTCTCAAAATTTGGCTTATCTCCTCAATTCAGGCCTAAGAATGCGATTCCAAGTTAATTTTAGTGTTGTTAGTTAACAAGCCCATTTCTTCTATTTGGGTCTCGTTTTAGCGTATTTGTCTAGTCCGGCCCGTTCTCGTCTTTGTATTTGGCTCGACTCCTTTTTCTTATTATTATTATTATTATTATTATTTTTATTTTGTGCAGTTAATTTATTTTGAGCATATATACGGTCCAAAAATGTCAAAAAAAATTCTATTTAGTTTTATTTACAATTTAGAAGTGTTCAAAATGTCCAAAAGTCCAAAAATGCAAAAAAAAAGTAATATTAGGAATACAAAAATAGCCAAATCCGAAAATAAATATAAAAAATTTTTTTTAAAAAAAAAGCAGTTTTAGCCCAAGTAGCAGTTGGGCTTGGATCTTCATGCTCTCCCAAACCCTAGTCTTGGTCCCCAAGACTCAAATCTAGATCTGAAAAATAAAGAGAATCAAGGTAAATCAATTCATTAATTGCTAAACCTAATATTTTAGTATAAATATGGGATCAACCCTCAGACAATTACAGACAACAAGACTGCCAAAAATCACCTAAAAAGGATTAGGGTTCAAAGTCAGAATCCTAATCCACAAAAAAAGAAGGGAGGAAAAATTGCAAATACCTCTCTCACCAAAGCCATCTCACTATCCCTCTTACCGTCATTTAACGCAGGCATCACCACCATGGCCCTCCCTCCGGCTTGATCTCTGTTCGTCTCTTCCTTTCCTATCCCGTTCACCTCCCCCGGTTCATACCGTATCACCGTAGGCAGTCCGCGTCCATCACCTCCTTTCAATGATCGAAACAAGACAGAAAAAAGACCTTACTGTTGCAGTTTAACTTTTCCCCTTTGCATTAGCATCTCTGACGAAACACCCACCATCTCTCTCCCTCTGCTTCGCGAGTCCTAGTTGCTGCTAGCCGTTTCACGCTTTGAAACGAAATACAAGGTACATAACTTCTTCACTTTTACTAAAGTAATAATAAGTTAATATTTGATTCTTAGTCTTTTTATGCTAACTTTTTCAACTTATTTGTATTATTTC
Source organism: Oxytropis ochrocephala (assembly GCA_020916435.1). Taxonomy (NCBI): domain Eukaryota; kingdom Viridiplantae; phylum Streptophyta; class Magnoliopsida; order Fabales; family Fabaceae; genus Oxytropis; species Oxytropis ochrocephala. The sequence goes on from CM037091.1 coordinate 57,624,297, forward strand.
TCAGCCTTTCACGTGGCTGCCTAGCCTTAGGTTTCTTTTATGTTATTTTAATATGAAATATAATAGTAATTGTGATGAAAATGTTAGTGTTAGTTGTGAGTCAAAGTCGAGATATCGAAAATCCAAACCTTTTTACAAGTATTCAAGCTAATAACTCACGGATAAAATAAACCACTAATAATGACAATAAATGATTAAGTCGGAGTTTTGTACTCCTAAAATCTTTATAAAAACTAAAAAATATTAATTAAAAAATCCAACACACAAATATTTTCTACCCTAAGAACTACATGTGATTTGATCCCCTACTACCAAAGGGTATGTAGGAGCAGATGGGGGAGCTCACCTCTGTCAATCGCATTAATAAAAACCATTTTTTTTAGTTCCTCTAATTATTTATCTTTCCTACTCTTCTAAAAAATAATAACCGAAAATAATTAAATATTTTCCTATCCAAAATCAAATAAAAGACTAAGTCGGTTGTACAACCGGGTTAGTCATCATCCTAGGACCAATGAGCTGTACAGTTCAGTAATCCTAAAAATTTATAAAATAGTAAATAAATCATTTTTCCTAAAAATAGGGGACTAAGTCGGTTGTACAACCAGGTTAGTCAGCATTCTAGAACTAATGAGCTGTACAGTTCAGGAGTTCTAGAATACCTATTCTAAAACCAACTCAGCTCACATCAAATAAACTTCTTTCAAAAAACCTCAAAAATACTTTCAAAAGTAGGGGACTAAGTCGGTTGTACAATCGGGTTAGTCAGCGTCCTATGAATCGATGGTACATGCAGTTCAAGGAATCCTAGGACCCTACACTAAAAACACCAACCAACAAACCTTTTTCAGGAAGAACTACGTAGCTTTGATTCCTCCATTGCATCTGGAGGTACGTAGGAGCAAGAGTCCACTCTTGTCAAGCACTAAAAACTAAAAATTTAAATAAGTATTTTCCTCTATAAATAAAAGGGTAATTATTAATAAATCTTAATTAGTTAGACAAAGGATGTCGTGGGGTGCTAATACCTTCCCTACACATAACGACTCCAGAACCTAAAAACGCCTTGTCACGAACATAAAGGGATTTTCCGAATTTGCCCTTAAACTAGAATTTGGTGGCGGCTTCCTTCGAACTTGAAGAATCCATTCCCGGATTTTTCGGTCGCTACAGCTGGCGACTCCACTGGGGACTTATTTATTTTTAGAGAGTCAAAACCTAGTCTAATTAATTTAGGATTAATTCAATTTTTACCCTTTTATTTATTTATTTGCTTTTGCATAATTATGTTATTTATCCGTAAACCGTAGGGTAGAAGATGATATTTGTATATATGTTTGTTTGTCATTTATGACTTTTGGGTTGTTTTTAAATTGCTCCTACACACACTTCACTTCTACACTTCACACACGTGAAACAGTCCTCTACCGGACTCGAGCATAAACCTAAGTTAGAACCGAGATTGCGTAGTGATGGCCTGCGGGACGTACGTCTCGTTGGGTGGTCACGAAAATCTCACCTAGAGTTTGATTCCTTTTGAGGATGCTATCCCTTCTAATAGCTTGCCTATTGCTGGGGTCAGTGTTCTTGACTGGAGTCCTTGGCTCTAGGGACCATGTGTAGGATTCTTTAGAACTATCCCTGTGAGGTTCACTATAAAAGAAACCTTAGACCCACTCTGAAGATACATTTCTAGGGTCACAAAGGAGCTTTATACCCTCGCATTCAAACAAATATTTACGCATACCGTCTTCTAAAAAAACAAATCAAAAAAATCAAAAAAAAAAAAAAATCATTTTTTCACTACTTTTTTAGAAAATATACCACATGCATACAGCAAATAAACATCTCTTTGTTGCATGCACTTTTATGACCGTCGAGAATTTAAATCTTTACCTTGGAGAGAAGTGCACGTGAAGTCAAAATTAAATTTTGTACTTTACTCTCCAATGAAAAGTTTATAATTCCCGACATGACGAATAAAATCATATATTATCATTTCATACACATACATCACATTCGCATTTCACATACATTCATTCGTTCATTCGCATTCTCATTTCATGCGCATTCATTCATTTGCATACTTACATCATGCATTATAAAAGCGAAAAAACATAATTTTGAGAGAAAGATTGTGATGAGAGGAGGCATTCTTGTGAGATAAATAATTCTTTTTGAAAAAGTTTAGCCATACTTCATTGCAAGCTCAAGGTGTTTCAAGTCACTCGCTTTTTCAAATTTTTAGCTTGCTCACATTTTTAACCAAACGTTGCATCTCTTCCATCCCATGATAAATGACCGAAATGCCCATCAAAAATTTCTATCATGTTTTAAATGTTATTTCTCTCTGAAGCATTTGTGTAGTGACTTGGGTAACATGTGTGTTTATTTTTGTTTGAGTCTGTTAGCGTCCCCTACCTTGCCATCATCCCCTGTCAAAGTCTAATCCCACCCCGACCACCCATAAAGTACATACTCCCCACATCCGTACATAGTTGGCGTTTACAGTTGGTTCCCCTAAGTGAAATAACACTTTATGCCCTCCATCTTTGGGGCAAATGTGTGATCTCTAAAATACCTTGTCAATGTTGTATTCCCTTGGTGCAAGTCCTTTACCAAAAAAAATATAAAAATGCCCGTTAGATTGAAAACTCGTAAGAGCGGCCTAAGCAAAAATTAGGGCATAAAAAAAATAGAAATAAAGAAAAAAGAGCAAATATATAAAAGTAAATGAATTATTGTCCTTAAGTTAATTTTTGAGAAAACTAGCAATCATGTTTTGAAATGAAGTTTGACCATCTTCCCCTATCCTCAAAAAATCTTTTGCCACCCACCTTAAGCCAAAATCCAAAGAAACTTTCAATCACCCTAGACAATGATCAATTCCACATCAAAAATGGTGTATCATTTTTATCAAGTCACTCAGCTCGAAAGAAAGAAAAAGAAAAAAATCAAAATCAAAAAAAGTGAAAAAAAAAAAAGGTTAGAAAAACCACGAAAAAGCAAAAGTGGCACAATTATGGTGATACTTCTTACCATTAAATGCATAAGAGATCCTTATGCGAAATAAACCCCAAACACTTCCCTTGTCCTCAATATCCTATCCTTCATAAACCCTTGGCCAAGTCACATCCCTAAACAAGTCCATCCTACCATGAGACACATCAATTCATTGTCTCAATAGGCCCTCAAACACTCCTTGAGGCACGACAACCATTTCCTTCATAAATCATCACCCATTAGCCAAGTTACTTCACCAAATCATTTGTCCCATCAATCATCAAACACTTCATTGAGCCTAATAACACCTTATTTCACAAACCATTAACCATTAGCCAAATCATACCGCTCAAAAAAAAAATCATTCGTCCCATCAATCCCCAAACACTACCTTGAGCCCAATTATCATTTCCCTCATAAATCACTAAACCATCGCCACATTAGATCAATGACCGATTGCTTTTGTTTTCTCAAAGTTTTAATCTTAGGACAAATAAGTTTATTTATTTACAATATGTTTGCTCAAAAAAATATATCTCAAAAAAAAAAAATCAAAAGGCTTGCACCACAAGATTCATTCAAATTACAGTTATACTAAGACAAGGTTTAGTGATCACCAAGTGGTGTTGTCATCATAGAGAAAACTCAAGACTATCATAGTCTGGGAATCATTTTATAGAGAACCAAAAGTTTATACTAGGATCGTCATCGATATCCTAGAGTGGGGCACCCCGTTTACCATCTATTCCATTTGAACTTGGGGAAATTTTTCCAGTATCCATCCCATGCCACCCCCAGTCTATACAGCCGCATTTAACCATTCCAACAACCCATAACCTTAACTCTGTCACCTAACCATTCGAAATACCATTCCAAGTGGGGCAATCCTGTCGCTCTTCACTCCACCTTCAAATGGGAAATTCACCCCGCACCCATCTCATCCCCTTGCCATATTCACAGCCAAAAAAAAAAGCATACAAGGCGGTTCCTCAACTCACTATCCTAAATGTTTCTACTCTAGTCGGGGCAATCTTGTCCTTACCATAATTAGGGAAACATCAAACTCTATGGGTTGAGACAACATCTCCTAACTCATCATCTTCTACACCCCTAGCTTGTCACCACTAGACGCAGGCGGATACTTACCGCCATCAAATCTAAATTGGGCGATCCTGCATTCCTTGGCTTGGAAAAACTTACCTTTCATGACATTGACAAAGTCCATTCAGTCATTCACCCCTTCATGTGCCACAGATGTCCACACCCTAGGTCTTTAGAACCCCAAGTTAACTGACTCATTCATCTATATTCGCACTACTATACATCTTCACAAAACAATGCTTTAGAGAGAGAAAACACAAGTTGGACATATGATGTTGGAAATCCACTTATTTAGCTTTGTGGACCAAAACTTTGGTCATCATGGGGCATCAAAATGGAAGAAAAAGTGAGCGAGCTTGCAAATACTTTTTCACATCGGTGTCTGTAAATAACAACCTTGAGATTGCCAAAGTTTGAATCAAATCTAATCTTTCCAAAGAATTATCAATATTCATCTCCGCCTCTCGCATCCAAAGTCTCACATCTCATCATCACAAAAAAATGTTTATGCACTCAATCGGTCCTTTCATATCATCACACCATGCACCATAGCATTTGCATTCAAACATTTCATTTGCATCATATTAACATTCATACTTCATGCATCCATCAGATAAATAAATAAAAAGCAAAAGCAAAAAAAAAAAAAAAAAAAAAAACAGAAAGGAATCACCTATTTCATCCATCACCCCACCAAAAATCACTTGTTGCATGTGCATGTATTATTGGCGTTGTATGTCCATTACATGATGTAGCACAGATCCGAGCTGATCCCGGACCGAGTGGTCCTTGAGCACTACGCTCCTTGATTGCCCTAAGTGGCCCAGTCGCAAACGTCGGAGTCGAGCGGCGGACCTTCCGGACCGCGTGGTCTTCGGACTAGTTGTGTCGGCCTAAGACACGATTGTACGTCCTTCATGGTCAACATATCGATTCTAGACACGATCTTGACCCATCATGGCCGCTTCGAGTATAAAGGCCCCTCGAGGGCCGTTTAATTAGTACCGTAGCTAATTGCGTTCCTTGAGACCACGATGGTCCTTCAATTAAGGCCTAAGCGACCTTCCGGACCTTAAGTGGTCCTTCAGAGCCTTGTCGCTCCTTCAGACCCTGAGTGGTCCTTCAGAGCCTTAGTGCTCCTTCAGGTCCTTGTTGACCCTTCATTCAACTCTCGGTTAATGCGCCAAGCATTAACCACTCCCTCTTATCTCTCAAACCTTCCACTTCCCCCTTAAACGGACAAAATTAGCGTCTATCTTATCTTTATTCCTATTTCTACTACGAAAGTTCTAGAGCTCAGCACTTTCTAGTAAAATATTAATAAAGAGGGGCAGCTGTTATACCCCAATTTTGTCCGTCTTCTTTTTCTTGCTTTAGTCGTCTATTAGCGGCGTGTTACGGAGTCGCATGATTACGAGAATTATTAGTGTAGAGTCTCGGTTACCAACCCAAACCAATTCCAGACACTCCGTTCAGCTAAATCGAAACGATGCAGTTTAAATTAGGCACGCACGCGAATGATCGATCTTTTCGTGCGTTCTTCAATTTAATATTCGTATTCGAGTTTAGTCGTACGTAAGTAGGTCTACCAAAGTCCTTTTTCTCAAAATTTGGCTTATCTCCTCAATTCAGGCCTAAGAATGCGATTCCAAGTTAATTTTAGTGTTGTTAGTTAACAAGCCCATTTCTTCTATTTGGGTCTCGTTTTAGCGTATTTGTCTAGTCCGGCCCGTTCTCGTCTTTGTATTTGGCTCGACTCCTTTTTCTTATTATTATTATTATTATTATTTTTATTTTGTGCAGTTAATTTATTTTGAGCATATATACGGTCCAAAAATGTCAAAAAAAATTCTATTTAGTTTTATTTACAATTTAGAAGTGTTCAAAATGTCCAAAAGTCCAAAAATGCAAAAAAAAAGTAATATTAGGAATACAAAAATAGCCAAATCCGAAAATAAATATAAAATTTTTTTTTAAAAAAAAAAGCAGTTTTAGCCCAAGTAGCAGTTGAGCTTGGATCTTCATGCTCTCCCAAACCCTAGTCTTGGTCCCCAAGACTCAAATCTAGATCTGAAAAATAAAGAGAATCAAGGTAAATCAATTCATTAATTGCTAAACCTAATATTTTAGTATAAATATGGGATCAACCCTCAGACAATTACAGACAACAAGACTGCCAAAAATCACCTAAAAAGGATTAGGGTTCAAAGTCAGAATCCTAATCCACAAAAAAAGAAGGGAGGAAAAATTGCAAATACCTCTCTCACCAAAGCCATCTCACTATCCCTCTTACCGTCATTTAACGCAGGCATCACCACCATGGCCCTCCCTCCGGCTTGATCTCTGTTCGTCTCTTCCTTTCCTATCCCGTTCACCTCCCCCGGTTCATACCGTATCACAGTAGGCAGTCCGCGTCCATCACCTCCTTTCAATGATCGAAACAAGACAGAAAAAAGACCTTACTGTTGCAGTTTAACTTTTCCCCCTTTGCATTAGCATCTCGTGAAACACCCACCATCTCTCTCCTGCGCTTCGCGAGTCCTAGTTCTTTGCTAGCCGTTTCACGCTTTGAAGCGAAATACAAGGTACATAACTTCTTCACTTTTACTAAAGTAATAATAAGTTAATATTTGATTCTTAGCCTTTTATGCTAACTTTTTCAACTTATTTGTATTATTTCTCGACCTTTCACGTGGTGCCTAGCCTTAGGTTTCTTTTATGTTATTTTAATATGAAATATAATAGTAATTGTGATGAAAATGTTAGTGTTAGTTGTGAGTCAAAGTCGAGATATCGAAAATCCAAACCTTTTACAAGTATTCAAGCTAATAACTCACGGATAAAATAAACCACTAATAATGACAATAAATGATTAAGTCGGAGTTTTGTACTCCTAAAATCTTTATAAAAACTAAAAATATTAATTAAAAATCCAACACACAAATATTTTCTACCCTAAGAACTACATGTGATTTGATCCCCTACTACCAAAGGGTATGTAGGAGCGGATGGGGAGCTCACCATCAATCGCATTAATAAAAACCATTTTTTTTAGTTCCTCTAATTATTTATCTTTCCTACTCTTCTAAAAAATAATAACCGAAAATAATTAAATATTTTCCTATCCAAAATCAAATAAAAGACTAAGTCGGTTGTACAACCGGGTTAGTCATCATCCTAGGACCAATGAGCTGTACAGTTCAGTAATCCTAAAAATTTATAAAATAGTAAATAAATCATTTTTCCTAAAAATAGGGGACTAAGTCGGTTGTACAACGGAGTTAGTCGACATTCTAGAACTAATGAGTACATGCAGATTCGGGAGTTCTAGAATACCTATTCTAAAACCAACTCAGCTCACATCAAATAAACTTCTTTCAAAAAACCTCAAAAATACTTTCAAAAGTAGGGGACTAAGTCGGTTGTACAATCGGGTTAGTCAGCGTCCTATGAATCAGTGAGCTGTACAGTTCAAGGAATCCTAGGACCCCTACACTAAAAAACACCAACCAACAAACCTTTTTCAGGAAGAACTACGTAGCTTTGATTCCTCCATTGCATCTGGAGGTACGTAGGAGCAAGAGTCCACTCTTGTCAAGCACTAAAAACTAAAAATTTAAATAAGTATTTTCCTCTATAAATAAAAGGGTAATTATTAATAAATCTTAATTAGTTAGACAAAGGATGTCGTGGGGTGCTAATACCTTCCCTACACATAACGACTCCCGAACCCTAAACCTGCCTTGTCTTGAACATAAAGGGATTTTCCGAATTTGCCCTTAAACTAGAATTTCGGTGGCGGCTTCCTTTCGAACTTCGAAGAATCCATTCCGGATTTTTCGGTCGCTACAGCTGGCGACTCCACTGGGGACTTATTTATTTTTAGAGAGTCAAAACCTAGTCTAATTAATTTAGGATTAATTCAATTTTTACCCTTTTATTTATTTATTTGCTTTTGCATAATTATGTTATTTATCTGTGTAAACCGTAGGGTAGAAGATGATATTTGTATATATGTTTGTTTGTCTGTTTGCAGCTTTTGGGTTGTTTTTAAATTGCTCCTACACACACTTCACTTCTACACTTCACACACGTGAGAAAAGTCCTCTACCCGGACTCGAGCATATGCCTGGAGAGTCGGGTCTGCATTCATGCATATAATCATACACTAGAAGATGTGTTTATCTGTGTGTATGCCGAGATTATATTATGTGTTTTTGTTTAGCATGATGCTTGTCATAAAACTCTATTATAGGTGTTTAGAGACTCACCCTACCGCTTTTTGTGTTGTTTCTTGTGTTGGCAACTTGCAGGTGTGCCCGAGTAGAGGTCAGTCCTCACTCAGTGTCGTTTAGCGTCATTTTGCTCTGGTAGTGTAACACTGGGGGCCGAGTAGTGTAGTGGTCTGTTGTGTTGGTTTTTGAGTTGTAAACCTATGTCTTTTTGGAACATGTATTATTCTGATTGTGTTGTAACTAATAACCTGTTACTGTGAGCTCGGTTCCTTCTTGGCCGAGGTGCTGTATGTGCATCACACTACAACTGTTTAGCTGCGCAATTATTTTATTGTTTTGCTTGGTTGAACTCATATAGAAAAATGTAGCACTCCTTGAGTGGTTTTTGAAAACTCTAATTTAATTCGCTAAGTAGTATTAAAAGTAAGGGGGTGTTACATAAGTGGTATCAGAGCAAAAGTCCGGTCTTGTCCGACCAAGTATTGAGTCTTGAGTTCCCAAAATTTCGAGTCTTATGGCTCGTTCTAAGTAGATTTTGTTTATATGTTTAGTGTAATGGGTGGAAGAAATTTGGGAGGAATAATGTTGCCATATTTCTTTGCATTGGAAGGCGATGGCGCATTGCTATGGGGAATCGGCCTCGTGACGGCCGAGGATCTTTGGAGCGCGAAGGTTGGCTACGTTTGGAGGAGAATCCTCCTACTTTCAAAGGAGGTATGATCTGATGGAGCATTGGCATGGTTAAAGGAAATAGAGAGGATCTTTCGAGTGATGGAGTGTTATTTGCTCAAAAGGTGAGGTTTGGTACTCACATGCTAGCCGAGGAGGCGGATGGTAGTGGCTTGAATCTCTTCAAAGGTTGGAGGCTCACTGAGGAAGAGATCACATGGGATATTTTCAAGAGGGAGTTTATGAGGAAGTACTACCACGAGGATGTTAAGGGAAAGAAAGAAATGGAATTTTTAGTCAAGCGGGGGGAGTAAGTCGGTGGTAGAGTATGCGGCAAAGTTTCTAGAGAGTTGGTGAAGTTCTACCCCATTTACACTGGAGCTCTTCTTGAGTTCTCCAAGTGTATTAAGTTTGAGAATGGTTTAAGGCGACATCAAGCAGCGATTGGATATCGAGAAGATCAGTCAGTGTTTGCGAGAGCTAGTGGACAGTTGTAGGATTTTTGAGGAGGACAAAATAGCTGCAACTGCTACCTATAAGACTGGAAGAGAGAAGCAGAATTCTCAGTATCGTGCTAAGCCTTACGAGGTTTCTGGTGGAAAGGGTAAAGGGAAGTGGAAAGCTTGGTGGAATAAGAGTAGAGAGTGGGGAGGCGCTCCTGCGAGCCTTGTGTGCTATAAGTGTCTGGACACAAGAGTTTTGATTGCCCAGTTACTAAGTGTTTTAAGTGTGGCAAGGAAGGGCACATGGCTGCCAATTGCGAGAAGAAGGATGTGGTTTGTTTCAACTGTGGGGAGGCAGGGCATATTAGTCCGAGGTGTCCCAAGCCGAAGAAGGAGAAGAATGTTGGAAAGGTATTCGCTCTTGCTGGATCCGAGGTGGTGAATGAGATAAAAGGTACGTGTTTTATAAATGGCATTCCTTTGATTGCAATAGTGGATCTTTGGTGCCACGCATTCTTTCATTTCTGCTTTGTGTGTTAAGAAATTGGATTTAGTCTTGTCTTTTATGATGAGGGAGATGGTTATCGATACTCCAGCCAAGGGTTCGGTGACTACCTCTCTGGTGTGTGCGAAGTGCCCTCTGTCAGTCTTTGGCAGAGACTACCTTGTTAATTTGATTTGCCTACCATTGGAGGGGATGGATGTCATCCTCGTATGGATTGGTTAGTGGATAACCATGTCCATATCAATTGCTTTGAGAGGACTATGAGTTTCCGCTTCTTAGAGGTGGAAGAATCTGTCATGTTGTCTGTAGAAGCGGTGATCAAGGTAATGAAGGAAGGAGCTACGTTGTTTTGCGTTGAGTGTGACATTGTCTGCAGAGAGCCGAGCTAAAATTGATGAAGTACAGGTGGTGCGAGAGTTCCCAGGTATTTCGGATGAAATTCTGATGTGCCACCGAGAGAGAAGTCGAGTTTACCATTGAGTTAGTACACAGTACTAGGCCGGTGTCTATGGCACCTTATAGGATGTCTGCATGCGAGTTAGCCGAGTTGAAGAAGCGGCTAGAAGAATTGCTAGAGAAGAAGTTTATTAGGCCGAGTGTGTCACCTTGGGGAGCTCGGTGTTGCTAGTGAAAAGAAGGATGGGAGTATGAGACTCTGCGTTGACTATCGTCAAGCTGAATAAAGTAACAATTAAGAATAAGTATCCACTTCCAAGAATAGAGCGATTTGATGGACCAATTGGTGGGAGCGCAAGTGTTTTCTAAGATCGACTTGAGGTCGGGTTACCATCAAATCAAAGTGAAGGATGAAGATGTTCCTAAGGCGGCGTTTAGAACTCGGTATGGACACTACTGAGTATTCGGTGATGCCATTTGGTGTTACTAATGCTCTGGAGTATATGAATCGTATCTTTCATGAATATTTGGATCGGTTTGTGGTAGTGTTCATTGGCGACATTTTGGTTTACTCTAAGTCAGGAGGAGCATTAGAGAGCACTTGAGGCTAGTGTTGGAGGTCTTAAAGGATAGGAAGGCTGTATGCGAAGCTATCAAAGTGTGAGTTTTGGTTGGGAGAAGTAAAATTCCTTGGTCATGTAATTCTACAGGTGGTGGTATTGCGGTTGATCCTTGAAGATTGAGGTACGTATTCTGATGGGAGGCATGAAGTCGATCCAACGAGATAAGAAGTTTTAGGATTGGCGGTTACTACGGGAGATTCATTGAAGGTTTTTCCAAGTTGGTAGCGCCGTTGACTCGATTGACTTGCAAAGGTAAGGCATTCGTGTGGGATGATCATTGTGAAGAAAGTTTCCAAGAGCTGAAGGAGAGATTGACGATGTCTCCAATCTTGACGTTGCCGAATCCAAGTGAGTCTTTTGTAGTATATTGTGATGCGTCTAAGTTGGGTTTGGGCTGCATACTGATGCAAGACGGTAAGGTAGTTGCTTACGCTTCAAGGCAATTGAGAATTCACGAGAAGAACTACCCTACGCATGATTTGGAGCTTGCCGCCGTGGTGTTTGCGTTGAAGATATGGAGGCATTATCTTTATGGTTCTCGGTTTGAAGTGTTCAGTGATCATAAGGGTCTACAGTATTTGTTTGACCAGAAGGAGTTGAACATGAGGCAGAGGAGGTGGTTGGTGTAACACCCCAAAATAGTTCAATTAATTATTTAGTTGAATTATTTAAGGTTTACAACATTTTAGTTAAGTCAAGTATTAATTAGAGGTCTATTTCATTTAGGAGATGTTTAAATAAATGGAGAAGGTGGGAATAGAGGCCCATGAGCCATTTGAAGCCCAAGCTAATGCAATAAAGGAGGGTGTCGAAGGAAAGGGAGCATGCATGCAAAGTGTTTTGAGAAAAAAGTCAAAGGGAAAGTAAGAGAGAGAAGTTGGTAGGTGAGATCACTTTCTAGAGAGAAGGAAGAGCATTTGGCGTGGAAGAAGCTCAAGCTCGAGGGAGAATTGTTCTTTGTGAGGAGAATCGGGGAGCATCGGTGAAGAGAGAGGTCTTTTGCTCAAGCGATCAAGGTTAGGGGCTCTCTTCTCACGTATAATTTTGTAGTATGATGAGTGTTATGTGTGAGTAGTTTGTAGTTGTGTTTTTCGAATTTGTGTTGCATGTTTTGTGTGTTTACGATTGTGCTTGATGTTATGTTTTAGCTCGTTTGGTGAGGTTGTGTTGAGATGTTGAGGTGTTGGTCATATGAGAGGCGAGGAGTGAAATGGGAGTGAGAAAACTCTCGATCCTAGTGAGCTAAAGTGAGAGGCGTGAGAGTGTGAAGTTCTTAAGAAGTAAAGCGTTGGACTACCGAGGTGTAGATTTGGAGTTGAGTGATCATAACAGAAGAGAGCGCGTGTATGCGGGCTTAGCGAGGGGTTGACTTTGGATTGTCGAGGTGTATCTACCTACCACCGATTGTAGCGAAACTTAAGTGATGATCGTAAGTCAAAACGTAATAACGATAACATAAGAACCGAGGTGAGTGATAGAGTACAAGTGACTAAGTGTATGAGTATCTGAGACTAGGTATAGGTATCGGTTTGTACTTGCCGAGATAAAGTACTTAGGCGTAGCTGCTGAAGTGCCGTTGATAGCATTATGGCGTGTAATGCTTAGGGTGTTATGGCGAGATGTAGAGTATATCATACCTAGGTGTACTTGCCGAGGTGAGATGTTGCGTTTAAGTGCGGTGTGTTCAAGCGTAGAGTAACCCAGGTGGTGTTGTAGAGGAAGTGAAGTGCGTTTCGTGCGAAGTGAAGTGACTATGAGTGGAGTAGGGTGCCAAGCGTGCCGAGATGCCAAACGCGCCGAGGTGCTATAGGTGCCGAGGTGTTGTTTTAACGCTAGTGTAAGCGCGAGTTGTTCTTTGGGCCTTGGAGAGTGTCGCTTTAGCGGCGATTCACGTGAGTGGCTGAATGGTGTAGTCGTTTTAGTCTAAGTGACATGGTAGTCCTCGTAGTATTTGTTTGGTCCACTACTAGGTGCAGAGGTGTTTGGTGGTAGGCGACAACGCCAGATTTGTTGGCGATGTAGAGGCGTCGGCGCTTTAGCGAGAAAATGGCGTATGTGTGTTGTTGGCCTTATGGCTACGAGTAGAGGAGTAATAAATGATGAAGTCCACGATGGGCATTAAAATAAATGAAAATGGTGAATGCAGAGGACTTGGTCCTAGAAAGGTGAAGCGAGAGGACTTAGGTCTATTTATGAGCGAAGTGCTGGTCTAATTGGTGAGTTCACGAGAATGTGTTATGATTTAATTGAATGATGTATATCTTTGTGTGTTATGCATTGTTCATGGTGTCTTATAGATCATAAGCATAATGGTGAAAGCGAGAGGACTTTGGTCCTATGGTGAAAGCAGAGGACTTGGTCCTAAGGTGTAAGCGAGAAGACTTGATCTTAATGGATCCATCATGCATATGCCCCTTGGTGCTCTGGAGTGCATGCATCATGCATATAACTCATGCACTAAATAATTGTGTTATTTGTGTGTTGTGCCAAGAGTGTTTATATGTGTTTTGCTTAGCATAATGCTTGTCATAAACCTTATTATATGTGTTTAGAGACTCACCTCTTTGCTTTTATATGTTGCTTCTCATGTTGGCAACTTGCGGGTATCCCAGAGTAGAAGTGGAGTCCTCACTCTGTGTAGTTAGCGTCATTTTGCTCTGGTAGTGTAACCTTTGGGGGCGAGTAGTGTAGTGAGTGCATTATGTAGGTTTTTGAGTTGTAAACCTATGTCTTTTTGGAACATGTATTATTTTGACTGCGTTGTAACTAATAACCTGTTATTTGTTGAGCTCGGTTCCTTCTTGGCCGAGGTGCTGTATGTGCATCACACTACTGTTGTTTAGGCTTGCTTGATTATTATATTGTTTTGCATTGGTTGAATTCATGTAGAAAAATGTAGCACTCCTTGAGTGGTTTTTGAAAACTCTGATTTAATTTGCTAAGTAGTATTAAAAGTAAGGGGGTGTTACATTAGTGGTATCAGAGCAAAAGTCCGGTCTTGTCCGACCAAGTGTTGAGTCTTGAGTTCCCAAAGTTTTGAGTCCTATGGCTCGTTCTAAGTAGATTTTGTTTTTATGTTTAAAGTGATGGTTTGGAAGAAATTTGGGAGGAATGTATTTGCTTTAGGCTTCTTTGCTTTGGAAGCGATGGCGTGATATGGGAATCGGCCTCGTGAGGTACCGAGGATCTTTGGAGCGGGGAGGTTGGCTACGTTCGGAGGAGAATCCTCCTACTTTCAAAGGGAGGTATGATCCCGATGGAGCTATGGCACAGTTAAAGGAAATAGAAAGGATCTTTCGAGTGATGGAGTGTTATTGTGCAAAAGGTGAGATTTGGTACTCGCATCTTTGGTGAGGAGCGACGATTGGTGGTGGAAAATCTTCAAAGGTTGGAGACTGCTGAAGAAGAAATCACCTGGGATATTTTCAAGAGGGAGTTCCTGATGAAGTATTATCCTGAAGATGTTAAAGGGAAGAAAGAAATGGAGTTTTTAGAGTTAGGCGGGGAACAAATCGGTGGCGAGTATGCGGCAAAGTTTCTAGAGTTGGTGAAATTCTACCCCCATTACTGCTGGAGCTCTTTCTTTGAGTTCTCCAAGTGTATTAAGTTTGAGAATGGTTTAAGGCGACATCAAGCGAGCAATTGGGTATCAACAGAGATAAGGGTGTTTGCTCAGCTGGTGAATAGCTGCAGAATCTTTGAGGAAGACAAGGTGGCCGCAACTACTACCTATAAAACTGGAAGGGAGAAGCGGAATTCTCAATATCGTGCTAAGCCTTACGAGGGTTACGGTGGAAAGGGTAAAGGAAAGTGGAAAGCGGGTTTGGGCAAGGCGTAGAGAGTGGGAGGCAGCTCCTCAGAGTATAGTGTGTTTCAAGTGTGGAAAACACTGGTCACAAAAGTTTTGAGTGCCCAGTCATTAAGTGTTTTAAGTGTGGCAAGGAAGGCCTGAGGCTCGCATTTGTGAAAAGAAGGACATGGTTTGCTACAAGCTGTTGTGGGAGGCGGGGCATATTAGTTCGAGGTGTTCACCTACATTTCATCTTGTGCTTGGTTTATTTTCCTACCAACATTACCATTTACCTTATGCTTGAGTAGGCCGTCCACTCCCATTTCCATTCGTACTTCTACCTCCACCACCTTTTTCGTGGCCATACCTATTCCATGCACCACCACCGCCCCATTTTCTGTACCCATTCCCTGTATTTGGGATGTGATTTGTTTACCTAAGGAGAAAGGGGGGTTGGGCATAAAAAACTTGGAGATTTTTAATTTGGCTCTCCTCACTAAATGGAGATGGAGATTACTGGTGGAGGAAGGAACTCGTTGTGGAAAGAGGTGGTGAAGGAAAGATATTGAGTGAAAGGTAGATGGTCAGTAAATTTGAAAATGAGTATCGAAGGGGGTGGACCAAACATTCAATTTGGTGGAGGGACTTGTGTTTATTGGGGGAAGACTCAAATTTGGACAAAGAATGGTTTGAAGATTTACTGAAACTTAAGCTTGGTAAAGGAGATAAAATTCGATTTGGCAAGATTCTTTGGCTCTCAGAGCAGACGATTTATGGACTTATTTCCAACAATTTCTGAGTGGGTGTAGTGTAAAATCGATGTCATATCAGTTTGGGAGAGTGGAGGAAGATTCGTGGCGATGGAATTGGGGTGAAAGTTGCTGAATTCTGCAGAAGGAGCTGCTGCGAATTTGAAGTGCGAGGATATGCTTCGGTCCTTTGCTTTATCTGGACGGATAGATGGCTTTGGAAGTTTTTGCACGATGTTGTTGCTGGTTTTTGGTTAGGAAATGCTACAATTTGGTTGATTAATTATTCTGCAGTCCGCGAGGTCGGTGGGGATGGGGTGGTGAAGCTTGTAAAAAATTATGGAAGAATGATGCGCCTTGAAGGCTTTAATATTTGCATGGCGTGCTCTATTGGACAAAGTGGCAACACGAGATGCTTTATTTAGGCGTGGTATTTTACAATCGCAAAGAGACCGCTTGCGGTGTGTGATGTGTTTCAAAGAGGATGAGGCAGTATCGCATTTATTTATTGAATGTGATGTCGCTTGAGAGTTGTGTGGCAACAAATTACTTCTTGGATGGGGAGTCTTTCGGAGATTATAGAGGCGTTATTACACACTTTCAAGAATTCGGCAAAGCTAGTTAGGGAAAGAAAGTCAAAGGAGTTAAACATTTAATTTGGCTATTTGTCATTTGGGCGCTTTGGTTGGCAAGGAATAAGATCGTTTTCCAAGGGAGTTAGCTACTCTGGTGGAGCTAATCACGAAGTCAAATTTTGTGCTTGGAATTTGGTTTAAAGCACGGAAGGGGAGAAAGTGTCGGGTTGAATGGTCGATTGGCATGCTTGCCAGTTGGGTTGTTTTTCCTCACTTTGTAATCTCATTAATTTTTGACGTTGTATTTTGTAGTCGGGGTACTCTTTTTCCCTCACGAGTCTTTTTCCCGATGGGTTTTGGCCTCGGAGGTTTTAACGAAGCCCACAGGTGTAAGGGTGGTGCACATCTTGTGTGCCACTTTTCTTAGTATCATTAATACATCAAATTGTTTATCTAAAAAAATAGCCCAACCTAGTTTCTATTGAAACAAAAATATCAAGCGAGCCTATATAGTCAAATCATCGATTAATAGACCGGGTTTTCAAAGGCTTCCTATTAGAATCGATGATTGAATCTCGTATAAATAGACTCGACTTATTCAAATCTAACTTGTTGATTTTATTTCAATAAGATCAAGCAGGGGCAAGATAAACCCAAGTCTATTTCAAAATCGAGATTCAATGAAAAAAACACAATCAGTGATTATGCTTGATTACATTAAGAAAAATGGAAATTCTAGATCTTCTTGGTATGCTTGATTGGTGGAAATCATCGTGGAGGCCAATCTCTGGTTTTGACATCTGATTCACCATGGAAAGAATAGCTTATGAAATTATGCACAATCCCACAAATTCACTATGCACAATCCCACAAATTCACTTTGGAAGTATTAGTTGTAATTCAAGCTAATTCTAGTTTGTAATATCTGAGATTGTATTTTGTAATTTTCTGCTTTCCTTCACTTCCTTCACTGCCATGTCACCATGTGGTGACCGGTTCCTCAGGTTAACAAGTGAGTTACTATATAAGCTCACATTGTAAGTCAACTTGGTAATAATACAGTTTAAAGAGTCAATCTTGTTAATGACTCTTTCTAAATTCTGTTAATTGTGTAACAAACTTTCTGCGTGCGTGTGTAAGAAAGTGAGTGAGTTCTAACAGAATTGGCCTCAGAGCTCGGCGGTCCACGGTGGTTCACGGCGGTGATGGCAAACAATGCGAGCAACAACGGACAGTTCCCTGCGAAGTTACCGATCCTGGTTGGTGATAACTATGATCGGTGGATAATCCAAATGAAAGTAGTGTTCAGATATCAAGAAGTGCTTGAGGTTGTTCGAAATGGAGTAGCAACAAGCGAAGTGCGATCTTGTGATTAGTGGCGGCGAGAGAAGAAGGATAGCAAAGCGCTATTCCTAATTCACCAATGCGTTGATGCCGATGCATTTGAGAAGATTTCTCAGTATGAAACGGCAAAGGAAGCGTGGGATGCGTTGGCGAATGCATACTCGGGTGACGCGTCATTGAAGAAAGTGAGGCTTCAAACATCGCGGAGAGAGTTCGAGCTTCTGCAGATGGATGAGAAAGAATCGATCTCGGAGTATTTCAACAGAATGACGATCGTTGCGAATCAGATGAGGACAAATGGTGAAAAATTGACTGATCAACAGAAAGTTGAAAAGGTACTCAGAACCCTAACTCCTAAATTTGATTATGTAGTTACTGCTATAGAACAATCAAAGAACCTAGAAACAATGAAGATTGAGGAACTTCTAGGCTCGTTAGAAGCAAATGAAGCAAGGATTAGGGTTAGAACTGGAAGTAAGGAGAAAGAAAAGATAGTTGAGAAACCTCTGAGAACAAGTGTTTGAGGCTAGGTTTTTGAAAGGAAAATCAAATAAGAATAATGGTGAGAATTCAAGTAAGAAGAGTGATTAGGTGTAAGTGACTTTCAAAGAAGAAAGGAAGCTGGAAAAGCAGAGAGGACAGAGAAAAAGAAAGTAAATAGAAAGGAAATACAATGTTACAATTGTGAGAAGTTTGGACACTTTGCGGATGAGTGTAAGACTAAAGGAACACATGAAGAAGCCTGACTAGGTGATAATAACTCTGATAGTGATGAAGTAGTACTTATGGCTGAGATGATAGAAGATATTGACAAGGAGAATGATGCTGAAGTTGTATTAATGGCAGGGGAACTTAATGAGAATGACAGAGAAGTAATGTGGTACTCAGACACAGGGTGTTCAAACCATATGAGTGGGGAGAGAAGCTGGTTTGTTGACCTAGATGAGTCTGTTAAGAAGTCTATCCGATTTGGTGATGACAGAGTTGTGATAAGTGAAGGGATAGGAAGTGTAAGAATCCGTAAGAGTGATGGAAGAATGTGCACAATAACTGAAGTTCTGTATGTACCATCAATGAAAAGCAACCTTATTAGCATTGGCCAGTTGCTAGAAAAGGAATATTCAGTGATAATGGAAAGAAAGGAACTCAGATTGTTTGATCCAAGTGGGAATGAGGTGTTGAAAAGGCTGTACTAAACAAGCACAGAACCTTTAAAGTGGGAATGAGTATAGTAAATGATGAGTGTTTGAGTGCTGTGGCAGATAGTGAGAGTTGGACATGGCATGAGAGGTATGGCCACTTGAACTTCAGAGATTTAAAGAATCTTGAAGCTCAAGGAATGGTGCAGGGCCTACCTAGAATCAAAGTGATTAGTGAAGTGTGGAAGATTGCACGACGATGGGAGAGTCTCGCGTTTAGGTTGGAGAAAGGTTTTTGTGTCAGCTGCGTTTTGGGTGTTTCGTGCCCACACGATTTGGGTTTCTATCGTTTTTAATTGGCTTTTAATATTAGCGGTTGGATATATCCAGCGGTGTAAGTACTATTGTGAGGATGACAAGATAGTTGCGACAACGGAGAAAGCAGGATCCTCCATTTCAGAGCATCATACAAAAAATGCAGAAGAAAAGAAAATAATGCATTTCTTTCCTTGTCTTGTATGTGGTTGTTACAAGCATTCTTAGGACAAGGTATTAAAACTTTTTCCTCTTTACAAACTAATTTTACCTTGTTATATACATTTCTTCTACAGAAAACAATGGAATAAATCATTTTGAACTAAGATCTTCAGCTGCCCCACCTTCAATATTAATATGTTGATGTTGGAATTGTTACCTTTTTTCCCACAAAGATAGGAAGGAACCACTCTCATAATGTCACATTGTAATTGTTCATTCTATAATTAACCTCCTACTCCTTCCACAGCAGCTGCCATTGATGCTGAGGCTTCTTCAAGGGTTCTCCTCTTCTCAACTGTGTTGAAGGCTTCAATAATATCACCCTCTTCCCAATCATCATAGTCTTCTAACCCTAGTCCACACTCAAGACCAGCATTTACCTGTTTACAAGGAAGAGGAAAAGTATGCATATTCAGGAAGTAGCTACAATAAGATGGAGAAGAACCACATAGCTATTAAATAGAGAGAGAGAAAACCTTAACCAGAAATTATAACGCCCCGACAAGCAATTGGTCAACCGTGTATAAACAAGGATAAGAATTAGAGTTTTATTATCTTTTGTAATTAGAACATCCAACAAATTATTCACAATGATATTTAAAGGTGTAAAGCATGCAACTAGTGCAGTGTGATTGGTTGGCGAGAGAATGAGACAGACGAAAAAAAAAGGTAATAGGCGAGAGAGAAGTTGTTTCTCTCGTTTGGAAGATGAGAAATTAGGGATAGGGAGACAGACTAAAAGTACATGTGACTCCCACTAAAAACTAATTCTCTGCATACGTACGGAGAAAGTGACGACTCAGGAGAGAACCCTCTCTCAATTCTCTATCCAATTTTACCCTTATCCAACTTTAAATATAATCTAGTTAAAAATTAATACAAGGACATTTTTGTCCTTTCCAAAATTAAACACACTTCTCTCATTTTTTATTTCTCTTTTCTTTCTCTTATGCCAAACAACACTCTAAATCTACTATATTTCTCACCTCTATGTCTCTTCTCACACTCTTTCTCATCCCTTTTTCCCTTCTCAATTTCTTCTCAATGTCATTAACTATGTTTTGCAACAACAAAAAACTAAATAGCTCCTTAATTTTGTTGGATTTACAGTCAACTATCTCCACTAAACAAGTGCAGGTTTAGATAATAAAGCAGCAATTATAGCATCATTCTGAAAATATCATTAACATTAATTAGTTAATTCTCCACCACAGTGTTGTCTATTGCAAATGGCGGAACTTATCAGAAAGCCAAAATTCTGCTATTTTAAGCTCATATTTCCGTCATAAAACGACATGGCACCACAACTTTTCAAGAATTGGCCATAGAAACTAGCGAAATATCCGCCACCACAATCCACAATGGCCGCTATTTGATAACACTACCATCACATCATGTTATTATTGTTAAAATATTGGTAGTAAGCCCATTAGTGTGTTCGTAAGACCCATTAGATTGTAAGGTCATAGGTCCATTAGTTTATTAGTATTTAAGGTAGATGGTACTCTCTTTTATAAAAATCAATTAATCTCTTCTCATTTTGTAACATTTCATCTTCTTCAATATAATAGACTTTTAGGGTTTTATCTCTACTTTCCATGGATGCCATGTTTTGCAACAATTATCTTGATATCTTCAGAATGCTAGCTTATTTAATGGGTTAGGTTAAAAAATGTTTATTAAAAAAACATATTCCCATTCATAATAGTCAGCTGAACTGCAAATGAAAATGGACAATTTACGTTTGGTAAAATCTTGCAAAGTAGAAAGAATAGTTATCAAATAATTCCAAAGAATCAAACTAGAAGCAAACCCATACCTCTTTAACAATCTCTTTCACCCGTCTCAAAGAATCAAGAATTCCAACATGAACTACTTTTCCTTTCCGCTTGACTCGAATACCACAGCCGTCTGTTACATTTCCCTCTGTAATCATACATCCAGCAACACGACCACTACCACTGCGGAATACAGCCCGTACTTCTGCTGAGCCAATTGGTACTTGTTCCTGTCAAAATATAACAGTAAAATTGCTGCAGAACCCTCAAAACCTTACAAGTTCATAAAGAAAACAAGTTTATGCTAAAAGAGGTTAAGAATCAAAAGATGTGTTGATTTACCTCAACAGAGTCAGAAGCCCTTCCATCGCTTTTAGTACATCGTCAATTAATTCATAAATAACTCTATATATTCTTATCTCAACAGCTTTATTATCCGCATAGCTCTTCACAGAGCCTGGTGCTTTGACATTAAATCCAAAAATAATCGCTTTGCTTGCAACCGCAAGGTCAACATCACTTGTGTTAATGTCACCCGTTGCTTCCAATAAAAACTTTAGTGTGGCGTTATCTTGAGGTAGCTGCTGCAGGGCTTGTTTGACAGCTTCAATGGATCCTAGTCATGATCAAGAATAATGATATTTAGTTCCAGGTGAAGTAATAACTACAGTGATGATTTAACATATTGAAGTAGCAATTTAGCACAAATGTACAATACAGAAAATGTCAACTAATAGTTGCCTAGAATGCAGTAGCCAGTAGGCAAAACATACTTGCTAAATATACGGTATGTGAGGAGCATACTTCGTTGATGCATTATTTAAGTTTATAACACATTTTATAATATTAATTGATACATTGCCAATATATATCTCTTAATAAATAGAAAATCACTAACATATTTTTTCATTTGATTAGTAATATAATAAGTATGAGTATCGTTTATTTCCTTTTGTATATATTCTCATTTATCAGCAATTTTCCCCCTTCTCAATAAATTGAAATGCTTAAAAAAGCCTCTTCCAAATACTAAGTTGATAAATATTTTAAACTATATTTATTATTGCTTTCCAAAGGCCAGTGTTCAATTCCCGTCCCAGGTCACTTAAGAATTTATTTACTGAAAAACATGACCAACTCATCCGGTTCTGGACTGGTTTACACTGGTTCTCTGGCGGACTGGCGGTCGATAAGCTTTTATAGACAATCATCTTTATTACAAATGATTAAGGACTGAATAGATTATTGGCAAGTTAGTATGCTTTTATAAGTGATTGGCTACACTCAAAATTACAAAAATATATACATGCATATGCATACACGCATGTCAAACACCTTATCAAATTTCCAGCAAGTAACTTGCGTCAAAACGTTCAGCCAGATCATTGTTGGCAAATTAAAAATAGTTGCTTCATAAGTTCCTATTGGCATACACATTTCAGCCTGCTAAGAAATCAGAGCCCTCTGCGTATTAGTAAAGACTTTTGGACTTGGTGAATACTCCCTCCGTCTTGTATTACTGTCGTTTAAGTTGAGCGCAAGTCTTTAAGAAAATCATTTATTATGCCCATTTTCAAGGAAAAATAGCCTCTATTAACTAAAATACTCTATTGTAATGGGAGTTAGATGGAAAAACTAAATAATATCAAGCAGTTGAGATACCAATACATAAGGGTGCTGCTGGAAAAATAATAATCATACGGTCTTGATATTCTAAACAAGACACTTAATATGAGACGGGGGGAAAAGCCATTATAAGTTCAGAAGGTAATGACTTGAGGTAAAGTGGTATGGTACATATATTTTGACCTTATCTCGGTGATCAAATATAATATGAAATTTTCACACAATATCGTTGACAGAATCATCAATTAGTTTTAGTCGTCACTAAGTTTAACCAGGTAAGTCTTTCATATTTAACGTCAAAAAGATGTTGTGTTGCCGTACAAATTCAAGTAACACTAGTAGCAGTGACCATACCTGAAGATCAACCTTCAAAATAATATTTAGTTGGTGCAAGTCCAGTCCAGCAAGCTTTCCTGATGAAACTGCAGAAGCTAAGGAAGAAAGGGTGATTTTGCCATCCCCTGCCTTTGCTGAAATACGCTCATTTCGCAATGACTCAGCACGGGACTCTGCCCTTTCACGTGCGGTATCAAGCGAATCAATAACCTCAAATTCATCACCAGCAATTGGAACATTATTCAATCCAATAACCTGCAATGATGAACGGAAGACAGTAGAAAATTTTGAATTAGGTCAACTTTTGGCATCTATTCAAAACCTCAAAATGTGTGCCTCTCTTAAAAAGTGACTGAAGTAGCAATATATGATATACACTCTTGTGTTCTAATTACAAACCTGTACAGGTATAGAAGGTGTAGCTATATCGACACGCTTTCCACTGTCATCGAATAAAGCCCGCACCTGAAAGAAGTGATAAAATATGTTTATCAATTCAGAGGAAAGCAAAGCAGATTGCCCAGAATCCAATGACCAAATGTTAAGGTCAAAAGATATAAATTTTTAAGTTTACATATCTACCAACCTTTCCAAAAGCTTCTCCACAAACTACTATATCTCCCCTTTTAAGGGAACCATTCTGCACGATAAATGTAGCAAATGGTCCTTTTGATTTATCTATGCCTGCCTCAATCACTGTGCCCTTTGCACTTCTATCAGGATTAGCTTTCAGTTCTTGCAACTAAATAACAAATCTTAGGTCAGAATGGAAATCAGGAAGAAAAACAAAAAAGTGCAATGTTAACCCAGTATTGCCAATTAATCAATAGTCTTTTCAGCACCACAAAAGCACCAAAAATTAATGGTGTCTCCAACATGGAGGAGATCATTCAGGAGACTTTAGAATGCTCGAACACCTTAAATATATAGTTATTTAATGTGTTTTTCATACAATATACATTGAAAAGGATTGTATATCTATCTATTTATTAAAGGGGAAAGTATGAGGTCAAACTCCATCTAACTTGGAATAAATATCAAGAGATTCTGACATGTGTGAAATTACTTCGATACTGATTTGTTTCTAGCTACCAATCACATTTTAATCAATATACTGTGACATGATGAGAAGATTAAAACTTATATAGTCAAATGAACTAATTGAGTAGCCGGAGATAAACTAGTAATGAAAGCAACAGTAAACAAGTTACCTCGGCAACAAGCATGACAGTTTCCAGAAGACACTAATCTGTTGACAGAAGAGAAAGAATGTGAAATATAACTTCCTAAAAGTTAGAGTCATAAACAAAATATGAGAATGATTTAAAAAAATAAGAAATATAAACCTGAACCATTGGGATGTCACCACCCCAGTCTTCTGGCATCAAACCAATTGTAGAAAGCTCCTGCATAACTCGGTCTGGATTTGCTCCATCTTTATCTATCTGTTTCAAGTAAAAAAGTAATAGCGTGTCAATATGTTCCCAAGCCATCACCAAATAAATCATGGGAATTGTAAAATGATGTCAGAGACGCATGATATTGGCCTGCCTTGTTTATAGCAATGATTATGGGAACTCCTGCTGCTTTGGCATGAGCTATGGCTTCATTTGTTTGAGGTCGAATACCATCATCAGCAGCGACAACAATAATAACAATGTCTGTTACGCTTGCTCCACGGGCTCTCATTGCCCCAAATGCCTACAGGAGCATATATAATAGATATCATACATAGAAAAGAAATTTTGCATCTTTATAAGGAAATAAGTTAGAAATGAAAATTTTATAAAGGCAAGCATACCTCGTGCCCAGGAGTGTCAAGGAAAACACAGGGCAACAATTTCCCGTCAACAGGTACTTGCACTCTATAAGCCCCAATTCCTTGTGTGATTCCACCAGCTTCAGAAGCAGCTACCTGTTAATATTTGGTGCATCAGCTTTAAATTGAATGTGAGTGCAATATGAACTTAGGTGAAGCATTCAATATGAAAGAGCAGAAGACACAGCCAGCATAGCAAAAGAAGAATAAAGGATTTATTTACTTTTCACCATACCTTGCTCTTCCGTATATAATCCAGAAGAGTTGTCTGCCAATTGATAACACAAACAAATATCAGAAAATGGAGGAATTTAGGAAGAAAAAAATCACAGAGAAAGGAAAAATAAAGAGAGATATCTCTCACCTTGCCATGATCGACATGGCCCATAATAGTAATGACAGGAGGCCTATCTTTGAGTTTATTAAGGTCGTCTTCCTCAAGAATGCCCCTTCTCTTCACTAATCCTTCAATTTTGAAAGGATCGGCATCTATGACTTCCACATCGTAATCTTTACAGACCATCTTCACCATATCTTTGTCAAGAGTCTGTACACCATCTGGTTTAATCCCCTTGGCGTACAGAGAACCCAGGATTTCCCCTTCACTAATCGCCAAATTGTAGGCCAACTCCTCCACCAGCATACCTTTGTCAGCGACCTCTAGAATTTCAACTTTGACAGGAGCTGCATCCCTGGCAGCCTGAAGTCGTGCTGCCTTTCGACTTGCTCTACTCCATTTCCTTCCTTTTCTTCTAGCACCAGCGTCATCACCATCATTATTTACTAATCTTCTTCTTGGGCCTTGCCCAGACGAAGCACCTTTCCTCCGGTAATCATCCCTGAACCTTCCTGTGGGAGGAGCCTTCCCTGATTTAGGAGGAGCAATAACTGCTCGAGCAATTACAGGATCAACTACTGGTTTCTTGGAAGCAAACTTATCAATCAAAATGGGGCCTTTCCTTTCTTTAGATTTAACAGGTGTTACAGCTGCTGCCCCCTTATCCTTCAAGACAACAGCTTCTTTTACAACGGGTTTTTCAACCGGTGGAGGTGGTGCTACAGAAGGCCTAGATTGTAATGTCGGTTGAGGAGCGACTGACTGAGACGTCGCCTTCTCTTCTCCACCTATTTGAGATTTCCCCACTTCACTCTTGATACTAGGCTTGGGTACTTCCTTTACAACCTTCTGCACACTTGCAACCGAGTCCCCTTTACGCCACACACTCTTCAAGGTTTTAGACTTCTGTACAACTCTAGTCGAATTTACTGCTTTATTATCAGCCTTAGGATTAACACTTGTGACAGGTCTTGCTGGTTTATTTATTGATCCATTATTTCTTTCACCATCCACCTTAGAACTTCCCAGCTTTTCAGCCTTCTCCAAAACCTCTCCAAGTGATCCAATCACTTTATTCCTCTCTTCTACATTATCAGAGTCCTCACTATTCCCCAAAGCCGAACTCGAGCCTAAAACAGGGTCACCCTTTTTATCCGGGGACTTCAAATTCAACACAGGTCTAGTAGGAGGCTTAAGAACAAAACTACCACCAATATCTCCACCTTCACGATCATTGTTAGAATCAAGGGACACTGAATTTCCTTGGTCAGCAATAAAATCAGTTGTGGTCACTGAATATCTACACACAGACAAGGAAACACAATGCCATCTCTTTTTCCACTTACAATTACAATTCCCTCTAGAAAGAAACTCTCCTAACAACAGAATGTGACCTTCCAGAGGAACTTACACTCATGACACTCCCTAAACTCACTGGGAAAGCAACAGAACTCATTGTTGCTTGTACGTTTCCCACTAATATAAGCATATTCAACCCCACCCCACAACACAAAAATCAACAAAATAATAATAATAATCCAAAACAACACCTAATTAAACATCAATAATTCCTCATTACACCAGATACCCCAGTTAACAATTCAACCTGCCCAGAAACCAAATTCCCAATAAATTGACTAATTGTGAGTAATTGATATTTCTTAACCCAAAAGAACAAGAAGGGTATGGTACCTCGGATTCAAAGACAGAAACTTTGTGTTTGAAATTGAGGTAGAACCTGCAAAAGGGTTCTGGGTATTGCAAAGCAACGCGGCATTCAGTGAAGGAAGAGAGCTTAGATGTTAAGTGAGAGAAGAAAAAGAAGAAGAGAAGAAAGAGTGGAAGGAGTTATATTTGTGGCTATGGAAATTGGGATAACCTTATGGCATTAGAAGCGACGGTATGTGTGGTGTGGTGTGGATGGTTATCTGCCTGTCAAATTTTTTTGTATGTGATAAGGCTTTTTTGTTTTTTTAATTTCTCGTGGATTTTGATGTATTTGTTCTGTTTTTTTCGGATTTGGTTCATCTCCGGTCAAAAATACTCTCCAGTCACTCCAGTCGATTATATACTCACCGTTAGATGCATCCAACGGTTAATATTAGAAGCTAGTCATAAAAGAATTAGAAACCCAAATTCTAGGCAGAGACCCATCTCCCACCTTCGTGAAATCTGCATCAATACATTTTCCACTATGGTCATTTCCATCGATCTTCCACCGTCGTGCAACCCCGCTGCCATAGCGTGCTTTTCCTCACTCCTCCACGCGCTTGTGATTAGTAGTACTACTCTCCCGGGTAGGGTGGCTTCTGGCGACATGCAGAGGTGACCTGGCGACTCTTAGAGGTGACCTTGACTGGTGATCTATTACAACGATCGACGGCGGAGAGCGTCGGTAGAGGCGGAGGTGACCTGGCGACTGCCGAGGTGGCTGGCGACTGCGACGGATCGGCATGTGGAGAAGCGGCAGCGGAGAGAGATTCGGCGGTGGAAGATTGCGCGACGATGGGAGAGTCTCGCGTTTACAGGTTGGAGAAAGGTTTTGTGTCGCTGCGTTTTGGGTGTTTCGTGCCACGGCGATTTGGGTTTCTATCATTTTTAATTGGCTTTTAATATTAGCGGTTGGATATATCCAGCGGTGTAAGTACTATTGTGAGGATGAGCGGGATAGTTGCGTGACAGGAGAAAGCCAGGATCCGCTTTTTTTCCCGTGTTTTGAATGCCACTAAGCATAGGAAAGAGAAGGTTTTTATGGAGAAAATAAAATGTAAATTGTAATTTCACAACTTTATATAAGGCTTGAGTAAGAATGTAGCGCCCAAATATAATTCAATTATTTATTTAGTGGGTTCTTTAAGGCTTACAACATTTGGTTAAGTCGAAGGATTAATTGGAGTTTAGGGTATTTAGGAGGTATTTGATTTAAATGAGGAGTGGTGGTTAGTAAAGGGAGTGGTAATTTAATTAAAGGAGGGAGTAGTGCAAGTAATGGAGGAGTGTGATTAGAGGCCCATGAGAGTTAGGCCCATGATCCATGAATTAAGCCCGTATTCATGCTTAAGGTGTAGTAGTCGATGGTGGAGAGTCCATTACCACCAAAATCTAAGAAAAGGCAAAGGGAAAGTAGAGAGAGAGTGGTAGGTGAGATGGCTTTAGAGAGAGGAAGAGGAAGCTTGGCGTGGAAGAGCTCAATGCCGAGGAGGAGGAGCTGAAATGTTGGTGATTCTTGGTGGATCGGGAAGGCTTGGTGGAGAGAGTGCTACTTACTTGATCTTTTGAGGTTAGGGGCTCTCTCTTTCATCTATAATAGAGTATATGATGTGTGTTATGCGTGAGTAGACTCTAGGAATGATTTACGAAATTTGCCTTGTATGTTTTGTGTGTTTGATGTGTTTGAAGTTGTGTGTTAGTTTCACTTGGTCTGCGATTGTGGTGAGTTGTTGTGGTGTTGGTCATACGAGTGACTTAGGAGTGAAATGGGGCGAGAAACTCTCGGTCCAGTGGTACAGTGTGAGTGTTGTAACCTTCGTGAAGTTCTTAAGGAGTGATGAACCGGTTTTGAAGGTATAGGTGGATAATAGTGTGCTTAAGTATGATCTAGCGTGAGAACTAGAGAAGGAAGGAAGAGGTAGACTAGGCGTGTAGAGAGAGACACGATTGTCGAGGTGTATAGTATAAATTTACCTAAGTATAGTTACGAGAGTGCGGCGTTAAGATTCTGAGTGCAATCCTAGAGATGTGAGTATGTCAAGATAGGAGTGTGTAGCGACAAGTGTATCGAAGCCTAAGGGATGATCGTAATGTGTCAAAGTGTAACTAACTTGAGTCATAGGAGTAGAGATGAGTGTGAGTATAAGTAGCGTAATGTAAAGGGTATCGATACTAAGTATAGGTATCGAATTGTACTTGCCCAGGGTGTTGTGGCCAAGATGTAGTGTATATAATACCTAGGTGTACTTTAGAAGTGAGGCGTATGTGTGCCGATGCGTAAGTGTTGAATATAGGTGACGGCGCGTAAGTGATGATGTATAGGAGGCGAAGGATAAGGGAGTGTATCACAGGGTGAAGTGGCGAAGTGGAGTGTATATATACCTAAGCGTAGTTCTTTGAAGTGCAAGCGTTATGTTATAGCGTGTATCTGTAGGGTGAGTGTCTTGAGGTTTAGGTGCGTTGAATAGTAAGTGTAGTGAAGCTTAACGTGTCGCGATGTAGAGAGGCAGGGTGCCAAAGAGTGCAGAGGTGTTGTGTCGTATAAGTAGAGGTGAGGTGAGTGCTTAGGTGTAGTGTGCCTAAGTGTAGTGGCGAGATGAGGTGAGTGCTTAGGTGTATGTGTGCACAAGTGTAGTAATCAAGGTGAAGTTGTGTGGTTAGGTGTGAAGTGACTAAGTGTAGATGATGAAATGACTAAGTGTAGATGATGAAGTGAGTTGTGAATAAGCCTATGTGTAGTTGAGGAGGTGTAGTGCATGGGCGTCTAAACTAGTATTGCGAGGTATAGGGTGTATACAGAAGTGTATGTGTTGAAGTGTAGGTGTGATGGAAGATGGGGTGTGTGTCTTAGGGGTGCAGCGTGGTGCGCTTGAGTCTTTGTGTAGTGGAGGCGAAGGGTAGGGTGTGTATCTTGGGGTGTTGTGGAGTCTTGAGGAGTCTTGATGAGTCCGAGGAGTGCGATGAGTACTTAGAGTCTTGAGTGGTCTTAGAGTTTACGAGAGTATAGTCGAGGAGAAGCGAGGTAGTTGTAGAGATGAATAGTGAAGAGGTGATGTTCTAAGTGTATCCATGTGCAAAGTGGCAACCGAGGTAGAAGCCAGGGAGGATGATGATGAGGTGTAGTTTGTCTAAAGGAAGTATCAAGGTGTAGATTAAGTATGCCTAAGGGTAGCTATTTAAGTGAGGTGTATTATGATCAAGGTATGTCTTGTCGAGGTGAAGAGGTATTAAGGATGTTGAACTATAAGTGAGTTGAGATGTAGGTATGTATGTGTGTGCGAAGTGAAGCGAGAGTGTGTTGGCGTGAAGTGAGAGGATCACAGAGTTGAGGTGAAGTGGAGTGAGTGTATGCTCGGTATGGTGTGCGCGTTGTGCTTGATGAGGCGTGTGCGTAGTGCTTGGTGTGTAGCGCATTGTGTTTTGGTGTGGGTCACGGTGTGGCATGCCCATGCCCTTGCGTCGGTGTGGGGCGCCAAATGTGGCGTGCCCACTGCGCCAGTCTGTGTGTGTGGCCGGGGTGATGCGAGAGTCTTAGGGTGCTTGGTGAGAGTGCCGAGGGTGCGTGATGAGTCTTAGAGGTTACAGTCGACCTGCAGTAGCATAGGATCTTTGCCCCAGCGCAAGCTGTGAGTCTTTGTCCAGTGCCGAGAGCGTTAAGTGGGTGAATGGTGTAGTCGAGTTTGGTCCACTAGGTGACATTTTAGTCTAGGTGACGTTGTGGTTCTCGTAGTATCGTGTGTAGTCCACTACTTTTGGTGGCAAAGTGTCCAATGGGTTGGGCGCTAGGCATTTATAAACTAGGGAATGAGGTGTGGAGATGTCCGGTGAGTTGGGGCGCTAGCTATAGAGCTATTGGGCGATGTAGAGATGTCGACCTTAGTGCGGTGATGATGTGCGAGTGATGTTAGCCTTAAGGTTATGAGTAGAGTGTGATAATTGATGAAGTCCCTAATGGGCAAATAAATAAATGAGGAAGCGAGAGGACTTGGTCCTATTGATGAGCGAGAGGACTTGGTCCTATTGGTGATGGTGAAATAATTAATAGTATTTGAAGTCTATTAGTTATTGGTGAGTATACATTATTGCTTAATTGATGATGTATATCTTTGTGTTGTGATGCATTGTTCATGGTGTCACATAAACCATATGCATAATGGTGGTGAGAGGACTTGGTCCTAGTGGTGAAGCGAGAGGACTTGATCTATTGCGTATGAAGACTTCGGTCTTAATGGATCCATTCATGCATATGCACGGAGAGTCAGTCTGCATCATGCATATACTCATGCACATTGGTGTCTGTTGATGATTAGGAGTTGGTGTGTCTTAACTTGGTGTTGTGTGGGGTTGGTTGAGTCGGAGTGTTTTCTAGTTGTCTTTCTCTAGCATAATGTTTATCATACATTTTATTATTTATGAAAAGAGACTCACCCTCTTGCTTTCTATGTTGCTTCTTATGTCGACAGCGTGCGAGGTGATCTGAGTGAAGGTCCTTTCTTTCCTCGATCTAGTTGTGGCGTCTTGCTCTGTGACGTCAGGCGGGGGCCGGGTAGTCTATTAGTTGTTTAAGATAAGTGTTGAGCTGTAATAGAATGATGTATTAGAATTTGAGGGTTCGCCCCATTTAAGTCGTGTTATGTATCACACAATTATATTTATTTGTGAAAAGTATTATTGGCTAAGTGAAAGTGATGTTTGATGAACGTAGCATTCCCTTGAGGATGTGTCTTTAAAAAGGAAAAACGATTTTCGAACTCTGATTTTATAAATTAAATTATTAAGAGTAAGGGGGTGTTAAAAAGAACACGTAAGCAACTTAGCTAGCCCTAAATATGTCCGACCATATAGTATTAAAAAAACAAGTTCAATTCAAAAACAAAATTGTAATTAATAATGGACAAATTACTCAATTTGACAAGTTTTTTTACAAGTTATTGAGTGCAAGTTTTCTTTTTTTAGGTATAAATCGGGTATCCTAAGAATTAATCTCTGCAGTTGTGCATAAAGGATGCCCAATTTATACTAAAAATAAAACAAAAAAATACATACGTTTTACTCATTAAAAAGTTGGTTAGTGTTGAATAAAAAAGAATGGTAACCTGAATAGATCGGACGAAATTGGCTAAGAGAGTGTTTTTTAAAAAGAATTATTTCTTCAAATACGCAAAGTTTGTTCCTAAGTAACTTGTTTGCTAAAAAAATTGATAACGTATTTATGTAAAGTGTGATGCTAAGTAGTGTGTTTTTGGATGTTTTAGTGTTAGCAATAGTGTATTTCTTGATGCTTTAGTGTTAAGGAAAAAAAATTCAACTATTCAAATTTGCAAAATTTATGCCTCGATAACCGGTTTGGTGAAAAACAAATATAATTTAGTGACAAAATACGTAAAGTGTGATGCTAAGCAGCGTGTTTTGATATACTATAGTGTTCGAGAAAAAAATTAACCGTTCAAATACTCAAAGTTCATTCCTCAATATCGCAAAAAATTTAACTGTTCGAATACACAAAGTTTGTTCCTCAAGGATCGATTCGGACAAAAAATAATAATTTCAAAACAAAATATGTAAAATGCGATGCTAGGTAGTGTGTTTTTTGATGCTTTAGTGTTTGAAAAACATCCAACTATTCAAATATGCAAAGTTTGTGTCTCAATAACCGATTTGGTGAAAAAAAATATTTATAATTTCATGATAAAATACGTAAAGTGTAATGCTAAATAGCATGTTTTGGGGTACTTTAGTGTTTGAAAAAAATTAACTGTTTAAATACTCAGAGTTTATTCCTCAATAACTGATTTCGTGAAAAAAAAAATTATAACAAATATGTGTACACACTATTTTTGTTTTATGTTTTCAACTGCCTTTTTTATTATATATTTTTTTTAAAAATTCATACTTTCCTTCAATTTAAACAATGTTTTCTCATATTGCAATTTAAGAAACAAATATTACCCAACAATAATTCCACATTAACTAGAATTTTTACACCATGCAGCATACGGGTGAAGGGTGCTAGTGTGCTATAAAACTATATGTTTTTCAAGAGGCAATTTCTTGAATTATCCAAGTTTCACTTTGTAAAGCATTTATCACACATCGTCTTTATCTCCTAAAGCTAAATTGAATGAGGCAAAAAAGAGGCAAAAAAGAATGGGATGCGAGAGAGTTATCAGAAAGTATCCTACAATTAATTTTGGGAATGATTGTCTCCAGGTGGCCATTGCGGGAGGAAATAAAGTGAACCAACATCACATTATCCTTATTACCATTGATTTAAGGTTATCATAAATTACATTCTTCCAATGCACCCCCATTAAGCTTTAAAAAAAAATGCATCCCCAATTAACACTAATAACATGTAGGGAAAAAAATTACACGTTTTCTAAATCCCCAGTATGTCGCTACCCTTCTTTTTTTATTATAAAGGGGGCAGAAAGCCAAAAAGAAAACTAGGGTGGATGATTAAATTCATTTTTTAAAAATTAAATCAACAAAAATTTCTCAAGAGTATCTTTAACAATGTTTTTCTCTAGTTCTTCCAAAAAGGGTGACATGTTTTCTACAACAGGCAATATGAATCCATATGAGTGTGCACTGGGCACAACCAAGATTCACATTATATTAGTCATGACAGACTAAATTATCAGGTTGAAATTGAAATAATGCACACAAATGTGTAAAAACTTGGTGCAACAGTGTGAAAGCAAAATATCAATGGAAAGCTGCAGCTTCGTTTCTGAAGTGTGTGATCAAGTTCTCCATACTCATGACACTATGGTCTCCCTTGTCCCTAACTCGCACACTCACCTGGAACAAATTAAGAAACAACTCTTAGCTTTCCATTGGGAGTAAGTAGATTCATCGAATCACAGCGATCACATAATTAAACAAGGATATTCTAGGAGAGGAAATGAAAAAATTAGTAGTTTTGGCTACGACAATCTCCGAATGCAAGTCCATTAAAATAATTGTCCAAGACTAATGTGGTTAACTTATTCATTCATACATATCAAGAACCACTGCGACAACAGAGATAATAATTTTGATAAAAAGCCTCTAGAGATTAGTAGGTGATACAATCCTAATCAGAATTCTTGCACATGATTCATAAACTGAATATACGAGACTATTTACGCTCAGCTTATATATTCAAGCCACCTCCAATTAATTCCAAGTGAATGAGGTTTGAAAGGTTCATCAAAAAATGTGATTAACTACAAGCCCTAGATCAAACACCAATAGAAAGAAATGTTACAACAAAAACAAGGAAGTGACTGATTAGGGGGCATGGGAACATAAGGAGATTGGAGTTAAAGTTGAATCATAGAACCAATTTAATAATGCTCAGAAAGTGAAAATAGGAAGAACCTGTCCGGTATTAGCTTCCTCCTCTCCGACAACCAAGATGTAGTTATACTGTGCTAACTGAGCTTCTCGTACCTGTAGAATGGCATAACTTGTAGTTAATACAACTTATTTTATTAAGAACTTATATAGTTATTTAATGTGTTTTTTCATACAATATACATTGAAGAGGATTGTATATCTATTTATTAAAGGGGGGAAAGTATGATTTAAAAAAATAAGAAATATAAACCTGAACCATTGGGATGTCACCACTCTAGCTCTTCCCTTGAAGAGCTAGAGTGGGTGACGCAACCTTCGTTGAGTTCTCGAGAAGAGTTGGACTAGTTTTGAAGGAATAAATGTGTAGAAACTATGTTTAAGTACGACCATAGTGGGAGAACCAAAGAAAGGAAGTAAGAGGAAGGTTAGGCGCACAGGAAGACATGTGAACCGATGTGTAGTTGCCTAGCTAAGTGTGTGGAATCTTAAGTGAGGAGCGTAAGTGTCACAGCGTCTCTGATAGATTGTAGAGGACGAGGTGAGTGATGTAGTATAGGCGGCGAGGTGTAAATGTGTCTAAGTATCAGTGTGGGTGTCGACTTGGGGTTACCGAGGTGTAGAGTGGGTATCTTTGAGGTGTTGTGGCGAGATGTAGAGTATATAATACCTAGGTGTACTTAGAGGTGAGGCGTTGCGTTTAAGTGTGGTGTGTTCAAGTGTAGAAATAACCGAGGTGGTGTTGTAGAAGTGAAGTGAGTGTGCGCGAAATGAAGTTCCTAGCGTGTCGAGGTGTCTAGTGTGCCGAGGTTCATTGTGAGTGTGCCGATGTATGTCTAGTGTGCCGAGGTGTCATTTGAAGCGTCTTAGGAGTCTTTGTTTTAACGTTAGTATAGCCCGGTTGTTCTTTGGACGCCACCTTTGTGAGTGTCGTTTAATGCCAATTACGTTCAAGTGGGTGAATGGTGTAGCTAGTTTAGTCCCTAAGTGACGTTTTAGTCCTAAGAGGCGTAGTGGTCCTCGTAATGGCCCGAGTAGTCCACTACTTGGGCGTGGAGGAGTCCGGTAAGTTGGGCGATGGCCATAGAGCTTGTGATGGTGGTGTTGAGGTGTCCACAGAGTTGGCCGAGAGCCATGGAGCTACTGACCGAGGTAGTGAGGTTAGCCATAGTGCTATTGAGGTTGTCTAGGTGAAATAGATAACGATGTAAGTGACGATGTCAATTCATATATGATGCGATGGTTGTGGTTGATGCATTTGTTCATGAAGTCTCATGCCTCATATGCATATAGTGACGATGATGGGCTTCGGCCTTCATATGGTAGACTTCGGTCTTCATATCACTAGTGACGATGATGCCTGAATGGCTAAATAGTGACGATGGTGGTACCACATTGCATTATACCCTCGGGTTGGGTTGCATTCATGCATACATTCATATTAATGATGAAGTTATTATTGATTGAGCCGAGGTGCTTTAGTTGTTTTCTCTAGCATGATATTTATCATAAACCCTATTATATGTGTTTAGAGACTCACCCTTCTGCCTTTATGTTGCTTCTTATGTTGGCAACTTGCATGTGTGCCCGAGTAGAGGTCTGTCCTTACTCAGTATAGCTTGGCGTCTTGCTCTGGTAGTGTAACACTGGGGCCGAGTAGTGGTCTTTTGTTTAGGTTATTGAGTTGTAACCTTATGAATATTTTGGAACATGTTTTATTCCGACTGTTTTGTAAATGATAACATGTGTTTTGTGAGCTCGGTTCCTTTTGGCCGAGGTTCTATATATATCACCCTTCGGCACCCCACAACACCTCGGCACACGACAGCACCCCAGCACCCCACAGAACCTCGGCAGTTATCTTGCCAGATTGGTTATTGGTGGTTATCTCGGCTCCCCATTCTCTGATTTACACGTGCCCTCCTTTGCTACATCTGTCTTCCTCTCTCTCTTGCCTTTGCGGTTCATGCCGAGGTTATACATCTTTGAGCTCGGTTGGGCCTACATTGGGCCGACCCCAATTCTCTAGCCCAGTCCACAGCCCCCAAGCTCGAGCTGAGTGAGCTCGGCGAAGAAGAGGTTTGAGCCTTTGAGGCTTGCCCTTATGGATCTGCTGGCCGGTTGGAATGACTAATGACTTGGGAAGCGTGTGGTTTCAGCATTTCGATTTGTGGCGTCGTGAGGCGTTTCACCTACCTCACGCTTGGATGGCGCGTGCATTAAAGGGTGATTCTGATATTCTCTTTAAAATGCCCATTAGATCTCTTCACTTTCCCTTAATCCTTTTTCTTGCTCTCTCTTCTGCAGGGGTTCACTTGTTTTTCGCCAGAGCTTCCTTTGCTTGCATCAAGGTATAACTTCTCATCCTTCCTCCTTTTTTCCTTTGTACCTTAGTTAAAATGGTAGAAATTTGGGAAGTAGATGAAAAGCGGAAATGAGGTGAGTGAGGAAGTTGGATCTGTGCTTCTCCTCTTTTCCCGAGGACCGGGGTTCACTTTGAAACCACCGTGGCCCGATCTTCCTTTGGGCGTGGCGGAAGGAGATTCTTAGCCCTTCCTTCTGCTCCTGCTCGTCGCATTAGAGTGTTGATGGCATCCGAGCAGGATATTGAACCCATTCCTAGTTTCGAAGCTCGTGACTTCTTCAGTACAATGACAAAAATGGAGGAGTTATCGGCCTTTCGGAGGAAGAATAAAGTGTCTTCTACGAACGCGAAGGCGATGTTATTACGGAATGTTGCGAGAGATAATGAAGTCGTATGTATGTTGCGGCCAAAGGGGGTAGTAGATGAGAGCACCTACATATGCGCTTGTCTCTTGAAGATTTAGGAGTGAAAATGCCCTTTACTCGCTTTGAGAGTCATGTATTGCAGATTGTTAATATAGCTCCAACGCAACTTCATCCAAATATTTGGGGCTTCATGCGCTATGAGATAATTTGTGGCGCTTTGGGCATGACTCCACATGTAGGAGTGTTTTTCTCCTTTTTAGAACCAAAGGTGTAGGTTTAGGCAAATGGGTGTCCTTTTATAGCCATTCACCTCGGCACTTTATTCACACTGTTTACCACCTCTTACAAAAATTTCAAAGTGAGATTTTTCGAGTACGAGCTCCTCCATCTTACCACTGAGCTTCTTGTAAACAAAAGGGGCTCCTCGCTTTCCTTTGTATTGGCAAGGAGAAGTGTTTGGTGTGCTTGGGATTGTTGAACGATTTAAGTTCGAACTAAAAGAGGACATTTCTTTCTGCAAAGATTACACCCTATGAGTTGTAAGGAAGTTATCGGTTTGGGAGGATGAAAAGGGTCTTCAAAGTCTTTTGAGTAAGTTGTTTCCTCCTCTATTACTTGCCTTTAATCCAATAATCACTTCTAACTATATCACTAATTTTAAATGCGATTAGGATGGGTTTGAAGGAAAAGGACATGAAGAACTACATCAAGAAAGCTCGGAGAAATTGGCCAAAGAAAAAGCATGCGCTCAAAATCAAATTGAGGCTAACCAGTATGATGTTACGATAAGGGTTTGGTGAAAATTGCCAAAAGCATCGGGCGTACTACCATTGAAGGGCGCTTGTTGGATCAACTCCAATCGTTGCTACACCTTTGAAAATAGTTTCTGGCAGTTCTTCCAAGATGTCCAAAAGCAGTGATGTTCCGGTCATTGAGAAAGGTTTTGAAGAATTGGCTGCTGAAAACCTCAACCCAGGAAAAAGGCCGATTGCGCCCATAGATTCCCCCCTTCAAAGAAATTGAAAAGTTACGAAAATGAGGTTTCTTGGACGGAATTTCTTGAGATTTTTGCGGTCAGAGGAAATCTCTTCTTTGTGGGACAAGCGCTTCCCTTGCAACATTATGTAGGGGGGCATATTGCTACCGCTGACGATGGAGACCGAATCCGAAGCCTAGGTGTTGATAGAGCTTTCTTAGCAATGCAATCGTATGCTTTGAAGTCAGCTGCTCTTGGTCACGTCGTTTGCGATGAGTTCAGAAAGTGAAGACCCGAGAACACCAAGGGAAAAAGATGTTGAATTTGCTAAGAAAGCCATTGCCGCTCATGCCGAGTTGGTAAGTGATAATCAAACTTTAAAGGCCAAACTCGAGGAAGCGGTGAGTCTTTTCGTGAGAAAGAGGAGTTTCTCCGTAAGCAACTTGATGATACTGAGGTTCGTTGGGAGGCGAAGATTAAAGAGGTTCGCGATATGCTGAAGGCGCAGGAGGCTAAAGTGTCTTCCCAAGAATCCTCCATTGCCGAGAAGGAAGTAGCTCTAAGTAAGGCTAAGTCCGAGATGGAGGCCTTGCGTCTTAGCAAAGAAGCCGAGATTGAAGAGCTCCTCGTTGATAATGCTGTGGGTTTTGTGAAGGGTTTTGAGAAGTCCAAAGATCAAGTGTTGGCTCTGTATCCTCATGTGGATTTATCTGAGCTTGATCCTTTAAAGGAAATTGTAGATGGCAAATTGGTGATGCTCAAGTCCCCTGAGGAGGAGGATACTGAAATGAAGGATCTTCGTGAATCGTCTTGATCTCCTCCCCTTTTTCTTTGTTTTGTTATAATGTACTGGACTCTTCGGTTTTGTTGTTACCTTTGTAAGAGTTCTTCAGTATATGAATGAAAGTCACTTTACAGCAATATTGCTTATTTTTTTTTTTGCAACAATTATTTTTGGTTAGAATGAACACTCGAAGTTTACATAATCCTGCAGTCAGTTCTTCCATAATCCTATGCCGAGGTTCCAATACAGGCCCAACCGAACTCTAGGATACGGAACCTCGGCATAGGATGCAGAAGGAGAGACGGAGACAGGTGTCGCAAGAGGGACACGTGGAAAGCGAGAGAACAAGGAGCCGAGATAAGCTGGCGTAAGCGATGCTGCTAAGAAGAGCGGCCGAGGAGATTAGAGGACTAGAAAAGAGGCTCTAGGCCAGAGAGATAGAGAGGACATTCTGGATATACTAGTTTTACGATATTTTGGATATACTAGTTTTACTTTCTATACTGGAGGAGATCTCCATGCTTGTAAAACCGAGTTGTATCGGTGTATATTATTCTATCTAAGAACATTGGTGCCCACCGTGGGGGCGGTAAAGTTAAGCGACCACCCGGACATTCAACAATGGTAACCACCCGGCGGTCCGCGTCGGCGACCTCAACAACCGTCTCGGATCGACAACCGGAGACTTCGGACGATCACAACAACCTACCACGCCGCAGAACTATCAACATCGGCCATGACCTTGGTCGATCAATCTCATCACCTACCTACTATGTAGGATCGTGACGACCTTAGATACGATGCAGGAACAAAATGGGCGGTGTTTCTCATTAATGACAATTTGGTATTTTCACAAAGTTTGAAAGTCTCCACCCAGTGAGAGGGGGTTGTACGAAGTATGACCTGAGAGGAAGTGCCAAAAGGCCTGAAGGCCCACCAAAAAAAGCCGATCCTAAAAACCGGCCCTAAAGCAACAAACCATATAGGCGCACGATAAAGCGATGCACGGATCTGATTCACAA
The DNA here is from genome assembly GCA_020916435.1 of Oxytropis ochrocephala. Classification (NCBI taxonomy): domain Eukaryota; kingdom Viridiplantae; phylum Streptophyta; class Magnoliopsida; order Fabales; family Fabaceae; genus Oxytropis; species Oxytropis ochrocephala. Next base: position 57,663,865 of record CM037091.1, read on the forward strand.
AACAACGCCCACGAACTAAACTCGCGAAATCCGGATAGTCTCGGACCCACCCCCAACCGGCGACTCCTCCTCACCACCCCTCGTCACCGCGCACTGGGCGAAGCCAACCATGAACCACTGGAAAACCGGCGACCACTAACAACACCACCTCCCGCCTCGTATTATCCAATTTTCTTCATTGGATTTGCTAAGCTCTTCTTTGATAGATTGGAATCCAATTTCAAATTCCCAATACAAGAGCAAGGTGGAATAAAAGCGAGCTTTCGGTTTGGTAAGTTCCCTTTGATTTTTGCTTCTTATTTTTCTAATAGACAATTATTTGAGCTCTATATACAAATCCCATGACCATGACGGTAGGAAGAGGAATTCCTTCGTGTTCTTTAGTAACATACCTCGAAAGCGCACTCCACGCGCTCATTTAGAACCTCACCACGAAACTACTCAAAATCCGGATACTAAAGATCCAAACTTTACTCATTTTGTCAAAGAAATTTGCACGATCACTCGAACAAAGCCACGTTGGGAGAACACTCTTCTTTCTCAATACCCATCGTTAATACCCCAATTTTGTCCGTCTTCTTTTTCTCGCTTTAGTCGTTTATTTTTAGTAAGGCGTGTTTGAGTCGCATGATTACGAGAATTATTAGTGTAGAGTCTCGGTTACTAATTTCAATCCTCCGTTCAACTAAATCGAAACGCCGTTGTTTAAATTAGGCACGCATACTTTGCGAATGATCGATCTTTTCGCGCGTTCTTCAATTTAGCGTCTGTATTCGAGTTTAGTCGCACGTGTAGTGAGTCTACCTAAAGTCTTTTTCACAAAAAGTGGTTTAAATTCGATTTAATAATGCGATTCCGAGTTAATTTTGGGGTTTTTACGCGCCCATTTCTTTTATTCGGTCTAGTTTGGCGTATTTGTGAGTCCGCCCGTTCTCGTCTTTGTATTTAGCTTTGACTCCTTTTTCTTATTATTTTTTAATTTATTTAAGTATATATACAATCCGAAATGTCAAAAATTTCATTTAGTTTAATTCTGATTTAAAAATGTTTAAGAGTCCAAAAATAATTCCACTTAGTTTAATTTACAAATTAGAAGCACTTAAGAGTCAAATAAGCCCAAAAATACAAAAATAAATAATACTAAAAATACAAAAATAACAAATCCGAAAATAAAGTAGTAGCGACAATTTAGGGTTTCAGCAACATTCAAGTTCTTTGCATTGCTTTATTAGTGCAGGTTCCAACTTTGAAATAGAATCAAAGCACGATTAAAAATAATAAATGCCTTAACCTAATTTTTAACTATAAATAAGCGATCAATCAGTGGTCAAAATACACACGAAACCAAGGCAAAAACTCTGCTAAAATCACCCAAAAATAGGATTAGGGTTTCACATCGAAATCCTAATCCACTAAACACAAGGCAAAGAGCAGAGAGTGAGACAGGGGAAGATAATTGTTACCCTCGTGAAGGCAGAGAGTACCAACACGTCGAGTTTTCTTCCTATCTATAATTGTTTCCTTTCCTTTTATTTTGAAGCTTAATTAGAAGTTGAATATTAATTTGGGCTTAATTTATATATAAAAATATGTATGCTTCAATGTATGTAATATGCGATTGATGTATAATTCGGTTTAAAGTAGATCATAGTTTTTATCGTGTCTCATTAAATAATGCTTCTCGGTTTTTAGACTTTCCTACAATGATTTAACCATGTTAATCAAAGTCGCTTCATATCTGTCAATCGATATTATGCGCTTTACTTGGAAATTTGCATCTTCTAGGCATGTGTTGGTTGAATTTTATAACGAAATATTGTGCTATCTTGGTTAGTACTTGGTGGTGTTTTTGAAGTGCATGTTTAAACACTTTAATTTGATTGGTTATAGCTCTGGTTTCCTCTATATCATTGTTGGTTGTTTTGATTCTCTAGCTTAAAGTCTACTATTTAAGCCGCTTAGCATTTTTTTTCCCCAACTGCGAAGTTTACCTGAAACCGATCCAAAACCATAAAGCCACCATGAAAACACCAACCCGAAAAAAGCAACGTTTTTGGTGTGAAACTAAGAGAAGAAGAGAAACAAGGAAGGATAGGAGGAAAGCGAACCTCACGAGGCCCGAACTCGTCGCCTCCACCACCGCAAACGCCATAGCCACCGCCCACCGTCGCGTTCCAGGCCGGCGTAGACGCCATGGCCAAACGCTTCCTCTTCTGTCGTTTTCCCTGCGTAAACCCTCACCCTCTCCGATCGGTCTCTCTCCTCCATGGAAACCGGCGAAGATCTCGCCGGATTTCTCTCTCACTTAAAAGCAGCGGTTGCTTGCAGCAGTGGGTTGGGAAGGGTTGTTTTTAGGGTTTTCTCGGTTCTTAGGTTTAGTTTACATATTGGGCTTTTTATCTTTTTAATTTTTTATTATTAGTCAGAATACTAATCACACCCCACTATTCCAGTATACGCCTCCCCTACTTAAGCCCGGTTGCATTCAGGTTCCCGGATGTGAACCTGGGCTTTCCTTTCACACCCTTATTATTTATACTGAGACACTCTCGCGACTAATAGAACCCCAATTTACTATGTTCACCCTGTTTCGCGTTTTTAAATTCTTTTCCAATAATAATATAAATAATTTTTCTCATAAAATAAAATAAGCGGCTAAGTCGGTTTGTACAACAAGGTTAGTCATTATTTTAGGGCCAATAATTTTATCTGATTCGGTAACCCTACAAACCTAACGAATAAATTATTTCTCTAAAAATAAAACGGCTAAGTCGGTTGTACAACCGGGTTAGTCATTATTTTAGGGCCAATGAGCTGTACAGTTCAGTAACCCTACAAACCTAACGAATAAATTATTTCTCTAAAAATAAAACGGTTAAGTCGGTCGTACAACCGGGTTAGTCATTATTTTAGGGCCAATGAGTCATGCTGATTCGGTAACCTACAAACTTAACAAATACGAATAAACCATTTTCCAAAAAATAGGGGATTAAGTCGGCTGTACAGTCGGGTTAGTCAGCGTTCTAGAACTAATGAGCTGTACAGTTCGGGAGTTCTAGAATACCTATTCTAAAACGAACCCACCTCACACCAAACCACTTTCTTTCAAGAACCCTAAAATTATTTTCAAAAGTAGGGGCTAAGTCGGTTTGTACAATCGGGTTAGCAACGTCCTAGAATCGATGAGTCACATGCAGTTCAAGGAATCCTAGGATCCCTACATTAAAAACACCAACCCACAAACATTTTCGGGAAGAACTACGTAGCTTTGATTCCTCCATTGCATCGGAGAGTGCGTAGGAGCAAGAGTCCACTCTTGTCAAGCTCTAAAAACTAAAAATTTAATTAAGTCTTTTTCTCTATAAATAAAAGGGTAATTATTAAATAAATCTTAATTAATTAGACAAAGGATGTCGTGGGGTGCTAATACCTTCCCACGCATAACGACTCTCCGAACCCTAAACTTGCCTTGTCCTAAACCAAAAGGATTTTCCGAATTTGCCCTTAAACTAAAATTTGGTGGCGCTTCCTTTCGAACTTTTGAAGAATCCTTTCCGGATTTTTTTGATCGCACAAATGGGCGCGATTTCTTTGGGACTTATCTTTTTAGAGAGTCAAAACCTAGTCTAATTATTTAGGATTAATTTAATTTTTACCCTTCCTTTATTTATTTATTTTATTTTATTTTTCGCATCTTATACTTTTATGTGATTTATGAACCCTAGGATAGAAGAGCGATATTTGTATATGTGTTTGTTTGTCTGTTTACTGACTTTTGGGTTGTTTTTAAATTGCTCCTACACACACTTCACAATTACATACGCACACACATGTGAGAAAGGTCCCTTACCGGACTCGAGCATAAACCTAAGTTAGAAGCGAGATTGCGTAGTGATGGCTGCGGGACGCACGTCTCGTTGGGTGGTCACGAAAATCTCACCTAGAGTTTGATTCCTTTTGAGGATGCTATCCCTTCTAATAGCTTGCCTATTCTTGGGTCGATGTTCTTGATTGAGTCCTTGGCTCTAGGGACCATGTGTAGGATTCTTTAGAACTATCCCTGTGAGGTTCACTATAAAAGAAACCTTAGACCCACTCTGTAAGATACATTTCTAGGGTCACAAAGGAGCTTTATACTCTCGCATTCAAACAAATATTTATGCATACCGTATTCTATCCAAAAAAAATCATCAAAAAAAACAAAAATCATTTTTTTACTACCTTTTTAGAAAATATACCACATGCATACAGCAAATAAACATCTACTGTTGCATGCACTTTTATGACCGTCAGGGAATTAAAATCTTTACCTTGGAGAGAAGCGTGCATATTTGAAGTCGAAATTAAATTTTGTACTTTACTCTCCAATGAAAAGTTTATAATTCTCCGACATGATAAATAAAATCATATGTTATCATTTCATGCACATACATTATCATTTCATTCACATTTCATGCACATACATTATCATTTCATTCACACTTCATGCACATGCATTATCATTTCATTCATATTTCATGCACATTCATTTGCATACTTACATCGTGCATTACAAAAAAAAATCAGCATAATATTAGGAAAAATGTGATGAGAGGTGAGGCATTCTTGTGAAATAAATCATTCTTTTTGGAAAGAGTTTAGTCATACTTCGTTGCAAGCTCAAGTTGTTTCAAGTCACTTAGTTTTTCAAATTTTTAGCTTGCTCACATTTTTTAACCGAAATGTCCATAAAAAATTTCTATTATGTTTTAACTAATGAAGCATTTGTGTAGAGACTTGGGTAACATGTGTGTTTATTTTTGTTTGAGTCAGTTAGCGTCCCTACCTTGCCATCATCCCCTGTCAAAGTCTAATCCCACCCCGACCACCCATAAAGTACATACTCCTCACATCTGTACATAGTTGACGTTTCTGGTTGGTTCCCCTAAGTGAAATAACACTTTAGGCCCTCCATGCTGGGGCAAATGTGTGATCTCTAAAATACCTTGTCAATGTTGTATTCCCTTGGTGTAAGTCCTTTACCAAAAAATATAAAAATGCCCGTTAGGTTGAAAACTCGTAAGAGCGGCCTAAGCAAAAATTAGGGCATAAAAAAAAAGAGAAATAAAGAAAAAAGAGCAAATATATAAAAGTAAATGAATTATTGTCCTTAAGTTAATTTTTGAGAAAACTAGCAATCATGTTTTGAAATGAAGTTTGACCATCTTCCCCTATCCTCAAAAAATCCTTTGCCACCCACCTTAAGCCAAAATCCAAAGAAACTTTCAATCACCCTAGACAAGGATCAATTCCACATCAAAAATGGTGTATCATTTTTATCAAGTCACTCAGCTCGAAAGAAAGAAAAAGAAAAAATCAAAATCAAAAAAAAGTGAAATAAAAAAAAAGGTTCGAAAAACCACGAAAAAGCAAAAGTGGCACAATTATGGTGATACTTCTTACCATTAAATGCATAAGAGATCCTTGTCTAAAATAAACCCCCAAACACTTCCCTTGTCCTCAATATCCTATCCTTGGCGAGTCACATCCCTAAACAAGTCCATCCTACCATGAGACACATCAAATTTTTGTCTCAATAGGCCTCAAACACTCCTTTGAGCCCGATGACCATTTCCTTCATAAATCATCACCCATTAGCCAAGTTACTTCACCAAATCATTTGTCCCATCAATCATCAAACATTTCATTGAGCCTAATAACACCTTATTTCACAAACCATTAACCATTAGCCAAATCATACCGCTAAAAAAAAATAATCATTCGTCCCATCAATCCCCAAACACTACCTTGAGCCCAATTATCATTTCCTCATAAATCACTAAACCATCGGCCACATTCCGATCAATGACCGATTGCTTTTGTTTTCTCAAAGTATTAATCTTAGGACAAATAAGTTTATTTATTTACAATATGTTTGCTCAAAAAAAAATATATCTCAAAAAAAAAAAAAAAAAATCAAAAGGCTTGCACCACAAGATTCATTCAAATTACAGTTTGTAATACCCTAATTTTGTCCGCCCTTTTTAACCTAAGCCCATTTCAATTATCCAGCTCAACTAAATCGAAATATCGTTGTTTAAATTAGCGCACGCGCGAATGATCGATCATTTCGTATGCGTTCTTCAATTTAATCTTCGTATTTGGGTTTAGTCGTACATAAGTAAGTCTACCAAAAGTCATTTTTTCTAAAAATTTGGCTTGTCTTTTCAATTCAGGCTTAAGAAAGCAATTCTGAGTTAATTTTAGTGTTTTTAGTTAATGAGTCCATTTCTTCTATTTGGGTCTCGTTTTAGCGTATTCGTTTAGTCTGGCCCGTTCTCGTCTTTGTACTTGGCCTGACTCATTTTCTTATTATTATTCTCGTCTTGTGCAGTTATTTTATTTTGAGTATATATGTATAGTCCAAAAATACCAAAAATTCTATTTAGTGTTATTTACAATTTAAAAGTGTTATATAATCCAAAATGTCAAAAAAATCTATTTAATTTTTATTACAAATTAGAAGTGTTCAAATGTCCAAATGTCCAAAAATACAAAAAAATAATAACAAAAATATACAAAAATAATTAAATCGAAAATTACATAAAAAATAAATAATGTATATAAAGACAAATTTGGGGTTCAGCAGATTTGCTCTCCAAGCAACTGGGCCTGGTCCGCTCCACTTCAAACCTAAAAAACAGTCAAAGCCCATTAAAAGGTAATTAATTGCTAAACCTAGAATATTAGTATAAGTAAACAGTACAATCACAGTCAAAGGGGACACAAAATTTCAAAGAGACAACGGCTGAATGCGAAAGTCACCCAAAAAATTAGGGTTTCACATTGAAACCCTAATCATCAAAACAATATTTTTGGAACAAGAGGCAACAGCAAGATCGAGCAACTAGCATTAGTAGCAAAGAGAAGGTCTCATGATGGATCTTGCAGTATGATAAAAAAGTAGCACCGATGCTGGAGGTTTCATGAAGACCCTTTTCATCATATACTCTAAAACTGAGTGAGCTAAAGTGTTTATTTCTTTTCTTTTAGTTCTATTTCTAATATTAATATCACTTGTTATGATTGAAGTATTGCTTTTTTCTCATTCACGACTTTGATTTATTTTGTTCTGAACAATAAATTTGTTAAAGTTTAGTAGCATAAAAAAAAAAGAACAGAACAAAAAGCTTACCTCCGTCGTCTTCTCCGGCGCCGACGATCCTCTGATCATCTCCTCCGGCGAAGCTCCGGCAAAACCTCTCCGAAAAACCTCTCACGGCGAGCCACTCACCCAAAACCGAACGGTGCTGTCGCCGGAAACTTCACACCGTCGCCACCGTCCGGAAGCGGCCAGTCCTCCACACTTCACCCTCCTCTAGCTGCCGCCACCTCCTTCTTCCTTCCTCCCTTTTCTCTTTATTCCTCTCTACTTCTCTCTCTTGATAAAGCTCTCTCTCTCTCTCTTTCAAAGTGGACGCGAAAAAAGGGGATCATGACTTCTTTGAAATGTGAGATCTCACTATTATTATTATTTATTTATTATTATTTATTTGAATCAAAGCAATCCAAATATGCTCCCTGCCACATCACACGTCCACTCTCTCATCTCAAGTCTCTTTCACCTTTTGTCATTTGTCCATTTTCAATTTTTTTTTTATTTTTTAATTCCATTTTAACAAATTAGGATTCATTTAGTCAAAGTGCCATCTGACTCTATTCCCTCATAAAAAAACAACATCCCCTTTCTGCAAATTTTCACCATTTTCTCAATTTTTTTTTTAATTCTTTTTAACTCAAATACTTTTTTTTATTAAATCAAAAACTTTGTTAGTGGTCATGCGAAGCCTTTGCTTGCATGATCATTAACAATGAGGACCTAGTGGTGATCACTTGGAGCCTTAGCTCAATTGATCATCATGAATTCCTAATTTTTTCTAAAAAACTTTCATTAAATCAAAAACTTTATTAGTGGTCTTGTGAAGCCTTTGCTTGCATGATCATTAACAATGAGGACCTAGTGGTGATCACTTGGAGCCTTTGCTCAATTGATCACATCATGAATGCCTAATTTTTTCTAAAAAACTTTCATTAAATCAAAAACTTTATTAGTGGTCTTGTGAAGCCTTTGCTTGCATGATCATTAACAATGAGGACCTAGTGGTGATCACTTGGAGCCTTTGCTCAATTGATCATCATGAATGCCTAATTTTTCTCAAAACTTTCAATAAATCGAAAAACTTTGTTAATGGTCTGCGAAGCCTTTGCTTGCATGATTACTAACAACGAGGAACTAGTGGTGATCACTTGGAGCCTTTGCTCAATTGATCCTCATGAATGCCTAATTTTTCTCAAAACTTTCAACAAATCAGAAAAACTTTGTTAATGGTCCTGCGAAGCTTCTGCTTGCATAATCATTAACAATGAGGAACTAGTGGCGATCATTTGGAGCCTTTGCTCGATTGATCGTCATGAACGCCTAATTTTTCTAAAGACTTTAAATAAATCGAAAAACTTTGTTAGTAGTCTTGTGAAGCCTTTGCTTACATGACCATTAACAATGGAGTACTAATGGTGTCACTTGGAGCCTTTGCTCAATTGATCATCATGAAAGCTCAGTCTTCACAACTAAACAAGTTAAAAATAAAAACCTAGAACTACGTAGCTTTGAATTCTCCATCGCACCTGGAGATACGTAGGAGTGGATCCCCTCCGCCAAGCACAACAAACTAAAAACATCTTTCCTTTTCAAAAAAACCCAAAGCGGCCAACTCACGTCGAACGCCGCAAAATAAAATTCATTAAGTCTTCTCAATCGAGAGGCAAATTCAAGTATTTTTCAAATCAACACTTAATACCACACGTTTAATTAAAGGTTCCCTTTCAGTAGAAAGGAGATGTGGGGTGCTAATACCTTCCCCATGCCTAACCGACCCCCGAACCCAAATCTTAGGTTTTCCAAAAGACCATAAGCCTTCCCAAAAGGTTTTCTTCAATATTTTCCTTATAAAAAATATTGGTGGCGACTTCATTGTTTTAAAATGTTGTAAGCGAAGAAAAACCCTCGGGAACTTTTGGTATAAATACGGTTATACTAAGACAAGGTTTAGTGATCACCAAGTGTTGTCATCATAGCGAAAACTCAAGACTATCATAGTGCGGGAATCATTTTATAGAGAACCAAAAGTTTATACTAGGATCGTCATCGATATCCTAAAGTGGGGCATCCCGTTTACCATCTATTCCATTTGAACTGGGGAAATTTTTCCGATATCCATCCCATGCCACCCCAGTCTATCTGACGCATTTAACCATTCCAACAACCCATAACCTTAACTCAGTCACCTAACCATTGAAATACCATTCCAAGTGGGGCAATCTGCCCGCTCTTCACTCCACCTTCAAATGGGAAATTCACCTGCACCCATCTCATCCCCTTGCCATATTCACACAAAAAAGCATACCTGAGCGGTTTCTCAACTCACTATCCTAAATGTTTCTACTCTAGTCGGGGCAATCTTGTCCTTACCATAATTAGGAAACATCAAACTCTATGGGTTGAGACAACATCTCCTAACTCATCATCTTCTACACCCCCAGCTTGTCACCACTAGGCAGCAGGCGGATACTCACCGCCATCAAATCTAAATTGGGGCGATCCTGCATTCCTTGGCTTGGAAAAACTTACCTTTCATGACATTGACAAAGTCCATTCGGTCATTCACCCCTTCATGTGCCCACAGATGTCCACACCCTAGGTCTTTAGAACCCCAAGTTAAGCGACTCATTCATCTATATTCGCACTACTATACATCTTCACAAAACAATGCTTTAGAGAGAGAAAACACAAGTTGGACATATGATGTTGGAAATCCACTTATTTAGCTTTGTGGACCAAAACCGGTCATCATGGGGCATCAAAATGGAAGAAAAAGTGAGCGAGCTTGCAAATACTTTTTCACATCGGTGTCTGTAAATAACAACCTTGAGATTGCGAAGTTTGAATCAAATCTAATCTTTCCAAAGAATTATCAATATTCATCTCCGCCTCTCGCATCCAAAGTCTCACATCTCATCATCACAAAAAAATGTTTCTGCACTCAATCAGTCCTTTCATATCATCACACCATGCACCATAGCATTTGCATTCAAACATTTCATTTGCATCATATTAACGTTCATACTTCATGCATCCATCGGATAAATAAATAAAAAAGCAAAAGCAAAAAAAAAAAAAAAGAAAGGAATCACCTATTTCATCCATCACCCCACCAAAAATCACACATTGCATGTGCATGTATTATTGGCGTTGTATGTCCATTACATGATGTATTACTTACGAATCGACTTCAAGTGTATTTTGTCCTCTAAGATCAAAGCTCTAAGCGTTGATCCCGTATCAAAGACGATCACCGAGTGATCCCGGACCCGAGTGGTCCCCGAGAGCACTACGCTCCTTCGAGGCCCTAAGTGGCCCAGTCGCAAACGTCGAGTCGAGCGGCGGACGACCTTCCGCACCGCGTGGTCCTTCGGACTAGTTGTGTCGGCACTAAGACACGGTGTACGTCCTTCATGGTCAACATATCGATTCTAGACACGATCTTGACCCATCATGGCGCTTCGAGTATAAAGGCCCCTCGCATCGCGTTTAATTAGTACGCGTAGCTAATTGCGCTCCTTGAGACCACGATGGTCCTTCAACTAAGGCCTGGCGGCCTTTCGGACCTTAAGTGGTCCTTCGAGAGCCTTGTCGCTCCTTCGGACCACTGAGTGGCCTTGAGCCTTAGTGCTCCTTCAGTCCTTGTCGACCCTTCATTCAAATCTCGATTAATGCGCCAAGTATTAACCACTCCCTCTTATCTCTCAAACTTTCCACTTCCCCGCCTTAAGCGGACAAAATTAGCGTCTATCTTATCTTTATTCCTATTTCTACTACGAAAGTTCTAGAGCTCAAGCACTTTCTAGTAAAATATTAATAAAGAGAGGCAGTATTATACCCCAATTTTGTCCGTCTTCTTTTCTCGCTTTAGTCGTTTATTTTTAGTAAGGGCGTGTTTGAGTCGCATGATTACGAGAATTATTAGTGTAGAGTCTCGGTTACTAATTTCAATCCTCCGTTCAACTAAATCGAAAACGCCGTTGTTTAAATTAGGCACGCACGCGAATGATCGATCTTTTCGCGCGTTCTTCAATTTAGCGCGTCGTATTCGAGTTTAGTAAATGCGTGGCGAGTCTACCTAAAGTCTTTTTCACAAAAAGTGGTTTAAATTCAGATTTAATAATGCGATTCCGAGTTAATTTTGGGGTTTTTAACGCGCCCATTTCTTTTATTCTGGTCTAGTTTGGCGTATTTGTGAGTCGGCCCGTTCTCGTCTTTGTATTTAGCTTTGACTCCTTTTCTTATTATTTTTTAATTTATTTAAGTATATATACAATCCGAAATGTCAAAAATTTCATTTAGTTTAATTTCTGATTTAAAAATGTTTAAGAGTCCAAAAATAATTCCACTTAGTTTAATTTACAAATTAGAAGCACTTAAGAGTCAAATAAGCCCAAAAATACAAAAATAAATAATACTAAAAATACAAAAATAACAAATCCGAAAATAAAGTAGTAGCGACAATTTAGGGTTTCGAGCGGCATTCCAAGTCTGCTGCATTTCTTTATTGGGCACAGGTTCCAACTTTGAAATAGGGTCAAAGCTTTGATTAAAAATAATAAATGCCTTAACCTAATTTTTAACTATAAATAAATGATCAATCGCGGTCAAAATACCACGAAACCAAGGCGAAAACTACATTGCTAAAATCACCCAAAAATAGGATTAGGGTTTCACATCGAAATCCTAATCCACTAAACACAAGGCAAAGAGCGAGAGAGTGAGACGGGGAAGATAATTGTTACCCTCGTGAAGGCAGAGAGAGTACCAACACGTCGAGTTTTCTTCCTATCTATAATTGTTTCCTTTCCCTTTTATTTTGAAGCTTAATTAGAAGTTGAATATTAATTTGGGCTTAATTTATATATAAAAATATGTATGCTTCAATGTATGTAATATGCAGTTGATGTATAATTCAGTTTCCGTAGATCATAGTTTTAGCGTGTCTCATTAAATAATGCTTCTCTGGTTTGTTTAGACTTTCCTACAATGATTTAGCCATGTTAATCAAAGTCGCTTCATATCATAAATCGATATTTATGCGCTTTACTTGGAAATTTGCATCTTCTAGGCATGTGTTGACTGAATTTTATAACGAAATATTGTGCTATCTTGGTTAGTACTTGGTGGTGTTTTTGAAGTGCATGTTTAAACACTTTAATTTGATTGGTTATAGCTCCTGGTTTCCTCTATATCATTGTTGGTTGTTTTGATTCTCTAGCTTAAAGTCTACTATTTAAACTGCTTAGCATTTTCTTCCCCCCACTGCGAAGTTTACCCAGAAACCGATCCAAAACCATAAAGCCACCATGAAAACACCAACCCAGAAAAAAAGCAACGTTTTTTCAGTGACGAAACTAAGAGAAGAAGAGAAACAAGGAAGGATAGGAGGAAGCGAACCTCGAGAACCGAACTCGTCGCCTCCACCACCGCAAACGCCAGCGCCATAGCCACGCCACACCGTCGCGTTCGGGCCGGCGTGAGACGCCATGGCCAAACGCTTCCTCTTCTGTCGTTTTCCCTGCGTAAACCCTCACCCTCTCCGATCGGTCTCTCTCCTCCATGGAAACCGGCGAAGATCTCGCCGGATTTCTCTCTCTCTCACTTAAAGCGGCGGTGTGCGCGGCAGTGGGAAGGGGTTGTTTTTTAGGGTTTTCTCGGTTCTTAGGTTTAGTTTACATATTGGGCTTTTTATCTTTTTAATTTTTTATTATTAGTCAGAATACTAATCACACCCCACTATTCCAGCGCACGCCCTCCCCCTACTTAAGCCCAGTTTGCATTCTGGGTTCCCAGATGTGAACTGGGCTTTCCCTTTCACACCCCTTATTATTTATACAGACCCCTGCGACTAATAGAACCCCAATTTACTATGTTCACCCCCTGTTTCGTTTTTTTAAATTCTTTTCCAATAATAATATAAATAATTTTTCTCGCAAAATAAAATAAACGGCTAAGTCGGTTGTACAACCGGGTTAGTCATTCTTTTAGGGCCAATGAGTACATCTGATTCGGTAACCCTACAAACCTAACGAATAAATTATTTCTCTAAAAATAAAACGGCTAAGTCGGTTGTACAACCGGGTTAGTCATTATTTTAGGGCCAATGAGTTGTACAGTTCAGTAACCCTACAAACCTAACGAATAAATTATTTCTCTAAAAATAAAACGGCTAAGTCGGTCGTACAACCGGGTTAGTCATTATTTTAGGGCCAATGAGTTGCATCTGATTCAAGTAACCCTACAAACTTAACAAATACGAATAAACCATTTTCCAAAAAATAGGGGATTAAGTGGTACATCTGATCGGGTTAGTCATTCTAGAACTAATGAGTCACATGCAGTTCGGGAGTTCTAGAATACCTATTCTAAAACGAACCCACCTCACACCAAACCACTTTCTTTCAAGAACCCTAAAATTATTTTCAAAAGTAGGGGCTAAGTCGGTTGTACAATCCGGGTTAGCTGCGTCCTAGAATCGATGGTCACATGCAGTTCAAGGAATCCTAGGATCCCTACATTAAAAACACCAACCCACAAACATTTTCGGGAAGAACTACGTAGCTTTGATTCCTCCATTGCATCCGAGGAGTGCGTAGGAGCAAGAGTCCACTCTTGTCAAGCTCTAAAAACTAAAAATTTAATTAAGTCTTTTTCTCTATAAATAAAAGGGTAATTATTAAATAAATCTTAATTAATTAGACAAAGGATGTCGTGGGGTGCTAATACCTTCCCCACGCATAACGACTCCCGAACCCTAAACTTGCCTTGTCCTAAACCAAAAGGGATTTTCCGAATTTGCCCTTAAACTAAAATTTGGTGGCGGCTTCCTTTCGAACTTTCGAAGAATCCTTTCCCGGATTTTTCGGTCGCTACAGCTGGCGACTTCACTGGGGACTTATCTTTTTAGAGAGTCAAAACCTAGTCTAATTATTTAGGATTAATTTAATTTTTACCCTTCCTTTATTTATTTATTTTATTTTATTTTTCGCATCTTATACTTTTATGTGATTTATGAACCCTAGGATAGAAGACGATATTTGTATATGTGTTTGTTTGTCTGTTTGCAGCTTTTGGGTTGTTTTTAAATTGCTCCTACACACACTTCACAATTACACTTCTGCACACACATGTGAGAAAGGTCCCTTACCCGGACTCGAGCATAAACCTAAGTTAGAACGAGATTGCGTAGTGATGGCCTGCGGGACGTACGTCTCGTTGGGTGGTCACGAAAATCTCACCTAGAGTTTGATTCCTTTTGAGGATGCTATCCCTTCTAATAGCTTGCCTATTGCTGGGGTCAGTGTTCTTGACTGGAGTCCTTGGCTCTAGGGACCATGTGTAGGATTCTTTAGAACTATCCCTGTGAGGTTCACTATAAAAGAAACCTTAGACCCACTCTGTAAGATACATTTCTAGGGTCACAAAGGAGCTTTATACTCTCGCATTCAAACAAATATTTATGCATACCGTATTCTATCCAAAAAAAATCATCAAAAAAAACAAAAATCATTTTTTTACTACCTTTTTAGAAAATATACCACATGCATACAACAAATAAACATCTCTTTTGTTGCATGCACTTTTATGACCGTGTGGAATTAAAATCTTTACCTTGGAGAAGGTGCACGTGAAGTCGAAATTAAATTTTGTACTTTACTCTCCAATGAAAAGTTTATAATTCTCCGACATGATAAATAAAATCATATGTTATCATTTCATGCACATACATTATCATTTCATTCACATTTCATGCACATACATTATCATTTCATTCACACTTCATGCACATGCATTATCATTTCATTCATATTTCATGCACATTCATTTGCATACTTACATCGTGCATTATAAAAAAAAATCAGCATAATATTAGGAAAAATGTGATGAGAGGTGAGGCATTCTTGTGAAATAAATCATTCTTTTTGGAAAGAGTTTAGTCATACTTCGTTGCAAGCTCAAGTTGTTTCAAGTCACTTAGTTTTTCAAATTTTTAGCTTGCTCACATTTTTTAACCGAAATGTCCATAAAAAATTTCTATTATGTTTTAACTAATGAAGCATTTGTGTAGAGACTTGGGTAACATGTGTGTTTATTTTTGTTTGAGTCAGTTAGCGTCCCTACCTTGCCATCATCCCCTGTCAAAGTCTAATCCCACCCGACCACCCATAAAGTACATACTCCTCACATCGTACATAGTTGACGCGTTTACGGTTGGTTCCCCAAGTGAAATAACACTTTAGGCCCTCCATGTCTTTGGGGCAAATGTGTGATCTCTAAAATACCTTGTCAATGTTGTATTCCCTTGGTGTAAGTCCTTTACCAAAAATATAAAAATGCCCGTTAGGTTGAAAACTCGTAAGAACGGCCTAAGCAAAAATTAGGGCATAAAAAAGAGAAATAAAGAAAAAGAGCAAATATATAAAAGTAAATGAATTATTGTCCTTAAGTTAATTTTTGAGAAAACTAGCAATCATGTTTTGAAATGAAGTTTGACCATCTTCCCTATCCTCAAAAATCCTTTGCCACCCACCTTAAGCCAAAATCCAAAGAAACTTTCAATCACCCTAGACAAGGATCAATTCCACATCAAAAATGGTGTATCATTTTTATCAAGTCACTCATTTCGAAAGAAAGAAAAAGAAAAAATCAAAATCAAAAAAAAGTGAAATAAAAAAAGGTTCGAAAAACCACGATAAAGCAAAAGTGGCACAATTATGGTGATACTTCTTACCATTAAATGCATAAGAGATCCTTGTCTAAAATAAACCCCCAAACACTTCCCTTGTCCTCAATATCCTATCCTTGGCCGAGTCACATCCCTAAACAAGTCCATCCTACCATGAGACACATCAATTACTGTCTCAATAGGCCCTCAAACACTCCTTTGAGCCTGACAACCATTTCCTTCATAAATCATCACCCATTAGCCAAGTTACTTCACCAAATCATTTGTCCCATCAATCATCAAACACTTCATTGAGCCTAATAACACCTTATTTCACAAACCATTAACCATTAGCCAAATCATACCGCTAAAAAAAAAAAAATAATCATTCGTCCCATCAATCCCCAAACACTACCTTGAGCCCAATTATCATTTCCCTCATAAATCACTAAACCATCGGCCACATTCCGATCAATGACCGATTGCTTTTGTTTTCTCAAAGTATTAATCTTAGGACAAATAAGTTTATTTATTTACAATATGTTTGCTCAAAAAAAAAAATATATCTCAAAAAAAAAAATCAAAAGGCTTGCACCACAAGATTCATTCAAATTACAGTTTGTAATACCCTAATTTTGTCCGCCCTTTTTAACCTAAGCCCATTTCAATTATCCAGCTCAACTAAATCGAAATATCGTTGTTTAAATTAGGCAGGCACGCGAATGATCGATCATTTCGTGCGTTCTTCAATTTAATCTTCGTATTTGGGTTTAGTCGTACATAAGTAAGTCTACCAAAAGTCATTTTTTCTAAAAATTTGGCTTGTCTTTTCAATTCAGGCTTAAGAAAGCAATTCTGAGTTAATTTTAGTGTTTTTAGTTAATGAGCCCATTTCTTCTATTTGAGTCTCGTTTTAGCGTATTCGTCTAGTCTGGCCCGTTCTCGTCTTTGTACTTGGCCTGACTCATTTTCTTATTATTATTCTCGTCTTGTGCAGTTATTTTATTTTGAGTATATATGTATAGTCCAAAAATACGTGTTATTTACAATTTAAAAGTGTTATATAATCCAAAAATGTCAAAAAAAATCTATTTAATTTTTATTACAAATTAGAAGTGTTCAAATGTCCAAATGTCCAAAAAATACAAAAAAATAATAACAAAAAATATACAAAAATAATTAAATCCGAAAATTACATAAAAAAATAAATACTAGAAGGCAGCAGCAGCAAATTTGGGGTTCCAGCAGCTGCTCTCCAAGCAACTGGGCCTGGTCCGCTCCACTTCAAACCTAAAAAACAGTCAAAGCCCATTAAAAGGTAATTAATTGCTAAACCTAGAATATTAGTATAAGTAAACAGTACAATCACAGTCAAAGGGGACACAAAATTTCAAAGAGACAACGGCTGAATGCGAAAGTCACCCAAAAAATTAGGGTTTCACATTGAAACCCTAATCATCAAAACAATATTTTTGGAACAAGAGGCAACAGCAAGATCGAGCAACTAGCATTAGTAGCAAAGAGAAGGTCTCATGATGGATCTTGCAGTATGATAAAAAAGTAGCACCGATCTTTGGAGGTTTCATGAAGACCCTTTTCATCATATACTCTAAAACCGAGTGAGCTAAAGTGTTTATTTCTTTTCTTTTAGTTCTATTTCTAATATTAATATCACTTGTTATGATTGAAGTATTGCTTTTTCTCATTCACG
Source organism: Oxytropis ochrocephala (assembly GCA_020916435.1). Taxonomy (NCBI): domain Eukaryota; kingdom Viridiplantae; phylum Streptophyta; class Magnoliopsida; order Fabales; family Fabaceae; genus Oxytropis; species Oxytropis ochrocephala. The sequence goes on from CM037091.1 coordinate 57,681,382, forward strand.
ACTTTGATTTATTTTGTTCGAACAATAAATTTGTTAAAGTTTAGTAGCATAAAAAAAGAAACAGAACAAAAAGCTTACCTCCGTCGTCTTCTCCGTGGCGACGATCCTCTCGATCATCTCCTCGTGAAGCTAAGGCTGAAACCTCTCCGAAAAACCTCTCACGGCGAGCCACTCACCCAAAACCGAACGGTCTTTGTCGCGGAAACTTCACACCGCCGCCACCGTCCGGAAGCGGCCGGTCCTCCACACTTCACCTCCTCTAGTAGCCGCCACCTCCTTCTTCCTTCCTCCCTTTTCTCTTTATTCCTCTCTACTTCTCTCTCTTGATAAAGCTCTCTCTCTCTCTCTCTTTCAAAGTGGACGCGAAAAAAGGGGATCATGACTTGCTGAAATGTGAGATCTCACTATTATTATTATTTATTTATTATTATTTATTTGAATCAAAGCAATCCAAATATGCTCCCTGCCACATCACACGTCCACTCTCTCATCTCAAGTCTCTTTCACCTTTTGTCATTTGTCCATTTTCAATTTTTTTTATTTTTTAATTCCATTTTAACAAATTAGGATTCATTTAGTCAAAGTGCCATCTGACTCTATTCCCTCATAAAAAAACAACATCCCCTTTCTGCAAATTTTCACCATTTTCTCAATTTTTTTTTTAATTCTTTTTAACTCAAATACTTTTTTTATTAAATCAAAAACTTTGTTAGTGGTCATGCGAAGCCTTTGCTTGCATGATCATTAACAATGAGGACCTAGTGGTGATCACTTGGAGCCTTAGCTCAATTGATCATCATGAATTCCTAATTTTTTCTAAAAAACTTTCATTAAATCAAAAACTTTATTAGTGGTCTTGTGAAGCCTTTGCTTGCATGATCATTAACAATGAGGACCTAGTGGTGATCACTTGGAGCCTTTGCTCAATTGATCACATCATGAATGCCTAATTTTTTCTAAAAAACTTTCATTAAATCAAAAACTTTATTAGTGGTCTTGTGAAGCCTTTGCTTGCATGATCATTAACAATGAGGACCTAGTGGTGATCACTTGGAGCCTTTGCTCAATTGATCATCATGAATGCCTAATTTTTCTCAAAACTTTCAATAAATCAGAAAAACTTTGTTAATGGTCCTGCGAAGCCTTTGCTTGCATGATTACTAACAACGAGGAACTAGTGGTGATCACTTGGAGCATTTGCTCAATTGATCCTCATGAATGCCTAATTTTTCTCAAAACTTTCAACAAATCAGAAAAACTTTGTTAATGGTCCTGCGAAGCTTCTGCTTGCATAATCATTAACAATGAGGAACTAGTGGCGATCATTTGGAGCCTTTGCTCGATTGATCGTCATGAACGCCTAATTTTTCTAAAGACTTTAAATAAATCGAAAAACTTTGTTAGTAGTCTTGTGAAGCCTTTGCTTACATGACCATTAACAATGGAGTACTAATGGTGTCACTTGGAGCCTTTGCTCAATTGATCATCATGAAAGCTCAGTCTTCACAACTAAACAAGTTAAAAATAAAAACCTAGAACTACGTAGCTTTGAATTCTCCATCGCACCTGGAGATATGTAGGAGCGGATCCCCTCCGTCAAGCACAACAAACTAAAAACATCTTTCCTTTTCAAAAAAACCCAAAGCGGCCAACTCACGTCGAACGCCGCAAAATAAAATTCATTAAGTCTTCTCAATCGAGAGGCAAATTCAAGTATTTTTCAAATCAACACTTAATACCACACGTTTAATTAAAGGTTCCCTTTCAGTAGAAAGGAGATGTGGGGTGCTAATACCTTCCCCATGCCTAACCGACCCCCGAACCCAAATCTTCCGGTTTTCCAAAAGACCATAAGCCTTCCCAAAAAGGTTTTTCTTCAATATTTTCCTTATAAAAAATATTGGTGGCGACTTCATTGTTTTAAAATGTTGTAAACGAAGAAAAACCCCTCGGGAACTTTTTCGGGCGCAACAGCTGGCGACTTCACTGGGGACTAAAAAAAAAATTCAAAAGAGGGTCGAGCCTAATTAATTAAATATGTGATTTGTGTGTTGATTTGAATATTTTGTTTTTGCCTCTATTCTTCTTCTTTCTCATACAAGCATTGTTGCATTCATATGCATTCGCTTCTTCCTCTGCTATGATTGTTTTCCCTCTTATCTTCTTTGCTTGTATGCTTAGTTCCTCCATACATTCCCCCACTCTTATCATGTTCTCCCCCCTTCTTGGCTACCTTTCTTGAGGTAAGCAATGTAATTGGTTGTTGTTGAAACTCTAGGCTGGCTTGTTTGATATTAAACCCTAGGGTAGACAACATGTTATTGTTTGCTTTTTATCCGACTGCTCGGGTTTCCATTTGCGGGTGGGGAAGGGTAGTTATTTCTAAGTATCGTGCCTCGACACACACTTCACACCCTACACTTGTGAGCGTTGAGTGGGGCCTAAAACCCAAGGTCCGAACAAAAACCTAGGAGAGTGGGAACGACTAGTGACTGCCATTCGTAGACCTTTGTCTGTATGGCTCTCATGAAAGTTCCGCCCAAGAGTGCGCTTTGTCATGATGCCTCACACTCGGTAGCTTTCTACGATTGTAGGTGTCATCATGAGAGAGACTTTAGCTCTTGGTTGCCATTGTGAGGAAGTGATTAGAACCTACATGGGAGGATTACCCTTTTTGTCGACTTTAGACCCTAGGATTCCCACCCTTCGTAGGACACAAGGGGCATACCAAATTGTGTGTTGCATTGTAATCTAGGCATGTTTTCAAAAAGGAGAAGGATATTTTTCAAAAAAGAAAATAGAGAAGGAGTTGCCGTCGTAGCCTTTCTTTTGTCGGTAAAATGCACGGCAAAGCATGTGGTTCACTCTTTTCAAAAAAAAAAAAAAAAAGAGATAAAGAGCTGCTGTTGTAGCCTTTCCCTTACTAGGTCCATATGAAGCCACGTACGACCCGCATCTTCCAAAAAAAAAAAAAAAAAAACTTTGATCATTGCCAATAAAACCTCTTTCATTTATCTTGCATAGAGCATCATCATCATGCATACATCATCATTTGCATTGCATAAAACAAAAACTCGATAAAATTCATACATGCATTAAGGTTTGTGTCTTATTAGGGGCGCGTCTCATGCATTATTGTTTCCATTTTTCACGCATCATAAAAAAATAAACATTGACGCCTCATTTCATATGCATCTCCATTCAATATCTCTCATACATTAGGAAAGTAATTGTAAGCATCACACATTTCATTTTCATTACATAAGAAAAATGAAAACCATAAGCAATCATCATCCGCATTGCATAAGCATCTCATTCATAATCATGAACAAAAATCATCATCCAATTCATTCAAAATATAGCATTCATGCATCATTTCATTATCCTCTATAAAAATCATTCTCAAAAGAAACATCATTCTTGCATCATTCATCATCCAAAAAGGCATCGGCATTTCATATCTTGTCTTGCCTCTATAAAAATCATTTTGAAAGAAGCATCGTTCTTGCATCATTCATCATCCAAAAACGCATTGACATTTCATATTTCGTCTTGCATAAAAAGAAAACATCAAAAAAAAAAAAAACTTTTAGAATAATCACACTTTTCAAGTGAACATGCTTTCATGCATTTCATTTTCATCATGTATGCATCATAATGTTTTCATCCATTCATTGCACAAAAATGTTCTGATGAGAGACGAGGTGTTCTTGCAAAGTAATCTTTCTTTTTTGGAAAAGTTTACCCTCACTCATTTGCAAATTCAAGGTGTTCCAAGGCCCTCGGTTTTTCACATCAATAACTCATCTGTATTTCCTTCAAAAAAGCATTGTATCTCATCCATTCCATGATAAAAGACTAAAACAGTTTATCAAAAAGTTTTTTATATCATGTTTTGACCAATGTTAACTCTCTGTGAAGCGTTCTTCTAGTAAGTATGCATGCCACGTGTAGTTTCCCTTGTTTGAGTCAGTCAATTTCCCTCATTTATCATCATTCCCCATCCAAGTCTAGCCCCGCCCCGTCCACCCATAAAGCGCATATTCTCTCCCATCAGTGCATACTTGACTTTTTGGTTCATTCTCGTTAATACTTTAAATCCTCCATGCTGGGGCAATTCTGTGATCACTAATTTTCAGTATCATATTCCTTTAGTGCAAGTCTTTCTCAAAAAAAGGTATACATAATAAATAAAAAAATAAAATGAGCTCGCTAGGTTGAAAACCCGCAAAGGGCGGCCTAGGCAGAAAAGAGTGCCCGGTGGATTGAAAACTCGCAAAGAGCAGTCCAGGCAAAAATTAGGGCATAAAAAAAAAGAAAAAAAGAAAAAAGAAAAGGAAAAAAGAAGAGCAAGCACATGAAGATAGATAAATTATTATCCTAAAGTTATGTCTTACAGAAATAAGCAATCGGGATTTGAAAGGAAATTTGGTCATCTCTCCACACCCTCAAAAACCTAAAATCACACGAAGTCCATTTCCTACCCTTCTTAAGCTAAAGATTCAAAATCACAAGAATACCCTTTGTTACCCATCTTAAGCCGAGAAAAGCCCAAGATATCCCCATCACCCTAGACGAGGGTTAATTCCACATCAAAGATGATATATCATTTTCACCCAAGTCAAAAGGAAAGGAAATTCACAAAAGGAGGGGGATAGCAAAGTTTCAAAAAGGAGAATCCCAAAACAAAGAAAGGAAGACAAAGGGAGTATAAATTAAGAGTCAATACATTTTTCCATGAAGCATAAGAGCTCCCCTTCCGAGGCCCTCAAATTCAATGGGTTAAATCATTTCCCCTTTCGAAAAAAAAAGAGAAGCCCTCAATTCCTTGGGTTTAACCACCTTTTCTTTCATAAAACCTTCAAGCCCCTCATCAAACCTAATAACCATTTCCCGCACCGCATCAAAGCTAATAACCATTTCCTTCATAAACCATTGACGATCGGCCAACACCGAACAGGACCCATCCTCCCCATCAACCCCAAACACTTCATTAAGCTCAACCATCCCCTTCTCCACATCACAACCCTAAAAAGTCCATTCCGATCAATGACTAATTGCTTTCGTTCTCTCAAGTTTTAATCTTAGGACAAATAAGTTTATCCATTTACGACGTGTTTTGCTCAAAAAGAAAAAACAAACAAGCAGAAAAAAGAAAGCTGCTCAAAAAAAAAAACAATCAAAAATAAAAGAGAAGGACTTGCACTCCAAGATGCATTCATTTTGCATTAAAACAAGGTTTAGTGGTCACCAAATGGAGCCTCTCCTCATACTAAAAAGTCAAAACTTTCATTGCATTTGAGTTGCCTTTAAAGAGAACCAAAAGTGTGTACTAGGGGGCATTCCCTTCACCTCTCACTCCGCTCAACTTTGGGGAGGTTTGTTCATTGCTCACCCCATTCATATATCACCCTCAGTTCATAACCATCACCATAACTCTGTCGCCTTTCACAACCTCACTCAAAGAAACCGTTTGAAATGTCATTCGAGAGTGGGGCAAATGCGTTCCCATTCTTTCGCCTCATTCATTCCTATAAAACCTCACCGGGGCAATTTCTCAACTCACTATCCTAAACGAGGCATTGTCATTCTAATTGGGGCAGCTTTGTCCTTGTTATGACTGGGGCAACATCAAACTTTATGGGTTGAGACAAAATCTCTTCTGCTCCACCCTTCATTTCAAAAGCCGAAGCATTCCTAATTCATCATCTTCTACACCCCTAATTGTTGTCACCACTAGACAGGGGCAAGCTATTCACTCATCAAAGACTGAATTGGGGCAATATTGTATCTCTTGATCCTCATGAGCTTAAGGAATAACCATGTATGTCATTCCTTCACTTGCCATAAATGTCCATGCCCTAAACCAATGCCAAGCTAGTGACTCATTCATTCACATTTGCACTCCTATGCATGCTTACTAGACGATGCTTCAAGAAGAGAGAACACAAGTTGTTTACGTGATATCTAAAATTCAGTCATCATGGAAAGAAAGAGAAAACAAGTGAGATTGTTTGTAAATAAAAACCTTGAGAACACCAGAGTTTGAATCAAATGCAATTTTTCAACAGAATGGTCAATAATCATCTCAATTCCTTGCATCCAAAGTCTCACATCTCATCATCACCAAAATGTACACCTCATGCATCTAGGCATTTCAATCTATTCATTATAGCATATGCATCAAAGCATTACATTTGCATCTTCACATTTTGTGCATTCATCACATAGCAAAAAGCAAAAAAACGGTCCACGTCAGTTGCATCATACTAATACTTGCGTTTCATAGAAAAAAAATAGTAAAGAAGAAAAAGCAGAAATCTTTTCATTGCATTGGCATCACATTAATGCTAGCATTTCCATAAAAGAAAAAGAAAAAAAGTCATTGCATCAAACATCAGAGCATTGCATCATATTAATGTCTGCATTTCATAGAAGAAGCAAAAAAGAAACAAACAGAAGTTAGAATAGGAGCATTCCATTCATCAAAGCATCAATCACCGCATACACTTGCATTCAAGCATCAAAGCATTATGTTGATATTTGCATCTCATAAACTACAAAGAAGAAGCAAACACAAAAGAACACAACATCTTCATATCATTCATCGTTCTCATATCATCCATACCATTCATCACCCCATGGCATCAAAGCAAGACATTACGCTTTCAAGTTCGCATCTCGTAAGAGCGAAAGAATAACAAAAAGAAGAGAATGAAAAATCAAGCGGAAGAAGCATCCCACCAAAATCAATCATTGCATTCATATGCACCCAAATACCCAAGTGCATGCATTTCACGCACCATTCAAGAGAAAAGTTACTCGGACCCGAGAGTCCCAAGAATCCCATTTTTAGAAAATCACCATCAAGACACGAGTTCGTAAACTCCATCAAAGACGAGTTCGTAAACTCCATCAAACCGAGTTCGTAAACTCCATCAAACCGAGTTCGTAAACTCCATCAATCCGAGTTCGTAAACTCCATCAACCCGAGTTAGTGAACTCCCACGAGTTAGTGAACTCCTTCCACGAGATCACAACATCGTTATACGAGCACGCGATGGATCCATCGGACCGTTAAGTCCTTCGGATTAGTTGTGTCACCCTAAGGCACGGCGTAAATCCATTGATCAAATCGATTCGGACACGATGTTGATCGGCGCTCGAAAAGGCCACCCCGAGTTTAAGTAAACTCCATCAATCCGAGTTCGTAAACTCCATCAACCTGCGAGTTAGTGAACTCCCACGAGTTAGTGAACTCCTTCCACAGATCACAACATCGGTATGAGCACGCGATGGATCCATCGACCGTTAAGTCCGCCGGATTAGTCAGGTCACCTAAGGCACTGGCGTAAATCCATGATCAAATCGCCGGACGATGTTGATCGGCGCTCGAAAAGGCCACCCCCAGAGCTCGGACTCGACAAGAGTCCGTTAGAAGGTTTTAGGCAACCTCCGAATTCCCAATTTACCGCTTTTCCCAATTTACCGCTTTTCCCAATTTATTGCTTTCCTATTAATGCGACCAGTGTTAACCCCCTGAAAAAGAAAATAACAAAAAGATTTGAGTTTTTTCTGAAACGGACAAAATTAGTATTATTTCTATATCTTTATTTCCATTTCACCAACAAATATGAAAAGGCTAATTCATATTTTTTGGCGAAATGCGAAATAAAGAGGGGCAGCTGTAATACCCTAATTTTGTCCGCCTTTTAACCTAAGCCCATTTCAATTATCCAAATTTCAACTAAATCGAAATATCGTTGTTTAAATTAGGCAGGCACGCGAATGATCGATCATTTCGTGCGTTCTTCAATTTAATCTTCGTATTTGGGTTTAGTCGTACATAAGTAAGTCTACCAAAAGTAATTTTTTCTAAAAATTTGGCTTGTCTTTTCAATTCAGGCTTAAGAAAGCAATTCTGAGTTAATTTTAGTGTTTTTAGTTAATGAGCCCATTTCTTCTATTTGGGTCTCGTTTTTAGCGTATTCGTCTAGTCCGCCCGTTCGTCTTTTTGTACTTTGACGACTCATTTTCTTATTATTATTCTCGTCTTGTGCGGTTATTTTATTTTGAGTATATATGTATAGTCCAAAATGCCAAAAATTCTATTTAGTGTTATTTACAATTTAAAAGTGTTATATAATCCAAAAATGTCAAAAAAATCTATTTAATTTTTATTACAAATTAGAAGTGTTCAAATGTCCAAATGTCCAAAAATACAAAAAAATAATAACAAAAATATACAAAAATAATTAAATCCGAAAATTACATAAAAAAATAAATAATGTATAAAGCAAAGAAGACAAATTTGGGGTTTCAAAGAATTTGCTCTCCAAGCAAGCCGGGCACAGTCCGCTCCACTTCAAACCTAAAAAAGCAGTCAAAGCCCATTAAAAGGTAATTAATTGCTAAACCTAGAATATTAGTATAAGTAAGCAAGACAATCACGGTCAAAGGGGACACAAAATTTCAAAGAGACAACGGTGAATGCGAAAGTCAATTAAAAATTAGGGTTTCACATTGAAACCCTAATCATCAAAACAATATTTTTGGAACAAGAGGCAACAGCAAGATCGAGCAACTAGCATTAGTAGCAAAGAGAAGGTCTCATGATGGATCTTGCGGTATGATAAAAAGTAGCAGCCGATCTTTGGAGGTTTCATGAAGACCCTTTTCATCATATACTCTAAAACTGAGTGAGCTAAAGTGTTTATTTCTTTTCTTTTAGTTCTATTTCTAATATTAATATCACTTGTTATGATTGAAGTATTGCTTTTTTCTCATTCACGACTTTGATTTATTTTGTTCTGAACAATAAATTTGTTAAAGTTTAGTAGCATAAAAAAAAAGAACAGAACAAAAAGCTTACCTCCGTCGTCTTCTCCGTGCCAATGACGATCCTCGATCATCTCCTCCGTGAAGCTCCGCAAAACCTCCGAAAAACCTCTCACGGCGAGCCACTCACCCAAAACCGAACGGTGCTGTCGCCGGAAACTTCACACCGTCGCCACCGTCCGGAAGCGGCCAGTCCTCCACACTTCACCCTCCTCTAGCTGCCGCCACCTCCTTCTTCCTTCCTCCCTTTTCTCTTTATTCCTCTCTACTTCTCTCTCTTGATAAAGCTCTCTCTCTCTCTCTCTTTCAAAGTGGGACGCGAAAAAGGGGATCATGACTTCTTTGAAATGTGAGATCTCACTATTATTATTATTTATTTATTATTATTTATTTGAATCAAAGCAATCCAAATATGCTCCCTGCCACATCACACGTCCACTCTCTCATCTCAAGTCTCTTTCACCTTTTGTCATTTGTCCATTTTCAATTTTTTTTTATTTTTAATTCCATTTTAACAAATTAGGATTCATTTAGTCAAAGTGCCATCGACTCTATTCCTCATAAAAACAACATCCCTTTCGCAAATTTTCACCATTTTCTCAATTTTTTTAATTCTTTTTAACTCAAATACTTTTTTTATTAAATCAAAAACTTTGTTAGTGGTCATGCGAAGCTTTTGCTTGCATGATCATTAACAATGAGGACCTAGTGGTGATCACTTGGAGCCTTTGCTCAATTGATCACATCATGAATGCCTAATTTTTCTAAAAACTTTCATTAAATCAAAAACTTTATTAGTGGTCTTGTGAAGCCTTTGCTTGCATGATCATTAACAATGAGGACCTAGTGGTGATCACTTGGAGCCTTTGCTCAATTGATCATCATGAATGCCTAATTTTCTCAAAACTTTCAATAAATCGAGAAAAACTTTGTTAATGGTCTGCGAAGCCTTTGCTTGCATGATTACTAACAACGAGGAACTAGTGGTGATCACTTGGAGCCTTTGCTCAATTGATCCTCATGAATGCCTAATTTTTCTCAAAACTTTCAACAAATCAGAAAAACTTTGTTAATGGTCCTGCGAAGCTTCTGCTTGCATAATCATTAACAATGAGGAACTAGTGGCGATCATTTGGAGCCTTTGCTCGATTGATCGTCATGAACGCCTAATTTTTCTAAAGACTTTAAATAAATCGAAAAACTTTGTTAGTAGTCTTGTGAAGCCTTTGCTTACATGACCATTAACAATGGAGTACTAATGGTGTCACTTGGAGCCTTTGCTCAATTGATCATCATGAAAGCTCAGTCTTCACAACTAAACAAGTTAAAAATAAAAACCTAGAACTACGTAGCTTTGAATTCTCCATCGCACCTGGAGATACGTAGGAGCGGATCCCCTCCGTCAAGCACAACAAACTAAAAACATCTTTCCTTTTCAAAAAAACCCAAAGCGGCCAACTCACGTCGAACGCCGCAAAAAAAAATTCATTAAGTCTTCTCAATCGAGAGGCAAATTCAAGTATTTTTCAAATCAACACTTAATACCACACGTTTAATTAAAGGTTCCCTTTCAGTAGAAAGGAGATGTGGGGTGCTAATACCTTCCCCATGCCTAACCGACCCCCGAACCCAAATCTTACGGTTTTCAAAAAGACCATAAGCCTTCCCAAAAAGGTTTTTCTTCAATATTTTCCTTATAAAAAATATTGGTGGCGACTTCATTGTTTTAAAATGTTGTAAACGAAGAAAAACCCCTCGGGAACTTTTTCGGACGCAACACAGTTATACTAAGACAAGGTTTAGTGATCACCAAGTGGTGTTGTCATCATAGCGAAAACTCAAGACTATCATAGTCTGGGAATCATTTTATAGAGAACCAAAAGTTTATACTAGGATCGTCATCGATATCCTAGAGTGGGGCATCCCGTTTACCATCTATTCCATTTGAACTTGGGGAAATTTTTCCAAAGATCCATCCCATGCCACCCCAGGCCTATATCTGACGCATTTAACCATTCCAACAACCCATAACCTTAACTCAGTCACCTAACCATTGAAATACCATTCCAAGTGGGGCAATCCCTGCCGCTCTTCACTCCACCTTCAAATGGGAAATTCACCTGCACCCATCTCATCCCCTTGCCATATTCACGGCCAAAAAAAGCATACCGGAGCGGTTTCTCAACTCACTATCCTAAATGTTTCTACTCTAGTCGGGGCAATCTTGTCCTTACCATAATTGTGGGAAACATCAAACTACATGGGTTGAGACAACATCTCCTAACTCATCATCTTCTACACCCCTAGCTTGTCACCACTAGACAGGCGGATACTCACCGCCATCAAATCTAAATTGGGGCGATCCCGCATTCCTTGGCTTGGAAAAACTTACCTTTCATGACATTGACAAAGTCCATTCAGGTCATTCACCCCTTCATGTGCCACGGATGTCCACACCCTAGGTCTTTAGAACCCCAAGTTAACTGACTCATTCATCTATATTCGCACTACTATACATCTTCACAAAACAATGCTTTAGAGAGAGAAAACACAAGTTGGACATATGATGTTGGAAATCCACTTATTTAGCTTTGTGGACCAAAACTTCGGTCATCATGGGGCATCAAAATGGAAGAAAAAGTGAGCGAGCTTGCAAATTCTTTTTCACATCGGTGTCAGTAAATAACAACCTTGAGATTGCCGAAGTTTGAATCAAATCTAATCTTTCCAAAGAATTATCAATATTCATCTCCGCCTCTCGCATCCAAAGTCTCACATCTCATCATCACAAAAAAAATGTTTCTGCACTCAATCAGTCCTTTCATATCATCACACCATGCACCATAGCATTTGCATTCAAACATTTCATTTGCATCATATTAACGTTCATACTTCATGCATCCATCGAGATAAATAAATAAAAAGCAAAAAGCAAAAAACAAAAAGAGAAAGGAATCACCTATTTCATCCATCACCCCACCAAAAATCACCTGTTGCATGTGCATGTATTATTGGCGTTGTATGTCCATTACATGATGTATTACTTCTGAATCGACTTCAAGTGTATTTTGTCCTCTAAGATCAAAGCTCTAAGCGTTGATCCCAGATCACAAAGACGATCACCGAGCTGATCCCCGGACCGAGTGGTCCTTCAGAGCACTACGCTCGCCCGGTGCCACTAAGTGGCCCAGTCGCAAACGCCGGAGTCGAGCCCGGCGGACCTTCCGACCCGCGTGGTCCTTCGGACTAGTTGTGTCACCTAAGACACACGGTACGCCCTTCATGGTCAACATATCGATTCTAGACCGATCTTGACCCATCATGGCCGCTCGAGTATAACGGCCCCCTCGCACCGTTTAATTAGTACCGTAGCTAATTGCGCTCCTTCGCACCACGATGGTCCTTCAACTAAGGCCCAGCGACCTTTCGGACCTTTAAGTGGTCCTTGAGCCTTGTCGCTCCTTCGGACTCTCGAGTGGCCTTGAGCCTTAGTGCTCCTCGTGTCCTTGTCGACCCTTCATTCAAATCTCGATTAACGCGCCAAGTATTAACCACTCCTCTTATCTCTCAAACTTTCCACTTCCCCTTAAACGGACAAAATTAGCGTCTATCTTATCTTTATTCCTATTTCTACTACGAAAGTTCTAGAGCTCAAAGCACTTTCTAGTAAAATATTAATAAAGAGGCATTGTTATACCCCAATTTTGTCCGTCTTCTTTTCTCGCTTTAGTCGTTTATTTTTAGTAAGGCGTGTTTCGGAGTCGCATGATTACGAGAATTATTAGTGTAGAGTCTCGGTTACTAATTTCAATCCCTCCGTTCAACTAAATCGAAACGCCGTTGTTTAAATTAGGCACGCACGCGAATGATCGATCTTTTCGCGCGTTCTTCAATTTAGCGTCTGTATTCGAGTTTAGTAAATGCGTAAAGCGAGTCTACCTAAAGTCTTTTTCACAAAAAGTGGTTTAAATTCGATTTAATAATGCGATTCCGAGAGTTAATTTTGGGGTTTTTTTAACGCGCCCATTTCTTTTATTCTGGTCTAGTTTGGCGTATTTGTCGAGTCCGGCCCGTTCTCGTCTTTGTATTTAGCCTGACTCCTTTTTCTTATTATTTTTTTAATTTATTTAAGTATATATACAATCCAGAAATGTCAAAAATTTCATTTAGTTTAATTTACAGTTTAAAAATGTTTAAGAGTCCAAAAATAATTCCACTTAGTTTAATTTACAAATTAGAAGCACTTAAGAGTCAAATAAGCCCAAAAATACAAAAATAAATAATACTAAAAATACAAAAAATAACAAATCCGAAAATAAAGTAGTAAGCAGCAATTTAGGGTTTTCAGCAAAGATTCCAAGTCTGCTGCATTTCTTCATTGGGCACTGGTTCCAACCTGAAATAGGGTCAAAGCCTGATTAAAAATAATAAATGCCTTAACCTAATTTTTAACTATAAATAAACAGTCAATCAGCAGTCAAAATACACAGAAACCAAGGCAGAAAACTACTGCTAAAATCACCCAAAAATAGGATTAGGGTTTCACATCGAAATCCTAATCCACTAAACACAAGGCAAAGAGCCAGAGAGTGAGACAGGGAAGATAATTGTTACCCTCGTGAAGACAGAGAGTACCAACACGTCAGGTTTTCTTCCTATCTATAATTGTTTCCTTTCCCTTTTATTTTGAAGCTTAATTAGAAGTTGAATATTAATTTGGGCTTAATTTATATATAAAAATATGTATGCTTCAATGTATGTAATATGCAGTTGATGTATAATTCAGTTTCCGTAGATCATAGTTTTAGACTGTGTCTCATTAAATAATGCTTCTCTGGTTTGTTTAGACTTTCCTACAATGATTTAGCCATGTTAATCAAAGCTGCTTCATATCTGTCAATCTGATATTGTCTGCTTTACTTGGAAATTTGCATCTTCTAGGCATGTGTTGACTGAATTTTATAACGAAATATTGTGCTATCTTGGTTAGTACTTGGTGGTGTTTTTGAAGTGCATGTTTAAACACTTTAATTTGATTGGTTATAGCTCTGGTTTCCTCTATATCATTGTTGGTTGTTTTGATTCTCTAGCTTAAAGTCTACTATTTAAACCGCTTAGCATTTTCTTCCCCATCGCGAAGTTTACCTTAAACCGATCCAAAACCATAAAGCCACCATGAAAACACCAACCCGGAAAAAAGCAACGTTTTTTTTGGTGACGAAACTAAGAGAAGAAGAGAAACAAGGAAGGATAGGAGGAAACGAACCTCACCGTAACCGAACTCGTCGCCTCCACCACCGCGCAAACGCCATAGCCATCACGCCACCGTCGCGTTCGGGCCGGCGTGAGACGCCATGGCCAAACGCTTCCTCTTCTGTCGTTTTCCTCGCGTAAACCCTCACCTCTCCGTCGGTCTCTCTCCTCCATGGAAACCGCGAAGATCTCGCCGGATTTCTCTCTCTCTCAAAAAACTAAATGCGCTTGCACAAAGATGGGAAAGGGTTGTTTTTAGGGTTTTCTCGGTTCTTAGGTTTAGTTTACATATTGGGCTTTTTATCTTTTTAATTTTTATTATTAGTCGAATACTAATCACACCCCACTATTCCACAAGACGCCCTCCCCTACTTAAGCCCGGTTGCATTCAGGTTCCTATATGTGAACCTGGGCTTTCCCTTTCACACCCCTTATTATTTATACTGCACTCTGCGACTAATAGAACCCCAATTTACTATGTTCACCCCTGTTTGCGTTTTTAAATTCTTTTCCAATAATAATATAAATAATTTTCTCATAAAATAAAATAAACGGCTAAGTCGGTTGTACAACCTAAGGTTAGTCATTATTTTAGGGCCAATGAGTTATCTGATTTAGTAACCCTACAAACCTAACGAATAAATTATTTCTCTAAAAATAAAAGCGGCTAAGTCGGTTTGTACAACCGGGTTAGTCATTATTTTAGGCCAATGAGTCATGCATGATTCGGTAACCCTACAAACCTAACGAATAAATTATTTCTCTAAAAATAAAAAGCGGTTAAGTCGGTCGCATAACCGGGTTAGTCATTATTTTAGGGCCAATGAGTTATACAGATTCGGTAACCCTACAAACTTAACAAATACGAATAAACCATTTTCCAAAAAAAGGGGATTAAGTCTACATGACTGATCGGGTTAGTCGCGTTCTAGAACTAATGAGTCATGCAGTTCGGGAGTTCTAGAATACCTATTCTAAAATGAACCCACCTCACACCAAACCACTTTCTTTCAAGAACCCTAAAATTATTTTCAAAAGTAGGGGGCAAAGTCGGTTGTACAATCGGGTTAGCATGGCCCTAGAATCGATGAGTCAGATGCAGTTCAAGGAATCCTAGGATCCCTACATTAAAAAACACCAACCCACAAACATTTTCAGGAAGAACTACGTAGCTTTGATTCCTCCATTGCATCCGGAGGTACGTAGGAGCAAGAGTCCACTCTTGTCAAGCTCTAAAAACTAAAAATTTAATTAAGTCTTTTTCTCTATAAATAAAAGGGTAATTATTAAATAAATCTTAATTAATTAGACAAAGGATGTCGTGGGGTGCTAATACCTTCCCCACGCATAACGACTCCCGAACCCTAAACTTGCCTTGTCCTAAACCAAAAGGGATTTTCCGAATTTGCCCTTAAACTAAAATTTGGTGGCGGCTTCCTTTCGAACTTTCGAAGAATCCTTTCCCGGATTTTTCGGTCGCTACACCATCTTTCAATTTCTCTGACCCTTCTTTCTTTCTTCTTTATCTCAATCACCCGAACAACTCTTTCCTCTCCCTTCGTTTCTTTAATTGGCTATCCTCTCACTTTGTGGTTTCTCACCGATCAATCTTCTTGCAATGCGTTATTCGTTGCTCTTGTAGATCTTTGGGGCATGCAAAGCTGCAAAATCTTTGCTTGATTACCCTGGTTTCACTCCCACTGGTTCTTTGGAGTGTTACATTAGGTGTCTTAGTAATAGTGGAATGGTTGAGGATGCACATGAGGTGTTTGTTGAATTGAAAGAAGTTGGATTTTGCCTTCCGGTGGCTACTTGGAATGCTTCTCTTTTGGGTTGTTTGAAAGTTGGTAGAACTGATTTAGTTTGGAAATTGTATGAACATATGATACAAAATGGTGTTGTGGCTAACATTAATGTTGAAAGCTGTTGGGTATCTTATAAAGGCATTTTGTGTAGAAAACCAAGTTTTCAAAGGGTATGAACTTCTTAAACAGGTTTTAGAAAATGGATTGTGTCCTAATACTACTGTTTTTAACTCACTTATAAAGGGGTTCTGTAAGGAGGACAATATAGTAGAGTATCCGAGATTCTTCATATTATGATTGCTACAAAATGTAATCCGGTATCTCTACTTATCAGAAATCATAAATGGACTCTTGAAGAGGAAGAATCTTTGAGGTTTTGGGGTTTTTAATGATCTCAAGGATGAGAGGTATTTCCCAGATAGGGTTATGTACACAACAAAGTGATCAAAGGTCTTTGTGATATAGGGTTGCTTGGTGAGGCTAGGAAGGCGTGGTTTGAGATGATTAACAAAGGATTTGTGCCTAATGAGTACACCTTTAATGTAATGATATATGGTTATTTTAAGATTGGTTATCTTGTTGAGGCAAGGAAGCTCTATGATGATATGACTAGTAGAGGTTATGCAGAGAATGCGATTTACCTACAACACGATAATTTCGGTCCTGTGTTTGCATGGAAAGACCGATGAAGCTTTGACCGGTTTCAAGACATGTCTCAAAAGGGTGTTGCTCGTGATTTGGTCACGTATAACTCTCTAATTAAGGGCCTTTGTGATAATGGTGAGCTAGTTATGGCTACAAAACTATTAAGCGAACTTCTCGAGCAGGTTTAGAGCCTTGATTTTGTCTTTTATTCCTCTCATAAAAGGACTTTGCGATGTTGGAGAAGCGGAGAGTGCAATAAGGTTGTTGAAAGATATGCATGATAGGCATTTGGAACCAATAGCTAGTGCATATGATTATATTATAAGCGGTTTATGTAAAGAAGGAAATTCGCACAAGGTATGGAATGGTTGCAAAGCATGATGAGTTGGAAAATTTGAAACCAGGGAGCATACTTTTGAGTCCACGATGAGCGGTCTATCAAAAGAAGATAGGTTAGATGATATTTTGATTGTTTTAGATTTAGTGTTTAGAGTAGGATATGGACTCGAAAAAAGAGCATAATTCATTCTTTGGTGAGTAAATTTTGCAAGGAGAATTTGCATTTTTATAACTTGTGTTTGGAGAAGATATTATGACGAAAAATATATAACTTATTTTGTTATTTGAGTCTTCCATGTACTATAAAGCATAATTCATTTGATTTAATAAGCCGAATTTGATTGGCTTGCGATGATTTAGATGAGTTTGGGGTGGGACTTTGCCTGTAGTTCATATTGGAGATGGCTGATGTGTGTTGCCAAGAGTAGATGTTCTTGCTGTACAAATTGGTAAGAATAATTTAATGCTATTGTAACTATCTTTCTCCTATGTAACTGTAAGCATAATGCATAATGCATAAATTCATTGTTCTTAACTTTGTGCCATTGGACCAAACTGTTCTTATACTATGTGGCAAGATATGCCCCACCAATTTACGATTCGTAAGTCTGTTGCACACTTGCACCAGAGACCAACTCCCATGTTAGGTCATAGGCTTGTTCTTAAATTCAAGAATGTGTTTTTATATTTTTTAACTGTTGGAGTGAAATGATACGGACACCATGGTGAAAAACGATTCTCCCACAAGAACTCAATCTTGTCACATGGTCAAGAATAAACTCTCTAGTTGGAAAGCCAACCAACTTTCCTTTGCAGGGCGAGTTACTCTCTCCAAGGTAGCCGTTGAGGCTAAACCCCTCTACCCTATGATGACTTCAGTTATTCGTAAGTCTTGTCAACAGTTACATGGTAGTTTTAATTGGGGAGACTCAAAGCAGCATCGTTGTCATGCAGTAGGATGGTCCTCCATTACTACTCCTAGGAAGTTTGGTTATCTCAGAAGTCACAATCTTATCACTTTTAACTCCTTTTTCTAGTGTTTTCATCCACACCCATGAACGTGCCAAATTTGCTTGCCAAAGCCGAGAAGAACTCATTGTTCCATGCGTGTACTGGTATTCCATGACACCGAACCCACACCAACCTCTCATTGTCTACTTCTGCTGGCTCCCATTGTCTAATGTCCTCAAACTTCTCATGCACCCAGTCATCCGCGTCATCAATTAGTGACTGTATAAATCCTTCCTCCGTTTCCTCTAGAAGAACGCGGTTTGCACCCATGGGGGTTGCCTTAATGGAGAATAGCCCTTGCATGTTAAACCACTATTGAACCATATGAGTACTCCCAGTATGGTTGACAATACCCACATACATCTTCTTGAAACCTTCTAGCTCATCATTAGAGGCATTATACCATACATCAAACAAGTTTTTTTTTCTAAAATAAATCACCTTCTGTTCATACTGTGCTTGGTTTATTTTCCTACCAACATTACCATTTACCTTGTAACGAGTAGGCCGTCCACTCCCATTTCCATTCGTACTTCTACCTCCACCACCTTTTTCGTGGCCATACCTATTCCATGCACCACCACCGCCCCATTTTCTGTAGCCATTCCCTGTATTTGGGATGTGATTTGTTTACCTAAGGAGAAAGGGGGGTTGGGCATAAAAAACTTGGAGATTTTTAATTTGTCTCTCCTCACTAAATGGAGATGGAGATTACTGGTGGAGGAAGGAAACTCGTTGTGGAAATAGGTGGTGAAGGAAAGATATGGAGTGAAAGGTAGATGGCCGGCTGAAAACGAGTATCGAAGGGGGTGGACCAAACATTCAATTTGGTGGAGGGACTTGTGTTTATTGGGGGAAGACTCAAATTTGGACAAAGAATGGTTTGAAGATTTACTGAAACTTAAGCTTGGTAAAGGAGATAAAATTCGATTTTGGCAAGATTGCTGGCTCGGAACGGACAGATTTATGGACTTATTTCCAACAATTTACAGTAGGTGTAGTGTAAAATCTGCTGTCATATCAGATTTGGGGAGCTGGAGGGAAGATTCGTGGCGATGGAATTGGAGCTGGGCTGCTGAAATTCTGCCGAAGGAGCTGCAGAATTTCGAAATTCTGCAGGATATGCTTCGGTCCACTGCTTTAATACAACAGACCGATGATCTTTGGAAGTTTTTGCACGATGTTGTTCTTTGGTTTTTCGGTCCGAAATGCTACAATTTGGTTGATTAATTATTTCGCAGTCCGCGGGGTCGGTGGGGATGGGGTGGCTGAATGTGATGTCGCCCGAGTTGTGTGGCAACAAATTACTTCTTGGATGGGGGAGTCTTTCGGAGATTATAGAGACGTTATTACACACTTTCAAGAATTCGGCAAACTGGTTAGGGAAAGAAAGTCAAAGGAGTTAAACATTTAATTTGGCTAGCTGTCATTTGGACGCTTTGGTTGGCAAGGAATAAGATCGTTTTCCAAGGGGAGTTAGCTACTACAGCGGAGCTAATCACAAGAGTCAAATTTTGTGCTTGGAGCTGGTTTAAAGCACGGAAGGGGAGAAAGTGTCGGGTTGAATGGTCAGATTGGCATGCTTGCCCGTTGGGTTGTTTTTCCTCACTGTAATCTCATTAATTTTTGACGTTGTATTTTGTAGTCGGGGTACTCTTTTTCCCTCCCTGGGTCTTTTTCCCAATGGGTTTTGGCCTCGGAGGTTTTAACGAGGCCCCCAGGTGTAAGAAGGGTGGTGCACATCTTGTGTGCCACTTTTCTTAGTATCATTAATACATCAAATTGCTTATCTAAAAAAATAGCCCAACCTAGTTTCTATTCGAAACAAAAATATCAATCGAGCCTATATAGTCAAATCGATTAATAGACCCGTGTTTTTCAAAGGCTTCCTATTAGAATCGATGATTGAATCTCGTATAAATAGACTCGACTTATTCAAATCTAACTTGTTTGATTTTATTTCAATAAGATCAAACAGGGCAAGATAAACCCCGAATCTATTTCAAAATCGAGATTCAAGGAAAAAAACAGAATACGGTGTAAACAGTTCTGTTAAGAAAAATGGAAATTCTAGATCTTCTTGGTATGCTTGATTGGTGGAAATCATCGTGGAGGCCAATCTCTGGTTTTGACATCTGATTCACCATGGAAAGAATAGCTTATGAAATTATGCACAATCCCACAAATTCACTTTGGAAGGAGCCACCGATTACAATTGCTCAAAGATCCACCGAGTAAAGTTTTAGAAATCAATATGAATTCCATTTCATCTCAGCGCACAGTTCATACAATGTGGATCTCAATTTTGAACAATCGTGAATGATCCTCCTCCACGACGGCAACGTAAATCGCTCTCTGGTTGCCGAAGATCCAAACAACTCTTATTTCATTTATTCCGATCTTTGAAATCATCATTCAGATATTTTTTTGGTCTCGTCAACGACGTCGCAAATCACATTCTCCGGTGATGAACGGGACGAGATCGCAGGCAAGGTCGGCAAATTCGGCAACTCCATCGTTGAAGTCCCCTCCTATCTCTTCCAAGATTCAGTGGCTCCACACCCCGAGGAGTCTACTCGCAATATACAAAGATCAAGGTCATCGCAAGGTTTCAAGATGTGTGGTTCATCAAAAGATCCGCAATCTGATCCGACGCCGATACCAATCCGATTCCGATCTTGAATCTGGATTAGAACCTTGTCGTCGCGAATTCCATGTTCGTTTTCATCATACTCAAAGACGGCAGACACCAGCAACGAAGTCGTAATGTACATATCCGAGCTTGGAGTCGGACCTTCCTCAACTTTAATTATAAATTACGGATCCGAGCTCCCTTCCAAGATCAAGGCTCCATTACGTTACCGCCGAGCTTGGCCATCGTTCTTCAAGCACGTATCCCAGTATTGTCGTCATCGATTTAATGCCCAACCATGTGTGCTCTCCTTCACATATTCCCTTTTTCGCCACATGGTCTTCTTTGGAAGTCAATTCATCATGAACATGGGCCATTCCAGAAAAAGCCCAACTATGTGTGTTTCGATAAAAATACCAAATCCACTCCACCCACGCTGCACAAGTGGTACGCTTTACAAGCTTTAGTATTTGGTACCTTGGCCTCTCCACTTTAAATGTTTTAGCAAAATTTCCTAATAATTGACTTCATTATATGCGCTAGAAAAGTGTAGATTAAGACGCCTCTTTTGCAATACTGAAATCGCCCCATGGTGCTAGCATCACATCATGACATCACGCAGAAGAGCCTATATAGTCAAATTGCAACACCCCCTTACAATTAACTACTATTTAATTAATAAATTCAGAGTTTTCAAAAATCACTCACAAGAGAGTGCTACATTTTCTACAAGACAAACAAACAAGCAGCAATGGCAACCGAGGTGAGTGATTGATGAAGTGAGTTGTATATAAGCCTAAGTGTAGTTGATGAAGTGAGTTGTATATAAGCCTAAGTGTAGATGATGAAGTGAGTTGTGAATAAGCCTAAGTGTAGTTGATGAAGTGTAGTGCATGGACGTCTAAGCTAGAATTGCCGAGGTGTAGGGTATATGTACCGAGGTGTATGTGTTGAGGAGTAGATGTAACGAAGTGTAAGTGTATGGGAGTCGAATTGTAGTTCTTGAGGTTTTGTTATCTAAGTGTATTTAAGTCTAAGTGTGTGGGGTGCCGAGAGTACCGAGTGGTCCGAGAGTGCTTGATGGGTGCCGAGGTTTTGTGGGGTACCGAGGAGTGCGATGGGTGTCGAGGTCTTTGTTTTGGCGCCCGGTGTGGTGTAGAGTTCTTGCCAGCGCAGATTTTGGAGTCTTTGGTTGGTGCCGAGTACGTCTAAGTTGATGATTTGGGAAGTCCAGTTGGTCCTTATGTGACCGTTTAGTTCTTAAGTGACGTTGTGATCCTTAGGTGACGTTTGGTCCTTAAGTATCGTTTGGTCCTTAGGTGACGTTTGGTCCCTATGTGACGGTGAGGTTGATGCTAGCCATAGAGCTATGACCGAGGTGTTAAAGTTAGCCATAGAGTTAGTGATGAGGTGTGGGTGTAGCCATAGAGCTAAGTAACGATGTGTGGAGTAAGCCATAGAGCTAAGTGACGATGTGTGGTGTAAGCCATAGAGCTAAGTGACGATGAGTTGATGTTAGCCTTAGAGCTATAATTGGAGGTGTGTTCATTGATGAGCAGAAGACTTCGGTCTTATTGGTGAGCAGAAGACTTCGGTCTTATTGATGAGCAGAAGACTTCGGTCTTATTGGTGATGGTGAAATAATTAATAGCATTTGTGAGTCTATTAGTTATTGGTGAGTATGCATTATTCTTATTATGATGTATATCTTTGTGTTATGGTGCATTGTTCATGGTGTCGCATAAACCATGTGCATTTAATGATGAGCGGGGACTTGGTCCTATTGGTGAGCTTGAAGACTTGGTCTTATTGGTGAGCGTGAAGACTTTGGTCTTAATGGATTCATTCATGCATATGCAGTAAGTCGGGTTGCATTCATGCATATAATCATGCAATAGGTGATGTGCTATTGTTGTTTATGAGTGAGTTGTTATGATTTGATGAGTTGTATTGTTTTAGTGAGCCGAGGTGTTTCTAGTTGCCTCTCTAGTATAATGTTTATCCTATTTGCTATTATTTATGTAAAGAGACTCACCTCATTGCTTTTTATGTTGCTTCTTATGTCGGCAACGTGCAGGTGATCTCGAGTGAAGGTTCTTCCTTACTCAGTCTGGGTGTGGCGTATTGCTCTGATGCGTAGCACTATGGGGGGGGGGAACGAGTAGTTCTAGTGCCTTGTATTGTTTAGTTAGGTTTAAATATATTAGTGATGTAGGACTTGTTTAAGAAGCCGGTGTTTGAGGGTTCGCCCATTTTAAGTCGTGCTATGTATCACGCAATTATATTTATTTGTGAAAAGTATTATTGGCTAAATGAAAGTGATGTTTGGTGAACGTAGCATTCCCTTGAGGATGTATCATTTGAAAAGAAAAACAATTTT
Organism: Oxytropis ochrocephala; assembly: GCA_020916435.1. Taxonomy (NCBI): domain Eukaryota; kingdom Viridiplantae; phylum Streptophyta; class Magnoliopsida; order Fabales; family Fabaceae; genus Oxytropis; species Oxytropis ochrocephala. The sequence continues at coordinate 57,704,285 of CM037091.1, forward strand.
TGAACTCTGATTTTAATTAAGTATTCATTAAGAGTAAGAGGGTGTTACAGGTTGCCTGTTCTATCATCTACCATTCATTCTTTTTAAAACATATCCAACGGTTATAAAGCGAGCTTTCCCATGGGACACAAGTTTCCAACTTTCCCATGCTAAGTGACACCTTTTCGGTGTGGTATATTGAAACCCTCAAACTTTCATGGCAAATAATGGTCTAAACTAAAGAATAGTAAAAATAATAGTAAAACCTCACATTGATCACTCAACTATAACCCAATAATCAACCAAATAACCCAAACTTGCAACATTGATGATTAAAAGAGCAAAGCAAGCAAGGGATATTTGTAGGAGTAATAGAAATTTATTTAGAAACAAGCGGTCGGTCTTAGTTGCCAATACTAATACAAAAGTTTATAAGCTATTAACTTACTAGTACACAAAACTTGACATCAAGATAAATATTGCTTGGGAAATCAAGAACTTATCCCCGCCATCACCCTCGGTTATCACATCCTCAAAGGTTCCATTACTAGGAATCATTGGCAAGACATGCTCTTGATGGGGTACAATGACATCAAGAAGGTAAGGACCGGGGTATCCAACATTTTCTCGAATTCTTTGCTCTAAGAGTCCGCCTTCCTAGTCACGAAATTTCTTTGGTATACCACAAGCATCGCAAATTTCAACATATTGGGAATATTTCTTTCTCGTTGGCGGGTCTCCCAAATAGGTGTGAGCTCTATTGGCCTTATAGAACCGATCCTCCCACTTTGGACAACCATACCCAAATGTTGATTGTTCAAAGAACAATACCTTCACGGGGAGATTCTCCACCTTTATAGTGGCGGATCACGAACATTCATTATAAAACTCCCATCCCCGTCAATGTCAACAACAACGGCACGGGATTAGCCACGGCGGCTCCAATGGCAGCGAGCAAACCAAATCCCATAGCACCGAGACCACCGGACGTCCAACCACCGCCTAGGTCTCTTGTAGCTATAATATTGAGCGACCCACATCCGGTCTTTGTGCCCAACACCGATATTTATGATAGCATTCCCATTAGTAAGCTCATCAAGAACTCTGTATAGCATCTTTGTGGAGGAATAGCTTCCTCAAACGTCTTATAACTCAACGGAAACTTACGCTTACGCTCATTAAGCTCTTCTCTCCAAGCTCCAAAATCAAGTTTACCTTGGAACCCTTTGCTCTCCAAAATGCTATTAATCCCCTTAAGGCCGACTTCAAATCTGCATAGACCGACACATGTGGTTGTTTGTTTTTCCCAATCTCGCAGAATCAATATCAATGTGAACAATCTTAGCTCTACTAGCAAAATCCTCAAGCTTCCCAGTAACACGATCATCAAAGCGAACCCCAAATGCACTTTCTTTCAAGAACCCTAAAATTATTTTCAAAAGTAGGGGCTAAGTCGGTACAACCTGTCGGGTTAGCAAAGCGTCCTAGGAATCGATGGTACATGCAGTTCAAGGAATCCTAGGATCCCTACATTAAAAACACCAACCCACAAACATTTTTCGGGAAGAACTACGTAGCTTTGATTCCTCCATTGCATTCGGAGGTACGTAGGAGCAAGAGTCCACTCTTGTCAAGCTCTAAAAACTAAAAATTTAATTAAGTCTTTTTCTCTATAAATAAAAGGGTGATTATTAAATAAATCTTAATTAATTAGACAAAGGATGTCGTGGGGTGCTAATACCTTCCCCACGCATAACGACTCCCGAACCCTAAACTTGCCTTGTCCTAAACCAAAAGGGATTTTCCGAATTTGCCCTTAAACTAAAATTTGGTGGCGGCTTCCTTTCGAACTTTCGAAGAATCCTTTCCCGGATTTTTCGGTCGCTACAGCTGGCGACTTCACTGGGGACTTATCTTTTTAGAGAGTCAAAACCTAGTCTAATTATTTAGGATTAATTTAATTTTTACCCTTCCTTTATTTATTTATTTTATTTTATTTTTCGCATCTTATACTTTTATGTGATTTATGAACCCTAGGATAGAAGACGATATTTGTATATGTGTTTGTTTGTCTGTTTTATGACTTTTGGGTTGTTTTTAAATTGCTCCTACACACACTTCACAATTACATACGCACACACATGTGAGAAATGTCCCTTACCCAGACTCGAGCATAAACCTAAGTTAGAACGAGATTGCGTAGTGATGGCTGCGGGAACGTACGTCTCGTTGGGTGGTCACGAAAATCTCACCTAGAGTTTGATTCCTTTTGAGGATGCTATCCCTTCTAATAGCTTGCCTATTCTTTTGGGTCGATGTTCTTGATTTGGAGTCCTTGGCTCTAGGGACCATGTGTAGGATTCTTTAGAACTATCCCTGTGAGGTTCACTATAAAAGAAACCTTAGACCCACTCTGTAAGATACATTTCTAGGGTCACAAAGGAGCTTTATACTCTCGCATTCAAACAAATATTTATGCATACCGTATTCTATCCAAAAAAATCATCAAAAAAACAAAAATCATTTTTTACTACCTTTTTAGAAAATATACCACATGCATAAAGCAAATAAACATCTCTTGTTGCATGCACTTTTATGACCGTCGTGAATTAAAATCTTTACCTTGAGAGAAGCGTACTGCTTGAAGTCGAATTAAATTTTGTACTTTACTCTCCAATGAAAAGTTTATAATTCCCCGACATGATAAATAAAATCATATGTTATCATTTCATGCACATACATTATCATTTCATTCACATTTCATGCACATACATTATCATTTCATTCACACTTCATGCACATGCATTATCATTTCATTCATATTTCATGCACATTCATTTGCATACTTACATCGTGCATTATAAAAAAAAATCAGCATAATATTAGGAAAAATGTGATGAGAGGTGAGGCATTCTTGTGAAATAAATCATTCTTTTTGGAAAGAGTTTAGTCATACTTCGTTGCAAGCTCAAGTTGTTTCAAGTCACTTAGTTTTTCAAATTTTTAGCTTGCTCACATTTTTTAACCGAACAACCAGAAATGTCATAAAAAAATTTCTATTATGTTTTAACTAATGAAGCATTTGTGTAGAGACTTGGGTAACATGTGTGTTTATTTTTGTTTGAGTCAGTTAGCGTCCCTACCTTGCCATCATCCCCTGTCAAAGTCTAATCCCACCCCGACCACCCATAAAGTACATACTCCTCACATCTGTACATAGTTGACGTTTCTGGTTGGTTCCCCTAAGTGAAATAACACTTTAGGCCCTCCATCTTTCAGGGCAAATGTGTGATCTCTAAAATACCTTGTCAATGTTGTATTCCCTTGGTGTAAGTCCTTTACCAAAAAATATAAAAATGCCCGTTAGGTTGAAAACTCGTAAGAGCGGCCTAAGCAAAAATTAGGGCATAAAAAAAAAGAGAAATAAAGAAAAAAGAGCAAATATATAAAAGTAAATGAATTATTGTCCTTAAGTTAATTTTTGAGAAAACTAGCAATCATGTTTTGAAATGAAGTTTGACCATCTTCCCCTATCCTCAAAAAATCCTTTGCCACCCACCTTAAGCCAAAATCCAAAGAAACTTTCAATCACCCTAGACAAGGATCAATTCCACATCAAAAATGGTGTATCATTTTTATCAAGTCACTCAGCTCGAAAGAAAGAAAAAGAAAAAAATCAAAATCAAAAAAAAGTGAAATAAAAAAAAAAGGTTCGAAAAACCACGATAAAGCAAAAGTGGCACAATTATGAGCTGATACTTCTTACCATTAAATGCATAAGAGATCCTTGTCTAAAATAAACCCCCAAACACTTCCCTTGTCCTCAATATCCTATCCTTGGCCGAGTCACATCCCTAAACAAGTCCATCCTACCATGAGACACATCAATTCTCTTTGTCTCAATAGGCCCTCAAACACTCCTTTGAGCACGACAACCATTTCCTTCATAAATCATCACCCATTAGCCAAGTTACTTCACCAAATCATTTGTCCCATCAATCATCAAACACTTCATTGAGCCTAATAACACATTATTTCACAAACCATTAACCATTAGCCAAATCATACCGCTAAAAAAAAAAAAATCATTCGTCCCATCAATCCCCAAACACTACCTTGAGCCCAATTATCATTTCCCTCATAAATCACTAAACCATCGGCCACATTCCGATCAATGACCGATTGCTTTTGTTTTCTCAAAGTTTTAATCTTAGGACAAATAAGTTTATTTATTTACAATATGTTTGCTCAAAAAAAAATATATCTCAAAAAAAAAAATCAAAAGGCTTGCACCACAAGATTCATTCAAATTACAGTTATACTAAGACAAGGTTTAGTGATCACCAAGTGGTGTTGTCATCATAGCGAAAACTCAAGACTATCATAGTCTGGGAATCATTTTATAGAGAACCAAAAGTTTATACTAGGATCGTCATCGATATCCTAGAGTGGGGCATCCCGTTTACCATCTATTCCATTTGAACTTGGGGAAATTTTTCCAGTATCCATCCCATGCCACCCCCAGTCTATACAGCCGCATTTAACCATTCCAACAACCCATAACCTTAACTCCGTCACCTAACCATTCGAAATACCATTCCAAGTGGGGCAATCCTGTCGCTCTTCACTCCACCTTCAAATGGGAAATTCACCCTGCACCCATCTCATCCCCTTGCCATATTCACAGCCAAAAAAGCATCACGGAGCGGTTTCTCAACTCACTATCCTAAATGTTTCTACTCTAGTCGGGGCAATCTTGTCCTTACCATAATTAGGAAACATCAAACTCTATAGGTTGAGACAACATCTCCTAACTCATCATCTTCTACACCCCAGCTTGTCACCACTAGACAAAGGCGAGATACTCACCGCCATCAAATCTAAATTGGGGCGATCCTGCATTCCTTGGCTTGGAAAAACTTACCTTTCATGACATTGACAAAGTCCATTCAGTCATTCACCCTTCATGTGCCACGGATGTCCACACCCTAGGTCTTTAGAACCCCAAGTTAACTGACTCATTCATCTATATTCGCACTACTATACATCTTCACAAAACAATGCTTTAGAGAGAGAAAACACAAGTTGGACATATGATGTTGGAAATCCACTTATTTAGCTTTGTGGACCAAAACTTCGGTCATCATGGGGCATCAAAATGGAAGAAAAAGTGAGCGAGTTTGCAAATACTTTTTCACATCGGTGTCTGTAAATAACAACCTTGAGATTGCCGAAGTTTGAATCAAATCTAATCTTTCCAAAGAATTATCAATATTCATCTCCGCCTCTCGCATCCAAAGTCTCACATCTCATCATCACAAAAAAAATGTTTCTGCACTCAATCAGTCCTTTCATATCATCACACCATGCACCATAGCATTTGCATTCAAACATTTCATTTGCATCATATTAACGTTCATACTTCATGCATCCATCAGATAAATAAATAAAAAAGCAAAAAGCAAAAAAAAAACAAAAAGAGAAAGGAATCACCTATTTCATCCATCACCCCACCAAAAATCACCTGTTGCATGTGCATGTATTATTGGCGTTGTATGTCCATTACATGATGTATTACTTCTGAATCGACTTCAAGTGTATTTTGTCCTCTAAGATCAAAGCTCTAAGCGTTGATCCCGTATCACAAAGACTGAGATCACCGAAGTGATCCCGGACCCGAGTGGTCGCCCGAGCACCACGCTCCTTCGGTGCCCTAAGTGGCCCAGTCGCAAACGTCGAGTCGAGCGGCGGACCTTCCGCAGACCCGCGTGGTCCTTCGGACTAGTTGTGTCGGCCTAAGACACGATGCACGTCCTTCATGGTCAACATATCGATTCTAGACACGATCTTGACCCATCATGGCCTTTCGAGTATAAAGCCCCCTCGGGCCGTTTAATTAGTACCGTAGCTAATTGCGCTCCTTGGACCACGATGGTCCTTCAACTAAGGCCTAGGCAGCCCTTCGGACCTTAAGTGGTCCTTCGAGCCTTGTCGCTCCTTCATACCCCGAGTGGCCTTGAGCCTTAGTGCTCCTTGAGTCCTTGTCGACCCTTCATTCAAATCTCAGTTAATGCGCCAAGTATTAACCACTCCCTCTTATCTCTCAAACTTTCCACTTCCCCCTTAAAGCGGACAAAATTAGCGTCTATCTTATCTTTATTCCTATTTTCTACTACGAAAGTTCTAGAGCTCAAAGCACTTTCTAGTAAAATATTAATAAAGAGAGGCATTATTATACCCCAATTTTTGTCCGTCTTCTTTTTCTCGCTTTAGTCGTTTATTTTTAGTAAGGGCGTGTTTCGGAGTCGCATGATTACGAGAATTATTAGTGTAGAGTCTCGGTTACTAATTTCAATCCCTCCGTTCAACTAAATCGAAACGCCGTTGTTTAAATTAGGCACGCACGCGAATGATCGATCTTTTCGCGCGTTCTTCAATTTAGCGTCGTATTCGAGTTTAGTAAATGCGTAAGCGAGTCTACCTAAAGTCTTTTTTCACAAAAAGCTGGTTTAAATTCAGATTTAATAATGCGATTCCGAGTTAATTTTGGGGTTTTTTTAACGCGCCCATTTCTTTTATTCTGGTCTAGTTTGGCGTATTTGTCGAGTCCAAACCCGTTCTCGTCTTTGTATTTAGCTTTGACTCCTTTTCTTATTATTTTTTAATTTATTTAAGTATATATACAATCCAGAAATGTCAAAAATTTCATTTAGTTTAATTTCTGATTTAAAAATGTTTAAGAGTCCAAAAATAATTCCACTTAGTTTAATTTACAAATTAGAAGCACTTAAGAGTCAAATAAGCCCAAAAATACAAAAATAAATAATACTAAAAATACAAAAATAACAAATCAGAAGATAAAGTAGTAAGCGGCAATTTAGGGTTTCAGTGACATTCCAAGTGCTGCTGCATTTCTTTATTGGGCACAGGTTCCAACTTTGAAATAGGGTCAAAGCTTTGATTAAAAATAATAAATGCCTTAACCTAATTTTTAACTATAAATAAGCGATCAATCAATGATCAAAAATACACGAAACCAAGGCGAAAACTACCGCTAAAATCACCCAAAAATAGGATTAGGGTTTCACATCGAAATCCTAATCCACTAAACACAAGGCAAAGAGCAGAGAGTGAGACAGGGAAGATAATTGTTACCCTCGTGAAGACAGAGAGTACCAACACGTCAGGTTTTCTTCCTATCTATAATTGTTTCCTTTCCCTTTTATTTTGAAGCTTAATTAGAAGTTGAATATTAATTTGGGCTTAATTTATATATAAAAATATGTATGCTTCAATGTATGTAATATGCGATTGATGTATAATTCGGTTCCGTAGATCATAGTTTTAGACTGTGTCTCATTAAATAATGCTTCTCTGGTTTGTTTAGACTTTCCTACAATGATTTAGCCATGTTAATCAAAGCTGCTTCATATCTGTCAATCTGATATTGTCTGCTTTACTTGGAAATTTGCATCTTCTAGGCATGTGTTGACTGAATTTTATAACGAAATATTGTGCTATCTTGGTTAGTACTTGGTGGTGTTTTTGAAGTGCATGTTTAAACACTTTAATTTGATTGGTTATAGCTCCTGGTTTCCTCTATATCATTGTTGGTTGTTTTGATTCTCTAGCTTAAAGTCTACTATTTAAACTGCTTAGCATTTTCTTCCCCCCACTGCGAAGTTTACCCAGAAACCGATCCAAAACCATAAAGCCACCATGAAAACACCAACCCAGAAAAAAAGCAACGTTTTTTCAGTGACGAAACTAAGAGAAGAAGAGAAACAAGGAAGGATAGGAGGAAACGAACCTCACCAGAACCGAACTCGTCGCCTCCACCACCGCAAACGCCATAGCCACCGCCCACCGTCGCGTTCCAGGCCGGCGTAGACGCCATGGCCAAACGCTTCCTCTTCTGTCGTTTTCCCTGCGTAAACCCTCACCCTCTCCGATCGGTCTCTCTCCTCCATGGAAACCGGCGAAGATCTCGCCGGATTTCTCTCTCTCTCACTTAAAACGGCAGCTGCGCCACAGCAGTGGGAAGGGGTTGTTTTTTAGGGTTTTCTCGGTTCTTAGGTTTAGTTTACATATTGGGCTTTTTATCTTTTTAATTTTTTATTATTAGTCAGAATACTAATCACACCCCACTATTCCAGCGCACGCCCTCCCCCTACTTAAGCCCAGTTTGCATTCTGGGTTCCCAGATGTGAACTGGGCTTTCCCTTTCACACCCCTTATTATTTATACAGACCCCTGCGACTAATAGAACCCCAATTTACTATGTTCACCCCCTGTTTCGTTTTTTTAAATTCTTTTCCAATAATAATATAAATAATTTTTCTCGCAAAATAAAATAAACGGCTAAGTCGGTTGTACAACCGGGTTAGTCATTATTTTAGGGCCAATGAGCTGTACAGTTTAGTAACCCTACAAACCTAACGAATAAATTATTTCTCTAAAAATAAAACGGCTAAGTCGGTTGTACAACCGGGTTAGTCATTATTTTAGGGCCAATGAAGTCAGATGCGTTCAGTAACCCTACAAACCTAACGAATAAATTATTTCTCTAAAAATAAAGCGGTTAAGTCGATCGCATAACCCGGGTTAGTCATTATTTTAGGGCCAATGAGCATCTGATACCAAGTAACCTACAAACTTAACAAATACGAATAAACCATTTTCCAAAAATAGGGGATTAAGTCGGCTGTACAGTCGGGTTAGTCAGCGTTCTAGAACTAATGAGCTGTACAGTTCAGGAGTTCTAGAATACCTATTCTAAAACGAACCCACCTCACACCAAACCACTTTCTTTCAAGAACCCTAAAATTATTTTCAAAAGTAGGGGGCTAAGTCGGTTGTACAATCGGGTTAGCCAGCGTCCTAGGAATCAGTGAGCTGTACAGTTCAAGGAATCCTAGGATCCCTACATTAAAAAACACCAACCCACAAACATTTTCAGGAAGAACTACGTAGCTTTGATTCCTCCATTGCATCCGGAGGTACGTAGGAGCAAGAGTCCACTCTTGTCAAGCTCTAAAAACTAAAAATTTAATTAAGTCTTTTTCTCTATAAATAAAAGGGTAATTATTAAATAAATCTTAATTAATTAGACAAAGGATGTCGTGGGGTGCTAATACCTTCCCCACGCATAACGACTCCCGAACCCTAAACTTGCCTTGTCCTAAACCAAAAGGGATTTTCCGAATTTGCCCTTAAACTAAAATTTGGTGGCGGCTTCCTTTCGAACTTTCGAAGAATCCTTTCCGGATTTTTTGGTCGCTACACCATCTTTCAATTCTCTCGACCCTTCTTTCTTTTTCTTCTTTATCTCAATCACCGAGAAAAACTCTTTCCTCTCCCTTCGTTTCTTTAATTGGCTATCCTCTCTTTGTGGTTTCTCACCGATCAATCTTCTTGCAATGCGTTATTCGTTGCTCTTGTAGATGTTGGGGCATGCAAAGTCTGCAAAATCTTTGCTTGATTACCCCTGGTTTCACTCCCACTGGTTCTTTGGAGTGTTACATTAGGTGTCTTAGTAATAGTGGAATGGTTGAGGATGCACATGAGGTGTTTGTTGAATTGAAAGAAGTTGGATTTTTTTCTCTCGGTGGCTACTTGGAATGCTTCTCTTTTGGGTTGTTTGAAAGTTGGTAGAACCGATTTAGTTTGGAAATTGTATGAACATATGATACAAAATGGTGTTGTGGCTAACATTAATGTTGAAGCTGTTGGGTATCTTATAAAGGCATTTTGTGTAGAAAACCAAGTTTTCAAAGGGTATGAACTTCTTAGACAGGTTTTAGAAAATGGATTGTGTCCTAATACTCTGCATTTTTAACTCACTTATAAAGGGGTTACTGTAAGGAGGGACAATATAGTAGAGTATCGAGATTCTTCATATTATGATTGCTACAAAATGTAATCCGGTATCTCTACTTATCAGGAAATCATAAATGGACTCTTGAAGAGGAAGAATCTTTGAGGTTTTGGGGTTTTTAATGATCTCAAGGATAGAGGTATTTCCCAGGATAGGGTTATGTACACAATGATGATCAAAGGTCTTTGTGATATGGGGTTGCTTGGTGAGGCTAGGAAGGCGTGGTTTGAGATGATTAACAAAGGATTTGTGCCTAATGAGTACACCTTTAATGTAATGATATATGGTTATTTTAAGATTGGTTATCTTGTTGAGGCAAGGAAGCTCTATGATGATATGACTAGTAGAGGTTATGCGAGAGAATGCGTTACCTACAACACGATAATTTCGGTGTCTGTGTTTGCATGGAAAGACCGATGAAGCTTTGACTGGTTTCAAGACATGTCTCAAAAGGGTGTTGCTCGTGATTTGGTCACGTATAACTCTCTAATTAAGGGCCTTTGTGATAATGGTGAGCTAGTTATGGCTACAAAACTATTAAAGCGAACTTCTCGAACGCAGGGTTTAGAGCCTTGGTTTTGTCTTTTATTCCTCTCATAAAAGGACTTTGCGATGTTGGAGAAACGGAGAGTGCAATAAGGTTGTTGAAAGATATGCATGATAGGCATTTGGAACCAATAGCTAGTGCATATGATTATATTATAACTGGTTTATGTAAAGAAGGAAATTCTCGCACAAGGTATGGAATGGTTGCAAAGCATGATGAGTTGGAAAATTTGAAACCCGGGAGCATACTTTTGAGTCCACGATGAGCGGTCTATCAAAAGAAGATAGGTTAGATGATATTTTGATTGTTTTAGATTTAGTGTTTAGAGTAGGATATGGACTCAAAAAGAGCATAATTCATTCTTTGGTGAGTAAATTTTGCAAGGAGAATTTGCATTTTTATAACTTGTGTTTGGAGAAGATATTATGACGAAAAATATATAACTTATTTTGTTATTTGAGTCTTCCATGTACTATAAAGCATAATTCATTTGATTTAATAAGCCGAATTTGATTGGCTTGCGATGATTTAGATGAGTTTGGGGTGGGACTTTGCCTGTAGTTCATATTGGAGATGGCTGATGTGTGTTGCCAAGAGTAGATGTTCTTGCTGTACAAATTGGTAAGAATAATTTAATGCTATTGTAACTATCTTTCTCCTATGTAACTGTAAGCATAATGCATAATGCATAAATTCATTGTTCTTAACTTTGTGCCATTGGACCAAACTGTTCTTATACTATGTGGCAAGATATGCCCCACCAATTTACGATTCGTAAGTCTGTTGCACACTTGCACAAGAGACCAACTCCCATGTTAGGTCATAGGCTTGTTCTTAAATTCAAGAATGTGTTTTTATATTTTTTCACTGTTGGAGTGAAATGATACGGACACCATGGTGAAAAACGATTCTCCCACAAGAACTCAATCTTGTCACATGGTCAAGAATAAACTCTCTAGTTGGAAAGCCAACCAACTTTCCTTTGCAGGGCGAGTTACTCTCTCCAAGGTAGCCGTTGAGGCTAAACCCCTCTACCCTATGATGACTTCAGTTATTCGTAAGTCTTGTCAACAGTTACATGGTAGTTTTAATTGGGGAGACTCAAAGCAGCATCGTTGTCATGCAGTAGGATGGTCCTCCATTACTACTCCTAGGAAGTTTGGTTATCTCAGAAGTCACAATCTTATCACTTTTAACTCCTTTTTCTAGTGTTTTCATCCACACCCATGAGCGTGCCAAATTTGCTTGCCAAAGCGAGAAGAACTCATTGTTCCATGCGTGTCTTGGTATTCCATGACACCGAACCCACACCAACCTCTCATTGTCTACTTCTGCTGGCTCCCATTGTCTAATGTCCTCAAACTTCTCATGCACCCAGTCATCCGCGTCATCAATTAGTGAATGTATAAATCCTTCCTCCGTTTCCTCTAGAAGAACGCGGTTTGCACCCATGGGGGTTGCCTTAATGGAGAATAGCCCTTGCATGTTAAACCACTCTTGAACCATATGAGTACTCCCAGTATGGTTGACAATACCCACATACATCTTCTTGAAACCTTCTAGCTCATCATTAGAGGCATTATACCATACATCAAACAAGTTTTTTTTTCTAAAATAAATCACCTTACTGCTTCATCTTGTGCTTGGTTTATTTTCCTACCAACATTACCATTTACCTTGTAACGAGTAGGCCGTCCACTCCCATTTCCATTCGTACTTCTACCTCCACCACCTTTTTCGTGGCCATACCTATTCCATGCACCACCACCGCCCCATTTTCTGTAGCCATTCCCTGTATTTGGGATGTGATTTGTTTACCTAAGGAGAAAGGGGGGTTGGGCATAAAAAACTTGGAGATTTTTAATTTGTCTCTCCTCACTAAATGGAGATGGAGATTACTGGTGGAGGAAGGAAACTCGTTGTGGAAATAGGTGGTGAAGGAAAGATATGGAGTGAAAGGTAGATGGCCGGCTGAAAACGAGTATCGAAGGGGGTGGACCAAACATTCAATTTGGTGGAGGGACTTGTGTTTATTGGGGGAAGACTCAAATTTGGACAAAGAATGGTTTGAAGATTTACTGAAACTTAAGCTTGGTAAAGGAGATAAAATTCGATTTTGGCAAGATTCTTTGGCTCTGAAACAGACAGATTTATGGACTTATTTCCAACAATTTACTGATAGGTGTAGTGTAAAATCTGCTTTGTCATATCGAGTTGGGGGAGAGCTGGAGGGAAGATTCGTGGCGATGGAATTGGAGGTTGAAATTTCTGAAAAGTGCTGAAGGAGGCTGCAGAATTTGAATTTCGCAGGATATGCTTGGTCCATTGCTTTAATACAATGAATCGATGATCAGCTGGAAGTTTTTGCTCGATGTTGTTCTTGGTTTTTCGATCGGAAATGCTACAACGGTGGTTGATTAATTGTTCTGCAGTCCGCGGGGTCAGGTGGGGATGGGGTGGTGAAGCTTGTAAAAAATTATGGAAGAATGATGCGCCTTCGAAGGCTTTAATATTTGCATGGCGTGCTCTATTGGACAAAGTGGCAACACGAGATGCTTTATTTAGGCGTGGTATTTTACAATCGCAAAGAGACCTTGGTGTGTGATGTGTTTCAAAGAGGATGAGACGGTATCGCATTTATTTATTGAATGTGATGTCGCCCGAGTTGTGTGGCAACAAATTACTTCTTGGATGGGGGAGTCTTTCGGAGATTATAGAGACGTTATTACACACTTTCAAGAATTCGGCAAACTGGTTAGGGGAAAGAAAGTCAAAGGAGTTAAACATTTAATTTGGCTAGCTGTCATTTGGACGCTTTGGTTGGCAAGGAATAAGATCGTTTTCCAAGGGGAGTTAGCTACTACAGCGGAGCTAATCACAAGAGTCAAATTTTGTGCTTGGAGCTGGTTTAAAGCACGGAAGGGGAGAAAGTGTCGGGTTGAATGGTCAGATTGGCATGCTTGCCCGTTGGGTTGTTTTTCCTCACTGTAATCTCATTAATTTTTGACGTTGTATTTTGTAGTCGGGGTACTCTTTTTCCCTCCCTGGGTCTTTTTCCCAATGGGTTTTGGCCTCGGAGGTTTTAACGAGGCCCCTAGGTGTAAGGGGTGGTGCACATCTTGTGTGCCACTTTTCTTAGTATCATTAATACATCAAATTGCTTATCTAAAAAAAATAGCCCAACCTAGTTTCTATTCAGAAACAAAAATATCAACTGAGCCTATATAGTCAAATCACTGATTAATAGACCCAGGTTTTTCAAAGGCTTCCTATTCCGAATCGATGATTGAATCTCGTATAAATAGACTCGACTTATTCAAATCTAACTTGTTGATTTTATTTCAATAAGATCAAACAGGGGCAAGATAAACCCGAATCTATTTCAAAATCGAGATTCAAGGAAAAAAACAGAATACGGTAAATAAGATTCATAAGAAAAATGGAAATTCTAGATCTTCTTGGTATGCTTGATTGGTGGAAATCATCGTGGAGGCCAATCTCTGGTTTTGACATCTGGTTCACCATGGAAAGAATAGCTTATGAAATTATGCACAATCTCACAAATTCACTTTGGAAGGAGCCACCGATTACAATTGCTCAAAGATCCACCGAGTAAAGTTTTAGAAATCAATATGAATTCCATTTCATCTCGGTATGCATACATTCATACAATGTGGATCTCAATTTTGAACAATCGTGAATGATCCTCCTCCACGACGGCAACGTAAATCGCTCTGCTGTTGCCAAGATCCAAACAACTCTTATTTCATTTATTCCGATCTTTGAAATCATCATTCAGATATTTTTTTGGTCTCGTCAACGACGTCGCAAATCACATTCTCCGGTGATGACGGGACGAGATCGCACGCAAGGTCGGCAAATTCGGCAACTCCATCGTTGAAGTCCCCTCCTATATCTTCCAAGATTCAGTGGCTCCACACCCCGAGGAGTCTACTCGCAATATACAAAGATCAAGGTCATCGCAAGGTTTCAAGATGTGTGGTTCATCAAAAGATCCGCAATCTGATCCGACGCCGATACCAATCCGATTCCGATCTTGAATCTGGATTAGAACCTTGTCGTCGCGAATTCCATGTTCGTTTTCATCATACTCAAAGACGGCAGACACCAGCAACGAAGTCGTAATGTACATATCCGAGCTTGGAGTTGGACCTTCCTCAACTTTAATTATAAATTACGGATCCGAGCTCCCTTCCAAGATCAAGGCTCCATTACGTTACCGCCGAGCTTGGCCATCGTTCTTCAAGCACGTATCCCAGTATTGTCGTCATCGATTTAATGCCCAACCATGTGTGCTCTCCTTCACATATTCCCTTTTTCGCCACATGGTCTTCTTTGGAAGTCAATTCATCATGAACATGGGCCATTCCAGAAAAAGCCCAACTATGTGTGTTTCGATAAAAATACCAAATCCACTCCACCCACGCTACACAAGTGGTACGCTTTACAAGCTTTAGTATTTGGTACCTTGGCCTCTCCACTTTAAATGTTTTAGCAAAATTTCCTAATAATTGACTTCATTATATGCGCTAGAAAAGTGTAGATTAAGACGCCTCTTTTGCAATACTGAAATCGCCCCATGGTGCTGGCATCACATCATGACATCACGCAGAAGAGCCTATATAGTCAAATTGCAACACCCCCTTACAATTAACTACTATTTAATTAATAAATTCAGAGTTTTCAAAAATCACTCACAAGAGAGTGCTACATTTTCTACAAGACAAACAAACAAGCAGCAATGGCAACCGAGGTGAGTGATTGATGAAGTGAGTTGTATATAAGCCTAAGTGTAGTTGATGAAGTGAGTTGTATATAAGCCTAAGTGTAGATGATGAAGTGAGTTGTGAATAAGCCTAAGTGTAGTTGATGAAGTGTAGTGCATGGACGTCTAAGCTAGAATTGCCGAGGTGTAGGGTATATGTACCGAGGTGTATGTGTTGAGGAGTAGATGTAACGAAGTGTAAGTGTATGGGAGTCGAATTGTAGTTGCCGAGGTTTTGTTATCTAAGTGTATTTAAGTCTAAGTGTGTGGGGTGCCGAGGTACTGAGTGGTGCCGAGGTACTGATGGGTGCCGAGGTTTTGTGGGGTACCGAGGTACTGATGGGTGCCGAGGTGTTGTTTTGGCGCCAGTGTGGTGTAGGTTACTGCCAGGCGCAGTTTTGGGTGCTGGTTGGTGCCGAGTACGTCTAAGTTGATGATTTGGGAAGTCCAGTTGGTCCTTATGTGACCGTTTAGTTCTTAAGTGACGTTGTGATCCTTAGGTGACGTTTGGTCCTTAAGTATCGTTTGGTCCTTAGGTGACGTTTGGTCCCTATGT
Source organism: Oxytropis ochrocephala (assembly GCA_020916435.1). Classification (NCBI taxonomy): domain Eukaryota; kingdom Viridiplantae; phylum Streptophyta; class Magnoliopsida; order Fabales; family Fabaceae; genus Oxytropis; species Oxytropis ochrocephala. The sequence continues at coordinate 57,720,030 of CM037091.1, forward strand.
GACGGTGAGGTTGATGCTAGCCATAGAGCTATGACCGAGGTGTTAAAGTTAGCCATAGAGTTAGTGATGAGGTGTGGGTGTAGCCATAGAGCTAAGTAACGATGTGTGGAGTAAGCCATAGAGCTAAGTGACGATGTGTGGTGTAAGCCATAGAGCTAAGTGACGATGAGTTGATGTTAGCCTTAGAGCTATAATTGGAGGTGTGTTCATTGATGAGCAGAAGACTTCGGTCTTATTGGTGAGCAGAAGACTTCGGTCTTATTGATGAGCAGAAGACTTCGGTCTTATTGGTGATGGTGAAATAATTAATAGCATTTGTGAGTCTATTAGTTATTGGTGAGTATGCATTATTCTTATTATGATGTATATGCTGTGTTATGGTGCATTGTTCATGGTGTCGCATAAACCATGTGCATTTAATGATGAGCAGGGGACTTCGGTCCTATTGGTGAGCAGAAGACTTCGGTCTTATTGGTGAGCAGAAGACTTCGGTCTTAATGGATTCATTCATGCATATGCCTGTAGAGTCGGGTTGCATTCATGCATATAATCATGCAATAGGTGATGTGCTATTGTTGTTTATGAGCTGAGTTGTTATGATTTGATGAGTTGTATTGTTTTAGTGAGCCGAGGTGTTTCTAGTTGCCCTCTCTAGTATAATGTTTATCCTATTTGCTATTATTTATGTAAAGAGACTCACCCTACTGCTTTTTATGTTGCTTCTTATGTCGGCAACGTGCAGGTGATCTCGAGTGAAGGTTCTTCCTTACTCAGTCCGGGTGTGGCGTATTGCTCTGATGCGTAGCACTATGGGGAACGCGAGTAGTTCTAGTGCCTTGTATTGTTTAGTTAGGTTTAAATATATTAGTGATGTAGGACTTGTTTAAGAAGCCGGTGTTTGAGGGTTCGCCCATTTTAAGTCGTGCTATGTATCACGCAATTATATTTATTTGTGAAAAGTATTATTGGCTAAATGAAAGTGATGTTTGGTGAACGTAGCATTCCCTTGAGGATGTATCATTTGAAAAGAAAAACAATTTTTGAACTCTGATTTTAATTAAGTATTCATTAAGAGTAAGAGGGTGTTACAGAGTTGCTGTTCTATCATCTACCATTCATTCTTTTTAAAACATATCCAACGGTTATAAAGCGAGCTTTCCCATGGGACACAAGTTTCCAACTTTCCCATGCTAAGTGACACCTTTTCGGTGTGGTATATTGAAACCCTCAAACTTTCATGGCAAATAATGGTCTAAACTAAAGAATAGTAAAAATAATAGTAAAACCTCACATTGATCACTCAACTATAACCCAATAATCAACCAAATAACCCAAACTTGCAATCGATGATTAAAAGAGCAAGCAAGCAAGGGATATTTGTAGGAGTAATAGAAATTTATTTAGAAACAAGCGGTCATCTTAGTTGCCAATACTAATACAAAAGTTTATAAGCTATTAACTTACTAGTACACAAAACAAAGATCAAGATAAATATTGCTTGGGAAATCGTAACTTATCCCGCCATCACCCTCGGTTATCACATCCTCAAAGGTTCCATTACTAGGAATCATTGGCAAGACATGCTCTTGATGGGGTACAATGACATCAAGAAGGTAAGGACCGGGGTATCCAACATTTTACGAATTCTTCGCTCTAAGGTCCGCTTCCTAGTCACCCGAGTCTTTGGTATACCACAAGCATCCGCAAATTTCAACATATTGGGGAATATTTCTTTCTCGTTGGCGGGTCTCCCAAATAGGTGTGAGCTCTATTGGCCTTATAGAACCGATCCTCCCATGGACAACCATACCCAAATGTTGATTGTTCAAAGAACAATACCTTCACAGGGGAGATTCTCCACCTTTATAGTGGCCACTCCGAACATTCATTATAAAACTCCCATCCCCGTCAATGTCAACAACAACAAGACGGGATTAGCCACGGCGGCTCCAATGGCAAAGAGCAAACCAAATCCCATAGCACCGAGACCACGGGACGCCAACCACCGCCTAGGTCTCTTGTAGCTATAATATTGAGCGACCCATCACATCCTGTTGCCCAACACCGATATTTATGATAGCATTCCCATTAGTAAGCTCATCAAGAACTCAGTATAGCATCTTTGTGGAGGAATAGCTTCCTCAAACGCCTTATAACTCAACGGAAACTTACGCTTCTGCTCATTAAGCTCTTCTCTCCAAGCTCCAAAATCAAGTTTACCTTGGAACCCTTTGCTCTCCAAAATGCTATTAATCCCCCTTAAGGCCGACTTCAAATCTGCATAGACCGACACATGTGGTTGTTTGTTTTTTCCAAATCTCGCAGAGAATCAATATCAATGTGAACAATCTTAGCTCTACTAGCAAAATCCTCAAGCTTCCCAGTAACACGATCATCAAAGCGAACCCCAAATGCACTTTCTTTCAAGAACCCTAAAATTATTTTCAAAAGTAGGGGGCTAAGTCGGTTGTACAATCGGGTTAGCCAGCGTCCTAGGAATCAGTGAGCTGTACAGTTCAAGGAATCCTAGGATCCCTACATTAAAAAACACCAACCCACAAACATTTTCAGGAAGAACTACGTAGCTTTGATTCCTCCATTGCATTCGGAGGTACGTAGGAGCAAGAGTCCACTCTTGTCAAGCTCTAAAAACTAAAAATTTAATTAAGTCTTTTTCTCTATAAATAAAAGGGTGATTATTAAATAAATCTTAATTAATTAGACAAAGGATGTCGTGGGGTGCTAATACCTTCCCCACGCATAACTACTCTCTAACCCTAAACTTGCCTTGTCCTAAACCAAAAGGGATTTTCCGAATTTGCCCTTAAACTAAAATTTGGTGGCGGCTTCCTTTCGAACTTTCAAGAATCCTTTCGGATTTTTCTGGTCGCATAATTGGCGACTTCACTGGGGACTTATCTTTTAGAGAGTCAAAACCTAGTCTAATTATTTAGGATTAATTTAATTTTTACCCTTCCTTTATTTATTTATTTTATTTTATTTTTCGTGATCTTATACTTTTATGTGATTTATGAACCCTAGGATAGAAGACGATATTTGTATATGTGTTTGTTTGTCTGTTTTGACTTTTGGGTTGTTTTTAAATTGCTCCTACACACACTTCACAATTACACTTCGCACACACATGTGAGAAATGTCCCTTACCGGACTCGAGCATAAACCTAAGTTAGAACGAGATTGCGTAGTGATGGTCTGCATGGACGCACGTCTCGTTGGGTGGTCACGAAAATCTCACCTAGAGTTTGATTCCTTTTGAGGATGCTATCCCTTCTAATAGCTTGCCTATTCTTTGGTCGTTGTTCTTGTGGAGTCCTTGGCTCTAGGGACCATGTGTAGGATTCTTTAGAACTATCCCTGTGAGGTTCACTATAAAGAAACCTTAGACCCACTCTGAAGATACATTTCTAGGGTCACAAAGGAGCTTTATACTCTCGCATTCAAACAAATATTTATGCATACCGTATTCTATCCAAAAAAATCATCAAAAAAACAAAAATCATTTTTTACTACCTTTTAGAAAATATACCACATGCATACAAGCAAATAAACATCTCTTTGTTGCATGCACTTTTATGACCGTCAGGGAATTAAAATCTTTACCTTGGAGAGAAGCCGTGCACGCTGAAGTCAGAATTAAATTTTGTACTTTACTCTCCAATGAAAAGTTTATAATTCTCCGACATGATAAATAAAATCATATGTTATCATTTCATGCACATACATTATCATTTCATTCACATTTCATGCACATACATTATCATTTCATTCACACTTCATGCACATGCATTATCATTTCATTCATATTTCATGCACATTCATTTGCATACTTACATCGTGCATTATAAAAAAATCAGCATAATATTAGGAAAAATGTGATGAGAGGTGAGGCATTCTTGTGAAATAAATCATTCTTTTTGGAAAGAGTTTAGTCATACTTCGTTGCAAGCTCAAGTTGTTTCAAGTCACTTAGTTTTTCAAATTTTTAGCTTGCTCACATTTTTTAACCGAACGACCGAAATGTCCATAAAAAATTTCTATTATGTTTTAACTAATGAAGCATTTGTGTAGAGACTTGGGTAACATGTGTGTTTATTTTTGTTTGAGTCAGTTAGCGTCCCTACCTTGCCATCATCCCCTGTCAAAGTCTAATCCCACCCGACCACCCATAAAGTACATACTCCTCACATCCGTACATAGTTGACGTTTCGGTTGGTTCCCTAAGTGAAATAACACTTTAGGCCCTCCATGCTGGGGCAAATGTGTGATCTCTAAAATACCTTGTCAATGTTGTATTCCCTTGGTGTAAGTCCTTTACCAAAAAATATAAAAATGCCCGTTAGGTTGAAAACTCGTAAGAGCGGCCTAAGCAAAAATTAGGGCATAAAAAAAAGAGAAATAAAGAAAAAAGAGCAAATATATAAAAGTAAATGAATTATTGTCCTTAAGTTAATTTTTGAGAAAACTAGCAATCATGTTTTGAAATGAAGTTTGACCATCTTCCCCTATCCTCAAAAAATCCTTTGCCACCCACCTTAAGCCAAAATCCAAAGAAACTTTCAATCACCCTAGACAAGGATCAATTCCACATCAAAAATGGTGTATCATTTTTATCAAGTCACTCAGCTCGAAAGAAAGAAAAAGAAAAAAATCAAAATCAAAAAAAAGTGAAAAAAAAAAAAAGGTTCGAAAAACCACGATAAAGCAAAAGTGGCACAATTATGAGCTGATACTTCTTACCATTAAATGCATAAGAGATCCTTGTCTAAAATAAACCCCCAAACACTTCCCTTGTCCTCAATATCCTATCCTTGGCCGAGTCACATCCCTAAACAAGTCCATCCTACCATGAGACACATCAATTACTGTCTCAATAGGCCCTCAAACACTCCTTTGAGCCTGACAACCATTTCCTTCATAAATCATCACCCATTAGCCAAGTTACTTCACCAAATCATTTGTCCCATCAATCATCAAACACTTCATTGAGCCTAATAACACATTATTTCACAAACCATTAACCATTAGCCAAATCATACCGCTAAAAAAAAAAAAATCATTCGTCCCATCAATCCCCAAACACTACCTTGAGCCCAATTATCATTTCCCTCATAAATCACTAAACCATCGGCCACATTCCGATCAATGACCGATTGCTTTTGTTTTCTCAAAGTATTAATCTTAGGACAAATAAGTTTATTTATTTACAATATGTTTGCTCAAAAAAAAAATATATCTCAAAAAAAAAAATCAAAAGGCTTGCACCACAAGATTCATTCAAATTACAGTTATACTAAGACAAGGTTTAGTGATCACCAAGTGGTGTTGTCATCATAGCGAAAACTCAAGACTATCATAGTCTGGGAATCATTTTATAGAGAACCAAAAGTTTATACTAGGATCGTCATCGATATCCTAGAGTGGGGCATCCCGTTTACCATCTATTCCATTTGAACTTGGGGAAATTTTTCCAGTATCCATCCCATGCCACCCCCAGTCTATACAGCCGCATTTAACCATTCCAACAACCCATAACCTTAACTCCGTCACCTAACCATTCGAAATACCATTCCAAGTGGGGCAATCTTGTCGCTCTTCACTCCACCTTCAAATGGGAAATTCACCCTGCACCCATCTCATCCCCTTGCCATATTCACAGCCAAAAAAGCATACTGGGGCAGTTTCTCAACTCACTATCCTAAATGTTTCTACTCTAGTCGGGGCAATCTTGTCCTTACCATAATTAGGGAAACATCAAACTCTATGGGTTGAGACAACATCTCCTAACTCATCATCTTCTACACCCCTAGCTTGTCACCACTAGACAGGGGCAGATACTCACCGCCATCAAATCTAAATTGGGGCGATCCCCCGCATTCCTTGGCTTGGAAAAACTTACCTTTCATGACATTGACAAAGTCCATTCAGTCATTCACCCCTTCATGTGCCACAGATGTCCACACCCTAGGTCTTTAGAACCCCAAGTTAACTGACTCATTCATCTATATTCGCACTACTATACATCTTCACAAAACAATGCTTTAGAGAGAGAAAACACAAGTTGGACATATGATGTTGGAAATCCACTTATTTAGCTTTGTGGACCAAAACTTCGGTCATCATGGGGCATCAAAATGGAAGAAAAAGTGAGCGAGTTTGCAAATACTTTTTCACATCGGTAATCAGTAAATAACAACCTTGAGATTGCCAAGTTTGAATCAAATCTAATCTTTCCAAAGAATTATCAATATTCATCTCCGCCTCTCGCATCCAAAGTCTCACATCTCATCATCACAAAAAAATGTTTCGCACTCAATCACCCTTTCATATCATCACACCATGCACCATAGCATTTGCATTCAAACATTTCATTTGCATCATATTAACGCTCATACTTCATGCATCCATCGATAAATAAATAAAAAGCAAAAAGCAAAAAAAAACAAAAAGAGAAAGGAATCACCTATTTCATCCATCACCCCACCAAAAATCACACATTGCATGTGCATGTATTATTGGCGTTGTATGTCCATTACATGATGTATTACTTCTGAATCGACTTCAAGTGTATTTTGTCCTCTAAGATCAAAGCTCTAAGCGTTGATCCCGTATCACAGCACAGATCACCGAGCTGATCCCAGACCCCGAGTGGTCCTTCAGAGCACTACGCTCCTTCAGTGCCCTAAGTGGCCTGTGTCGCAAACGCCGAGTCGAGCCCCGGCGGACCTTCCGCACTCGCGTGGTCCTTCGGACTAGTTGTGTCACCAAGACACGCAGTGTACGTCCTTCATGGTCAACATATCAGTTCTAGACCTGATCTTGACCCATCATGGCCGCTCGAGTATAAAGGCCCCCTCAGACCGTTTAATTAGTACCGTAGCTAATTGCGCTCCTTCAGACCACGATGGTCCTTCAACTAAGGCCTAGGCAGCCTTTCAGACCTTAAGTGGTCCTTCAGAGCCTTGTCGCTCCTTCATACCCTGAGTGGCCTTCAGAGCCTTAGTGCTCCTTCAGGTCCTTGTCGACCCTTCATTCAAATCTCAGTTAATGCGCCAAGTATTAACCACTCCCTCTTATCTCTCAAACTTTCCACTTCCCCCTTAAACGGACAAAATTAGCGTCTATCTTATCTTTATTCCTATTTCTACTACGAAAGTTCTAGAGCTCAGCACTTTCTAGTAAAATATTAATAAAGAGGGGCAGCTGTTATACCCCAATTTTGTCCGTCTTCTTTTTCTCGCTTTAGTCGTTTATTTTTAGTAAGGGCGTGTTTCGGAGTCGCATGATTACGAGAATTATTAGTGTAGAGTCTCGGTTACTAATTTCAATCCCTCCGTTCAACTAAATCGAAACGCCGTTGTTTAAATTAGGCACGCACGCGAATGATCGATCTTTTCGCGCGTTCTTCAATTTAGCGTCTGTATTCGAGTTTAGTAAACGTAGCGTGTCTACCTAAAGTCTTTTTCACAAAAAGTCGTTTAAATTCAGATTTAATAATGCGATTCCGAGTTAATTTTGGGGTTTTTTTAACGCGCCCATTTCTTTTATTCTGGTCTAGTTTGGCGTATTTGTCGAGTCCGGCCCGTTCTCGTCTTTGTATTTAGCCTGACTCCTTTTTCTTATTATTTTTTTAATTTATTTAAGTATATATACAATCCAGAAATGTCAAAAATTTCATTTAGTTTAATTTACAGTTTAAAAATGTTTAAGAGTCCAAAAATAATTCCACTTAGTTTAATTTACAAATTAGAAGCACTTAAGAGTCAAATAAGCCCAAAAATACAAAAATAAATAATACTAAAAATACAAAAATAACAAACCAAGATAAAGTAGTAAGCAAAGCAATTTAGGGTTTCAGCAAGATTCCAAGCTGCTGCAATTTCTTTATTGGGCCTGGTTCCAACTCGAAATAGGTCAAAGCCTGATTAAAAATAATAAATGCCTTAACCTAATTTTTAACTATAAATAAACAGTCAATCAGCAGTCAAAATACACAGAAACCAAGGCAGAAAACTACTGCTAAAATCACCCAAAAATAGGATTAGGGTTTCACATCGAAATCCTAATCCACTAAACACAAGGCAAAGAGCCAGAGAGTGAGACAGGGAAGATAATTGTTACCCTCGTGAAGACAGAGAGTACCAACACGTCAGGTTTTCTTCCTATCTATAATTGTTTCCTTTCCCTTTTATTTTGAAGCTTAATTAGAAGTTGAATATTAATTTGGGCTTAATTTATATATAAAAATATGTATGCTTCAATGTATGTAATATGCAGTTGATGTATAATTCAGTTTCCGTAGATCATAGTTTTAGACTGTGTCTCATTAAATAATGCTTCTCTGGTTTGTTTAGACTTTCCTACAATGATTTAGCCATGTTAATCAAAGCTGCTTCATATCTGTCAATCTGATATTGTCTGCTTTACTTGGAAATTTGCATCTTCTAGGCATGTGTTGACTGAATTTTATAACGAAATATTGTGCTATCTTGGTTAGTACTTGGTGGTGTTTTTGAAGTGCATGTTTAAACACTTTAATTTGATTGGTTATAGCTCCTGGTTTCCTCTATATCATTGTTGGTTGTTTTGATTCTCTAGCTTAAAGTCTACTATTTAAACTGCTTAGCATTTTCTTCCCCATCGCGAAGTTTACCTGCAAAACCGATCCAAAACCATAAAGCCACCATGAAAACACCAACCCGAAAAAAAGCAACGCTTTTTTCGGTGACGAAACTAAGAGAAGAAGAGAAACAAGGAAGGATAGGAGGAAACGAACCTCACCGTAACCGAACTCGCCGCCTTCCACCACCGCAAACGCCATAGCCATCGCTTCACCGTCGCGTTTCGGGCCGGCGTGAGACGCCATGGCCAAACGCTTCCTCTTCGTCGCTTTCTCCTGCGTAAACCCTCACCTCTCCGATCGGTCTCTCTCTCTCCATGGAAACCGGCGAAGATCTCGCCGATTTTCTCTCTCACTTAAAACGGCAGAAATTGCGCCACAAAGATGGGAAGGGGTTGTTTTTAGGGTTTTCTGTTCTTAGGTTTAGTTTACATATTGGGCTTTTTATCTTTTTAATTTTTATTATTAGTCGAATACTAATCACACCCCACTATTCCAGTAAGACGCCCTCCCTACTTAAGCCTGGGCTTTGCATTCAGGTTCCCGGATGTGAACTGGCTTTCCTTTCACACCCCTTATTATTTATACTGCACACTGCGACTAATAGAACCCCAATTTACTATGTTCACCCCCTGCTGCTTTTGCTTTTTTAAATTCTTTTCCAATAATAATATAAATAATTTTTTCGCATGAAAATAAAATAAACGGCTAAATCGGTTGTACAAACGGGTTAGTCATTATTTTAGGGCCAATGAGTCATGCATGCTTTAGTAACCCTACAAACCTAACGAATAAATTATTTCTCTAAAAATAAAACGGCTAAGTCGGTTGTACAAAGGGTTAGTCATTATTTTAGGCCAATGAGTCAGCATGATTCAAGAACCCTACAAACCTAACGAATAAATTATTTCTCTAAAAATAAAGCGGTTAAGTCGGTCGCATAACCTAGGGTTAGTCATTATTTTAGGGCCAATGAGTTGCATAGATTCAAGAACCCTACAAACTTAACAAATACGAATAAACCATTTTCCAAAAATAGGGATTAAGTCTACTGTGCAAATCAAGTTAGTCATGTTCTAGAACTAATGAGTTGTACAGTTCGGGAGTTCTAGAATACCTATTCTAAAACGAACCCACCTCACACCAAACCACTTTCTTTCAAGAACCCTAGAATTATTTTCAAAAGTAGGGGGCTAAGTCGGTTGTACAATCGGGTTAGCTAAAACGTCCTAGAATCGATGAGTACATGCAGTTCAAGGAATCCTAGGATCCCTACATTAAAAAACACCAACCCACAAACATTTTCAGGAAGAACTACGTAGCTTTGATTCCTCCATTGCATCCGGAGGTACGTAGGAGCAAGAGTCCACTCTTGTCAAGCTCTAAAAACTAAAAATTTAATTAAGTCTTTTTCTCTATAAATAAAAGGGTAATTATTAAATAAATCTTAATTAATTAGACAAAGGATGTCGTGGGGTGCTAATACCTTCCCCACGCATAACGACTCCCGAACCCTAAACTTGCCTTGTCCTAAACCAAAAGGGATTTTCCGAATTTGCCCTTAAACTAAAATTTGGTGGCGGCTTCCTTTCGAACTTTCGAAGAATCCTTTCCCGGATTTTTCGGTCGCTACACCATCTTTCAATTTCTCTGACCCTTCTTTCTTTCTTCTTTATCTCAATCACCAGAAAAACTCTTTCCTCTCCCTTCGTTTCTTTAATTGGCTATCCTCTCACTGTGGTTTCTCACCTGATCAATCTTCTTGCAATGCGTTATTCGTTGCTCTTGTAGATGATGGGGCATGCAAAGCTGCAAAATCTTTGCTTGATTACCCTGGTTTCACTCCCCAGCCTGGTTCTTTGGAGTGTTACATTAGGTGTCTTAGTAATAGTGGAATGGTTGAGGATGCACATGAGGTGTTTGTTGAATTGAAAGAAGTTGGATTTTTCCCTTCGGTGGCTACTTGGAATGCTTCTCTTTTGGGTTGTTTGAAAGTTGGTAGAACTGATTTAGTTTGGAAATTGTATGAACATATGATACAAAATGGTGTTGTGGCTAACATTAATGTTGAAACTGTTGGGTATCTTATAAAGGCATTTTGTGTAGAAAACCAAGTTTTCAAAGGGTATGAACTTCTTAGACAGGTTTTAGAAAATGGATTGTGTCCTAATACTACTGTTTTTAACTCACTTATAAAGGGGTTCTGTAAGGAGGACAATATAGTAGAGTATCCGAGATTCTTCATATTATGATTGCTACAAAATGTAATCCGTGTATCTCTACTTATCAGAAATCATAAATGGACTCTTGAAGAGGAAGAATCTTTGAGGGTTTCGTGGTTTTTAATGATCTCAAGGATAGAGGTATTTCCCAGATAGGTTATGTACACAACAAATGATCAAAGGTCTTTGTGATATGGGGTTGCTTGGTGAGGCTAGGAAGTCGTGGTTTGAGATGATTAACAAAGGATTTGTGCCTAATGAGTACACCTTTAATGTAATGATATATGGTTATTTTAAGATTGGTTATCTTGTTGAGGCAAGGAAGCTCTATGATGATATGACTAGTAGAGGTTATGCAGAGAATGCGGTTACCTACAACACGATAATTTCGGGTCTGTGTTTGCATGGAAAGACCGATGAAGCTTTGACCTGGTTTCAAGACATGTCTCAAAAGGGTGTTGCTCGTGATTTGGTCACGTATAACTCTCTAATTAAGGGCCTTTGTGATAATGGTGAGCTAGTTATGGCTACAAAACTATTAAACGAACTTCTCGAACAGGGTTTAGAGCCTTCAGTTTTGTCTTTTATTCCTCTCATAAAAGGACTTTGCGATGTTGGAGAAACGGAGAGTGCAATAAGGTTGTTGAAAGATATGCATGATAGGCATTTGGAACCAATAGCTAGTGCATATGATTATATTATAACTGGTTTATGTAAAGAAGGAAATTTTGCACAAGGTATGGAATGGTTGCAAAGCATGATGAGTTGGAAGCTGAAACCCCGGGAGCATACTTTTGAGTCCCTGATGAACGGTCTATCAAAAGAAGATAGGTTAGATGATATTTTGATTGTTTTAGATTTAGTGTTTAGAGTAGGATATGGACTCAAAAAGAGCATAATTCATTCTTTGGTGAGTAAATTTTGCAAGGAGAATTTGCATTTTTATAACTTGTGTTTGGAGAAGATATTATGACGAAAAATATATAACTTATTTTGTTATTTGAGTCTTCCATGTACTATAAAGCATAATTCATTTGATTTAATAAGCCGAATTTGATTGGCTTGCGATGATTTAGATGAGTTTGGGGTGGGACTTTGCCTGTAGTTCATATTGGAGATGGCTGATGTGTGTTGCCAAGAGTAGATGTTCTTCTTTGCACAAATTGGTAAGAATAATTTAATGCTATTGTAACTATCTTTCTCCTATGTAATCTGTAAGCATAATGCATAATGCATAAATTCATTGTTCTTAACTTTGTGCCATTGGACCAAACTGTTTTATACTATGTGGCAAGATATGCCCCACCAATTTACGATTCGTAAGTCTCTGTTGCACACTTGCACTGAGACCAACTCCCATGTTAGGTCATAGGCTTGTTCTTAAATTCAAGAATGTGTTTTTATATTTTTTCACTGTTGGAGTGAAATGATACGGACACCATGGTGAAAAACGATTCTCCCACAAGAACTCAATCTTGTCACATGGTCAAGAATAAACTCTCTAGTTGGAAAGCCAACCAACTTTCCTTTGCAGGCGAGTTACTCTCTCCAAGGTAGCCGCTGAGGCTAAACCCTCTACCCTATGATGACTTGATTATTCGTAAGTCTTGTCACTTGCTACATGGTAGTTTTAATTGGGGAGACTCAAAGCAGCATCGTTGTCATGCAGTAGGATGGTCCTCCATTACTACTCCTAGGAAGTTTGGTTATCTCAGAAGTCACAATCTTATCACTTTTAACTCCTTTTTCTAGTGTTTTCATCCACACCCATGAACGTGCCAAATTTGCTTGCCAAAGCCGAGAAGAACTCATTGTTCCATGCGTGTACTGGTATTCCATGACACCGAACCCACACCAACCTCTCATTGTCTACTTCTGCTGGCTCCCATTGTCTAATGTCCTCAAACTTCTCATGCACCCAGTCATCCGCGTCATCAATTAGTGAATGTATAAATCCTTCCTCCGTTTCCTCTAGAAGAACGCGGTTTGCACCCATGGGGGTTGCCTTAATGGAGAATAGCCCTTGCATGTTAAACCACTCTTGAACCATATGAGTACTCCCAGTATGGTTGACAATACCCACATACATCTTCTTGAAACCTTCTAGCTCATCATTAGAGGCATTATACCATACATCAAACAAGTTTTTTTTTCTAAAATAAATCACCTTCTGTTCATACTGTGCTTGGTTTATTTTCCTACCAACATTACCATTTACCTTGTAACGAGTAGGCCGTCCACTCCCATTTCCATTCGTACTTCTACCTCCACCACCTTTTCGTGGCCATACCTATTCCATGCACCACCACCGCCCCATTTTCTGTAGCCATTCCCTGTATTTGGGATGTGATTTGTTTACCTAAGGAGAAAGGGGGGTTGGGCATAAAAAACTTGGAGATTTTTAATTTGTCTCTCCTCACTAAATGGAGATGGAGATTACTGGTGGAGGAAGGAAACTCGTTGTGGAAATAGGTGGTGAAGGAAAGATATGGAGTGAAAGGTAGATGGCCGGCTGAAAACGAGTATCGAAGGGGGTGGACCAAACATTCAATTTGGTGGAGGGACTTGTGTTTATTGGGGGAAGACTCAAATTTGGACAAAGAATGGTTTGAAGATTTACTGAAACTTAAGCTTGGTAAAGGAGATAAAATTCGATTTTGGCAAGATTGTTGGCTCTGAATCGATTGAGATTTATGGACTTATTTCCAACAATTTACAAAGAGGTGTAGTGTAAAAAATCTGGTCATCATCATCGATTTGGGGAGCTGGAGGGAAGATTCGTGGCGATGGAATTGGAGTTGGGCTGCTGAAATTCTGCCGAAGGAGCTGCAGAATTTCGAAATTCTGCAGGATATGCTTCGGTCCACTGCTTTAATACAATGCATCGATGATCTTTGGAAGTTTTTGCTCGATGTTGTTGCTGGTTTTTGGTTAGGAAATGCTGCTACAATTTGGTTGATTAATTGTTCTCGCAGTCCGCTGGGTCACTGGGGATGGGGTGGTCAAGCTTGTAAAAAATTATGGAAGAATGATGCGCCTTCGAAGGCTTTAATATTTGCATGGCGTGCTCTATTGGACAAAGTGGCAACACGAGATGCTTTATTTAGGCGTGGTATTTTACAATCGCAAAGAGACCGCAGCTGTGTGATGTGTTTCAAAGAGGATGAGACGGTATCGCATTTATTTATTGAATGTGATGTCGCCCCGAGTTGTGTGGCAACAAATTACTTCTGGATGGGGGAGTCTTTCGGAGATTATAGAGACGTTATTACACACTTTCAAGAATTCGCAAACCGGTTAGGGAAAGAAAGTCAAAGGAGTTAAACATTTAATTTGGCTAGTTTGTCATTTTGACGCTTTGGTTGGCAAGGAATAAGATCGTTTTTCGGGGGAGTTAGCTACTACACGGAGCTAATCACAAGAGTCAAATTTTGTGCTTGGAGCTGGTTTAAAGCACGGAAGGGGAGAAAGTGTCGGGTTGAATGGTCAGATTGGCATGCTTGCCCGTTGGGTTGTTTTTCCTCACTGTAATCTCATTAATTTTTGACGTTGTATTTTGTAGTCGGGGTACTCTTTTTCCCTCCCTGGGTCTTTTTCCCAATGGGTTTTGGCCTCGGAGGTTTTAACGAGGCCCCTAGGTGTAAGGGGTGGTGCACATCTTGTGTGCCACTTTTCTTAGTATCATTAATACATCAAATTGCTTATCTAAAAAAAATAGCCCAACCTAGTTTCTATTCAGAAACAAAAATATCAACTGAGCCTATATAGTCAAATCACTGATTAATAGACCCAGGTTTTTCAAAGGCTTCCTATTCCGAATCGATGATTGAATCTCGTATAAATAGACTCGACTTATTCAAATCTAACTTGTTCAGATTTTATTTCAATAAGATCAAACAGGGGGCAAGATAAACCCCGAATCTATTTCAAAATCGAGATTCAAGGAAAAAAACAGAATACGGTGTAAACAGTTCTGTTAAGAAAAATGGAAATTCTAGATCTTCTTGGTATGCTTGATTGGTGGAAATCATCGTGGAGGCCAATCTCTGGTTTTGACATCTGGTTCACCATGGAAAGAATAGCTTATGAAATTATGCACAATCTCACAAATTCACTTTGGAAGGAGCCACCGATTACAATTGCTCAAAGATCCACCGAGTAAAGTTTTAGAAATCAATATGAATTCCATTTCATCTCAGCGCACAGTTCATACAATGTGGATCTCAATTTTGAACAATCGTGAATGATCCTCCTCCACGACGGCAACGTAAATCGCTCTCTGGTTGCCGAAGATCCAAACAACTCTTATTTCATTTATTCCGATCTTTGAAATCATCATTCAGATATTTTTTTGGTCTCGTCAACGACGTCGCAAATCACATTCTCCGGTGATGACGGGACGAGATCGCACGCAAGGTCGGCAAATTCGGCAACTCCATCGTTGAAGTCCCCTCCTATATCTTCCAAGATTCAGTGGCTCCACACCCCGAGGAGTCTACTCGCAATATACAAAGATCAAGGTCATCGCAAGGTTTCAAGATGTGTGGTTCATCAAAAGATCCGCAATCTGATCCGACGCCGATACCAATCCGATTCCGATCTTGAATCGGATTAGAACCTTGTCGCCGCGAATTCCATGTTCGTTTTCATCATACTCAAAGACGGCAGACACCAAAGAACGGTCGTAATGTACATATCCGAGCTTGAGTTGGACCTTCCTCAACTTTAATTATAAATTACGGATCCGAGCTCCTTCCAAGATCAAGGCTCCATTACGTTATCACGAGCTTGGCCATCGTTCTTCAAGCACGTATCCCGAAGATTGTCGCCATCGATTTAATGCCCAACCATGTGTGCTCTCCTTCACATATTCCCTTTTTCGCCACATGGTCTTCTTTGGAAGTCAATTCATCATGAACATGGGCCATTCCGAAAAAGCCCAACTATGTGTGTTTCGATAAAAATACCAAATCCACTCCACCCACGCTACACAAGTGGTACGCTTTACAAGCTTTAGTATTTGGTACCTTGGCCTCTCCACTTTAAATGTTTTAGCAAAATTTCCTAATAATTGACTTCATTATATGCGCTAGAAAAGTGTAGATTAAGACGCCTCTTTTGCAATCATCGAAATCGCCCCATGGTAGTTGGCATCACATCATGACATCACGCAGTAAGAGCCTATATAGTCAAATTGCAACACCCCCTTACAATTAACTACTATTTAATTAATAAATTCAGAGTTTTCAAAAATCACTCACAAGAGAGTGCTACATTTTCTACAAGACAAACAAACAAGCAGCAATGGCAACCGAGGTGAGTGATTGATGAAGTGAGTTGTATATAAGCCTAAGTGTAGTTGATGAAGTGAGTTGTATATAAGCCTAAGTGTAGATGATGAAGTGAGTTGTGAATAAGCCTAAGTGTAGTTGATGAAGTGTAGTGCATGGACGTCTAAGCTAGAATTGCTGAGAGGTGTAGGTATATGTACCGAGGTGTATGTGTTGAGGAGTAGATGTAACGGGTGTAAGTGTATGGGAGTCGAATTGTAGTTTGCGCGAGGGTTTTGTTATCTAAGTGTATTTAAGTCTAAGTGTGTGGGTGCCGAGAGTACCGAGTGGTGCCGAGGTACCGATGGGTGCCGAGGTTTTGTGGGGTACCGAAAACCGATGGGTGCCGAGGTGTTGTTTTGGCGCCAGTGTGTGTGGTGTAGGTTCTCGCCAGCGCAGAGTTTTGGGTCTTTGGTTGGTGCCGAGTACGTCTAAGTTGATGATTTGGGAAGTCCGGTTGGTCCTTATGTGACCGTTTAGTTCTTAAGTGACGTTGTGATCCTTAGGTGACGCGTTTGGTCCTTAAGTATCGTTTGGTCCTTAGGTGACGTTTGGTCCCTATGTGACGGTGAGGTTGATGCTAGCCATAGAGCTATGACCGAGGTGTTAAAGTTAGCCATAGAGTTAGTGATGAGGTGTGGGTGTAGCCATAGAGCTAAGTAACGATGTGTGGAGTAAGCCATAGAGCTAAGTGACGATGTGTGGTGTAAGCCATAGAGCTAAGTGACGATGAGTTGATGTTAGCCTTAGAGCTATAATTGGAGGTGTGTTCATTGATGAGCGTAAGACTTGGTCTTATTGGTGAGCGAAGACTTGGCCTTATTGATGAAGCGAAGACTTGGTCTTATTGGTGATGGTGAAATAATTAATAGCATTTGTGAGTCTATTAGTTATTGGTGAGTATGCATTATTCTTATTATGATGTATATGTTTGTGGTTATGGTGCATTGTTCATGGTGTCGCATAAACCATGTGCATTTAATGATGAGCGAGGACTTCTTGGTCCTATTGGTGAGAGCGAAGACTTTGGTCTTATTGGTGAGCGAAGACTTGGTCTTAATGGATTCATTCATGCATATGCTCAGTAGAGTCGGGTTGCATTCATGCATATAATCATGCAATAGGTGATGTGCTATTGTTGTTTATGAGCTGAGTTGTTATGATTTGATGAGTTGTATTGTTTTAGTGAGCCGAGGTGTTTCTAGTTGCCCTCTCTAGTATAATGTTTATCCTATTTGCTATTATTTATGTAAAGAGACTCACCCATCGCTTTTTATGTTGCTTTATGTATCAAGCAACGTGGGTGATCTCGAGTGAAGGTTCTTCCTTACTCGATCCCGGGTGTGGCGTATTGCTCACGATGCGTAGCACTATGGGGAACGAGTAGTTCTAGTGCCTTGTATTGTTTAGTTAGGTTTAAATATATTAGTGATGTAGGACTTGTTTAAGAAAGTAGGTGTTTGAGGGTTCGCCATTTTAAGTCGTATATGTATCACGCAATTATATTTATTTGTGAAAAGTATTATTGGCTAAATGAAAGTGATGTTTGGTGAACGTAGCATTCCCTTGAGGATGTATCATTTGAAAAGAAAAACAATTTTTGAACTCTGATTTTAATTAAGTATTCATTAAGAGTAAGAGGGTGTTACAGGTTGCCTGTTCTATCATCTACCATTCATTCTTTTTAAAACATATCCAACGGTTATAAAGCGAGCTTTCCCATGGGACACAAGTTTCCAACTTTCCCATGCTAAGTGACACCTTTTCGGTGTGGTATATTGAAACCCTCAAACTTTCATGGCAAATAATGGTCTAAACTAAAGAATAGTAAAAATAATAGTAAAACCTCACATTGATCACTCAACTATAACCCAATAATCAACCAAATAACCCAAACTTGCAATACTGATGATTAAAAGAGCAGCAAGCAAGGGATATTTGTAGGAGTAATAGAAATTTATTTAGAAACAAGCGGTCAGTCTTAGTTGCCAATACTAATACAAAAGTTTATAAGCTATTAACTTACTAGTACACAAAACAGCATCAAGATAAATATTGCTTGGGAAATCAGTAACTTATCCTGCCATCACCCTCAGTTATCACATCCTCAAAGGTTCCATTACTAGGAATCATTGGCAAGACATGCTCTTGATGGGGTACAATGACATCAAGAAGGTAAGGACCAGGGGTATCCAACATTTTCTGAATTGCTGCTCTAAGGTCTGCCTTCCTAGTCACCCGAGCTGCTGGTATACCACAAGCATCTGCAAATTTCAACATATTGGGGAATATTTCTTTCTCGTTGGCCGGGTCTCCCAAATAGGTGTGAGCTCTATTGGCCTTATAGAACCGATCCTCCCACTGGACAACCATACCCAAATGTTGATTGTTCAGCAACAATACCTTCACAGGGAGATTCTCCACCTTTATAGTGGCCAGCTCCTGAACATTCATTATAAAACTCCCATCCCGTCAATGTCAACAACAACAGCACCAGGATTAGCCACGGCAGCTCCAATGGCAGCAGGCAAACCAAATCCCATAGCACCGAGACCACCAGACGTCAACCACTGCCTAGGTCTCTTGTAGCTATAATATTGAGCAGCCCACATCTGGTGCTGTCCAACACCAGTACTTATGATAGCATTCCCATTAGTAAGCTCATCAAGAACCTGTATAGCATGCTGTGGAGGAATAGCTTCCTCAAACGTCTTATAACTCAACGGAAACTTACGCTTCTGCTCATTAAGCTCTTCTCTCCAAGCTCCAAAATCAAGTTTACCTTGGAACCCTTTGCTCTCCAAAATGCTATTAATCCCCCTTAAGGCCAACTTCAAATCTGCATAGACCGACACATGTGGTTGTTTGTTTTTCCCAATCTCAGCAGAATCAATATCAATGTGAACAATCTTAGCTCTACTAGCAAAATCCTCAAGCTTCCCAGTAACACGATCATCAAAGCGAACCCCAAATGCAAGCAAAAGGTCACTCTTGTCAACAGCATAATTAGCATAAACAGTTCCATGCATACCCCATATGAGGAAGATTACACTGAGATGGTGGACAATATTGAGTTGAAGTATTTCATGTAAATTCTATATATATTTTATCAGTCTGTTCTATATTTGATAGGAAAACGATCCAACATGTGAAACCGGAGTTGCGGAGTTTTTATTAGCATTATAACTACAAAAAATATATCCAACCTTTACAAAATGCTTCTGATAAAACTGATTGGTATGTTGTCTAAATAATGTGAAATGTGACATGTTATGTGCCTTCTCTGTGAATAGCATTGAGTTTGTCCAGCTCACCAAGGCATATCAGACTGTTAATGTTCTTTTTGAGGTCTTGAAAGTTGTTAACATGACACAATCAATGGAAGTTGATCGCAAGGTAAGTTTCCCATTCTCCCAAGTATCGGTGTCCCTTTTTATGTGAACCATTATACATATTCTATTTAAATTAGTTTGCTTTAGTTGAGTTTTTGCTTTACAATTTTCATTTTCACCTGCCTCTGTACTCATGAGTCATGATTGATTTTCTGTTGGCATTGTAACAGATTTTGGAGGCTCAAGATAAAGTTGCTGAGAAACAGAGATCTTAGTTCCTAACAATATTCTTCCTCTTGATCTTGATAGTGCTAATCGGGCAATAAGGAAGTTTCTTTTGTCCTTCCCATATTCCCTTGAATATTTTTTTTCATTTTTTAATGTTGCTATATATGCAGATTAATAGTTTAGAAGCAAATAAAAGAAAGTGGTGTTGATGATATCAACAAAGACTTATTGGCTGCAATTCATGTACAGTTGTAAGGTGATATCAGGAAAGGCTTCTTAAAGCATCCATATCATTTCATCAGCGATTACAATTAAATGACACTACACCCACCTTAAGTTACCCTTGATACTATAAGCACTAGATGTTGGTATTGATGAAGTTGGTTGCTCATGAGACTTGGCATGTGCAGGTCTTCCCATTCTATATATACCAATTCCATAAAAAGGATATCCAAAGGAGCTAAGGGATGTTATTAGAAGGACTTGGTTTGTGAAAGAATGTAATGATAGACAAGAGCATCCCTTCTACTTTCTGCATATGTCAAGAAAATGATTACTTTGTGATGTAATTCTAACTAAGTTTTGTAATTAGTGGGAATTGATGTTTTTTTTATCAGTATTATGCATTTTTTTGAATATTAACTTAATTTGTTGAATATTATTCATTGGAAACATCGTTGGTGTTTTGTTGGGTGTGCATAGATGAAGTGGTTCCTCTCCTGCATGCTTAGTAATTCCAAGTCAATCCAAATAATTCAATTTTAATATTTATGCTTATAAGTTAAAAAATCTAAATGTCAACAAGATTTAGTCATCTTACTCAAATAAATTGCAATTTCAATTAGGAAAGCACTTTATTTGGGAGGCGAATTTTCCAACAATTTTTACAACAGAACCTCCATCAGCTTCTTTCAACTTTGTTTATAGACCTCGAGATCTTCATGTTGATAGTTTTGTATTTGAGGTGCTTATATTGCATGCGGCCTACTGCCGCGCATGAAACCGCAATTTTGTTTTCTTATTCCGCTTTTGATTTTTTTTTTGTTTTCTTCCCTTCGGTTTTGGGCTTCCATCTTTTTTTCCCTTCTTTTATATATGAAGATTTTACGTTTTCCTATATTTTAGAAAATTTTAGATTTTTTAAAATGCAAAGTTTGTTTCTCAATATCCGTTTTGTGAAAAATATATTTAAATTTCGTGACAAAATACATCGAGTTAGATGCTAAATAGTGTACTTGATGGTGAAACAAAATATTATTTTGTAACAAAATACGTAAAGTGCAATGTTAAACAGTTTGGTTTGAGGTACTTTAAGATTCGTAAAATTTTTATTTGCTCAAATACCTAGAGTTTCTTACTCAATAACCGGTTTGGTAAAATAATAATAACTTTGTGACAAAAAACGTAAAGTGTGATGCTAACAGTGTATTTTGAGATACTTTAGGGTCCTGAAAAAATTGTAGATGTTCAGATACGTAAAGTTTATTCCTCAATAACATATTTGATGAAGAATAAAAAGCGTGACAACCCCATGCATCACACGGGTTATGAGACTAGTCTATTTGGTAGAGGTAAGTTCATCTTGAAAACTACACTTTTTTTCATGTGAAAGTGGGTATCGTGAGATTTATTCTCATTTGATACTTATTATGAATTCAATAATCAGAATTAATATGACTGAAAAGTTGATTAATCAAAAGTTAAGTTACTTGCTTGTTATGAGAGGAATAGTCATGCTAATATCACATACTTATCTTCTTAAGATAAAAAAAAATATTACTTATAAGTCTATCTTGGACATTACATTTTTCATAAACTCTTTCATCTAACTTGTTAACAAAAACTTATGAACTTATAGGACTTGTTAATCAGCTTAAGAATCAAATACTTATTAAAGTTAAAAATCTCGTAGAACTAGAAATTAATTCATACTTCGTCTAAATTACAAAACCCCACTATAAAAAAAATGAGAAATTAATAATTAGCCACAAAAGAGAAAAGAATGATAAACACTTATATTTCTCTACTGTGGTTGAACATATAAAAAAGCAGACACAATAAATTTGAAGTGCCATGTGGGTGCATCATGCATTGTGTCTTGAGATGATAACTTTTCATTCCAAATATTTGGCATGGACAAGGTTGCTTTCAAACTTGACAAATCAAATCTGCTTCTGGTACAACCTTCGATATATTTTAGCACCTTCAAATTCTGCATGAATCTCTCTCTCAGTTCTAATCCCCATGGGGTTGCTTAATAACCATCCTTCACTATCACATAATATAGCTGAACTCAAAGCATCTATGTGTTTGAGGGCATCAACTTCATCAAACTGATTTCTCATATCAAGTGCGATATCAAGCACATCAGATTGTACAAACACCTGTTATAAACACGAGCACAAATGTGATATCAGTCAACAACAACAGAAGAAATGCAAACATTACAGTCATTCTATTCCCTTCAGATGTTTCCTGCCTGAAACCAAATGATTGTATCACAGGCATGGATATCACTACGGCCAGAATTGATTCTAATTTAAAGAAAGTTGGACTAGTTTTTACTTTTGACCTTCACTTGAGTTGTAAAATTAACCAAAATCACTTTTTTTTTTAAATATCCAAACATAAACGGTATTTTAACTCACTTTTAACTAAAATCAATTTTCACCTAGAGCAGAACCAGACACACAAAGGGACTCAAGGCAAAAATGGAATGATGAGCTTGGCATGGAATCCAAAAGTTAATCCTACAAAATCGCCCCATCTTTAAGAGGGAACATGATCTATGCAAACAAATATTCACTCAACGTCACAAAGTCATATAGGTTGACTTCTAAAACAAGTCTGCGGAGACATTGTTTACAAGGATTTTATTTGTGTTTGGCAAGGGATGAAGGAGAAAATATGAAGTATTTTGTTTGATTCAATAACACAATAGATCATCAGAGTATCAGACTGAACTAAATTAGACCAGTTCAAAATTAGTAGATGAATTCACAAATCACAAAATAGGTCCACAACTCAATAGGCAAAAAGAGCATGAAAAGAAATTCATGGACAAATTAACAAACCCCAAGGTTCCAAGTTCCAACATTACTGAAATTGGTTCTGTTAAGCTAGGTTTCAACTCATAAGAGTTGGATTCCTTCACCTTGTTTGCATATTGGGTTTATTGCAAACTTGCAACAAATAGGCTTGTCTGTGTTTTCTGGATTGTGACTTCAATTATGTAGGGAGTTGTGGGGGTGAGACTCAAGACAACATCGTTTACATTACATCCTTTACAGATGGGTTCACGTTCGGATGTAAGATGCATTTGTGGAGTAAAGCCTACAATTTTTTTTTGACCGGTAAAACTCTACAATTGTGAGGCTAATGTTTGCACAAAAACAATCTTGTAATCGAGTTAACTCAAAATTTGATACCTCAAGTTGTAAACTTAAAAATTATGAGTTAAGATGTATGTATAATATAGCATCCTATGTATTATTACTCTAGTAAGGATAAAGCGTGGAAAAATCAAGTAGTGCAGTCGTCATTCAACCAATGTGTCAAATATCCACTCATAACTTTCTCAAAACCTGAAGCTGTTCTCCTCCTTCATTCTTAGTTCTTCCAAAATTCATTAAGAGTAACATGTCAAATTCAACTTTGTAGAAATGCTCATAGCATTGCACCATGTTCACTCTTAATTTATTTTCTTGGGAGAGGAAAAGGAAGAGAGATAGGATATGGAGAATTTCTTTCATAGTTCATACAATCAACACTAGCAAATTTCCATCAATACAAATTCAATTAGATGGCATAAGAACAACCACTACACATGAGAGGAGAGCACTAAACCTAGATGATCGTGCATACGGGATTATCTACAATAGCACTAAACCTAGAGCATGCAGAAAATATATATACCTGTCCCCCAGGCGCTAAATTATCTACAATAGCACCAACCAAAGGCTTCTGCAGAACTCTTCTTTTACGATGTCTTTTCTTAAAATGTGGGTCTGGACACTGCATGTGTGGGGAAAAATCATTCAATCAGAAATAAAAAGGCTTATGGATGTAAAACCCTCTAGTACCAACAATGTAGCCAACAAGCCTTTAGATCAGTGGCACCCATTTTTAGGTGGCTTCTAAGTGCACTCCACTCTTAGGCCACCCGGTGGGACTAATAATAATAAACAAATTAGATGATAGCCTGCTGAAAGTAGAAAGACTCACCAAAATTGATACCAGCTGCAAGGGCCCAGGATATGATTCTACCAACTGCTTGAAAGAAATTGTGGCATTTGCAAACAAGAAATGTCTGCGCTTTTTAGGGTACAAACATTCATTATTGCAACATTGATAAAATTAAGGGCGTATATAATTTACTTCGTCAACTAAATAAAGTTAGGATAGATAGTACATGTTATCCAGAGCCAGATCTTTTACCCAAAACTCGGCACGCTTGACTATCTGCACATGGAATGGAAGTACATGTAAACATACAAGGTGATTTCCCTCACTCTATTCTAAGCCGAATGTGCCATAACAGCTAAGAAATCAAAATTAACTGAAAAGAAGTAGTCATCAAGAGCATACAAAAACAAAAGATGACAGAAAGAAAAAGGTTTCTTTACCCTTTGCCGTATTTCCAATCCCAAATAATTTCTCACTTTAGGAGTTCTTGTAGCAAGCCACAGAAGAAACCTTCCACTACCTGACATTGTTTTGAACATTATTAGATATGGTGGAACAAGTGTGCCTTTTTTTAGGTAGTGAAAAGATCATCTGATTGTCCTAGTGCTACTCATAAACCGCATCTTGACGTTAAAGAATTAAAGAAAGTAGTTGGTATATCAATTTCAAGATGTTTCGGTTAAATTAATCCGAAAGGGGTTAAACCCGACATCGGCAACAGATATGCAAACTGTGAACTGCCACATACATGACCCACACCAGACCATAACAGAGACATTAAAATTTAACAAGGGAAAATGCATCAATTAAATAAATTTATCATCGAAATTCAGATTACCACATCCAATATCCACCATGAGTGGCAATGCTGGGTCTGCAAAGACTTGGTTCCAGTCTGGTACTTGTGCAGGAGTCTATGAAGGAAAAAGAATCAGAATCACATTAGGGGAAAGCAAAAGTATCCTTCATAAACAATGCATGGCAGAAAACTTATGTTATGTCAGTTTTCTGTATCTGGTTCTCCTCATCAAATT
Source organism: Oxytropis ochrocephala (assembly GCA_020916435.1). Lineage (NCBI taxonomy): Eukaryota > Viridiplantae > Streptophyta > Magnoliopsida > Fabales > Fabaceae > Oxytropis > Oxytropis ochrocephala. The sequence goes on from CM037091.1 coordinate 57,744,999, forward strand.
ATCATTTATAAAATTAATTAATGTGAGTATCTACAGGTTAAATTACAATTTTGTTATATTTACATGATACTCGTCTTTAACAATATAATTCCCACTCTTCACTGTGCAATAACTCCAATATACAACGAGGACAACATTCAAAATGATTGCGTGTCTATCTAGAGTACACAAACAGGAGTAACACCTTTTACGCAGACATTCAATAGTGGTGAAATATAAATAGATGTTTTTGTGTAGTTATTGAAAAATAAATATAATGCAAAGAGAACAAAAATGTAATTTAAGCACACAAGTGGATATAAAATGAATATGAATGACGTGAGAAATTGAAGTAGTAGTACATTACAAAATATAAGCAAAAAATGGTCAACAAAAGTCGATGTATCTAGTCCAAACTTTGAACTAAATACAACCATTTCTGTTGACCAGTTTTTGCTTATATTCTATTACAGTAGTAGTATAGTGTAAAGGAACATACAGAGAAAGATGAGCTAAGGGGATTGACATGTTGCCTAATCCTGCCATGACCTAAATCCTGAAATTGAAGACACACAAAATACAATATAGTTAGAAAAATGGGGGAAAAACAGAAACTCGTGATATTATATGATGATCCGTTAAGAGTGGGAGTGGAAAGTAAAAAGTGAAAAATGAAAAGAAGAAAGAAACCAAGTTGTAAGGGAGATTGAGGTCGGCGTATTCGAATGCGACGAGTTGTGTGCTTCGCAAATGAGGTTTTTGTTGTTCTTCTTGTTGTTGGTGTAGTTGTAGTTGTTGGCGGTTGTCTTGTACTGCTACTACTTGAGATTGAGATTGAGAAGAAGGAGAAGAATGGTGGAAGTTGGAAGAGAAAGGAAGGGGAGGAACGGTTGAAAGTCGTAACGGTGACATTAGTGGCGCTGCAGAAAAAGCACCGCCGATGCCATAGCGGTTGTTGTTCAACAATATACTACGCCAACAACAACCCATCTTTTCATCTTTTCCCTTCCTCTCTCCTTTGGTTTAATCCCAGGCCAAATAACAGCACAATTCTGTTCGTACCGTATCTTTGGTTTAAATTAACAATTCTTTTAGAGCAAGCAAATAATACCCCAAAAAACTTGTAGAGGAAACGGATAAACTAACGAGTAAAAAATAGCGTGTTTTTGGTAGAATAATCGGTTAAACTAATTGATAAATGTAAAATGAAATTAATTAAAAATAAGAAAAAAAATTTTAAAATAATAATAATAATAAAAGTAAAAATGACAAAAATTGACATAACATATGCTATAAATAACATTACACAAAACGCTACTTCAAGTAGTATTTGAAAAAACACTAAATATACTTAAAAAATGTTAAACGCTAATGTTTACCGAACACGGCTAATTCATCATTCGCTAGTCAAATCAGCTATCGACTAGCCGATGAGACTTACAAACAGAGCTTGAGTGTCCAATTTGGTCTTTTAAGAATAATTAAATATTTATATACAACATGGGTGTATAAATGTTTTTTTTAAATAAAAGAGGGCAATCGCCCGAAAACAACAAAACGAATTTAATAAAGTTTCTTAACGTCTCGAGACACGGACGCCCCGAACATGTCATAAAAAATCTTAGGGCGGAGGCCCTTAAGGGGATCCTCTAGAAAAATTGTGTCCATGGTGTCCACTTTAAATCTGTAGTTCACCAGCCAATCTGCGAGTTGTTCTCTTCCCTCTAAGTATGCCTTATGTCCAAAAGACCACCATCCTGCTTGGTTGTCTCCACTCTTGCAAACTCCATCGGAATTCAGTTTGAACCACCATTTATGACCTTCACTCTGTCGTCTTTTCTATCAAACTTTGTCATGATAGACTCGTTGCCAACGTCCATCAACTTGACACTTCCTTCTAACTGCCATGTACTCTCCAATTTAGCTCCCATAATATTGAACCCTAGTGTGTTTCCTAGTAACTTGACCACAAAAGTGTTTTGCCATGGGTGTTGGCTCAGTTCTTGAATAATCGTTTCTTCAACAAGGAACATCAACAACAAACGGTTTCCCTTCACATGTTCAATATGAGCCTTGTTGGTACCCAACAAGTCGACTCTTTCATTTCTCTCCAACTCTTCTTTCCCAAACCATTGTCCCTAAATGACATGGGCATCACATTGTTCTTCTCCCCACGATTAGAGGGTTCCTTAGGCAATTCGATTGTTGTTTCTAGCGTCACAATGTCGTGAAGACGAAGTTCATGACAAAACCCTAGTGGCACTCTTTTTTTTCTTTTTCTTCCTTTTAGTTGTTGGATGTATAAATATTTTACACTATTGATCAATTAAATATTGTCATGTTATTAAAAAAAAACTAGCCAACTCAATATTAATTTATACGTCACAGATATCAAAAATTATAATTATTTAGTGTTTAACAATTAAACTCAGTTAATATCGAAACTTCGAAAGAGAAATGATAGCAACACTATCATTTATACACCGTTTTCAATACTTACTCTATGATCGATTAAAATTCATATTGGTCCCACCACTTTAAAAATGAGACTCATTGATTTATTGGACCCGCATGAATTTCAATCCGTCAGTCGGTGGGATACCCGTCAATGGGGGCCGGCTAACCCAAAAACAGGGTTGTGGGTTCTTGCTGGGAAACGAGAGGGAGAGACACAAGCACCACCACTGCAGACATGGCTGTTAGGCAGAGAACATTAACAGCGCTTCCGAACCTAATACGCACTCTCCGTAAGGAACACCCTATCAAGCCTCTCAAACCTCACAATCCCAACATCGCTTTGCCCTCTCTCCGACGCGCTTTCTCTTTGTACGATCAGATCAACCTCATCGACAAAGTTCCCGATGATCAACTCCGATTTCAAGGGTTCACTCTTCTCCATTCCCATTTCCAATTTCGTTGTTCCTTTCCGTTGATTTGGATTTCTCTTTTCATTATGCAATTGATGCAGGGACTTAACATGCTTGTAAATTTCATTTTTGTGTTCTTCTATTTTTTAGGTATACCGACACAGGGTTTACTGTAAATGGTGTTGAATATGAAGGAAGCTTGCTCTGTGTTGGAAATTTGCTCTTATCTTGGAAGCCTAAGAAGTTTTCAGAGATCAATGCTGATAGGTTTCTTTCTTCTTTTGTTCCCCCTTGTTTATTCTGTATATTATCATTAGTTTTGAGAATGAAAAAAATGGATTATAATCTCTGATAAATTGCAATGACTTATCTGATTAAGGGACTGTTTGGATAAACAGCTTAATTAAGTGCTTATAGCATAAGCGCTTATCATATAAGCAGTGGCGGATCTTTATAGGAGCCGGGGGGAGCCACGGTACCCCCGGCTTTTCTCAAAAATTAGTATAAAAAATTGCATTAAGCAATATTTGAACTCAGGACATTTAAATTGACAAAGATAACTTTGACCACTAAACCAAGCAAACTATTATGAAACACAATTAATTTTGGTTTATATATTTGTTACTGTTTTGGCCCCCTCCAATTTCTTTGTCAAGATCCGCCACTGCATATAAGTGCTTATGTATAAACTGTTTATATAATAAAGGATAAAATAATGTCAAACTATTTTTCTATAAGTGATAAGCTGTTTTTATAAGCTATCCTGGGGAGCTTATGAAAATTAGCTGAAAACAACTTATGAACATGTCATAAGCTGTTTTCATAAGCTCTCCCAAATAGTCTCACAAGTGCTTATGCCAGTAGGTAAGCCCAAATAAACCGACCCAAATGGGCCCAAGAGTATCCCCTCCGTCTATAAAAAGGATTTAAGCATGATATGTGTGATAGTTACCAAGCAGGCAAAGAAAGTTGCAAAAATAAGAGATTGTATTATAACATTTTAGTTGAACAAGTTCTACATTTGCTGTATTACGGGGCTATGTATTATTTATCATGCTTTGATATTTATTTGTTGTCATCTTGTTTCTTGTTACAGCTTGTCGCTCTTCCAAACTGTTCGCCCTATTCCAGGTTGGATTTTTTAGTTTTGGTTTTCTTTCTTCGGCTCGAGTTTCTGGTTTTATGCTTCTTTTGGTGCAATTATAGGTTTCCTTTCATTTTTCCTATTTGGATGCTTTTGGGGAGACTTAATAATGTGTTTTTCTCTAGATGAAAAATTACCATATTCATGGTTTACTTTCTAGTTCACTTGGGAAGTGATTGATATATTGAAGACTAGTTGTACTTGTCCAGTTGTCCCTATGCATACACTTGTAGTTTCTATGTGTTTAGTTGGGAGTTGGGACCTTAAAGCTGATACACATCCCACTATTTATTTGAAGTAAAAATATGATTTCACTTTCTCTAGAATTATCTAATTCTTCTCTCTCTCTCTCTCTCTCTCTCAACTGATGCTATGATGATCACCTATCAAATTGCTTTTGATCTATATTAACTGAAACTTGGAAGAAATTTTTTCAGAGATTTTGATTATTGGCTGTGGAAGGAACATTCAACCTGTAGATCCTGAACTCAGGCGGTTTATTCGATCTACTGGCATGAAGTTAGAAGCTGTTGACTCGGTATGTATGATTGCCTTAGTTTATGAAATATTGCGTTTGGCTTCTCTTTACATGTTTGTACTTCATTATTGTGTTTGGTAAAATAATCTGAAGTAAATAAGTAGATGGACCATTAAACTTGTTTGGAAGATTTTGGGAGGAAGGGACTAAAAGAGATGGAGGTGAGCTTAGTCCCATATTACCAAATATTTATACTACAAAAATATCTTTTGCTCACTGTAAATCCTTGTTGTAAAAAAAATTTCCAATTGAATTAACTGAAAGATTGGAGGTTATGCTCAAAGATATATCTAATCGGAAGATGCTAGGGAATCTTAAACATAAAATTCCGATGTAGTGGATTCTTGATATAACATTAACATAAACGAGAAGGTTCAGGTAAATGCGTGGTATCCAGAAAAGATGGAAAAAATGTGGATATTTCCTCAAAGGTATCTATATATTCACATTAGGACAATACCAGACAGTGTTGGATATTTCGTTGGAAAAGATGATTTCAAGTATTGATAACAAAATGCACGATGAGAGAATTCAAGCATGGTAATACAAATGGTTAGTAATTAGTTTAATTTCGATGTGACATATGATACTTATATTAAAATTTTCACATTATTGTTAATGTTCAATTGTACGTTGCCACATCATTGGAAGAGTTTACTATACTAACAACTATATGTCAAACTCTTAAATGGTTTGGCAACAAATAGTTGGAAGGATAAAACTAAAATAATAGGATGTGTGTGTGTGTGTGTTTATATATATATATATATATATATATATATATATATATATATATATATATATATATATATATATTTGACAAATAGGATGTATATATTAGCAAAGTCATTTGTCATATTATTGTCCTGGGTATCAGTTTAATGTAAATAATGATAATCCTGTGGAATTTCCATTTTATTTTAGTCATCTGTTGTATATGATGAGTTTAATAACAATGTGTTGGCTAGGCAGTGTATACGGGTTTTACACATACGCCCAATTATATTTCATCATCTTGCCACATTATAAATTTACTTCTTAAAACTTGCTTATAATGTTACAAGATGATGAAGTATGACTGGATGTCTCTGTAAAACTTGTTTACACTGTTGGCGTATTGTTATTAAGCTGATAGATTATTTGCAAATAGATTTAACTATTGAGCAGTGATTTGAATATATGTTAAAAGTGGCTTAAAGATGATCTATAACACAATGCTCATAAGATAACTCCAAATGTTACGAGGGAAGGGAGAAAACCAACCAAAATTGCCACATAAGTTGGGTTGCTTCTCTTTGAATTTTGAATGTTACATTATTTATTTATATTCATATTCATTATTTAACAGAGAAATGCTGCATCAACTTACAACATATTGAATGAAGAAGGTCGTATAGTGGTTGCCGCGCTTCTTCCACACGGAGTTTCTTCATGAAGCTGGTACCTATATTCTCAGCAGTCAAATATGTATGCATTTATCGAGCCTAAAATCTTCCCCAAATCCATGGGAAATGCGTTGATTTTCTATGTAGAAAGTTTTGACATATTAATAGGACATTGTGAATTAAGCACAAGTGTATGTGTTGATGTCTGTTGACGTTTTCAAATGTAATAAAGATATTTGAAATGTATAGATTGCAGCTCTTACAAATACCAGAAAGTTTAGCTTCTATTTAGTGGCTGCTTGGTATTAACGTTACTTCATTTTGTTTGAGTTAGCTGTTAATTTTCAATTCATTAATTTGTTAAAGGATATTGCCATTTCTGTTTTGATAAAGATTCAATATAACAGTAAAATAGAACGCAATTGTGGACACTGAATATACTAATTCCTTGAATTCTGGGCAATTACAAGAAGATAGTATGACTGGAAATGTGAAAATAACAAGTGCAGTACTCTCGTGAGAGAGGAACTGTACTCCTAGCCCAAGCCTTAGCCAATGCTTCCCTACCTCACTACTAACACAAAACACCTTTTTATTCCTACCTCAGCACACACACACTGCATGACAGAATCAGATCGAATCTTCTATTCTCTCTCCCCCTCCAACTCAGCCGAGTTGGTTACAATTGTTCCCTCCACTACTTAGTGGAATTTCCCTTCCTACCTCTCCTCTTATAAACTTTGCCAAATAAGTTCTTTCTTCCAACATTACCCTCTCCCTATGTTGTGAGTAGTCAACCTTCAAACACCATTTAGGACCAAAATTAACTTTAAGAGTAAAGTAAGCAACTTAAAAACAACCTGCAATCTTAGGTGTATTGAACTTGTACATTACTGTGAACACGCAACAAAATCCTAACTTTGATTACCAGTCAATTAAACTAATCGAAATTAAATTATTGGACCACAAATGCAAATGCATTTGATTCATCGAGGCTTCACCCATCATACTAAGCAGACCAGATAAAGTCTTTGCATTCATATCAAGCTATGAACAAGTCGGATATGTAATAATGTATATATATACTATATAGATAGATGTCACAACCGATTATTCCAATAGCGAATTAAACCCAATATCAACATGGGATGTACATTATTACAATCCAGAGGGTCTTTGGCGATTCAAATGACATTTTCCATCCAAATGCCAAAGATATATAGCATATCATACATAAAAACCGCTCGCAAAACAAACAAGAACATGGGAAGATTATTGTCAAAAACTCATCTAGCAAATCGCAACATGTTCATTACAAACGTAGGGAAACGTATTTACAAGTGTCACGAGTACATAAGGCTTACAAACATTAAAAGAAAGGTGTCAATGGTGTCAATTATTAATACATACACAAAATCAATTGCATACCCCATTGAAAAAGTATATCAAACCATTGATCAATTGATTAATCAAAAAATGGATGATAAAGATCAACCTTGCTAATTTTTTTATTATAATCGATACTCATGATTTATGAGAAAAGAAAACACGAGTAAGGTAATCTCTTTCTCGCATTGGGATCATGCTATATAGTGTACAAGGGTATTACTATTGACACATTTTTTTTGTGAGAGGGTAATCTCTTTCTGCATTGGTAATCCCTTTTTCTCGCATTGGGATCATGTTAAAGAAAGCACGGGTGAGGTAATCTCTTTCTGCATTAGTATCACCAGTAAACTCACACACTCAAAAATTGAAGATCCTCGGTTCAAAGCGGAATCAACACGAAAAATGACACATTGAACAATGCAAAATTCTCTCACCGATATTGCCACTACAATCACAACGAGAACTGCAGGACCTTGTTGAATTGACAATATATGAATTTTCACACGGGTCCAACATGATCACAAGTATATAGATACAGATTACATATCCTCAATAACACACCACTAACACTAGAGATTTCTTTCCCCTTACAAATAGGATAATCACATAACCACGTATACGAAACCCTAAAATATGAAGTCATGTGATTAAAAAAACAAGTTTCTTCAATGATTAAAAATAGGAAATTGAGGTGAAAATTAAAAGGAAGAAAGCGAACCTTTTGAGTTTAATTGTAGTAGAGTTCAAGACCCATGCCATCGTGGATCTCGTAATCCCCGAGAGTGATGTGATCCTTGTAGATGGTGTACCACTTCGAATTCGAATCTTGTCACTCTAGTACCCGCGTGAGCCGCCACCACCGGCTTCTTCAGTCGCCGATGGTGTCATCATCGTTGCACTTCACACGCACCTTCTTCCCAAGACGATCGCTCAAAGACCACCTCTATCATCTTCGTACAAAACCCTAATCCCCAATTTTGTTCTGTCCCTCAATTTTTCGCTTTATGGGGCTAGCCAGCTTATTTATAGTTTTATTCACCGCGTATAAAATACAGATATGCTATTCGGACAATGGATAATGGACAAGCATGAACAAAATACAATTAAAATCTGTGGGTCCCACCAAAATCAAATAAGTTTCCCTTTCCTTTCCATCGCTCCCAGAATTCAATTCGCACTCTTTCTCTGCATTCATTTCTCTTTCCAACCTCACCAACAACAAAAAAAATCGCTCCAGGAATTCAATTCGACCATGCTCCTTCCTCTTCATCCGCGTTATCATCGGACTCAAGAGAATCCAAGTCGAGCGGATGTTGTCATATCATCATTGTAACAGAAATGGATTTTAGGGAATCAATCCGGTAAAATCCAAGCGCTAGTAATGGAGTAGTGAAGGAAGAACACCACTCGGATATGCTAACGAGAAAAAGTGGAGCACGATAGAGAGATATGAGAGAGAAAATCAATTCTGTTGTGATATCAATGATGATGATCACAAAACTTTTCATTCATGATATATGCGTGTGCATTCCATTCTGAGGAGCAAGTGCATCTCACGCTTACAAGATAAAAAGCAATGTAACAAGAATTACATCAATGAAACAAATAATATTGCAAGGTAAAAATAAAGAGTCTTTGATGAACCGAGGTATCGATAAACCAACCGAGGTGCTTTGATAAATCGAGCCGAGGTCTTTGATAAACCATTACACAGGCTTCCTCCTCCCTATGACCCAACACCATTTCCTTATACGAGAGCCTTATCATTGTCCTTGGTACACCCTCCAAGTCGGCGTAGCTAATAGGTAGAGTGGACTTGTTGGTGAAGCTTTGATCTCCACCAGTAACCCTCTCGGTGCTCTGAATTCTGAATTCTTCTTCCTCCTGCGATTCATCCCTGCCCTCCTTTGTCGGCGTCGTAGACATTTTCAAGAACTTGCCGAGGTTTCCAAGAACTTGCCGAGGTCACTACCGTTGCCGAGGTCACTACCGTTGCCGAGGTTTCCAAGAACTTTTTTAGGAAAAAAATCAATTGGGGGTGAGGTTTTTCTCTTTCCTGGAGCGATTTTTTTTGTTATTGGTGAGGTTGGAAAGAGAAATGAATGCAGAGAAAGAGTGTGAATTGAATTCCTGGAGCGATGGAAAGGAAAAGGGAAACTTATTTGATTTTGGTGGGACCCACCGTATTTTAATTGTATTTTGTCCATGCTTGTCCATTATCCATTGTCCGAATAGCATATCTGATAAATTATTTATCAGAAATGCTATCTGGACAACAAGTTGGCGACAAGAGTGGACAAATACTGTGGGACCCACCAATTGAGTGTTAAAAATAAAATAACTTTCCCTTTCCATCGCTCCAGGCTCCACAGCCATTCCCAAACCCTCAGCCCCAATTGATTTTCGTTTTCCCTCCATCCATCTTTCGTTTCTTTCGGTTTCCTCGCAAAACCTCTGTCATTTCCGTTGCTTTCTTTTTCTCAAACCACCCTCTGTAAAAGTACATCATCGCCATCTTCTTCATTCAAAGAAAGTACATCATCGCCCTGCAAATTTTTCTTCATTCAATATTGAAAGCTCAGTTCCCGTCGAAGGTCAATTCATAAACGATTGAAGACAATGACGTTAGTTTCGTCTCCGTTGCCGGCAACCAACGTTGCTGCCAAAGAAAGACGATTTTCATTATTGGAAACCTCGGCAACGGTAGTGACCTAGGCAACGATAGTGACCTCAGCAAGTTCTTGGAAACCTCGGCAACGGTAGTGACCTCGGCAACGGTAGTGACCTCGGCAAGTTCTTGGAAACCTCGGCAAGTTCTTGAAAATGTCTACGACGCCGGCAAAGGAGGGCAGGGATGAATCGCAGGATGAAGAAGAATTCAGAATTCAGAATTGAATTCCTGGAGCGATGGAAAGGGAAAGGGAAACTTATTTGATTTTGGTGGGACCCACCGTATTTTAATTGTATTTTGTCCATGGTTGTCCATTATCCATTGTCCAAATAGCATATCTGTTAGTAAATACCCAAATCTTTATAATTTCTATCACAATAATCAATATAATATATTTAATTCCTTTTATATGATTTTTTTTGATGATTTAATTCCTTTATATATACACGCTGTGCTATAAAATTTACATATTTTCCTTTTCATGCACAAAATAATATTTTCTTCTATTTTTATTTTGAAGCTTTGAGAATCGGGTCAACCTTCGAGTTCAAATAGTGGGCCATAGTTAGGTTTTATCTATCTCGAGACTAGAACTTTCATTTACTTATCTTGTAATTGGTTAGGCGGTAGCTTAGAATTAAGTTTAGTTAAAAATCGCTTGAATATAATGTGACTTTTATTTGGAAATATTAAAAAAAAAAAAAGTGATTTTCAAAATTTTTTGTTGTTTGGAATAGATTGAATCATAATTGCTACCTCAAAAGTAATTTGATTACAATGTAAAGATGCTAATGTTTGTATGAAGAATTAATTTTCTTTGTCTAGAACTGATTTTACCTCAAGCTAGAAATAGTAACTTTTTTTGATGATATAAAATTGATTTTACTCATTATGCATTGACATCATCATCATCATCATCATCATCAACTATTTTTTAATGTATGATATCCACTTACGTGCTTGACAAAAATATCGATTAGAATTCTCTAAAGTCAAATTTCCTACACTCACATATATTTGGGTTAAGAGGTAGAGAGAAATAGGGTTTTTTTTGGACCCCCACCCTCTCCCCTTAAACCCCCACCCACCATATGAAAAGACCAAAATACCCCTGTTTCTTTACAAAATCACCATTTCTTCACATAATTAGTCATACCTACGTTTGACCACCTTCACTCGCATATACGCCACACAGACGTATATACGATTAGCCCAGAAATCCACCCATCGCATATACCCCACCAGAACCCTATATACGACGAGCAACTTTTTACTCACCGTATATACCCCTGTCAAGGTGTATATACGATTAGCAAGAAATTCACCACTCGCATATACGCCCAGAATACCCTATATACGACGGGCAAAAGTAAGCATCGTATATACACCATTGTTGATGTAAATACGATGAGCAATTTAAATTTTTTTTTTTTACTAATTTTTTTTTTCCTTTGCTTGCAGTGTCCGGTAGGCATAGAGGGAGACGCGAGGTATCTCCTATCGGAGAGAGAGGGGAGTCATCTACTGCTCCGAGTACGAGGACTCGGAGGCATAATCAGCTCCATGCTTCAGCGAGGAGACAGAGACAGCACAGCCGAGCACCGAGTATCGGCTGAGCCGGTGAGCACCATGACGCAGCTCGATGCTCGGCCACTGGAGCTTTCTATCTTGGGGATTACCTGCAGCAGACGCAGCAGGAGGATTGGCATAGAGGAGGCGGTTTCCAAGATCATTCCCAGCCTACTCCTCGGTATCATCCACAGTATCCTCAGTACGATCCTCAACCTCTTCATTACCATCCCCCACCTCCCGAGTATCAGCAGGAGCAGCCCCAGGCTGATACTTACTACTCAGACCAGTCTATGTATGAGTATCTGAGAGGAGCCAGCCCCAGCAGGATCAGGGGCATCACGAGGAGGATCAGCCTCACCCTCGGAGGAGAGCCGAGACCTCTCTCTTCACCGATCCGGCAGATCATGTCTCATAGATTCTATACTCACGACCGGTAAGTTTTACATTTTTGCTTAAATAATTTATTTAACTTACATAGTCCGCACTTTTTGCTTACATTATTTATTTATTTTTATTTCAGAGTATCGTGTTGTCAAAGTATGGGCTCATGGCAACAAAGTCCATACTAGACTCCATCTTCATTACCCGCCCTAGTTCGGCGTACCATCGTGGTCGAGGACTCCAGTTGGCCCCACTTCTCCGCATCGCCACGCCACAAGAGACCATGAGTTGATGTCGGCTTTTATTGAGAGATGACACTCGATACTTCGTCATTTCACTTGCCATTTGGTGAAATGACGATCACCGACCGACGGCGTCTCGCTTGTCGCACCTTCCCATCCGGGGAACTATGCCACACCTCCCGCCATCACCGTGAGCTCGGAGTATGCCCACAGCTTGGCCGAGACATATCCGGTATGTCACAGTCGAGGCCGCTAACAACACCCGTGGGGTCCGTGACATGACTTCAAATGGTGGAGCAGGGTGTATGAGCGTAACTTGAGGAGGAGGGTGACATCATTATTCTTTGTGAGGGCTTATCTCGCTTCGCCTTCCGACCTACGAGATCTTCACTACGAAGACCGGAGACAGGAGTGAGGCTAAGTGGGTGATCTACTGGATGATCCGAGCGAGATGTTCTTGGAGGCTATGCATGGGGTGCAGTGCACTAGCCGCCATGTATGAGTCCTTGAACACTGCGTCTTTGAGGACTACGCAGCAAAGTGTGGAGGGTATGCCACCTATTTCAGTACACATTTTAACTTCTTGTATTTTTGTTAAATCGCGACCGACTTTTGGTAAATTCTTGTGAATTAAATATGTTGTTTATTTCTCGCATTTCAAAGCTTGGATTATGTGGTATTTCCCTGAGCCACTACCGGGCGCTACAGAAGAAGAAGTCTCGACCACCAAGCTCAAACCACTACTGGAGGATGCTTGATGAGCCTAGGCCGCAGGATGTCTCGGCTGGCGACCATTTGAGGAGGAGGACAGGGTGGTAGACCGCTTTGAGCGAGATCTCCTCTACAGAGGCTTCATCGGTGGTGACTTCGAGTTCGTACATGCCCGATAGGTGCTCGCGACGGTTTGGGTACACTCGCACCATCCCGCGTGACCTACCGGTGGTCGTCCGAGCCATACATCTTGATTGCGTCTTTCGGATCGTCCACTTCATGGCATCTGTGGAGGACATCATGCGCACTACTCGGGTTGCTTTCGGCCGGCCGGATCAGACGTATGCGTAGGTACTTACGGTGAAATGCGTTCGGGCTTCTATCCCCAGACTATTACGGCCCACCATCACCTAGAGCTCAGCCCGGACACCTCCCGAGCTACGCACGACGATCTTGGACCGAATGAGGAGGTTGTGGACCGCTTGTAGAGAGGGGATTCGTGATGGCGACATCGCGCATGGCAGTCGGGCGTATCGGACACTCCATAGGCTGGTGGGGATGGCAGCACCGGATGACGTGGCTGGGGAGCTTAGACGACGGTGACAAGGACGAGGGGGACGCCGTTAGGGATTTTTTATTTGTTTTTTGATGTATTTGATATTATATTGGCACTTTATTATTAACTTTTTTCGGATGTTTTATTTATTTTACGAGTTTCCATGAATTTTTGATTTCATTGATTCGATAAAACAAAGTTACACAAGCGATAAAACATAAACAACTTGAATAAAAATAGACAGATAAAAATAAAATACAATAGAAACTCATCGAGTGGTGGAGTTAATCGAAGGATCTCGGTGATCTCAATGATACGGTTTCCGCGTCGACGCATGATGAATGTAACTCTTCCATTTAAATGTAATATGAATGGACATCATGTCTCGGACGTCATCCTCGCTGTTGACATCCATGGTAGACCAGTGAATACCTTCATTAGTCGTTTCTGGTTTCCGATAAACGATACGAATTATCTCATGTTCGTCGTTCTCTGGTTGAACCATCTGTTGTAGTTTCTGCTTAAGAGCAGAAAATGATATATCGTGTTTTAACCTACACGAAACAACATCTCTCCCATCGAAACTTATACCATTATCTTGCAAGATGATGCCCTGATGATCAGCAAACCCCATATTAGAATGAACGAGAGTGAGGGAAGAAGGCTCGTAGTATGACATTAGCGAAGCTTGCATCATCTTCAGTTGTGATGTGTGAAAGAAGGAGGAAGTTGAAATTTTGGTGTGAAAATAGTGATGGTGGGAGTGAGTATTTATAGATGAGGTAAAAGATTATCAACCGTTGATTTTGTCGTGCAATCTACATCGTTGATCAACTTTGAAAGTGAAATCATGACCGTTAATTTTTTTTTACAAATTAGGAAAAAAAACCCAGAGAAATAATATAGAAAAGAAGTTGATGGGGGTTTAAGGGGAGAGGCACGGTCAATCGTATATACTTCTTCAGGGCATATATACGATGTCTTAAAATTACACATCGTATATATGTCCCAAATGACATATATACGATGAGCCTTTTAAAAAAAAAAAAAAAAAAAAGAAAACAAAGGCAATTTGGGAATTTCAGTGTGGGTGGGGGTTTAAGGGGAGAGGGTGGGGGTACAAAAAAAACCAGAGAAATAATATAGAAAAGAAGTTGATGAGTTAGAAAATGGGACGGGCGAGTATTTTGAGCCAATATATAATTTTATTTAGGGTTTTTTTTTGTACCCCCACCCTGTCCCCTTAAACCCCCACCCAAATTGAAATCCCCAAAATGCCCTTTGTCATCTATTTTTTTTTTTTTTAAAAAAAGGCTCATCGTATATATGTCATTTGGTAAAGATCTTTCTTTTCTTGTACCTTTATTGTTGATTTCTGAGTTACAACAGCAAACCCTAACTGTGTTGTTGATTTTCTCCCTTGTATGAACTTCTGAGTAGTAAGTATCAGCCTGGGGCTGCTCCTGCTGATACTCGGGAGGTGGGGGATGGTAATGAAGAGGTTGAGGATCGTACTCAGGATACTGTGGATGATACCGAGGAGTAAAGTGGGAATGATATTGGAAACCGCCCCTCTATGCTAATCCTCCTGCTGCTGCGTCTGCGCGCAGTAATCCCCAAGATAGAAAGCTCCAGTGGCCGATCATCGAGCTGCGTCATGGTGCTCGGCCGATACTCACCGCTCGGCCGATACTCACCGCTCGATCATGTGCTGTCTCTGTCTCCTGCTTGAAGCTTGAGTCGATTATGCCTCCGAGTCCTCACTCGAGCGAAAGATGACTCTCTCTCTCTCTCGATCGGAGAGACCTCACGTATCCTCTATGCCTACCTGGACACGCAAGCAAAGGAAAGGAAAAAAATTAGTAAAAAAATAAAATAAAATTGCTCATCGTATTTACATCTCAAAAGGTGTATATACGATGCTTACTTTTTTCTTCGTCGTATACAGGGTCTGCTGGCGTATATGCGATTGGTGAATTTCTTGCTAATCGTATATACGCCTGAATAGGGGTATATACGGTGAGTAAATTTTTGCTCGTCGTATATAGGGTTGTGGTGGGGTATATACGATTGGTGGATTGGCCGATCAGATATACGCTCTCTCTGGCGATATGCGATGCAGTGAAGGTGGTCAAACGTAGGTATGACCAATTATGTGAAGAAATGGTGATTTTGTAAACAGACAGGGGTATTTTGGTCTTTTCATATGGTGGGTGGGGGTTTTAGAGGAATGGGTGGGGTCAAAAAAAACCCTTTTATTTATTTTCCTTTTATTTCTTCATTCTTTTAGATATTTTGGGTAAACCAGCATGTCAACCCGTTGTGGCCTATTTCCGGTAGACTCTAGCGAGTTGGCCCATATTGATAGTAGCCAAACTTTCAAGGCTTTGTTTTTTTATACCCCCACCCCATCCCCTCCCATCCCCACCCATTATTGTAATTCCTATTTTACCCCTGCCATAAATAACATTTTGACTTTCATTAATTTCACTCTGACTGGAACCCACATTAATACGCATCGTATATACCTCGATGGAAGGTATATACGATTACATTTAATATTTAACGCTGACCTGAAAAAGTACTCGTCGTATATATGTCCTTCAAGACATATATACGATTGCATAATTTAATGCTTCGTTGACTACCCATCGTATATATGTCCTTCAAGGCATATATACGATTGTATTATTAAATGCTTCATTGACTACCCATCGTATATAGGTTATATACGAGTGGGCTTGAAGATCTAATCGTATATACATCTGGGCTATGTATATATACGATGTGAAAAAAATACCCATCGTATATACATGGTTGAGGAGGTATATACGACTGGGTTATTTTTTTCGTTTTTTCCTGAGTTGCTATCTGTTTTGTTGGAACAGATATTGACCCGCCTACAACAGCAGATGCCGACTCTCAGTTGGCTCCTGTTGATATTGATACTACACTGACTTTCACGACGGATACGGTATATTTTTGTTACTCAAGTTTGGTAAATGGAATTAAATTACTTAAGTACTTAGTAAGTTATATATTTTGTAGATATTTTCTACTACAGCAGTTGTGGAGAGTGGGCCAAAACCTGTTGGTAGAAGTATTGGGGGTAGTTGTTGTTATTGTGAGATCCAAAAGTGGTGGAAAGAGGGAAGCGAGATAAGATTGTTTTTTTGGTGTGAGAAACAAGGAGGGTTTACTAATGATTCAAGGGTTTCGGTTCTAAAAGGAGAGGTCGATTGAAAGCTACTTGCATCGTTAGTCGTGGGGTTGGTGTGTCACGGTTAAATGTGGTAGACACACGCACGCGAGTTGCTCAAAACTTCCATTGGTACTTGTTTATTTGGGGCGTCTGTCTAAGGCGCAAAGGATCCGTTAACGAGCATGCGGATCTTGATGTCGGACCAAAGCTACTATTATCGCTTTGAAGAAGCTAGATCCGGAGAATGTGACTAGTCTTCGTCAAGTTTATAGCAGCGGCACACAAACACCGGTCTACAAAGAGGGTCCTAGAACGGACATTGAGAGGTAATCGAGATTGATTGCATCACATAATTATCTATGTTGGAGTAGAAAGATTCCGGTCCGATGTAGTCGGTGATATCATGTGGGCTCATCCCACACTGTCAAGTTACTCGGGTTGTTTCGAAGGTTCTCATTCTTGACTCAACCTACAAGACCAACAGATACAACTTGCCTCTTTTGCAGATTGTGGGAGTGGCTAACACCGAGTTGAGTTTCCATGTTGCATTTGCCTATATTGGACAAAGAGCTTGCTATTCATTTTCTTGGGTATTGCAAAGAATTGAAAGATATTTGTGATTTGCATTCTATTCATCCTCAGTTTTCTGATGTGACAGAGATCTCGTTTGTATGTCCGCTATTCTTGATGTCTTTCCTTACGCTACAAATTTATTGTGTCATTGGCATGTTACAAAAAATGTCAAAGCGAAGATTAAAGAGTTGGTGCACAAGGATAGACGGGAGGAGGTCGAATCTCTCTGGCTATGTATTATTGATTCTGTTGATGAGTCAGAGTACTTATCTAATCTGAAGTTTTTTGAGGCTGCTTGCTCTGATAAACCTGCTCTCATTAAATATGTGCACGACACATGGTTGACAACGCACAATGAGCGATTTATCTCAGCATGGACTAACCAGATCCCACACTTGGGGAATTCCACGACCAACAGGTATTTCTTTGACACTTGTTTATTATTTCTATCCGTTACTCGATATTTTTTGACACGTGGACATATTTTTTATTGTCGATTAAATTTCTTTGACACTTGTTTATTATTTCTATCCGTTACTCGATTTTTTTGACACGTGAACATATTTTTTATCGTCGATTAAATTTCTTTGACACTTGTTTATTATTTCAGAGCGGAATCGTTGCATTGGTCTTCGAAAAGACAGTAGATAGATTCACACATTTTTTGTATTACACGTGTATATATTACTATATCGCGTTTTTGTAATTATACGCGTTTATTTTATCCAATATATCTACACCGTTGATGTTAATCAAATCACGAGACTTCAAATTATAACCGGTAATAAAATCATAACTATTAACAAAAACAAAGCCCATCGTATATATCTCTTTTGGGACATATATACGATGTGCATTTTTAACTCATCGTATATAAGTTCATTTTGCATATATACGATTGACTTAAAACGCATCAATCGTATATACGCACAATGAACATATATACGATGTCAAAATTTTACCCATCGTATATAGGCCACAAAAAAGATATATACGATTTGTGTAATTTAGTGAAAAAAACAGATTTTTTGAAGGGCATTTTGGGAATTTCAGTGTGGGTGGGGGTTTAAGGGGAGAGGGTGGCGGTAAAAAAAAAAACCCAACTTTCAATTGTTTTATTTGTGTTTGTAAACATTTTGGCCCATTGGCCTGCAGCGGGACCGATAGGGTTCAACATTCCTACCAACAACCCCTGACAAGTTAGGAGGAGCTGACCCTTTTTTTGGTAGGCTCACTACGAGTTGGGTCGGGTCGGGTCATTTAGTCCCCTGCTATAAAACAATGATAGTTAGTTCTGTAGCACGAACACCATTGAGATTAGGTGTGTGCGTGTCCTAGTGTCGGACACCCGCATGACATGTGCCCGACAATTCAGACAATTGTAAAAAATCTTTGTTCCCTTTGTGTCGATACATCTTAGACACTTTTATAGAGGTTAAACGTGAAAAATTGTCACATTTTGCTTAAGAACTTTTTTGTTATGACTTGAGTGACCCAGTTTAGTTTACAACACAAAAGTGAAGCAAAAGCAGACGAGCTAAATTAAAGAACTCAGATCATCTTGAAGTGGAATCAATGGTCGAGCTAAATTATAGAACTCAGATCATCTTGAAGTGGAATCAATGGTAGCAAGTACTCCATCCGTTCCTAATCTTTGGTATGTTTAACTTATTACACAGAAATTAATGTATCATTAATTTGTGTTGGCTAAGTACACATATAATAAAAGTTTTATTTATCATAAAATGTCGCTCAGGCATGCAATTCCAATTACAATTAACAGTGTGGAGGAAGATGATGGCAAAGGTGATACAAAGAGGGATCTTGGTACAAATACTCGACAAAAGCACCTGCATTCATTCACGAGCAACAACCAGAACTTGTTTACCAACATTGCGACCACCAAAGATGCCAACCAAGGCTGCAGGGCCACTCTCAAGGCCCTCAGCTATGTCTTCCACATATACAATCTTCCCTTCTCTGATATTAGGCAGAACAAACTCCAAGAATTTGGGATAAAGGTGATAAAAATCAGTTACAACAAAACCCTGCATCCGAATCCTTTTATATATGATATGTGCTAAATTTGTTACACCTTCGTGTTGAGTAAGATTGTACTGTGAGATCATTCCGCACACAGGTATGCGACCATGGATTCTCGTATTCAGGAGTACAGCATCAAGTGTCTTTCCCCCAACATTCTCAAAGTAAACGTCAATGCCTTCTGGAAAGTATCTGATTTGTAAATTGATACCAACAAGTCACTAGGCTGTCTCATGTTGCTTAGAACAGTAACTAAACCTTCTAACATTATTTTAATAACAGATTGAATTGCGATTAATGACCATAAACCTTTTAAAAACTTACTTTTTCAAAGTTGCATTAAGGTCTGTCTCTTCTTTATAGTTAAAGGCTCCATCATATCCAAATTTGTTCTTCAACAACTCTACCTGGTGGCAAAAGACATACATAGGACTAAATAATTTTGCTGGTCAAGAAATATAAACTAAATCGGTATTAAGCCTTGTTAATCACACTCTTTTTTTGGTCAAAAAAAAATCACACTCTTTTACTAGTTACAACGAAGCATTTATATTCCAAAATTTATGAGAAGTGCCACTTTGATAGTACTACAGCTGGTTCCTACCACAGTCTCAGGCTAATTCTGTAAGGACTTTCAAAGTTTTACATAATATTTTTGCAATATAATCATGCTAATTCAAGCCCATCAACTCACCAAGTGAGGAATGGGATTGTTGTTGTTCTAATTAAACCTATTCAAAATAATAATACTTTAAACAACAGAATAAATATCGAAATGTTAATGCGGATTGAAGGCACATATGACAATTATTAGACGAATACCTTCTCTTTACTTCCAGCACTTCCAACGACATAACAACCAGTCAGTTTAGCAAATTGCCCAACAAGTTGACCAACTGCACCAGAGGCAGCCGACACAAAAACATTCTCTCCTTTTTTGGGAGAGCCAACTTCAAAGAAACCAGCATAAGCAGTCATTCCAGGCATACCTTCAACCGAAGAAAAACACAGGATATGTCAATATAGCACAACAGAATGTCAAAAACCAATGCAAGTCATGCAACTAACATCCATGATCCATACACTTTTTTGCAAGCTTGCTCAAAGATTGATTCCCAAAAAAGCATGATATATACTCAGAAAATAAACCATAAAATAGTACAAACAGAAGAGGAGAGCTATCAGTTCAAATATGTAGAGGGCTCATCATACAAATATGTAGCAGTAAGAGATTTATAAATGCAGTGATCTATCAAAGAATTTATTAATTTATATCTTGAATTTTGAATGTTCTGACGCTATTTGTCTTATGCAGTT